>OW028755.1:12779061-14029061 GCA_932294355.1 Aporophyla lueneburgensis
ATTTCTGTACGTAAGTTAGTAAAAACACTTTTATTTTTGTTCTTTTTAGGAAAGAAACACACAGACTGAGTGGACCTGTAGTAGTAGTCAGTGCACAGATTTGTCACTAATAATAATTCTGTAAATCTATATTTGTGACGATCCCGAATCATTTTTAACCGACGAAAGAAAGCGGAGGAGACTCTCAATTCGACGTGTATAGTTTTTTTTATCAACCGACGAATAAAAACGGAGGAGGTTCTCAATTCGACACGACGTATATCTTTTTTATGTTAAAAAGTTTTTTGTATGACCACGCATAACTTTTTACAGAGTGAACCGATTTTGATCATTCTTTTTTATTGGAAAGGGTATATCCCGAAGGTAGTTCCATGTAAATTTGGAAAGGAAACTCTAACCCTAAGGGCAGAAAAACAGGGGATGATTGATTGTTCACTCACTGATTGTAATGCATAACTTCTTACAGAATAGTCCGATTTTGCAAGCATGTAGTAATTAGTAGATTATAGCCACAAATAATTATGAAATAAAAATTAAACCGCCGAAAAAACTGAAAAGCAAAAATAATAAACCTTTCAGTCATTTGAGTCGGCGGCGCTTTGAGTCATCTTTGTTCATTGATTGTTTGGCGCCGACTCAAAATGACTGAAAGGTTTATTATTTTTTGCTTTTCAGTTTTTTGCCGGTTTAATTTTTTGTTAAAAAGTTTTTATAATAACATACAACCTAACACTGACCAGCGAATCTCAAGAAACGTAAAATGATTTAAATTCCGCGGGCTACTCTGACATATCCACTTTAAGAATGACATCCCTTGTCGTACTACAGGTACTGGTATGTAATTGTTAACATAAGCATAGCATAATCAGCCAATAACATTCCCACTGCTGGGACAAAGGCCTGCTCTTTGAGAGACGGAGTGTTTTTTGTTCTTGGACATGCCGGTTTCCTTTTTTTTTTCTTTTTTTTTTTTTTCAGGATGGGAAATCATCAAATCACTTCTCGCGCTCTGGGCGGAGCGGGAGGGCGTGTCAGACTTTTACTGACTAAAACCCACCCGTGTTCCATCAGTTGCCCATGTGCCAGGGTCACGGTATCTCTTTCGAACAATCACGCGACCATATGCCGGTTTCCTTACGATGTTTTCCTTCACCGTTTTGAGAGCAGTAGGGTTGAAATCATTTACCCAAAGTAAAGGGTCTGCCTGAGTTCGAACCAGCAGCTCGTAAGTCCGATCGATATCACTTGGCCACCACTGCTCTTTCTGCTAGTGTATCATACCTTCTAAATGATGAAACCACATCAAAATCTATTACAAAGCTAAAAATAACAACGCGGTCACACAGGCAGACACTCAAAGTAACTCCAATGTTATAACATCGATAAATATCTTACATTATGTAGATAAAGCAAATTTCAAATAACATCTACGTATATAATATAAACTGACAAAGAACAATAAAGTTTAGTTTCCAACAGTAATATATTCAGCTCGGCAGTTTAGACTTCGAGAAACAAGTATTTAAAGTTCTAAATGCAGTTTTAAAATGTTTCATTTGATATCTCGGAACTTTGTTAAAATTTAGTTTGAAATAAAGTTTAAAACTGCGACTAGAAAAAACATATGTTTTAGTTGTAATGCCGGAACTATATTCGATATAATTGTAACTGAAATAGAACAGAAAATGATCCGACCAATTATATTCAGGGACATCTAAATTGATTAACAAACTAATTTAATTTTGAAATTTAGGTTTTTGAGGACAATAATGGATGAAATTGTTTTTGTCTGAGTATTTGACCCACAATATATTTAACGTCAGAAATAAAGAACACTAAGATGATCTTTAACACAAATACTCGAATGATCTTATCTTTTTTAATGCAAGAAGTAGTAGTCAAAATAAAAACACAGAGATCTTTAATCACTAGAAAAGAAATAAAGTACTTGGCAGCTGCACGTCAAGACTGACTGCGACAAGAAGGTTTCCAATAGCATTATGCTGTGCTATGGAGGACACAGCAATGCGTTGATTAACAACAACCACAAAGATATAGATAGCAGGTATGGTAGGTTTACGAAAATATAGGCTACATATGTATGTTCATTGACTCATGTTCCTAAACATTCGTTACCGTCTACAACTCAACATGAAAAGTGCCGAAAACTCGTTATAACTCTAAAACCCAACCAAACTGGACGTTACTGTCCATAGAACTCAAAAAAAAAAAAAAACAACTATCCGATGGAAAAAAGCTTTACTTCGCCAAATAAGTATATCGACGAAAGTAATCCTAGATTTTAAACCATTGCTAAAAATTCAATTTCTACCTCTATTTTCCTTCCATTTTCCAGTTCATAAAATATGGAAAAGGTTTTTCTATAAAAAACTTTGAAATGTAAGCAAAATACTACACGAATTTAGGGTCCCGTCATTTGGGCAAAAAAGCGAAACATACAGGATCGAACGCATTTACGAAGCGGTTCCTTTCCCATCGTATTCAAAAATTCTACCCTACGGTGAAAATCTTGTGAAGGAAAACAAAGTCGTAAGGATTTTCTAAATGAAGGTAAACGGCAATTCAGCCTTAACTAGCGGTTTCTCAAAGACTTATTTAATCTGTTGGAAAGTCACACGAGCTGTGTTTTCATTGGTTGATATTATTTTAGTTAATCAGTCACCTCAAGAGCAGCCGATTTACTGTTCGTAACAATGCTATTTTTCGGTGGTTACCTACTAAGTGTAAAAAAACATTCAATTAGGCAGAAGTTTTGCATTGTTATATTTTTGGCGAAACATGAACCAATATTTACTTGATACCAGATATCTAACTTTGAGAACAGTAATCGCCCAGTGGTATCAGCCCCGACTTACAAGTTGTACGTTATGGGTTTGCACCCAGGCAGTCGCTTTACTTTGTATACATAAGTTCATCACTACTGCTTCCGAAACGGTAAAGGAAAACATCGTGAGGAAACTGGCATATCCTAGAATCAACAAAATCGACGACATGTGTCATGAAAGAAGAAAAAAAAGAAAGAAAATACGTTTATTTGCGGCAAACATGACGCACAGTAAGACCAGAAACATACAAAAATAAAAGATATAGTGTGGGAAAATATGCGTCACATCCACGCAAAACGGCCATCACTCAGCATAATGCTGTGTCCCTATGCGAGACAGAGCCCCAGCGCTGGTTTTCAGTGACAGCCGGCGCTGACGTAATGACGTCGACCGGTGCAGCAAACAATCAGTCCAATAAATACTAATAACACTATCATTAGATTTAATGAATATATAAAAATAAAAAATAAAACAAAAGTGGCAACATTCCGTCCCGACTGCAATCTGACGCAGGCGCCGCCAGCTTTCGTAATCTGTGGGAACACTGACAGACAGCCAATTTGACTATGACATAAGTACTATTTAAGTAGTCTGTGGATTACGTAATAAAAAAAAAAAAAAATTACATCATGGCGGCGCTTAGCAGGCGTTACGTAATGAGCAATAATGAATGACATCATGCACAATCCGCACTGGGCCCGCGTGGTAGATTACGGCTCACTCTCTCTCACAGAGAGGAGCCGTAGTTGATTACGGACCTTGCTCCAGCAGTGGGAACAATATAGGCTGGTAATGAATGCTATCTAACTTACAAACCGCCTTCCAAATAAAAGCTTACGAAGTGTCGCCCACTACTCCAAATACGTAATGTGACTTTCTCCAGTCCTACAGACTTAAACTCTACTTTAGTGGAACCTAAACAATGAATCAAGGCATTAGAGTGGAATAACATAAATGTTCAAGATAAGATCTTTGAGGGTCAAATGGAAAAGAATGGGAACGATTATCGTAACACACTTGCTCGACTTGAAAATGTTTTTGTCTACATATGATTATCTACTTTATACCATGTGAAATAAAAGTCAAATACATTACATCCTTAAATTATAATAATAATAATAAAACATTTATTTTCAGGTTACATGGCCCATAGACCTTACAAACTAAACTTATTATGGAACGCAATATACTATAATATATACAAGGTCAAATTTTCTGGCAATACTTTACGCACATGTTGGGTATCGATATAGAGAACTAATGAAATTAAAATAAAAAAGTTTTTTTTTTTAAATCATTTTAACTTCGTTCAAAACTTTCAATGACGTTGACATGACATTAAGACAACAGATGAAACAAAAAAACTACTGTTATATTTGTTTAAAATATATCTGTATTCCGCGAAAAACAATAACATTAGCTAATCGATTACGGGCCACCTTCGCCCATCGAATGATGACAACTTTTTTTTTGTATTTTTTGTGTCATTCGTTTTCGATATGTATACCTAAAACGTGGGTATCGCATTGCCAGCTAATTTAATTTGACACTGTATAAGAAGACAGCAAATCGGATGCGTCTCATAACGTACTAGTAACGTATAAACTCATTTGGTCTAATTTCATTTTATTATCGTTCATAAGATATAATCAACGTGAGATATACCAATTGTTGATATAATTTCTTTCCATATAACATTTATTTATTCTAAAATAACGTAACGTAATTAGTATAACGTTGTTTGATATAACGTTTATGTAATCGAAAATCATTTGGTCTAACGTTTAATACGTATATTGTTTATTTAATCGAAAATCATTAGGTCTAACGTGTAACATATATAAAAAACGTCATTATGGTTAACACCCCTCGGATAGGTTAGGTTAGAAGGCTAAGGCGGGAGCGAAGCCGAGCGGAGCTCCCGCCCTAGCCATCGTGGTTACTTTTTAGGGTTCCGTTGCCAAATGGCAAAAAACGGAACCCTTATAGATTCGTCATGTCTGTCTGTCTGTCTGACTGTCTGTCTGTCTGTCTGTCTGTCCGTCCGTCCGTATGTCACAGCCACTTTTTTCCGAAACTATAAGAGCTATGCTGTTGAAACTTGGTAAGTAGATGTATTCTGTGAACCGCATTAAGATTTTCACACTAAAATAGAAAAATAACTATAAATTTTGGGGTTCCCCATACATAGAACTAAAACTCAAAAATGGTTTTTTTCATCAAACCCATACGTGTGGGGTATCTATGAATAGGTCTTCAAAAATGGTAATGAGGTTTCTATTATCATTTTTTTCTAAACTGAATAGTTTGCGCGAGAGATACTTCCAAATTGGTAAAATGTGTCCCCCCCCCCCCCCGTAACTTCTAAAATAAGAGAATGATAAAACTAAAAAAAATATATGATGTACATTACCATGTAAACTACCACCGAAAATTGGTTTGAACGAGATCCGAGTGAGTAGTTTTTTTTAAAACGTCATAAATCGTAAACCGCAATTTACCTTACATTCAATCAACTGAAATATAAAATTAAAAAAAAAAACATTTATTTTTAAACCGAGAATACCTACAGGTTTGTACGGAACCCTCGGTGCGCGAGTCCGACTCGCACTTGGCCAGTTTTTTTTTAAACCACCCAGAAATAGAAGCCCCGCGAAGTGGGGCTCCGTCGACCTATCTTAGCGCAGGTGGCAATCAGTTACTAGTTATGTTTAATATCTACTTAGGTTACTATTCATATTAGACCAAATAAATTTTCTATGTTTTTAGTGGTATGTCAAACGATGTTATATTTAATGTATGTTTTGCTTATAAAAAATAGTTATTTTAAAATTATATCAATCGTTCATTATATTAACTTATCGCTATATTAAACAAAATTATAGGTTCCGTTGTTATATGTTGTTATTATTAGAGATTTAGTTGTTATATCGTCTATTACTTACCCCAGAAAATCTACTTCATCATTCTCCTACCCTTATTCCAATTTATTTAGGGTCGGCGCAACACGTTATTATTTTCCACACTTCTCTATTAGTCGTCATCTCATTAGTCACCCCCTTTCTATCCATATCATAATTCACACAGTCCATACATCGTTTCTTTGGTCTTCCTCTACTCTTATATCCATCGAAAGCAAATCTACTTGTATACGAAAAAATCATACGCCGTATCTCATTTTCGATAAAATAAAATAAAACCAACTCTTGCCTTATGATACGGGCGGCGTAACAATGGGTAACTCGCCACCCGGTAAGGACCAGGCCCGTATCGATGACGGCGCGGAGTGCTAAAAAGATGTCAGCAAAGTCAAGGGGCTGCTAGGACCGATGCCTGCCGGGGTCGCGTGATTGTTCGAAAGAGATACCGTGACCCTGGCACATGGGCAACTGATGGAACACGGGTGGGTTTTAGTCAGTTAAAGTCTGACACGCCCTCCCGCTCCGCCCAGAGCGGGAGAAGCCATTTGATGATTTCCCATCCAGAAAAAAAAAATAAAAAAGAAGAGGTCGTCATTACAAGTATTTATGGGTGTATTCTTGTATTTAAAATTCTGGTAAGCACAGTGTCAATATGCCAGCGCTTGTTGGGTCGACATATCACCGTATCTTATACGCAAGAATAATGCAGGTATTTCAACTTCTATACAACAAACAATTGCCCATCAGAAACAAAATACTATCACACAATATTCGACCCTCTTATGCAATCCATAGAATTATTGATTACTCTGTACGTAATGGCATCTGGCTGACCTGTAGGCCTAGCACGAACGCGCGGCGTAATAGTTACGTAAATTCGAACAATTTTTAGTAAGAAATCTAACTAGGCATATTGGTTTCAATAGTTTGCCAGAAGCAAAATTAGTTGGTTCATCCAAAGAATCCCATTTCTTTCCGCGGGTGTCGTAAGAGGCGACTAAGGGACTTACTAGAGAATGGGCAGCATCATCATGATCACCAAACTGCCTGCCAAGCGTAGCGATTATGGCAAACCCTCTCAATTGGGTGAGGGCTATAACGACTTGATAGCCTCATTTTCGTTCTGGGTACTACAGTACCCCTTGGCGCTCTACAGGGTATCCAGCAGTGTACGTCTTTCGGCTGAAATAATAATGATGATGAGATTTGCTAAAGCGTTATAAGATTTTAAGCTTGTATTCCAGACGTTCAATGATCATGGTTGTGATGCTTTACGGTATATGTAATAACAAATTTAATTGTACTGAGCTCTCGAATAGATTGTGTTACGTAGTACCTAGAACTGTCATTCGGCGGGAGGTGTGCGCGCCCCAATTATTCTACACAGCGCAATGTAAAACGAAGGCTGGGGTGCGAGCCGCTCTCCGCCGACTTTTAGAAACCTGTAACTCACAATTCGTTGACATTGATATTTTTGTGCTGTCAAAGTCTAAGTTCAAAACAATGGTTACGCAATCCCTTGCAAGTTGCCCATAACACGGATGCTCTTGTCATCCGCTTCCATCAAATCGACATATAGTGTTTTCACCTAAATTTGTACTTGTCTTTTTTTTCCCCTTTTTTTAAATAACATGCGTTTGCTTTCATACTTTGATGTCACCTCGTGGACAATATTGTGGGTTATACGTTTTTTCGATTGAAATATAAATGTTTTTACAAATGCTCTAATATATAACTGTTTTTTGTCCCAAACAAATAAAATAAAATGATACATAGACATGAATAGTCCTAAAACTAAATAAATATTATGTACGTATCGAGTATTTTCTAATTTTAAGTCTTACAAATTTGCGTCACGCGTTTGTGCTAGGGCCTCTAGGTAAGATGTATGCGTCCATTTCAGTATTTTACTGGTCAATCAGATCGGACCATTTGCGTGAATCCAGCCCTTTATTGGGTTTGTAAATCTTTACCAACAGCTGGTGATGTATGGGGTCCATTTTGTATTCGATTTGAGGTGCTGTATAGTTTTTCTTTTGTTTTTTGTATGCTATGGGCACTGCATATGTAAACGGCTAATGCATCTATGAAAGCGGGCACGCTCTTTATGCCTGGAGTATTTTATTTAGGTTTTAAGTTTGGTTTACGTTTTGTTTTTTTATTATCACTCTCAGTAACCCTGAAGCTTAACTGAGGACATTCGGATAGGTTGCATAAATTACTCAAATTACCAGACCATGATTGAGATTTAATTATTTTTTTTAAGCTAGCCTACGCTGACCCACTACTGAGCAAAGGCCTCCCCCAAATCCCACTAGCCAAGAATGAACTTAGAGGGAATTAATATACAAGAAAGTAAAACAATAAGCAGCGCATACCGTGTTGAGTATTCGTATTATATGATAGTCAGTCAAAAAGTTGGCATTATTGTAATATCACTTATACTCAAATTAAATTTTGACTATAAAATTCTCTTAAAATCATAACCAGCCTACATTGTTCCCACTGCTGGGACACAGGCCTCCTCTGGATGAGAGAGAGCGGGCCGTAATCCACGACGCGGGCCCAGGGCCGGTTGGTAGATGTCACATGTTCTCGACGTTTTGTTTCTAGGACATACCGGTTTCCTCACGATGATTTCTTTCACTGTTTTGAGAGCAGTGGTGAAGTGGTAGGCTGCATAAATTACTCTAATTGGCAGATCTTGAATAAAATTAAAGCTAAGAGAGAAATTGATCCGGGGTCGCGTGATTGTTCGAAAGAGATACCGTGACCCTGGCACATGGGCAATTGAAGGAACACGGGTGGGTTTTAGTCAGTAAAAGTCTGACATGCCCTCCCGCTCCGCCCAGAGCGGGAGAAGTCATTTGATGATTTCCCATCCAAAAAAAAAAAAAAAAAAGAGAGAAATTGATAAGAAAAAAAAATGTACTGCATACTGCTGAAAGGCTGCCCAACTTAAATAGAACTTGGGCAGTACACGTTTGCCACATGCCGGATAAACTGTAGGCCCACGTAGCTCAGAACTGGTGCCCTGAGCAAGTGAGGCGGGGTCACAACAGGCCACGTAAGAGATGGCGAGACGAGCTGGACAGATTTCGTGAAAACTGGAAGTAGAACGCGCGGGCTCGCGAAAGATGGAAGGAGTGGACGAAGGACTTTGCCCAGGAGTGGGACAGTCGAGGCTAACAAAAAAAAAACTGCATTCTGCGGTAGGTATAAACAAGTATTAGCCAATCAGCAAGTTGGTATTATTCAATGTACTTTTTCTTTTGCTCAAATTAAATTAAGATTATTCTCTCAAAATATATTCTCTACTTATTTATAATTCACTTACGGTAGGAAACGTGACATCAAAATTATTCAGTCTAGCCTACAGTGCAAATATTTATTTAAGACATCTTAGAATCTATCTGCAGATACTTCGTTGCTATGTTTATCTTTATTCTCGACCTTTACAAGACAAAGGGGACACCTTAAGCATTGAGAAAAGCCTAGATAGTTTAGGTTGACTATTTTCAGTTGCAATAATTTGGTCAATGTTGAATTGTTGACGTAAAAGAATAAGTTTTAACTTTCGAATTTTAGAGGTGTCTATAACATCAAAATATGTATATCTACTTGGAAAATATTGTAAAATTGTCTGCTTATGTGTTCAATGTCATCATCAGCAGCCTAAATTGTTTCCATTGCTGAGACACAGACCTCCTCTCGGTAAGACGGAGTGGGCCACTGTTGGTAGATGTCACATGTCATCGATTTTTTTTTCTAGCATATACTAGTTTCAGTTTCAGTTGAAAATTGATGATGTAAAATTAAACTTAAAAAGAAAACAAAAATCCGATTGAAAAAAAAAAAAACTTTGAAAATGATGGAAACAGAACAGAAAAACATATTTTCAATTGATTTGTAAATATAATAAGTACTGTAAACACGAGATGGTTTACAGTACTTATTATGTTTACAAATGAAACGAAGGCATCTTCTTAAATTTAACACGAGAAATTGCCTACCGGCTACTAGAACCTTATGACTACATAACTACCTAATGCTAGGAATAAGTGAGCTTTTTACAAGAAAGCATAGAATAAATACACTTAGTTCAATTCAGTTCGTAAGAAAACCCAGTGGTCAATTTCTAGAAAAACCATTTTTACTTAGAAACTTGAATACAAATTGAACAATTTTTCATGAAAGTCTGTTAATGCCGTTTTTTACGTTCAAACTACCATTTTGGTATGAAGTACCTACCGGACACCAACGAGAATATAAAAAGAACTTCATATTTTCGGAACATTGCAGTTACTTGAATAAATTGATGAGTGCACTCTGCACTCATAATAGAACCTCATTTTGAACCTATACTTTATTTTCCTTCATTTAATTAGATTAGGCGCCTCACAAAGCTTCCCATTGCAAGATTTGTGCAAATCAAGTACTTATATATTATTATCATCATTTCAGCCGAAAGACGTCCACTGCTGGACATAGTCTGGAAGGAACGCGTCCTTGTGCGTTTCAATTATTTTTTTACTTCATTTTATTTTTAATAATTGTTGCTATAGTGGCGATATAAATACAAACTCCGTCAAATATGCAACTGTCTACCTTTTACGGTTCATGGTATACAGTTCGCTGACAGACAGACGGGCAGACGGTTGGACAGCAGACTTAGCGATAGGGTCCAATTGGCAATCTTTGAGTACGCAACCCAAAAATATATCAGTATTTTTTTACCTCGAAACCGGATACCGGTTCAGCTATTCAAAACGAGAACAGAAAAAATAAAAATCACTGTTACCTGCCAGTGTTTTAAAAAACCCATTCACCCTTCCGGAAAAACACTCGTCACAAAAAGGTTCTACCCAAAGTTTGCATACGTTAAAACCGAAAAAGGCTTTAAAAAAACAACATCAATTTACAGGTCAAAAACCTCTTTGTGAAAGTAGTATTCATTACCAACGCTTGCTTTATAAAATGCTACCAAGTACTTCCGCGTTCGTGTGTTGTTCCGTGTGAAGCAGGTGCGGTCGCAGTCTATGATTTTGGGGGGGGGGGTCACTATGAGTACTGAAGAATATTTTTAGGAAGGTCCATCTCCTCGTTGGTCTAGTAGTCGAAAGCGCTACTGATGAGCATGGGCTCCCGGGTTCGATTCTCAGGTCGGGAATATTATTGGGTTTTTCAAGCAAATCGTTCAGGGTCTCCACAGCAAGGCTGACTTTGGGGGGGGGGGGGGGTCATGACTCCCAAATAATGAGCATGGGCTCCCCTCTCGGACCGCGCCTAGTGATGTCGGACGTAAAGAATAGCACCATTCCATTTCTTCCAGTCGGTGTCGTAAGAGGTGACTAAGGGACTTACTAGAGAATGGGCAGCAGCGTTCTCTAAGCAATTTACCACCATACTGCGATCGCCAACCCACCTGCCAAGCGTGGCAATTATGGCAAACAAAATTGGGGGAGGCCTAGGTCCAGCAGTGGACGTCTTTCGGCTGCAATGATGATCATGACCAAGTTCTTCCGGCACGAGGCCAAAATCGGAACTAACGCCGCCATTTTGTTTTATAAGGATAAACGCAAGAATAGCCCGCAAAAATCAAATTTTTAAACGTATTTTTGCAATTTGCAGGTCCGCCGTGTCAGACTGTATGCTGTACAAAATATGATTCGCGACCGTAACACGTCTGTATTTTGTTCATTCATTCAATGATTCCCATTGTATGACTTAAAAATTATTGTTGACCAATTAAATTACTTTAAAAAGCACCCAACGCTTTTTTTTCAGTAATTTTTACTTCTTATTTTGGTTTTCTAAGGAAGCGTTTTTAGGGTGTTTCTAATTTTGTGACGTATGTCAGCGTAGTTTTCACGAAAGAGTAAATTAACAAGACAGTTTTTTTTTGCTATTTTGCTAACCCTGGCAAGGATAATGGCACAAATTTATGAAATTATTGTATTGTGATCGGTCGTCGATAAGTCTATAAAGTTTAAATGAAATCTGACAGTTTGAAGTGGGTCAAAATCAAGTCCAAAGGATTCGGTTAAACATACAAACACATACTTACGAACATACATACATACATACATACAGGTGAAGCTAATAAAAGCGTGTTAAAAACTCATTCAATCGCATAAAGCGAACTTAAAGGGTTGTATCGGGGGGCACGGCAGTGCCCCCGCCAAGTCGAGCGCGAAGCAAACACTGCCGTACCATCCTTTACTGGAACCATTTCACCGCATTTTCAGGCCCCTATTTGAGAACCTCTGGATAAGACCAGCCCGCAGAAATTTTCGTCATCCAGTAAGCTATAATCACATACTTAAAATCCAAAATTTCAATTCTGTAGGTCATTTAGTTCCGAAGTTAAGCGAAAGCAAAGTTTCGCATTTATGACACTCACTCACTCATGATCATCAGAATAGAACTAGTACTTCCCATAAACTCAGAGAGCTGAAATTTGGTACAGAGCTAGGGTTTAATGGCCACATAAAGGGAAAACTATAAAAACTAGGATAATGGAAGATCTGGAGTACCTGGTGACCCTGATTAGAAAACACAAGAGCCCAACCAAACTTTTAGAAATCGACATACCGCCTTTACAAAAAATATTCAACTTGGTGGGCCGCTTCATTTGATGTCAAAAATCGAAGGTCTGAAGTATCTGATGAAGAACCCTCAGCTGGTCTCAGCTGTATTAGAGATATGGTAATGCCCCCTTCTACTATTGGTACATAAAAAAATCGACTGTCATTGCAAAAATCCAGCGTAGTGGGACACATCTTCTAATTTAATATAGCCTATAGCGTCCCACTGCTAAAAAAAAAACTAGTCCTAAAAAGAAAACAAGCTGTGTCAAATAAGAAACTCTAATAAAATAAATCAAAATACGTGTCTACAAAAAGAAGTGAAATCCCACCAAAAACATTCTGTAAAAAACTAGCCAAGTCTCGATGGAGCTGCTTGTTTATCTCTAAAAAGTAATGAAATCAGTCGTGCCAAGTCTAAGGTTCCTTGCTGCGATTTCTTTATTTTTATAGTTAATGTTGTGTGACTTGGCCGTTGAAGGGTACAAAACCAGGTGCTCCATGACACCATTGCACCAATCTGTCGCCAGAACCGCTACCCATTGACGATGGAAAATTGCCACTTGGAAAACGTTGATTCAATAACCAGTCAATTGTAGGCTTGATAAAGCTGCGTATTTCAATAATACTTATGTATAGGCGAGCCTGAAACAAACAGTATAAAAAATTATTTCCAGTAGGTACAGACGGACTTCTAATCATTGATAGAAGTACGTCTGTACGTGTTCAACGGCCAAGTCACACAACATTAACTATAATAATAAAGAAATCGCAGTAAGGAACCTTAGACTTGGCACGACTGATTTCATTACTTTTTAGAGATAAACAAGCAGCTCCATCGAGACTTGGCTAGTTTTTTACAGAATGTTTTTGGTGGGATTGATGATTTTAATCTTATCTTATCTTATATCTTAAAACGAGCAATTCTTGTATATATATATATATAATCTGAATCTCAGAAACGGCTCCAACGATTTTCATGAAATTTAATATACAGGGGGTTTCGAGGCCGATAAATCGATCTATTTAGGATTCATTTTTAGAATATGTCGTTTTATAGGAGTTTTCAATAATCAACTTTATCGATAATCAACTTGAACATAAACTTATTATTTTAAACACAATTTACCAAAAAATACCGAGCAAAGCTCGGTTATCCAGATATTGATTATTATCTCGTAAAGCCATATTTGTAGCGGGGCGCGTGAGGGAGTGGCAGTCTCTGCGCCCTCACGTCCCTAGCCGCCGCAGGAGGAAACGCCCGGACGTCGGGAGTCGATTGCGGACTCCCGGCCACCGTAGGCGCGAGCTTGCGGGCGGCGAGCAATGGGTAGCTCGCCGCTCGGTAAGGACCAAGCTCGGGTCGACGGCGCGTAGTGTTCTACGCGCGCCTCAAAGAGATGTCAGCAATACTGAAGGGGTCTGCTAGGACCGATGCCTGCCGGAGTCACGTGATTGTTCGAAAGAGATACCGTGACACTGGCACATGGGCAACTGATGGAACGCGGGTGGGTTTTAGTCAGTAAAAGTCTGACACGCCCTCCCGCTCAGCCCAGAGCGGGAGAAGTCATTTGATGATTTCCCATCCAGAAAAAAAAGCCATATTTGTAACAATCGCGAAACATATTTTAACCAACACACAACCTAACAATGACCTGCAAATGCCAAAAAAACTCCGAGAGACGCCCACTGCTGGACATAGGCCTCCCGCAAGCAGAATCGATCGATTCTGTGCTTCTCGCATCCAGCGGATTTATATGGCCTTCACCAGTTCTCCAGCCCACCTTTAAGGAGGCCTTCCAATGCTACGTCTTCCAGTACGCGGTTGCTACTCTAGAACCTTTCGGCTCCATCGGCCATCTGTTCTATGAGCAATGTGTCCTGCCTACTGCCACTTAATTTTGACAATTTTTGGGCTACGTCGGTTGCCTTGGTTCTCCAGAGGATCTCTTCATTTCCGATTCGATCGCATGAACCAAGTCGTGAAACTCCCAGCATAGCCCTCTCCATTGCCCTTTGGTTGACTTTGACCAAACACTAAATTTTATTAAAATAAATGATAATAACAATTTTATTTTTATGATAATATTGTAGCGTTAGAAATGATAAAAGCGTAAATAGACATCTACATATGTCCTACCTGTGAAACGATAAAGTTTCATAGGTAGGTACTGCTCTAGAAATTTGGTCTTGATTCCAAAACAAAACGCCTCGCATACAACTTAACTTTTTCATTAGTTTCTTGGTCTATTTGAGATCTTAGAGACTATATAAGGGCTACGAAAGTGCGTTTTATTGCCACAAATATAAAGAAAACACGACTTTATGGCTACTGTTATAGGTACCATTTATTTACTTTTATTGCATGTGTGCTGTAGTAATTTAATTTGGTCCCTGATCTTTCAGTGACCAAATTAAATTACTACGTCAATTGCCTATACTTTTTCCGTTGATTATACAATTCAGTATTACCTTTTTCATTATTAGAACTATTAGGGCCATCTTTTCAAAATTGCATGCATTGCATTCCGGCACCCACGGGTAGAAATAGAATGGTGGTATTCTTTAAGTCCACACGAAACAGTCTACATAGAACTCTGGACTCCGAAACAGGTAAAGAAAAAAACATTGCTGTCCGGGACCCCTGGAAACAACTAAACAATGTTTTTGTACTAACAGAAAACATTCATGAAATGTAATTTATTTGTTAATGAAAATAAACATGGCACAGTGAAAGACGAAACAATAAGTAAAAAAAAAAATGTTTTTCAGCTCCGACGCATGAATGGATACACCTTACGAACGATATACAATATATAGATTAGTAAACATAATAATTATTACGTATAACGTAACGTAACGGATAAAGTTTGTTTTTACTCCCCATAAATTTTCATACCTAGGTAATAGGTAATAGGTAGAACGGGCTGGTGTCCGCAACTCCACGTCTGAGCGCGTATTTTGCGTACGGGTGGGAAATCGGTTATTCGATCCACCCCAGCTCCTCGAGAAAGGCCAGCAACGCCTTGATGTTGCTGACTATCTCACGTAGGGTACCTGGGTTACCGAAGTACTTGGCCCTGTATGTGGCGATCGCCGGGCAGTTTAGAAGCACGTGCGCTGCTGTCTCGTCGTCCCCAATGCAGGCCCTGCACAGCGGACTGTCTGTAACTCCTACGACAGATAGATGTTTATTAAACGACCCATGTCCAGTTATTGCTGCTGTTACCATACGCAGCTGTCGTTTGTCTAACCGAAGGACCTGTTTAGTGAGGCGGGCATCGATGGTAGGAAGCGCTTCCTTGGCCTGCCTGCACTCACTTTGGTCCACCCATAGCTTGCAGTGTAGATCCCTGGTACGTTTTCTTACCAGAGAGCGTAGGAACCCAAAGGAAAGTGGCGCGATGGGTTCTGGTCCCACCGGTGTCATGCTCGACCCCCTTCTGGCAAGTTCATCGGCGGCGTCGTTACCTAGCGAACCGCTGTGTCCTTTAATCCATTGAATGGTTATATTATTGAGGCTACCCACCTGGTTGAGGCGCTGGTGGCACTCGTATATTAACCCAGAGTCAATCGAGTGACTGTCCAGCGCTTGCAGAACAGCCATACTGTCTGAGAGTATGCGGATCGAGTGGTCTTTAACTGCCCTGGCCATGATGGCTGAAGCAGCAAGAGTGATCCCAATGCATTCAGCCTGGAACACTGTGTTGTGGACTCCCAACGGTATCATACCTATAAAATCGACTAGCTTTTGCCAGCGCGTTTCAGGCCCAGTGCGTGTTGGTTTATGACAAGACATACCGGTTTCCTCGCGATGTTTTCCTTCGCCGTTTTGAGAGCAGTGGTGATGAAATAATTTACACAAAATGAAGTGCCTGCTAGGGATCGAATCCACGACCTGCAACTCGTATGTCGCGGCCCTTATCTCTAGGCCACCACTGCTCTCTTACGCTGCACTTAACAATAGTGATAAACTATTTGAAACCGTAGCTATTACTCCACACGAGCACAACAAACATTCCATAAGGAAACACCACCAAACACACACTCAAAATCAACAAAAGTAATATAACAGATTACGTTCTAAGCCCGGTCAGACATTATCTTAGAACAAACATAGATCGATTAACCCCTTCGCGTAAAGTAAGCAAGTTCCCTCCATTAGGGAGGGCAAACATATTTGTGTTATTAGAAGGCAAACGAATATGAAACTCTGATACGTTGAAGGAGGGTTGGCTGCAATAAGGGGATGGTATGTGACATATGCGTAGGAAGATCTACGTATGTGACTAGAAATGTTTAATAAAAAAAACAGACCATATTCTCGTTGGCGCTGTGACGAAAATAACTAACACACATGCACGTCCACGTGAGTGTAAACTCATGTCTTATTTCCATAGCTGTAGGCAGAAACGATCGCCACCTGCTTCGTTTTCGTTCTTATGGTCATACACGCACGCCGGTTGCGAGTACTCCCCTACCGGCGTTTCCACTCCGATCTGCCCTGTAATTATCTTTTGTTAGTCGCTTCAATCCTCTCAACACGACCAGACCAACTGTCAATTTTTCTCACTACAGTTCTTTTAAACCGCACCGTTGCCATATAACTAATGTTGGCAATATATACCTTGATGTTGCGTGCATGGCTATTGATATAAGGTTGATCCACCAATTGCGTGTTTAAATCGAACCAATTGGTATTTCGACAGATTGACACGACTATATATTCTTCTTCTTCTTAGCGAGTCGATAGCAATCTAAATATAGTCAGCCCAGAATTTGGCTACGAGCTTAGCACTTTCCGAGGCATCCATCAATTCCTGTGGCGTGCTAACAGCAGGACATGCTGGACAAAATATTAAGTGCCGCATTGTTTGTGGGACAGCACCACATTTGCACTCCAGGGCGGAGCCATCTATGAATTTCCACTTGTACAGGACTATATATTATTTTGTTTGGAGACGCTACCGTCAAAGCTGTGAGTGACTCCACCTTCGGAATTAAAACCACAGCGGCACTGTCGCTTGCGGTTGTCTACTACATCAGCCCTGCTGTCACCTTTGGATGTGGAACCGTAAAGCTAAGATTGCATTAAAATTTGTGACATAAAAGTCTAAAAAAAAAACTTTAATTTCGAAAGTCTGTAATTACTTCAATTAAAACTATGATTCGACATTGTACAAGATTTCAAATAAACTACTTTCGTCTTATGTATTTCAAACAGATACACTTAAGCACTTTTTATGTCGACCGTACAAGTTGAAAGCAATAGAAAAAGAAATGTTATCATATTTATCGTATTCGGGGTTCTCCGGGACGGGGTCCTCGGAGATCGGGGTACTCGGAGAATAACCCGTCCTACCACCGACGAGGAAGTGAATAGTAGTATCAATGATTTTCTCGCTCAAGAAGCGAACAAAAGATTCTAGGCCCTGTGTGAGTAAAAGATACATATGTACATATATATGTAGTTGATCATTGACTGTTCACATCGCTGATAATTACTCGCTTGTCGCAGCATCAAGAACTGTCTAAAACTTTAAAATAAAATATAAAAACTGACAAAAGGAACTAAAAAGTAAAAAATAAATAAACCATGAGTAACCATGAGTATTGAGGCTTTTTACATAAACTATCAAGTTTTATATTGAGCTGGCACCAAACAACAAACTGATTAATAATAATCTAAATATTATATTATGTCCGTAGAAATGGTAAAGTCTTTACGTAGGTAAAGGTAAAATAATGAAGGTTAAATTATTTGGCGCCGACTCAAGATTTGTTAATATAAAATTTGATAGTTTATGCGATGCCTAGTTACAATAGCTACTGTACTGTTCAGTAGGTAGGCAAAGTTTACTCAAGTGACCGTATACGGTTCAAAACATACGCAAATGGTATTCCTTTGAGATATATTCTAAATAATTTGTGTTGACAACCAATACACTGACTGAAGTGTACAGATTTCGTATCTTTGCCATGCATGTGCTATATTATTTGGATTGACTCCACACCAAATAAAACTTGGAATCAACAAAATTGGATAAGAAAGCGGAATGTTTCTAAGGCAAGACTTAGGCATCATCATTTGCCTAGCCTTTTCCCAACTATGTTGCGTTCGGCTTCCAGTCTAACCAGATGCCACTGAATACCAGTATTGCACATGGAGCGACTGCCTATCTGACCTCCATAACTCAGTTACTGGGTAATACGATACCCCTTAGTAAGACTGGTTGTCAGACATTCGGACTATTGACGACCCGTAACAACTGCCAAACGTCCACAAATGACAACCGGCACCGACGCCTTAACGTACTTTCTGAGGTATGGAGTGGTCTTGGTATGTAAAGATGTCACCCGTCCACGGACTGACTGCGGCAAGAGTAGCTTGACCTTCGATCGACTTGTGCAATTCTTTCTACCCATTACATATTGAGAACCATCTGTGCTTGGTTTCCGAGGAGAATAATAAGGCATGGCCTCGGTTGTTATACGTAGATCTTTGATAGTCGTTACAGATAGTTAGAAGGCCAAAAGTCTGACAGCCATTATTATTAAGGGGTATTGTGTTACTTAGCTGTGGAGGCTTGGAAGGCAGTCACTCTATATATAATTCTGATATTCAGCTGCATTTGGTCACACTTGAACTGGGATATCTAAGCAGATTAACATAATGTAGTGTTGCATCTTCATCATTAAAAGACTGCTTTCCTATCCATCGCTATCATTCCAAGACCCGACATCTCTCCGGTGCATTGATATTTCTCAACGGATATCAACTTATCCGAGACTAACGGAACTAGATAGCTCAGAGATAGCCACGTTTGTATCCTCTCTTCGCTCTTTGATACACTGCAGCATCCAATTAATATAGATCTTGGTTCGATTTGTCAACAGTTTATGTGCAGTCTATAAATAGATTTATTTGTGGGTCCGTAGTTCAGAAACGTTGTGAGGGTTAGGTTGGTAGTTGGTTTCAGAATTTGGCCAACTTTTTATTGAATTTATTTTTTCTTTATGAGAAAGTAAACTGACTTTGGAATTGGAACTGATTTTTTATAGAAGATAGGGTGTGATGCCTCAGTGAAAGAGGTAAGTATGTGTAAATAAAACAAAATGATGTTGATTAAAGATATTTTTTCCCAGATGTGTAAGCAGTGGTGGCCCAGTAGTAACGGCTGTGACTTTTGAGTTGCAGGCCGTAGGTTCGAATCCAGGCAGGCACTTTACTTTGTGTAAATTATTTCATCACCACTGCTCTCAAAACGGTGAAGGAAAACATCGTGAGGAAAGGGTAGTCTTAGAACAAAAAAATCGAAGACATGTGACATCTACCAACCCGCACTGGGCCCGCGTGGTGGATTATGGCCTACTCCCTCTCACCGAAAGGAGGCCTGTGTCCTAACCGTGGGAAGATAATAGGCTGCTGATGATGACGATAAGACTATTTTTATGGCAATGTGAACTGACCTTGTAATTTTTTGGCGATAAGATGTGTCTGAGTGTACTACGTAACGTAAGCTGGTGATTTTTCTACAATATGAAACAAATGATGTCGACTAAAGGGCGTTTACTCCCGGCCACCGTAGGCGCGAGCTTGCGGGTGGCGAACAATGGGTGGCGAGCTGAGAACCCGAGCCTGGTCCTTACCGGGCGGCGAGCTCCCGGTAAGGACCAGGCTCGGGTCGACGGCGCACAGTGTTCCACGCGCGCCTCAAAGAGATGTCAGCAGTATGGAAGGGGTCTGCTAGGACTGATGCCTGGCAGGGTCGCGAGATTTGTCCGAAAGTGTTACCGTGGCCCTGGCGTATAGGCAACTGAAGGAACAGGGTGGGTTGTCAGTAAAAGTCTGACACGTTTTCCCGCTCCGCCCAGGACGTGAGACGTCATTTGATAATTTTCCACCCACAAAAAAGGGCGTAAAAAGAAAAAAAATGTTCAAATGAAGTGACGTTAATTTTTTCAGCCGTCCTTGTATGTCAAGCTCTAAGTTGTAATTTTAAGACATTTTAAATACCTCCCTAGACGTAATAATTTTCTTTTTAAACCATTTTTCAGTAAACTTTAAACATTTGCAAGCTTCTCACAGTCTAATCATACATCAAGTTTGGTATTCAGTCTCGAAGGAGCAGCAGTCTGGAATTTAGAGATGGGCCAACTATGACTTTGGTCGATCATCAGCCGACTTAGTACGACGTGAACTACATAGCTGAGCCAATCTCTGCTATGTAGTTCGAGTGTACCACGTCGAAACAGTGTTCCTAAAATAGAAAATATTTCCGGTTCTTTATGCAGAGTTGTAGAAGCTCTCGTCTAGAATGTAGTATTTTTGTTAAATAGTTTTTGCTTGATTTTAAATCAATTAGTGATTTTCCAAAGGCATTGTGGTACTAAGAAGTGGTGAAGTGCGAGCACGCGTTATTTTGGGGACTGTATTAGGTAATTTTGATGTTCAAAAAGATGTATACCTGAATTTATATACATTTATTCATAGCCTAATTTGAATAAATGACTTTTGACTTACTTTTGATTTGATTTGAGTATCAGTATCTCTACATAGTATAAAAAGTCGCTTTCCGTGTCCATACGGCTAGATCTCATAAACTATGTAACGGATTTTAATGCAGCTTTCATGAATGATTCAAGACAGAGTGATTCAAGAGAAAGGTTTAAATGTGTACGCCAGCGAAGCCGCTGGCAAAAGCTAGTAAAATATAAATAAAGTAGATAACCAACTTATCGGCGTTTTTTAGGGTTCCGTTGCCAAATGGCAAAAAACGGAACCCTTATAGATTCGTCATGTCTGTCTGTCTGTCTGTCTGTCCGTCCGTCTGTATGTCACAGCCACTTTTTTCCGAAACTATAAGAGCTATGCTGTTGAAACTTGGTAAGTAGATGTATTCTGTGAACCGCATTAAGATTTTCACACTAAAATAGAAAAAAAAAACAATACATTTTGGGGTTCCCCATACATAGAACTGAAACACAATTTTTTTTTTTCATCAAACCCATACTTTGGGGGGTATCTATGAATAGGTCTTCAAAAATGGTAATGAGGTTTCTATCATCATTTTTTTCTAAACTAAATAGTTTGCGCGAGAGACACTTCCAAAGTGGTAAAATGTCCCCCCCCCCCCCCTGTAACTTCTAAAATAAGAGAATGTTGAAACTAAAAAAATATATGATGTACATTACCATGTAAACTACCACCGAAAATTGGTTTGAATGAGATCGAGTGAGTGGTTTTTTTTTTAATGTCATAAATCGTAAACCGCAATGTACCTTACATTCAATCAAGTGAAATATAAAATTAAAAAAAAAACATTTATTTTTAAACCGAGAATACCTACAGGTTTGTACGGAACCCTCGGTGCGCGAGTCCGACTCGCACTTGGCCGGTTTTTTACCTATTCGTCGCCAACTACAAATATCTCCAGATAGTCGGCTTTTCCGAATACTCGGTACATCTCTACTGAAATTCTGAATCATTTGAAATGCACTGTGTACAGTACACGTCAGATTATGTTTAACTAAATTATGGGCATGCTAACTTTAGAGAACAATGTATGTATAGGTAATTAAATTCGGTACTGATATAGATATGTGTGTATTTGACTTTGAATAACACAATAACCTTAATTTGATTTTAGTTCGGAGAATTTGGGGATTTATCACAACAACGCGTGGCGTGGATCGACCAATATGCAAGGTGAAGTTGCTTCCGGCTGGATGACAATGTTTGAAGTACGAACTTCTTTAGACACTCTTCTAGAACATCGCGCTGGGTCGGTGATGCTGAATCGGGTATACTCGGCTCCGTTCGGTCGGTGATGCTGATTAGCGTGTACTTAACTCCAGTAACAGCGGGTCTTATCAGAATACCAGTGCGGTATTTGTGTATTTTTCAAATATCGAAGTATTGAGATTGCCTTATTGAGCCTTTTTGGCCTCACACAGGTCTTTCTCTTATGCTATGTTTTTCATGATTTTATTAGTTTCATTTATTGTTTGGATTTCAAGGGTTGAGAATCTAAAGGGTCTATGTGCCAAAAATCACATTTCAATATTTTTACGAAAATACAGTCTAAGTGCCAAGTAAATGCAAGTGCATTTGCTTGGCACTTGAACTTGAACTTGCACTTGAACTTGAATATTGTTAGGCTTGGCCCTTAGACAGTATTTTCGTAAAAAAAAATGGAAATGTGATTTTTGGCACATAAACCTCACCCAAATCAAAGCCAAAAATTAAGCTCGCGACACTGAACCAGACCTTCAACCCTATCAGTTATGCTATGTAACCCTCAGTTCTCGCAAACATCAAGACAAGGAGTAAACACAAGATGATTAATTAAACCACGAAGGATTAGGTCCCTTAAACGGCTAACGTTCGGTTTACTCGTATTTGAGTAGAGTGTTTGAATAATATTCACGTTGGGGCTTAACAATCAGGTGAAATACATCAGCATTTTGGGCTAAGATTTGTGATGGATTCGAGTTGTTTTTGGAAAGCTCAGCGCTGTTCCTGTCTTGTATAAGGTCACAGCATTTTGCTGAGCGATGGCCGTTTTGAATGCACGTAACACAAATTTTCCTCCAACCTGCCCTTTTTTTGCGTTTTTTTGCGTTATTCTGTTTTCAAAATAGGAAACAATTTTCAAAAAAATATTAACGCGTTCAGCAGATCTAAGCCGCGTTCTAGCGTTGACACTGGCCATATTGGTATGGGATATGGAAACTGATCCGTCGAACCGATGACCGTTGGGGTAGACGTGTTCTTGAGTGGAGACCGCGAATCGGCAAACGTAAGGTAGGACGCCCTCAGGCTAGGTGGAGCGACGATCTTCGCAGGGTGGCTGGCAGCAACTGGATGAGAGTTGCCGAAAATCGAGCTGAATGGCGCGCAATTGGGGAGGCCTATGTCCAGCAGTGGACTGCTATAGGCTGATGATGATGATGATGATGGAAACTGATCGAAGCTGTCAACTAGTATACAAGCGCTAATCGCGATCATTGTCACTGCGCAAATGAATCGTTTAGGCTCAGCCGTCAGAAACACACTGTTGTTGTCAAAAATTATTTTTATTTTTATTTTTAGTTGTGCCCGTGGTTTTACCCGCGTGGATGTTGAAAATTATCCCACTGAAACAAGCGAGCGAGAAAAATAGTAGCCTATGTGACTCCTTATAACATCAGCTATCTGCCAGTGAAATTCACGTTAAAATCGGTCCAGCTGTTTCGGGAATTAGCCGTTACAAACATACAGATAGACAAATATTTCAAAAATCTTTTATTTTACCGTATAGACGGTGCCTATAACAAAGAAAAACGATTTTTATTTTATTTGGTAAAAAGCTGTTGTTTTCACATTAAAAACAGACCTTTCAATTTTATTTATTTGTATTTTGTGTTTCGCGAACTGTATCTTATCGTATTCTTTTTTCCCATCTTTCTTTCATACGGGTATTTTATGAATCCAAACCTGTTTGATATACGTATAGTTGTATAGGTAATAATACCGACAGACGTTTCTAGAGTCCATCTTGAAATAGTCCACACTATTGGCGGATTGGTGTATTGTTAATATGAGACCATTAGCACCTGTCTTGTGTAATCAGGGATTAAGGTAGGGAAGACGCAAAACAATTGGCCATTGTATGACCATTTTCAATAAAAACTGTGAAAAAATAAGACGCTCGAAAAGTTAGAATTAGTTTCAAAAGTTAGTCTATTAGAAAATATATTTTTCTGACTAAGTTTGTCTTAAGCACCACCTTCATATCTCAGCATTTGAAATTCATCATCATCATTCCAGCCGTAAGACGTCCACTGCTGGACTTAGGCCTCCCCCAATTTGAGGGGCTTTGCCATAATCGCCAGGCTTGGCAGGCGGGTTGGCGATCGCAGTATGGTGGTATTGTAAAATGCATAGAGAACGCTGCTGCCCATTCTCTAGTAAGTCCCTTAGTCGACTTTTACGACACCCACGGGAAGAAATGGGGTGGTGTTATTCTTTACGTCCGGCACCACACGGTACACGCATTGCACGGCATTTGAAATTGGCACCACAAAAAAAAAACAGGCTGACAAATTGGAAAAATGTAGGTAGGTAACAAAAAAAACATCACTCAATCTCAGTCTTCCTATACCAATCAAAATCTGAATTGACACAAGCAAAGCTTTTAACCAAATCCTTTACATCCAAAACACCTGTAATACTTTCGACGGTACAAAAAATATAAAGCCGTTAAGAGTACCAAACAAAAACTAAATCGCATACAATCCTTTGATCCTTCCAATTGAAATATTTCACGTGAAGGTCTTAATCACAGTCTAGGTAGATACAGAAGTTAGGTTTCATACAACGAAAGCAATTGCACGCACACGTACACACGCTTCACGTAAATTGTTGTGTGCATGAGCGAGAGTGTATGGGAAGCCGTCACCTTTTTCTGCTTGCGAAGGAGGAGTCGGAGACCATGGGGGAGAGGGAATCCTTGCGGCTTCACGCCCCGAATCACCGCAGGAGACGCCCGGGAGTCGGGAGTCCATAGCAGACTCCCGGCCACCGTAGGCGCGGGCTTGCGGACGGCGAGTAATAAGTAGCTCGCCGCCCGGTAAGGACCAGGCCCAGGTCGACTGCGCGTAGTGTTCCAAGTTCGCCTCAAAGAGATATCAGCAACAATTGAAGGGGATAGCTAGGGCTGGATGCAGAGGCAACTGAGGGAACACTGGTGGGTTTTCATCAGTAAAAGTCTGACACTGGCATTTGTTTGTAATCGCCGCAAGCATGTGTTTAGATGTGCAGGCGTTTTGGCTCGTTATATAGAAAGAAAATACGTTTATTTGCGGCAAACATGACGCACACGGCCAACAACATACAAAAAAAAAACCGGCCAAGTGCGAGTCGGACTCGCGTACCGAGGGTTCCGTACAAAACTGTAGGTATCCTCGGTTTATGTATAAGGTTTATGCTTATGAAATTAAGTGTTTATTTATTTAATTTTTATATTTGAGTTGATTGAAAGGTAAATTGCGGTTTACGATTTATGACGTATTAAAAAAAAAACTACTTACTGGATCTCGTTTAAACCAATTTTCGGTGGAAGTTTACATGGTTATGTACATCATATATTTTTTTTAGTTTTAACATTCTCTTATTTTAGAAGTTACGGGGGGGGGGGGGACACACATTTTACCACTTTGGAAGTGTCTCTCGCGCAAACTATTTAGTTTAGAAAAAAATGATGATAGAAACCTCATTACCATTTTTGAAGACCTATTCATAGATACCCCACACGTATGGGTTTGATGAAAAAAAAAAAAAAAAATTTAGTTTCAGTTCTAAGTATGGGGAACCCCAAAATTTATTATTATTTTTCTATTTTAGTATAAAAATCTTAATGCGGTTCACAGAATACATCTACTTACCAAGTTTCAACAGCGTAGCTCTTATAGTTTCGGAGAAAAGTGGCTGTGACATACGGACGGACAGACAGACAGACAGACAGACAGACAGACAGACGGACAGACAGACAGACAGACATGACGAATCTATAAGGGTTCCGTTTTTTGCCATTTGGCAACGGAACCCTAAAAATGAAGGAAAACATGCGTTACATCCACGCAAAACGGCCATCACTCAGCATAATGCTGCGACCCTATGTGAAACAGAGCCCCAGCGCTGGTTTTCAGTGACAGCCGGCGCTGATGTGATGATGTCGACCGGTGTAGCAAACAATTAGTAAAATAAATACTAATACATTATTTTTAGATTTAATAAATGTACATATTTATTGTTGTATTGACTTAAATATAATCCACAAACTAATACTAAAATAAATATATTATATACAATTAAATAAAGGTAAAAAAAAAAATATGGGAAGAGCTCACTGGGCATCAAAGAATTCGTCCGCATCGTTGTCGGTGGGAAAAGTGCCCAGAAGGCTGGCAGCGTTGCCACGTTGGATAGCAATGCAATCAGCATTGCTATCCAACGTGGCCTAATAATAAATATTAAAAAATGAACAAAATTGGTAACATTTCGCCCTGACTGCAGTGTGACGCAGGTGCCGCCAGCTTTTAGTAATCTGTGGGAAAATTGTCAGAGAACTAATTTGACTACAACATACCTGATGTTAATGTAGTCTGTGGAATAAGTATATAAAAATTACATCATGGCGGCGCCGGTCGCTGGCCGGCGAGTTGTATGAAGCCGACCTTCTGTTCGTATCAAACTTGTGGTATGAATGGTTTCGTGTTTGATTCTATCTGTTATTTACTCAATACTGTTGTATATCCAGGGTGCGAATATACGCTAAGTGGAATCGTGGTTCTGCTAGATAGCAGATTTTAGTTATTTTTGGCTTTATTTTAGAAAAACTTTGTCTAAAAACTAATTGTTTCTGTTTACTAAAATAGCATTGCCCATTGATCCGGTTAGCTGTAGTTACCACTAAATATATTTTATTTTCTTGCTTTCACGCCTTAAGATATCAACCAATACTAACATTTGTGAAATTACACCAAACTATTTAATTTAATTTGACATAGAAAAATCTAAGTTTTAGTTTGTAATTTCACAAGTACAGTTTCTTTTCAATGCATATGAAAGTATATACAAAACTATTAACAAAAAAAAAAAAAAACAAATTCTAACATATTTCTCTATCTGTTTGTTCCAGTTAATCTCCGAAACAGCTGGACCGATTTTAATAGGACTTTCACTGGCAGAATAAAGCTGATATTTGAATGACTTTTTGTTCCTGTACCATGGCCCCGAGGGATCATTTCTGACATTTACAAAGGCAAAGCCGTTAATTTGTAGGTTTGATCAACGAATCGTCATGTCAAAACATGGCGATCCTTAAATAAATAAATAAAACGGTTGACCAGATTTTGATAATACATGTCTAAGAACCACCGCTAGAATGCCTTCTTTAAAATAAAAAAAATCACACCCAAATCAGTTCACCCGTTTAAGAGCTACGGGGCCACAGACACACACAGCGGCCAAAATTATAACAAACCTCTTTTTGCGTCGAGTTTTAAAAAATGACATTGGTACTTGCCAGGATCTGAAACTACAACCTCGTGCATGAGGCAAGGACTTAACCTATGGGCTATCAAGACCTGAGCCACTATTGTACTCTTATTGAATAGATTCGCACATTCTGATTCTATCCATATGGCGATCGTTTCATCCTCCTTGTATATGTTTCAAACGGTAGTCGATAGTGCGGGTTCCTATGAGGAAAGTTATGGATTTATATATTTTTGTGTCATGTTGTTTTTTATTGGACTCTGCCCTTTTTATTGTCCGTCGGTATATTGAAAGAACTGTTTTGACAGAGTTTCACAGTTCATTTAGTTGGCTGTGAAGTTAGGATATCTGGAGGCATATAAGTTCCGTAAAAAAAAATCTTATTCGTCAGTGGGCAGGGCACATTGCTCACAGAACAGATGGCCGATAGGGCCGAAAGGTTCTGGAGTCGTAACCGCGTACTGGAAGACACAAGGTGGGAAGACGACCTTGTGAAGGCCACAGGAATCCGTTGGAGATAGAAAGCTTAGAATCGGTCAACGTTGCGGCGCCTGAAGGGGGAGGCTTGTGTCGGAGGCTTTCGGCTGAAATGTCTTTCGGGGCAATACGAATATATTACAAATAATCTATTGTTTCAGTCTGGTTTTTTCTAACGGTTGCAAGCATAACTGCTGGGTTTTGAGTTCGTTTTAAGTTCTTATGAAGGATCTTTGTTCGATTTTTGAAATGAAAAATCTTTACTAGACGCTCGTGGGATCATGTTGATGGAAATTGGCTCGCCTTTTATCAAATGATACTTAAAATTGAACTGGCTCTTCTACAGTACTATCTAGTCTACCCCTTTTCAGAATGCAGGCGTAAAATTAGAGCCGTAAGTGTTTATTAAGGAGCAAGCCTCATCGTGAAAAAACATCCCTGTTTCTCCTACCGTGGTTTCCGTTCATAGTCATATTTTACTTGAAGCCCTAATCTTCGAATCAATTGATATGTAGCGACATCTACACCACCAAATGCGAATTACGCATCACATGGCGACACAATCATGCATCGCGCAATTAGAGGTTACCGCTTAGCTAACATATATACCGGTTCGTGTGGTGCTGGCACCACACGAAACGCACACACACTATTATTTACATCTGGACATAAAGAATAGCACCATTCCATTTCTTCCCGTGGCACGTGGCGTGGTAAGAGGTGACTAAGGGACTTACTAGAGAATGGGCAGCAGCGTTCTCTATACATTTTACCACAATACTGCGATCGCCAACCCGTCTGCTAAGCGTGGCCATTACGACAACCCTTTCGGGGGAGGCCCATCTCCATCAGTGGACATCTTTCGGCTGAAATGGTGATGATGATGCGCATATACATATACAACGTCTCGACTTCAATCATCGGGCAGCTGGTGGGTAACAAACGGGTGTCGTACCCGTTTGTTCGAAAGATTCTCCCTTTTCTACAGAGGATAAGTGAACTTTTTACCCTGTTCCTCATACCTTCAAAGATATATTCATTACTAGATTCTGCTCGCGACTTCATCCGCGTCAAATTTTTGCTCCCGTCTTTCCCGTCGCATCGAATAGCCTGCCAGTTTTCGTCCATTCTTCATTTTTGCTCCTCTCTTTTTGATTGTAGCGTAGTTTTATAATATAGCCTATAGCCTTTCTCAGTAAATAAGCTACCCAACACAAAAATAATTTTTCAATTCGGACCTGTAGTTCCTGAGATTAGCGCGTTCAATCAAACAAACTCTTTAGCTTTATAATATTAGTATAGATGCTCAAAAATAACTCCGTCATATTTCAATACAGTATTCACAAAAAAACTATCACGAACGAAATCCATGAGAACGTCTACATTATTCTTCACTAAAAACTTCAGTGATTATTCGAATCCGTAGCTTGGGGAAACCGCTTAGCGCTCAGGTGGCACCGAATCCCCTTGACAAATAGCTTGTGAGAGAAATTTACGGACACTGCTTTTACCGACTGAAATAATACTTCGGACGCTTTTGTTTTTACTTCGATTGCTTCAAGAGTTTTCTACTATATGTGAGGGATGTTGAAAGTAGAGAGTGTATTAAATATTTTTTTTTAGTTCATTTAGTTCTTCTATCGGAAATTACTTAGTAGCAGGACGGAATATGGATTTTTGTTGGTGGCTCGGCTCGCCCCATATGTCTTACTTCACAGTACTTCACAGAACAGATGGCCGATGGGATCGGAAGGTTTTGGAGTGGCGACCACGTACTGAAAGACGTAGCGTTGAAAGGGTTCCCACAAGATGGACCCATGACCTGGTGAAGGCCGCGAAATCCGCGGAAAGTTGGATGCGTGAAGCACAGGACCGGTTGAAGTGGCGGTGCTTGGGGGAGGCTTATGTCCAGCAGTGGACGTCTTTCGGCTTTTTTTTTCTGTAAGTAGGTTTGTACAAACACTTTTATATGTCAATTATATTTTTTTAAACTAGATGAGTTCGGCGTTTCCTAACTGACTACTCTGAGAAGAAAGGCCGAAACAAACTCAGAGGTCACAGTCTCTTTTAAAGTCCAGACATAATCTTGTTCGCATCATGTGAAGATCATGTAGATTGGTGACTGAAATGGTCTTTTGAAGAAAGAACCACACAGATTGAGTGGACCTGTCCAGTCAGTGCAAGCATTTGTCACTAATCGTTTAGCTCAACTCGGAAAATAAGGAGCCCAACGCTTTGACGAACAGTACCAAAGAAAGAACATTTGGGTAGGCCACATAAATTACTCAAACTGCCAGATCATGATTACTAAGAACGAAAGAAAACAAAATTAAAAAAAGACCCACATAGTCTTCACATTCACAATATTTAAAACAATACGATACTTTACAAAGTAAATATTCATGTCATTGTATATATTTAAAAAAAAATATCATTGTCAATGTGTATATAAAAAAACCGGCCAAGTGCGAGTCGGACTCGCGCACCGAGGGTTCCGTACAAACCTGTAGGTATTTTCGGTTTAAAAATATATATATTTTTTAATTTTTATTTTTCAGTTGATTGAATGTAAGGTAAATTGCGGTTTACGATTTATGACGTTTTAAAAAAAAAATACTCACTCGATCTCGTTCAAACCAATTTTCGTTGGTAGTTTACATGGTAATGTACATCATATATTTTTTTTAGTTTTGTCATTCTCTTATTTTAGAAGTTACGGGGGGGGGGGGGACACATTTTACCACTTTGGAAGTGTCTCTCGCGCAAACTATTCAGTTTAGAAAAAAATGATAAAAGAAACCTCATTACCATTTTTGAAGACCTATTCATAGATACCCCACACGTATGGGTTTGATGAAAAAAAAACATTTTTGAGTTTCAGTTCTATGTATGGGGAACCCCAAAATTTACTGTTTTTTTTCTATTTTAGTGTGAAAATCTTAATGCGGTTCACAGAATACACCTACTTACCAAGTTTCAACAGCATAGCTCTTATAGTTTCGGAATAAAATGGCTGTGACATACGGACGGACAGACAGACAGACAGACAGACATGACGAATCTATAAGGGTTCCGTTTTTTGCCATTTGGCAACGGAACCCTAAAAAAGAAACGGATATAATTTTGTTGGTCAGATCATTTGATGACCATGTAGATCGGTGTCTGAAATGGTATTTTGATGAAAGAACCACACAGATATTGCAACTAACTACTCAAACTGCCAGGCCATAATCAAAAGTGAAACAATGACCCACATAGTCCTCAAATTCTCAATAATCAAAGTAATATTCATACAATTAATATTCACGTCATGTGAAATAATAAAAAAAAGAGTAAAAATAGCAAAATAATAATAATAATAAAAAACCACATTCAGTGCAGGCTGAAATGATGATATTTCTTACTTTACTCTATACAATTATGACAGTGTCATCGTATATTATTTCAGATGGTCAAGGTTTTGTTTGAATTTGCGAACACTGCTCTAAACAATTAGAGGACAACTGAAGTAATTTTATTCTCTCGCTTATCTTTTTAATTTAATGGCTTCAAGAGTTTACTTGGATATGTGAGTGTTGTAAAAGTACTAAGTGCTTATGGAAACTTTGATCAATTTTGGTGTTTGTCAGAATAAATTAAACTTGTTCGTTGATGTTTGTCCCGTTATTTTTGACGTTCTAGTAAAGTATGACAGGATTTTACGATTGTCAAAGTTTTGTAAGAATTTATGGAAACAGCTTTTTAATAACTGAAATAATATTTCGGTTTCTTTTGTTTTTACTTTGATTGCTTCTAAAGTTGATTGGGATCTATGACGGTTGTAAAAAGTACGAAGGGGTAATGTTATGTCTGTGTAATCAATTTAAGAAAACGTTAGTTATTTTGTCCCATTCAAGTAAATCGTGCCTCTGAAATCAAAATCTATTAAAAAAAAGCGCTGCAAGTATTATCACGCCTGTAATCTTCCAGTCGGGTAGACGTCGAGCTAAGCAATAAAGATATTGAGTATTGAGGTATACCTACAGTACACTCATATTTCACCAATTATGTCCTGTGTAGTAAAATGTGAGCATATTGCCATCAACTGGGCACAAATCCGAACTTCGGGTTGCTATTGAGAAATTCTTTATACAAAAACCCAGAAACACTTCCAGATCTGGAAACGAACCTCCCTCGTGGTTAGCGATAGCACTTTAGACCAACGATATGTTCACAAAAATAAATCCAACAACAAATCTATACTTAATATTATAAAGCTGAAGAGTTTGTTTGTTTGTTTGATTGAACGCGCTAATCTCAAGAACTACTGGTCCGAATTGAAAAATTCTTTTTGTGTTGGGTAGCCTATTTATCGAGGGAGGTTACAAATTATATAACATTACGCTACAACAAAGAGGAGCGGAGCAGTAACGAAAAATGTTGCAAAAACGGGGAAAATTTATTCCTTTTGAGAGTTTCCGTTGCGTGCGCTGCGTAAACGGTTAAAGTAACGCAAAAATGATGTACGACGAAATTGTTCCTTTTAAAAAGTTCTAAAAAAAAAATCTGTAAGAGCATATGTCTATCTTTTAAGGTTGACTCACTATAACTCAAAAGGAGCGAGCAGCAACGAAAAATGGACGAAAACTAGCAGGCAAATCGATGCGACGGGAAGGGTCAGGGGAGCAAAAATTTGACGCAGACAAAGTCGCGGGCAGAAGCTAGTTACATGATATATTTCAACTCGAACAAAGTAAAGAAGACCGAGTACGCTATAATAGACCACTGGAGTACACTCCATTTCCACGAAACACACGAAATTTTAATATTTTAACAGGCAAAACAGAATTACGTACATTTGGAAGCAAAGAAAACCTTTTAAATGTACATTTTGTTTGAAACAAACACACGTTCCACGTTAGACAGTGATTGATGATGTGCTTTTGTTTTAAAATACGTGATAATGATAAGTAATATTATGATGAATGCGAAACTGCTTGGGCGGAAAAATGAGTAAGTACCTTCTTTTTAGGGTTCCGTTGCCAAATGGCAAAAAACGGAACCCTTATAGATTCGTCATGTCTGTCTGTCTGTCTGTCGGTCTGTCTGTCTGTCTGTCTGTCTGTCTGTCTGTCTGTCCGTTTATGTCACAGCCACTTTTCTCCGAAACTATAAGAGATATGTTGTTGAAACTTGGTAAGTAGATGTATTCTGTATACCGCATTAAGATTTTTACACAACAATAGAAAAAAAACAATAAATTTTGGGGTTCCCCATACACAGAACTGAAACTCAAAAAAAAATTTTTCATCAAACCCATACGTGTAGGGTATTTATGAATAGGTCTTCAAAAATGGTATTGAGGTTTCTAACATCATTTCTTTCTAAACTGAATAGTTTGCGCGAGAGACACTTCCAAAGTGGTAAAATGTGTGTCCCCCCCCCCGTAACTTCTAAAGTAAGAGAATGATAAAACTAAAAAAAATATATGATGTACATAACTATGTAAACTTCCAACGAAAATTAGTTTGAACGAAATCCAGTAAGTAGTTTTTTTTTAATACGTCATAAATCGTAAATCGCAATTTACCTTCCATTCAATCAACTCAAATATAAAAAAAAAACATTTAATTTCATAAACATAAACCTTACGCATAAACCGAGGATACCTACAGGTTTGTACGGAACCCTCGGTGCGCGAGTCCGACTCGCACTTGGCCGGTTTTTGTTTTTGGAACACGGTAGAGGTCTGCTGTCAAACATTTTTTTTGTGTGGGTAAATCCTCATAGATACCCTTCACAAGGGTAAGTGATGAGCTTTGCCGGCCTTTTACTAGCTAAAATTACCACTGTCACAATCAGCAAAAGGTGGCAAATGCGCATTCGTTTCGAAGGTATTTCTTTTTTTAGCAGATACCTCAGGCTCTCAACAGTTTGACTGACTCCAGTCCCGTCACTCTTAAAATTAATTAAAAATATTTATTTTCTCATATAAAAATATCCATTGTAAAAAAATATATGTTTTGTTTAACATTATTTTATTTGGCATACAATGATAGAAGCTAGGTGTACGGTTTCAGATGACCATTTCTCTACTACTGCTTCCCTTTTCTTTGGATGTGTTTCTGTCATTATATACTTTCACCTCTTTTCTCGCATGGCAGATCGATTTCCTCGTAATAGACGTGACAATAGTCAAATTTACCTACAACAATATAGGACGTCACTCATGAGAAAAAGTGTCTTTTGCATGGCTCCAAAAATTTATAATAAACTACCTAAAAGCTGGAAGGAGTTAAGTGATCTATCATTCAAACGGAAAGTTATTAATTTTCTGGCAGTACTTACATTTTAAATTACTGTTTAAATATTTGCATGCCATTGTTTACGGCAAACGTGATGATCTGTATTTATATCCTCTATTAACATCTCTTGCATGCTGACAATTTGTGTTGTATGTCTTGTACTCATGTTTGGGCAAATAAATGATTAACTTATCTTGTCTTATCTTATCTTATACTTTTCATCTCTGGCGCAAATGAACTCGTGCTTATGATACACCACTCATCTATGAATATAATCAACACTTACTTTTCATCACAAAATTAACAAAACTATAAAGACTACATGATGGGGCACCTCACCATCTATCTAGGCTTTTTCCAACTATGTCGGAGTCGGCTCCCAGCTTAACCAAATGCAGCTATACAAGTAGTTTACATGGAGCAACTGCATATCTGTCCTCCAAAATACGGTTATAGGGTAACACGATACCTCTTGGTGCCGTGGGGCACACTGAAATGCTAGTTCTATCATCGCACTATACGTACATTTTTTATTGACTTTTTTTAATTTTAGTTTTTTGTTAATTTATGTATTTTTTGCTGAATTATTTTGTGTGCCTTTGAGTTTGTGCTAAATAAATGTATTTTCTTTCTTTTCTTTCTTGGTAAAACTGGTTGTCAGACTTTCGGGCTTTATGATGGCAAGCACGTCAAGCCCCATGGCTGTCATTCATGAATCACTGCTATCATCACCCACTGCTGCAGAGTCTCTACTTAAAGAAAACGTTCCTGTTTGTGATAGTGAATTTCATTTCCAATATGTAACCTGTAACGAGATCGTTAAAACTTTTCACTCTTTGAATGTAAAAAAGACCGCCGATTTATGGGGTAATTCTGTGGATACTGTTAAGTCGATCAAAAACATTGTAGCACCAACTTTAGCTGTTATTTTTAATAATTGTATTGACCGTGGCGAGTTTCCTGATCTTATGAAAAACAGTAAAATAATACCGTTGTTTAAATCAGGTAGCACATCAGACCCTACTAACTATAGACCAATTTCAGTGCTACCTACCTTCAGTAAAATTTTTGAAAAACTTATTCTAAATCAATTGCAACGATTTTTTTTAATAAACATAACTTATTACACAATAAACAGTTTGGTTTCACAAAGCGTCGTTCAACTACCGATGCCGGAGTTGAACTTTTAGGTCATATATATAATGCGTGGGAGGCAAATGCGATGCTTTGGGTATTTTTTGCGATTTGTCCAAGGCATTCGATTGTGTTCTTCATGAAACATTGATCAGGAAACTTCACTAGTACGGAATCCGGTAGGCCTCTCTGGATCTTCTTACTTCATATCTAAGTGATAGAATTCAGAGAGTTGACGTCAACGGAAAAAGATCACCTGGATCTAAAGTTAGAATGGGGATCCCCCAGGGCTCAATTTTAGGCCCTTATTTCTTATTTATATAATTGACTTGCCTTACCTCATAAAGGATAAACATGATATAGTGTTGTTTGCAGACGACACTTCACTTTTATTCAAACTCAGACGTCAGCAGCTGGTTACTGACAATGTAAATAGAGCCCTTGCTAATGTAGTTAACTGGTTTAATGTTAATAACCTACTTCTTGATGAGAAAAAAACTAAATGTATTAAGTTTACGATACCTCGATACCACGATACGATGTTAGACAAGTAGAAACTAGTGTCCTCATAAAGGGTGAAGTGTTGAAACCCGAAGATACGACAGTATTTTTAGGCATAACTCTGGATGCCAAGTTTCAATGGGGCCCCCATATAGATAAATTGTCAAAAAAGCTTAGCTCTGCAGCATACGCTGTTAGAAAAATTCGTGATTTAACTGATTTAGAGACAGCCCGTTTAGTTTACTTTAGTTATTTTCATAGCGTGATGTCGTACGGTATTTTGCTGTGGGGAAATGCCGCCGATATTCAGATAATTTTTGTTTTACAAAAAAGGGCAATTCGTTCGATTTATAAATTAAGTCCCAGATACTCCTTCAGAGACAAATATAAAGAGATTAATATAATGACTGTGCCTTCTTAGTATATTTATGAAAATCTGCTGTATGCACATAAAAATATTAATCTCTTTAAAAGATACAGTGATCTCCATAATGTCAATACTAGAAACAAACAAAAATTTGTTGTTCCTAAGACCAGGCTCAAGAAAATAGGTGGCTCGTTTAGATGCCAATGTATTCGTTTTTATAATAAACTTCCTAGCCTCATTCAAGAACTAAGCTTAAATAAATTCAAATCTTTTATAAAGCGTAAATTATATATATATGTCAGAAAGTCTATTATACTGTTAAAGACTATATTGAGGATAAAACGGCCTGGGATTGAGCTGCTCCAATAAATCTACACTGAATGTTGTTTTATTATTATTATTTTGCTATTTTTACTCTTTTTTTATTATTTCACATGACATGAATATTAATTGTATGAATATTACTTTGATTATTGAGAATTTGAGGACTATGTGGGTCATTGTTTCACTTTTGATTATGGTCTGGCAGTTTGAGTAGTTAATGGCAATATCTGTGTGGTTCTTTCATCAAAAGACCATTTCAGACACCGATCTACATGGTCATCAAATGATCTGACCAACAAAATTATATCCGTTTCTTTTTTTTTATATACACATTGACATTGATAATTTTTTATACATATATACAATGACATGAATATTTACTTTGTAAAGTATCGTATTGTTTTAATTATTGTGAATGTGAAGACTATGTGGGTCTTTTTTTAATTTTGTTTTCTTTCGTTCTCAGTAATCATGATCTGGCAGTTTGAATAATTTATGTGGCCTACCCAAATGTCTTTTCTTTGGTACTGTTCGTCAAAGCGTTGGGCTCCTTATGTTCCGAGTTGAGCTAAACGATTAGTGACAAATGCTTGCACGGACTGGACAGGTCCACTCAATCTGTGTGGTTCTTTCTTCAAAAGATCATTTCAGTCACCAATCTACATGATTTTCACATGATGTGAACAAGATTATGTCTGGAATTTAAAAGAGACTGTGACCTCTGAGTTTGTTTCGGCCTTTCTTCTCAAAGTAGTCAGTAAGGAAACGCGCAACTCATCTAGTTTAAAAAAATATCATTTACATGTAAAAGTGTTTGTACAAACCTACTAGAAATAAAATCATTTGTCATTTATCAATCTTTGACAGTCATTACGATTTGTCAGAAGCCCGGAAGACCGACAACTAGGCTTTCCAAGAGTTATCGTAATATCCAGTTACTGGGTCGCGGAGGTCCGATAGGCCGTCAATGAATCAATGAACTCAGCCTATCGCAGTCCACTGCTTGTCATAGGCCTCTCCTATGTTGCGCCACAACATCTTGTCTTCCACCTTCCACATCCAATCTGTTCCAGCCACTTTCTTTAGGTCGTCGGTCCATCAAGCTGAAGGGTGTCCCATGCAACGCTTTTCGATATGCGGTCTCCACTCCACGACTCGTCTGCTCATCGGCCATCGATCTTTCGACAGACATGGCCAGCCCACTGTCATTTCAGCCTGCTTACTCTGAGAGCTACGTCGGTAACTCCGGTTCTTTTCCAGATAATTTCATTTCTGATTTTATCCTTCAAAGAAACTCCGAGCATTGCCCGCTCCATAGCGCGTTGAACGACCTTGAATTCGATAGGCAGTCTTCCATGTAAAATGGCCGACCCTTACATTGTTAAGAAAGGGCTAAGCAGATTGATACATATCTGTCTCCAAAATCTACATCACTTTTTGCTCCATATAATTTCATCCATTAGCAAGTCTGAAGGGACGAAAAAATTAGTCTCTAAAGAGTATGTCCTTTTTGCGGTTCAAAAACCTCATATATTTCAATATAATGATGTCATAACTTGAGGCGACGTGTCTATATGAAGAAAGCTTTTTGTATACATTTTCCTTGTGCTGAAATATTCATATTGAATAGATTTGGGGTGAATGAAGAATATATGGGGAACAACGGATTGACTGCTCAAGCACAGATGGCTCAGGGTTTTTGTTAGAGGATTGAGAATATAGGTATATTTTTGGTTCTGACGTAGTAAAAAGTGTAAATTCCGTTAAGAGAACATTTATATAAACAAATGTTTATGCAATTAACTAATAAATTGTTATTGAATGATTAAAAATTAAACTGTGATCACAAAATTAATTTTAACGACTGGATCAGACTATGGGCACATTGTTTTGTAAAAGTTAGGAACCATGGATGAAGTGCAAAAAGTCCGATTTCATGGAGGACACATTATACACAGTAAAATCAAATCCGCTGGATACGGGAAGCACAGAAACGGTTGAAGTGGCGGAGCTTGGGGGAGGCCTATGTCCAACAGTGGACGTCTTACGGCTGAAATGTTGATGATGATGATCCAACTAATGTATAATGTCAATTACCTAAGTACTCCATTTCGTACTACCTTCCAGTCCAGAACTTACCTACTCTGTTACAAGTCGCACAAACTGCAACACACCTATCCTATCTGATATCGATACCTATAACACTACACTACATAGACAACATGGCTTTTCCACGTTAACCAGGATACCGACCGTCGGGTAGCATGTCGAACGTAGTCGGTAAACTACGACTTGGCACCAATTTCGGTTGCACACAAAAATGTTACAGAATACGCCGGTTTTTGGAGTTACAACCTCTATCAATTTAGTTTTGTATAGAAGGTGTTTTGAATGAATATGGTAAAATAAAGTTATAGAGTGTGAGATTGTTTAAATGATTTTAGTTTTTGTTAGTTTGTAATCAACTTCAAAAAAGGAGGGGGTTTGCAATTCGGTTGAATTTTCTTGTCTTTGTTACTTCTGTTATAATTGTTTGCCATCTTTGTTTACTTAAAAAGTGAAGGTATGTATACGAATTTTGTAGTGGTAAGTAACATAAGTAAAAAGTTTATTGAAAGAGGAAGTCGGTAGTTTTTTTAATATAGTCTAGTGGTTGAAAGGACGACTGTTGAGCATGACTGCTGGGTTAATCTCCAGATCGGGCAAGTTTTATTAGATTTTTCCATTTAAAAATCTCGTAGGAGCAGCCTGGAGGCTAGATTATGCCCGGTTGTTGGCTGACTCTTATTTAGCAGAACTTCAAAATAACTGCGGGAATATGGTGGCACTAAACCCCTTTGCTTAGCCCTAAGAGGAATACAGGCGTGATATAATGTCGTCAGGTATGCAGTAAGAGGACCATTGACTGTTGTCTTTTTACACAATGTGTTCACGTCTCTCAACCAACTCTGCTATCCCAGGTCTGCCTGAAGCGAATTAATAAAGCAGTACCTTTGTGCTTTTCTATATTTTTGTAATTTTTCTGCATTATATTTTTTGTATTTACACAATGTTTGACCAGAAATATGAACGTAAACAAAGCAAAAGGAGTAAGTAAGGGTCAGGATGTAGGTGTCATTCTGGTCTTGTATATGTAAAAAAAAAATGAATAAAAAACTACTTTAGTCTACACCGTTAAAGTTCAATATCAAACAAAAAATGTCAAAACGCCTACCTGCTATTATAAACACGGCAAAATATTTACATAATGTCAGAGAAGCATTTACGTATAAATAAAAGCCTCTATGTAAGACAACACCGCCACCACCACACCTATAACAGTAGGTATGTAGGTACTACTAGCATACATCACACGAAATGTTCGGGCGAAGTAAATGCAAACGTGGGGGTCGATTATAGAAGTTTTTTAAAGGACATGTTGTAAAGAACACCTTTTATAAAGAGTATATGCCAAAGGCGAACTTATTTGTAAGGGAACTTCGAAGTTCTGTTCCTTTTTTGAAAGTAGTTAATTTGGTCTGGTCTGTAAATATCTCACCGTGAAAACTTTTATAAAGAAGCCGAATAAGACAAGATTGTCAAAAATCAACGAATGACAGCCGGGAACATCAGCTTAACGTGCATTCCGAAGCACGGAGGGGTCTTAGTATGTAAAATCAAATAAATTTATTTCGGGCTACAAAGACCCATATCATGAATACCTTACAGACTATACATGTAAATAAAAACAACGTAAACATAACTATTGTACACGAACTGACGGCGTCGTGTTGCGGCTGCGTGGTATCGCAGTAACGATAGGTCATCCCATCCACGAATGAACGTCGCAAGGTTAGCTTACTCAGATCGATTGACTCGTGCGTCTATTATTACTTGCCTACGATGTTCTTTGAGGAGAAATTTAGTCATATCAAAATATGAACACGACACGAAACACTCGCTTCACAGCGAGTGATTATTTTTACGAGTGATTCGAGAATCAAACACTATGTATGGAAATATTGAACGTGACAGTTAACAAGATGAAGAAAATTACCATATGTTTACTCACCAACGCAGGAATGCAGTTTTAATAGATTTTCAGTAAAGGTTACCCTGAACTGAAATCTGTTTAGAACTGTATGCAACGTCATACTATGGGCACTATTTTTGTTTGTGCAAAAAATATTTTGCCTTCAACAAATGATATGTAGATTTACAGATTTTTGCTTTATTTTGGGGCAGAGGTGACCGTAGGTCCAAGTTTCGAACCCAGAGAGGCGCTTAGATTTGTGAAAATTATTTCAACACCACTGCTTTCAAAAAGGAAAACATCGTGTGAAATCCGGTGAGGGACTGACATAAACATCCGATAAGCTGATGACAATCTTTTGAAAGCGAATCGCCACTTGCTAGACAAAGGTAATGTTGAGTGTTTAATGTTTCTGCCCTCCAATCCCACATAATCAGCTTATAATGTTCCAAGCTGGGACACAGATCTGCTTTCGGTTAGGAGGCGTATGTCTCAGCAGGTTGGTAGATGTCACATCTTGGAATTTTTTGGTTCTAGAAAATTCCGGTTTCTTTACGATATTTTATTTCACCGTGTTTGAAGCAGTAGTGATGAAATATGCTTTCCACTGTTGGGTCACAGGTCTTGTCCCTGTGAGAGGGAGTGGGCCGTAATCCACCAAGTCACCTGTCTTCGGATTTTTATTTCCAGGACATGCCGGTTTCCTCACGATATTGACCGTTCAGGGAGCAGTGGAGATGAAACAATTTACATAAAGTAAACCACCTGTCTGGTCTCGAACCTGTGACCTACAACTCGTAAGTCGCTGCTCTTCCCAATGAGCCACCATTGCTCTAGATGCGAAAGGCGCACCGTGTATCTCTAGCTAGTGGTTCGCACCGGTGCTATCTATGCCTTTGGCAATTTCCGGAAGCATATAAGTCATTTGGCTCAACACCCTTTAGGTGCAAGACAGCTTGTAACCACTACATGCCAAGGATAAATGGAGTAAAGAAATTAGTAGAGAGTAGAGCTAGCAAGTAAACGGAAGCCTACATTAGCAATAGCATTTACTGGTTTTTAATTGATTATTGTATTACAAATGACAACGCTGAATGAAGAGTTTGTTTGGTTCTTGGAAACTACCGTAATAAAAAATAATGTTTGCGTTTGACAGCCCAATTCTCGAAAAAGCTGTAGGCTGTTAATCATCATACTAAGAATCTTAAAACCAAGTGAAAAGAAAAATAGTCGTGAAAGAACGCTAAGTGTAACCGAATTAATAGCGCGGGTGGGCGATGGGATATGAAGCGCAGGGACTGCGGCCAAAATGTCACTTAAAGGAAATTGTTAACAGCTTATAATTTAAGTTAATTACTAAATAAATTGAAAAGTTAATTTGTTTGTTTGAACGCGCTAATCTCGGACCTACCAGTCAGATTTGCAAAATTAGATTTGCGTTTAATAGCCTATTTTTGAGAAAGGCATTAGGCTATTTAACATTACGCTAAAAGTCCAAGGAGTCGAGTAAAACTGCCAAACCTAACATAGTTGCGAAAAAGCTAGGCAGATTAATTTATATTAATGATCCCTGTTCATTACTTTGATTTCATACAAACAGTTGTTCATTACGCAACTCAGCATAATTAAACACTTACTTCGCAGTAATTAAATAAATAGAACTAATTTCCTCTAATCGTCTTACATAACATGAATAGAGCAAACTATTAAACTTGTGTGTGGTTTTCATGTAGGTGCAGACAGACTGCTTAAACAAGGTACATCTTCTGCTTCGTATTCCGTATGGTGCCGGACGTAAAGAAAAGCATCATTTCATTTCTCCCCGTGGGTGTCGTAAGAGGTGACTAGGGGATGAACTAGAGAATGAGCAGCAGCGTTCTCTATGCGTTTTCCCACCATACTGCAATCGCCAACCCGCCTGCCAAGTGTGGTGATTGTGGCAAACCCCCCAAATTGGGAGAAGCCTATGTTCAGCAGTGGATGTCTTTCAGCTGAAACGATGATGATGCTGATATTCTGCTTCATAAAAATATTAAATTCAGCATTAAAAACTTGCTCAATAGTTATATAACGGAGGTGAGCACCAAAACATCAAAGTGACCGAATGGGAAGATGGGCGGATGAAATTGTTACCAACGTGGGCAAAACCTGGATAAGGCTGGCACAGGAGGGTGAGGATAGGCATAAGAAAACAGAGATCCATAATTACTCAGCTGTAAATTTGGACTGTAAAAGAAGATGATGAGTATAAAGGCAAGTATATATAAAAAAAAACCTAAAGATGCGGAAAGCACAGAACCGGTTGAATTAGCGGAGCTTGTGGCGGTCTATGTCAGTGGAAAGTCTTGCGTTTAATACGTTGAAGACAAGGAAGTTTGCCAATAATTCCTTCTGCACATGTGGCTTCCCTGGTAGCTCATTACAGGATGACCAGTGTCTATTAACTGCTCCCAAATGACGATGTACATTTTGTAATTGAGTTTCTTTGACATCTACTCATTTTTGACATTATATACCTACAATTCTAAAGTCTAATATTGGTTGTCATGGCAATAGTGACATTTGATTTAAATAGTGTATTGTCTTATTTATGAAATACTATTCTTTATGTAGATTATTTTATTCTTTGTGAATGTGAGAACTTTGTAGGCCTTGTAGACTGTAGGCAATTTTCTATTTTATTAAGTTCTTGGTACTTGTTGACAGTCCTACACTGTTCTCCTATACCTATTAATGCTGTAATTTAAAACCATTGTAAAAGCCAATTATTTTTAAAAGAGTAACCGTGGAGTTTCTTGCCGGCTCTTCTTCATAGGAATCAACAATTTGAAACCGTGCACCTACCTAGCTTTTGACGTTTCATAAGTGGCCATGTTGGTTTATGTGAAATAAAAATATTTTGATTTGATTTGATTTGAAATGATGATGGTTGCCAAACGGGGGTGAGGTTTGTATGGAAGTTCGTCATTCCTGTCGGCACACAGTTTGTATCTATTAATATTATATTTTTTTATTCTAAACACTTAGCCTATATCTGCGATAACTAATTTCAAGGAATAATATTGTTGTTTACTTTCCGGCCAGAAATAAATGGCGCATTCACTTTTAAAAATATCGGCTATGTGCGAGTCGGACTCGCACACGAAGGGTTCCATACAATTATTGGCAAAAAATCACGTTTGTTGTATGGGAGCCCCACTTAAATATTTGTTTTATTTTAATTTAATTATTTTATTTTAAAGTGAATATATAACTAAATATTCTGTGAATATTTCAAGCATCTACCTGTTGCCGTTATCAATATCGAGCAAAAACGATAAAAAATATCACGTTTTTTGTATGGGGCTCCTTAAACGTGATTTTTTTATATTTTTTTTTTGTTGAAATTAAATATTTGTTTTTTAGCATTTGTAAGTTATAGCGGCAACAACAATACAACATCTGTGACAATTTCAATTCTGCCTGATGACAGACGGACGGGCAGCGGAGTCTTAGTAATAGGGTCCCATTTTACCCTTTGGGTACGGAACCCTAAAAACGCTTAACATTGAAGAACTTCGTTCTTTGCGCAGTAAACTCTGCTTGCGCGATGCAGAACTCTTGCGTAACGTCAGTGTGTTACGAAGTGCATGCCTATGGCGATATCGATACCACTATAAGCTACAGTGATTGGAATAAGGGTGATAATTATTTCGACATTAATATTTTACACTATCTGTATCTAGATTCAGTATTTTGAGGGAGATTCAATTCTATCCAACGTTTATCTAGTCTGTTTAATCACCCACATAAGTTTTAATTACTGACTAATGAGTTAACAATTAATCTGTACTTAATTATTAATTTATTAGTTTGCTTTCACTAGTTTAAACGTAACGTTTGAACAAAATTAAATTAGATCGTGTTGAACACACATCTAATTTAAATGTATTTTCCAATAAATGACGGTACTTTATGCTTAGGTACTAGTGATGGGCAGTGGATAAATACTCGGAGGATAAATACTCGAGTTTTTATCCGAAACGGATAAATACTCGTTTTTACTCATTTTTATCGGATAAATACTCAAAATGATGGATAAATATCTTTTTTGCGCATCGGATGATTATTTTAAAATGTTAATGACTTTTATTGTTATTTAGGCTTTTCAAAATACTACGTTATTACACTATTTAGTTCTAATGTTAATTCCTAGGGCTGTAATTGTGTCAGAAGTCCAAACGTCTCTAATAGAGCATGCTCTTTAGATACAAATTTAGAATCTTTATTTGTTGAGAGTGTAGAGAATAGCCACATAATTGTTTATCTCTGTCAAGAGCTTCTAAAAATCAAGAAAAATGCGGCGAAGACAAGTTTGTTGTTGTTTGCCAACGCTATAAACATGCAAAGGGTTTTTCAATTAGGTAAAGGTGTTGAGCCCTTAAACTGCGCAGCACACACTAGTAATTTACTGACTCATGGTGCACTGAAATGCGGTAATTTCAAAAATTTATGCAGATATGATAAAATCTTTAATGAAAAACAATTGGTTGTCTGTAAAGTCGGTATACGGACGATAATTTTACGTGATAATGTCTAAGTCTCTTTTACTCAGATGTATTGGCCGATGGAGTGGAAGAGAGATAGATTTCACAAGTCGAACGCTAAGGTCGATCGTGCCTCTCTATCGCTTGTTTCGCGCTCTCGCTTACACGCTCGGTTCAGGCGAAACGTGACAATGCGTCATTCTTTTCCGTGCGTTCAGCCAGCGTTCATCGATTTATAAGACAGTCAAAAAATCACAAGAACTAAACCCAAAAACCACGATCGAAGCTACAACAAATCTTAAAAAAAAACTTTTTGACAAAAATAAAACCGACTTCCTCAAAAACACTAGAAAGTGAAAAATAACTTTAATTTCGGAAGTCGGTGTCTTAGGATCTGTATTTGAGTTTTTTGCCACCGACTTCCGAAATTAAAGTTATTTTTCACTTTCTAGTGTTTTTGAGGAAGTCGGTTTTTTTTTTGTCAAAAAGTTTTTATTTTTTACTTTTTAGTTATGGTATCTACCCGCACTAATTCCTATACCACTAATCGCCAGGTGAAATTTAATACTTTACTACTGCTGTAAATCGTTGAGGAATTCCCTTGACTGTCTGTCTATGGTCTCCATCATCAGACCTGTTATGGTACTTATAAGCCTTATGGGAGCTTTCTCATCAATAGAAATGAATTAAGTTCAAACACCAGGTAATTGCTGTAAATCGTTGAGGAGTTCCCTCGATTGTCTTTTGGCTCCATCATCAGATCAACTCCGGACCTTAATTAAATAGTTGTGATAAAATTGGCACTTTGAACCGTATAAAGTAACCCCAACAATAGGGAACTGCTGTAAATCGTTGAGGAATTCCCTCAACTGTCTATGGTCTCCATCATCAGACCTGTAATGGCACTTATAGCCCATATGGGTGCAAAGTTCTCATCAATAGAAATGAATTAAGTCCAAACACCGCGTAATTGCTGTAAGTCGTTGAAGAGTTCCCTCGACTGTCTTTCGGCTTCATCATCAGATCAACTTCAGACCTTCATTAAATAGTAGTGCTTTAAGATAATTAATGAAAGAAATAAAAAACGCACTAGTCGCCACTACGATTTTCGAAGGTTCCCTTCGACTTTTCTGGGATGCCATCATCAGATCCTGGTTTCCTTATCATGGGACTACCCTTGGAATATCTCCTTTCCAACAAAAAAAGAATCATCAAAATCGGTCCATATACGACGAAGTTATCGGTGAACACACATAAAAAAAAAAAAAAAAATATACGGTCGAATTGAGAAACCTCCTCCTTTTCTTGAAGTCGGTTAACAAAAGGTAACGGGAGAAAAGTTAAGCCTGCTATGCTACACAATACAATAGGGCAGCTATCTACGATCACTAAGGAGTATGAAAAATAGAAAAGGCGCTCTCTCAGCGTACGCAAAAGAAAAATATATCGTCAAGTCAAATGCTACAAGCAGCTTTGCTTGACGATAATTTTTGGGATTAGGTATTTCAATGCATATCTGTTTTTGAACCCATAACAGAACCTGTCTTTCAACAAGAGTCCAACAAATGCAATGCACTTCTAGTGTTTATAATATTTAAGGATATGAAATCAACACAAACTGGGTTATATTTACAGACAGATACTGATAGTGAGTCATTGGATTTGAGAAAATCTGAAAGCAGGTTTCAGTAAGTTTTACCACTGTGTAGATCGCCTGGAAGATACAGTAGAGCATAGAGTGGAGGTTTGCCCTGCTTGGGCGGAGCAACGCCGTATCCTCGTAGAGGCGATTAGCGGCGGCGATCTCTCGCGTCCGGCCCTGGTGCAGGCCATGGTATGGAGAAGTAAGCCTCTCAAAGGAGGAGGTGGAGCGCGTTAGGGAGAGTCAGTCTGTGCGCCCTCATTTCCCTAGCCACCGTAGGAGACGCCCCGGGCGTCGGGAGTTCATTGTGGACGTTCTTGGCCACGGTAGCCACGGGCTTGCGGGCGGCGAACCACCCATTGCTCGCCACGGAAAAGAACAGGCCCGTGTCGACGGCGCATTGTGTTCCACGCGCGCCTCAAAGAGATGTCATTACATACTGCAGGGGTCCGCGAGGACCGATGCCTGCCAGGGTGGCGGATCTGTTTAAAAGAGGTACCCTGGCACAAGCAACTAAAAGGAACACAGGTGGGTTTTAGTCAGTAAAAGTTTGACATGCCTTTCATATTGGCGATAGCAGTGGTGGTCCAGTGGTATCAGCCCCGACTTACAACTTGTAGGACGTGGGTTCGCACTCAGGCAGGCGCTTTACTTGTGGTAAATAATTACATCACTACTGGTCTCAAAACTGCATATTGCTCGCTGAATCCATATCCTACAATGTCGACAACCTCGCGAACCAAGTCATTTGATTTGTTTATCTTTCTCGACTTTCACGAGGTAGTTTTTTTTTTATTTTTACAATGATTTAAGCGTTACTTAAATAGTTTCTACCTACCCCCATGGAAGAAAGGCATGAGTTCATGTATGTATGTAAAAAACCAATGTACAAATGTATGATTTTATCTAACTTTGACAGTGATTGACTAACTGTATTCATAATTGAATGAAATTATTGTCAATATCGGCGTTTTGTTATTGTTAAAATGATTAATAAGGTACGATACAAATCTGCATTGTCTATTTTTCATTAATTTTAATCCTTTTGTTACTAATATGACAAAACTTACGTTACGAAAACATAAAATAGTATTTATCCGCTGTTTTGGATAAATACTCAGTAAAAACGGATATTTATCGAGTATTTATCCATTTTGAGTATTTATCCGGATAAAATCCCAACACTATTAGGTACACATACAGAATGTAAGGTTAACCAAGTAACATACTTTAACTAAATCTCATGAAAGTGAACAACTTTTAAGTGAATAATAGTCCTTCAAATCGCAATACGGCCATGGCGGCTAATATCAACAAAGACTAGCCATGTGGGTGAACTTGGCAGAGCATTTCCCAGCAGAGCATAAAAAAATGTGAGTTCTATTCGCATGCAGCTGTTTTCTAGAGTTCCTTATACTTAAAAAAATAGTTCTGTGATTTATGCCTGAAAAAAGGTCGAACGAAAATATGCTCTGCTAACTTCCGTTGGCAGATCATTTTTTTCCAAAAAAAAATTTTAAAATTTGTTTTAGGTTCACAGTGGTGAATTTTATAGTTCCTTATACTTTTCCGAAATAGTTCTGCAGAAAAAATACAGAAAAAAAATAAAACGAAAATATTACCTGTTATAAGAAAAAGAAAACCGATTCGTTAAAACAGGCGCAAATGGCGTAGTTTGCCGAGATTCATTGATTCTACAGGCTCAGTTTAGTAGCCAGTACTACATAAACAGAAACATACTACATAGATGCAGATATCTCATTAACGTATAAGCAGAGCCTTCCAAAAAAGAAAGGTTAAATAAAATATAGATTTCATTGAATGTTTGCGAAACAATGACAAAAATAAAAAGTAAGAGTGAAATTGAGAAGCTAGATCTCCACAATTCGTATTGCCACTATAACAGAAGTATTCGAAAATATGCAAAATTAATTCAGAACCCAAGAGCACAGAGAGCAAGAGCGCTGGCCGGCTGGCACGGCACGCCAGCATTAATGACATCATCCGTCGAGCTCTTGTCACCGCCGGGGTGCCAGCAGTCTTAGAACCCAATGGCTTGGCACGCGACGATGGGAAGAGGCCAGACGGAATGACCATAATGCCTTGGAAGTTGGGTAGGCCTTTGGTGTGGGATGCAACCTGTGTCGACACCCTTGCGCCATCCCATCTTCTTAGCACGGCAGGCTGTGCTGGGGCGGCTGCTGCAGGTGCAGAAAACCTCAAACGGCGCAAATATAACAACCTTATTGGGAGCTATATGTTTGAGCCGTTTGGGGTTGAAACACTAGGGCCGTGGGGTCCGAGTGCCCATCGAGTATTCCGGGATATCGCCAAGCGGTTGGCCGAATCTTCACGTGACCAGAGGGCTGGCCTATTTTTAGGTCAAAGAATCAGCATTGCCATCCAACGTGGCAATGCTGCCAGCCTTCTGGGCACTTTTCCCACCGACAGCGATGCGGACGAATTCTTTGATGCCCAGTGAGCTCTTTTCTTCTTTTTTTTTTCCCTTTTATTTAATTGTACATAATATATTTATTTAAGTGTTAGTTTGTATATTATAGTGTTATTTAAGTATAGATAATTGACCACTTATTTGCTGAAATATATTCTTATTAATTTAAATTAATTATATAATCACAATTATGCGGTCATTAAGCAGATAATCCCATTAAAATTGTATTACTGAATTAAATAAATTCAGAACCCTAACTGAGATATCAGCAGAGCATGTGTAAAGATTTGGGTTAGTTGAAATCAAGATTTAATTGAGTATTTTGGAGAGATGGATAAAAAAAAAATTATAGCATTCAGGAGCGGGAACTCCTCGTTTTAAGATGCACCTGTAACTGGACTACTTCACAGCATTATTAAGAAATTCAGAAATCTTTCTAAAGTTTCAGTAGAGAATACGTAAACACATGTGTTAGTTAAATCAAGAATAATCAAGATTCAAATTAGTGTTCCGGAAGGATGACTCAAAAAAAAAATATATAGTGGTCACTTGAAAGCTTAAAAAGATATTCAGAACTCTGACTAAGCAGAGCATTGGTAAACACATGTGTTCGTGAAAATCAAGATTTAAATGAGTGTTCTGGAGAGATGGATAAAAACAATAAACTTATCGCACTTAGGAGCGGGAACTCCTCGTTTCCAGATGCACCTATAACTGAACTAGTTGACAGAAACAATAAGAAATTCAGAACTCTGAGTATAGTATCAGCAGAGCATGGGTAAACACATGTGTTAGTGAAAATCAAGATATAAATGAGTGTTCTGGAGAGATGAATTAAAAATAACAAATCGCACTCAGGAGCGGAAACTCCTCGTGTTCAGATGCACCTGTAACTAAACTACTTGACATGATCGATAAAAAAATCAGAACTCTGACTAAAGTATCAGCAGGGCATGGGAAAACACATGTGTTAGTGAAAATCAAGATTTAAATGTGTGTTCTGGAGAGATGGATAAAAACAATAAACTTATCGCACTCAGGAGCAAAAACTCCTCGTTTCCAGATGCATCTATAGCTGAACTACTTGACAAGATCAATAAAAAATTCAGAACTCTGTCTAAAGTATCAGCAGAGCATGGGTAAACGCATGTGTTAGTGAAAATCAAGATTTAAATGAATGTTCTGGAGAGATGGATACAAAATAAAATAATCGCACTCAGGAGTGGGAACTTCTCGTTTTTAGATTCACCTGTAACTAAACTAACTAACAGGATCAATAAGAAATTCAGAACTCTGACTAAGGTATCAGCAGAGCATTGGAAAACACATGTGTTAGTGAAAATCAAGATTTAAATGAGTGTTCTGGAGAGATGGCTAAAAAAAACTAACTTATCACACTCAGGAGCGGTAACTCCTCGTTTTTAGATGCACCTATAACTGAGCTATTTAACAGGATCAATTAAAAATCAGAACTCTGACGAAGGTATCAGCAGAGCATTGGAAAACACATGTTTTAGTGAAAATCAAGATTTAAATGAGTGTTCTGGAGAGATGAATAAAAAAATAACAAATCGCACTCAAGAGCGGAAACTCCTCGTTTTCAGATGCACCTGTAACTAAACTACTTGACAGGATCAATAAAAAATTCAGAACTCTGACTAAAGTATCAGCAGAGCATGGGAAACCACATGTGTTAGTGAAAATCAAGATTTAAATGTGTGTTCTGGAGAGGTGGATAAAAACAATAAACTTATCGCACTCAGGAGCGAAAACTTCTCGTTTCCAGATGCATCTATAGCTGAACTACTTGACAAGATCAATAAAAAATTCAGAACTCTGTCTAAAGTATCAGCAGAGCATGGGTAAACGCATGTGTTAGTGAAAATCAAGATTTAAATGAATGTTCTGGAGAGATGGATAAAAAATAAAATAATCGCACTCAGGAGTGGGAACTTCTCGTTTTTAGATTCACCTGTAACTAAACTAATTAACAGGATCAATAAGAAATTCAGAACTCTGACTAAGGTATCAGCAGAGCATTGGAAAACACATGTGTTAGTGAAAATCAAGATTTAAATGAGTGTTCTGGAGAGATGGCTAAAAAAAAGTAACTTATCACACTCAGGAGCGGTAACTCTTCGTTTTTAGATGCACCTATAACTGAGCTATTTAACAGGATCAATAAAAAATCAGAACTCTGACGAAGGTATCAGCAGAGCATTGGAAAACACATGTTTTAGTGAAAATCAAGATTTAAATGAGTGTTCTGGAGAGATGAATAAAAAAATAACAAATCGCACTCAGGAGCGGAAACTCCTCGTTTTCAGATGCACCTGTAACTAAACTACTTGACAGGATCAATAAAAAATTCAGAACTCTGACTAAAGTATCAGCAGAGCATGGGAAACCACATGTGTTAGTGAAAATCAAGATTTAAATGTGTGTTCTGGAGAGATGGATAAAAACAATAAACTTATCGCACTCAGGAGCGAAAACTTCTCGTTTCCAGATGCATCTATAGCTGAACTACTTGACAAGATCAATAAAAAATTCAGAACTCTGTCTAAAGTATCAGCAGAGCATGGGTAAACGCATGTGTTAGTGAAAATCAAGATTTAAATGAGTGTTCTGGAGAGATGGATAAAAAATAAACGAATCGCACTCAGGAGTGGGAACTCCTCGTTTTTAGATGCACCTATAACTGAGTTACTTGACAGAATCGATAAGAAATTCAGAACTCTGACTAAAGTATCAGCAGAGCATGGGTAAACACATGTGATGCACCTAAAAGTGTGCTACTTGACAGCCTAAAAAGATATTTAGAACTATGACTAAAGTATCAGCAGAGCATGGGTAAACGCATGTGTAAGTGAAAATCAAGATTTAAATCAGTGTTCTGGAGAGATGGATTAAAACAATAAACTTATCGCACTCAGGAGCAGGAACTCCTCGTTTTCAGATGCAACTATAACTGAAATACTTGACAGGATTGATAAAAAATTCAGAACTCTGACTAAAGTATCAGCAGAGCATGGGTAAACACATGTGTTAGTGAAAATCTAGATATAAATGAGTGTTCTGGAGAAATAGATAAAAAATAAACGAATCGCACTCAGGAGTGGGAACTCCTCGTTTTTAGATGCACCTATAACTGAGCTACTTGACAGGATCGATAAGAAATTCAGAACTCTGGCTAAAGTATCAGCAGAGCATGGGTAAACACATGTGTTAGTGAAAATCAAGATATAAATGAATGTTCTGGAGAGATAGATAAAAATAAACGAATCGCACTCAGGAGTGGGAACTCCTCGTTTTTAGATGCACCTATAACTGAGCTACTTGACAGAATCGATAAGAAATTCAGAACTCTGGCTAAAGCATCAGCAGAGCATGGGTAAACACATGTGTTAGTGTAAATCAAGATGTATATGACTGTTCTGGAGAGATGGATAAGAAATAAACTAATCGCACTCAGGAGCAGGAACTCCTCGTTTTCAGATGCAACTATAACTGAACTATTTAACAGGATCAATAAGAAATTCAGAACTCTGACGCAGGTATCAGCAGAGCATTCGAAAACACATGTTTTAGTGAAAATCAAGATTTAAATGAATGTTCTGGAGAGATGGATAAATTATATTGCTTGATTTCAACTAACCCAAATCTTTACACATGCTCTGCTGATATCTCAGTTAGGGTTCTAAATTAATTTTGCATAATTTCGAATACTTCTGTTATAGTGGCAATACGAATTGTGGAGATCTAGCTTCTCAATTTTACTCTTACTTTTTATTTTTGTCATTGTTTCGCAAACATTCAATGAAATCTATATTTTATTTAACCTTTCTTTTTTGGAAGGCTCTGCTTATACGTTTATGAGATATCTGCATCTATGTAGTATGTTTCTGTTTATGTAGTACTGGCTGCTAAACTGAGCCTGTAGAATCAACGAAACTCGGCAAACTACGCCATTTGCGCCTGTTTTAACGAACCGGTTTGCTTTTTCTTATAACAGGTAATATTTTCGTTTTATTTTTTTTCTTAATTTTTTCTGCAGAACTATTTCGGAAAAGTATAAGGAACTATAAAATTCACCACTGTGAACCTAAAACAATCTTTGAAATTTTTTTTTGGAAAAAATGATCTGACAACGGAAGTTAGCAGAGCATATTTTCGTTCGACCTTTTTTCAGGCAAAAATCACAGAACTATTTTTTTTAAGTATAAGGAACTCTAGAACTCAGCTGCATGCGAATAGAACTCACATTTTTTTATGCTCTGCTGGGAAATGCTCTGCCAAGTTCACCCACATAGACTAGCCTACGGCGCGGGATATATTATAGTACACAGGTGCGTGCGTCGAAATAGATGCACTCTTTCTTACCTCACATAGCGCGATGTGACAGCACGCAACGCAATGAAAATCGACACAACCGGAGAGAGATCAGGCGCTAGACCAACTGTTTTAGGGTCCCAGATTGATACGGCGCGATTCCAGTAGATCGATTTGCATCAAGTTTAGTCGCGTCGTGCCGGCCTACAGGAACCTTTAAGGTGTTATCCGAGGTACAGGGGAACAACTTTTACAAGCGCAAAAGTAGTTAGTGTATCGTAGCATACTATTGTAAAAGTATTAAGTGTATTTTATTTAGTAATGTTAAAAAAAGGTTATTTGATCCCCCTTTTTGTTATGTGAATACAAATGTATGGAGAAGGTAATTTATATTGATCTACAGTTAGTAAGCTAAGGTTGTTGTTTGGTATTTTTTTAACAAATTGCAAAATGCTTACTGTACTCTACTGTTAAAATTTCATTAAGTACAAAATTAATTTAAAGCTAAAATGTCCAATTTTCTACAAATAAATGTTCTGTCATATACAGCGGGGCAAACGATGCAAAGTCTAAAATATTATTGCTTTCAAAAAATATGTTATTTGTCTTTTAATAAAAAGAAAATTGGGTGGAAAACTTTATAATATAACTAAAAAATGCTTAAATGCGCACTCAGCAGTAGGCATATCGGTTGCCATGTTGATGGTATATGTGTCAACAATCTTAGTTATGCCGATGACATGGTGCTGCTGAGTGCGTCGATATGTGGCCTGAGAAAATTGGTACAGGTCTGTGAGGAGTACGCAGATAAGCATGGACTCCAATATAATGTTGTCAAGAGTCAGTGCATGGTATTTGGAGCCGGCGGTACAAACTGCCTGGAATATGTACCACCTGTCTGTCTAAATGGTGTTCCGTTAGGCAGAGTGGACCAATTCAAATACTTAGGACATGTTGTCACGGCTGACCTCAAAGATCATGCTGACATCGAACGGGAGCGGAGGGCGTTGTCGAAAAGGGCGAATATGCTGGCTCGCAGGTTTGCACGCTGCTCCGATCAAGTTAAAGTCACCCTTTTCAGGGCATATTGCACCTCACTGTACACGTGCAGCCTGTGGGCTCGTTACACACGAGCGTCCTACAGCGCCCTCCGCGTCCAGTATAACAACGCATTCAGGGCTGTGTTGAGGCTGCCCCGCTTCTGCAGCGCTTCGGGCATGTTTGCGGAAGCGCGCACCGACTGTTTTCACGCCACCATGCGCAAGCGGTGCGCGTCCTTAGTGCGCAGGGTGCGGGCCTGCTCCAATACTGTTCTGGCAATGATCGCAGGGCGATTTGACTGCCCTTACATACGTCAATGTTGTGACAGACATGTGTAGCAGGGAGTACTCAATCTTTTAACACCAAAACACATTGACCTTTATTTATAATTGTTTGTTTGTATTGTTTTGTTTATATTATGTGCAATTGTTATTTATTGTTGCCTTAATCTAAGTTCGGTATAAATTTTGACATTTTAATAGAATCCCAATACTGATACAGTTAAATTTGACATTTTGTTTAAATTCTAATCCTGTGACCCGTAAATTTGACATTTTATTTTATTTTATTTAAATTCCATCTCTGTTACCTGTTTTGACATTGTATTTTATCTCAACTCTGTGACTTATATTTCTATTTTTTTGATGATATTTCATTATTTTCTGCTACAGCATTGTCACATTTTCACTAAATTTTTGTAATATGGGTTCTTATGCCTGAAATAAATGAATTTTATTTTATTTTATTTATTTTAAAAAAATCGAAGAGATTATTCGAATATAAAATAATAAAATATTTTATTATTTAAATATCTTATAGATGGGCAAGTACAGTCATCTATAAAAGTCAATGAAGTAAAAATAATTTACTGTAAATCATTATTACTAATGCCAGAATTGGATGCTCGTTACTGAATCAAACGGCTGAACGGTTTGAATAATAGTTTAAGTCATGTTCAGAAAAGTCTGGCGGACAAAATCACATAAAGCATTTTAATGAGTCACTCTTTTTTGTTATTTAGCCTATAATTTTGGGACACATGTTGGGACCTTTACTAGTTTAAACATAACATTTGAACACAAATTAAGTGTTGTTGAACACACATCTGATTTAATTGTATTTTCCATACATTTTGCGTAAGTACACGTACAGAATGTTAGATTGACTCTAAAAATTCCAATACGTTTCATTTTGACACTGACAACATTCACTGCGATACTTACGTCGTCTAGCAGATGAATTTTACAAACATATTAATCAATGAATTAGGAATTTACATCAAAAACTTCGGGTTTTCAAAAAAGTGTTTTGCAATTGGGGAGCTAGTCATGAGACATGTCACACATGCCGGTTATGAGTACTACGGTATCTGAACTGTCTGTAAGTCTTTTATGCCATTATATTCATATATTCAAACAATACAAACAACCCAACGTTTATCGCCAGACGTAAATCAGAAAATGATAAATGAATGTCATAGTGTCATTTCACAGAAAGCACACGAAATAAAACTTTAAAATATACGTCCCATCAACACGTTGTAATGAAATAAAAATATCGACATAAATAACAAGAGAAAATATCGGAATTTATGTCGTGAAATAAAAATGTAAGATATTTTTGTTGCTTTCAATATGCAATAACAAACTTTAGACGTACATGAAAGTCTACTTTTGAAACGTTTTTGTTTTATAAATATCGGTTTTATGATACCGATATTTATAAAACAAAAAACAGATAAAACAGATGTTGAGAGAATTAATGAAGGGCGGTTAGCAAAAGGTAGCTGAAATACAAGGCAGATGTTACTGGACATTACCGAAGGGGACGGGGTCGCCTTAGGAGAACATATAGTGATCTTATTCGCAAATTCATCAGAAGGGTCAGAAGCGTAGTACTGGTAATAAGGTAGATGTGACTAGACACGCCGGAACGTGACGCCCTAGGAGAACATATAGTGACCTTATTGGTGATGTTCTTCAGAAACGTCAGGTGCGTAGTACTGGTAACCGGTATGCGTGTTCGTTTATGTTCATACATCATGTATGAACATAAACGAAGCGAAAAGCATATATATGTAAGGATCGTAGCGAGTGGTTTTCTGTAGTTTCTGCCTACCCCCATATGAAAAGGCGTGAGTTTATGTATGCATATAAAAGTAGATAAAACTTTTATCTTTGATGAATTATTGTAGTAGTAAAAAAGGTTCTTTTAAATAATTTAGTCTGGGAAAATCCAAGCAAAATCGGTGTGAGCCTACAAAAAAAAAAAAAAAAAAAACTTTTGACTTTTCACCCAATCCATGAAATGGATTGATAAATCAAGAGAAAATTCAAACTACTCTTGTCTATAAACACTCAGAACTTTCCGTATAATATCATCTCATTTCTCCATACCTATCACACGCCCATACTCTGACAAACTATTTCCGAAGAACTTCTCGGTTTAAGCAAACTATCATTATCTGCTTAGTATTTAACCGGATACAGCTAAATACCAGTATTTTACATAAAATAATAGATTATTAACAGACCTGTACAACTCAATTACTGAACAACACGATACGATACTTGGTCAAAGCAAACTAAATTGTCTAAAATATTTTTGTACTCGCCAAGCGTCCATTTCGTGGCTGACACCTCGCGGCCATTTTGTGCACTTCAATTTCGTGACGAGTTATGTTTTGCGTTAAATTTTATAGTCTGTTATTTGACAGTATTGGTACACTGTTATCGTTATTATGTCCAGACCTTGCCGTTAAAAATTATGACGATTTATTATGGTCGATACTTTATCATATGTAATGGTATGTTTTGAAACGGTTGACTTTTTTGTGGGTAATCTCGCGATAAAATTGTGATGTGTCTGTTTTTATTTTGAAAACCGTTTTTCTTTTGTTTCATTTAATTTATTATTACATTTAAATTTTAGAAGATAAAATTGAAGTTCAATATGATCTCATTTTTCAAGATTTAAGATTCAATTCAGTAAATGACATTGCAGCAGTTTCGTGATATCATTTTGATGACTATAAATACAACTCTGAAGACATTTTTTATTGCATGCCACTGCTCCTTATTTAGTTATTTTGATAAAGATAAACGAGTTTTAATGTCAACTAACAGATTTGACATCTAAACACTTAAAAAATAAATCTCATCATTTTTCAAGGGTCCTAGAAAACGTATTTTAATTCAACCTCTGTTGTTATATTTGCGTCCAAAAAATCACGTTTCTCGTTACTATTTTATTCAACTCGTTTTTATTTCTCAACAACTTACATCTTCAGACTCAACAAACTCAATTAAGGAGTCAAAAGACCTACGTTTTTCTACGTAAACTGCCAAAAAGTTTTTATAAGGGTATCATCTGACTGGCCGCGGACTCTTTTTATTTCCCTCTACATCACGCATTATTTTTTCTATGCCTTTAGTTTTATTTATGATATATCGCAGAGTAAATTATTGTCTACTTACGACCGAGTGATCAAGTGACGTACAAGTACTCGAAGAGGAAGTGTCTATCGTACGGCGGCGAGATGGGCGGACGATATTGTTATCATCGATAGTAGGACCTGAATGTGACTGGCACAGGAGCGTGGGGATGATCTTATGAAAACTGAGGACTATGCTGGCCAGTGGGTGAAGTCAGTCTATGGACGATGAAGATGACGCTTGCCTCCAACACAAGTGATCCAGTCATTTGTGCTATGCAGACTACCAGGTTATATATTAGCAGGAAACTCACTTGGTATTCAGTTACATACGGTTAGACTGGAAGCTAAACCCGATAAATTTTGGAGATGACTAAGCAGATCTACTTTAAATACTTCCGTTCATTCCTTTGGGAAAACACCCTTAGAATCCCTATGAAACAAAGTTGGGAAAATATTCAGAAACTTAAAACATACATTGCCCATAGTTTTTGTTTAGGCCTAAAAGTACCTTCGTGTAGTCAGGTTTTTAGGAAAGAAAAACACAACTACGTGTATTCTTTTAAAGATTCGGTTGTTCTTTGGAAAAAGGGATAAAAGATGATATGGTTGAAAATCCGGTTATAAAAGTAGTTAGCCAATGGCTGCTGATCGTATGGTATCGCATTCAAACTCAAAGTCAAGGCATTTGGTTCAATTTTAGCGAGTAGTGTTGTGACAGCAGTGGTGGACTAGTGATAACAGCCCTGACTTAAGGGTTTTAGGTCATGGGTTCAAACCCAAACAGGTGAAACTGGTCTCAAAACGGTTAAGGAAAACATAGTTAGGAAACCGGTATATCTTAGAATAAAAAATTCGATGAAATGTGACTTCTACCAAGCCGCGCTGGGCCCGGCGAGGTAGATTACAGCCCACTCCGTTGCGATGAGAGGAGGCCGGTGACCCAGCAGTTGGGGCATTATAGGCTGCTTATGTAGTGATCTTCGCAGCCAAAATATGAAGAGAGACAGGACTGGTGACACTGGAGTAAGCATCAAGTAAGTATAGTTGTCGATGAGAGAAGCAGGTAGTTTTGAAGTCGACACCTGCAGTCTTCAGTAGTAATTTTGCTTTCACCGTTTTGAGAGCACTGGACATGAAATAAAAAAAAGTAAAGTGTCTCAGGGTTCGAACCTATTCTACCAGGGTCATGAATATGTTCAAAAGAGTTACCGTGGCCCTGGTACCGGCAACTGAAGGTACACGGGTGGGTTAAATTTTAAAATATGGCTGTTGTTTTAGTACACTGTGGTGTACTATAAGTCCCATGCAAACGAAGACGCGGGCAGGAGCCAGCTTATCTATAATAATAATATCTTAGGACAACCAACATAACGTTGTCTGATCCCAAACTAGGCAGAGCCTGTACTATAGTAACCAGACAACTAATAAACATACTTATATATTTCTAAATACATACATATTAAAGACTAGCTTTTGCCCGCGGCTTCGCCCGCGTGTATGTCGGAAATTATCGCAAGAGGACGTATTACCGCGGTAAGAATGTATGAATCCATGTTATACATACATAAAATTACGCCTTTTTCCCATGAGGGTAGGCAGAAACTACGGAACGCCACCTGCTACGATCCTTACATATCTTGTGTGTTTGTTGTACTTAAAATAAAACTAATAGTATTCAGAGTAAGAAGACTGCGACATAGGGCTGGATTAAATTGAATATAAGTCTTCCTGGTTTTTCTTAACGTTCCTATTCTACCTATCATCATCATCATCATTTCAGCCGTAAGACGTCCACTGCTGGACTTAGGGCTCCCCCAATTTGGGGGGCTTTGCCATAATCGCCACGCTTGGCAGGCGGGTTGGTGATCGCAGTATGGTGGTAAAATGCATAGAGAACGCTGCTGCCCATTCTCTAGTAAGTCCCTTAGTCGCCTTTTACGACACCCACGGGAAGAAATGGTGAATTCTACCTATACAGACACTCAATTATTTACCAGACACCAAATTAAACATAGTTATAAGAATAGTACTTTTGCCAGTGGCTTCGCCCGTATAGCTTTCGGAAAATATCACCCGGAAACCTACTACCGGGATAAAGTATCCTATGCAGTGTTTCTTTCAGGTAAAATTCTCCAGGGGGGCAATTAAGAGATCTGGGGGGGGGGCGGAGTAAATAATTAAAACAAAGTAATATTTAAAATTAATTTCAGTTAATATTAATATTTTAATGAATGAAAAATGCTATCAGGCTACACAATAACTTTGACTGACCTGTTACTCTAGTGGTTAGTGACCCTGACTGCTAAGACTGAGGTCGTGGGTCCGATTCCCACTAAGGACAAATGTTTGTGTGATGAGCACAATCATTTGTTCTGAGTCTGGGTGTAATTTATCTATAATATGTATGTATTTAGAAATATAATAAGTATGTTTATCAGTTGTCTGGTACCATAGTACAGGCTCTGCCTAGTTTGGGATCAGACAACGATGTGTTGGTTGTCCTAAGACATTTATTTATTTTATTTATTTAACTAAAAGATCAACTAAGCTGAACCAAAATTGTCAAAGTAACATATTATTCTTTACAAAAATCTTATTCTTTGTGGCTTTTTCTTGCATACAAAGTATCAACTTTTTCCAAAAAATCTTCTTTTGGAGTCTCTGGTCCCTCGATGCTAATCATCATACAATGCATTAAAGTTTCAGGTAGCATTCTGTTTCTTGCCTTATTCGGTATTCTATTCATCGTACTAAACGATCTTTCGACGGAGGCTGTGGTTACTGCTCTGCTATTCTGACCGACACGACTCGCCTTGCACGCCACGTGTGTTCTGTTCTGACTGTAGATAAATGTTACTGTATGCTTCCCGTGGTCCGCGGAACGCAACTCGCTTTATAGGTTTAAATAATTTGCCAAATTGTCGGGAAATTCGTCGTGAACATACGTAAATCTAGGCCGAAAGCGAGCGAGCGGCAACCTACAGTTCCAAGTGCCCCGGGGGGGAAGTAAGGCTACTCCGGGGGGGCAAAGCCCCCCCGGAGTAGTACCTGAAAGAAACACTGATCCTATGTATATGGTAAGTATCCAGGATAACCAAAAATGCAAATCCATCCAAAAATCTAAACATCTAAGCAATATTTCGCGGTCTCTTACTTGGAATAATACGATTAGGTTTATTTTGAGTACTTCGAACACACATGATATTCGCATTTACTATGAAGCCAAAGTAATATGAATTACAATATTACAATCCTACAACCGCACAGTGGAACGAATGTATGGGAGCGGTTGGACGTAGACATGTCCGAAAAAAAAGAGTAAAATTATGCCAAACTAATGATGCCATCTTATTCGATTACTTAATGCCTTCATAACTTGTGGTGATGAATTTCTTCATAACTCCCATATTTCGGGAGTAATTTGAGAAAATGTGAAATTTTACTATGAAAATGAGTGTATCGAGCTCTCTCCCTCCTGATTCCGGGCTTGTTTCAAGTAGCGGTCTCTAATATCATAATGCTAATACTAAGAGCTATATTTAATACTAAGACACATAGTGCGCCAAATGTGCACTTTCTGGGATAAAGAGTGATGTTTATTTTATAACACAATTTTTTTATTTTTTGTTTATTTTGTTGATTAAAACCGTTTTTCTAAAGGTTTACCTTATTACAATAACATTTCTGAGCAGCCAATTAGAGAAGATATAAGCTAATTAGGATATATAATTAGGGACTTAAGGTTTACATATAAAACTGATGCACTAATGATTACTGATAAGAACATTGCTATTATTTAATTACTAAATGGCTCTTAATACACTAATTTAGCATGCATCATTTACTAATTATCACAATAACTAATTACCTTGCAATATTTAACAAAGGATACCTGGGATACCTGGATTTTATATAAATAGGTCACTATTAGTAACTTTAAAATCAGTGTTGATTTACACCTCGTTGTATCCAAGCTAATCTCGCAATGTATTTTCCAAATTTTAATACAAATCTTGATATTCACGTTGCTTTATGCGCACGCGCACATAAAGATTTACGCGACTTTAACTATTTGTTCAGTGTTTTAAAAGATAACAGTTGTGTTCAGTTATGTGAAAGTGCTGAAACAAGTTTAAAAGACTGGTGTCGTCGATTTTGCTACCGCATTTATGCAAAATGGACACAGTCTGGAAGAAGCACAGATAAGTTTCGGAAGAAACATGAGATTTGGCTACAGGCTGCAATTCAATGGCCGGAATTACAGAATGAAAATATGGAACCTTCTACAGAAAATATAAGTGACGTCATCGAGCCCATAATTTCTCCTGCTAAATCTGATGCTTCAACTTGTACACATCCTAGTCCTCGTAAATCTTTTGAGGACCTTAGTAACCGGCAAAAAAGAAGACGCACTGAAGATAGTCTTTCATGCAGCAGTAGCAGCGCTGAAATTATGTTTTCGGCCGAAAGGGCGCTTCAAAAGGCAGGACAAAGCGATACAGCTTATGTTATGAAATACTTGACGGAGAATCCAGAAGAGGCCTCAAAAATCAAAGCCTTCATTGAAGGTAAATCAATTCAGGTACGGGAAATATCCCCTTTGAAGGCATTGGCTCTTTATGTATCGATGAACTTATCGAAATGGCGCTATAACACTCTTCGGGATTTCAACACTCAAGAAGGAGCTCTTCAATACCCGAGTTACTACATGTTGGTTAAAGAAAAAATTAAGTGCTATCCGGCCAAAGAAGATCTCACAGTTACAGAGAGCTCTGCAAAAATCAAATTACAAGCCTTGATGGATTTAACCTCAAGAAGACTTATTAGGTCGTTAGAAACCCCTGTTGATCCCAATCAACAGCTCGTATTGACCAGCAAATGGGGTTTTGACGGATCATCTAGCCAAAGCATTTATCATCAAAGGACGAGTGAAGATGAGCAAATCGATCTTGCTAGTAATTTTATGATTAGTCTTGTACCACTGCGGCTCGTCTCAAAAGGTGTAACAATTTGGGAAAACGAGCGACCATCTTCCACTTCATTTTGCCGGCCAATATTGTTTAAGTTTATAAAGGAAACCAAAGAAAATGTGCAGAGAGAGATGGCTGAAATCGAAGCAGAGATTGAAGCCTTAACTCCATCCACCATCACTGATGGAATTAGTGTCAAACACCAACTGCTGTTGACAATGATTGATGGTAAAATTCATTCCATTATATCCAATACAGCAGCTTCAGTGTGTGACATATGCAAGGCTTGTCCTAAAGAAATGAATAATTTAGAGTTAATCAAAGATAAACACGCAAACGAGGACATGTATAAATATAGCTTAAGCACCCTTCACGCTTGGATTCGCTCAATGGAATGCTTATTACACATTTCCTACAAATTAGACATAAAATCATGGCAAGTAAGGGGTGATATAGCAAAAAGGCAAGTTGATGACAGGAAGAAAAGAGTTCAAGAGGCTGTAAGAAGAGAAACGGGCTTACTTCTCGATGTTGTGAAACAAGGCAGTGGATCCACCAACAATGGCAACTCGGCAAGGAGATTTTTTGAAAACTACACTAAATCTGCTGAACTGACCGGAATAGATGCTATGCTTTTAAGAAAAATCTGTGTGATCTTGCAGTGTATTTCATCAGGAGAGAAGATCAACGTAACTAAATTCCGAGAGTTCTGCTTTGATACTGCTAAGCTTTACGTGGAGTTATACCCATGGTATTATATGCCTTCTTCACTTCATAAAATTTTAATGCATGGGCCAGACATAGTTCAGAACATGTCAATTGTGCCCATTGGTTTTCTATCCGAAGAGGCATCTGAGGCTAGAAATAAAGATTTTAGAAAATATAGAGAGGGGCATTCTCGAAAGCATAGCAGTATCTCATGCGATGAAGATATTATGCACAATCTTTTACTGTCTTCTGATCCACTTGTTACAAGTATCCGTCCAAAAGGAAATAAGTTTGTAAAAAAATCTTCTTTTAAGGAATTTTATGAGCTTACGGATTCTGAGAAAAGTGATATCGAATTTGTTAACATAAATGATTTAGCGGACATCGATTCTGAATTTGAATTAATTGATGATGATGATGATGACGAAGATAATTAAATGATGTTATTGTTTTAAAATGTGTAACTTAGTAAATTAGAGCTTACATCTTAATTATTTATTGTACTTTTAATGAAACTAGGTAATTTATTATCAACTTACTTAAAAGTCATACTCTCATCAGTTCTTGTGAATATTTTTGTTAATATATATTTCTGTATATATATAATATATTTATAGACCTCTTAATAAGTCTGTCTGCGGTTTAAAGTAAATACAAATGGGGAAAAAACGTTTTTTTTTTAAATTTTCATTTCCTTTTATCCCAGAAAGTGCACATTTGGCGCACTATGTGTCTTAGTATTAAATATAGCTCTTAGTAATAGCATTACGATATTAGAGACCGCTACTTGAAACAAGCCCGGAATCAGGAGGGAGAGAGCTCGATACACTCATTTTCATAGTAAAATTTCACATTTTCTCAAATTACTCCCGAAATATGGGAGTTATGAAGAAATTCATCACCACAATTTATGAAGGCATTAAGTAATCGAATAAGATGGCATCATTAGTTTGTCATAATTTTACTCTTATTTTTCGGACATGTCTACGTCCAACCGCTCCCATACATTCGTTCCACTGTGAACCGGGACGGCCGGCCGGACGCGGGAAGGCCCGCTAGCCGCTCTGCGGCGATTTTATTATAATGTCTGATATCTTCTAAAATATTAATTTTAATGATATGCTGTAAAGGGCAATTTTGATCTACATGAAATGCACAATTTATTTAAGGTACTTAATTGCATAAGGATTAATGCTGTATTGCTTAAAATCGCATTCATAAATAAGCCATTATTTCTCGTAAAAAGTAAAGGATAAAAATGGTTATTATGGGTTATCCCTAAGAGTTAGACATATACCATCGCGGACTTTTTTGTAGAACTTTTTAAGGTGTACAATACTGTAGTACATTATTTTGAGCTATTTCGTAGGGTTCAGCCAGCGTTCGCAATGTAAGCGCAAAAAAATGTGTTTATTTATGACATCACATTAGAAACCTCTAAAATTATCAGCGTTTCTTTACTATATTATGCATGTTATATACATATAAACCTTCCTCTTGAATCACTCTATCTATTAAAAAAACCTGCATCAAAATCCGTTGCGTAGTTTTAAAGATATAAGCATACATAGGGACAGACAGACAGCGAAGTGACTTTATTTTATAATATGTAAAGAAGATGAATTACACCCAGACACAGAACGAATGATTGTGCTCATCACACAAAGATTTGTCCTGGGTGGGAATCAAACTCACGACCTCAGTTTTTGCAGTCAGGGTCACTAACCAATAGATTAACAAGTCAGTCAAATAAATCACGAAACAAAGTCTATTCAATCTCACATAGAAATGTAACAACACTCTAGGGAGTTACGAAACTAAGTCTGGAATTGAAATATACATGTAACAAAAAGTTTTAATAACCAACGTTAGGTTTGCACGTTTTCTATAACTATTTGTTAGTTGGAACCTTTCTCTAGAGATAGGCCTCCAGAGTCTTACATAAGTCCTTTTGTCTTGACCTTGTAGTTGTTAAAAGATCGATTGGTTCGTGTAAGTTAGAAAATTTATGTATTGGCAAACTGGCTATAAAGTAACTTAACATAACTTCACGCCAGTAATCTCTAAAGGGTAAGGCAGCGTTGTAAAAGCGTTAAGTGCTCCGTTATCGTTTTGTCCATGTTGTTGATTTCACCTTGAAATCCTTTTTCTGGGCTTTGGGCAATTGTAAATACGCTATCATTGCAGTACCGATTTGTGAGGATCTCGTGGATACATGATAACAACTGCATGTATATATAGGTATAGACTGCCTCGTTGGTCTCGTGGTTGCGGGTTCAACTCCCAGGTCGAGCAAAGCATTATTATTGGGTTTTTCCATTAATAATTTCTTAGTAACAGTCCGGGGTTTGAAAGTTGACGGTGTGATACCCCCGTGCTTCGGAGAGCACGTTAAGCCGTTGGGCCCGCGCCTGGTCTCTCTCCGGTCGTGTCGGATTGCCGTCCCATCGGACTATGAGAGTGAGGGAAGAATGAGTGCCCCTGTGTCTGCGCATACACTTGTGCACTATAATATTTTCCGCGCCGATGGCTAGTCACCGTCGCGATTGACCGTCATGGCCGAAATACGGTCTTGATGACTATATGAGCACAATATATGTGTAACTAAATGAGTGCACTTTATCATAAAGTGATCACTCAGGAGCTTTCCGCCACAAACTCCTATTGCGTGGTACCAAAACACAGCATGTGTGTAAGACTAACATTCAATTAGACCGCGTTCGAGACTGCATGGCCTTGTTAGTTATATTAATGTCATAAGATAGAACCACAGACTACGTATTGAAATAGACACCGAGTTTTATTTTTATATCCAAGGTTCATGGCAGGAACACCAATGCACAACCTGTAACCATCGATTTAGTCATTAAGTAATAGTGGTTTAGATGCCGATTCCCCCCAGCTATAACATTCGTGGGTTAAAAAAATCTTACTTTAGGAGGTCAACAGTCATGAACTGCGTCCATGTCCCTGCCACCCAATATGTATAATCGTACCGCAAGAACTTATGATAAACCCAGGCGCGGTCGAAGCTAAAAATATTGGGGGGTCGCCATGGGTGCTGACGAGTATTATTAGGAAGATAAATCTCTTCGTTGGTCTAGTGGACGCAAATGCTAATGCTAAGCATGAGATCTTGGGTTCGATAACCGGGTCGTACTACCCGACCTTTTGTTGGGTTTGTTCAAGAAACTTTTTTCAGAAACCCGGCGTCTGGATTTGTGGCAGTATGCTCGCCTCATATGACATGGGACTTAAATATAACTTGCGAAATGTAGGAATACTATAGGTTCATCTCTGTCTTACCTATCGGAGATTAAAGACATGTATGTTAGTGTTCATTTACATACATCTCCAACTCCACATTACTTATGCTATTCAGGAAAACAGTTTTTATATGGGGTAGGTTGCACTTAGTAATGCTGGCAAATTGGTCGCAGCACTTTTTGATAAATAGGTAGGTAAATAGAACAATAGATTACGAGTGGTGAGAAGAGTGAGCGAAGCGAGCTCGATAATTTTTACAACCTGCTTGGTTTATGTCCGGGTTTGTTTTATAAGCTTTTGCTAAGCAAGTAAAAACGGTACTGTGTGGTGCTGGACGTAAAGAATAACACCACCCCATTTCTTCCCGTGGGTGTCGTAAAAGACGACTAAGAGACTAGAGACTGGGCTTACAAGAGAATGAGCAGAGCTCTCTCTATGCATTTTACCACCATACTGCGATCGCCAACCCGCCTGCCAAGCGTGGCGATTATGGCAAAGCCCACCAAATTGGGGGAGGCCTAAGTCCAGCAGTGGACGTCTTACAGCTGAAATGATGAAGCAAGTAAAAATGAAGTAAATGTGCGGGCAGGCATTGCCATGCAATAGAAACAAGGTCGAAGAAACAAGAAACTTCACCCGAAGTTAAGGGCAGAAGCTAGTTATAAATATAATTATTTATCATCAAGCTTTGATATTGCATGTGTTGCGTTCACATGGGCACGACGATTGGACTATCCCCTTTACAATCTGGCACTTATAGCCGTCCCATACAGTATTGTCCCTCACTCAGCCTATCACATCGATATTGAATCAGGCTTACTGTCTAAGAGGTAGTCTAGTCTGTGACAGCAACGCAGCGACGTTGCGGTAACCGTGTTATTGGTTCCAGTAAACAATTCATCAATGTATCTTGTCTTGTAAACTAAGTTGTTGTCTTTCTGTACCGTGGTTAAAATGTATTTTTGAAAATATGCTTCATCATTATTTTCCTGCCAACATGTTTTTTTCTTCCATACTTTTCCATAAGTCGCCATCTAGGTAGTAACCTCCTTTCTAACTTTATCATCGCCCACAGTCCATCCATCGTTTCTTTGGTCTTCTCCTACTCTCATAAAGCCATCGACATAAATACTTTCCTTATTACAAACTTTCCTTATTACATTTTCTTCGTTACTCCCTATCATATGTCCGTACCATGACAACCGATTTCTACACAACTTTTCAGCTACCGGTGACACTACCAGACTACCTCTAAAGGTACGCATTTCTTTCTCTATCCATTCGTGTAATACTACATATCCCTTTTAGCATTCTTATCTCAGCTGCATGCAATTGCCTTTCATTCTGCAGAAAGTTTTATTTTAAATTTGCGTGACCGTTCGAATGCCACTTTAGTCAATGTCTTGCCAGCCTGTCCTACATAAGGTTGACTTTAGCAGATAATCTGTTCAGCACGTATAGGAAATCAAATGTTTCTCCAGCTGTATAAAGTCCCATTTTATAGGAAGCGACCCCATACCGTGTGGTGCCGGACGTAGGTCACTACAAGGATCCAGCAGAATATCAGCGTCAGGTATATTTGTCTGACACATGCTGAGCTGGACTCCCATTTGGTGCCACTTTGAGACGCACACCGCACTTTTGTATTCTACCGCACGTTATTTTCATTTATATTTTAATTTGTGACACTAAGTGTCATCATCACTATTTTATGTCTTCATTTTTTTTCTTGTTGTATATTGGCACTTTGTACCTACTTAAGCTAAATTGTAATCACGTTAAATTATTGTTTAATCGTGCTTTGTGTGTTGTTATGTCTTTTGTGTGCACCAAATAAACGATTTATCTATCTATCTATCTAAATAATAGCATTATCCCATTTCTGATTGATTGATTGATTTCACCACCATACTGCGATCGTCAACCCGCCCGCCAAGCGTGGCGATTATGGCAAACCCCCCCAAAAAATGAATCGTTCCAAGTGGCGGTTCTTGGGGGAGGCCTATGTCCAGCAGTGGACGTCTTGCGGCCGAAATGATGATGATGATGATGATCCCATTGCCGTCATCATCATTTCAATCGAAAGAAATCTACTGTTGGACAAAGAGCTCCTCCATTTTGGGTAACCATAACCGCCACGCTTGGCAGGCGGGTTAGTGACCGCTGTTTTGTGGTAAAATTCATAGAGAACGCTGTTGCCTATTTTTAGTTAGACTCTTAGTCGCGTTTTATGACACCCAAGGGAATAAATGGGGTATTGCTATTCTTTAATTCCATCACCACACGGAACACTGCCATCACCGACCGAAGATTTCCATCTCATCATCTTAGTCGAAAACAAGAAATGAGAAAGTGGCTGGGTCAGACCGGGTGCGGACCCGGTCTGACCCAGCCACTTTCTCAAGGTAGGTCCAGCTAGCTGGGGGGTGGAAAATATATTTATTATAGTTTATTTACTTAGCATCATTAAGAATTTCATCTAAAAAAGAGTCCATTATTAGATGATAAAAACTACCGGAAAACTTATACAGTTGAAAGACCTTATGAAAGTTATTGTTAATACAGATTTAAAAAAAAAAACAAAAAAAAATTGTTCCAGAACTAAAACCCGACTTCTGAAAAAATCACATTCTAGAAAGTATGAAACAAAAAATGTTCTCTTCTGAAAGCCACTTGGTCGTATGCCACTTTATCGCTTATGACCGCTTACTATTGTTTAAGTGGTTAGTTTAGAAGTTATGAAGAAACAGATGAACATACATACATACTGGTCAAAATAATAACCCTCCATTTTGCTTGTCCGTAGTCGGCTAATAAAAGCTTTTGGTCTACAACAAGATCGTACCCAAACGAGTTGTCTAGAGTTGTTTCTCTATTGTGTTATCCTCCGGTGTTGCAAACGAGATGCTTGGAAATATAATATCATAAAGTAGTGAAGTAACTTTGTTACCACATACACAAAAAACACAACACGAACACACACACACACAAACACACACTGAACAAACACTGTGCGGTATCTTGTCAACGTTCCCTGGAGTTGCAACTTTGTCACAGTATGCAGTTACAGTCCAGCAACTCCGTGCAAGAATTATATTACTAAGCAGTTTTTGATGTAGTTAGTAACGTGTGTTGCCGGACGTAAAGAATGGCACCACCCCATTTCTTCTAGTCGGTGTCGTATAAAGCGACTAAGGGACTTACTAGAGAATGGGCAGCAGCTTTCTCTATGCATTTTACCAGTATACTGCGGTCGCCAAGTGTGGCAATCATGACACCTCCCCTCTTTCACATCTATATCTTTATCTACTCTGCGTAGATAAATAAAAGTGGCTATATCCGTGTGGTTCCGTACGTAAAGATTAGCACCACCTCATTTCTTCCTGTGGGTGTCGTATAAGGTGACTTAGGGACTTACTAGATAATGGGCAGCAGCGTTCGCTATGCAAATTACTAGCATATTGCGATGGCCAAGCGTGACGATTATGACAACCGGGATGGTTTGTCATACCCAGTGCGAAAAAAAAATCCAATACGATATTATTACGTACGTCTGCATGTCGATAAACTAATATGTTTTCAACATGAGCCTCGTGCCAATAAAAACGAAAAAAACTTATTTGAAAAAGCGATTGGGTTTCTCTACATACAGAATTTTTTTTCTATTTTTAAAAGGGCCATTTGGCCCAAAGAATTTTTCTTCACACTACGATACAACACGTGTAACTGCCATATAAGTAATAAGACCTTTATAAGGAGGTTGTGAACAGGCTATTAGTTTTACGTAATATAACATTACGCTTTGTTTCCCTGAAGGGTTGGGCAGAGCTGTACCAATAATACACCCACATTTCGCCTGTTAAGTTTAAGTCCCATGCAATAAGTGGGTGAGTCTATTGCCATCAATCGGACACAAATCCAGACTCTGGACTGCTACTGAGAAATTCCAGAAAGAAAAACCCAATAACAGTTTACCCTGCCTGAGAATCGAACCCAGTATCTCTTGCTCAACAGTAACGCTTTCTACCACTGGACCAACGAGGTAGTTAACTCATCGAATGCCGTAATTAAAGAAACAATAGAAAGACAATTGCTTATATCGAACTGTGTAACTTAATACATTCAAAAGGTTAACATGCTATTAATGAGTTTAATTCCGTGTGTAAAGAATAGCACCATCCAATTTCTTCCCGTGAGTGTCGTAAAAGGGGACTAAGAGACTTAATAGAGAATGGGTAACAGCGTTCTCTATGCATTTTACCATCATACTGCGATCGCCAACCCGCCTGCCAAGCGTGGCGATTATGGTAAATCTTCCCAATTTGGGCGAAGCCTATGTCCAGCCGTCTTTCGGCTGAAATGGTGATGATGATGAATGAGTAAAAATTTGCCACAATGAAGTTCCTTTCTTCTTTGTATAATAGAAGGCCTTTGCCCTGACGTGGGTTACAGGCTAAAATTAGTCATAAAACATACCTAATACGCTTTTGTTTCTAATAAATTCCTAAATTCAGCTACTCTCACTATTTTACTATAACAACTTTTAATACACGAACGGTATATCTTCTGGTCCCGTCCTCGTGATAAATAGCTCACACTTGTGACTAAATTCCTTTAATTTATAAGGCGACTAACATTCTTTGTTGTCGTTCGTCGGCATGTAGTAAGTAGATTATATTATAAGTAGTCATGTTTTTTTAGAGGAAAAATTATGCTTTGAAAAGTTGTGATGAAAATTGGACTTTCAACAAAATAACATCATCAACCTAGCCTTTTTCCCCTATACTCGGCTGCTCAATTTATTTATTTTTTAAACAGGTGTTTTTAAATTTTTCGACCCTATAGACGACCCTCCACATACTAGGCTAGCAAAAACTCACAGTTAGTCAAATACGAAGTTACACAAAGTCGTAAACGGACCCGACTGAACCGATCTAGAGGAATCCGAAATTATTTTTCGGCTCTCCTTTAAATTTAGTTTTATGCAGATACTGGGTTTTGATATTGCACAGCCGTAATGGGTGGAATAGGCATCGATGTACAATCATGGATTTAGTGCATGATTCAGATATTAACACGCTTCTATTAGCTTGGTAACGGAATCTTTAAACGTGATTTTCACCCCCTTCAGAACGTTAGATTAATTTGAAACTTTCCTCACTTATCAAGGACCGATGAGAACACAATAATTTCATAATTTTGTGCCATTATCTTGGCCAGGATCACTTTGTAGCGAGCCAAACTAAAAAATGGTTTATAAAACAATAAAACATGCTTTCATAGAAAACCAACTAAAAAGTAGAAAATAATGGAAATAGTGTAGGGTGCTTGATATCGATAAAAACATACTTCAAAAAGCACCTCACACGTTTTTCCATAATTTTTTTTCCAATTTGCCCTTCGTTGAAATTTTTTGAGTTTAATTTCTTGCTATCCAAAAAATGGTTTGTTATTACATACATTTTGAGCGCGTAGGTATTAAATTACACTTGTCTATGAAAAAACAGCAAATATTTTACGTTAACCGACGAAAAATTTCAATGTTATTGGGTCTAAGATCTTGTGGTGAATTCATAGTTACAGTTTGTGCGCTAATTTCTCCTGAATTGGGGTCGGCTTTCGCCGAACTGGATGCAACTGAATACAAGTGTTTTGGAAGTAGTGCTTGCATATCTGACCTCCACAACCCAGTTACTGGTAAATAATACGATGCCTTCGACGCATCTTGGTTGTTGTTGGTGTTTTGCAGACTTTCAGTATGGCAGACCTGATTCTGAAATAGTACAAAAAGAAGGGATAAGCATTAGTATGCCCATCCCTTCTCTTTGAAGAGTTCCTTGCCTTGCAGTGGAACATACGTCAAACATATCTATTTGCCTTCATTATTCGAAATACAAATATTCATCAGTTCGAAACGTTATTACGACTTCAATTAATTGTTCATTTGTTTAACTTTGAGAGCATCATGGGAACAAGGTTTTACATTATAACCAGAAAACGTTCTAAAATATTATAAAGATTAACTAGCTTCTGCCCACAACTTCATCTGCACTAATTTCGTCCGTCAAATTTCTTGCTCTCCCTACCCTGCCCGACGTGTAGAATCGTCTGCCCGTGTGAGGTCTTCATATCCGTGACGTTTTTCTTTTTGCTCGGCTCCTAAAGGTCCTAGCGTGATGTTTTATAGTCTGTAACCTTCCTCAATAAATGGACTATCAAACACTAAAATAATTTAAAAAATTAACCAGTCGTTCTTAAGATCAGCGCGTTCAACCAAACAAACAAACAAACTTTAGCAGAAAAAGCACAAGAATGCTATTGTTGGAAGGAATGCACCATCCGGAGAGGGCGGCCATTGTTCAAAGTGGGAAAAAACATTTTCTAAATTTAAAGTCAATATTATTTAACGTAATTAGTGTCAAGAAATTACAGGGTGACTTTGCCGTTTTTGACAGTCCCATGGTTCACAAAGGCAAGCGACTGACGCTCTCACCAGGCAGTCCCGCCACCTAACGAAAACCTTGTACGAAAAGTCGCCCTATAATTTTATGTCATTAATTTCGTGTCGTAATTTTGTCTTGAAGATTCGTGACATTTGGGGCGAGTAGAATTAGGAACGATGTTAGCACTCAACTCTACAACCCGAAGAGATTTTAGAAATCTTTTGGAGTTTTCCTACTAAAGGGTATTACTATAAATTTCCTTTAACAAACAACTAAGGCTTCAAACTATGAAGTACCCGAAATGCGAAGAATGTTTACGTAGAACAAAGTTAACAATCCTTTTGACCTCGTCTTTCCAAAAAGATAAGGAATTAGACAGGGCTACCTCAATTTATTTCAATACTCTAATGAGTATCTCTGTATAAAGACATTAGATTTACGTTACAGGTTGTACATTCTCTTCATATTTCTTGCACGATAAGGATGTGAGTTTTCCATACCTATAATGATTAAATACAAAGTCTTTCTTTGTCTGTCTGTTAATGCACTGGAACATTTTGAAACTGGTCAAAAAGAGATTTAAATTTTTGTGTGCGTTATCTAAAATAATATTATGCAAAAAAGGAAAAAGATTTTATGTATTTGTTTGTAACGCTTTCATACTTAAAACGAACTTGAATGCAATTTGGCACATGAGTAAACAATGCCTTTGATTATGACATAGGATACTTTTTATTTCAGTATTCTCATGGGATCAGTACATATGGGAGTGTAACCTCAGGCCGCAGCTAGTTTCCGAAATAAACTCAGAGTCAAAGATCTATTTCAATGGATAGTATCTCTTTTCTCATCATCATCATTATTAACATTATCTTAGTGTTCATATTTTGTCTCCCACTCGTCAGCACAATATTCAGAAATTATTATAAACTCCTTTTCTATGCATCTATTACACCATCCGTCCATACTTTTAAGCATAAGCATAGCATTGCTGTTCGACGCTAGGCCAAGGCCCTGGCCATAGGATTTTAATTATTATGTGGAAGCGCGATGGTGGGCCCCGGGTCAAGAGTGGCTAGCGAACTGTCCGCCGTGCGCGGAGCTGATCAATACAATATTCAAAAGACTCACCTGGTTGAAATACACTGGCTCTGGAGCCTACCTGGATTTATGTATGTAAATGAGTGTATATTGTATTGTGTAGTGACGCTGTCAGTATTCAGGATACCAGGCCGCTCAATACGCCCTGCTACCAAGGCATGCGGTCCCAATGGTCACTATAACCTCAAAGTATTTCAATCAAACAAACTGAACCCGTATTATTTCGTCAAAAGGGGTTGGTTACACACAAAACAATTGGGTCACGACAAATTGTCCACAAATCGACCGGTTCAAACGGATTACTTTCAAAACGTCGCGAGATTCAAGCGGCGACGATCCTCCATTTTTCAAAGATCAAACCAAAGTCAAAGTCAAACTGACAAGTGACAGTTGTCACTTCGTTACACGCGCGTTCCGTTAGGCGGACAGATTAATCAAGTCAAACGGGACGGAACAATTGCAATCAGTCTTTAACGATCCTACTACTGGGACACACACCTCCTCTCGGTGAGAGGGAGTGGGCTGTAATCCACCACATGGGCCCATTGCTGGTTGCTAGATGTCACATGTCTTTGAATTTTTGGTTCTACCACAAGCGGCTCATGTTGGTGTCCTCACGGTGTTTTCCTTCACCGTTTTATGAGCAGCGGTGATGAAATAATTTACACAAACTAAAGCGTCTAACTTGGTCGACCTGGCCACTGGGCTACCACTGCTCTATAGTTTTAGATCTATTTTTAAAGTCTAATACTTTTACCACCTCAAGGCTTTTCTTTTGAAATAACTTTTCTCAAATTACATTCAACGAATCTGTAGTCAAAAAGCACGTTGCAACTTCGCTCGTCACATCCCTACTCCTAAGTCACCTTTGATTGCTTTACGAGGCGCGAGACGAAGCGGACGTGTGTTTCGATTATAATGCAATAAACAATTACTACAAATACGTATAATTATTTGCGACGTCAGTATAAAAGAAAAGTGTGTCGCGTGTGACTCTTACCGACTAACATGTGCAAGATATACTAAACAGTGTTACAAACAACAAAGTGTTACGGTTAGCATGTCTAACCCGGGATCGAGCCCGTTTGGTCGTAGTCAATTACTACGGCGAAGTCCTCCACCGACGCCTACCGAACCAGTACCTCCAAGCGACCCCAATCCACCAGCACCCGCGGATAATGAACTGCCAAGTGAAGTCATCAGCACGCAGGAGATCCAGAGATGGGTGGGATCTATTGATGCCATTCTAAACGAAGTTTGCAGTATTGTTGGGGAAGGGAAAATGAACTCGGAACAGAAGCTTCGTGTCTCCACCCTTTGCAGGAAGGTCTCAAGTGGGACTTCACAGATGGCCGTATTATACCAATCATTGAAGCAGAAAACGATTGCAGCCCATACTACAATCCAGCACCTCCAGGATTACCAAACTGTTGTCCAATCTCTCCAGCAGTTTCAAGACGCGATCGAAACAAAGCTGAACAAATCGGAGAATACTTCTTATGCAAGTATGGTGAAGAAAGGCCCCGATAACTTTGTCCGTCCTGCGAATTTGAAATCAGTCGCCATCTATCCCAGCGATAAGACCCAAACAAGTGACGACACTAAGTCACTTGTTCAAAAGATAATATCTCCCGAAGAACTGAAGCTTCATGTCCGTGGCCTCAGAAAAGTGAAAAATGGGGGCGTTTTGATTAGCACCGACAGCAAAGGCGATATTGAGAAGCTTAGAAAATCGGAAAAGTTAGCATCATCTGGCCTTACAATAGAAGAACCTTCTAAACGCCGTCCGAGAATCGCTGTTATTGGTGTCCCCGTTACCCTTAGTGAGCAGGAGGTATTTGACTGTATCTACGAGCAAAACCTCTCAGACAAGTTGCCGAATATAACCCGTGAGTCCTTCCTTGATAGAATAAAACTGAGCCATAAATCGGGTAAGAAAGACCTTCCTACCTGTAACTACATATTGGAAATACCCGCTAGCATTAGAAAATTACTGATCAATCAAAGCCGAATTTTTATTAATTGGTCATCATGCCCCGTGAGAGACTTCACTATAGTCACCAGGTGCTTCAATTGCCAGCAGTTCGGTCACGCAGCCAAGTTTTGTCGAGAAACCAGTCCTACTTGCAACCACTGTGCAGAGACTGGACACTCCTTCAAGGAATGCAGCAGCAAATCTTCTCCCTCTCAATGTGCGACGTGCAAACGGTATAAGAGAAAATGTGACCATCCCACTGGTGATGTAAGTTGCCCAGCGCGCACATATGCGGAAACTAATTATATAAACTCAATAGACTATGAAGGCGCCTAAGAGCGCCACAGATTATTGTATTTAGTAGCACGTAAACAGGTAGCGTATAGTTTATTTATATTTCCACTTAGTTTGTAAAGATCATGACAAATCAACTAATTTGTGATCTAGACAGTTTTTCTGTATCTGAATCTATAACCTGTAATGTTGAGGACTGTAAACACCTTCTTCCTTCTGATGTCAAAGCGTTAACCTTGCTTACACAGAATATTCGCAGCATTAATCGAAACATGAACGGCTTTGAGGTGTTATTACAGAATCTTGACATAAGCTGTGATGTAATCGTCTTAACAGAATGTTGGTTGTCAAAACAGACGGTTAACTTACCATCTCTTGACGGGTATTATTCTTACAGAACTGAGAGAAATATAAACCAAAATGATGGATTAGTGGTATATATCAAAAATAACCTACGTGCAATAAAGGAAGAGCCGGAATTCCAGGATAGTAATTGCTTAATAATTAAAATTAGTCCCGATACAGTAGTCATGGCTATTTACAGGCCTCCGTCTCAAAATATTGACAGATTTTTAGACTCACTCGACACAAATTTAAAAACCTTATCATCATTTAAAAACATAGTACTTTTGGGCGATATTAACATAAACATTGCTTCTGAGAAAACCGACACACATGTACATAATTATCTGAACATTTGCTCATTTCATGGACTTTTACCAGCTCACTATCACCCCACGCATCAGAGCGGCTCTTGCTTAGACCACATTATTCTAAAATCTAAAAATCCATCCAAAACATTTGTTACTAATTCTTCGCTCACCGATCACCAAGCTGTTTTACTAACATTGCAAATGAGCTCACCTAGAAAAAACTGCATGCGTAGCTACACCACAGTAAATATGACAAACCTCGAAGATGACTTACGCGGTATTAATTTCGACCCTGTTTATAATACAAACGATGCAAATATTTCTTTACTGTACTTCATAAATTTGCTACAATTTTCAATAAACAAAAACACATTTACTCATAAAATGCCTAGAAGGTATAGTTGCATCAAACCCTGGATCACACCCGGTCTCGTTCGTTGTATAAGACATAGGGACAAACTTCGCCTTAAATTGAAACTTGCACCTGATAACGAAATACTTTCTGTAACATATAAAAGGTACCGGAACTACTGCAATAATCTTCTGAAAAAAGTGAAAAATCAGTATGATAAAAATGCATTACAGAAGGCGGGAAAAAATAGTAAACTTGTCTGGAAATTTATAAAAACGAATACATTTACATCAAAAAGTCCCGAACCTCCACTTGATTTACTGTCTACAGAGACAAACCCATCCGAAGCAATGAATAAAGTGAACAACTTCTTTGCTAACGTTGGTAAAAACTTGGCTGAAAAATCGTTAAATTCTAATATTTTATCCCCTCATAACCCGACTGCGACTTCCTCTACATTAAATTCTTTTGTTTTATTAGACACCGACGTTAACGAAGTTGAAAGATTATTATTTGAGTTAAAGGATGTATGTGCTACTGGGTGGGATGACATTCCCAATAATATACTTAAAAGATTCAGATACCTACTTGCCCCTCCACTAACCTACATTTTTCAGCTTTGTTTATCTAAAGGAATATTCCCCAAGCTCCTTAAAAAAGCTGTGGTCACGCCTGTATTCAAGACTGGTGACAGGAACTGTGTCAATAACTACAGACCCATTTCAGTGCTAACAGGACTATCAAAAATTTTAGAAAAAATTATTAATTATAGGTTGATAAAATATCTGGAAGATAACAAACTACTTTCAGACAATCAGTTTGGATTTAGGCCCAAAAGATCAACTAGCCAAGCAGTGCACAAATTAACTAATTATATTGCTAGCAATCTAGATAATAGTATGCATACAATTTGTATCTTTGTAGACCTTGCCAAGGCTTTCGATACTATTTCTTATAATTTACTATTGCACAAGCTTGAAACACTTGGGATTAGAGGAGCCCAACTTTTATTATTTGCTGATTATCTTAGCGATCGTCATCAATGTGTAAAAATAGGGCAGTATACTAGTTCTGAACTTAAAAACAATTGTTTTGGCATTCCACAAGGTAGCATTTTGGGGCCCACCTTATTTTTAATCTATATAAATGACCTGTGCAGCCTACCACTTCAAAATGGTGTCATAATTTCTTATGCGGATGACACCGCTTTACTTTTCTCAGCTAAATCCAAAACTGAGGTCTATCAACATGCACAGACTGGTTTTAACATAGTGTCTGATTGGCTCCATAATAACATCCTAACATTAAATGCAGATAAAACAAAGTACATTTTATTTACAATGAGAAATACTAACATACCGCTTACTAATCTAAACATTTACGCTCATAATTGTCGCACGTACGCTGACACCGCATGTTCTTGCCCCACTTTAGCTAAAGCTGACCATTTAAAATATCTAGGTGTCACTATTGACTCCAATTTAAATTTCCGTAAACATATCGAATTACTTTGTATTAGAGTTCGCAAATTAATATATGTTTTTAAAAACTTACGGAACATAGCCGACTATAAATTAATTAAACAGGTTTATTTAGCTTTGTGCCAATCCATTCTTACCTATTGCATAACTTCATGGGGTGGTGCAGCAAAAACAATTTTACTTCCTCTAGAGCGTGCTCAAAGAGCATGTCTAAAAGTTGCTACCTTTCGCCCTTTTAGGTTTCCTACGCACCAACTCTACATAGCATGTAATGTACTAACAGTAAGGCAATTATTCATTTTAAGCATAGTATTACACCAGCACAGTGCTCTTCCTTTTGACCCAGTACCCTCTGACAAGAGAAGAAAGGATTTGGTTTGCATAAAGCCTCAAACAAGACATGCGTTTGCTAAGCGATTTTTTGTGTTCTTAGGACCTCTTCTGTATAATAGACTTAACAAGTTATTGAGCATCTATAGTTTAAGTTATAAAAAATGTAGTACAATATCATCAGAATACTTAGCGGTACTTAATTACACAGACACAGAAAAACTTCTAGAAATTATGTCATGATTATAATTTATTCCCTCGTAAGTATTTATTTTTGTAGTATTTACACTCACTTAGTTTTAGGAATTATTGTTTTATTGTGTTGTTTTACTAATGTGCTTTTTCTCATAGTTATTAATAGATTACTTTTATATAAATTATACTTATAATATGATTGCACCAATTTAATTGAAATGTAAAGTGATGGCCCGAAACACAGGTTTCATTTAACCTAGATCGGGCGGGTCGCTACCTTACATTCTAATTCCGATGAATCATCTTCTGCACTTGTGATAAAAATACTTTAGAAATAGTTTATCTTTAGGCACTATAATTGTATGAGAATTTAATACTGTTTGCTAAATGTACTCTTTTTGTAATCGTTTTTATTAAATAAATTATTATATTATTATTATATTATTATTACCTACGCGAGGGGTCCCTTTAATTTGGGATTTTCCAAGTGAACACACTCAGCTTTTTAGATTAAAACATCGCGTAAATTTGCGTAAGTTACGGCTGAGAATGGAAACGTTCGCGCCCGTAATTTCAAGGTTACTCCGTGTTAAGCCATAAGACTTGGAAATTTATGTTCAGATGAAGCCGTCCAGTGAATCTTTTGGTGAAGAAATTTAAATTTTTAGGCTATGTTGATTGCTTGGTTATTTGTTGTTTTTGTGCGTTTATGCATAGTCCGGGGTCTGTTAAGCTACTGGGCTTTATTTATTACTTGAATTGCCTCGAGGCTTTGCCTTCGTGAAGGTCGTAAACTATCCCACGGAAACAACTCCCGGGAAAAAACTATAATATGTCCTCGATCGTAAGGAAACCAGCATGCCCTATAAACAAAAATTCGAAGACATGTGATATCTACCAACCCACACTGGGCCTGCGTGGTAGACACTCCCTCTCACTGAGAGGAGGTCTGTGTCCCAGCAGTGGGAACGGCATAAGCTGATTATGAGTATGTTTGTATGTATTTGCTCTATTACATAGTTTAATGGGCGCACGTCAGTATTTGCTAGTGAACTTACTCCGTCTATTTGTGAATACCTATGAAAATCTATTTGGACATTTGAATTTATGTTATCGCATATATGAGACGTCCGATAGAGCAAAGGCGTTTGTCCACCGCATTCATCACCAGCACGACACCGAGAAAAGATTATTCTAATCGAACGTGAGGTCCCGATGACGACAATCATTTGTTCGCGGCCGAAATCGGTGCATCAGTATGTTACGATAGACAGAACAAAAGTCGACCGAACGTTGCCGGTGTTACGGCTGCGTGTGAAACACATCAAAAGTGTTTTATATTGTCACATCAGCCTGTCACAATCTCGGGCCGAGTTCTAACGATTGCGGCGAATTGGGTGGGTGACAGACGTGCAGTGAACATGCGGCCATAGTAAAATTTAATTACATTCGGGAAACTTACTGCTTACTAACACAGTGTTCTACATAATAAAAATCACGGCCATTTACAAGTTTCCACTCATAAACTCCATTGCTACTTGGGCGCTGTCATCTCGTTTTCAGTGTCGTCCTGGTGATGATGGCGATGGACAACTTACTTAAGTCAAATCAAAAAATTTCAAACATCATATAAACAACAGTGAACGAGTTCATCGGCTTTGTCCTTCGTTCGTTGCGGTCGCATGAGATCTTAGGTTCGATTCCTTGGACGGGCAAAGTGTATTAGATTTTTTTAATATGGAGTCCCTCAGTAGCAGCCCGGTGTCTGCATTTGTACGGATTGATAGTAATAGACTCGCCCTCTATTACTTCGGACTTAACCAGTATTGGCGAAATGTGGATAGAACTGTTTTCCCATCGGGAAATAAAGGCGTGATTATGATAAACGAACTAATTCGTGAATAAATACGTTACACTTCAAATAGAGAGAGATACATTGAACATAAAATAAAATCCTTTTTCCAGCGCTTAATTCGGGCGAGGTAAAAGCGCTAAAAATCGGTTTTCCATGTCATCCAACTATCGCATGAAAAATTCGATACGACTAACATTGTAGGCTTCCGATGACCAAATGATAAAATGAAATAGCTTTTCTAGAATCAAAATGGATATTGACATTGTGACGTGATTTTTAGGAATCACTTTGGTTTGCTAAGAATGCGGTGAGTGGTGATACAGTAACGGCTGTCTAAATATAGAAGTTTTTGACATTTTAAAGGGATAGCGCAGGGTAGCCCGGCAAATTAAAATTTTCAATGAATAGATTTGAGACGAGATAAAATGATTTTAATGATTATAATTCAGTAAATACATAAGTGTGACGATTGTAAATCATATTTTTCGACAAACAGTCTGACACTGTCCTCATCATCATCACTTCAGTCGACAGAAGTCCACTGCTGGACATAGGCCTCCCCCATAAAGTGGGGTTTTGCCATAATCGCCACGCTTGGCAGGCGGGTTGGCGATCGCAGTATGATGGTAAAATGCATTGAAAACGCTGCTGTCAATTTTCTACTAAGTGTAATTAGAGACACAATAGAAAGACTTCTCTAGTTACTAGCAAGTCCCTTAGTCGCCTTTTACGACACCCACGGAAAGAAATAGGATGGTGCTATTCTTTTCGCAAGGAAGACTCCGTGTTGCTACTGACAAATTCCAGATAGAAAGACCCAATAAATAGCCCGGCCTGGAAATCGAATTCAGAGCAGTAGCGCTTACGACCAATAAACCAGCAATCTTATCTTCTTCTCTTTTCTGTTAGTACATAATCAGCTTACACTGTCCTAATACAAAGGTATTGTGTCTCTCCTACTCTCAGCAAATGGGACAATTCCTTGAGACTTTGCTAATGTCCTGGTGTTTCAGATGGACACTAGCAAAGTTGTCTTGTGATTATGTAAATGTAGCTGTTCTAGAAGCGAGTAATGTTTGTTTTGCTTTACAATTTGTGTTGGGTAGTAATGCCGTGTGGAAATGGTTGCTATAATTTAGCTTAGCACCTATGGTTCTGACGGGATCAAAAGAAGATATTTTAGTCATATTTACCATCATCACCTGCCTTCTATTTTCTCAGCTATAATAGGATCGACTTCCATTCTAACTGGAATCAGCACCCCTAGCCAAGTTGATAATCTGCAATCGTTAACGGTAGTCGCTCAACGTTAAGTCACGTGGTTAGAACAAACGAACAGAAAATTCGTAGCCAAATTCACATCGTTCAAAATGATAGAATGATTTTTTATCGTTTCTACAATGTTCAACGCTACATCCTTGGTTATAAGGTGTCGTTTTTCTAAAGACATTGTAGAACGAGCGGCCGACTCAGGCGCTTCAACATGGCTATCAACTTATCGTTTTCTACAATTGCTGACACTGAGGCGTTACCGATTGTAGAACGGTAAACGTTTGTGACTTGGCTAGGGGGGCTGAATGCCCGGTTATTTTCAGAGAGCGACTAGGCAGTCGACTAGGCAGTCGCTCTCATAGTCGCTCTAATAGGCATTAGAGGGACTATTCTCGTAATATTAAGAATGTGTTAGTCTTTCAATCTTATTTCAGTCTCAATCTGACAAATGAAAACCTCGCGTTTCCATACATTTTTGAAACGTTTTTGACATTTGAATATCACCGAGATGAGACTGCGACAAGAATTTGAACTTTTTAAATACGAGAATTGGCCTTTTGACCTTCACTCAGTTCAAGGACAACACCATACTCCTTAGTAAGACTATTGTTCAGCTTTTCGGGTTCTGAATACACGTAACTGTTGTCAACAAACAGGTACGAGAAATTTTCACAACCTTAATTATTTTGATGGAATGCTGATCTATTGCTTCATATATTTGAAAGAATTTTCTGCTCAATAATGTGAATAACGCTATCAATGTTGTTGAACTGCCAAATTAAAGTTTTTGCTACCGTTAGTGTTGTACGCAATTACCCCGCCGGTCTACGTTACAGTAGTGACCCACGTATGAGTAAATTTAATCAGGGAACTCATTGTTTATCGAAGTGACACGATACTTCATTACGCGGTGTAATATCCATTTCATATCACTGTCGAAGAATGATGGTTATCCATACTAATCCATACTAATATTATAAATGAGAAAGTGTGTATGTCTGTTTGTCCGTCTTTCACGGCAAAACGGAGCGACGAATTGACGTGATTTTTGAAGTCGAGATAGTTGCAGGGATGGAAAGTGACATAGGCTACTTTTTGTCTCTTTCTAACCCCCCACTTCCCTAAAATGGGGGGTAGAACGCGCTAATCTCAGGAACTACTGGTTCGAATTGAAAAAATATTTTTGAGTCGGGTAGCCTATTTATTGAGGAAGGCTATATAACATCACGCTACGATCAAAAGGAGCGCAGCAGAAACAAAAAAATGGATTAGAACTGGCAGGCTGCGATGCGACGGGAAGGGTCAGGGGAGCAAATATTTGACGCGGCCGAAGTCGCGGGCAGAAGCTAGTAATAATTTAAATAAACGAACAATTTAAGTTGATAACCAATTTGGTATGTCAATTTTTATCACTGTACTAGCTGACCCAGCGAACTTCGTACCGCTTCAGAATCAATAAATGTTGTGTTTACTTATCAGATCCCACCAACCCAAAGCAAAGAGCACCAAGTACCATATACCCATGTTATACCAAGTTATGACAAACTGGTACTTTGAAGGCATAAAGCGTTTTCTAGCTACCACACACCCATGTTAGGTGAGCTCCTACCAAATTATGCCAACCTAGTACTTCCAAGATATAGAGCATTTTCTAGCTACCACACACCCATGTTAGGTGAGCTCCTACCAAATTATGCCAACCTAGTACTTCCAAGATATAGAGCGTTTTCTAGCTACCACACACCCATGTTAGGTGAGCTCCTACCAAATTATGCCAACCTAGTACTTCCAAGATATAGAGCATTTTCTAGCTACCACACACCCATGTTAGGTGAGCTCCTACCAAGTTATGCCAACCTGGTACTTCGAAACATAAAGCCCATGTTAGTTGAGCTCCTACCAAGTTATGGCCAACCTGCTACTTCGAAGACATAAAGCATTTATTTGTAGCTATCAAACACCCATTTTAGGTGACTTTGTATTCTTAAATAAGTGTTCTTAAATTTTCTAATTTTCCGCGCTTTTTTTTAAATTTTTTCTTTCATAAGAACCTTCTCCTGACAATAACAAACACAAAAAAAAGTGAAATCGGTCCAGCCATTCACGCGTGATGGCGTGACCAAGGGAAATAGGGATTCATTTTTATAAATATAGATATACATTATTAACCTTTTGTATGTTACTCAGTTCGACATAAGCAATTGTCTTTCTATTGTGTCTCTAATTACGGCATTCCATGAGTTAACCTGATTTGCCGATTGGTTCTGAAACTTTCGATCACTCGATCGTAACGATATCGAACGTATTTTGGCTAAAGTGATGCTGATGATGATGATTATTTGGTAAACATAGATCGATATCTATGTTTACCAAATAATCATCATCATCCTTAATACGTCCAGCCGAAATACGTCCACTGCTGGACATAGGCGTCTCCCAAAAACAGGGGATTTACCACAATAGGCGGTATGGCGATCGCAGCATGGTGATAAAAAGCATAGAGAGAGAACGCTGCTGCCCATTCATTAGTAAGTCCCTTAGTCGCCTTTTTACTACACACTCGGGAAGAAATGAGATGTTGCTATTCATTACATCCGGCACCACACAAATAATAAATATAGAATTTTATTACCTAGTTCCACACTAGTTCAAACTATTCCATTCTACTAACTAGATTTAACTAGCAAAAAACCTGAAAAAAAAATATCCTGAAACTCGTTGGAAACTACAATTAAATATTCAACATGTGCCGAGGGAAAAGTTGTTGGACTTTTTTACTCGTAAATATATCAATATTATAATTTATGGGCCCAACTGGGTGGAGGGTACGAGCGAGGAAAGCATCTATCAAATCGCCGTTAGGGTTTTGTATCGAGGAGAAAATACTATATGTTATGGGTTGGTTTATATGGTGAGTGAAGATGACACAAGAAAAAAAAATCTAAAAATGGCTACATGACTTGCTGGTAAATTGATACTATGATGAGAAAAAACTTTTTAACAAAAAATTAAACCATCGAAAAAACTGAAAAGCAAAAAATAATAAACCTTAAAATTATGGTTTGAGTGATCTTCGTTCATTGATTTTTCAGCGCCGACTCAAAATTTTAATTAAAAAAAAAAAACAAAAATATATACGCGTCGAATTGATAACCTCCTCCTTTTTTTTCGTCGGTTAAAAATGGCTGATGTTACCAAAAGAAGATTGCGATACAAGTACAGTTGTCTTCTGCCTAACCTTTTCCCAACTGACAATTATAACCGGATGAATCTGAATACTAGTACTGTACAAGAAGCGACTGTCTATCTGAACTCCACAACCCAGTTACTGGGTTGTATCGTATACCCGTAACCCAGTAACTGGGTTGGGAGCTGGGGTCTTGGTAAGATGGGTTGTCAGACTTTCAAGCTTCTGACGACCCGTAACGTCTGTCAAAGATCTTCCAAGCCAGTTAACGGCTTGAGGTGCTTTCCAAGGCACAGATGACTCTTGGTATGAAAAGCTGGTCACCCATTCACTAACCAACTGCGGCAAGCGTAGCTTAACCTGATCGATTGGTCGGTGTTATTACTTAGCCACAAGATACAAGTAGAGTAGCAGGTCTATTACTACATATTTAAAAACAAAGTCGTGTGTATATCTGTCTATCTGAAAACGATCAATTTATAAACAACCGAACGGATTTTCGTACGGATTTCACCAATGGACGGAGTGATTCTTCAGACAGGTTGGACTCGATAATTCAACAAGGTTTTTTGTATATTGGCTGAAATATGATGGTGATAATTGAAGATGTCAGAAAAAGTCATGCGGACTGGGAGCTTTACCGACGTGCGCCGTGTAAACCAATTGAGTTATGTTACGTTCCCGTGGGATGATTTTTCGCGAGCAAAGCTGTCAGCAAAAGCTGGTATCGTAATACTTTTGTGACAGAAATAGTTTACCTGTAATTTCAAGTACAAGACAAATTTTATCATTTTCGAATAATAGTTTGCGTGCGAATTCGTTTCCTAAAGTTTGAGATCGGCTTGTGATTCTCGTTGCCAGTGGTAGACAGCTAAGTAGTTATTCCTTTTTTTTTGTGTTCGGAAATCATCAAATGTCATCACCCGCACTGGGTGGAGCGGAAGGGCGTGTGAGACTTTTACTGATTAAAACCCACTCGTGTTCCTTCAGTTGCCTATATGCCAGGACCACGGTAACTCTTTCAAACAAATCTCGCGACCCTGTTAGGGAGGTAGTTATTCCTGCTACTCAAAGTATGTTTTCAACTCTTCAAGTTTTTTTCTTCACAAAATGCAAATTCACGAGTAATGTAGACTAGTAACGTCATTTAGGATTTTAATTGAAAAACGCGATCATCACATCTAAACAGCGTTCACGAGTTGTCACTTTTGTGAAATATTGACACAGGGGCTGATCACATTAAATGGCGTTCTAGGACGAATTTCACCAAAGAAGTTTCATTGGTGAAATTCGTCCTTAATTTTTTTAACTGCTAAAATAAGGTTTTGGTTATCTCCAAAAGTTGAACGGTTGTTCACCAACTGTTTCTGAAGAAATCGCCGGTTTATAACCTTCAAAGGTTGTAAGAACGGAGTTCGTTTATTATCATAAAGGAATGTTAAGTTTGAATTTAGAAATCAAAGATTTCAGTCCGGCCATCGAGAGAATGCGTTTATAAAACCTGTCAGTGCGACTATTCTAGAAACTAATAAAGTTCAAATTCGCGAAACACGTATATTCGTTTGTATGAAACTGACAGGTGTCAAGAACGCATTCTCTCCAAGGCCGATCTGTCATAATTTAAAAGAGAATTCGATATTTGTTTTAGTCGAAAAATCAATTAATTGATTAAGTTATATATTTTTCATCTTTTGAATTTACACCCATAACTTTTAATGTATTCTGAAGTTACATTTTGACTTACTCGTGTAGTGACCGACGGCATAAAGAATAGCACCATCACATTTCTTCCGGTGGGTGGCGTAAGAGGCGACTGACAGCGGCGGGAGATGTGTGACATATTAGAAAATGGACAGCAGCGATCTCGATGAATTTTATTATCATACTGTGATCGCCAATCCGCCTACCAACGTGGTGTCTATGATAAACCCCCCAAGTTGGGGAAGGCCCATGTCCAGCAGTGGACAATTTGCGACTGAAAAGATGACGATGATGATTTCGACTGTAGTCTCGATCGGGTTTATAAGAGTGATATGGGACATAATAAAAAGATAACAAAAACATTGTTCAGTGTCAGCATTCTATAGATCAACTAGCTTCTGCCCGCGACTTCGTCCGCGTCAAAATTTTGCTCCCCTGACCCTACCCGTCGCATCGATTTGCCTGCTAGTTTTCGTCCATTTTTCGTTGCTGCTCGCGCCTTTTGAGTTATAGTGAGTCACCCTTAAAAGATAGACATATGCTCTTGCGGACTTTTTTTTAGAACTTTTTAAAAGAAACAATTCCGTCATACATGATTTTTGCGTTACTTTAACCGTTTACGCAGCGCACGCAACGGAAACTCACAAAAGGAATATTTTTTCCCCGTTTTTGCAACATTTTTCATTACTGCTCCGCTCTTCTTAGTTTTAGCGTAATGTTATATAGCTTATAGCCTCCCTCAATAAATAGGCTACTCAACACAAAAAGAATTTTTCAATTCGGACCAGTAGTTCCTGAGATTAGCGCGTTCAATCAAACAAACAAACAAACTTTTCAGCTTTATAATATTATTAGTATACAAGTATAGATACGCTGCGCTGGCTATAAATGGAGCAAAATGAGTATGTAAACATATGCCTGTTTACGAGACAGTACTCGTAAACGGCTTGCGTATATGAGCATACACGCCGTTTGCGAGTACTATTTACTTACCTAACCTCTCGTCGACTCGTCGAACATCACCAATAATAGATCGTCACACAGCGCTGATGTAGTTGTTTTTTACAAATAACGCAGCATCATGCTGTTAATGGGGGGCGGGGGAGGGGGGCGTTCTCGCACAGGTCTTAACTTAAAAGTTTTGATGATCTTCTTTATTGTTTGTTTTACCTGTGCGTTTTGTTTTTTAGATTGGTTTTGTTCTCTACTCTCTTGGTATGTAAGGTTAAGTGAGGAAATGATATTTATTTGTTAATAATTATCATATATTTTGTGAGTTCCTACTGAGTTCCTGTGAGAACAACCAAGGATCCCTATTAAAAAAATACTATCTTCTCGATAGCTATCTCAATTGTTATAAGACAAAATTCGAAAGCTAAGATAGAAAACTACTAAAAGAATTCGATAAGTAAGCTCAAAGCATACAGACTCGACTGTACCGCCCCAAGACATGGCTTTCTAATGACCGAAAGCAAACATAATATCATTTAGAAACTGCTTGGATGCAATAGAATCGATACAGTTGCTGTTGGAGAGAATAAGAGGATTTGTGCACCGTTAAAATAATAATACTGTTCAGTGATATTTCATATAGCTCCGATTTATTAGATGTACCATGGGCTAGGACGAACCTACTAAAGTTTGCCCCTTTGTCAAGGGCCGCACGTCTTATTTATAATATGCCGTTTGAAGATATGTTTGAGAGCTTGCCGAAATTTGTATCGGGAGCACAAAGGTGCATTGAAGAAGGTATTCAAATTTGAAATAATATATTTAATTTTTTTTTGGTTCTGTGTTTATTGTTAAATTTTATATAATTAGTGTGTATAACATCGTATTGGAACATTTACTGTAAGATGCTGTACTTATTGGTGTAAATAAATAAATAAATAATAAATAAATATGTATTTTCTGAGTCCGTGTGGTGCCGGATGTAAAGAATAGCATCATCTCATTTTTTCCCGTGAGAGTCGCAAAAGGTGACTAAGGCACTTAATAGAGAATGTACATCAGCGTTCTTTACGTATTTTTTTACCATACTGCGATTGCCAACCCGCATGCTAAGTGTGGCTATTTTGGCAAATCCCTCCAAATTGGGGGGGCTTAAGTCCAGCAGTGGACGTGTTACCGTTGAAAAATGTGCCATTTCCTATTTTCATGATGATTTTTGATATTTAATGACATGATGGCTGCATTGGTCGCGTCAGCAACTGTATTTGAGACGGGGTAGATGACAAGGTAGTGCAGACCGTACTGCAGCATAATAATATAACGTTTATTTGGACTCAATAAAATATAGCCTAATACAGTAATATATATTCTTACGAACTAGGATACAAATAATGTGTTGAGTAAACGGCTAAAACTATATGAACTCCTGAATTCCAAACTAGGCAAAAACCTTTATCTTGGAAATCAGTGCTCTTCCGTGGTAAAATAGGTGTAAGAACTATAAATTCACATACATATGATAATTCCACAATTAAATGACTTAGACTATGAAAGGAGATACAATAGTAGCTTATGTCTAAAACTTGACGGGTGATTGATGCAAGTGATTATGTATGGTGTGTGTGGTGTGGGTGTAGGTTGTGAATGTGTGTGGTGTGTGTAGTGTAGGTTTAAGGTGTGTATGTGAGTGTTGTATGTATTAAGTGTAGATACATAGTGTGTACTCTAACATATAGGTGTGCTTGTGGTATAATAATTCTATTTTAGAATATGCATTGTTTTTTCCGTACTTGTATAATCAAGACCTAGCAGCCATTTGGTGATCACTATCGCATCAACGGTGAGTTAGAAAAGGAACAAGTCGGGTGGTTTTAATCTTGCCAATTTTTTATACACTCTTTTGACTTTGATAGCCCCAATTGCACAGTAATAATAATCTGTTTATAGGTAACCATAGCTTTATTATATTTATACCAAGGATGACGTCTAGAGTACTAGTTGCTAAGTAATAACAGACGCTCAGCTCGATCGTTCAGGTTAAGCTACGCTTGTCGCGGTTGGCCCGTGGATAGGTGAACCAGGGTGGTAATGATATCTTAACATACCAAGACCCCACCGTGCCTTGGTAAGCACGTTTAAGCTGTTGGTTTCAGTCAGTCTTACCAAGGGGTATTGTACTATAAGCAGACCTTATTGTTGGTAGTGGTGGTACCCACCGACGGGTAAAAATCGAGCGCTCAGTCGGAGCTGCCCTCTATCCGATCCTGACGATCCCACTACTCTCCTCCAGGAGAGTCGAAAAGAGACCAGTACAGCTAGAAAAACATACAGACACAAACCGTACCGACCTCGCCGCCGAGGTTCGTCGTCACGCCTCCCGACCCTTGCAAGAGCCAGCCCGCGATGCTGCTGTAGCTTTAAATTAGTCCCTAAATAATTTAACCTAGATCCAGCCAGTCCCTTGCTGTCCCCCCACCAGTGATTGCCAAAGCCGAGGTTCGTACCCCCCTCGGGGTAACCCTTAGAGCTTTCGCTTTAGTTTAAGTATAATAAGCCCCGGCTGGAGCCCTAAAAAGGTAACTTTTTAGAACTCGCCGGGCTACCATCCGTTTAAGTAGTAAGAACTGTTTCAGGTTAACTACGAGTTAAATAAAAAGAAAAAAAATTCACAGAGCCGGCCTTTTACTTTCTCAACCGTCGAACGGTAAGGGTGTCGGTCGGTACCTACGCTACTTACAGTTCGTGCCATATTTCAACGTTTAGTTATTTTTTTTATTATGTTTAGAAAGTGTTTTAGTTTTGAATATTAATGGCTGTTTGTGATAACTCGAGTTTTGGATGATTAATTGAATTATTGCTAAAATTAAGTGTATTTTGAATTATAATCGTTTTAGGTTATTTGAAATTGTTTTTTGTTTATTTGCTTTTACCTTCTTATTGCTAAAATCAGAACTGGGATTCGAACTTATTTCCTCACAATTGGCGTTAATACGTACACAAACAGCCGTTGAATTCAAACCAGAATGCCGCGTGTGTCGAGGTCACGTGAAAAACTCGTAAGGACGCCGCCCCACTCTGGAGCTGGCCATAGTGAAACGCGACACGACCGTAGGCATGGTTCACGATCGCCTCGCCACGATAAAACACGTTCGCGCCGTGACAGGACCTCATCGCGTTCACGTTACGATAAATCTCGTTCCCGCTCGCGCCGAAGTCGAGCTCGTGCGCATTCACGCCGTGACAGGATTTCATCGCGTTCACGTTACGATAAATCTCTTTCACGTTCGCTCCGTAGTCGAGCTCGTTCGCATTCACGTCGTGACAGGACTCACTCGCGTTCACGTAACAATAAAACTCGTTTACGATCACGTCGCAGTGTAAGTCGCTCGCATAATGATAACAAGCATGTAAAGTCTAGGTCGCGTACGGTCAATTCACATAGTCGTCGTAGTAAATCTCAATCCTACCCTCTTGATGTTTCCGTGAAAAATGTGTTGGGCACTATTATGTCGCGACTGACCGCTATTGAGGAAAATACTGCTAGTGGCTCGCGTGTTTCACCGTCTATTCGTGACAGCACACCTCCGCTGGATAAAAATAATGTAATAATAAAATAAAATAATAAAATTGTATATTAATAAAAAGGGGCACATTTACAGTAAATACGTTAAACAATTAAAATAGAGCAGATTTGCTAATTTGCCTGAACTAGGTAGAACCACATAGCCTGAAACACATTTCAGGCTACAAATGCACAAAATCTTAATGTAATAAATTAACAATGTGTAGTAAAAATTAAAATTAAAACTTAGGTAACAAAAGTAAAATTGCGTGTTAGCGGTTTTATTTGCAGACAACTAGTAAATTTTCTGTCTGTTCATAATCTATGGTTAGTAAATATTTAAGTATATTTTTTTTACCGCTATAGTAATTTAATTTATAGATACTTAGTTTTCTATTTAATCTATTGTACAGAAATGGGCCTAAAAATGTAAAGAATCTTGCTACAAAGACATGTTTTGAGGTCTCATTTGTTATACATACTATATCATTCCGTCTTTTGTTAGTATTGTCGGTAGTGTAGGTAAGCATGGTGTGCTGTTTTAATACCAATTGCATAATGAAAAGCTGCCGAACAGTCAGCACGTTGCAGGTTTTATAAAGTAGATCTGTGGGAAAGAAGAAGGGATGTGTGATGTGTCAACAACTCAAGCGCTGGTTCATGCGTTAGGGCAGTTAACTAAAAACAAGTGTGGAAATTATTACGTTTCTAATTTTGATCCAGACATAAATAATTTTGATGTGTGGTGCAACGAAGTTGACAGGGCTAGGCATGTAAACCATTGGGACAATCTCGAGTGTTTCTCACGTGTAGCTCACTGCTTGAGGGGTGACGCAAAAGCTTGGTTAAATGAGTGGGCTACGAATGACCGCTCGTGGTCAAATTTCGTTAAGGAATTTTAGTCGTTGTGTCTACAAAAAATAATAATAATGCTCAAACTCTTTATGAGGTTATTAACACCATGTCCGACAAGTATTCATCATACGCGGAGTATGCGCGTCGCTCACTATTAAGATTACGTGTTATAAAAGGGTTAAGCGAAGAACTTATGGTTCAGATAGTGGTTCACGGTAACAGCGACGTGCAGGTACGTGCAGCAGCTACCAATGCTGACCTAACGACTGAAAACCTAGTTTCCTGTTCCTAGCTACTTATGTAAAGCCTACTCGCAAATTTGATAATCGTAACTCCGATAAGCCTGTGTCATCCAGTAATACGACTAAAAAGTGTAATTTTAACGGTCAAAGTAGATCTGATATCAAATGTTTTCATTGTGGCCAGACAGGGCATTACAAAGATAAGTGCCCCAAAAAGCGAAATATGAATGACTGGCTTCTGCCCGCGACTTCGTCCGCGTCAAATTTTTGCTCCCCTGACCCTTTTTTTTTTTTTTTTTTTTTCAGGATGGGAAATCATCAAATGACTTCTCCCGCTCTGGGCGGAGCGGGAGGGCGTGTCAGACTTTTACTGACTAAAACCCACCCGTGATCCATCAGTTGCCCATATGCCAGGGTCACGGTATCTCTTTCGAACCATCACGCGACCCCGGCAGGGTCCCCTGACCCTTCCCGTCGTATCGATTTGCCTGCTAGTTTTCGTCCATTTTTCGTTGCTGCTCGCTCCTTTTGAGTTATAGTGAGTCAACCTTAAAAGATAGACATATGCTCTCGCGGACTTTTTTTTAGAACTTTTTAAAAGGAACAATTCCGTGATACATGATTTTTGCGTTACTTTAACCGTTTACGCAGCGCACGCAACGGAAACTCTCAAAAGGAATAAATTTTCCCCGTTTTTGCAACATTTTTCATTACTGCTCCGCTCCTCTTAGTTGTAGCGTGATTTTATATAGCCTATAGCCTTCCTCGATAAATAGGCTACTCAACACAAAAATAATTTTTCAATTCGGACCAGTAGTTCCTGAGATTAACGCGTTCAATCAAACAAACAAACAAACAAACAAACTCTTCAGCTTTATAATATTATATAAATAAAAATAAAAATATTATATTAGTATTAGTATCGATAAAACCGATAGTAATAGTAATGCTAAACTTGTCTGTTCCTTCTGTAGAAAGGCAGGGCATAACGAGAGTGACTGTTTTTCTAAGGCTCGATATGAGTCTCAAAATAATAATAGTAGTCAACGTAAAATTAATTTGTGTTCCGAACTTTTAAACGCAAATAATAACCACGATATAAGTACAGCTGTGATACTGGGTATACCAGTTGACATACTTATAGATAGTGGTGTACTCAATGTTTCCTCGATATCATCAGCGGTAGTAAATTACTTTTCCGGCTTGCGTAAACAAATGAAATGTTCTTTAAAAGGAATAAGTGATAAAGAGATAGTTGCTCGCGAATACATCACTTTAACTGTCGAGTTCAGTAATATCGCGCACGAAATAGATTTTGCCGTAGTACCCGCGTCATGTATGCATACGCCCATTATCATAGGGACTGACGTACTAAATCGCAATGGTTTCACGTTCATTCGAACAAAACACGGACAGTTCCTGACTCATACACCGGGTAGAGTACTAAAAGTAAACGCTGCGGGTGTTACCGAGACTGAAAAAATAAATACGCCTCTCGAAGGTGTGGAACTTGCAAAATTGATGACTGTGATAGATGGATTCTCTCCGTTTTTAATAACTGGTATACCCACGACTAATGTAAACACTGGCAAAATGCGCATCAGCTTGACAAGTGACGTGCCTGTGGCATACCATCCGTATCGTTTATCATATCAGGAGAAACTAAAGGATCGCAAGATATGTCAGGATCTGTTAGACAAAAACATTATTAGGGAGTCGAGTTCGGAGTACGCAAGCCCGGTCATTCTGGTCAAGGAAAAGGATAGCTCAGACAGAATGTGTGTAGACTTCCGTGCACTTAATCGAATTACTGTCAGGGATAGATACCCCCTACCCTTGATTGATGACCACATTGATCAGCTTGGGAGCTCCAAATTCTTCACGTCTTTAGAGATGGCGTCAGGCTTTCATCAAATACTTATTGAGGAGGACTCAATCTATAAGACAGGCTTCGTAACTCCGGAAGCTCACTATGAGTACTTAAAAATGCCGTTTGGTTTACATATGTAATTCCCCCACAGTTTATTAGAAAACAAATTAAATAATTCATTGACAGTATTTCCCAGTGGTTATACTTTCATTCATGTAGGTGTCTGGGGCAATCAGGTACGGACCTACTGACCCCAGACACCTGAAACATAATTGTACCTTACAATTATTTGTCAAAGTTGTCGAAAAGGGTTTCTAATTTATATTGTTTCGGTACAGGCTTGTTTCAATTTATTTAGTTTATTGTGAGAATTAATTGACGAATTTCGGGTAGTCATGTTTTTTTTTGCCTATTATTTGTATTTGGGTCAACTGTATTTGAATGCTGGGTTAGACAGTTGTTTGAAAGTTAGGCGTAGAGAAATTGTATTTAAAAAATAAAAATGTACCTAGAATTTGTATCGTATTTTTTTAACCAAAACTGTTTTTGTTAAAGAATAAAACGATATCATTTTTCATCATCCGAAATTCTATTGTTTTGTACTTTTACTGGTATTATTGTACTGTCACCCAAATTAAATAGCTATGCAAAATTTTAACTCAATAGGGAAACGGGAACTAACTGAAAAATCGGTGCGAGATTTAACCGTCAAACGAAAAATCGTGTTTAAATACGTGAAAGTAAAACTAAATATTTTGAAATCGTTCTGCTTAGTCATTTCCTAATTATGTTGGGGTTGGCTTCCGATCTAACCGAATGTGGCTGAATACCCCCGTACTTTTTTCATGGAGCGACTGCCTATCTGTTCTCGAGACCCCAGTTACTGGGGAACACGATATCCCTTGGTAAGACTGTCTTTGAGACACACACATAAAAAACCAATCAATTAATTAGGTAGATAATTGCTTTACAACTTTAATAGTATTGGTTGAACAACTCTTGAACAATGCTCTGAGGTTGGCACTTCCAGTAATTGTCCATGCAATTAAACTGAAACTTATGTAAGAACTTGCAGACCAACTTCAAGCACACGTTTTTTTTTTTTTTTTTCAGGATGGGAAATCATCAAATGACTTCTCCCGCTCTGGGCGGAGCGGGAGGGCGTGTCAGACTTTTACTGACTAAAACCTACCCGTGTTCCATCAGTTGCCCATGTGCCAGGGTCACGGTATCTCTTTCGAACAATCACGCGACCCCGGCAGTTCAAGCACCCGTTAGATCCGTTTATGGGTTGTTCTTGTAATGAACCTCCATGTATAAGAATTATACCCGCCTGCACTGAAGTCCGAGCTTAACTAGGAAAATGTAAAATTAACACAACATAACATGACGTCAGGTTTTCCCGAGGAATTTGATAGAGATGTATCCATATATGTAGTACACCCACAATTTGCCAGTTATTGTTAACAAAAGACTTAAACGTCTTTTGTTACGAGGGGCCAAGTATTTTGCCATCTACCGGGCACAGATCCAGACGGTTGGTACTATGATATTCGTGATGGAAAATCCAATAACACTTCGTTTTAATCGATCCAAGGACCTCATATCCAGCAGTATAAACGAGGCTAAATGAAGTCTAGTTGAAATTATGTACATATGTATGTAGTAATAATTTTATTTAGATATTTATCTTTACAAAAACGGAACGTAACCGTGCTAAAGGAAAGATCGTTGTCATCACGCTCCTAAATTTTTAATCGTTTTAAATAGCAAAAAGTGTTCGTTTAGACTATTGAGCGATAGTATTGCAAAGTGAGTGAAGTGTTCGTTCTAGTGGTGAAAACCGGACGTCAAAACTCCAAAGAACTAAAAAGTTATGGGTAAATAACTTTCAAACTTTTAAAAAACGATTCCATTCCCTGACCTACCTCAACCCGCGGTGCGCTCGATACTCCTCGCGCGCCCGTGCCTCACACCCGCCGACACCGTTGCTGTCAGTGCGTGAATCACCCATCATACAGCGCGTTCGACACGACTTCATTACCTTATATGGCCATTCGAGAACACAAGTTGGCGACTAATTACTTCGCCCAGCACCTATAGCGTTATTTCGTTACACCTACTGCAGAGCTAAGTAGCGTAGTGGTTGGACACCGTGCTTTGGAAAAGTGTGATCGCGCGTTCTAATCTCACATAGACAATTGAACTTTTTGAGTTTTTTTTAATGATTGTATTATTATTTTTTATTTTTTTGTAACTTAGTAATATAACAAAATTCAACGACTTTTGTCGCTTCCTACCGACATTATGGACAAGTCTGAATTTGAAAATATTACTTTTCGCAAACTACCGAGATCGAGCTCAATGGACAGCGTCTTTAATGTTAACTTAAGCACAAACTCCACTCTATTAGACACAACGATGATGAGTCTGCCAAATACGTCACTAAATGAAAGTGACGCTATTCTAAATCTTAAAGATACAATTAACAGGCTAAATATGGAGCTAAAAAGTGCACATATAGAAATTGAAAATTTAAATAGCGAAAACTTTCGCCTTAAAATGGATATTGGACAATACCAGAAAGTTATTGAAACATTTAAGAAAGTGAATATATTAAATACGAAGAGTTTTTCACCGAGATCGGCAAGTAAAAGAAATAAATTACAAACGGGGGGCTCCTCCACACCGACTAAATTGTATCTCTCTCCCATGGTGACTCACATACCAGACTCAGTCGTACAAAATCAAAAAATAAGCGATACAGCTGTGGACGACTCCTTCAACTCAGCTCTGTCAATCGGCAGCTCAGAGGCAATAGTACTCACTAAGTCGCCGCCGAAATCCGCACAAAAGTTCAGCTCATGCAAAGATATAAGTGACCACAACACTCAAAATAAAGAAGAGTCCATAGCATCCTCGGTTACTGAATTAAAAAATAACGATATAAATAAATGCCAACCCGTGACCGAAACTCAACTAGTTCCCGCTGTACCGAACACGTATAATAAAAAAAGGATAGTCGCCCTTTCAAGCAAATCCCAACACAGACTAAAAATCAACAAAGAAACATCACTGAAAAGCACAAGCTGTGTATCTTAAGCAGTAATAAAAACAACAAGATACTGTCAATGGCAGAAGATGCATTCCCAAACTATGAAATTTGCCACTACTTAAAAACTAACTGTGGGATAAAGAAGCTCATCAATAACCTTGAACAAAAACTAAAAAACTATACAATGTATGACTATTGCCTCATTTTAATTGGCGAAGAAGATTTTCGTCGAACTAATAACTACGTCGAATTAACAATAATTATGCATACGTGAAACTCTTTTAAAAATACAGCACACAAATGTTGTAATTTGCGCACCTACATTCAAATTAAACGACTACTCAACGATGTTCAACGGAAGAATAGAGACATTTAATAGCCTTTTATACCTAGATGCATGTACTTATAACTATGCATACTTGTTCGATTCAAACTATTATCTCTCTTATGATTTCAAAATGTTTTGGAAAAGAAGTGGATCTGTTAACAATCGCGGCATGTCAAATATATTTGTAAATCTTAGTTTAATGATAAACGAATTTGTATGTTGTGATAACGGAAATATGAACCGCCCTGTTGATGCGGAACTCGGAGAGTCTCCACTCAACGCCTCTACAGTTCACGCGAATGAGTTTTTTCTTTTATAATCACATACATCTTTTGCATCAAAACATAGCTGGTCTTCTCAATAAATCAGACTTATTAACAGTACACATCCAAGAATTGTTACAAAAGGAAATAGATGTAGATGTGATCTGTATAACGGAACATTTTGTAATAGCTGGTCACGAAAACTTAATTAACATCCCTAATTTTAAGATAGCTGCGTGCTATGCAAGAAAAACACAAAAACGTGGAGGTTCTTGCATTCTAATTAAGAATAACTATGATTACAAAGAATTACAGAACATATCAAGCTTTTCAGTGACAGGGGTTATAGAATGTTGTGCGTTAGAACTAATTAAACATAAGATAATAATTATATGCATATATCGTCCGCCCAGTATGTCTAACATAAGTCTCTTCTATGATATCCTGGATTCTCTATTAAAGACATTGTGCACTAATTCAAATAAAAAGGTGGTTCTCTGTGGGGACTTTAACATAGACGTAATTAAAAGAAATAGATTTACATTGGACTTTGAATCTTTACTTCTCAATTACAATCTTAAACTGGAAATACATCAACCAACACGATTAATGAGCAAGACTTGCCTGGATAACATAGCTCATAATTCAAAGCAGAAATGTAATTGCGAGGTAATAGACCTTGCGTTTTCTGACCATACAGCTCAACTACTGAAAACCCCAGTAAAAAAAACATGTATTATTAATTCGTGGCGCATACAAAAACGTACTATAACAAGGGAAAATTTAATAAAATTTAAAAGTTATTTACAGTGTCTAACTTTCTCAGACGTATTTAGTACCGAAGACGCTAATGAAGCTTATGATAACTTCATAGATATTTTTTGTTTATTGTACAATCTTTGCTTTCCGATGAAATGGGTTATTGTTAAACCAGACAGAAAGATTAAGTGGGTATCTCGGGGTATAAGAATTTGCAGTCGGAAACAAAGAAATTTACTGTGGAAGTACAGATTATCTCCTACGCGTAAAAATAAATATATTTTCAAAACTTATTCACAAAAACTCAAGAAAATTATTAGACTGACCCAAAAAGCTCAAAATAACTATATTATAAATAACTCTGAGAATAAGACCAAAGCAGCGTGGCAAATTATTAACAATACTAAATTCACTAAGGATCCAATTTTACAAATAAACAGACAGAATTCTATAATTAAAGACCCACAGGAAATCGCTGAATCTTTCAATAATTTCTTTGTAGACCAAGTACAAGATGTATCAAATGAAAAAACAGAATCAGAGAATTTCAGTAGTATAGCCAATAACTCGAACTCTATGTTCATGCCGCCAGTAGTCCCACAGGATATAGCTGGAGCAATAAGGACATTAAAAAATAAAAAAAGTCACGGCTATGACGGCGTATCAACTTCGGTAGTCAAATTTGTGTCTGATATAATTGCTGTACCTCTAAGTCACATAATGAATACAAGTATTAGCTCAGGCAGTTTTCCCAATAGTCTTAAAAAAGTAATCACAAAACCAATCCATAAAAAAAATAGCAAAGAAGACATGGCCAATTATAGACCAGTGGCCTTAATTCCAGTGTTTTCCAAAGTTTTTGAAAAAATTATATACGAGACAGTCTATAAGTTCTTAACTATAAATAAAATCTTATGTGACGAACAAAAGGGGTTCAGAAAAAATAAAAATATCAATATGGCAATATACGACCTACTGAACAACGTAATGCCAAGTGTAGACCATAAAAGGCCTGTATGCGCCATATATACTGATATGACGAAAGCATTTGATTACGTAAACCATGAAGCTCTTATAAATAAACTCTACACGTACGGCATTAGAGGAAATGTCTTAAATCTAATTAAGTCATATCTTACTAATCGAAAGCAATACACAGAAGTATCAAGGATATGTATGAAAACTAAAAAAGAACATAACTACCTATCCGGCTGCAGAGAAGTCAAATATGGCGTACCACAAGGTAGTGTCCTTGGACCTTTATTGTTTCTTTTGTATATTAATGACTTGCCTCGTCAAATACAACAAACTATGGTACTATTTGCAGACGACAGTACGGCAATAGTAAAATGCGGCGATAAAAATAATTACGAAACTGCAATTAATAATACATTGAAAAACATAATAAACTGGCTTAATAGAAATAATCTAATAATAAACATCCAGAAAACAAAAGTTATGCATTTTCACCAGAGACTAGGAGCTGAAAATTACAATGTTGAATTTGAGGGACAAAAGGTAGAATCGACAAATGTTACAAAATTCCTTGGTATTATAATTGATAACAAACTGACCTGGAAACCACATGCAGAGGATGTATGTAAGAGGTTAAGCAAGTCAGCGTACGTGCTATATAACCTGGCAAAAAAAGTAAGCACTCGCACCGTGGTGGAAGCTTATCACGGTCTAGTTGCGTCAGTCTTGAGATTCGGAGTTATATTCTGGGGCAACTGTACCGATAGGGAGAGAATATTTAAAGCCCAAAAATGTTGCTTAAGATCAATCAGTAGTCTTAAAAATACCGACAGTTGTGCACCTGTGTTCAAGTCTCTAAAATTACTCACCTTTCCGTCTTTATATATTCTTGAAGTTGCAATATTTGTTAGAACAAACATACACCTCTTTACCCTAATGGACGATATTAGAATACGCCAGGGACCTGTTAGATCTCAATACAAAAATCTAATGTTTACAGGGAGGTACAAAACAGCATTATTAAGAAAAAGTGTATTATCAATGGGGCCAATTATATATAACAAAATACCTCATGCCTACAAAGAAGAATCGTTAAGTATATTCAAAAAGAGGCTAACATCATTACTAATAGATAAATGCTACTATTCTATACAAGAATTTTTGAATGATAAAAGTTTGTAATGTTATATTAATTTATTATGTTTTATTATGTACACCTTGTTAACGTAGGCAAAATAAATAATTAATCTAACCAATCCAGATATATAAAATACCGAATGAATATTATTGTTTTTGATGTTTAGTTTGTGTAAGGAGGGCTGTAGTCTCACATAACTTAGAATAGTACCTTTTATGTTTGGTTTTTTTTTTTACTTTGTTTCTGTTTTTTTTTTTTTGTTTGTACAATTGAGTAGATTTAAATATTTTTTTACTTTTTGCATGCCGTAAGGTAGATTGTGTTGGAACTCTTTTTACAATGTTCATCTTATTTTGTACCCACATTCATGGCAAATAAATTATTTCTTTCTTTCTTTCTTTCTTTCTTTTACAATATCCATATAAAATTATAGTCAACATTCATTATCGTTATAGAGAACGCTGCTGCCTTTTCCTCAGTAAGTCCCTTAGTTGCCTTTTAAAACATCACACGGAAAAAAATGGGATGGTGCTATTCTTTACGTCCGGCACGGAACATAAAATACACGGCATAAGATTTTAATATATAACACAGGCCAGGACAGGACAGGCCTGTTGGTCTAGTGGTTAGTGACCCTGACTGCTATGCCGGAGGTCGTGGGTTCGATTCCCACCCAGGACAAATGTTTGTGTGATGAGCACGATCATTTGTTCTGTGTCTGGGTGTAATTTATCTATAATATGTATATATTTAGAAATATATAAGTATGTTTATCAGTTGTCTAGTACCCATAACACAAGCTCTGCTTAGCTTGGGACTAGATGGCGTTGTGTGATAGTTGTGGAATATTATTATTATTATTTTTATATATGTTAACATATCTCGGGACCCTAGGGTCCCGGTCTTTTGGAAGGCGTACGAGGGGCCGAAGCCAACTCGCAGAGGCCCCTTAGAAAATTTAGATGAAGTGAGGCACTAACCGGCGGTTATCCCTGTATACACTGTACAAGTGCACCCAAGGACAACCTCCGGTTGGTGTTGGACTATTGCAAAATATGGAAACTAAGATGTTGGACTATGTATTTGGATGGGTAAAATAGACTGGTTACCAAGAACTATGTTATAACAATATTTTCTAGTCATGGGCTCGTAGAAAAGTATTGTGGGAGACTGGTGCCTAAGCTAAGACGAAGCCTGTATTTCAGGCCACCAGATCCCCTCCCAAGTACATAATTATGGTTTTTCGTAAACTAAAACTAGACAATAATAAATTTACTTTTGACATATAGGAAGTATTCGTGTAAAGTCAGTGGTTGTGTGAGGTTGTGGGTATGTGAGGGTGTAGGTGTGTGTGATGGAGAAGTTGGTGCATGTTGTTTCTTAAGTTCCATATTAGAATGTGCCTCCGGTACAGATAAATATAAATGGAATGCGGTGACTATTTTGGGATAGAGAGTAGATTTTCGGTTGTGTCATAGTCAGTCTTAAGCCAAGTCATTTCTTACACAGGTGTTTTGTGAGTGGGAAGATGTTGTGAGCGTTATTTATTTTATTTTATGGATGTAGCCTCCTAGAAAACACAAGAATTGCTTGGAGAAGTCTTATCATAAATATTTATTTATTTAATCAATATAAAAAAAAAAACAATCAATGTAAAATATTTTTTATCGGCAGCCCCATAAGTTCGGTGCAACGCAATTTTGCATGTGTCACCGCTCGTGAACAACGTTGCTTAGTTTAAAAAAACACCTGAAGGAATGGTAGTAGAGATTCGGCGCAATAGTAAAAAAATGTATGGAAAGAAAGAAAGAAAATACGTTCAGTTGCAGTAAACGAAAAAAAAAATCTAAGAAAGACTAAACATAACAAGTATATAAATAAAGCTGAGGGAGAATATGCATCACATCCATGCAAACCGCCATCGTTCAGAATAATGCTGCGACCTTATGCGAGACAGAGCCCCAGCGCTGGTTTTTAGCGGCAGCCAGCGCTGTTGGAAACCTTCCCAAACCGGTGTAACACTTTTTATTGCCGGGTCTTTGGATTTTGGGGTCCAATATGGCTAATCTCTTTTTAGTTTATAAAGTAAAGTAACATTTTATTTGCATAGATTGCAGGTACAGTAAATAAGATGTGACAAAAATATGAGTGATCCTTTTTTTAAATTTTTGAATGGAAAATCATCAAATGACTTCTCCCGCTCTGGGCGGAGCAGGAGGGGCATGTCAGACTTTTACTGACTAAAACCCACCCGTGTTCCATCAGTTGCCCATGTGCCAGGGTCACGGTATCGCTTTCGAACAATCTCGCGACCCTGGCAGGCATCGGCCCTATCAGACCCCTTCAGTTTTGCTGACATCTCTTTGAGGCGCGCGTGGAACACTACGCGCCGTCGACCCGAGCCTGGTCCTTACCGGGCGGCGAGCTACCCATTGCTTGCCGCCCGCAAGCTCGCGCCTACGGTGGCCGGGAGTCCGCTATGGATGGGTGATCCTTGTACAATCTACCTTAAATTAGGCATGCAACATTATTTATACACATCAACAATTAATAACTATTATTATTTTATAAGATAGTTAATACACATTCGGCATGGTACATTCATATAATAATTCAGACAGACAGACAGTCACGGAACTTTTTATTAGTTTGGATACATAATTCCACTACTGAGATTCCAACATCTTCTGTGTTAGAGGGATTCAGCCATAATCCACCATATGGACCCAATATAGATTGAATCGACGAAAACGTTTAGTTTTAGTGATTTTGTTAATTGGCTTATTTTCAATTAAGAAATCTCATTAAAACTGGAGATTAGCTATTAAAAGTTGGTTTTGAAATACTCAGAAATAATTACGGGTTTATTAGTTTTTAATGACATATTTCTGAGCACTGGTTTCTTTTTCCTTTTGACATGTTATTCGCACGTAGAATGTCACATGCTTAAAGTAAATTAAAACGTTATATCATTTTTTTAAAGTTTAATCTATACTTTTCCTAGAAAGTTTTTCAGGTGGGTGTACTTGGCAGATTATTTCCTAGCTGAGTAAGAAAATTGTGAGTTCTGTTCGCAAGCGGCTGAGTTCTACAGCTCCTTATACTTAGAAAAAAAAAAAATTGTTTTGGCGTTTTTGCCTTTAAAAAGGGTAAATGACAAAATTTTCGTATTTTCAGATTCAGCCGACTCGACTTGTAATGGTTTTCAAAGATCCGTATACTATGTCTATAAAGATGTTCACCCATCCACTACCCAAACGCAGCAAGCGCAGCTTAAACTAATGGACCAACTTGTGTCACTGCTATTACTTAGCCACGATCCCTCGTCCCACTTATCAATTCCAATTATAAACGCAGATTCCAAAATTAGAACTCTCCACCTACACAATCCACATACTGAACATCAACACATTGTAAAAAGTACGCATGACCCGGGTACGGAAACGCCGAGCAATTACACCCAACTTTTAGGCAAATGAGGACTGACATTCATTCATTCGAACTTCATTTGGTACGGCTGACAAGCGTTTATTTCACGGCCCCAGCAATTTCGTTTTAGGGAATGACTTGACATTTGAAGGGTTACCCCCGAAAATCTGTTTTGTTTACTTTAATTTGGGTATCGGGTAGGCCTTTTAATTTTCAGGAAACTGTGATTAAAAGGCAAATAAAATAGTGTGTAGGGATGTTTGTGAGGGTAAGGTGATTCGTGCGTAATTTGGGAAGGTCAACAGTTGTGAATTGGTTGTAGTTTTGACTGTGAATGTTATGTGTCTGAAAAGTTTAAGTTCCTCTTACGTCACTTAATACAAAGTGACGTAAGAGGAACTTAAACTTTCGATTAGAAGCATCCTTTAATCAAGTGAGTTTTTTTTACCACTTTTGTAGTATAATATCTTTTAGTGACACGTCGTGAGGTTTTAGCCCTCCCCCCCTTCCTAGCGCCACATGTTTTATTTTTTATGTATGACTACCTACGAAATTTTTCTTTACAAAGTAGTTTGGTTTTTAATTGGCAAGCGTATACTTTGAAGTTGGCCCGTATAAAATTGTAAAACAAATTCCCACATAGTAGAAAACTAGGGGTTGATTGTTTTACCACCTCCTGAATTATCACTTGTGATCGGACTGTGTTGAAACTTGGCATACGTATGTAGTTCTGGTGACGCTTCAGTAAAATAGAGACCAAGAGTTGATGTGATGACGGAGACTGAAGGGAGTTGAGGAAGCTCTTCAACAGTTTACATCAGATACATCTTGTTGGGCTGATTTCATTCATCTGGTTGAGAATTTTAAGCGAAGCCAGGGTATGACTTTCATCAAAGGCCATCAAGAGAACATCCAGTTTTTAGCTGTGAGATCATACTAAAAAAAAACCGGCCAAGTGCGAGTCGGACTCGCGCACCGAGGGTTCCGTACAAACCTGTAGGTATCCTCGGTTTGTGTTTAAGGTTTACGCTTATGAAATTAAATGTTTTTTTTTTTTAATTTTTATGTTTGAGTTGATTGAATGAATGGTAAATTGTGGTTTACGATTTATGACGTATTAAAAAAAAAACTACTTACTGGATCTCGTTCAAACCAATTTTCGGTGGAAGTTTACATGGTTATTTACATCATATATTATTTTGAGTTTTATCATTCTCTTATTTTAAAAGTTACGGGGGGTTACAAACATTTTACCACTTTGGAAGCGTCTCTCGCGCAAACTATTCAGTTTAGAAAAAAATGATTTTAGAAACCTCAATACCATTTTTGAAGATCTATTCATAAACACCCCACACGTATGGGTTTGATGAAAAAAAAATTTTGAGTTTCAGTTCTAAGTATGGGGAACCCCAAAATTCATATATTTTTTCTATTTTAGAGTAAAAATCTTAATGCGGTTCACAGAATACATCTACTTACCAAGTTTCAACAGCGTAGCTCTTATAGTTTCGGAGAAAAGTGGCTGTGACATACGGATAGACGGACAGATAGACAGACATGACGAATCTATAAGGGTTCCATTTTTTGCCATTTGGCAACGGAACCCTAAAAATTGGGCTTATTTAATTCTTTTGATGCGAAATTTAGACTTAGCCAGGGTATGACTCTCATCTAATGTCTTATGATGAAGACGTATGATAGTTAAAGAAAGTTTTGATAATTAATTAGCTGCGAAATCATACTCAAAAGAAATAAGTTTAGATATAAAGAAAGGTGTGGTTGCTGTTGCTTTACCGCCTAAAGGGTATAGCAGGTTAAGTATTGAAAATGTGCCCCCAGAGCCAAATGTAATGAATATGATATTGTTAAGTACGCTGCTCATTTGCATTGCTATTTATGTAGTTTTTGACTGCCTAGCTCTGACTGTCAGTGAGTAACCTTGGAAAATGTCCCTAAAACAGATAATTATTTAAACTTTTCGTTCTCTAAAACTAATAGAGCTAGGAATGTGATTCCAAAGCCAAACTGTAGACAACATTATGACAAATATTATGTATATCGATCTTACTTAGTTTGCTAAAAATAAATATTTTTTTTTAATGGAATAATTTTTCTTTGGCTATTATTAGTAAGTTCTAACAGAGTGACCACTTTAACAAAAATCTCAGAAATAATACTTAGTATGTTGATTTTACTGTTATAAGTTTCATCGAAATCCTCCACCTGCAACATATTAAAAAAAAAGAAAATTTTGCTCAGGTCCCTATTTGTGACACTACACATACAATTTTTAAATGATATGTTTAATAATAATAATACATAAAAAGAAAAAATTATTCTCCATCCACTCTACTAACCCCGTAAGGGTTTGGCGTACAGTTAAGTACGCAAATCCAATTCAAAGTATGCAGATCCAGGTCTATTTTTATTCAAGACCCTTTATCATGTATACCTCGTGGCACACTTATTGAACACCGATTGATATACCCTTCTCGCTCTTCCGCATTGGCGGAAGAACACACAAGAGCAAGAAGAGTATATCAAACAGTGTTCAAGATGTTCGCCGGGACCTATACAGTGTAACTTAAACGTTAAAAACGTAAGTATAGGAACGATAGATTTTTCATTCGATTATAACTCTCTACAAAACATTTCAAATCTGTTTACGGATATTTTGCACTGTACACACTTAAAACGAATAGACAAAACATCAACTTTGTAGAAAAATAAAGTGTTGATAAGCTATTCACAAGCTTGTTTGAACTCGCTTTGCGGTAACATTTGAATCGAACACAGAGAATCCAAGCTTCCACAAACGTTTTTAAATAACATGCATGAAGTGTGTACAGTGCAAAATATCCGTAAACAGATTTTACATGTTTTTTAGACAGTTATAAGTGAATGAAAATCTATCGTTACTGTATTTACGTTTTTAACGTTTACGTAACACTGTATAGGTCCCGGCTAACATCTTGAACACTGTTTGATATACTCTTCTCGCTCTTCTGTGTTCTCCCGCCAATGCGGAAGAGCGAGAAGGGTATAACAATCGGTGTTCAATAAGTGTTCCACGAGGTATACATGATAAAGGGTCTTGAATAAAAATACACTTGGATCTGCATACTTTGAATTCGATTTGCGTACTTAACTGCACGCCAAACCCTTACGGGGTTAGCAGAGTGGATGTAGAATAACTTTTTCTTATTATGTATTATTATTATTAAACATATCATTTAAAAATTGTATGTGTAGTGTCACAAATAGGGACCTGAGCAACATTTTCCTTGTTTTTGAATATGTTGCAGGTGGAGGATTTCGATGAAACTTGTAACAGTAAAATCAACATACTAAGTACTATTTCTGAGATTTTTTTTAAAGTGGTCACTCTGTTAGAACTTACTAATAATAGCCAAAGAAAAATTATTCCATAAAAAAAAAAAAAATTTTTAGCAAACTAAGTAAGATCTATATACATAATATTTGTCATAATGTTGTCTACAGTTTGGCTTTAGAATCATATTCCTAGCTCTATTAGTTTTAGAGAACGAAAAGTTTAAAAAAAAATCTGTTTTAGGGACATTTTCCAAGGTTACTCAATGACAGTTAGAGCTAGGCAGTCAAAAACTACATAAATAGTAATGAAAATGAGCAGCGTACTTAACAATATCATATTCATTACATTTGGCTCTGGGGGCACATTTTCAATACTTAACCTGCTATACCCTTTATTACCTACACCGTACGTGGCGGAATTAGTGTGTCTACTTCTTGCTCATATATAGCAATACCTTAGATGTGGCATATTCCCTTGGAAATTAAAAATGGCAATGGTCTATACATAAATTGGATAACAATGACAATACAATGGATTTACGACTCCGCCTGAATTTCTAAAACCATTTAAACTATTCATTAGCGATCATCACCATGGATTTGTTTGATAACGATCAACAAGATTTACTGAACTTTAATTGGGGCTGTTGATGCTGGTCATCAGGCTGACGTCATTTATGCTGACTTCAGAAAGACCTCTGATATTGTTTTACACAAAAATCCCGCCTAACAAGTTGCGTGCTTATAGTATCACTAGTAGCTTGGTTTTTTTTGTGGGTCACCAATCATCAAATGACGTCTCCCGCTCTGGGTGGAGTAGAAGGGCGTGTCAGACTTTTACTGACTAAAATCCACCCGTGTTCCTTCAATTGCCCCTATGCCAGGGCCCCGGTATCTCTTTCGAACAAATCTCGCGACACTGGCAGTACTTGTAGCATGCTTCAATTTATAATACATATAATATAATAATAATTTATTTCACAAAAAAGTTTACAAAAATAGTACATTTAGCAAACAGAAATAAATTTCCCATACAATTATAGTGCCTAAAGATACATAATTACTAAAATAATTTTATTACAAGGCAAATGATGACTTTTCGGAATATTTCGCTGGTAGATCTATCTTTGTTGTAGTAAACGGTTATAAATTTATCGTATATAATGTCTCCTCTGGAATCTGGGCTCCCATCTGGAGAACATTTTATAAAACTACTATCTGACCCGACATCGAATTGGGATCTATATATAAATGACTCCCTATTTCCCTTAGTCACGCCATCACGCGTTAACGGCTGGACCGATTTCACTTTTTTTTTACTTTTTAATTTTTTTCTTTCATAAAAACCTTCTCCTGACAATAACAAACACAACAAAAAAAAAAAAAGCGAAATCGGTCCAGCCGTTCACGCGTGATGGCGTGACCAAGGGAAATAAGGGTTCATTTTCATTTATATATGTCGCAGATCCCATCATGGAATGTCAAGCGTTTTTTTAATTTTAATTTAGTTTAATTTGATTTGATTTTTGGTATGGCAATGCTTGAGTGTGTTTAAATCAAAATCAAAATCAAAAGTCATTTATTCAAACTAGGCTGAGAGTCAGCACTTTTTGAACGTCAAAGTTACAAAAGACAGTCCCCCCAAAACGCCCGCCCTTCGACACTTCCTAGTGCTTTAGCTGGGAAGAAGAAGTGGCGGAACAAACTCCGCAGCAGCACAGCTGTCTGTTAAGTTAGAAGAACTTGATTCTATACAATTGTAAGGAGGTAACATTATGAGACACAAAACATTAAATTAAATGATTTGCCATCTGTCAGCTAGCCAACCCAATAATCCAGGAAATAAAATGAAATCTATACTCAAGCAAAAGCAAAAAAAAATTTTATCATGTAAATAAAGGTACCAAAATAAAAGCCTCCTGGCATAAGGGCGTGACAGCTTACATATGCAATGCTGAATCACGTTCACATAGCTGTTACGACCCGAGTTACAACTCGAGGCCTCAAAATGATAAACTAGGACCATCGGCGTAAAAACAAATAAACAGGTAGGTAATTAACAACAATACCAACATCAAGGTCAGCAAGACGACCAGTCACCACAAGCAGCACCCGTTCACGAGCATAACGCAAAGATCAGCCATTACCCCCCTCGCCTTATTTGAGGGAAGGGGGTAACCCGACCCCTGACGCTACCGCAAGCATTGACATCTAAGGGAGCATGACGAACTTGCTGCCGGTTGCTCAGGCAAGAATTGAATGACAACTTGTCGAGGTCGCTAGCTAATCATTTTATGCAATACTAATCATTATAATATGTCAAAGCATAGAACATGTCAAAACCAATAAATACACAAAAAAAAAATGACTAACACAGTAAAAAAAATATATAATAAAAATTATATTACAGCTATATAACCTATCACTAGGTACGCTAGTACTGGAGAAAGAACACAAACATTGTCTTGAGTTAATCACAGCGACCAACTAGTTTTGTCATTTAAATAGTCGTTGATGGAATAATATGCCTTTAGACAAAGGTTGGATTTTACTTGAGCTTTAAACGCATTAAAAGGTAATTCTAGTAAATAAGGTGGTAGCTTGTTGTAAAATGTTATACCAAGCCCAACAAATGAGTTATGCACCTTATGAAGCCGGTGAAAGGGAACACGTAGTTTGTCCTTATTTCTAGTGTTAACAGTGTGAAAATCACTGTTTTTAGCGTGTAAGTGTAAATTTTGCCTAATATATAAGATGTTGGCGAAGATGAATTGTGATGCTACCGTAAGAATACCAATATCTTTAAAAAAGTCCCTTAGAGAAACTCTGGCACCTAGCTGGTAAATTGCTCGAACAGCTCGTTTCTGAAGGACAAAAATATTTTGAATATCAGCGGCTTTGCCCCACAGTAGAATACCGTAAGACATAATGCTGTGAAAATAACTAAAATAGACTAACCGAGCTGTATCAACGTCAGTATATTGTCTTACTTTTCTGACGGCGTAGGCGGCTGAACTGAGCCTCCCCGCTAGACTTGAAATATGTGGGCCCCACTGTAGTTTGCCATCCACTGCTATGCCCAGGAAAACTGTCGAGTCTACAGTTTTAAGAACCTCTTTATTTAAGACGATTTCGGGACCTAGATTGCTAACATTCGGTAAGGCGAACTTTACACATTTCGTTTTCTTGGCATTGAGAACTAAGTTATTTGCCGTAAACCAATCCGTAACCATTGAGAGTGCACTGTTTACGTCTTCAAAATCTTGTCTGTTCCTATCTACTTTAAAAATAAGAGAAGTATCATCTGCAAACAGTACAACGTCACAAATACCCTTTAAAAAGAATGGTAAGTCATTGATATACACTAAGAACAAGAATGGGCCGAGTATAGAGCCTTGAGGCACACCTAACTGAACCGGTAGCCCGGTAGATTTTACATCATTAATATCTACACATTGGAATCTATTATGTAAATAAGAATTTATTACGTTTAAAGCTTCGTTATGGACACCGTAATGACGTAGTTTACGCAAAAGCGTGTCATGGTGCACGCAATCAAAGGCTTTGGAGAGATCACAGAATACTCCGATAGCATTTTGCGAGTTCTCCCATGCGTTAAAAATGTGTTTCAAGAGAGTAACACCCGCATCTGTAGTTGAACGACCTTTCGTAAAGCCATATTGCTCATTATGAAGGAGGCTGTTTAAATTAAAATGTCTTAACAACTGCTTGAGTATTAACTTTTCGAATATTTTGCTAAATGCAGGTAAGATAGAAATAGGCCTAAAATTAGAAACGTCTTTTTTATTACCTGATTTAAATAATGGTATGACTTTGCTACTCTTCATGAGGTCAGGAAAAGGTCCGACATCAACACATTTATTAAAAGTAACAGCTAAAGAGGGGGCTACGATGTCTATTATATTACTTAATAGTTTGATGGAAATGCCCCAGAAATCACCAGTGTTTTTAGACTTAAGTGTGTTAAAAACATTAACTACATCACGAGGCGTTACATGTTCAAAATTGAATAGGCAACTACTTTTAGGCGCACTACTATGCAAAAGGTTTTCAGCTTTAGACGGGGAGGAATTTAAGGAGCGAGTCGTAGTTATAGGTATGTTGGCAAAAAACTCATTAAATGCCTGTGCTACGTCAGCTGCCGTATTTACTAATTTGTTGTCGACCATAATTTCAAGTTGTTTTTCTTGTTTAACCGATTTACCCGTTTCATTGTTAATGATTTTCCAAGTGGTTTTTATTTTATTATTTGAATTTTTAATTTGATCGCTTAAAAATTTAGATTTAGCAAAAGCACTAACCTGTTTAAATAATTTTGAATATTTTTTTACATACTCTAGGAAAGGAGTATCAAACCTGTATTTTTTTAAACCATATAACTCGTATAGCCTCGCTCTACTTTTATAAATACCTGGAGTAGCTCATTGGTTAAAGCCTTTTGTCTTTTAGTCGCTTGAAGTTATCGTTGGTCATTTTTGATGTAAATAAAAAGGCGGTTGACTTGTGCAGTTGACACATTCAAATTGTAATTGTGACGACGAACGGTTTACTTGGCTAACCTCACTACATTCCATTTTATTTAATTTTAATCCGAAGATAGTTCTTCAATCTTTTGTTATTTTTAATTGTAAAGTGTTCTAAACAGTAAAGTTTAGTGTACCGAACAGTGCCTGTGTATTATTTCACGTCAGACTCCACGTTCCATCATGACCGACCAACGGGGTAGCGAAGACATGCCGTACCTGTCCTCATCAGAAGTGGGGTGCCCACGTGCTTCCCGACCCGAACCTGAGTGTGGAACAAATAGCGATTTCTACCGTGCTAGCACACATGTCACACCTTGATCATCGTGTTCAGCGGCTGGCATTAACTACCGACATCGACACAAGATCCAAGCTACAACAAGAACTCCGTGCGATGTCATCCCTGAGACGCAAAAACCCGTTTAACCAGGGTGCTCCAAGTGTGGATAGCAAGCATTCCAAGCCTAACCCTACGACTAGTGCAACCAAATGTTACGTATGTGGTAAAGCAGGCCACAAGGCTTCCACGTGTTACCAGAGAAGAGACAGCAAGACTTTCAGAAGACCTCACTCCTCATCTTCTCATGGGAGTATATCATCTGTTCCGGCGAAACCCAAGGACACCAGCTCCGTCACCTGCTTCCGGTGCAAGAGCCGAGGCCACTACGCGAACCGTTGTTCAGCAGCAACCCAGGGTTCCGGCAGCGGCGGCGCTGGTGGTGGCACTGGTGGAGCTCCTGAACAACGCCGTGTGGACATGTGCGTGGTTAACGCGCCTTACCGGTATTCTCCGTCACTCTGGTGAGTCTTTTAGTTTTTGTTATGATTCTGAAGCAGAGTGTTCATTAGTGAGAGATTCTATTTTGTGTAAATTTAATGGTGAGCGTAATTATAGTGTCGTTACTATGACGGGTATTGGTCAAACTTCCGTGAATAGTAACCTGAACATTTTAGTTAATGTTGATATTGGTAACATTAGTTTGGATATTGTTTTTCATGTTTTACCTGATGTAATCTTCAACATGACTTAGTGATTGGACGTGAAATTTTGATTAATGACTTGGTAATTAACGTCATGACGTCTAGAACTTTAACTTTTTCGAAAAATGTACCTAACGTGAATACCGTGAATGTAGAGTAGAATATAGAGTCGAATGTAGAGTCGAATGTAGAGTCAAGTATCGAATTACGTACCATTTTAAATGTAGAGTGACGTGTCAACAACAAGAGGAAATAAAAAACCAGCCTTGAACTCTCCCCCTCAAGCGACACCTGTAAGCAACGAGGAAGTGCGTGCCATTGTCCAAGAAGTTATGAAGGCAGAATTCGCTTCCATGCTTCAGCAAATCAATAACACCATACTCAATGTCGTTAACAAGGAACTCGAACCCATCAAGCATGATATTAGAGAGCTGACAACCTCATTAAATTTTCACACTAAGGAGTTTGAAGATTTCCAATCCGAACATAAGGCGTTCGAAACCGCTATGAAAAACTTAACAGAAGAAAACAGCAATCTTAAAAGCTCTATGGCGGACCTAAGCCACCGCTTAAATTACTTGGAACAACAAACTCGATCAAACAACCTCGAACTCCAATGCTTACCCGAAAATAAACAGGAGAATCTTTATAATGTCGTTAAGCAGCTGGGATCAGTCGTCGGATGTGTGCTTAGCGACCAAGATATTCTTCACTGCACCCGCGTAGCCAAACTCCAAGCTACTAACACCCGCCCGCGATCTGTCATCATCCAACTGGCCTCTCCAAGAATTCGCGACAACCTTCTGGCTTCTACTATCGAGTACAATAAAGTAAAGGAAAACAATACTGAGAAACTCAACACTGCTGACCTTGGGATAGCTGGTGAAAAAAAGCCGGTATATGTGCTCGAACATTTATCTCCATCTAATAAATCGCTCCATGCTGCTACAAGACTAAAGGCAAAGGATAGGGGCTACAAATTTGTCTGGGTAAGAAATGGCAGAATTTTTGTCAGGAAAAACGCGGAAGCCGACCATATTCTGATAAAAAACCTAGACACCTTAAATAAGTTGATTTAACATACTGCGCCTTATCTGATTGTTTTGCTTTTCTAACCTAAAAATGCACGTTATTGTGAAAAACTTTCTGCAAAATTCGATAGTTTGCAAATATTATATCAGAACTGTAGAGGTTTGCGAACAAAAACGCATATGGTATATCGCAATGTATGTTGCAATAATTACGATGTAATCATTCTCTCGGAGACGTGGCTTAATGTTTCCATCCAAAGCAGTGAGCTATTCGACGACAGATATGTCGTTTACAGAAGGGATAGAGAAAGTTCTTGTCTACACAGTGGTAAAGAGGGCGGGGGCGTATTAATAGCAGTTAATAAAAAAATCAGTTCTAAACGCATCGTGCATTTTGAAAGTAGTTGTGAGGACCTCTGGGTTACTCTTTATTTACCTGTAGCTAAGACTTTTCGTCGAATGGCTCTCTGTGCAGTATACCTACCACCACCTGTGCGTTTATCGTACTTACAAAACTTTTTAGATAAATGTAATGCGGCCTTCGAGCAACTTAGCGATTCACGCGTATGTATCATTGGTGATTTCAACTTGGGTAGTATCGACTGGAGAACAGTCAGTATCTCGAATAACAGCCTCAAGCTAACTAACACTTGTGAAGCTTTGGTAGATTTTACGTACGTAAACAAGCTCAATCAATGTAACAATATAATTAATTCTTCAGGTCGGATACTTGATCTTGTTCTGTGTAATCATCCACAATGTAATGTAAGCCAAAGTATAGGTTCCTTATGTAACATTGATCATCACCACCCACCCCTAGATATTGTCATCTCTTTAACTAAGGAAGCAAAACTTCTATATAATACTGTCTACGAAGTGCCTGACTTTCGAAAATCAAATTACATACCGATTCGCAAATACTTAAAAGAACTCAACTGGGAGGAATTATTTGAGGGACAGCATGAGGTCAATGGGATGTTGCAGGTGTTTTACGACATTATTAATGCAGCCATAAAAATGTTTATTTCTACTAAGGTACCTAAGAATAGAAAATTCCCTTCATGGTTTAGCCGAAGACTTATCAAAATGTTAAATTCAAAAAATAAGGTCAGAAAACGTTATAACGTTTACAAGAACCCACTAGATAAAATTGAATTAAAAATAATTAGTAAACGCTCTGATAATCTTGCAACTGTTTGCTACAATAAATACATAAAGAACTTAGAAGACGACCTTAAAAATAGCCCCAAATTGTTTTGGACTTATATAAAAGCTAAAAGGGGAGGGTCTAGCGTATACCCTGTATCGATGACAGATGGTACCACAACGTCATCAGACGGAACAGAAATATGCGAGCTTTTCGCATCTTACTTTTCTTCTGTTTATAGCCCTGCCCAAGATAATGAAAATATTCATAGTGATTCATACTTACATAACCTTCAAAATTATGGTTTATGCTTATCTAACTTAATAATTGATTGTGAAGCTTTATACAAAAAGTTAAATAACCTTGACTGCACTAAGGGCGCTGGGCCAGATGGAATACCACCTACATTTATTAAAGAGTGTGCGGCTGAGTTGGTTATCCCACTGTCGATTATTTTTAATAAGTCCTTGGCTTCTGGAGTTTTTCCGTCAAAATGGAAGGTAGCGAAGGTTGCTCCCATACACAAGTCTAATAATGATGACATGGTTTCTAACTATAGACCCATATCAATTTTATCTACACTTGCAAAAATTTTTGAATCTCTCATCTGTCCCCACATTCAGAACCACTTAAAGCTGTACTTAAGCGAGGAGCAACATGGCTTCGTGGAGTCCAGATCCACAAGCACTAACCTGATACTTTTCACTGAATTATTAGCGAATACCATAGACTCAGGTTACCAAGCTTTCGATAAGGTTTCTCATGGAATACTGATTAGTAAATTACGAGCATATTGCATCACCGGATCGTTACTCTCATGGCTGAGTTCGTATCTAATGGATCGATCTTTCTATGTGGTTATCAACGGCTTTCAATCTGCCCTACGATGCATCTTGTCTGGCGTGCCTCAGGGATCTCATTTGGGGCCCGTTTTATTTAATTTTTTCATTAACGACATTTCCAAATGCTTTCATCACTCTGTTATCTTCATGTATGCCGACGACTTAAAATTTATCAAAATCGTTAAATCAAAAGACGATGCCTCTGCCCTACAGACCGATCTAGAAAGGCTTATAAAATGGTGTCGAAATAACAAGATGCATCTAAATCCATGTAAATGTTATCATGTAAAATTCACACGAAAACTTCATATAATAGACCATGACTATTATATCGAAGGAGTTAAAATTGCGGAACTGGACACAATAAGAGATCTAGGGGTAATGTTTGATCGGAAGTTAACTTTTATTCCACAGATTGACAATATAATAAAAAAGTCCTCTAAAATGCTGGGATTTGTTATAAGAAATTCCAAACAGTTTAGGTGTTGCAAAACTAAAATTACGCTATACAACTGCTTAATTCGAAGCATATTAGAATATTGCAGCGTGATCTGGCGTCCACACTATGCTACACACTCGTTGCGTCTAGAACGCGTTCAAAAGCGTTTTCTTTGGCATCTGGCGTTCTCTAGCGGGATAAGCAAAAAAGTACGTTCGTATAGTAATCGGCTGAAACACTTTAAAATGGTTTCGCTGGACAATCGCCGACGCATCAATGACGCAATGTTTGTGTGCAAAGTAATGCACCATAAAATTGACTGCCCACAAATACTGCACACCTTTAATTTCCGTGCCCCCTCAAGAATTCCCCGCAGTGCAATAACGCCACTCTGCCCACCGCAGAGAAGAACGGTCCTAGGCGCCAATTCCCCATATGCGAGGTTATGCAAAGTTGTAAATAGCTGCAGCGATCAAATAGATTTACACTTTGAAAGTTTGGGTAAATTGAGAACCAATTTTTTCAAGTATCTTCCACAATAGATCAGCTTTTCATTATCTCTCTTGAATAGTTTATTTTCATCATCATTCATAAATTAAGTTACATTAGAATGTTACAACATCATTATCATGTTATAGTTATTAATTATTTAGATTCTAAGGTAGGTAATTAGAAACTAGTTTAAGTTTTATTATTTTCTGTAACCCTTTTTTATGCTTGCGGAGTTTGCCTGTAAGTGATTGTTGCACTGTTGTTATAAATTCTTGCATGTTTAGTTTTAAATAAAAACCTGTGTAAACAATTGTTGGTAAACCAAAATAAATAAATAAATAGAGTCAGATACAGTTAAATTTAATGGTATTGTACCGACGTTTCTCCGGATATCAAAGCAAGACTAATTTTAATTTTAAGTCAATTTTCAAACAGTTTTATTATTGGAACACCTAGCTCTCTTGCAAATACGTTTGTCGTGGTCTATATGGACGATTTAATGGTCGTAGCCTGAAATGTCGACCAAGCTCTACATAGGTTGCAACTAGTTTTGGATGTTTTAATAAAAGCTGGATTTTCATTTAATTTAAAAAAATGTTCGTTCCTCAAACAAAAAGTTGAGTACCTAGATTTCGAGGTTAGCTGTGGTGAAATTAGACCTAACCCTAAAAAGATAGAAGCTCTCGTTGCTCTCCCTCCCCCGAAGATTGTAACTCAGTTACGACAATTTATTGGTCTTGTCGTACTTTCGTCGTACTTTCGTCAATTCATCCCAAAGTTCTCGTAGACCATGGCACCTCTTTATGCCCTGACAAGTGTCTCTAAAGGTAACCTCAAATGGGAACTTTCTCACGAGACTGTTAGGCAAACAATTATCTCTGCCTTAACCAATCACCCGGTTCTGACTATATTTGACCCAAACTGTCCAATTGAATTGCACACAGATGCAAGTTCGTTAGGGTATGGTGCAATTTTGATCAAGAAAAAGGATTCCAAACGTTGTGTGGTTGCCTACTATAGCAAACGCACCACAACTGTGGAGTCTAAATACCACTCATATGAGTTGGAGACTCTCGCAGTTGTGAATGCGGTTAGGCATTTTAGGCACTACTTGTACGGTAATCATTTTACAGTCATGACCGATTGTCACGCTCTTGAATCCACTCGTAAAAAGCTGGATCTCACACCTAGGGTTCATAGGTGGTGGGCATTTTTGCAGTCGTTTTACTTCAACATTGTTCATGTTGATGGCAAACGGATGCAACATGCCGACTTTTTCTCTCGTAATCCCGTACCTGACAAGACCCCATTCACAAAGGAAGCAGAAGCATGTCAATATCACAAATTTCTCTGTCAATTGGTTGCTGGCTGAGCAACAACGTGATATTGAAATTTCTGAGCTTATGGCTAAACTTAAAGATGGGAATCTTGGCAATGATATAGCGCAAAAATAGGATGTCTACCCATAGTTCCTAGAGCTTTGAGATGGTCTATCGTTAGCACCACTCACGAGTCCCTTATGCATCTAGGATGGGAGGAAACCCTCGAAAAAATGTACGATTTGTATTGGTTTGAGCATATGGCTAAATTTGTTAGGTTTGTTGAGAGTTGTGTTGTTTGCAAAATTTCCAAATCGCACTCAGGCAAAGTTTCAGCAGAATTACATCCCATTCCTAAAATCGCGATACCTTGGCATACTCTTCACATTGACGCTACAGGCAAGTAAAGTTACTCTAAAAAAAATGTGTGACTTTGTTCGGAGCCCCGACGCGATTAATTGCAGATCAGGGACGTTGTTTTGCAAGTACCGACTTCCGCGAGTTTTGTTCCTCTCGTAATATTAGTTTGCATTTAATTGCTACTGGTAGTTCTCACGCAAATGGTCAGGTGGAAAGGGTCATGAGCACTCTTAAAAATATGCTCACGGCAGTAGAGACTAGCAAGGATCGTTCTTGGCTGGACTCTCTCCCGGATGTGCAGTTAGCTCTTAATTGCACTATAAATAGAGTAACCAAACACAGCCCTCTAGAACTTCTCATAGGCAAAGTCGCACGTCCTCTAGATTTAATGTTTTCCGATAAGCCCGAAATAAGTATCGACGAAGTAAGGTCTGACGCTACCGTTAACATGGATAAGAGTACACATTATGAGAAAGCAAGATTTGATTCAAATAAACTAAGTTTGATCGATTTGTCTTAGGTGATTTTGTTCTCTTGCAAAATGAAGAGAGAAATCAGACAAAACTTGACCCTAAGTATAAAGGTCCATTTAAGGTCGTTGAAGTGTTAGATGGTGACAGATACAACTTAAAATTGTTAACAAGTAATCGCCATTATAAATATGCTCACGATCGTCTCAGGAAAATGCCTGATTCTAATGTTCCAATGGAAATTAATAATGATGTAGAGACTGAATGAATGAACCTGGTTGATTTTTGAAATTATAAATCTTTTATTTCTGTCATTACTCTTTCCCAATAACCTATCGCTGGCTAAGCGGTAGTGGTGTTATCGCTGGTTAAGCGAGTTATGTTGACTATCGCTGGTTAAGCGTTAGTTTCGTAATCGCTGGTTAAGCGAGTTACGTTGACTATCGCTGGTTAAGCGTTAGTTTTGTAATCGCTGGTTAAGCGAGTTACGTTGACTATCGCTGGTTAAGCGTTAGTTTTGTAATCGCTGGTTAAGCGAGTTATGTTGACTTTCGCTGGTTAAGCGTTAGTTTTGTAATCGCTGGTTAAGCGAGTAATGTTGACTATCGCTGGTTAAGCGTTAGTTTTGTAATCGCTGGTTAAGCGAGTTATGTTGACTATCGCTGGTTAAGCGTTAGTTTTGTAATCGCTGGTTAAGCGAGTTATGTTGACTTTCGCTGGTTAAGCGTTAGTAGTGTAATCGCTGGCTAAGCGGATTATGTTGGCTTCCGCTGGTTAAGCGTTAGCTGTTAAATCGCTGGTTAAGCGTGTTATGATGTGTGCTTTCGCTGGTTAAGCGTTAGTGAGTTAATATCGCTGGTTAAGCGTTATTATTATCACTGGTTAAGTGATAGGATTTGTAACGCTGGTTAAGCGCTACAATGTTAAGTACTGGTTAAGTACTTTAGTGATTTACACTACTGGGTAAGTAGTGATGCATGGTGCTGGTTAAGTGCTGTGGATTTATTTGGTAGAGTCATAATACTTTCTTAATTTTGTGCCTATTTCTATTATGTGCCCTATTCTTTCATTTTTGTTGTTTTGTTTGGTTCACAATCAATTAAGTATTAAACGTAAAAATAAACGGTTTAATTTGACCCAATTATTTTTGTGATGATGTCCCTGACGTGGGTCAGGATAGTCGAGTGAACTAGTTACTTTTCTGGATTATTTGTCTTTTCAGATACCTCATCCCACGAGGTCGTGTGAAGGTCAGAAATGGCCGTGTCGCAGGTCCCATCATGGAATGTCAGGCGTTTTTAGGGTTCCGTTGCCAAATGGCAAAAAACGGAACCCTTATAGATTCGTCATGTCTGTCTGTCTGTCTGTCTGTCTGTCCGCCTGTCTGTCTGTCTGTCTGTCTGTCTGTCTGTCTGTCCGTCCGTATGTCACAGCCACTTTTTTCCGAAACTATAAAAGCTATGCTGTTGATACTTGGTAAGTAGATGTATTCTGTGAACCGCATTAAGATTTTTACACTAAAATAGAAAAAAACAATAAATTTTGGGGTTCCCCATACATAGAACTGAAACTCAAAATTTTTTTTTTCATCAAACCCGTACGTGTGGGGTATTTATGAATAGGTCTTCAAAAATGGTAATGAGGTTTCTATTATCATTTTTTTCTAAACTGAATAGTTTGCGCGAGAGACACTTCCAAAGTGGTAAAATATGTGTCCCCCCCCCCTCCGTAACTTCTAAAATAAGAGAATGATAAAACTTAAAAAAATATATGATGTACAGACGCCAGCACATCAAGTTACCTCAATCTGTCAAATTTCTTTAATAGAATTTCAACCTTATATCACAATAGTGGAAGGTTAATTTTCGATTGGTAAAATTTGACAGATTGGGGTGGCTTCACCTGCTGGCGTCTGTACATTACCATGTAAACTACCACCGAAAATTGGTTTGAACGAGATCGAGTGAGTACTTTTTTTTAAAACGTCATAAATTGTAAACCGCAATTTAGTTTACATTCAATCAACTAAAATATAAAATTTAAAAAAAACGTTTATTTTTAAACCGAGAATACCTACAGGTTTGTACGGAACCCTCGGTGCGCGAGTCCGACTCGCACTTGGCCGGTTTTTTAATTTTAATTTAGTTTAATTTGATTTGATTTTTGGTATGGCAATGCTTGAGTGTGTTTAGTCGATTGAAGTTATCGTTGGTCATTTTTGATGTAAATAAAAAGGCGGTTGACTTGTGCAGTTGACACATTCAAATTGTAATCGTGACGACGAACGGTTAACTTGGCTAACCTCACTACATTCCATTTTATTCAATTTTAATCCGAAGATACAATAGTTCTACAATCTTTTGTTATTTTTAATTGTAAAGTGTTCTAAACAGTGAAGTTTAGTGTACCGAACAGTGCCTGTGTATTATTTCACGTCGGACTCCACGTTCCATCATGACCGACCAACGGGGTAGCGAAGACATGCCGTACCTGTCCTCATATAGTTGTATTTTATTAATGACATTTGCAGCTGTTTCAGCCCTCCAAAATTTTAACTTTGCAGATGACTTAAACTTTCTCAAAACAATTAAGTCTATCAGAGACTGCTCGCTCATATAGGTGGAATTTAGATAGAAATACGTAGGCTGTTCCATAAGTGTTGCAATAGAAAGAATGTAACAAGTTTGGACATGTATAACTGAGCGTATGGTTATCTGCCACTTATTACAAGTCTATGCACGCAGTGTTTGTTGAGCTTAGCATCAGTAATCTTTGGTAAATAAATCGAAAAAATTGTGAAAATGGCTAATCTTAGTGACCGCGAGTACAGGCCGATCGAAGAATGTTAACTCAATCGTGACTGGAGATGAAACTTGGTTGTACTACTTTGATGTTCCAAGTAAATCAAAATCAAAAATCTGGGTATTCGAATTCCCCAACCCCTACTAAGGTCAAACAACAAAGATCAATTAAAAAAAGGATGATCGCAGTTTTCTTTAGAGAAAAAGGCATTGTCGCTAGAATTGTATTAGACAAGGAGAACACTGTCGATACTACCTGGTACACTGATGTTTGTTTGCCGCAATTTATCCGCGAGCTGAAGAAACTGCGACCAAACTCGCGTCTGGGCAGTTGGTACTTGCACCATGACAACGCTCCTGCTCATCGAACGACCATTACTCAGGAGTTTTGAAGCGATCGGGGCTAGGTGCTGGACCACCCTCCTTATAGCCCCGACCTCGCGCCGTGTGATTTTGGTCTGTTTCCGCTGATCAAGAACCAGCTGAAAGGACGACGATTTGCAACTGATGACGGATTAATAAGTGCATGAGATGAGGCCTGCGCCAGTGTCACAAAGAATCAGTGGGAGATTATCTATCTATACTAATATTATAAAGCTGAAGAGTTTGTTTGTTTGATTGATTGAACGCGCTAATCTCAGGCACTACTGGTCCGAATTGAAAAATTATTTTTGTGTTAGGTAGCCTATTTATCGAGGGAGGCTATAGGCTAGCTAAAATATAACATCACGCTACAACTAAGAGGAGCGGAGCAGTAATGAAAAATGTTGCAAAAACTGGGAAAATTTATTCCTTTTGAGAGTTTCCGTTGCGTGCGCTGCGTAAACGGTTAAAGTAACGCAAAAATCATGTATCACGGAATTGTTCCTTCTAAAAAGTTCTAAAAAAAAGTCCACGAGAGAATATGTCTATCTTGTAAGGTTGACTCACTATAACTCAAAAGGTGCGAGCAGCAACGAAAAATGGACGAAAACTAGCAGGCAGATCGATGCGACGGGAAGGGTCAGGGGAGCAAAAATTTGACGCGGACGAAGTCGCGGGCAGAAGCTAGTGCTTAATACGTGGTTTGAACGCATGCATAAGTGTATTAACAGTGATGGTTCTTATTTTGAAAATGTTTAGTAAATAGTTAGATTTTTGCAAGACTTATGGAACGCCCTACGTATAGTCTGATGATTCAATGATGTAAAAATGAAATGAGTTCAAATAACTAAAAGAAATGTTAATAGGTTAAGAATAAAAAAAAGACAGAGAAGAAAGGTAAATGTAGGTATTACATTATTATGGACAAACTTAATGAAATAGTCATGATACGTGACCTAATAGGTCTGTTTGACCAAATATTACTCAACCTTTCCACCACATGTAGACCAAATAAAAGCGTTCAAGATGCTTCGTTGTGGCGAAAGTCACAATAAAGGTTTTATCTATATACATCTATACAAATAAATAAAACTGAAGTGTCTGAAAGTAAATACGGTACATACACCAAAATTTTTTTTTAACTTTTGTCTGTCTGTCTGTTTGTTCCGGCTAATCTCTGAAATGGCTGGACTGATTTTGACGGGACTTTTATTGGCAGGTAGCTGATGTCATAAGGAGTAACTTAGGCTACTTTAATTTTAGTAAAATACCTGCGTTAATTTCCGACATCCACGCGGGCGAAGCCGCGGGCAAAATATAGTTCTAAAATGAAACAAAAATCTATAGCATATGTATATTTTGGTACAGACGCCAGCACTTGAAGCTACTACAATCTGTCAAATTTCTTTAATAGGTTTTCAAATTTAATGCTAAAGCATTAGGTTTAAGATTGATTGGGAAAATTTGACAGTTACCTTAATTTGCTGGCGTCTGTAGATGGCCTATTTAAATACTGTAATGAAGTATGTAGGCCGCTATTTTGCCTGTATGTATACTACGAATAGTTTGTTTCTAGACCGCGTTCTAAAACACTTTGTTCGACATATTTTGGCAACATTTTCTATTGAAAAAGCTAAAAAAGAACATACACCATAGATTGAAGTTCTCCAAATTACATATTTTAGAGGACAATGTTTAAACAACGCAATGTTTGGATGTAACATTTAAAAAATAATAATAGACTCTCTTTGACTCATTAATTCCACGCAGATCACTTTGTGCTCTACAGAGAAAAATGGTGTGAGGATCTAACCCTCCATAAGCTAAGTTTTGCAAGGTTTTTAATATGTAGTTACAGCGTTCTAATCGATTTACATTTTAAGAACCGTGGTGTAAATCTGTGCCTTTATATCCATCACAACCGAGTTGTAGGGTAATGCTATACTAAAGGGTATCGTAAGGTAATACTGGTTATAGATTTTCGGGACTGTCAAAGTTCTGCAAATGACAACCGGGACGAACAGTATAACATGCTTTCCGAGGCACATAATGCGATATGTAACGAATGATCCATCATCCAACCTTCAATAAACCCGTGCGGCTAGTATCTTTAACCCAAAAGCCCCTAAATGCGTGACTACTTGTAAATGTTTACAAATGCTGGCATACTCAAAACTTTATAAAGAGGTTAATAGCATGTACTAGAAAAACTTCAATTGAACATCGTCGATGTTGTTTCAAGCCACTTAATATCATAACTTTGTAATGGTTTGACTGTAGGTAGGTACTTCCTAACTTTGTGATTTCTTTCCAAATGTTAGTTTATATTATAGAGTAATCGTACTGAAAACATCAAAGGATTAGTTTTGTGATAGTTGCAAGATAGTATGAGTAAGATAAGTAGTATTGTTAATGTCATTTTTACCCGAGTGCCCCTGAAGAAGGGTTATGTTATGAATAACCACTTTTCTGCAGTCATCTTGTTTTAGACATCGACCAGGGGGCGATTCTACTAATTTGCAAAGTTACGCGTTCAATTGTGTTTTCACAACAGTTAGATTTCGATCGCAGGTCGATGATGTCTTATAAAGTCATTCTACTATTTGTTAAGCACAAGGGAAACTAAACTTACACCGAATCGCAATTGAATCGAGTACTCACGAGTGGGCTTCCTGTGTTACCAACATGCCAAATAGTATGTTTTATTATTACCACAAAGAAAAAAGTTGAATCTAAAAATGTCACTAAACACGAATAAGTGGCAATAAAGGATTTTCTAATATAAAAAGATATCTTGACCATAATTATAGTTTTGTACTGATATTTTATTGTTACAATAATACAACATTTTAACTTATTAAATAACAAAAATTCAGAAGAACGTTTCGTTCTACGTCCCTAACTAGCTAAAGCTGTGCAATCAAACCTTTCGGTTATGCTAAAGACTCGAAGGGAACTTCTATTAATCGTATTTTACCTAAAAATTCATTTATTGAAGCGTTTTTACGATAATATGATTTTCTTTAGTATATAATGTACCTATTTACAGATCGAGGTAGTACCCAAATCTGTTTTGATTAAAAAAAATACTATGGACGGTCCAGGGGTGTAATCCCGTTTTTAAGTTCGCTTACTCTCGCATAAAGTGGTTAAAAATCTTCGTGAAACGGATTGAAGTTTTTGGTGGCTTGTCAGTTTGGCTAGTGATGTTACTACTACTAGTTATAAATCGTCAGGCACTGATTTTCTCAATTTATTTGAAGTTGAATCTAAAGTAGGTACCTCCCTTTAGGGAGGTTTCTAGCAGCTTTATTAGTTAAAAACGAGACATTAAATAATAACTTAAATGAAAATAATGATAGCAAAATTCAAAATGCGGCATCCAATCAATATTGGGGCTACAATCGACTGTTGCTGTTCGTGGAGCATTACACGTTATCAACTGACTAATACTTACAGAATAATGTAATGCATAATCACTCTTATTTAAAAAATCCGTGATTCAGTACATCACATTATTTTGACAGTTTGTTACACGAAATATCGTGTAACAAACTGTAATAATAATTAACATTGAATTATGAACTGGTGTAGTTGTTGAAGACTCCGTGATACTTATTTAAACACGACTACATCGAGTGACAACGCCTGAGAAAATAAATAAATAAAATGATCTCGACCCTTTAGTTACTTGAGTAACGAGTTAAACAAAATCGAATCGCATCACTATCTGACATAGCTGATTGACAAGTGTCAACTGTCAACTGACAGCAACACTATTTACTTTAGTTCAAAGAGTTTTAATTGCTTTAGTTAATACTCTTATTCCTCCTAACATACATATATAAGTAGCTTATAATGTTCCCTCTGCTGCTCCCTCTCGACCCTTGCAAGAGACAGCCCGCGATGCTGCGCCGTTAGCTTTAAATTAGTCCCTAAATAATTTAACCCAGATCCAGCCAGTCCCTTGCTGTCCCCCTACCAGTGATTGCCTAAGCCGAGGTTCGTACCCCCCTCGGGGTAACCCTTAGAGCTTTCGCTTTAGTTTTTAGTATAATAAGCCCCGGCTGGAGGCCTAAAAAGGTAACTTTTTAGAACTCGCCGGGTCAAAATCCGTTTAAGTAGTAAGAATCTTTTCAGGATTAACTACGAGATGACCCACAAAAAAAAAACCATAACAACCAAACCATACAGGCCTCCTCTCTGTGAGAGAGAGTAGTTAATCCGTTTCTTTCTAATTGCACGAAATTGATGTTTGTTTTCATGTGTGTACTTGTAGGATTATAATGAAAATAGAATCTTCAAGATGGTACAGCATTTAATGCAAAATAATATGCTGTTACTATTCAGTAAGATTTCAACACAATGTGTGAAGATGTTGCCCGAGACTGTTCCAGATTTGAAATAACTTATGAATGTTTCCCTGTCTTCAGTAAAACCATTTAGATGCAGTTTGAGGAAAGTGTGTATTGATGATGCAAGAAAGAATTTAAACTGTTTATTCAAAATGGAAATCTGGATACAGGAATATTTACATTCCATGGCATTCTGCAAAACAAACACATACTACCTATACCTGTTGACTCAGTGGGGAAAAAACATTATTTTGCAGTAACATTATTTTGCAGTAGGTACCAGCACACCGACGAGAAAAATAATAATATTAGTTAGCCACTTCTCACATAAATATATATTTTTTCAGGAACATTACTTAGGTACACCCAAAAATCAATTTCTGACTTAAGAGTTGCTCGTGGTCGGTCAATTTTTTGGTAGGCAGACATTCTGTTGACTGTTGTGCACTTATAATGTTGAGCATGCAATATTAATATATTATGTATTTCTATCTGGCACACAGTATCAACATGAGTGGTAAAACGACCCTACTATTTTAGATGAAATACTAAGTATCTACTTCTCAAGTGGTCTGACGTTAAAATTGATATACTTATAGTAATAAAAATGCTTTGTTCCATTATTTGTTTTTTGATTTCAAGAACCAATGCAATACTCAATACTTTATTGAATTTCACAATGTATATGCTTTTTTTTTTTTTTTTTTTTCAGGATGGGAAATCATCAAATGACTTCTCCCGCTCTGGGCGGAGCGGGAGGGCATGTCAGACTTTTACTGACTAAAACCCACCCGTGTTCCATCAGTTGCCCATGTGCCAGGGTCACGGTATCTCTTTCGAACAATCACGCGACCCCGGCAGGCATCGGTCCTAGTAGACCCCTACACTGCTGCTGACATCTCTTTGAGGCGCGCGTGGAACACTGCGCGCCGTCGACCCGAGCTTGGTCCTTACCGGGCGGCGAGCTACCCATTGCTCGCCACCCGCAAGCTCGCGCCTACGGTGGCCGGGAGTCCGCTATTGACTCCCGACGCCCGGGGCGTCTCCTCCTGCGGCGGCTGGGGACGTGAGGGCGCAGAGACTGCCACTCCCTCACGCGCCCCGCCTCCTCCTTCGCGAGCATTACTGCTTCGCAGAAGGAGGTGACGGCTTCCCATTCCCTCTCGCTCCGTACCATGGCTCGCACCAGGGCCGGACGCGAGAGGTCGCCGCCGCCGATCGCCTCCACGAGGACACGGCGGTGCTCCGCCCAGGCAGGGCACACCTCCAACGTATGCTCCACCGTGTCCTCCAGACGATCCTCGCAATGGAAACACCCGGACGTATCCTCCCGCTTTATCCTGAACAGGAACCCACCGAAGCACCCATGCCCGGTGAGAACCTGCGTCAGGCGGAAGGTGAGGACGCCGTGACGCCTCTCTATCCACTCCTCAAAGAGGGGACTTACCGCCGCAATTGTGGCGTGCCCACAATGTATATGCTTAGGTGGTAAACATTGGATTTAGTTACAATTGTGGAACCCTGTCGGGCACTTCAAAAGAATTATGTATGTAGTAGGAGTAGGACTTATAATCTAACTTATTCTAAAATCAAAATAAATAAAAAACATCCTTTGGGCATTCTAACTGCATTTCAGGGATTTATCACTTAAATGTTTGCTAATACTGATATAACATTTACTTATTAATAGATATTTTAATTTGTTAGTGAATAGATGGAGTTTATTTTTATTACTAATTGATTCGGGTAAATTATTGTATACATTTATTGACATTACCAGAGGGCTTGTTGAATGTTTTTTTAGATGGGATGTAGGTAGCTTTAGTTGTGTTTTGTATCAGATTGTGTATCTTTTTTTTTTGTCTTCTCGTTTAATGTAAAATTCTTGGTGTTTATGTGCAAAATTGCATATTTCAAGTATAGTGACAGAGTTAATATATTTAGCTTTATAAAGTGGGGTTTGCAGCTATCTATCTGTTGTATATTTTCTATGATATAAACAAATTTCTTTTGAACTGTAAACATTGTTGGTGCATCTGTACTGTTTCCCCACATTATTATGCCGTAATTAAGCCATGCATAGACATAGGCGTAATATGTTACAAGGGCAGTCTGTAAATTTGTGTTTTTTTTTAACTACCAAATACCTGATATTCCATTATATCTATACTAATATTATAAAGCTGTAGAGTTGGTTTATTTGGTTGAACGCAGTAATCTCAGGAACGACTAGTCCGAAACGAACAATTCTTTTTGTATTGGGTAGCCTATTTATTGAGGAAGGCTATAGGCCAGCTATACTCAACCTGCGGCCCGCGGGCCGCATGCGGCCCGCCGGGCCTTTCTTATTGGCCCATCTGACGATTGTTACAAAGGATAGATGTCAATAACCAAGGCATTATAATTTCCCCCATAAATCACGAAAAATAAAATAATACCACAGAGCCATAGAGAGGGCGTCCAAAGATGTGTCCAAATCCTACTAACGCCCCATCCTATTTATGAAATAAATAAAAAAGTATGTGTGCGAACCGCCTTTAAGAAAAATGAAATACACAAAGCACGTTTACAGAAACAAACTTACAGATTCTCATCTAGATGATGTTATAAGGATAGCTAAAGCGACAAGGCAGATCTTGATACAGTTTTGAAAAACTGTTAACAGTATCAAAAATCGAATTAAAACATATTAACATCTTTGTTAAAACTTATTTTTTCATTAATAAAGTAACTACATAAATAATTTCTGCTTGCGGCCCTCGACACCATGACTGAAACGTGTTTGTGGCCCCTATAAAAAAAAGGTTGAGTATGGCTGCTATAGGCTATTTAACATTACGCTACAATCAAAAGGAGCGGAGCAGAAACAAAACAAAACGGAAAATGGACGAAAACTGACAGGCAGTGCGGTGCGACGGGAAGGTTCAGAGGAGCAAAATTAGACGCTGATGAAGTTGTGGACAGTAGCTAGTTTATTACTAAAACTCAAGAAATTAAAAGTTTTGACACTGCGTATACATTGCGGCTGGCCTATCAGTGTTTGGTACGAACCAGGTACATAAAAAGCCGGTGCAAGTTGCGGTCCAAGATTGAGTCAATAGAGTTTCACGTAGTAACACACTGTAACTATGTTATCTTTTCCGTCATCAATACCGTAAAAACGAAGATTGAAGGGCATGTGTGGTCACTGATCTCGTCAATCAAAGCTCTTATGAGGTCTCTGGAGAATTGGTATGTCGTAACGCACTGACGATCCGTAAGGGCCAAAGCATTACTGCATACTCTTGACGCAAAATTTCTTCCTCTTACCTTTCCAACGTCACCCACATGGGCAAGTTCAACGAAATCTGAATAAACATTATATTTTTAGGAAAAACAAACTAAAGCAATCCTAGATTGATGCGATAAAAGTTGCATTTTACTGGCTTATGTTCAACCGCTAATTTTGACAGATGAACTGCCGAAATTCAGCTTTGATTCGATTTTAACGAGTGTCAAAATAATAGCAGAATTTGACTAAACGTCACGCTCATGTACGACTTTGATAGCAGAATAGATTTTTACATTGTTTCGATCGATCATTGGCGTCCACTAAAACGTAGCCGCAGTTGGATCGTTGTTCATTAGCAGAATGAGAAAACCCTTAAAAGTCGTGATCCAGTCGCGGTGCTATTGCAATTTTTGCACAAATTTGTTAGTAGAATCGGCCCCCAGAAACAAATATAAGCTCCAACCACTGCCAGGGTCTCGAGATTTATTCGAAAGAGTTACTGTGATCCTGGCCTATAGGCAACTGAAGGAACACGGGTGGGTTGTTAGTTGTTAGTAAAAGTCTGACACGCCCTTTTTTTTTTGGATGGGAAATCATCAAATGACTTCTCCCGCTCTGGGCGGAGCGGGAGGGCATGTCAGACTTTTACTGACTAAAACCCACCCGTCTTCCTTCAGTTGCCCATGTGCCAGGGTCACGGTATCTCTTTCGAACAATCACGTGACCCCGGCAGGCATCGGTCCTAGCAGGCCCCTTCAGTTTTGCTGACATCTCTTTGAGGCGTGCGTGGAACACTACGCGCCGTCGAACCGAGCTTGGTCCTTACCGGGCGGTGAGCTACCCATTGCTCGCCACCCGCAAGCTCGCGCCTACGGTAGCCGGGAGCCCGCTATGGACTCCCGACACCCGGGGCGTATCCTCCTGCGGCGGCTAGGTACGTGAGGGCGCAGAGACTGCCACTACCTCACGCACCCCGCCTCCTCCTTCGCGAGCATTACTGCGTCGCAGAAGGAGGTGACGGCCTCCCATGCCCTCTCGCTCCGTACCATAGCTCGCACCAGGGCCGGACGCGAGAGGTCGCCGCCGCCGATCGCCTCCACGAGGACACGGCGGTGCTCCGCCTAGGCAGGGCAAACTGCCACCGTATGCTCCACCGTGTCCTCTAGACGATCCTCTCAATGGAAACACCCGGGCGTATCCTCCCGCTTTATCCTGAACAGGAACCCACCGAAGCACCCATGCCCGGTGAGAACCTGCGTCTGGCGGAAGGTGAGGACGCCGTGGCGCCTCTCTATCCACTCCTCAAAGAGGGGACTTACCGTCGCAATTGTGGCGTGCCCAGCACTGGATTGCGACAATCGTACCCGCCATTGCGCCATGAGATCACACCGGAACTCTGTCCGCCGTGCCGCGATTTGTCGCGGCAGCGGAGTTTCGCCCCGGCGTTTTGCCTCCTCGCGCCACTCCCACATGTGGGCATGGACCTTTGCCTCCAGATCCCATGGCGGCACTCCGGCAAGGAGGCTCGCCGCCTCGCAGGAGACCGTGCGGTATCCCCGGATTAACCGGATGGCCATGACCCTCCGGGTCGCACTCAACCGGCGCGCTGGGCGCAGCCTCAATGCGGGCGCCCACACCGGTTCCCCGTAGAGGGCCATGGACCGCACGAGCCCCGTGTAGAGCCTCCGGTAGGAGGCGTTTGAACCCCCCAGATTGGGCAGGAGCCGCTTTAAGGCAGCCCCAGCCCGCTCCAGTCTGGGAGCCAAACGTCGGAAGTGCTCGACGAAGTTCCACCGGCTGTCGAGGACAAGTCCCAGGTACTTCATCGTCGACTCGACGCCGATGTGAACCCCTCCCACCGTGAGTTGGGAACCCGCAGGTGGCGCGTTCCGAGGACCATGAAAACCCATGGCCTCGGACTTGTGCAATGACACTTCGAGTCCCAATTGCCGTATCCTATCGACGATTGTCGCCTCCTGCGACCTCCCCTGCGCCAGGACCAGCGTGTCGTCAGCGTAGCAAACTACGCTGACGACGCCGCCGCTAGGGAGGTCGGCGCGCAGCACCCAGTCGTACCCGATGTCCCACAGATGCGGCCCCAAGACCGATCCCTGTGGGACACCGTATGACAACTCTCGCCGGTTCCAGCCTCCCTGGTGACCGGGGTAGATGACGGCTCTATCCGTCAAGTAAGCCTCGACCCTGACACGCCCTTCCGCTGCACCCAGAGCGGGAGATGTCATTAGACGATTGAGAGTATTGAGACCCACAAAAAAAAAAACTAAGCTGTTTCTGAAAAATACTTAATGGATGAACTCAATACCTACTACTAACCAAACCAAGACTGGGCGACTTAGGGATAGAAACTAGCAACCCGAGTTCAGCAGTCATGCTCGCGACCACAAGATCACCAATGACTTCGAACCAACAGGAATACGATAAGACTAGTTGTCAGCCTTGGAGCTTCTGACGACCCGTATCGACTATGGAAGATCCACGAATGACAGACGAGACCAATGGCTTAAAATGCTTTCAGAAACACGAAGAGCTCTTTGTATGTAAAGGTGCTTACCCATCTGTGGCGGCATCTACACCGTCATAACAGGTCGTCACGTCACGCCAAATTCTTCATCGTGCAAGCAAGGTTTACCGCGTAACTAGTTTACAACGTTCTGACATCAATTATTGGGCAGTTGCCCACCAGACAGTACACCCATTCCGTTGGAGGATCCGCCCTTTTCTATGGAGGTTAAGCGAAATTTACATTTTGCCTCAAAAGGACCAACCGCAGTAAGCGTAGATTTATCTGATCAATTGACCCGTGCGGCTGCTATTACTACAGAAGCCCTTGAAGCTCGTATTTCAAACATTTGCAGTTGCAGAAAAACTAAACTCCAACCTGCCTTTTCAACATTCAAAAGAACCTTAATCGTTACCTTCGCGAAACAAATTGCATGAAGACTCCACGTTTTCATAAAATTTGTCTGTGAAGCCTTTCTCTCGCACACTCGGTAACGTGAAGTGACAGGGCTTTGCCGGATAAAACGCAGTGCCACATAATTCGTTTGAGAAAATGTACCGTTCCCTCGTCTAGTTTTGAAAAGAGATAAATTTGATAGAAGAGACAGAAAATTGTTGAAAGTGGCGTTTTGTTGTCTTGGTCTACTAAATCAGGGAGAGCTTGGTATATCACAATCATTAATAGTCATTAGCTAGAGGAATTAAAAATAAAAGCAATGGTGGCCCAATAGTGTCAGCCCCGACTTACGAGGGTTTTTCCCCACTGGGCGAAACCGCTGGCAAAAGCTAGTTTTAAATAATTACAATCAATGCTCGTAACTTTGTTGTCCTTTGCCCTGCAAGGCAGCAATAGGTTACTAATATAATTATACATTCAACGGAAATATGTAAAAAATCAGAGTATATCACAACCAAATCCCAGAATTAACCCAATCTTCAATTCCCCAAAATGGGACCTACTCACTCACTCAAATCATCGTCACTGCCATAAAACGACAATTTTCTACCCGCAGCCTTATCAACAAGTATATGAAATTTTATGTAGTAAATGACCGAAAACAGTTAACCTTTAAACATATAACGGAGTGTGTTACGCCATAAAAAGACATTTTATGAGAGACTTGAGGGTCGTAAAATGAAGGGTTACGTGTCTTTGATCTGATGTTACTGCTAAGGATATGTTCTAGTTGCGATGCGACGCGAGGCGATGGAAAATAACGGAGGCCAAAACAGTCATCATTTGTAGGGTAGTTTGAGTTGAAGACAAGTGAAGTTGACAGTTATAGTTATATCGTATAAGGTCTTAAATCGCTTGAAACATGACTTTTTGTCAAATCAACACCTTTCACTTCCCGCCAGGGTCGCGAGATTTGTTAGAAAGAGATACCGCGGCCCTGGTATATGGGCAACTGAAGGAACAAGGGTCGGTTTTAGTCAGTAAAAGTCTGACACGCCCTCCCGCTCCGCCCAGAGCGGGAGAAGTCATTTAATGATTTCCAACCCACAAAAAATGGCTAGAACTGTCATAATTTGTAGAGTAGTTTGAGTCAGTCAAGTTGACAGAACAGAGTTGTAGCGTTTATGGTTTAAAATTGCTTGAAACATTATTTTTTTTGAAATTAAGACATTCGAGTTACTCAGGCCTAGTCCTACCAGCCAGTTCAGCGCACTGCTTATTGCTTAGAGTTGAAAATCGAACAAAGTGTTTTTTCAATGCGCTGAGATACACTCTTTTGGATTTTTAATGCTCGGATCAAGACCGAGAGTTAAAAACCGGCCAAGTGCGAGTCGGACTCGCGCACCGAGGGTTCCGTACAAACCTGTAGGTATTCTCGGTTTATGCATAAGGTTTATGGTTATGAAAATAAATGTTTTTTTTACTTTTATATTTCAGCTGATTGAATGAACGGTAAATTGCGGTTTACGATTTATGACGTTTTAAAAAAAAACTGCTTGCTCTATCTCGTTCAAACCAATTTTCGATGGTAGTTTATATGGTAATTTACATCATATATTTTTTTAACTTTTATCATTCTCTTATTTTAGAAGTTACGGGGGGGGGGGACACACATTTTACCACTTTGGAAGCGTCTCTCGCGCAAACTATTCAGTTTAGAAAAAAATGATATTAGAAACCTCAATACCATTTTTGAAGACCTATTCATAGATACCCCACACGTATGGGTTTGTTGAAAAAAAAAAAACATTTTGAGTTTCAGTTCTATGTATGGGGAACCCCAAAATTTATTGCTTTTTTCTATTTTAGTGTAGAAATCTTGATGCGGTTCACAGAATACATCTACTTACCAAGTTTCAACAGCGTAGCTCTTATAGTTTCGGAGAAAAGTGGCTGTGACATACGGACGGACAGACAGACAGACAGACAGACGGACAGACAGACATGACGAATCTATAAGGGTTCCGTTTTTTGCCATTTGGCAACGGAACCCTAAAAATCGAATGCGCGATAAAATCCTGTTGCCTGCTTAATTCTGCCGCCAAATAAGAAACTCCAAAATTCATATTTATTTATTTATGATCTCCAACAAAAGATGTACACAATACATTGACATAATAAATAAAGGGTAACATCAGGTATTAAGTAGGTGTACTCCTTCACTTATAGGAGACCACAGCATGCACAATAGAGTTAACAACTAAGCTAACAAAGTTATAATTTTATGGGTAGAATTTGGTAACAGTTTATAAATTACTAAGAGACATGCAATAAAAATAACAAAATATAACACTTTGAAGGTACTTAAATTAAATTAAATCAAATTAAATCTGCTAAACAATTCTTATATTTAGTTAGAAACTCGAATATGACGAAGTCACACGAAAAGCGCTGGTTTCCTATAGCATAGCTTCTGCCACTCGCAAAGGACAGTGGGTAGCGCGACTCGGATCCGATGACAGTACTAAACGGTATGAATATGAGATTTGGAAGTTTATCGGATTTGAAAACACGCGAGCATCATTCTAAAAAGCGCAACAAACTTGAGTTTGGTCGTAAAATTTTGTTTAATATGTTGCGAATTTGAAATGTGTAGATAGGGAATTTGAAAGACTTTTCATTATATAACTTAGTTCCGACATTATGGACTGTTAAACCGTTGCAATTTTTTAAAAGAAGAGTGAAAGAACACTATCTATCCATATCGTCACAGTTGTGTATGTATTTATTATTTTAATTACATTATAATTATCTTTCTTTTCAAAGTCTGTATGTATGCAAGTAAATTGTCATATTATTAGTTTAATTTTATTTAGTGAATTGTTCAATGTTACCTTTGGACATTGACTCAGCACTCGGCCTGGCTGACGCGCGGCCCAGTTAAAAGAATGATTTGGTTGCATCTTACACGCATAGGACACATAGACTTTGTATAATAGTGTGTGTTAAGAAATAAGTAGTATATAAGCAGAACATTTTGTAAATAAATCAGATTTGAATTTTATATTCTTGTCTCATTACCCCTCACTGTGGCCAAGACACCTTTAGCCATCTCTGATCAGTCTCGTGAGTCTGCGGGACTGGCAGTGAGTGTACCCTTCCCGAACCTGGTATTCCTGTCTACTATCCGTCTGTAACCTTAGGTCGCATGGTGCAGACATCCTGAACTTATTTATATATTTATTTATCACACACTAGGTATATGGTAGGTTAGGGCTGTAGGGCTTATAGGGCTTAGGGTCGTAGGGACTGTTAGGCTTGTAGGTCTTCGTAGGTTCCTTTAACTTATCATATATTTTCATGTACCGTCACACCCTTGACAGTATTGCGGCCTTACGTGACGTTTGTTAAGGGTGGACGTACATTTTGGTCCTTCGAGCATTTGAATCACGCGGTCCCCTTGCCCGCTGTAGGGATATACGTTGACAGACTGACACTTCGGAGAACTGAGGGCTGGTGTACTCAACAAAGCATCAGTTTTCAGTAATCTGAAGTACATTGTACTAGGGTATTCTGTCGGAAAGCCTCTCGTTGCGGATCGGTCACTGGCCTCCCACAAGCGGGTCTCACCAGCTGATTGAGAAGTCGCACGGATATAACAAGAGCGCAGATACCACTAGTACTGACTTAACTATTAGAGTAGGGTAGGGCATCAGGGAAGAAGAAAGAAGAGCACTATGGAGATACAGGAAGATAACGAATTAATCAGGAGCCAGGAAGCGGATTACAACGAGATCAAAAGGGTATTGACAAACATAAAAAAGGACTCGCCCACAAGAAAAACAGAAAAATACATCAACGAAAGAAAGAAAACCTTAGACCAAGTTTTTCAGCGAGTTCAAGGAAACCACTTAAGACTACAGGAACAGGAGGTGTTATCAACTCATAAATATATTACTACAAACTATTTTGGCAACATTAAAAAATGTTACGACGAAGGGATAAAGTACCTTCAAGAGTGCGAAGAAAGGCTACAACATGTGCAAAGTGTCTATGAACCACGATTATTAGACGAAGATGAAGATAAGGACGGAGTCAGTAGCCCAAAACTGTTTATACAGCTATTCCGAATGTCGCAGATAGCTAAGAAAATAACTCAGGCTAAGGAATCCGTTATACAAAACAAGCCTATATGGCATTTACAAACACTACTACAAACTTTACAAAAACAATGGCTAGAAATCGAAGAAACTCACATCGGACTACTAATGGCCGAAAGTACACTGGACAACAGCTACTTCAGAGACAATTGTTTCGAAAACACTCAGAAAGATTACGATATTACTACGGAGTTATTGGAAGAAAGAATCTTTCAAATCTCAGACGAAAAAGTGATTACGACTAAATCCTCAGGGAAACTTCCACGAATAAGTATTCCCATATTCACGGGGGACTATGACTCTTGGAATACATTCCAAGACTTATTCAGAAAAATAATTCACGAAGATAAATCAATTTCTTCAACAGAAAAAATGCAGTACCTAAAAACACACGTAAAAGGCGACGCAGCAAGATTAATACGTCATTTAACCATAAGCGAAATAAATTATGAAACTGCTTGGAAATTGCTGACGCAGAGATATGAAGACGAGCGCATGATTGCTACTAAGTTTATTGACAAATTAATAGATTTACCTAAAATGCAACGACCAAATGCAGCACAATTACGAGATATGCATGACACTATAAATGAATGTCTTGAGGCACTAAAAAATCAACGCTTAGACACATCGTCTTGGGGCCCTCTATTGATAAGAATAGTCAGTAGAAAATGGGATGAAGAAACAAATACGAAGTATGAAGATCAACTGCAAAACCGAAATAAAATACAATCCTTTGACGAGATGATGAAATTCATGGAAAACCGTTTCAATTGCCTTAAATCTTTTGACGGATCTACATCATATACTAACAGACAAATGTCACGGGATAAACAAACAACAGAAAAATATAAACGTTGTTGGTTTTGTCAAAAGAATGATCATATTATTCATCACTGCCCTAGTTTCAAGGCGTTATGCGTCAACGATCGATACAAGGCCGTCGTGCAAAAAAGAATGTGCAAACGTTGCTTAAATCACGATGACCAGAAACAATGTGTCAGTGCAGTTTATAAACAATGTGAAATTTGTCAACATAAGGGACACAACGCATTATTGCATCAATCTAGGCCGTTTCAAAACAATGACAACGCTAAAAAATATATACCAAAAAATACAGGTACAGAGAAGACACAAAATATAGCGACATCGAACTTATCTGCTACTAACACTGACGCTAAAAATACAACTTTACTAGCTACTGCCATAGTAAGAACTACCTCGTTTGATGGGATGCCACAGTTGCTGAGAGTATTATGCGATCAGGGATCAGAAGCGTCATTTTGCACTGAAGAAGTAGCACAATTGTTGTCTTACCCACGACAAAAAATCCAAGTCGAAATAAAAGGTATCGGAGATGAAAAACCAAAAACGTCAAACTACACAATCAACATTACTCTACAACCAAGACACTCTAGCGATTACAAACTGCCAGTAACGCTAATAGTTCTACCAAAACTAACAAGTTCATTACCAAGGAATGATTTACAACAATTACAAGAAAAAATTTTGGATAACGCACTTATAGCAGACCCAACTTATTATAAAAAGGGCCCAATTGACATAATATTAGGTGCCCAAGAATATAGCAGAATATTACTACAGGGTTTCGAAAGACTAAGGGACGGAATTATCGCTCAGAACACAGAGTTAGGGTGGATTTTATCCGGATTTTATCCCAATGAAACGAAGAATGGAGTAAAAATACTGAGTATGGTGGCTTGCACCGAAGATGTACGACAACTTACCAAATTTTGGGAGCTAGAAGAAATTCCACAAAACTACAAACTTACACAAGACGACCAGACCTGTGAAAACTACTATAAAGAAACAACAATAAGAAACCCAGACGGAACCTATACGGTACGACTTCCTTTAAAGGATTCAAACTTGAACTTAAACTTAAACGGTGAATCACGCAGAAAAGCCGCTGCACGACTACTACAACTAGAACGACAGTTCGCAAAAAATGAAAATTTACGACAACAATACATTGACTTCATGAATGAATACTTACATATGGGTCATATGAGAAAAGTAGATACAACGAACTACAACTCGGGAAAATACTACATACCACATCAGGCAGTAATTAAGGAAGATTCGCTGACTACAAAATTACGCGTAGTTTTTGATGCGAGCAGTAAAAGCAGCACAAAAATGAGTCTTAATGACAATATGTATAAAGGACCACGATTACAACAAGACTTATCCACTATACTTCTACGGTGGCGAAAACATAAGTTTGCCTTTATGGCAGATATTATGAAAATGTACCGTTGTACTCTTTTACTCTTACACACGCTGTCTACGTTTCTTTATATTCTATTCTACCGCACAAGGATGCTGGAAGATATCTCTTTAGGAATAAGTATCATCTTTGTACATTTTTTCTATTCTTTTCTTCTTGTCTGTTTGTATATGTGTGTATACATTACATAAATGGTTAAATTTATAAATTATATCAGCCCGCCTATTCTGTCAAAATGTAACGGTGAAAACTTGGGTAAAGCGAACTCGCATTTCCTTTGAATGATAAAGATTGACGTCTATCGGCAGCTCACTTCACAAAGTTTTCACGTTGACATTTTTACAGAATGAGAGAATTGAACTGCCTACCTGGCAGTTATTTTATTAGGTGATTTCGTCTGCTCGATAACGTAAGTAATGCAATTAATGTTTTTGAATTGTTAAAATCGAAGGCATAGCAATAGCAAGTTACGCAATTACTACACTGTCCTCTTAGCAGCTCTCAATAACCGCTAAATAAATTGTTCCTCTACCCTAACGATACCCTTGGGTATTACAATGGTCTATTTATACCCAAAATAATAGCCATTAGAGCCCATTGAAAACCACAGTCGATGTTTTGAGTAAAACATAAAATGTAATAACCGTCTGCAGCTAACAAGTGGGTAGTTGTAGTACCTATAAGGACCCAAGACCACAATTATATTCCATTAGAGGGTGCTTGAAACTTATCGATGTTGACAAGATGGTATTGGGTTATTATTTTGGCCGCAAGGTATAAGGGGGTACGTGGATAAGTGGTGACAGTCGCACGGGTAGATTGAAGGTTAAGCTACTCTTGCCGCGTCCGGTTCGTGGATGGGTGACCATTTATTGCATACAGAGACCCCACCGTGTCTCGGAAAGCACGTTAAACCGTTGGTGCCGGCTGTAATTCATAAATGTTTTAATTTCTGCAAGTACGTTTGTACGAAAACTTTTTACACGTAAATCATATTTTTAAAACAAGATGAATTCCTATTTGACTAATCTGAGAAGAAAGCCCGAAACAAACTCAGAGGTCACAGTCTCTTTTATAGGCCAGACATAATCTTGGTCAGATCATGTTAAGACCATGTGGAATGGTGTCTGAAATGGTCTTTTTAGGAAAGAACCGCTCATATCGAGTTAACCTGTCCAATCAGGGTACGCATGTATCAGTAATCATGTAACTCAACTCAGAACTTAAGGAGCTCAACGATTTGACAAATAATACCAAAGAAAGGACATATGTGTTGGCCAAAATTGACAGATTTACTCAAACGCAGGTAGGGTTGCCAGGTCTTAAAACGGAAAAGCCGGACAGACCAGCTTTTTAGCTTTTTAGTTTAGCCGGACATTTGGGTAAAAAGACCTGATATTTTTAATTATTTAATCATAAACAAAATTAAACAAAACACTAATGAAATAGCGTTAAAATAAATAAGTAACATAAACGAATTAATATTTTTGATTGGCAGACACTTGCTTTAAAAGCAAATTTGCCTTTAAAATTGAGTAGTAATGAGGCGGGGAGGATAGTGCTTGCGCTAACGATACAAGGTGAGGCAGGTGGAGCGAAAATCAAGGCAAAAATGATCAAATTTGAAAAGCCTAACAAAAAGCCGGATAGGCCGGACACCGTCTAATTTGATCGGACACACAACCAAAAAGCCTGACTGTGTCCGGCTTTATCCGGACGCCTGGCAACCCTAAACGCAGGGCAAAAGTCTGACGTCCAGTCTTACCATTGGGTGTCGTGTTATCCAGTAATTGGGCTGTGGAGGGCAAATAGGTAGTCGCTCCATGAAAAATATTGGAATTCAGCTGCATCCGTTTAGACTTGAAGTCTACCCGAACATAGTTGTGTAAGCACTGAACTATTTATTAGCTTTAGGTTTTGCAGGTAAGTGTTCGAAATGACAGTTTGAATAATCTCACAAACATTTAATGGAACTGAAACACTTTATACAACAGGATATAATCAACACCAGCAATGACAATACACCTTAGCTTAAAAGTACGTTATACGGTTGGTTATTTTAAGTGATTTACAAACGTTAACGCTCAGATATTAAAATATTGAAGTTGGGTTTGCTGTAACGGATAGCAATATTTCTACACGGAGTGACACAGTATTACTTTTCAGTCTTTACTCTTCGGCGTCGCAGCAACAATTGAATTGCGCACAGCCGTTTCATCGTTTTTAAAAGGACAAGTGACACGCGTACTGTCACTTGTCGCTTGCCGATGGTTACATGATTAAACAAGACGACGGTAGTTGATAGAAATGCGTTCATTTTAAATATAAACTGCATTTATTATGTCCACTAGGTACAGTTGTATAGCGAATTTACTAAAATCCTAACAGTTGGGAATAGGTTAAGGAGACTGAAGGTATTGGAAGAGCTCGCCTTGAATAAGTGAAGTTCTCGATTATAATGGCCAACGTCCATACTACGTTGAATACACCGGTTCTCGTCCGATCACTGAAGTAAAGCAAAAATGGTGAATCTTGCCTTGAATAAGTTAAGTTCTCTCTTATTATATCAGGCGTTTTCAGGTATTTTATAGTACTGAATGTTCAAATCAATCAAATCAATCAATCAAAAATATTTATTTGCTAGAATATGGTACATAAGGTGTTACAGTAATTTAGTTTCAACATATCCTGCCATGACCCTGGCGTGCAAATGTCAATTACAATCAGCGATGTCAATTATTCTACCTTACAAATTACAAATTAAAGATTCTATTGATTTATCTTCTAAATAGTCCTTAATGGTATAATATTTTTTGTACAGCAATAGTTTGAATAATATTTTTTTAAACGATGTCAGGGGTAAGTCTTGAAAACTATTTGGTAAACGATTGTAAATAATAATCGACATGCAGTATACATTACTTTTAAATAATTTTAGTTTTATTGGTGGCAGCTTAAGTCTATCTTTGGTCTTTTTTGTCTTTTTTATTTGGCCTGATTGTGCTTGCTTCAAATAAATTATAATTGCTCTTAACAAAAATACATGTTTCAAAAATATACAAACACGGCAAAGGTAGAATTTTAAGTTTTTGAAATAGTGGAAAAAATGTGTCCGAGCAATTTGTGGAGCTCACTTTTTAGATAGCTGATCTAAAAAGTGAGCTCCACAAATTGCTCGGACACATTTTTTTTGAGCTTTGAAAACTCTTTCAAAATCTACTGAGTTCCCCCATATTATAATACCATATTTAAGTACTGATGATACATAACCATGGTAAGCCAGCATTGCAGTATTATGGTTAACTGTTTGTTTAATTCTTTTCAACACATATGCGAGACGATCTATTTTTGAAAGAATTTTATCGATATGTGGTTTCCAACTGCAGTTCTTACACCTATTTTTTAATTTGAAGCCAGGGAGGTGCAAGTGCACCCTTTTACAACCGCTCCCGGCGCCCTTCCTTACGCACAAGTTGTGATACATGTTTTCGACAAGCCTTAAAAACTTTTTAACAAAAAATTCAACCGCCGAAAAAACTGAAAAGCAAAAAATAATAAACCTTAAAATTATGAGTCAGCGTTTTGAGTGATTTTCATCCATTGATTTCAGCGCCGACTCAAAATTTTAAGGTTTATAATTTTTTGCGTTTCAGTTTTTTCGGCGGTTTAATTTTTTGTTAAAAAGTTTTTATTTTATAATTTTTTTGTGGCTTTAATGTAAGTACTAATAATACTTGGCAAGGTATACCCTATCCAATTAAAAAGAATTATTAAGATCTGACTACTCTGTATAAAGTTATGCGTGGTTAAACATTATAATCAGTGAGTGAACAATCAATCATCCCCTGTTTTCTGACCCTTAGGGTTCGATTTTGTTTTCCAAATTTATATGGAACCACCTTCGGAGTATACCCTTTCCAATAGAAGATGAATTATCACAATCGGACCACTATGTAAAAAGTTATGCGTGGTCATACATAAAAAAAGTATACGCGTCGAATTGAGAACCTCCTCCGTTTTTTTCATCGGTTAATAAAATACTTGTTAACACAACATGTTGTAAATTAAATATATATCATTATAAATGTATTGACGTTATCTCAGACTTATTTTATTTTCCATTTCGTCCACGTTCACCTTTTTCACATTTCTGACAAGTTTTCTACAAGTTTAGTATACAGCTTGTCTTTGTTTTAGTTGTAAACAACTTGTTTTAGTTGTAAACGATAAATAAAAACAGCAAATACATTTTTTATCTCAATGAAAGCGGAGAAAAACTGTTAAGTCAAAAACTTTGCGTTGTATTCAACTTATTTCAAACTGAGCTCCATTATTTCTCTGAAAAGACATAGCCACCAACAGGCGTAGGTCAACCGTCATCTGGCCTCCATACACACGGGGCGCCTCGGCATTAAAGGAGGTCCGCCTCTGGCCATCAACCCGTGGGCACGAATATAGATTTTGGGCTACTACTAAGTTTTAACCAAAAACCTTTTGTTTAACCTAAGGATCAAACTGGACCTTATGGCCGGTAGTCGTTCTTATACCCTCTACCCCAAAAAAACAATCTAAATAGAAAAGTACAAGAAATTCGCTTTAACTCCCATAACGAACGGTACTCACTGCGGGTATTCGCGTTGCGTTTTTTTTGTTGTTGCCATTCTTTTGCGAAAAGAACATGTTTGTGAATATAATGCTATGAGTTTAAATGATAATTATAATCAGTTATTTTATTTCTGTACCTAGGTCTGTACAAATATTTTTAGTCATCACGCATATCAATCGTTTTTGAGGAAAGAATCATGCAGATTGAGTGGACCTGTCCAGTAAGTGCACACATTTGACAGTATGGTTATTTTGGTGCGTGGCCCAAATCAGAACTAACTCCATACGCCACCTTGTTCTTTCCATAAATTTTCTCAATTTCATCACCACTGCTCTCAAAACAGTGAAGGAAAATATCTTTAGGAATCCGGCATCAAAACATTCGAAGACATTTGACATAGTACAAATCCGCACTGATTCCGTGTGGTAGATTATAGCCCCTTCTCGAAGAGTGGAGGCCTTTGTCCTACGAGTGGAAATATTATAAGCTGATTATGCACTCTTATCAATGTCATTGGGGCGCCAAAAGATCTTTTTGTTGTCTATTCTAAACAAATTCGCAAATCGAATGCTCGCAGTGAATGACTTTAAATAGTAACTACGGAACTTGTAATCTAATACTACCGACTCACAAATGTGTTTTTACGATCTTCACTTTTTATTTTTATGGCTTTGTTTTCTTGCTGTCATGAAACTTGTCTAGACTAACGCTAGAATGGACTCGGATCATATTTCTGAGGAGCACTTAAGAAGGTTATTTTATTAGGTAATTCTGTTGGCTATTGTTTAAAGTACGAACATAATGGACGGGTGGATAATGGATGGAAAACAAGTAGTTATTATCACACAATAGGTAGTGAAAACTTAATGTTTTAAGTACTGTTATGGTAACCTACCTCTGTCTCGTTATCTATCTAATTAAATACAGTCAAGGAATATTTTCTTGTGAAATATCGTTTAGAAATTTGTGGAAAGACCTATTCAAAGGCTTCGAAAATAACATTAACGTCACGCCCGTGTTCCCGGAACGGTTAGGCAGAGGTGAAACTATGGCACACCTACATTTCGCTAGTTATATTTAGTCCCGAGTAATAGGGGGTGAGCTGTTTGCCTTCAACCGACTCCGGCTGCTACTGACAAATTCCAAATGAGAAAACCTAGGACCTCGAACTAAGGACTTCTTAGTCGATTCGCATTCTCATCGAGATTCTCATTGCGGACATGACAGGGAGATCCCGCAACCTTTTTTACGAAACAGTTTTGAAGGGCCTGCATCTTGTGTGGGCTTAGCGTGCGCGAAGATGACACACGTGTAAGTCATAATGGCGGCGTATTACCACGGTAATTCACCACAGTGTATGAAAGAATTTGCTGAGGGAGCTCAGCATGAAATGGAGCACTGAGAGCGAATATCGCGTGTGAACGAGTAGTCTTTATGTGCTCCCTAAAGGTTTGGTGGTCGTCGAGGATCACACCCGAGTATTTGGCTTGCTTCTCCCAAGGGCGCCGTTTACCGTACATAGTGATAGGACTAGGAAGACCTATCTCCCAGCTGCAAGTTTATTGTGCTATGCTGTAGACAAAATCTCTAAATAATATGGTGGCTGAGTGTATCACCATACTGCGATTGACATCCTACCTGCCAAGTGTGGCAGTTAAAGCAAATACCCTCAAAATAGATAGGCCTATGTTCAGCAATGAACGCCTTTTGGCTGAAATTATGATGAAGATGAAAGTTTTTCAAATATTAAATGTTCGGAAAAGAGGTGATATAAAATGTATACCTTCTTAATACAGAAGAATGTGTTACTAATTCTCTATAGCGAGTGGTTGCGGTCTCAGTTACGACATACGGTGTCGAAACGTGAACACTGAAATACCTCCACAAATTCATGGACTATGTATGCTATGCTCGGAGTTTTTTTGAAGGATAAGATGAGAATCGAAACTGTCCTAAAAGTACCGAAGTTACAGACATTTCTTTCAAAGTAAACAAGCTTGTTAGTTTGTCGAAGGATTGATGGCCAGTGAAGCAGACAACTCCTGGATTGAAAAACGCGTATCGGCAAGCGTAGTGCGGGAAGTCTTCCTGTTCGATGGCTACACGACCTAAAGATACTTCCGCATCCAGTCTGTCCCAACCACCTTTGCCTGGGACAGGCTTGGCCTGTGTCCAATACTGCGATAGAGTTGATTGATATACATATTGCGTTAGAATTTTATTAGAATAGGGTTTGTTTACTTTTTTTTTACAGTTGGTTGCAACTTTTTTTTTGTCACTGACTCAATTCAATATAATAATACATATGAAAAACATAAGATTTAAATTAATTAAAAAATTAAATGATTTACAAATTAAAATATAGCGTCGAAAAATTCATCCGCATCACTGTCGACTGTTAATGTACAGACGCCAGTATTTAAAGCTACTACCATCTGTCAAATTTCTTTAATAGATTTTCAACTTTATCGCCAAAGAACTAAGTTTAAGATTGATTGGGAAAATTTGACAGATTCGGTTAGCTTAATGTGCTGGCGTCTGTACCTAAGAGTCTTGCGGCATTACCACGTTGTATGGCAATGCTTAGCCTCTGGCTTTTTTAATCAATACAATTAGTTACTTCAAAAACAGACTATACTAACAACAAGTACAAGAACACAACTACCAACTCAAACGTACCTCAAATACAGTTCAAAATTAATTTAAACTATTAGGTGTGTGCAATAGTTCTACCCGTTTTTCAAGTATCAAATAAAAGTTTAAAGAAAATGTTGCGCAATAATAAACTGTTACGTCATAATTATGTCGTAACTTTCTGGATGATACAAGCTATAAATAGCCCGCGTGTACTTATTCCTAGCTTAGTCTTAATCAAATTGTTGGGGGGTCAACAAGTAGTGTAACAAGGACCATATCCGACACTGTTTACTGTATGAGTTTGATAAAAGTCATAATGCTGCTGAAGCTCGTAGAAATATTGGTGATTTGTCAGGGGAAGGCACTTTGGACAAAATCACATGTCATCGTTGGTACTGAAAATTCAGCAAAAGAGATGAAAGCTGCGAAGATAAACCGCGATCAGGACGACTTTCATAGTTTTCTAAAAATGATTTAGAGGACGCTATATTGAACGATAGGCAAATGACTATTGAAGAATTATCAGAGAGGTTTTCTGTACATAGAATTAAGATAGAAAGACGGCTGCATGAATTTGATTTTATAAAAAAAATTGGAGAAGTGGGTGCCACATGAATGATCGGAAAAGAATCGAATGGACAGATTAAAATTTGTTGTTCTTTACTATCTCGTCATAAAAATGAGTGTCTTTTACTTGCCCCTAATCAAACGATCAATGCTACTTTGTATACCTCACAGTTTGAAAAAGTGAACGCAAAATTATAAATTAAACGTCCGGTTTTATACAATCGCAAAGGTGTTATTTACATGATAACGCTAGACCAAATTCAGCTTTATCAACTCAAAAAAAAAAAGATAATGAACTTCGCATGGGAAATCTTACCTCAGCCTCCATATTCACCCGATCTCGCACCTACAGACTACGATCTCTTCATTCATTACAAAACGGTTTGACGCAGAAAAAAAATCGAAAAAGTTGAACATGTACAGACGGCTGTAAAAGTTTTTTTATTCTAAATCCAACAATTTTTACAGAAAGGGAATTTTTATATTACCAGCTAAGCGGCAAAATGTTATTGATAACAATGGCTATTATATTGATTAATAAAGGTCTTTTTGATTTAAAAATTACTTTCATTTATTCCATGTACTAAAATCGGGTAGAACTTTTGCACACACCTAATATCTAACAGCGTGTACACCACAGGAGAATACTCAACTTTACGTCGTATTTACTGCATTCAAAGACATCGCCTTTAAACCTGCAGCGTTCCACTTTACTAGTCAAATTGGTATGTGAATAAATTAAAAGTTACATCGTCTCACCTTCAGGTAATTTTCTTGGACAAAGTTAACTTTTCATGGATTACTTGATGACTTTCGCGATTGCTTTTCTTGTTAGAATGGCTGTTGTCAAGGGCACCCAGTGAAGCTATGATTTTTTAATGTATTTTTGGGTAATTTCAGGCTGTCACTTACCTTAATGACTCATTTACTTGGCTCAGAGTATCTGAAACATTGAATTATGGACATTATATATTTACAATAGAGTTATTACGGTTAGTCCGATGCCTCAAAGGTTGACAACTGTCTGACCAATTGGTATTGTAATACTCAGTAGCTGGGTTGTAGCGGTCATATTCCAATCACAAGCTGTCAATATCAGTGAACGTTTTTAAATATGGTAATTACTTCTCGTAATTAAGAACGACCTGCCTCTCTGCTTAGCGTTTGTGGACTACGAAAAAGCCTTCGATTCTATCGAAACCTGGGCTGTACTACAGTCTCTCCAACGGTGCCAGATTGACTATCGGTACATCGAAGTGAAGTGTTTGTATGAAAACGCCACTATGTCAGTCCGGCTCCAGGACAGAGCCTCGAAACCTATCCTTCTGCAGCGAGGGGTGAGACAGGGAGACGTCATCTCTCCGAAACTGTTCACCGCTGCACTGGAGGATGTCTTCAAGGTTCTGAACTGGAAAGGGGCTGGCATCAACATCAATGGCGAGTGCATCACTCACCTTCGATTTGCCGACGATATAGTAGTCAGGGCTGAGACTATTGGGCACGCCACAATTGCGGCGGTAAGTCCCCTCTTTGAGGAGTGGATAGAGAGGCGCCACGGCGTCCTCACCTTCCGCCTGACGCAGGTTCTCACCGGGCATGGGTGCTTCGGTGGGTTCCTGTTCAGGATAAAGCGGGAGGATACGCCCGGGTGTTTCCATTGTGAGGACCGTCTGGAGGACACGGTGGAGCATACGGTGGAGGTTTGCCCTGCCTGGGCGGAGCACCGCCGTGTCCTCGTGGAGGCGATCGGCGGCGGCGACCTCTCGCGTCCGACCCTGGTGCGAGCCATGGTACGGAGCGAGAGGGAATGGGAAGCCGTCACCTCCTTCTGCGAAGCAGTAATGCTTGCGAAGGAGGAGGCGGGTCGCGTGAGGGAGTGGCAGTCTCTGCGCCCTCACGTTCCTAGCCGCCGCAGGAGGAGACGCCCCGGGCGTCGGGAGTCGATTGCGGACTCCCGGCCACCGTAGGCGCGAGCTTGCGGGTGGCGAGCAATGGGTAGCTCGCCGCCCGGTAAGGACCCCACCTTCGTTCCTTCGGCTCACTCCGTTCGCCTCGTCACTCTCGGTGGATAGAATGCCCAATAATATTAATATTTCTGATATCGATGGCTGACCTCGTGAGTCGATGGAACTGAAGGTGGAGTAGAATGTTCAATAATATTTCTGATAAAGGTGTCTTACCTCAAATTCAACTGTCGGATTCATTTCAATATACTCACCAGCTTAAAAACACCTACCCACCTGCTTTAAAACTTTACACGTTAACATAATCAGGTCTATATCTGAACGAACCAGTTATCTAAAATTCAGGACAGATTGTCTCATGTCTCTCCACATACTTGGGGATGGTGCATTGTGGTTTAGTGACACACATACCCGGTATCATGACCAGATTGACTCGAGAACATCTGAACTTTAGGATACCGCATACATTAAACTAAATTAAGGACCGATTGTCTCATGTCTCTCCACAAAAGTAAAATAGCGCGCACCCTTAGGTTCACACACATTTATTCTGTGACCAGATTGGGTCGAGGACATCTAAATTTAGTTTAACACATTACAGACGATACATACTTTTATATCAATACACCCATCTGCTTTAAAACTTTACACGTTAACATAATCAGGTCTATATCTGAACGAACCAGTTATCTAAAATTCAGGACAGATTGTATCATGTCTCTCCACATACTTGGGGATGGTGCATTGTCGTTTAGTAACACACATACCCGTTTTCGTGACCAGATTGGCTCGAGGACATCTGAACTTTAGATACCGCATACATTAAACTAAATTTAGGACAGATTGTCTCATGTCTCTCCACAAAAGTAAAATAGCGCGCACCCTTAGGTTTGTACACATTTATTCTGTGACCAGATTGGCTCGAGGACATCTAAATTTAGTTTAACACATAACAGACGATACATCCTGTTACATCAACACGTAAAAATCAAGTGGCAAGCGCGGTCCCACGGATAGTCGATCCTTGTCCAGTATGCATAAAGCTAAGGCGCTGATACACTTGACAACGGCAGCCGGATCAGAAACGCATCGACGGTTAACAATCATTAGTGCTTATATCAGTTTTTACGTAACACTATAGATTCATAACCGTCGGTATCTCACATTATTCAATCTGGTGTACAAACTGTATGTGGATCCGCTGTTGTAGTCTGCTCCGTAGACGGTAACCGTACCCGGTGGTTATCAGTTTTATGTATATAATCAGCTTTATGTATAAGTCAGCTTTATTAGTTCGAATCGGCAAATTTCAATGACAATGGAATGCACGCTTCCCACGTTCACATAAATTGCATTCCATGCATTTATATTGTTAAGTAATATGACCATCATGTTGTAAACACTAAATTAGTCTTTTATAGAACTTCCTACATATTATTTTCGTAAATTTATAAAGTTTGTAATCGCTTCTAGTTTTAACGTGTTTCATTCTTCTACGTACTAAGATTATATATTTTTATTTATATGAATGATATATTTTGTATCAAGTACGACACGAATTATTGGTCGAACCATCTACCACTTGTTATCGAGTGTGATTTAAAATTAATTAAGAGACCTTGAAAAAAGAGAACACTGAGGTTATTAGGGATAATAAGAGTAAAGAATAAATGAATAAATACATTGGAGAAGCATTGAAATCCTAGAGTTAATGTTATTATTGATAAATTGGATAACTATAAAACCATAACTCAGTCACGTACTTCCGATTCCTACACGATACCTACAGTTTCTTGGTTTCTTTCATTCCAAGTGTAAGTGATTATTTAATAATACGAATGAAAATGTTATTAGTGAGTAAACTAACTTACTCTGCACTAGTTTTTATATGATGATAACAACTTCCGAGTTTAACTGCAACTTAAAATTACTTGGGATCGGGTTCACTTTGTCGGCTTTATTTTTCAATTCTCAATACTTATGACACAGTAAAAATAAAAGAAGCAGAAGTATGTCTCGGCAGTGACATTGAAAGAAATTCATTCAGGTGCCATTTAAGCGAATGCCTAATGTGGAATACGTCAAAATACCGACTGAGTTGATAATGTAAAAAAATGATATTTCTGGTTTCAATATTGATGAATTCAAACACACAACACTGAATAATACAATTGATAATTTCGTGTCAAATTTCAAGTAACTAAATGTTGCACCCTCCGCGTATGTGCGTAACTACCACCCTCCGAGGCTCTTGCGTATTGTGCACACTGAAATTTCGAAGCGCGTCATCTCGACCGTTTTCTATGAAGTTAAACTACTGTAATTTTTTATTCTGTGTCAATTAACAAATTACAATTTAGCAAAATTGATATGCAATCAATACGGTTAAATATGACGTAAACGTCATTTTTTTTTATACAACTGTAAGACTTGTACTTAGAGTTTAAAATTGAAATTATCTATTTTTGTGCTGAAATTGTATTTTTTGTGTATATAAACGAATTAATTTCAATCAATAAATTACATTCGCTCCGGAATCTTCAAAGTGACAAGTAGTACTAGTGGTACTTTAATATCGACTTTCTAACATGTAAGTGAGTACTTATTAATTTTTTAATTTGAAGTTATAATGCTCAGCTACGGACCTGGTTTTTGCCTGCCGGCTGTTGTAATTATCATGCCCTATTTATCCATCGTGACTGCTACTCAGCTACGTACCTGGCTTCTGCCTGCCGGCTGATGTAACTGTTATCGATCTGTCATAAATTGATAGATTTCTTATTTATTGTATTTCAAAAAAGACCTTGTAGGTTTTTGTTTTGTTATATTAAACATGACTTTTTTTGTTGTACATTAGGTCTGACTCCGACGTTTCCCGTATGTCTGACTACATAAAGAGCCCGGCAACTGATACAAAGGTCGTGTCGAGAAGGACCCTGCCTACGAAAAAAACTACAAAGCGCAAAGCTTCGTCGGTCGTAGAATCAGGATCAAGGTAGTTTATCAATACTCTTTATCTGACTTATCCCTTTTCATTAGTCTCACTTATTATATTATAACATAGATCTCAATAGAGAACTTTTATTTGTAACAATAATTTTAAGTAAATATATACTTACTTATTTTATCATGCAACATAGTTTGTATCTAGAAAAGTGTTTCTTCTAGATTATTAAAATAAAAATTTTAATTGTTTACAGTGACCAGAAACCGGGGAGCACCGACCTTTTCGGTTTGGAAGACTTTGGTGGCCTTCCTCCGAAGTCGAAGTTAGGATCATCCTTGCTGTCCCGCGTAGCCAACGGGAAGGTACGACGGACAGCAGATCTAAGCGGTGCCTTTTTTGTGGAACTGAAGGTATTCCATAAAGAAAATATCATCTCCATTGCTCCTGAGGAGCGTTGGAAGAAGGCAGAAGTTGCTTTGAAACTTCAACTGGAGAAAGGTAGTTCACAGTGGAACTCACTACAAAAATTCATGCATAAGGCTCATGAGTTGTTCAATGACTCAGAGCCTGTATATTATAGTGATAAGATAAATTTTAAATCTAGTTAGGTAATCACTTAAAATTTAAATTGGGACACCTAAAATTAATGTTTATTTTTAAACTTAGTAGGTAGAATGTCTTAAATTCTTGTTCAAGGCTTAGGAGTTGATCAAAGACTCAGAGGCTGTTTATTATAGTGCTAAGATACATTTTAAATGCACTTAGGTAATTAATTTAAAATTTATATTTAGGACATCCTAAATAAATCTTTATTTTTAACTTAGCCGGTAATTAATTACGTTAGAATGCCTTTCTGCACTGTTTGTAACACATCTGTTGAGCGCAGTCACTGGACAGGTCATCTACGCAGTACCAATCATAAAAATAAAAATATTTCATACGTTTGCGAAGGTGTTGAATTAATTAATTCTGCATTCCGAAATCGTATAGCTTCTTATAGAATTATTGACACTAGTGAAAATTATTCTTTAGATTCGTTTTTGAGTAATAATCAAGAAAAAATCAAAACATTAATCAACAAATCTCTGAAAGATCATGTATGTCTAAAAATTAATTTTGAATATTTTGCTTTGTTTTTGATGGTTAAAAATGATAGTCAGGAGATGAAATCATTTGCTACAAAGAATTATGTGGTACATCAGAATTATGAATATGATTTATTGACACCTCAGGTTAGAAACACGTTGAAAAAAAAATTAGAAGAATTTCAAGATCGTGACAGTGGCTGGACATTTTTAAACAGTTCGCATTTGGAAGTTAATGTTAACAAATATCAACCTTTACGCGGCTCAAGCTTTATCGAGTTGCCGACCGTAGTTAAATCAAAAAAAGCATGTATTAATATTCGCAATAAAGATAATTATTGCTTTTTATGGTCAGTTGTTGCTGCTTTATATCCAGCAAAAACTCATCCTGAAAGAGTATCGTCTTACCCCAATTTTCAAAGTGTGTTAAACATAAAAGACATTCAATTTCCATTGAGTTTCTCAGATATTGCTCGATTCGAATTAAATAATCCCGATATTTGTATATATATTTATGGCTTAAAAAATAATACCGTGACTGGACCGCTTTATAAACCAAAATTTTTGAAGGAAAAAGTGATTCATTTACTTTACTTAGAAAAAGATGATTTATCACATTATTGTCTCATTACGGATTTACCGCGTCTTGTTAAAAATCAAATAACAAAGCACCACAGTAAATTATACTTTTGTGATGTTTGTTTAATGTTCTTTGATAGTTGTGATAATCTTACTTCACACAGTTGTGGAGGAGTTGCTACTGAACTACCACCAAAAGGCTCTTTCATTCAGTTTGAAAATTATGGTAGAAAGCAATTTGTACCATTTGTTATATACGCCGATTTTGAAACAATGCTAGAGCGGTACGACTCCTGCGACCCTGACCCAATTCAGGCGAGCACCGTTACGAGACAGCGACATGTGCCCATCGCTTTCGCTTATCATATTACGTGCACTCTAGATGAAACCTATAATCGTTATGTCTCGTATCGTGGTTCGGATTGTGTTTCAAAATTTGTGAAGTCTATCTATAAAGATACCAAAAAAGTTTATAGAATTTTAAATAATACCGTTCCCATGATTTACACGAATGAGAATGCTCTCGACTTTGAAAACTCTGATACATGTCATATTTGTGAGAATATCTTGCTAGGTGATAGGGTACGCGATCATTGTCATTTGACTGGTAAATATCGTGGCGCAGCTCACAGTTACTGTAACCTGCAATATAAAATGCCTAAGTTTCTACCTGTATTTTTTCATAACTTATCGGGTTATGATTGCCATCTTTTCATAAAAGCATTAGGTAACGCTCCGGGATCTATTAAAGTCATACCTAAAACAAAAGAAAACTATATTTCTTTCACGAAGTATATTCCGATTTCCGATAATGAAAGCATACAGGTACGATTTGTAGATTCATTCAAGTTTTTAGGAACTAGCTTAGAAAAGTTAGCAAGAACAATGAAAAAACAAGACTTCAAGCAATTAAAATCTTATTTTCCTGAAAAAACACAATTTGATCTACTTACCCGTAAAGGAGTGTACCCATACGATTACATGTCTCAATGGAAACATTACGAAGATATATGTTTACCATCTAAAAATCATTTTCATAACTCCTTGACTAATGAATCAATTAGTGATGAAGACTATAAACACGCTCAGACCATTTGGTCAGTATTTAATATTCAAAATATGGGTATGTACACAGATTTATATCTTAAAACCGACGTTCTTTTGCTAACAGACGTGTTTGAAAGTTTTCGAAAAACTTGTAAACAATACTATAATCTCGATCCCGCGTTTTATCTTACAGCACCAAGTCTTTCATTCGATGCAATGCTTTTGAAAACTAGAATTAAATTAGAATTGATAAGTGATGTTCAAATTTTTAGAATGATACAAGAAGGCATTCGTGGAGGTGTTTGTATGTGTTCCAAAAGACATGTCAAAGCCAATCATAAATACTTGGATTCTTACGACTCGTCTCTGCCGAATTCATTTATTATTTATTTAGATTGCAACAATTTATATGGTTATAGCATGTGTCAATATTTGCCTTATTCGGATTTTAGATTCATGAGTAGACAGGAAATAGATGATTTGCAATTGAGCTTAACAGATATAAGCGATACCGCGGAAAACGGCTATATTCTTGAAGTTGATTTATTGTATCCTAAAACATTGCACGATGAACATAACGACTTTCCATTTTGTCCAGAAAAATTTGTTGCACCGGGTGGTAAGAATAAAAAATTAATACCGAATTTGTATGACAAATACCACTACGTTATTCATTACGTTCATTTAAAAAAATGTTTACAACATGGATTGGTGTTACGAAGGATTCATCGTGCAATTGTTTTTAAGCAAAGCTGTTTTTTAAAACAGTACATCGATCTTAACACTCAACTACGACAAAAAGCAGAATCAACGTTTGAGCAAGATTTTTTTAAATTATTAAATAATAGTATTTTTGGGAAGACTCTGGAAAATGTTGAACAAAGAGTAGATGTAAAATTAGTTAACAAATGGTGCGATTCAAACAATAAAACGAAAAAGACTATTTGTGCTGAGAAATTGATAGCCAGTCCATATTTTCATAGCGCTTCTGTGTTTTCTGATGATCTAGTAGCAATACAAATGAAGCCTTCGCGTGTTATACTTAATAAACCAATATATATAGGGTTCACAGTGTTAGTGCGAATTGAATTGTGCTATACTGACACAGATAGCTTAATTTATGATGTCCAGAGTAATAACGTTTATAAAGATTTCAAGCTCAATTTTTTAAAATATTTTGATACCTCTAATTATGACATAAACAATGAATTTCACTTGCCCATTAATAATAAGAAGATCCCAGGACTGTTTAAGGACGAAATGGGTGGTAAAGTTATTAAAGAATTCGTAGGACTGCGCTCAAAACTTTATTGTATTAAAACCTTAAAAAAAACAATTAAAAAAGCCAAAGGTATAAAAAAATGTGTAACGAAACATTTAAATATGATTGATTATAAAAATGTTTTGTACAATTGCAATGTCATTCGTAAAAAAAATGTAATGTTTAGGTCAATAAAACATGAAATATTCACTCAGAACGTAAATAAAATAGCACTTTCAAGCAATGATGATAAACGGTTGCTATCATTTGATAAAGTATCTACTTTAGCTTGGGGTAATGCAAATATATTTATGTAATGTATTACCATACTTAAAAATGTAATTAGGAACTTACAATAGTGACATTTCTATCAAGTATTTTATTGATTGTAAAACATCCTAAATGGAAAGTCAGATAATTTTATAACGTAGCTACTATCTTACTTACTAATTTAAAAAGTTTGTTAATCTTTAAATATGAAATATAATATTGTCCTGTAATTTAATTCAAATAGTATCGTCTGAAGTTACTTTTGAACCCAGCTATAATATTATAGCTGGTATTATATCTATGTAATTCTAAAATGTGTGTATTCTTGGTGTCCCTTGTAATTGTAGTTTTTATCTGTATGTACCTACTAAATATATACTTAAATAAATAATATTTTATGATTTTATCTCTGTTTCATTTCCATTCCTGATTGATGACAAAGCATACAGGGCTTACACCATGTTGTGCACGAGGATACAGGTTCCAACTGGATAAAACATGCAATGTTCATTTTTGATGACATAGCACTCATGGCTCGAAGTTCACACGCGCGGTGTAGAATATGACACCGATCAGGTGCTCGTGCACGAGCTCGAACGTGTTGAAACTTGAAATTGAATCACAGCGCTTTAAGGCTTTATGGAGTCTCATTACACATTAACCACGTTCCACAGTCGTATTATTGTGTAGAACATTCATTATTAGACAGTTAGCCGGAGCGGTCATATCACGTCGAATAAGAACGAAACGAATTGTAAGTATTGTAGAACTACCCATATATTTATAACGTTAATTCATCATGTTTTTATGTAATTATATTTAATTATTATTTCGGTTGTTTCAGATCATTGATAATGTGTGATTCACCAGATATTATCGACTTCTCGCAATACGCGCAAGGTTTTCCGACCCCGAGTTTAAGCTGGCATATCCCAGAACAACAAAGACCTGTTCACAAGGAGCCTAGAGCAAGACAAGACTGCGGACCTGTCAACAAGAAGCCTAGAACAAGACGGGAGTGTGTAAAACAGAAGTCAGCTCTGCCTACCTGTCAATCATTCGTCATAAACAATGAGAAGAAAAAAGGATTACGACTGATCCAGGTACAAGTGTTGGACATCAGTGAACAACTAGAATCTGCAAGTGACAATGATGATGTGGTAATTTTAAGTGCGCAGTATATAGTGACTGAATCGGTGGACCATGTTATGGAGGAGACGCAATCGTTAATTAATAAAATATCAAAAAAACTTTGTGGGGACAGTTGTTATTACTGATGAACTATTAACTGGTGTCATTATTTTGTAAGTATCTAGTATATTGTTTAAGTTTTATAGTAATAAGCAATAATAAATTATGTAAGTAATATTATAGTTATCAGACTATATTATTATTAGGTATATATAACATTTATTTGCTTTCTTATTGTTTAGTGTTTAAACATTTGTGGTTTTTATGGTGTGTAAGTTTTGAATGTATACATTTTTAAAATAACAAATATGTAAGTTTTATTTTAATTAACTTTTGTATTTTATCCTGTACATACCTAGTCTAAAAAAATATAATAAGGTTAAATACATATAAAAAGAAAAAATATGTAATGTAGATTTCTTTGATTAATCTAGTTGGGCTACTGTTCAATCATCACAAGTTTTTTAAGTATGTAGGTAACATTAAATAAACTATGCGGGGACAGCTATTATTATTATTATTGTGTAGGTAGTTATAATTAGTTTGTAATAATTGTAAATAATGTAAAAAGTAAATAAATATAAAATGAAAAAATATGTACTTAATGTAGATTTCTTTGATTAATCTAGTTGGGCTACTGTTCAGTCATCACAAGTTTTTTAAGTTAAGTATGTAAGGTAACATTAAATAAACTATGTGAGAACAGCTATTATTATTATTATTGTATAGGTAGTTATAATTAATTTGTAATAATTGTAAATAATGTAAAAGTAAATAAAAATATTTTGTAGTTTAAATTATGTTTTATTTTGTATTACTTATAAATACTCGAACTTTAAATTAGCTCTAGTGTAATGATATACATATAGGTTATTTGCTTTCAGAATGTTTTATTAGAATAATTCGTTTAGAATACCGTATGTACCTATATTTGAAATAAAATTTATTAGGATTATCATTTTGCTGCAGCTAATTTAAAGTTTGTTATATGGGTCTGATTATATTAAATAAAACACTCTTGAGTACATAGACATTTTTAATTAACTGTTCAACACAATAATTATTAAATAAATAAATTAAATACAGACATATTATTATCAAAATACCATTTTCTAATACACACAGCATTATTCAATGCACAATTCAATTTATGGTTCACACAATTAAAATCAGTTTTATTTTTACAGAACTTTTTTTTTAATGTCGCAAAATTAGGACATCCCTTCTCACCTATGTCAATCACTTCACAGTTTGCACATAACTCTTTAATCCACGTAATCTTTTACAAACCCTTTGTCATATTTTTTTTATTTTCTAAATATGGTAAAATAACACGTTTAAACTCTTTGTAGTCTATGTAGCCTTCACTCCAGTAAATTCCTCGATTTCTTTCTAACCATCTCACCTGCTTTTTTTCTTCTAGTGTTAGGTAATGGAATGAATATGGTGGTTTCACCAAGAACGTCTGTGTATGATCGTGACTCGCAATGGCCAATTCTTTGACAATAAAATGATTTAAAGAATCTTTAAATCCTTGGAATTCCACTATAAGGGTGTCCGACTTCATGATATCTTCTTAACAATGTTACTTAATGGTTTGTATTCAACAATGCAATCGTTCAGAATGAGACAATATGCTGAAGTTTGATCTGGTATCTCCGAATCACTTTCAATTTCTACTCTCACGTCCACAACTGGCCCTGTCTTTAGATTATCCGCTTGTCTAGAGCAATCAATGACAAACAGCGGTGCTAAATCTCTAAACTGTTTTTCGCTTAATATGGGTTCCGGTCGACGTCCGTAATACGACTGTTGAAATCTGGTGTATTGCTCGTATAATAAAGCGATTCTGTTATTAGCAAAACTCGTATTTAGGTTTTCATACGGAAAATAAGTTGAATTGAGATACACTCTAACGTCTCGAACATGACAGTGATCGAATTGAGACATGTCCGAACTTGCATTGCTTTTCCTATTTGTCTGTAACCCGATAATAATGTACCTTGGTTTTTCTATTTGAGATGAAGTTTTGATTGACCAGGTATGTTTTGTAGTTTTAGGTAAAGCTGGATATTCGTACAGATCCCAATTTCTGTATACCATTTGAAGTGATCTATCTTTTTCTAATAGTTTTAACAAAGTTATTTTTTCTTTGTCTGATACTTTAACATGCGGTACGCGCCATATAATTTTGTTGATCTGAACGTCGTCCACTATTTCGCCGGTGTTAAGTTTTACAGCGTTCAAATTAGTATTACTTCGTAACAATATCAGTTCATGTCTGCTATTTATCACAACTTTTTTATAATCTTCAGCAAACCCGAGGATGTTACTTAGTGGAATAGAAACAGAAAATTTTCCACCATTAATATTTTTTATACCATCGATATTCCAGCCCCAAGCATTAGACATTTTTGATTCACTTTCATTCATTGATATTAATGATTTCATGGTTGTAGTTATACCTGCATTTTTTATTTTATCAATCTCCACTCCATTTAACTCATACCTAATATCTTGAAACAAGTACAGTAGACCATTGTTTGTGAAATTGATACTAGTAGCTTTGTCTTTCGTATCTTTTTTGTTTACGATAACAGTGCCTTCTAAATAGAGTGTGCTAGCTGAAGGAAGTATGTACAAATCCTGTTGGTTGATCGGAATGCGGATTTCATCGTTCCTATTGAAACTCGTTACGTACGGCTTGTAGGAATGAAATTCGATTCCTTCTATAGTATTATCGTAAGTTGGAGCGGATAAAACGTCTAAGATATTCATTTTAACAATCCGATAGCTCTAAGGAACGCTTTATTGTCTTTAGTTAATTTTATTATCTTCTTAGAGAAAGGTCTTCTTCGATAGGTAGCTCGGGCAGAACTGATATTCTTTACTTGGTGAAACACATTTTTATTGTAGTCAATCATCTTTTTCTTCTAAGATGCAGATATACCTGCACTTCTTCACCACGTAAATTGATTAATTGTTTGTTTATATCTAACAGTCTGATATGTATGCAGCTTATGTTGTTTTGATTGATTGGAAAGTATATTGCGTTCTTTGGGATTTCTATGATCCTGTATCCTGGCGGCACATTAAGTGCAAATTCGTGAATAATATGACTTGGTTCACCGTTCACAAATGAACCGCTTACAATATCACATTCAATCCTGACTACGGTCGTAGGTAGAATGTTGACTGGAGACTGTGACACATGCCATTTATTTGCTGTTAAAATTTGTTTGTTAAACCCCAATAGTCTTCTAAAAGAGTCTCCTTTGATAAAATTAATGTCTTTTGTACAGAATATTGTAGTTTTTAAAGTATTATTATTGCACCGTAGTTTGATCGCTGCATCTTTTATTTCAGATTTTAAATAATCGCTAATATCTTGTAATTCATAAGTGCCTTCCGGTACTTCAATAACTTCATTAATACCATAATAGAACTTATTATTACTTTTGTCAATGTTTGGAATAGAATTAAATGTAGAAAAGTGCAATAAAGCACACTCATACTCTCCGTCTAGTTGTAAAGTATTAGGATAGTATGTAGTTAACACTGACGAGTCTCCAGTTATCGACAAAGTGAGTGACATCTTGCAAATGATTGATATAAAAGAAAAGCATTTATTTTATAATACTTTTTTATTCCAAAAAGTCAACAAATAACTTAAACATAAATGACCACAATTGACTGCGTTTAATTTTTGATATCCTGTGTAGTTATATAACACATCACAATTTTTGAAATATTGCATCAATTCCATTGGAGGTTTTAAATTTCCATAGCTATCAAAGTATTCACAGTGATTGTATACTTTAGCATAAGCTACCCAATGCGTTCCTTCGTTCTTAGAATCGTCTAAGTTAACGATACCACATTCAATGTCTTTCGGCTTCGAAGGTAGTCGATCCTTCATGTAGACCCCCCGAAAATATGGAATGTGTCTTGAATACTTTCGGATGTCTACATCAGTTAGAGGGCGATTGGGTAGCATATTTTTCAGTTTTTTGAAGATGTTATAAACAATCCTTTACCACTTTTATACGGTCTAATGTATAAACCCTTACCCAACACTAAAGCCTCCATAGCTTTATTATGTCGTTCTGTTTCTTGCAAATTTTGTTTGCTTGCTTTGTAATCATTAACGGTTTTTGCAATGCCAGCTGCACCACCAGCTAAAGTTCCTAAAGCCGATAAACCAGCGAAAATTGGAATTAAAGGTAGAACTCCTCCAGTCTTTGGTATGGGTATTACTCGGGGTACTCGAATTCGATGGTGAATGTTTGGAAATAACTTTTTTGCGGTTAAGTAAGCTGCTTTTATTAAAGTCTTATTATCTTTGTGTTTGAGTTTCTTAATTTTTGATTTTATTTTCGAAACTAAGCTTTTAAATGTTTTAATGCCTGATCCAGACTTTAGTTTCGCTTTCATAACTTTGCTCACCAACCAAGAGCTTAATTTTTCACCTTTCCCTGCATCTTTTGATTTAAGTCTTTGTTTAGCCATATCAAGTAGTTGTAAATCAGCTTTGTGACGATTTGATACGTCTGTATGGTTTGTATACACAATGTCGTGTTGCAAGCAAGCTTCGTCTAGCTTATTTACACCTCGATCACCTCGCGCCAAGCGTTTATGAAGTTTGGTTCCTGGTCCGCAATAATTGTATCCTGGCAAATGCACTTCGAATGGTAGATTATTAATTATGTTGTTAACTAGTCCACCCCCTTGCATTACTCAAATTAGAATGATATGATTTCGAATGAAAATGGTTTTATAATAGTTAGTTCATTAATGCAGCTTTTTCAATCCAACTGTTTTCTGCACTGCTTAGGCCTAACCATTTAACATACAATTTATTTCCTTTCTTTTTCAAAACCTTTTCTATCAAATACACATCAGGATAATTAGATCTTTGCAGTTCTTGTTCGTAAAAAGCTCCTAATATGTTTTGGTTTCGTTGATCTTCTATGTGATATGTCACTGGTAAGGTTTTATTTATCTTTTTTATAATAAATAATACAGTTGACCAATTAGGAGTGTAACCTTTCTCAAAATTATGTTTGTATTTACTTATACGAACACAATCACCAACTTTGAATTTAGGCTTCCATTGAACGAAATCATGTTTGTTTATTTTTTCTATATTTTCTTTGATAACTTGTTCATTACATTTATTCACATCAACCGGTTTAAATTGAATAGTACGATGTTTGGTGTTGTTATATCTCTTCAATGTATCTTCCAATGGTAGACCTAGCCACTTATAGTTTCCATTGAGACTAAAATATTTATATAATTTATTTTTTAAAGTTCTTATCAGTCTCTCTACAATTGATGCTTTTTTAGTAGAAAACGATGAGTAATGGTTAATGTTGTGCTTTTTCATAAGCGTTTGAAAAGTGATGTTATAAAATTCGGTTCCCATATCAGTCTGTAAATTAACAGGATCATCACAACTACTAAGCAGTATATGTTCGAATGCACGAGTAACATCAAATTTATTTTTCGATTTTAACGGTTCAGCCCAGGCATACTTTGAGAAGCAGTCAATCACCACAAGAATGAAATTATAGCCTTTGTTATATTTCCTCAGGTTTTGCATGTCCATCAAGTCTGCTTGCCATAAGTCATGGATTCCTTTCAGAATAACAGAACGACGAGGGAAATTTCTTCGTGTTGCTTTGTGTATTTCATTTACAATTTGCTGTTTTACCATTATGGAGTTTTCTGAAGTAATTTATCTACCTCTGCTTTAGTATAAAACTTATCTTGCAAATGAGTTGAAACCTCAGGTAACCTTGCTTTTAAAGTAGCTTGAACTGTACCCTTTGCATCTTTTATGATTTGAGTACGCAATGTAGCAATCAGATTATTAAATTCTTTAAACATATTAGCATTCAACCGATCTACATAATCCTTATTCACAGCCAGATTATTTAATTCTTTTAACGTATTAGCATTCATTCGATCTACATAATCCTTGTTAACAGCATCGTTTGCTTCTATTGGAGATGTAATTCCTGTCAGTCTTGATGTTTTTAAATCAAAATCTCCGTTTTCTGATTTTAACAATGCATTTTCATTAAAATCAAATAACTCTGATAAACGCATTCTTTTGTGAATGTAGTGTCCGAATTTATCTACGTTCATGTTTAAGGTGTATTTTATCGAGAGGCTGATGACAAAATAAACATATTTTTAAACATTTATTTATTTATAATCTTACATTCACGCAATTCTTCAATGATAGATATAATTTCATTATCTAATCCTGTGTTGCCAGCATCTCTAGATGCAATTAATAATTTCAACCTTTCCACTAGTTCATTAGGATTATCCCAGTACACTAAATCTACGTCTTTTCTCCACTTTTTTAGTAACGGTAGACCCTTTCCCTGAACTGCATTCTTCAGTTTAAAAAGAGGTTTAATAACTTGTAAATATTTTTGTCCTTTATTACTTTTTATTGGCTTACTGGGCTCAAAATCTCGACGATGTGCATTTGTATCAAGTAGCATCAACTTATAATTTTGCATATCACTATCTGTAACCAAGCTTAAGTCTACATCTTTCTTAAGCAACAACTGTTTTAATCCAGGTGTATTTCGGTATTTACGTCCAGCCACGGTGATGTATTGATCGTTGATCGTTATGCAAGCAGAACCTAAAAGCAGTTTCCCACGGTCTGCTCTAACTCCAAATGGAATATCTACCAACGCTTCTGAAGACACTGACCAGGATGACGTATCATAATCTTGGTTACTTTCAACTACTGATTCATAAGAAGAGTCACTGTTGATATCGGATTCATATTTGTCTTCACCGTCATGATTATCATTACTTCCTGCGCTATCAGTTCTTTGTTTCTGCAATTTTTCGTTAACAAACGGAACATCAGCAAAATCATCACTAACACGCAGGAGAGGACTTTGCTTACTAGCATTAGCAATTATGTTGAGAGGTTCTGTTACAGGTTTGAAAACAGATTCCAGTGCTTGTTTATTGTTAATCTCAGTATCTCTCATTTTTCGTACTTTTATCTTTACTGCTTCTGCTGCATCAACAATTTGACGTTTCAATGTTTTTTCCATATTGGTAAAACAGGTTGTAATTGATTAAGCGTCGTACGGTGAATAATACTATCAGACAGGTTATAGTCTTATATAGGTATAAAGTCATGTTCTTAATCAAAGACTACAAACGTGTCAAATTTACTTCTATAACATCCTTTGTTTTTGGAACAATCTTTATTAATTACAACATAATTGAAAGGTATACTCCATATTTTTGAACACATTTCCCGAAATTCAATCCATGTCATGTCAGTGTTGACGTGTTCTTCATACACATGTCTCATATTTCTTTCATCTTGTTTAAAAAGTACGATTAGATTTGCGTTGTCTCTTACTAACTGCTTAGGGATTTTACTATACGTCTGATTTAGATAAAAACAATCGATGAACTTGTGTCTCCCCATAGCAAAATAATCACGCATACTATTTTGATTTTCACAAGCAACATCATCAAATACGATTACAGAATTTGGTTTTGCGGTCTGAACACTCAGCACTTGTCCATTTTCATGATATTTCTGAAATGAAATGCCTGGTACACGTTGCAAGACTTTTTCTAAAAACACGTATTTAGGTTGTTGCAAGGTTTTAGAATAAACATAAACATTTTGAAATCTTAAACCATTCTCATGTATAAGAAGACCAATTAATAAATTAGTTTTTCCGCAATTTGATGGCCCACAAATAATACATCGTACCGATTTAGGTAATAATTCTCCATGACGAAAACCAGTCTCCTGAGAATTAGCATAAAGTTTGTTTACATGTAACGATTGTGGTTGTTTTACAAATTTCATGATGACTGCTTGAAACGGTTAAATTAATAATGAGTCAATTGTTGTTTTACATTAACCTTTATAACTCATAATCGCTAACTGGAATCAATGTACGAGCAACCTGACCATGGACGTCTTTCAATATAAAATAGTGAGTGTTATGGTAAAATAAGGAAAAAGTAATATTGAGTTTTAGAACTAAAATAGTGGAAAAGACGTTGAACCATAACATTTCATTTATATTATTGGGCATTCTACTTCGCCGAGAGTGACGAGGCGAACGGAGTGAGCCGAAGGAACGAAGGTGGAGTAGGATGCCCAATAATATCCTACTGACGGCGCGTAGTGTTCCACGCGCGCCTCAAAGAGATGTCAGCAAAACTGAAGGGGTCTGCTAGGACCGATGCCTGCCGGGGTCGCGTGATATAGTGTTCATCCTATACTTACACTTTAATTCATGATTCTTTATCATCCTCTTTGTTTCTATGTTTACACTTCATGCTTTACTTATTTTATTTTATTTATATGTCTACACTCAACAAATCGATCTAAATACGATTTATTAACTTAAAAATAGCTGAAATAAAATATTAACTCAAATTTTCATGTTGTGACAAGCCAAATTGTCAACTGTCAGTTACTGTTCTGCTTAGTCTATGAATGGCTACTTTTTGGTTTATATAATTTTAAATTATTTTTATCAATATGTCTAGCTATTTGATTTTATTAATTATTACGATTGTTTACTAAATAACTTAACTTAAAATTATATTTATAAAATTCTTTACGCACTCATGTGGCCAGCTTCACTCACTCATGTGGCCAGCTACACGCACTCATGGATATGTCCTGGCCGACTACACTTGTCAGATGAGATGATGGCTAAACTAATATTTTGAAAATGTTTGGAAAGGGAAGACGGCTTTGGTATAAAAAGGGGCGTCTGAACCGCTGATGGACACACTCTAGAGGACCACACTCTGGAGGCCGTACACTCTGGAGGACACACTCTGGAAGGCTGTAGACTCTCGGAAACTACTCTGAAGCGCCCACACTCTGGGAAACTACTCTGAAGCGCCCGCACTCTGGGAAACTACTCTCAAGCGCCCACACTCTGGGAAACTACTCTGAAGCACCCGCACTCTGGGGAAACTACTCTGAAGCCCGTCTACTCTGAAGCGTTCACACTCTGAAGCCCGTCTACTCTGAAGCCCGTCTACTCTGAACTCTGAAGCCGGTCTACTCTGAAGCCCTCTTGAAGTGTTTTACTCTGAACTCTTGAAGCCGGTCTACTCTGAAGCCCTCTTGAAGCGTTCTACTCTGACAGTTTACTCTTTTTCATTTAATAAATTGTATCAGATCTGCCTTATCCATTTCTTTCACTAAGCAGATACGTAACAGTGATTGTTCGAAAGAGATACCGTGACCCTGGCACATGGGCAATTGAAGGAACACGGGTGGGTTTTAGTCAGTAAAAGTCTGACATGCCCTCCCGCTCCGCCCAGAGCGGGAGAAGTCATTTGATGATTTCCCATCCAAAAAAAAAAAGGGCTGAGACTATGGAGGACCTCAGTACAATGCTCGATCAGTACAATGCTCAGTAGAGCTTCCGAAAGAGTGGGTCTTAGGATGAACATGGACAAGACAAAGGCCATGTCCAATGCTCATGTGATACCCACTCCAATGAAGGTCGGAAGCGCTACACTCGAAGCTGTGGACGAATATGTGTACCTAGGACAGACTATCCAGTTAGGTAGGTCCAACTTCGAGAAAGAGGTCAATCGTCGAATCCGACTCGGCTGGGCAGCGTTCGGGAAGCTACGCGGTATCTTCTCATCCCACTTACCGCAGTGTCTCAAGACAAAAGTCTTTGACCAGTGTGGGTTGCCAGTGATGACATATGGCACTGAGACGTGGTCCTCACAATGGGCCTCATAAGAAGGCTTAAAGTCACCCAAAGAGCAATGGAGAGGGCTATGCTTGGAGTTTCCCTACGTGATCGAATCAGAAATGATGAGATCCTTAGGAAAACCAAGGTTACCGACATAGCCCGAAGAATTGCCAAACTTAAGTGGCAGTGGGCAGGGCACATTGCTCGCAGAACAGATGGCCGATGTGGTCGGAAGGTTCTGGAGTGGCGACCGCGTACTGGAAGACGTAGCGTTGGAAGGCCTCCCACAAGATGGACCGATGACCTGGTGAAGGCCGCTGGAATGCCAGGTCGAGGTGGCGGTGCTTGGGGGAGGCCTATGTCCTGCAGTGGACGTCTTTCGGCTGAAATGATGATGATGATGAATTAAAAACGATAAAAAAATAATCGAATTTCATCAAAGTGACTCTTAATGTCAAAAACATGCCAAAAATGTAGGTAAATTATGGGGCATATAATAAATTACACCTGTAATTATGTAATTGACAGTTTTGGACTAAAATCAGACGAAGGGAATATTCGTTAATTACGGGAATTGCCCTTCAGATGTAAAATACTAGTATTCAGCAACATCTGGCTAGACTGGAAACCAACCCCAAAATAGTTGGGAAAAAACTAGGCAAATGCTGATGACGTATATTTTAATTTAATTGAAAATTGTAATTTTATAACGCGTGTATATTTATGTATATAATATAATCAAGGTCGGTAATTTTTGGTAAATTGTGTTTAAAATAATAAGTTTATGTTCAAGTTGATTATTGATAAAATTGGTCATTGAAAATACGAATAATAACATTTTATAAAAATGAATCCTAGCTAGATCGATTTATCGCCCCCAAAACCCCCTGTATACTAAATTTCATGAAAATCGTTGGAGCCGTTTCCGAGATTCAGATACACGAAAACAAGATATATATATACAAGAATTGCTCGTTTAAAGATATAAGATATATTCATCATTACTATTCATAATAGTAATGATGAATGAAATGAAATTCATCATTATCATCTGCCTAGCCTATGTCCAACTATGTTGTGGTAGGCTTCCAGTCAATCCGTATACAGATTAATATATTAAATAAAATAAAATTATTAAATAAATAAAATAATATATAAATTAAAATTATAGAACAACTGTAAAAAATCCACGATTGAGAACCGAGACCAACAGCTTTTTTTTTGTTGGTGGGAAATCATCAAAAGACGTGAAATCATCAAAGGGCGTGTCAGACTTTTACTGACTAAAACCCACCCATGTTCCTTAACGTTACGTTAAACACTGGTACATAAGTGAAGGTTCACGAACTTGTCCACTTTGCTGAGAGTAGGAGGATCATAATACATTTGTGTCAGTATAGTTTAAATTGATTGTGTGCTAACAGAAAAGAGATGAACAGAAGACTCCTTGGTCCAGTGGTCGCAAGCTCTACTGCCGAGCATTAGGTCCTGGGTTGGTTCCCAGGTCGGGCAGAGGATTATTTCAAAGATTTTTTCATCAAGAATTTTTCAGTGGGAATCAAAAATCTAGATTTGTGACTAGTTGCTGGCATATGCTCGCCCACTATTACATGTGACTTAACATAACGGGTGAAATGAGCGTGAATTTGATAGCTTTACGAGGCGCGAGACGAAGCGGACGTGTGTTTCGATTATAATGCAATAAACAATTACTACAAATACATATAATTATTTGCGACGTCAGTATAAAAGAAAAGTGTGTCGCGTGTGACTCTTACCGACTAACATGTGCAAGATATACTAAATAGTGTTACAAACAACAAAGTGTTACGGTTAGCATGTCTAACCCGGGATTGAGCCCGTTTGGTCGTAGTCAATTACTACGGCGAAGTCCTCCACCGACGCCTACCGAACCAGTACCTCCAAGCGACCCCAATCCACCAGCACCCGCGGATAATGAACTGCCAAGTGAAGTCATCAGCACGCAGGAGATCCAGAGATGGGTGGGATCTATTGATGCCATTCTAAACGAAGTTTGCAGTATTGTTGGGGAAGGGAAAATGAACTCGGAACAGAAGCTTCGTGTCTCCACCCTTTGCAGGAAGGTCTCAAGTGGGACTTCACAGATGGCCGTATTATACCAATCATTGAAGCAGAAAACGATTGCAGCCCATACTACAATCCAGCACCTCCAGGATTACCAAACTGTTGTCCAATCTCTCCAGCAGTTTCAAGACGCGATCGAAACAAAGCTGAACAAATCGGAGAATACTTCTTATGCAAGTATGGTGAAGAAAGGCCCCGATAACTTTGTCCGTCCTGCGAATTTGAAATCAGTCGCCATCTATCCCAGCGATAAGACCCAAACAAGTGACGACACTAAGTCACTTGTTCAAAAGATAATATCTCCCGAAGAACTGAAGCTTCATGTCCGTGGCCTCAGAAAAGTGAAAAATGGGGGCGTTTTGATTAGCACCGACAGCAAAGGCGATATTGAGAAGCTCAGAAAATCGGAAAAGTTAGCATCATCTGGCCTTACAATAGAAGAACCTTCTAAACGCCGCCCGAGAATCGCTGTTATTGGTGTCCCCGTTACCCTTACTGAGCAGGAGGTATTTGACTGTATCTACGAGCAAAACCTCTCAGACAAGTTGCCGAATATAACCCGTGAGTCCTTCCTTGATAGAATAAAACTGAGCCATAAATCGGGTAAGAAAGACCTTCCTACCTGTAACTACATATTGGAAATACCCGCTAGCATTAGAAAATTACTGATCAATCAAAGCCGAATTTTTATTAATTGGTCATCATGCCCCGTGAGAGACTTCACTATAGTCACCAGGTGCTTCAATTGCCAGCAGTTCGGTCACGCAGCCAAGTTTTGTCGAGAAACCAGTCCTACTTGCAACCACTGTGCAGAGACTGGACACTCCTTCAAGGAATGCAGCAGCAAATCTTCTCCCTCTCAATGTGCGACGTGCAAACGGTATAAGAGAAAATGTGACCATCCCACTGGTGATGTAAGTTGCCCAGCGCGCACATATGCGGAAACTAATTATATAAACTCAATAGACTATGAAGGCGCCTAAGAGCGCCACAGATTATTGTATTTAGTAGCACGTAAACAGGTAGCGTATAGTTTATTTATATTTCCACTTAGTTTGTAAAGATTATGACAAATCAACTAATTTGTGATCTAGACAGTTTTTCTGTATCTGAATCTATAACCTGTAATGTTGAGGACTGTAAACACCTTCTTCCTTCTGATGTCAAAGCGTTAACCTTGCTTACACAGAATATTCGCAGCATTAATCGAAACATGAACGGCTTTGAGGTGTTATTACAGAATCTTGACATAAGCTGTGATGTAATCGTCTTAACAGAATGTTGGTTGTCAAAACAGACGGTTAACTTACCATCTCTTGACGGGTATTATTCTTACAGAACTGAGAGAAATATAAACCAAAATGATGGATTAGTGGTATATATCAAAAATAACCTACGTGCAATAAAGGAACAGCCGGAATTCCAGGATAGTAATTGCTTAAAAATTAAAATTAGTCCCGATACAGTAGTCATGGCTATTTATAGGCCTCCGTCTCAAAATATTGACAGATTTTTAGACTCACTCGACACAAATTTAAAAACCTTATCATCATTTAAAAACATAGTACTTTTGGGCGATATTAACATAAACATTGCTTCTGAGAAAACCGACACACATGTACATAATTATCTGAACATTTGCTCATTTCATGGACTTTTACCAGCTCACTATCACCCCACGCATCAGAGCGGCTCTTGCTTAGACCACATTATTCTAAAATCTAAAAATCGATCACCAAGCTGTTTTACTAACATTGCAAATGAGCTCACCTAGAAAAAACTGCATGCGTAGCTACACCACAGTAAATATGACAAACCTCGAAGATGACTTACGCGGTATTAATTTCGACCCTGTTTATAATACAAACGATGCAAATATTTCTTTACTGTACTTCATAAATTTGCTACAATTTTCAATAAACCAAAACACATTTACTCATAAAATGCCTAGAAGGTATAGTTGCATCAAACCCTGGATCACACCCGGTCTCGTTCGTTGTATAAGACATAGAGACAAACTTCGCCTTAAATTGAAACTTGCACCTGATAACGAAATACTTTCTGTAACATATAAAAGGTACCGGAACTACTGCAATAATCTTCTGAAAAAAGTGAAAAATCAGTATGATAAAAATGCATTACAGAAGGCGGGAAAAAATAGTAAACTTGTCTGGAAATTTATAAAAACGAATACATTTACATCAAAAAGTCCCGAACCTCCACTTGATTTACTGTCTACAGAGACAAACCCATCCGAAGCAATGAATAAAGTGAACAACTTCTTTGCTAACGTTGGTAAAAACTTGGCTGAAAAATCGTTAAATTCTAATATTTTATCCCCTCATAACCCGACTGCGACTTCCTCTACATTAAATTCTTTTGTTTTATTAGACACCGACGTTAACGAAGTTGAAAGATTATTATTTGAGTTAAAGGATGTATGTGCTACTGGGTGGGATGACATTCCCAATAATATACTTAAAAGATTCAGATACCTACTTGCCCCTCCACTAACCTACATTTTTCAGCTTTGTTTATCTAAAGGAATATTCCCCAAGCTCCTTAAAAAAGCTGTGGTCACCCCTGTATTCAAGTCTGGTGACAGGAACTGTGTCAATAACTACAGACCCATTTCAGTGCTAACAGGACTATCAAAAATTTTAGAAAAAATTATTAATTATAGGTTGATAAAATATCTGGAAGATAACAAACTACTTTCAGACAATCAGTTTGGATTTAGGCCCAAAAGATCAACTAGCCAAGCAGTGCACAAATTAACTAATTATATTGCTAGCAATCTAGATAATAGTATGCATACAATTTGTATCTTTGTAGACCTTGCCAAGGCTTTCGATACTATTTCTTATAATTTACTATTGCACAAGCTTGAAACACTTGGGATTAGAGGAGCCCAACTTTTATTATTTGCTGATTATCTTAGCGATCGTCATCAATGTGTAAAAATAGGGCAGTATACTAGTTCTGAACTTAAAAACAATTGTTTTGGCATTCCACAAGGTAGCATTTTGGGGCCCACCTTATTTTTAATCTATATAAATGACCTGTGCAGCCTACCACTTCAAAATGGTGTCATAATTTCTTATGCGGATGACACCGCTTTACTTTTCTCAGCTAAATCCAAAACTGAGGTCTATCAACATGCACAGACTGGTTTTAACATAGTGTCTGATTGGCTCCATAATAACATCCTAACATTAAATGCAGATAAAACAAAGTACATTTTATTTACAATGAGAAATACTAACATACCGCTAACTAATCTAAACATTTACGCTCATAATTGTCGCACGTACGCTGACACCGCATGTTCTTGCCCCACTTTAGCTAAAGCTGACCATTTAAAATATCTAGGTGTCACTATTGACTCCAATTTAAATTTCCGTAAACATATCGAATTACTTTGTATTAGAGTTCGCAAATTAATATATGTTTTTAAAAACTTACGGAACATAGCCGACTATAAATTAATTAAACAGGTTTATTTAGCTTTGTGCCAATCCATTCTTACCTATTGCATAACTTCATGGGGTGGTGCAGCAAAAACAATTTTACTTCCTCTAGAGCGTGCTCAAAGAGCATGTCTAAAAGTTGCTACATTTCGCCCTTTTAGGTTTCCTACGCACCAACTCTACATAGCATGTAATGTACTAACAGTAAGGCAATTATTCATTTTAAGCATAGTATTACACCAGCACAGTGCTCTTCCTTTTGACCCAGTACCCTCTGACAAGAGAAGAAAGGATTTGGTTTGCATAAAGCCTCAAACAAGACATGCGTTTGCTAAGCGATTTTTTGTGTTCTTAGGACCTCTTCTGTATAATAGACTTAACAAGTTATTGAGCATCTATAGTTTAAGTTATAAAAAATGTAGTACAATATCATCAGAATACTTAGCGGTACTTAATTACACAGACACAGAAAAACTTCTAGAAATTATGTCATGATTATAATTTATTCCCTCGTAAGTATTTATTTTTGTAGTATTTACACTCACTTAGTTTTAGGAATTATTGTTTTATTGTGTTGTTTTACTAATGTGCTTTTTTTCATAGTTATTAATAGATTACTTTTATATAAATTATACTTAAAATATGATTGCACCAATTTAATTGAAATGTAAAGTGATGGCCTGAAACACAGGTTCCATTTAACCTAGATCGGGCGGGTCGCTACCTTACATTCTAATTCCGATGAATCATCTTCTGCACTTGTGATAAAAATACTTTAGAAATAGTTTATCTTTAGGCACTATAATTGTATGAGAATTTAATACTGTTTGCTAAATGTACTCTTTTTGTAATCGTTTTTATTAAATAAATTATTATTAAATTATTATTATTATAATCTACTATGGATATATCTCTTCCTAACCCTTCGAAGCAACAAGGCACGATGTTATCTTATACCTTTAGCAATTCTTGTATATATATATATAATCTGAATCTCGGAAACGGCTCCAACGATTTTCATGAAATTTAGTATACAAGGGGTTTCAGGGGCGATAAATCGATTTAGCTAGGATTCATTTTTATAAAATGTCGTTTTATTCGTGTTTTCAATGACCAACTTTACCAATAATCAACTTGAAAATAAACTTATTATTTTAAACACAATTTACCAAAAAATACCGAGCAAAGCTCGGTTAACCAGATATTGTTATTTATGTTACAAACTTATTTATTCATAAAAATACGAAGGCTGACCTGTTTAGGTTGTTTATGTCAGAACAAATTCATTCAGGATCCTCTGCAGGCTAATCAAGTTCCTTATAGTGCTGAACATAAAGAAAAGAACCATCTGATTTATTTCCGTGCGTGTACTAGAAAATGGGCAGCAGTGTTTAAAATGCATTTTACTACCATACTGCGATCGCCAACCTGCCTGCCAAGTGTGGCGATTATGGCAAAATCTCCCAATTGGAGGAGGCCAATGTTCAGCAGTTGAAGTCAGCTGAAATGATGTTGATAATGAAGTATTTTATGTCAGTTTTTATAAGAAAACTGAGTTACGGAATACAACAATCTCAGATCCATTGTGATATGAAAGAATTAATCTGAATAGAAACGAAAAACTTTCTTTGTGAACTAATTTCAGGAAAGATGATGTTGCGCAGGTAAATAAGCAGTATTATTCGGAGGTTAAAGGACCCTTTCGTAAGTTCAAGGTTGCAGGATCAAAACCTAGGTTTTGGTATTGCAATATAACATACTGTCAATATAAAAATGTGAGGATCGTAGCACACCTATTACAATATTTTCACTTTATTTTTTACTTCGTTTGACTTGCAGACACTGTAGCCACCGCGTTGTGCAGGGTAACATAATTTTATTATTTGGAAATTCTTAACCAACGTGTTGCGTATTGATATCGAACACGGATGAAATATACAAATAAAAATAAAAAAAACATCATTCGATGGGCGAAGCTCAAAACCGAAAAACCCACTGCTTTATGCAAGTACTTTTAGGGCGAATTTCAGCAATGAACTTGCACACGCTTAGCACATCTAAGCTACGTTCAAGTGCTGTCAGTGTCAAAATTCTTATGGAACATTGACACTGACAGTTATCGAATTAGATCGTGTTCAGTATCATTTATAAAATTGACCTTAAGGATACTTGCGTAGAGCAGCCGGTTTCCGGTACGAAACAGAAAGAAACGGTTACAATGTTTCACCAGTTTCTTTAAGCATGAGCGCATGACTTATTAAGAAGCTATTTTACTTACTTGAATCGGTCCCCCCACTTTCTTTACCAGGAATCCGTTTTTATGCAAGCACCCTTATTTTATTATTTTTTGTTGGGAAATCGTCAAATGACAGGAGGGCGTGTCAGACTTTTACTGACTTAAACCCACCCGTGTTCCTTCAGTTGCCTGTGAGTCACAGTAACTCTTTCGATTATGCCAGCACGGTAAGTCCGTCAACAAAGATACATCAGGAGTAAGGGACAACTGTCAAATGCTGTTATTATTCGCGGATAGTTCGTGCCTTCCACAAAATATACAGAGTCAAATTAGAGAGTAGTCTCCAAAGTACCTACTTAGTATAATTGCGAAACTAGAGTTCTCGTAACTAGCCTCTCGGTGTGAGGGAGCGGGCCATAATCTACCACGCGGTGTGGGTTGTTACATGTAACATGTCTTCGATTTTTTTGTTCTAGGACATGCCGGTTTCCTCTCGATGTTATCTTTTGAGAGCAGTGGTGATGAAATAATTTCCACAAAGTAAAGCAGCTGTCTAGGTTTGAACCCAAGACCTACAAGGCGTAAGTCGGGGCCGATACCACTGGGCTACGACTGCTCTGAGCTAGACTTCTGAATCTATCAAAGTAACGTTTGAGTGCCTTAATGTATTACTTATAAATAATGATTCGGTACTCCGTCCCTTCAAATTATCTTAGTAAACTCTTTTGCACACTCCATTAGCCTGATTCTTTTATAGCAAAAAGATTTCAGGTCGTAACATAATTCTGATAAAGACTATGATCATCCATCTGGATTTTCTTCAATTTTTATCTATAAGCTTTGGGGCGTATTGATAAATTGTTGAAATTATGTCTGAGAGGACCATTTTTGAAATGTATAATAAATTAAAGTCACAAACACCATTACAAAGAATCAAATAATGTGACGTTTCTTTGTAAAAGACAACTTTTTTTTCTATGTCAGTATCTTTAATGATTGATTCAATGTGTTTGGTTTCTCTCAATAATATTTTCAAGACTTTATCCAATGCACAAGCGTGGGGTGCCCGAAGTAAAGAATAGCACCACCCCATTCCTTCCCGTAGGGGTCTAAAGAGTTGACTAAGGGACTTACTAGAGACTGGGCAGCAGAGTTCTCTATGCATTTTACCACCATACCGCGATCGCCAACCCGCGTGCCAAGCGTGGCGATAACGGCACATCGCATCGTACCGGGAGAGGCTTGTGTCCAGAAGTGGACGTCATTCAGCTGAAATTATGTTGAAAAGCGTACTGCTTTTGCCTGAGACTCTTAACCTTCGATCAATAATAGCACTAGATAAAGGATCAGGAACAAAAATAAGGCGCTCAAGTGGCCACGTTTGCACACACTTACACTTTTATATTTCTTACTACGAAATATAGAAAAACGTTTCATAATAATAACAACTTCAGTTTATTATAATCCTTAACACTCAAACATAAATCATAATTACGATTGCAAAATATTCATATTTAAGTCCTTTTGTCATCGGAGAAAGGTAAAGAGCAATAAATTTAAAATGTCCCTTAAAAATCAAAAGTCATTTTGATATAAGTACAAAATTATTTATTCTAAACTGAGACTTAAAGTCTAAGCAATATGGTTAAAAACAATGTGTTGACAATTTCGTGCTTACTCTATTTTGGAACTAGACGTAGTTCTTGGTATTAGATTTCAATGCTCAGAACACAGTACGTATGGAAAGACGTAGAGTTGCAGAATATAATTTTTTAGGTGAAAAGGTACGTTTTGATGGTGGCAAACATTTTTAATCAATTTAAAAAAGTAGTAGGACTAAAATAGTATAATAGTTATTTAATTTAATTAAGTGCGGGTTAAATCAATGTGATCCACCCGTATAAAAAATGGGTGCGTTTACTTTTATGTACTAGTATTTAGAAGTTAAATTTGTATTAAATCAAATTATTTTTTCATTTAAATTAAAGTTCAAATATGAATTTTTATAAGGTTTGTATATTTCTTCTCCTCTTTCTTTCGCTACAATAGATAACCATTCTGCACAGCGAAATGGCTCGCTTGGAAATCTACAAACAAAAATAAAATATAAAATTACAATACTACTTCATGCATTCTAACAACAATGTTTGTTACAATAGTTGGTGCGTTGTCGCAAACATTGGTCAAACAATCATAATATGTATTTGCTAAATGATTTATATTTACTATTTGATTGTTTTTATTTTATGAAAAACACTTAAAGATTTAAACTTATGGAAAAAAAGATATTCCTTCCAAAAACTTGGTGCTACAGTGGTTATTTACACAATTTTTGAACGCGTGCTGCGGCATTTAGGACGTCTTATCGTTGGCTATCATTGGACCAAACTAATTTCAAATAAGAGCACAAAAATATTTGTGCTCTTATTTTTCCGGCCGTTTTTGAAGCGCTCATCGGGAATCTAGTACATTTTTGATCGAAGCTCTTAACATTATCTAACCATACAAATATTTGATACCTGATTGCGGAAAACAAACCCACGACGTAGGTATTTTTATTTGACTTTAACTTCTTCAGCACAACAAAAAAAAAAAAAATGCGCTTTAATGCTTAATATTTAGTTACTGATAATAAATAAAATACTAACGTAAACTCGCAACTAGCTTCGTCATCTACAAATTAGTCCAACAATAAAAGTAGTTACGAGCAAGGTCCAAAGCAAACTTAGCAAACAATTGTCGATCATAAATGAACTATTGTATCTTATGAAATAACGTGTGACCAACTAGATATAAGAATATATAGATAATTGTCCGTATTTATGCAAAATAGAACCACGACAAATTTTGTTTTTTAAATTTTTTTTGAAGAATACTAAATTTAAAAGTGGTCTATCTTTTTTTTTGTAAATCCTTTGATATCTCAAAGTGCGTGTTTGCTGGGTGGTTCCTTTTTGTATAAATACGGACACTTTTAAATTAGTATTCTTCAAAAAAAGTAAAAGCCGAAATTTGTCTTGTGGTTTATGTCTCGCTAGATGTCTCGCTGGTGCCGAGTGTCTTGGATCATGAGTTCCTTCAAAATGTTAGCTGAATGGTGCTGATCCATACGTCATGCTCGTGAACGAGCGCCGTTGGGTTTGGTCATCTTTTTGCTGCCACGGCTTATTTTATTTCTTTATTGTTATTTTCTTTTTTACTAGCTTTTGCCAGCGGCTTCGCCCGCGTGGAGGTAGGAAATTATCCCACGGGCACATACTACCGGGATAAAAAGTAGCCTATGTCCTTTCTCAGGCTCTAAACTATCTGTGTACCAAATTTCATTTAAATCGGTTTAGTAGTTTTAGCAGGAAAGCGAGACAGACAGACAGACAGACAGAGTTACTTTTGCATTTATAATATTATGTATAATGTATATATGTATATATGTATAAATGTATAATGTATAAGTATAATGTATATATACAACATTAATTTTTGTTTATGCGAAACCCGAAACACGGGTCTAGTATTTTTATGTAAAGAATCTATGAAAAAAATTTCAAAACTGTATCATTAATAATCACAAAGTTATAAGCTTGATAAGTTACCTGGTTGTCCACGCAAAAACATATGCAGATCACCACAAACAGCTAGTGTACGTACCATCTCCGTGTAATGGACGTTTGAATACGAGAAAGACATGATAATTTTAAAATCGAAACAAAACACTAAGGCCCGCGACTTGGAAGCGTAATTAATTATTTTTGGTACAAAATATAACATGGTGTAAAAATTATTGGAATCGATTCAGTTACTGATTCTGAACAAACTATATTCAGGTTTCGCATATACTAAAAATAATCTTGTATATATAAATATATAATTTATAGTATGGATGGAAGTATGGAAGTATGGATTTAATTACGGAAGCTTTTAACATGCACGTTTTTCTACATCGTTCTCACAATGATAATTTCAACATAAATGATGTAACCAAATTTTTTTATTGAAAAGTGTCCTTGGTGTTTCTTGCCCGCCCTACTCTATAGGTACCCACTACGATTTGGAATACGCAACTAGATACATCTTTTTGACTCACCGACCCCTTCACAATTCATAAGTGCCTGTAATGGGTTAATTAGTTTTTATTTTTTGAGTTTTTAACAGCTGAAACTATGTGGTATTTAAAAATATTTTTTTATAAATACAATTGTTAAACTGTGTAAGCGATATGCAAATGTGTACCAGTAAAATTATCGTTGTAACTTTTCTTTAGTCGACGTAGAGGAGCCCATTTTCCTGCCTTTTTTTTGGGTGGGAAATCATCACATGACTTCTCCCGCTCTGGGCGGAGCGGGAGGGCGTGTCAGACTTTTACTGACTAAAACCCACCCGTGTTCCTTCAGTTGCCCAAGTGCCAGGGTCACGGTGTCTCTTTCGAACAATCTCGCGACCCTAGCAGGCATCGGTCCTAGCAGACCCCTTCAGTTCTGCTGACATCTGTTTGAGGCGCGCGTGGAACACTACGCGCCGTCGACGCGTGCTTGGTCCTTATCGGGCGGCGAGCTACCCATTGCTCGCCGCCCACAAGCTCGCGCCTTCGGTGGTCGGGACTCCCGACTCCCGACGCCCGGGGCGTCTCCTCCTGCGGCGGCTAGGGACGTGAGGATGCAGAGACTGCCACTCCCTCACGCGCCCCGCCTCCTCCTTCGCGAGAATTACTGCTTCGCTGAAGGAGGTGGCGGCTTCCCATGCCCTTTCGCTCTGTACCATGGCTCACACCAGGGCCGGACGCGAGAGGTCGCCGCCGCCAATCCCCTCCACGAGGACACGGTGGTGCTCCGCCCAGGCAGGGCACACCTTCACCGTGTACTCTACCGTGTCCTCCAGACGATCCTCGCAATGGAAACACCCGGGCGTTTCCTCCCGCTTTATCCTGAACAGGAACCCATCGAAGCACCCATGCCCGGTGAGAACCTGCGTCAGGCGGAGGGTGAGGTCGCCGTGGCGCCTCTCTATCCACTCCTCAAAGAGGGGACTTACCGCCGCAATTGTGGCGTGCCCAACGCCGGGTTGCGACAATCGTGCCCGCCATGTCGCCATGAGATCACACCGGTGCTCTGTCCGCCGTGCCGCGATTTGTCGCGGCATCTGAGCTTTGCACAAGCGCTGTTGATAAACAATTTCGAAATTGAATTGAAAAAACAAAATGACGTTGTTAATTCCGACTTTAGCCACGCGTCAAAAGATTACAGCTGTATTTTGTTCCATTTTCAAATCCACATTTTCCGTTGACACCAAAAAGGTTTTAGCACTCTCAAATGATACCATTACATTAATACGGACCTAACCCAAAACCGCTGCTCATTATAATTCTCTATGGTCGGTCCAAGTTTTCAGAAGTCACGTTAACCCTGTAATACTGTTAATAATTTAAGCGAAGGTCGAGCGCGTCATTTAGCAAACAACGCTTTGAATGTTAATTTATTAAGACATCTAGGGGCTGATGGCTCGTCATGGCGGTACTTAAGGGTTGGTTCCTATGAAAGCGGAAAGCGAGCGATATAGTGAAAAACTAGGTACTATATTATAAACTAGTGTTTTTTAAACATTCATCAATATATATATATATAGGAAAACCTATTGTCGTTCCGTGTGGTGCCGGACGTATGTTAAGAATAGCACTTTCCCATTTTTTCCCGTGCGTGTCCTTAGAGGCGACTAAAAAACTTACTAGAGATTGAGCTGCAGCGTTTTCTATGTATTTTACCATCAAACTGCGATTGCTGACCTGCCTGCCAAAAGTTAGTTGGGGAGGCCTATATCCAGCAGTGGCCGTCGTTCGGCTGAAATGCCTATTGTCATTAGTCAGTGCAAAAACGAGTTTTTGATGTACAGATCAGAGGGGTAATTGCATAATACACAATCAGAAGGAATCGCTTTAATTTTGACAGATCCACAACATTCATGGCGTTGTTGCTAAGTAGAAATTTTTTCTAACATATAAAATAATGGATCAGCAACGGATTGGCGTGCCGTGCGTCATGTTGTCGCAGCGAAATCTTGTCAGTTTTTAGTACTGTTTTTTATTATTTAAAACTAGCTTCTGCCCGCGACTTCGTCCGCGTCAATTTTTTGCTCCCCTGACCCTTCCCGTCGCTTCGAATTGCCTGCCAGTTTTTGTGCATTTTTCGTTGCTGCTCCACTCCTTTTGATTGTAGCGTGATGTTATATAGCCTATATAGCCTTTCTCAATAAATAGGCTACTCAACCTAAATAGATTTTTTCAATTTGAACCGATAGTTTCTGAGATTAGCGCGTTTAACCAAACAAACAAACTCTTCAGCTTTAAAATATTAAGTATAGATTCAGTATTTGTACTTATTTTTACTCATTATTTAGTGCACCGTTCGACGTGATCACTTTAGCGCCGTCTGTCGCTGAAAACCAGCGCTGGGGTTCTGCGTCGCATAGGGTCGCAGTATTGCGGAGCGATGGCCGTTTTGCGTGTATGTGACGCATGTTTTCCCCCAGCTTTTTTTATTGTTGGTGTTTTCAGTCTTTCTTTGCCGCATGTCATATTTACCGTAAATAACAGTATTTTATTTCTTTGTTTCCTTTCTGAAATAAAATAATATTCAATTTTGAATGTCATTTTTTTCATTCACCAATTCATTCAAAATCTTGTTCCGGGCAAAGACTCATGTCCACTTGATCTTGAATCACTTGTGACTTTACATATGTAGTCTCTACCGTTTAAAAGCCAAGCAGGTAACAGTTTTAACTGACTAGTATTAGTTAACTTAATTAAAATCTATATTTTCGTAACCTGATACTAGGTAAGTCTTTTTTTTTTGGGTGGGAAATCATCAAATGATTTCTTCAGCTCTGGGCAGAGCGGAAGAGCGTATCAGACTTTTACTGACTAAAACCCACCCGTGTTCCTTGAGTTGCCTATATGCCAGGGCTACGGTAACTCTTTCGAACAAATCACGCGACCCTGGCAGACTGGGTAAGTCTTGTACAGCTAATTAAGTTTTAAATATTTTGTGTACCTACCTGTCTAGGTTTACTATGCGCGTGCCTATTTTATATTTGCTAATTACTTCTTTTTGTTTTAAGCTTATTATGCCCCGGTGTCGCGTGATTGTTCGAAAGAGATACCGTGACCCTGGCACATGGGCAACTAAGGAACACGGGTGGGTTTTAGTCAGTAAAAGTCTGACATGCCCTCCCGCTCCGCCCAGAGCGGCAGAAGTCATTTGTGATGATTTCCCACCCAAAAAAAAGGCAGGAAAATGGGCTCCTCTACGTCGACTAAAGAAAAGTTACAACGATAATTTTACTGGTACATATTTGCATATCGCTTACACAGTTTAATCATCCAAAAAAAAAAAGCTTATTATGCCTCCTGCATAATTTTTTTTCATATAACCTATTTTATAACCTTTAGTTTTGTGCATTGCGATATTTTATATATCCAAAATGTGCAAGTCAAGTGATTCTCACTTCCATTTTCAACCAAATTCAACATGGCGAAGGTTCTAAATTTATATTTGTTTGTTTTTTCATATTTACCGGATTAACATATCCATACTTCCGGCTTCACCACCTTCAAGTTCCGGTCTTTAATCACCGAACTCAATATTGTTTTTTTTAATTATTGTTTTGTCTGACAAGTAATATCAGGGAAATGAAGATTTTAAAACGGTGCCTGCTGGGTATGACTAGTTGATACCAGTAGGGGTGCAGCAAGACTCCCAGACCGTCGACATATTGTAGTAGAAGAAAAAGTGGAGCTTTAGCCGGTAGGAGACCGACATAACCCTCTGTTGTCCCCAGACTGAGGGTTATCCATAAGGATTTCCCAACGGAAAAAAGTAAATGAAGAGTTCAGAAAACTTACTACGAACTTTAATTGTACCTATTTTCTAATCATCTGTCATTCTTTGACAGAATCCATAGAAATGCCGATGACATGGCAAATTAACGTAAAGTTAATATGATTAACAATTAATGACCCTGACCACAAAACCATTCGTTAATCTTTAGCGATCAATTCACTGTCTCGAAGATACAATTAGATTAAATGTCAGCAATTTAAACAAGTCGTTTTGTGGTCAGTATTGGATATTAATCATTTTCAAATTTTCCAGGCTCACAGTTTAGCAATTTAAATTAGAATCTAAAACATTGTTTGATAAAGCGATTCGGTTTGCACCAAATCGCTCGACAATCGACATACGATCGTCTTTTACAGGCAACCTTCACAATACCTAGCATAGATCTCCAAAACGCTTAAGCATAGCAAACATGAATAATTGTAGATACCTATAGTCGAAGCGATCTCTCACATTCTGCTGACTTGCAAATACATAAGAACATAGAATAATATTATCTGCTTACATTTCAACAAAGTAGCGAATCAGCTGATCTCTCGTGGCAGGGTTCCAAGTAACGTTTAGGTCAGGTTTGCCAGTAAATTATGTTTGTTTAAATGCTGCAAATATTTTGCATTGACAAAATACCGATAAAGTAAGATGAACAAGATATCTAGTTATTAGAAACTTCGCTGAGGTCCCTTTCTGAAATGCTCTTAATTCTCTGATCAGCAATTCGTATTATGTTGACTTAAACTTTAAATTGAATAGGTTTCAGAGAACGGGGGAAAACCACTTGGTCAGCGTCAGATGGCACACCTTGTTTTGTCATCTGACATTACGCTGAACTGAGATCCTTTTGGCATTATTATCATTTTTTTTTTACTTTATTACTATTAGTTTGAAGGTTTAAGATAAAATCATTTTTTCCTCTTGCTTGGTTTCTAATCATTTTGTGAGAATTATTCAATATATCCTACGACGTTATCACAAATGCGACTCAAAATAATGTTATTTGAACAATACGGTCCGTGCATAGTATTGGCACTCATCTGCATCTGCTTAGACTTAAAGCCTAAACCAATATTATAAGGAAAAGGCTAGGCAGGCAAATGTGTTAGCCTTAGCTGGAGGCCTTAATTTAATAAGCCTTAATGTAGTTAAGCAGCCGACCATCTCCTAGATTAATACGCAAGATGTCCAAAAGAAAAATGTAAGCAATTACAAAGTGACTAATGATTTTCATTTAATATTATTAATTCTAAAACAACAAGAAAGAACATTTTAATCTAATAAAAACAGGGATAGAATAAATAAAAATAAAACTTCGACTAGTAATAAACTTGTTTGTATCTGAAACTATTGTTTTGATAGTCATAGACAAAACAAAACTATATAACGTAAAATTGTAGAATAACCTTAAAACAGCTATAAGATTCTAACACTGTTTTTCTACGAAATAATAACATTAATGAAGAGAAAATAGCAGTACATTAAAACATCAAAAGAAAAATGATTAAATCCAAAAGGATTGTCTTAACAACAATGTTATATGAAAATAAGCCAGTTGCCCCGTTGGTCTCATGATTACAAGCACGACTGCTGAGCGGTGGGATCTTGGGCTCGATTCCCAGATCAGGCAAAGTCTTATTGGGTTTTTTAATTAAACATTTCTTAGTAACAGCCAGGAGTTTGGAAGTTGGTGGTGGTGCCTGTGTCTCGGAAAGCACGTTAAGCCGTTGGTCTTGCGCCTGATCTGTCTCCAGTCATATCGGATTGGTGTCCCATTGGTCTATGGGACTGAGGGAAAAGTGAGTGCCCTTGTGTCTACGCAAACACTTGAGCACTATAATATCTCCCGCGCCGATGGCTAGTCTCCGTTGAGATTGGCCGCCATGGCAGAAATACGGTCTGGAGGACTATACGAGTAGATAAAAATTAATAAAAGGATATTAGGCTGGAAATGAAGAAAAACCGGCCAAGTGCGAGTCGGACTCGCGCACCGAGGGTTCCGTACAAACCTGTAGGTATCCTCGGTTTATGCGTAAGGTTTATGTTTATGAAATTAAATGTTTTTTTTTAATTTTTATATTTGAGTTGATTGAATGGAAGGTAAATTGCGGTTTACGATTTATGACGTATTAAAAAAAAACTACTTACTGGATTTCGTTCAAACCAATTTTCGTTGGAAGTTTACATGGTTATGTACATCATATATTTTTTTTAGTTTTATCATTCTCTTACTTTAGAAGTTACGGGGGGGGGGGGGGACACATTTTACCACTTTGGAAGTGTCTCTCGCGCAAACTATTCAGTTTAGAAAGAAATGATGTTAAAAACCTCAATACCATTTTTGAAGACCTATTCATAGATACCCTACACGTATGGGTTTGATGAAAAAATTTTTTTTGAGTTTCAGTTCTATGTATGGGGAACCCCAAAATTTATTGTTTTTTTTCTATTGTTGTGTAAAAATCTTAATGCGGTATACAGAATACATCTACTTACCAAGTTTCAACAACATATCTCTTATAGTTTCGGAGAAAAGTGGCTGTGACATACACGGACAGACAGACAGACAGACAGACAGACCGACAGACAGACAGACAGACATGACGAATCTATAAGGGTTCCGTTTTTTGCCATTTGGCAACGGAACCCTAAAAATGGCGTCTAATTTTATGTTGTATTTAATTTTGTTTTTGTTTTTTTTTTTTTTTTGCAACTAGCTGTACCAGCGACTTATTCGCGTGGATATCTAAAAAAGTAGTGTCTGATTACTAATTATATTTCTAAATAAGAAGTAGGTACCTTATGTTACTCCTTATAACATCAACTGAAATTAGTTCTCGTAAAAATCGGTCAAGCTGTTTTCGAGATTAGCGGGAAAAAAAATGTTTTACGTACACTCGTAATTTGACGTATTCTTTCCAGACGTGATTGTGTAAACAATTTGAAACAGTTCAAGAAAACCCAGATTTATATATTTTTATTGTAATGTCATAGAGCTCGCCACTAAATACAACTTTTCTCTAAACTAACAATTTTTGGCTTATTTGATCATCTATTGGGAACCGAATACTAAAGTAAACGACCAAATTTGGCATTTTTAGGGTTCCGTTGCCAAATGGCAAAAAACGGAACCCTTATAGATTCGTCATGTCTGTCTGTCTGTCCGTCCGTCCGTATGTCACAGCCACTTTTTTCCGAAACTATAAGAGCTATGCTGTTGAAACTTGGTAAGTAGATGTATTCTGTGAACCGCATTAAGATTTTCACACTAAAATAGAAAAAAAACAATAAATTTTGGGGTTCACCATACATAGAATTGAAACTCAAAAACTTTTTTTTCATCAAACCCATACGTGTGGGGTATCTATGAATAGGTCTTCAAAAATGGTAATGAGGTCTCTATTATATTTTTTTTCTAAACTGAATAGTTTGCGCGAGAGACACTTCCAAAGTGGTAAAATGTGTCCCCCCCCCCCCGTAACTTCTAAAATAAGAGAATGATAAAACTAAAAAAAATATATGGTGTACATTACCATGTAAACTACCACCAAAAATTGGTTAGAACGAGATCGAGTGATAATGTATCTTTAATTTCGATTTCAGTTTCACGCTCCTTTGTATTCATCGTGAACCAAGTGAAACTAAATGTAAGTTTAGTCATGGGGTAGACTTTCGTGACTTTTTCAATTTACACACGCCTATATCTATTATTAGCCTATAATGTACCCACTGCTGGGACACATGGCTACCATGACCATAATCCACTACGCAGGCCCCACGCGGTTTGGTGGATGTCACATGCTAAAGGAAACATTGTGAGGAAACCGGCATGTTCTAGAACCAAACTCCGAACTTTATATTACTGCAAAATAATAAGCTGACACCAACCCCAGACTTTCCAGGCTTACAAAAAAATGATTCCATAATATGAAATCTTCTCACAAAATCGATCTTTTCCCCCTCCCGTCAATTTTGTCATTGACAAGCTTCACAATTCCAATCAACTCCCAGCCTCTACATTTTCAAAAAGTTATATAGGACCCTGATCTCTACGCAGGATATGAGACGATAAGGGCGTCACATGATGTCAATAAATGGATGTCGAAATCTTAATTTTACTTTGAAAATGTTATAAGCTTATTCTGATAAATCTTTGCTCATGTCGTTTTAGGAAATTGGATTACAATTTGATTCATTTTCTCGATTTAATGTTGTTTCTATCTTTCGGGGGACATTTTTTATAAGTAGAACTGAATTTATCGTATGTAATTTATCATTATTACTGATGGATCGGACTTCATAGGGTGGGCCTTCGATCCTATTCTATAAATGTCTCTCTCGTGATAACTTAGGTGAAGTGAGCGTGAAGAGATCTGTCATTCTGACAGACCATTAACATTTATATCTATATTAGGATTAACACTATTGACAGCACTACTGCTTTTTGAATACATAACCTTATATATTCTCCAAAAGGTAACGCAGACCTGTTTACTTTAAGTAAAAGAAAGAAAATATGTTTGTATGCGGTAAACATGACGCAATGGTATACCAAACACACACAGAAAAAAGAAAAAGATGGGCGAAAACATGCTTCAAATCTACATGTTACTAATTATTTTAGTGTCCCATGCAATAGGGGTGGGCTTATTACAATCTAGTGGACATAAATCCAGACTCTTAACTGCCACTAAGAAACTGCTGATGCTGCTAATTTTCAAACACGAAATTGCAATTTCAAGCCTGGAAAGTATTAATTAGAATTTTCTCAAATTTCTTTCTAATTGCTACTTACATTTTGCATATTATATCACAAATGATTTCGTTGTTAATATTGTGTCTGTTTTAGTATTTAGATAACTGTGAAGAGAAAAATGGCACACAACTGGATTTGAAATCGACGGTTTTAAATTACTTAAACGCACAGAGGCACGCGTATAGAGGCAGAGCCATAGCAAGTAAAGTTAAGAAAAATATAGCAAAAGAGGTGATCATCTGACACACTTTCAAGAAAAAGTTAACTTGAACGTATGTTATGTCGGTAATAGATCACCGACATTAAAGCACAAAAATCATTAGAATCCTGATGTAGCTAAGCCAAAGATCCCTTAAAGGTCAAAAATCTCTTGAAATCACAACGAAGTTGTTCGACGAAATTCTCATAGTTATTCCGTAATTTCGCTCCAAATTATTTAGCTTGGAACTCCGCTAAATGTTGAAATATTACTAGTTAATTGGAATAAAGTTTCAACAACTTCCCGTAAAGGCCCCTTAGAGTGCATTCAGACGAGAAACGTTAAAACGTGCGTTTGAAGTGTGTTAAGTTTTCGAGTTGCAAATTTCTGACGAGTGTGTTACATACGCACTCGTCATAAATATTTGCCGCTGGTTCTCTGGTTTTATTTTCATGTGAAAACGATAGTTAATAAATATTTGACCGGATTTTTATTTCACCAGGTAACTTAATTACAGCAAAAACTGTGGTGAGAAATAGTGTAACAAATTTTTCAGTGCCGTTATTCACGACTGATTAATAGCGAAATATTGTCTCCGTAACAACAACTGAAGAAGAACCAATCAAGTGAGTGTGCTTACTTCCTCGGTACAAACAAATGTCAATACGATATCTAGAACAGTTTGACAACAAACAAAGGCTGACTTGAATATGACGCTGCAACGTGTGCCCGAAATATGTAGGTGGTAGCCTCCTACGAATTTCGGTGTATTGACAACTTCAAACTAATTTGTAAATTCAACACTGTCCAAAAATTTGTAGGGCTAGTTGCTGCCGTCCATTGCTCGTCTGAAGTGACCTTATAGTTAAGGCATATTCAAGTAGTATATTGTTTCCCAAATTATGAAGTCACCCTTAAATATAAATTGAAAATTGATAACAGGTACATTTTGTATCGGAATTCAAATTACAGGATTTTATTTCATGATTGATTGTGTAAAATATTTCATTCTGTATATTTCCGACGGGAAAAATTATGAAATGGTACAAATTGTAAGAAATTATTGATGAATAATTAAGGGTTTATTTCTTTAATCTTGCCTTAGCAAGTAACTTTTAGTGACAATACTTTTTGGATGAAGCTTATTTATCAAACTACTTCAAAAAAAGTTTCTTAAAAATACCATGGATCGAAAATCTCAGTCGACAAATGTTTATCCAGACGTCTATAAGTTGTTAGGGCTCCGTACCCAAAAAGTGCCTACGGCACTCTGTTGCTAAGTCTTCGCTGTCCGTTCAACTGTCTGTCAGCGGGCTGTATCTCATGAACAACAATAAAAACATAAAATATAAGTTTGTTAAATATTATGAAATAGTACGGAACCTTTCACTTCGTCGGCTTTCGTTTTTTATGTATTCTGCATGTTAAGGTTTAGCACGTTCTTAGGCAGAGAATCAATCACTGTTAATGTCACTACATTTTTAACTAACCCATTCATACTACAAATACATTATGCATTTTCAGCGATGCAGATAAAATTATATTATTTTTTAAGTGTTTTCTGCATTTAACGTGATTCTTTCTTATTCTGCTTTTGGTAGTAGTTTTATTCCATTAAATGGTTTATACAATTTCAAACAAATACTATGTAGTGACAGGGAAATCGACGCATAAACCGAATTCAGTAAATGATTCTAGAACAACTAGCGTATACATTTTCCGTCTGATATAAAAAAAATCTCAGCTATTTCATAGAAAAAGTGCAATATCTACGCGGTCGAAATATTGGGAACAGCAATTTATTTATTGGAATAACCTAGAAAAAATTCCAACTCATAGGTATTCAGAATCATGTTCTGAATTCATGGTATCCATTGCCACCCTGTATAAATTTTATGACCCACATACATACCTACAGGCGAGACCAACCAAACGAATGACTTGCCAATATTTCGCTTCGTCTCTCGTTCGTTTCCTGAGCAATTCTATACGTTGATATCTTTAATTTCCTTATTCGACCGTCCACGGGTCACTTTCGTTTTAAAAGGTTACACTCGCTGTTTCTGTTAGAGTCAGACTAAAACTCGATTTTTAGCCGAAACCGAAACCGAATATTTGGGTCCTCTCTCGGTTAAAGCCGAAACCAAAAATTATATGTAATTAATTTGTGGTATTTTATACAACATATCGAATATTTGGCTTATGGCTACTTTGTATTAGTGTGTGTATTTTATGTTTATTTTTCAATATGCGGTTTTTTTGCAGAATAAATAAAATCTATCTTCCTTTTTTTAATAGACTTTATGAAGGAATTATTATATTTTTGAACCTCAGGTCGGACGAAGTGTTATTGTCGAATCCACTCGATTACTAGATTACCAAAACGGGCAGTATTTATCGACTTCGCCCAAGTTTCGGCCTGTCTTTGGCCGAAACCGGGTATTCTGGCCGAAATCGACCAGATACCGTAACCGTTACTGAAAGTTCAGTCAGTCTCTAGTTTCAAACTTTATACATTTTGTACTTTATCTATATGATGTAGGTAAGGGAAATTGGTCTTTTACATTCTCATCATCTTTTATTCAGAATTTTGGTCTTGTTTTGTGTGTGTTTGATGTCAATATTGATTATGTGTGAAGCAATGAGTCCAGTACTTTTGAACCTTTTTTCTTTTGTTTTATTTGAAGCTAAGCTTTTGATTTTAGAAACTGGGTCATATTATATTATGTAGGACGAAAGTGAAAATATTACCATTGTTGTAGACACTGACAGCTCAGTTTCATTGGTGAAATTCGTCCTTAAAATACGTAGCACAAGAAAAAGTTAAAGAAAAACTTGTAAGTATCCATTTTGTAGACACCAAATCGCCTTTGTCAAAATTCAGTTCACTAGTTTGACTTTAAATCAAGTAGACAGACAGTCTCCATCCCATTTAGGTATAATAACTTAGTGTGAATTTTCATACCATCATTCATGACTTACTAAGCTCTTCAACGATGAATAAATCTGAATACCCATTATCCACCAGCCTCGTAAACTTCTAGCTGAAGATTTGATTACATAAACCAGTCTACTTCATAAACGAGCTCGAGTATCATTACACGATCTACCCGCAAAAGCTTTGGCCCAAAAATCAACTTTAAAATATACAGTTTGTTGAAAAGATTAGGTCTATCATCCACAGCCTCTCGAATCTCGAAGAATTTTTAAGAAACACTTTCGCAAAATTGTTCGGAAACGCGAGCCGTGTCAGAAAATTTACATTTTATTAATCTCCGAATGAGGAGAATCTTTGGCTGGGTGGTAAAGAGAAAAAAAAAACAATATGAAAGCTCGGCTGAGAAGATTGGAACCTTCCTCTTTCATTGATGAAATTTTGCAAAAGAGATTCTATTAAATTAAAGTTGATGTTTCGCTGAAGGAAGGCGTTGTCGTGATTTAAAATCTTGGTCGAATATTTTACGATAAGAGAAAATACATGAATTATTTCTAGTTCAACATTTTAAGATATCAAGCGTGTTATTTTCTTAGTGTGGATTTTGACTTTGATGTAGGGTTGCGAAACAATTTTAATATTGAGAGAAAAATGTGATGTAATTTTAATTTTGTAGCGTGGGTGTTTCGTTCCGGCTTAACAAAAGTACTAACGCGGTGCGCGGGTGATCGGGCAGAGACGCCGGTGGTCGGGGAGCGCGTGGGGCGCGTTACAGATGGCGTCGGCGGCAAGCGATTCTATTGGTTGCGCTCTTTGCGAATGGCGGGATATTTAAATATTGCGCGCGCGCTACAATTTGAATTCTAATCATGTTTCTTACAGGTTATGTCAGTGTGTGTTAGTATGTCAACTATCGAACACACTGGTATGATTTCGTTCTGATAATGAAATAAGGAAAACATACATATATTTTTTTCCGTTTTCTGGTCACAAATTAATGGGAAAGAGGCAGATGCTTGCTCTCATAATGTAAAAATTTGTAATCGAAAAAAAAAACATCATCACCATTATCATCATTTCAGCCGAAAGACGTTCACTGCTGGACATAGGCCTCCCCTAAGCTCCGCCACTTCGACCGGCTTTGTGCTTCCCGCATCCAGCGTATTTGTTGCGTCATCGGTCCACCTTGTTGGAGGCCTTCCAACTCTACGTCTTCCAGTACGCGGTCGCCACTCCAAAACCTTTCGGCCCTATCAGCCATCAGTTCTGACGAGTAATGTGCCTTGCCCACTGCCACTTCAGTTTAGCAATTCTTCGGGCTATGTCAGTTACTTTGGTTCTCCTACGGATCTCTTCATTTCTGATTCGATCGTAACTACGCGATCGAACGAAAAAAGATGTACCTATATAAGTGTGAAACCTTACACATATGATTCGCTCGTTTTCCCTGCCAGTCTCAGCCACTTTCCCCTCAACAAAACTCACATAACCTATAATATTCTATAATGAGTTCCACATAATCCTCTAAACACCAACATTTGAGCTTACCATAAACTTAGCTAATTAAACTTTGGGCCCAACTGAGGTCCTTGGGGTGTCCCTCGTGAGGCCATAAAATATACAAGCACAGAAGGCTAGCTCCATATAACGAGCGAAAATAGCCTCACACACACACATATACATGTACGTACGGTAATCTCAAACAAATGCCAACTTCGAGTGCGCTTGCACTCGCTGTACGTGAAGCGTGTCTATGTGTGCGTGCTTTTCGTGTCTTTGTTTGGAGCTAGCCTTCTGTGCTTATTTATTTTGTAGTCGACCTATGTTTATATGAACAGGCCAATATTTTGCCGTGAAATATTAAATTAAAATTAGATTGTTCGAGAAATTACGATTTGATTTTATGTAATTTTCCATGATGGAAAATTGTTGTTTATTTGTTTTTAGTTAAATGGTCGCTTGTTTCAGCACTGTTACGTGAATTAATTAGAGTAGCCATATAAGTGTTTCGTTTTGATTTATATAAATGAAGTGGCAGGTTTAAAAAAATTACATCACGCCTGGTTCGCGGAATGGTGATTTAACCCATATTTTGCTAGCTGAGTTTCGGTTCTATAAATTTAATAATTTGTACGCCGTTTTCAGCAGAATATTATGAAATTTAGAAACTATGTTACATCTTTGTAACAATATTCTAATAAGTAAGTGGGCCTTTACTATTATGGAGGCGAACGTATTGCCATTAACTGAATTCAAATCTATACCCTGGGCTGCTCCTATGAAATTCTTATGGATAAGCCCATAGCACTTCGCCTGAATTTGAAATGGAATCCTTTTACAGAAGTCGCGCTTTTGACGACAAAGCCCATGAGGCAGCCTAATAATGTTGTCATTTCTCGGGGATTCTCCGAACTTTATTTGTCTTTTCTCAATCTCCTTCAATCTTTGTTCTCATCAGTCTCCTTTATAGATTCCGGAGGCCTAGCACGAAAGCAGGAACTACACGTAACATTACTTCTCGATAGCGGACTCCCGGCCACCGTAGGCGTGAGCTAGCGGGCGGCGAGCAATGCGTAGCTTGCCGCCCGGTAAGGACCAGGCTCGGGTGCGTAGTGTTCTACGTGCGCCTCAAAGAGATGTCAGCAGAACTGAAGGGGTCTGCTAGGACCGATGCCTGCCAGGGTCGCGAGATTGTTCGAAAGAGACACCGTGACCCTGGCACATGGGCAACTGAAGGAACATGGGTGGGTTTTAGTCAGTAAAACTCTGACACGCCCTCCCGCTCCGCCCAAGAGCGGGAGACATTATTTGATGATTTCCCACACACAAAAAGAAGTACTAGAGAGTATGATATTTATTGAGTTTAACAATTAATCAATCAACTCAGCTTATTGGGGTTCACTGCTGGACATAAGCCTCTCCTCTAATTCCGTTTCGTTGACGGCACACGTTTCTTATAGAACCTTTAGTTGGATACATGACCTTCAAAAGTTGTAGTGTACGAGAATAATGTGGCATACATGACCTAAAACATATTTCTACAAAAATAACAGTAGGTATATTGTTTTGCCAAAAAAATCCGTTTCTCCGTCTTCGTTTTCGTCATCCACTGCTCCCTTTCATTGTGTAATGGCACATAAATTATATATGATTGATCACCCTCCCGTTACCCATATCTAAATACGGCTCCATATTTTGTTTACACAATAAAATCATTACAATATTTTTTGTCGTATAAAACAAACCATTATTTTTGTTGGAATACAAATATTTTTTTTTTTTGTTGAAATATGTTACTTTCTGGGAAAATGTGGTTGTTTTTTTTAGATTTCGTTTGCAATGTGACAATGTTGTCTAATACCTAGGTAGCAATAACTTTATTGCTTTGTCTGTGATTATGTTAGAAGGGCTTATGGTTAAGTAATAATAGTCGTTCAGGTTAAGCTACGCTAGCCGCGGTTAGTCTGTGGTCTTTACATATCAAGACCGTTCCGTGCCTTGGAAAGCAGCTTAAGTCGATGGTCCCGGCTGTCTTTTGTCGATCTTAAACAGTTGTTACGGGTCGTCAGAAGCCCAAAAGTCTGACAACCTAGGGGTTTTATATTGGGGGTGAATTGTATTGCCCAGTGACTGGGTTGTGGCGGTCAAATAGGCAGCCACTCCATGTAAAATGTTAGGTTAGACTGGAAGCCAACCCCAACATACTTGGGAAAAGGCTACGCAGATGATGTCTGTGATAATGTGGCTCTGAAGTGTTTCAAGTTCAGGGGTGCTAAAGTAGATCACACTGGATTTATAACTAGTTTAGTTTCGCTTCGTTTGATTGGATTTGCTGCACTGTTCTTAAAAAGTTTTAAAATTCTCAGCAGTAGACTAGTATCTGCATATTGCCCGATTAACCTCTAAGTCCCTGAGAACCCCACATTTGGTATGTAAACAATCGTTTTTTAATTGTGTCTGTAATTACGGTAATTGACCGGTTAATGGCAATCTCGCGCTGCAAAATCTGTCTCCTGCGCAATTGGCGACCTTATAACTGCAATAGTGGGCGAGTTTGCGTATCTGTAGTTTGATCCATACATCTTTGAAGAAATGTTGGCGATTGATATGCTTATAAGTAGGCAATTAGTTCGTGCAATATAAAATGGGATATATGAGAGAACTTCCAAAAGGTAGGTTAACAAACATGTCTGCTTAACCCTTCGGGAACTTTGACCTTAATGTTATCATCAGGTCATTACATTTTTCTTCAAATCGTTCACATTTTTCTTCAGATTATGAAGTTTTGGAGAACGATTCTCATACATAAGTTAGGGGGTAGTAGCTTCCAGTCTAACCTACTACAGCTGAAGATCAGTATTGTACATGGAGCGATTGCCTATTCGATCTCAACAACCCAGTTATTGGGTAAGACGATTCCCCTTGGTAAGACTGGTTGTCAGACTTTCGGGTTTCTGACGACTCAAAATAACAAATAACGTAAACCATTCTCCAGAACTCGCCATTCAAAACCTACCGCAAATAAATAATCCGAAACCACCATATTTTGTGATGTAAGGACCATTACGTCAACGGAACAGTAATATCTATTTATTGTATTGATATAACATGAGAAAAAAGAAAGATGGCCGCCGTTATAATGTTTGTCTCGCGCCTGATTTAGAGCAGAATATATACGAGAATATGTTTCCGAAAAGACTATATTATAATGTATGGTATTACTTGTATACAGAAATTGTAAATTATGGCATAAGCTTCGGATTCATAGTTGATGTAATGGTGTGTTAGGTATTGTTTTTTGGATGACAATAGCAGTCCTGGTATGGGCATGTGATTTAGTTATTTATCATTTAGGATCTCCATCAAAAGATGTGGACAATAAATTAAGGGTAACATCAGGTACTAAGTAGGTAGGTGTGCTCCTTCACTTATAGGAGATCATTTAATGCAGAACAGATGGGGGAAATGAGGAAAATATACTGTGGAAAGTTTCGAGTATGAATGTCTATGGATAGGTGTAGGAGTAGGTGTACACAGCGATAAGGTTGATTATTGCTTGTTCAAATTACTCGGAATAAAACTGCGTGTGGACTGTTTGATGGTTTATTTCTCACTAGTTAATTTAAAGGAGTGTGGACTGTTAATACGTGCAGGTAGGCATAGGTATACATGAATAGCTATGTATAGGCTACTGACATAATTTGCTGTTGCGCTTGGACATTAGGGAAGAACAAAGAAACGTAGATAGACGGTGTGTAAGATGATTTAGCAAGAAAGGGGTGATTACCAGCACGCGTAGCATGACCGCCATAGAAACGGAATTTGTCGACGGAAGAGAAGACAAAATGATAGATTGTATCGTAGAAAAATTGTGTAAAACTGAAAAGAAGAGATGTTTCTATTCTTCAGTCGACAAGAATACGATGTCAAGTATGATGACTATTTTTCTGATGAGATAGAAACATTTTTACAGAATTAAAATACATAAGGAACTTTTTCGTTCTTGGTAGAATAGATATAGAATTGGTCATGCTACGCCGCCGGTTGGATGACAAATAGTAGATACATATAGAAGAAAAAACATGTTGCGCGGACCATAAAGAAATTAGGCTAAGAGCGAGATAATTATGATGAATAGCAGTATTATTTTTGCTTGTAATTGAAACATGATACCTATACATAAAAAAAACCGGCCAAGTGCGAGTCGGACTCGCGCACCGAGGGTTCCGTACAAATCTGTAGGTATTCTCGGTTTAAAAATATATTTTTTTATTAATTTTAATTTTTCAGTTGATTGAATGTAAGGTAAATTGCGGTTTACGATTTATGACGTTTTAAAAAAAAACTACTCACTCGATCTCGTTCAAACCAATTTTCGTTGGTAGTTTACATGGTAATGTACATCATATATTTTTTTTAGTTTTATCATTCTCTTATTTTAGAAGTTACGGGGGGGGGGACACACATTTTACCACTTTGGAAGTGTCTCTCGCGCAAACTATTCAGTTTAGAAAAAAATGATAGTAGAAACCTCATTACCATTTTTGAAGACCTATTCATAGATACCCCACACGTATGGGTTTGATGAAAAAAAACATTTTTGAGTTTCAGTTCTATGTATGGGGAACCCCAAAATTTATTGTTTTTTTTCTATTTTAGTGTAAAAATCTTAATGCGGTTCACAGAATACATCTACTTACCAAGTTTCAACAGCATAGCTCTTATAGTTTCGGAAAAAAGTGGCTGTGACATACGGACGGACAGACAGACAGACAGACAGACAGACAGACAGACAGACAGACAGACAGACAGACATGACGAATCTATAAGGGTTCCGTTTTTTGCCATTTGGCAACGGAACCCTAAAAAAAAACAAATTTTAAACCTTTGTTCAATAGTAGTACACCGTCAAAGCGTAATGTAATTGCTTAGCCAGTTTTCCAATGTATTTTTATTAAATACTAGCGATTTCGCAGTATGGTGATAAAAAGCATAGAGAACGCTGCTGCCCATTCTCTAGTAAGTCCCTTAGTCACCTCTTACGACACCCACGGGATGAAATAGGATGGTGCTATTCTTTACGTCCGGCACCATACGGTACTTCTTTAATACATAGCGTTTTTACAGACTATTCTCATTTTGCTTGGTTCCTAAGAGTCGTAGCGTGATGTAACATAGCCTATAACATTAGCTTTCCCCAAGAATTGGGCTAGCTATCAAATGCATAAAGTACTTTGCAAAATCGACTCGTAGTTCCAGAGATTTATTCCTACAAACAAACTTACAAACTTTACCGTTTTATAATGAGTAATTAGATGTAGATTGCCATGGTTATACATATGCTTTGCAGACATCAGACATCATGCAGTAAAATTAAGAATGTCTTAATACATCTCTTATTAATTAGCCTTTGTTTTCTAAAAGTTTTTTTAGTTTTTATGTTATCAAAACTTATTTAAGTGACGATGACATTAACAATTTTGACAGATTTTATAAGTGAACTTTGTAAAATGAAAGCAAAATAAAATAGCAGGTAGGTATCTGAAGGTGTATAATGAAGTTCGGTCTATTTTAGTGTAAAAATCTTAATGCGGTTCACAGAATACATCTACTTACCAAGTTTCAACAGCATAGCTCTTATAGTTTCGGAAAAAAGTGGCTGTGACATACGGACGGACAGACAGACAGACAGACAGACAGACAGACAGACAGACAGACAGACAGACATGACGAATCTATAAGGGTTCCGTTTTTTGCCATTTGGCAACGGAACCCTAAAAAAAAACAAATTTTAAACCTTTGTTCAATAGTAGTACACCGTCAAAGCGTGATGTAATTGCTTAGCCAGTTTTCCAATGTATTTTTATTAAATACTAGCGATTTCATTAGCGTTTTGGCTCCTGACCCGTCGCGTCGTATACCGTTACACGCCTGCGCTAATTCGAGTACTTCGTTTCGTCGTTTCAGCCGTAAGACGTCCACTGTTCCGCCGTGTCCTCGTGGAGGCGATCGGCGGCGGCGACCTCTCGCGTCCGGCCCTGGTGCGAGCCATGGTACGGAGCGAGAGAGAATGGGAAGCCGTCACCTCCTTCTGCGAAGCAGTAATGCTCGCGAAGGAGGAGGCGGGGCGCGTGAGGGAGTGGCAGTCTCTGCGCCCTCACGTCCCTAGCCGCCGCAGGAGGAGACGCCCCGGGCGTCGGGAGTCGATAGCGGACTCCCGGCCACCGTAGGCGTGAGCTTGCGGGTGGCGAGCAATGGGTAGCTCGCCGCCCGGTAAGGACCAAGCTCGGGTCGACGGCGCGTAGTGTTCCACGCGCCCCTCCAAGAGATGTCAGCAGCAGTGTAGGGGTCTACTAGGACCGATGCCTGCCGGGGTCGCGTGATTGTTCGAAAGAGATACCGCGACCCTGGCACATGGGCAACTGATGGAACATGGGTGGGTTTTAGTCAGTAAAAGTCTGACACGCCCTCCCGCTCCGCCCAGAGCGGGAGAAGTCATTTGATGATTTCCAATCCAGAAAAAAAAAAAAAAAAAAGACGTCCACTGTTGGACTTAAGCCTCCCCCAATTCGGGGGGGTTTGCCATAATCGCCACGCTTTTCTTTTTCTGGTTGGGAAATCATCAAATGACTTCTCCCGCTCTGGGCGGAGCGTGAGGGCGTGTCAGACTTTTACTGACTAAAACCCACCCGTGTTCCATCAGTTGCCCATGTGCCAGGGTCACGGTATCTCTTTCGAACAATCACGTGACCCCGGCAGGATAATCGCCATGCTTGGCAGGCGGATTGGCGATCGCAGTATGGTGATAAAAAGCATAGAGAACGCTGCTGCCCATTCTCTAGTAAGTCCCTTAGTCACCTCTTACGACACCCACGGGATGAAATGGGATGGTGCTATTCTTTACGTCCGGCACCATACGGTACTTCTTTAATACATAGCGTTTTTACAGACTATTCTCATTTTGCTTGGTTCCTAAGAGTCGTAGCGTGATGTAACATAGCCTATAACATTAGCTTTCCCCAAGAATTGGGCTAGCTATCAAATGCATAAAGTACTTTGCAAAATCGACTCGTAGTTCCAGAGATTTATTCCTACAAACAAACTTACAAACTTTACCGTTTTATAATGAGTAATTAGATGTAGATTGCCATGGTTATACATATGCTTTGCAGACATCAGACATCATGCAGTAAAATTAAGAATGTCTTAATACATCTCTTATTAATTAGCCTTTGTTTTCTAAAAGTTTTTTTAGTTTTTATGTTATCAAAACTTATTTAAGTGACGATGACATTGACAATTTTGACAGATTTTATAAGTGAACTTTGTAAAATGAAAGCAAAATAAAATAGCAGGTAGGTATCTGAAGGTGTATAATGAAGTTCGGTCTACAGTATTTTTCAAAAATTTAATATTTGATAACTTAACAGAATATAGGCATTGTTTTAGTGGCAGTGTTCTTAACACACTTTAATAAAAACATATTAATTTTAATTTTTGAAACAAAAATTGTAAAACCGTTGTTTGCTTAAGTTTATTGATTAAATATGGTCGTTTACATGTAACTTCCATTTATCTTATATCTTTAAACGAGCAATTCCTGTATATACATATATATAATCTGAATCTCGGAAACGGCTCCAACGATTTTCATAAAATTTAGTATACAGGGGGTTTCGGTGCGATAAATCGATTTAGCTAGGATTAATTTTTAATAAAATGTCGTTTTATTCGTGTTTTCAATGATCAAATTTATCGATAATCAACTTGAACATAAACTTATTATTTTAAACACAATTTACCAAAAAATACCGAGCAAAGCTCGGTCAACCAGATATTCAATGCAATAGGCCATGCGAAGAACAATACTGTATAGGACGGCTATAGGTGTCGGATTGAAAAGGGATAGTCCAATCGACTCGCCTATTTGAACGCAACACATGCAATATCAAAGCTTGATGCTAAATAATTTATAGAATAATATCTGTTCATCCAGTCCTATCCATCCTATTATTCTATAAATTGGGACAATCTAAGAATTCGGATATGACGTTTCTCATTTGACATGCCACGATAACTTCATATGAACATCTATCTAAAAAATTGAAAAATCTAATTCATAATCCTAAATAATTACTATGTTATCAATACTCTATAACAACAAGTATCATTCGTAAACCTCAAGTTTAAATTTGTATTGAAAATATTCACTCAAAAACACGAATTAATCGTTGATTAATATTTTGACAGGACGTTTTGACAATGTTATATCTATGGGTTGGTTGCCGTAGTGTTGTGACCGTTAAAAGCCCTTTTTTGACCGAATAAAATTGATTTAATGAAAAATCGTTACTTTTACAAACATAACTTAAAAAAAGAGATAAATGTACAATTACTGTATTAATCAATATTTAAACATCAAACAAAATCAAAAGCAGCAAAATCTAATCTATATATATAAAATTCAAAGTCCTGAGTGACTGACTGACTGACTGACTGACTGACTGACTGATATATCAACGTACAGCCTAAACCGCTGGTCGTAGAGACATGAAATTTGGAGGGTGTGTTCTTTGTAAAGAGTAGGTATCCACTAAGAAAGGGTTTTTAGAAATTCCACCCCTAAGAGGGTGAAATGGGGGGTTGAAGTTTCTATGAAACTTTTTATTCTCTGGGTCGATTGACACAAAAATTGGTACACATACTCTTCAGGTATAATTATGAGACACGTGTATCACAGTTTTTCCAAAATCATCCCTTTACTGAGTCAAATAGGGCTTCGAATATTCTACGTGGCCTGGTAGACGGGCGCATGGCGTGCGGGGCAGCCCGGGGAGTGCATTGTCGTCACCGGTGTCCAATCTCAACCAAGGTAACGGGGATGTATCAAATGTGTAACTGATATTAATATTAACTAATATTTGCAAGTAATAAGTAAGTACATGCAAAAACGCGTTTGTTTCTGTATTAAATAAAATTAAATAACTACAGTGACTGTTGTTAAATAGATACCTATGCAACTTTATTAGTAAAAACTAATTGGGCACATACATCTGTACGTTCAGTGAGTAATAATGCGACTTTAGTTTATACATTAAAGTAAAACATAACGACCAAGCTACAATCATCAATGAAATTCTCTTGAGATCGTTCGAAGGAGTTGAAAATTATTATAAATCAGTGGACTCGAGTGATAAACCACGATGACGCCATACATTGCCCGGTTGAGTTTCTTAACACATTGAAGCCTCCCGGTCTCCCAACTCACAGGTTGTTCCAGAGAGGAGTCTGTGTTTATTCCGAGGATTCCTCTAACGCCATCGAACTACCCCTTCGAGTTCAAAAGAGTGCAGTTTACCCTCAAAGTCTGCTTTGACATGACCATAAATAAATCACAAGGCCAAACACTTAATTTAACAGGGTTAAGGTTATAGCACATTATACCGGCACCGCAACTGCACAGCTACAGCACGGCGTCTCCTCGAATTTAGGCTACAGCTAGCTGCCAGCGCGCTAACTACGCGTCGGCCGCGAGGTGCAATCTCGCAGTACGCGCGCTGGCCGCGAGGTGCAAGCTCGCAGGCCTCGCGCTGGCTGCGAGATGCAAGCTTGCCGTCACCGCGAACACAATTGTTATATGGCATCTTCGTACTTCCTCTATTAGTAAAACTAAGCACTGTCTTAAATCTGATTCGAGACTAGAGGGAGGATGCAGCGAGGCGCGTGAGGCGACGGTGGTGCGCGGGCTACGCACGGCGCAATGACGATGTTTCGCTGGCGACTCGGAGTCGGCGTGTAGTAAGCATGCGGTCGGCGCGCTGTAAACATGCGGTCGGCGCGCTGTAAACACATGGTCCACTGGCATGCAGCACGCGGGCTGCGAGTTGAGTTGTATGGTAGCGGCAATCGCGCTGACTGCCGGCCGTTGGCTTTTTCATATCGACATTATGAAATATATTATACAACACATGATTTAATGCTCAAAATTGAATGACAAGTTAATTTCTGTTTTGGAGCCGTGCTGTTGCAGTGCCAGTATAATGTGCCATGACCTGTAGACTTAAGGGAGAACTGCTTTTTACACGGTCTGGTGCAGACCAGGAGCCTGGTGATTCTAGCACCTGAAATAAAAACAAAAAATATTGTTTACAAAGAAATACTGCGGTAGGCATAGTATTTCATTGTAAACAATATTAATTGTTTATTATCCACTTCTGGTTGTCTCCTAAATAAATCATTTTACACACGCTTTGAGTTCTATTAAAACTATACTACACTCATCCCAGAGATTAATAAAGTTGTACGAAGAACTTCGTCCTATTTGTTTGGGATATTGTTAGTTTGTATATTAAATTGAGAGGTAGTGAGAACGCGGATGATTATTTCTGAAAAAAAAAATGCCGCGGGCAGAGGCTGTACAAAATAAACCAAAGATATAAACACAGGCAACAAAAATCTGTTGTAATTATATTACATGCATACGTGTCGAACTCATAAAGATGATGGTATACACTACCCTATGGAGCTCTTAAATTTATTCAACCCATCTGGTCCCCGTCTCACACACTTATCCTCAAAGTGGGTGCTCCAGGTATGCTACCACGAAATCTCAATCCGGCCAAGTTGTGCAACGGGACCAGGTCACGTGTGAAAACCTCACATCAAAACGTGGTAGAGGCTCCGCCATTGTATTTACTGGCTGTGCTCAAGGTGAATCGGTGTACTATACCGCAGATACCACTAATACCGTTGGAGTACCCATTCGAGTTTAAAAGGCTGCAGTCCCCTTATAGCATGTTTTGCAAGGTTCCCTATCCATGGGCATACTTTTTTCCTCCTAAGTATATTTTCGCATAACATTATTTACGCATAACAGATTACGCTTAATATTTTTAAGCATAATTTCATTAATCATAATAATGATTAAGCATAACATTCTAAAGCATTAAATATTTACGCATAATGATATTAAAACAAATTTTTTATAGGCATAATAAAGATGCATAATAATTAACTCCCAAAATATTAGACACTAATAAACATGTAAACATGCATACACCATGCATACAGCAAACATGCAACATGCAAGCAAGCATGCAGGAGGCATGCAGCATGCAAGCATGCATCCAGCAGGCATGCAGCATGCAAACAAGCATGCAGCATGCAAGCAAACATGCAACATGCAGCAAGCATGGTTTCTGTAACGGCTCCGGCGCTGCGAGGCTCCGGCGGTCCCACGCGAGCTTATCGTCGCAGATGTGTTTTACGCTCACCACCGCAGCTTCGGCTCGCTGGCCGGCTTCGCCACCCAGCCTCAGCCGCAGTGGCGAGTGTAAAAACCAGCTGCTCCTCAGATCGCGGGCCGCCTCGCACCTCCGCGCTTACGCAGTTTTAAATTACACTCTAGGGGTAGGGCAGACAAGACTACGTGCAGTCGGTTTTGCAGCGATTCATTTCTGTCACTTAATTTTGTAGCATAACATATTGAATTTTTAAGACAATACTTTAACTTTAATTTAGGGTTATAAAATGAATTTTAAAAGTATGCCTAAAACTATTATGCTAATAGTCATTATACCTAGAAACATTATGCGAATTAAAATTATGCCAAAACAAATTAGCCTTCAAGATCATTATGCCAACATAAAATGTATGCCAAAAAATATATGGCAAAGTATTATTATGGCAAAACAAATTATGCCAAAATAAGTTTGCCAAAGTACATTAGGAAAAAGAACATTATGCGAAAAGAAGGGAGTATATAAGTCTCGTGGACAGTCACTTAAAACAGCGGGATGTCATCTTAGAGGGGACTGCTTCTCGCACGGCCAGGTTTAGGCTGGCTGCTCGAGAGTGAAAACATCTAGCAGCCTGGTTGTATTAGCACCTGAAGGCAGAACCTCTAAAGTAGTATATAAAGAGATACTTTAAGTATAAACTAAAAAATAAATAGTCTTTAACCCCTGTGAACAGCAATGTAAGTAAAATCGTCATTTGAATAATTTAGGTAACAATGTTTTTCTAAATTCCCAGGGAATAAAGGTAACTTATATTTTCGCTTTAAAGTTGCTTTCTTTGGTATGCAAGTAGGTAATTTGCCGTTCCGTTATATATTCCGTCAATTTTGTATGTTTTAGCAATATTTATCCTACAACAATCATTTATCAATCCGAACGCTGCTCCTTGGATAACACAAAACAAGCAGTGCAATAACCCATTGTTTAGCTGGACAAACACAAAGGGTACTTTTAATCCCGGTAATACGTTCCTGTGGGATATTTTTCGACATCCACGCGGGCGAAGCCGCGGGCAGAAGCTAGTTACATATATTTTTAGCCTTATTGGAATATATATGAATATTTTGATATTATAACGCCACTGATACATAATACACAATGTATTCCGCCACTGGTGCATAATACGTAAACATTCCGGAAGAAATTAGTATGTCGAGTTTTAGTTTACGTATTGTTTTCGTTTTGAATCTCGCCCAAATTTAAACAAGAATTTTTGTAATAACTGTTATATATTATAAACTAGTATGTGATTTTAAACGACATTCCTCAAAAATCAGTTTTAAACTATCTAAATACAGTAGTCGATTGCAAACACTAACTATTTTAAATCGATAAATCTCAAGAATCGGATTTTAAAGCAACCGATTTTTCCCCCTCACTACACAAAGTATTTTGATAGCTGTCATATCGGACTTCTTAGATTGTCGCCACAATAAAACTAGAACACGCAGAAAGTTTGTTTTAATCACTTGGTTCCTAAATTATTTAAATGTGCCGCAGCTAATAACAATAATACACAATGTACCTAATCTAACGGACAAATTCAAAAATTCTATTTATTTTATTTTTAAGTTTTGAGTAAACATCATTAATTTTTCGACTGACAACTGCCGTAATTTTTAATTATTATTATCATAATTTATTTATTTGCTAACATGTTAAATACTCATTAGTAGACATGCATTAAAATTTCGGGTTATTTCCCGAGTACCCCGTTCCCCGAGGCCCCCGTCACGGAGGACCCCGATTTATTTTTATCCAGATAAACTCAATTAACAGACAATTTAGTTTTAAAGTTCCGTCAGCAGATGATATGTTAAAATAAATTTTATTACTTACTAAGATTATAATACTTAACTTTAAGTATCAGGAAAAAATTATAAAGTCTTACTTGGTGAAGATAAATATTATAATTAGAGAATACAGTATAAAGTCTCCTAGATAAATTACAGCTTTTATTTATTATCACAGTAGTTCCTTTTTCAATGCAGAAAATCAAAATATCTACTCTAAATGGGAAATGGAACTCACTTTCAGGAATTATTTTTATATATAATTAATGTAGCAGTTTCACTTACATAATTTTTTTACAATCCAGTAATTCAAAAATAATATTAAAAATATATTTGTTAAGTATGATCTGATAATATTGTAATATTTATTTATTTATTTTAAATAGAATTTATTTTATTTATTTATTTATTTTATAATCTATTTAATATTTATTTTATTTATTTATTTATTTTATAATCTATTTAATATTTATTTTATTTATTTATTTATTTTAAATAGAACGGCCGAAGCCAATTACACTATATTTTTTATAATTTTAATACATTTTATTCAATCTGTAATTACATAAACTACTTTCGTCTACATAAGACGAAAGTAGTTTATGTAATTACAGTTTGAATTTCAAACACATACATTTAAGCACTTTTTATGTCGACCGTGCTAGTTGAAAGCAATAGAAAAAAGAAAAAAAAAGAAATGTAATCATATTTATCGTATTCGGGGTTCTCCGGGACGGGGTCCTCGGAGATCGGGGTACTCGGGGAATAACCCAAAATTTCATGACAGTATTAAGACACGTACCCTGTAAGGGCATTGCAAATTTCACTTAGGTACTTATCAAAGTGTAAATTTAATTCAATTAAATTAAATAAAAAATGTAGTGCTATAAAGAGTATTACATTCTTTTTAATTCTCGCAATTTTTAAAAGAATTTACATTTATTTTCGACACATTCAATGAGCAAAAACTTTAAAATATAAAAAAGTTAAAAGTAGCCAAAATAAAAATAAGCTTCATACATGTTAAAAAAAAGTACTTGTACCTTAAATGCCGCCTGTTATATGTTATGTTTCCCAAAATTTTATTTTTTGTTACATATTTTCTGATGTACAATAACGTATTATTAACAAAATAAAATATAAAAGTTGAATTGCCTAATCATAGTCGGACAGCAACCTGAATTAGGCTACCTACGGTTTTTTTTCAACCCACTTTTACAAACTTTAAATCTATACATTTATACCTACATCTATACATCTGTACAAATAAATAAAATTGGAGTGTCTGTTTGTAATATTAAGATAACCACTTTTTACTAAGTGTCTATGGATGTATACACAGTACATATACCAAAACAACATTTTTTACAATTTTTGTCTGTCTGTCTGTTTGTTCCGGCTAATCTCTGAAATGGCTAGACCGATTTTGACGGGACTTTCACTGGCAGGTAGCTGATGTAATTAGGAGTAACTTAGGCTACTTTTATTTTAGAAAAATACCTGCGTTAATTTCCGACCTCCACGCGGGCGAAGCCGCGGGCAAAAGCTATATAAATTAAATTTTAACGTAGTTTTCTGCTTTAATCTTGTTCAATAAATTCATGTTAAATGAAATAAAAGTACTGTTTTATGATGAAAACTTTTAACAATATACAATGTTTTAAAAAAGAATACTGACATAAAACAACTCTGTTAAGTAATCACAGTTGTTTTTGTTTGATCTACGTTATACACCGTAACATTTTAGTCAATGATTTTCCACTCAATGTATCCGACATACCTCTAGGCGTGATTTAAAAAAAAATGTTACCAATTAAGAAAATACGTACTAAGAAAAATAAATAACGTATTAGAATTATGAAACATCCTGTTAATAATGTTTACGTATCATACGGTAGAGAACATACATACCTACCCAGCGCACGAGTCGACTAGATCATTCTTTCTCCATTTTTCATGAGACAAAATATCAAACAAACCACGTCGTGCGTCATCATAATGAATAATATTTTTATTTTTTAGTTATTTAAATGTTCATTTTTTTTTCTTATGGATGTTTAGTAGTCATTGGATACACGAAGTGGGCTGCCGTTGCAACACGATTAAAATATCACGGTGTATTTCTTTATGGAATGTAAAACAAGATATCTTTATGTTGTGGTAAATGCAAACTATTAACTAGCGAAGAAACAATAATTAATTAATAAAATACATCTACAGTCAGCTTTAAAGAGATGTATCCATTTACAAGGATTCATTTAATTAATAGAGAAAGCAAAACATAAAGGATATAATTTTGAACCAAAGTTTGTCTTTGCCTACTCTGTGCACTTCTATTATACACTAAATTTAACTTAGCAACGCAGACACATAAAAAGCGTTATCGCCCAGTATAATTCACGAATTAAACAAATCCGCTAAATTCATTGCTAGAGTTTAATAATGTCTTACTTTGTTGGTATGAAACGAGTTTGGAGTACTTTGACCGAAGTATTTATATTTCATAAGCAATATAAATCGAAGCAGGTCATTGTTAAAGAGGTTCTGGGTATTGTTGAGTATCATTAAAAATATAAGGTTAGGTTTGTTGAACGTTTTATATGTTTTATAATAGAAGTTGATCAATGCCACGGATTTGTGAGGTCTTTAGAGGCGTTCGAAAGAGATACCGGGGCCCTGACATATGGGCAACTGAAGGAACATGGGTGGGTTTTAGTCAGTAAAAGTCTGACACGTCTTCTCGCTCCGCCCAAGAGCGGGAGACGTCATTTGATGATTTCCCCCCCAAAAAAAAGGTCTTAGGAGGCATCAAGAACAGGGATCAAAGTTCACTCAACCTGTATGGAAAAGAGAGGCTTCGCCGACCAGAATGGTGTTCACTGCCCAAAGATCGAAGTCGAGATGTTGTATACAGAACTAGATTCTGCCCGCGACTTCGTCCGCGTCAAATATTTGCTCCCGTGAGCCTTCCCGTCGCATCGAATTGCCTGCCAGTTGTCGTCCATTTTTCGTTGCTGCTCTTCTCCTTTTTATTGTAGCGTGATGTTATATAGCCTATAGCCTTCCTCAATAAATAGGCTACCAAACACAAAAATATTTTTTAATTCGGACCGGTTGTTAGCCCGTTCAACCAATCAAACAAATAAACTCTTCAGCTTTATAATATTAGTATAGATAGAATAGATACGCTAGTTGTTCGAAAAACTCTGCTTGTGAAATGCAGGATCCTGCATTACTTCACTGTGATACAGAGATCGTACGTTTCGATGTAGACGTCTCGACCCAATTTTCACCATCATTTAGGATGTACCTAAATGATGGTGAAAATGGGGTCGAGACACTTTATTGCGAAAGTTGATATATTTTAAATTTTTAATTACAAGCTGAAGTGTCAATGGCTGTTCATATGGACTTTTATCTTTCAAAATTATCGTAGTATCAAATAAATGTTTCAATTTCAATGGGCCGGCCATATAAGCCGTAGAACCGATGACCGTTAGGTAGACGTGTTCTTGAGTGGAGACCACGAATTGGTAAACGCCCTTGCGCTAAGTGGAGCGACGATCTTCGCAGGGTGGCTGGTAGCAGCTGGATGAGAGTTGCTGAAAATTGAGCAGAATGGTGTGAGATTGGAGAGGCCTATGTCCAGCAGTGGACTGCTATAGGATGATGATGATGATGATGAGGAGACTTGAATATAATAAACTAATATCAAGGTTCTTTCGTAAAAACCGTGGAACAAGCAAAGGCGGGTCGTTACTTCAGTAGGTATACAATACATCTTCTCAGACTTTCCAAAATATAAGCAACAATAAAATTAAACGTACTGAAAGCAGCCACTATCCAAAATTAGTTAAATTTCCCACTTTACATATTAAGCAGTCCCTTTGAAGTGTACATTATGAAAGGAGCAACGAACATTACTTATCAATAACCCCCCGAGAGAATGTTTTAATGGCGTACAAATATACCTAATATTAAATGCTACTGTTTCTGTCATAATTTCAAGGTCACTCGGGTAGTTTGTAGGTAATTCATCCGTAGAAACATTATTAACTACAGTAATAATATTACTACTACTATATTCTTTAGAGAGTTCAAGTCCGTAAACAGTGTGCGTGTATGACCTGATGTATGAACATAAACGAAGCCAAGGAGTATGTATGGAATGTAGTAGATCCGCCGCAGGAGGAGAATCCCCTGGCGTCGGAAGTCCTCGGCCACCGTAGGCACGGACTTGCGGGCGGCGAGCAATGGATAGCTCAACGCGTGGTAAGAACCAGACCCGGATCGACAGCGCGTTGAGTTCCACGCGCGCCTCAAAGTCATGTCAGCACAACTGAAGGGGTCCGCTAGGACCGATACCTGCCAGGGTCGCGGAATTGTTCGAAAGAGTTACCGTAGCCCTGGCACGGACAGTTGAAAGAACACGGGTGGGTTTTAGTCAGTAAAAGTCTGATACGCCCTTCCACTCCGCCGCCACTGCCAGAACAGGAGTCGTCATCTGATGATTTCCCACACAGAAAAAAGAAGGATCGTAGCAGCTGGCGTTCTTTGGTTTCGGCTTATCCCCATGGGAAAAAGGCGTGAGTTCATGAAATAACATGAAACTAGGGCTTTAAATAATTAAAATTTAATTCCTAATTAAATCTCTACGAAACCCACCTAATCTACATAAACAAATACTCGAAGATACCGCAAAATTAATCCAACAAATAGAAAGAAAGAAAATTCTTAAAATCTTTTCCAATCTCGAAACCGGTTAATGGCAATTGAGTTTTAGCATTTCTTTGGAGAGTTCGTTAGACTATTGATTTTGAGGATAATGCTTGCAAACACTTCGTTACCAAGAAGGTTCTATTCCAATCTTAAAGGAGCGATACACCAACCGAAATCAAGCGACGGTAATACAGCGTCATTAGGCCTTTTTTCTGGGTGGGACATCATCAAATGAGGTCTCTAGCTCTCTTCGTTTCAGACTTTTACTGACTAAAACCCACCCGTGTTCTTTCAGTCCCCTGAGCCAGAGCCACGCTAACTCTTTTGAACGAATCCGTAACCCTGGCAGGATCCGTGATCCTGGTAGGAGCGTCATTAAGCCTGCGCCTCTCAGGTTTTCAAGCGACTTAAAAATGTGGAGGTTATCTGTTACAGATACGACTGTTTTTTTGTTATTATTTATATTAAGCGATATATCCGAAAATTGTGGATCGATCTTGAAAATAGATATTTTTTGATGGATAGTGAACGCTTCAGTAGTGGTCCAGTATAAATTTGATCAACTTTGCTTGGGTAGTATTTGAGTAAGCTTCAATAATACGTTTTTTTAATCTATTTAGTGTGTACTGTAGTGTTATACGCATTTCTGTCAGGTAGGTAATGTAACACAACTTAACAATGAAAAATAAATATATTGGAACAAAAAAAGATTCGAATTCCAACAAAAACGGTACCACGTGAAAAGTAACTTTAAATTCGGTAGTCGGAAGGCAAAAAATGAAAATACAAAACCAAAAACTTCCGAAATTTAAACTGTTTCACGTTATACCTAGTGTTTTTAGAAGTCAATAGTTTTTTTTTTTTTTTTGGAAAAAAGATTTCATTCTAACAACAACAAGACATCAACAGAAAATTGAGTCGCGTTGTGACGTAAGTGTAAAAATCAATCACTGCTCGAAAATCGATGGGGTGAATTGCGCTTTCGGTCGGGAACAACTTCCTTCTTATATTGTCTTTGTGTTGCATAAATCATTTTCAATACAATGTGTCACAATATATGATATCGTCAAAACATAAATGTCATTGCCTATAAAGCTTCCGCACTGAGCCTTGAGAGCGGGCTTAGGCAATTTTATTGTTTTTTGTGTCCTTACTAACAATACGTATATAGACTTTAAGTGATTTCTGTTACTAACCCATCACTAAACAACCTATGGACTATTCATGTCAGAAATAAAGTTTTTTTTTTTAATGCGCCTATCACGAATGCGTGGAGTACACGAAACGTAAATTCAAACGCTTTATAATTGGAAATTCTTGTTAATCATAATGATATTTACTAAGTTATAAGACTTCATTCAGATTTATGGGATGTATCAGTTGTATCTTAGATTGAAATCCGTTCAAATTTACGTCATGCGTTCGTGGTACCACGTCTGCGCAGAATTACGCGACGTAATTTTCAGCAAATATGTCTCTAGACTAAGATACAATCTCAGCTGAACGCACCTCAATGGATCAAATTCGACGTGATTCGAATACCATTAATATGAATTTTGATTGAACGTGAAGGTTATTTTAATAGAATTTGAAGCTGGTTCTGCAGTTATCACATGCTTTCGTCGAATTCTACTTAACGGCAAGATTTATGCTTTAATTCAGTTGCCTGTTAGAACCTATACTGGCAGGTATTGGTATTCTGAGAAAACTTTAGTTAAGTTCATCTTTGATTTTCTCTGGAATCGAGCTCGAGTTTGATTACTATTATCTAAGCTTAAATTAGGTTTTGGCTCAGTGGCTCAAAATAGAATTATTGTTAATCGAATTTGGATGTAGAAATACAGAGTAATATTTAAATGGAATTAGAAAACCTTTTTGCTGGCTTTTTTTTTAAATCAACACGCTGGCTACCGAGAGCCCTAGTTCAAACCGATGTCTATTTAAAAACCGAACACATTTAGACAGTTGTATTAGAGCCATTCGTAATTCAATTCTTTTTACCTACCAACCAAAGTAAATGGATAATGTATTCGACCAGCCGTGATCTGCGAAATCCGACGAGGGAAATGACGAATGGGTAGCAAAATCATACAATAAGGAAACGAGCCGAAATCCGGGAGGTTTTTATCCCTATATCTCTTTGTGGAAGGCGGTCTGTATAAATTAATTTGGGTTTTTGTTCAGCATTTAGATCTTGCTAATGGGATCCGGAATTCGGCGCTGATTTCGGAATTGTATTGTGTGAAGGGTTTAGAGATAAAGGGTGTGTTTGGTGGTGTTGATTTGTTTTTTACCCATCTGCGGTGAAGTCCAAATAATGTACTTTAGGAAACATAGGACAAAAAACGGACAAAAACTCGTTAATTTATTTAACGCGTAGCGTAAGATATACAAAATTCCTCGTCGTATGAATCCGATGGGTAGCAAATTCAGACTAGTCTTAACATAGGCTACGATTTTGAAGTAGCAACGAAAGTCACCTCCTTCTACGAAGCAGTAATGCTCGCGAAGGAGGAGGCGGGGCGCGTGAGGGAGTGGCAGTCTCTGCGCCCTCACGTCCCTAGCCGCCGCAGGAGGAGACGCCCCGGGCGTCGGGAGTCAATAGCGGACTCCCGGCCACCGTAGGCGCGAGCTTGCGGGTGGCGAGCAATGGGTAGCTCGCCGCCCGGTAAGGACCAGCATGTCGATTCTGTAAAAATCTCACCGTGAAAAGGTGCGTGGAGTGAGCTGTCAGTGTCATCCCAGTGCTGCTAGGGATTGACCAAACATAACATTTACAATCATAATCGAGATTTTGATAATATTTTTTATGCTTATTCTATTGATCATTTTATGCGTATTTCAAAGCTAGTAAACTATCGTGACATTACTACTGTTTCGGGAAGTTTTTCAAATGAAATAGCGAAACAGAAATTAAGTTAGAAACGCATTGTTTTTTTCTTTTTCTGTTTGTTCCTCAACTAGCCCTTTATGCCTGACGCACAAGTGCGACACGCACGAACAATTAATGAATATAGTAAGACATTATGTACATTTATAGGTAAGATAGCTACAACAGAAAATGCGAATCGGCATTGTCAGTTATTATGAACCCACTGTAAACTGATTAAAATTAAATACGTAAATGCAATCACAATTCCTAATCACGATATTTCTTGGAGTAGCGATTGTAGATCGACTCGAGTAAAGATTGTGCAACGTTCTTCAGCGTTGTTACTAACCCAAATCTATTAAAAACCGATGAAAGAACCTGGCCGTGCCTGAGTGACGGAGCATAGAATTCAATCTCACACATACTATTTGGGAACTCACATCTAGGCGCTGTCATATTCACATTGACATTTGTTTACTAGGTAGGTATTTATTTAACTTATAACGTGTCACGTATGCGCACTAAGAACATTAGGAAAATGCAATACCAGCGTCCAAAAATGTGCCGAGTAACATTTTAGTGTAGATAAAAATATACCTACTTACTTACTTACCTATGTCGTTATTATCAATAAAAAGAATATTCATTAAATGGTCACCATCTTGAAAATATTATTAAGTAAGTAGGTACCCAATATTCATTTGTTGAAAACATAATTTATAATTTTGAAATGTTCAACAATGGTTGGAATTGACATTAACCTGTTAAATGCCGTAATTACAGACACAATTAAAAAACCATTACGTCTATACCAAATGTGGTATCTCAGGGACTTAGAGGTTAAGTAAAATATACTTCAATTGGCTAACTACGAATACGTTATTGCCTTTAGCAATGACTTGAAAGGCTGAAATTAAAAAAAAAAACTGTCTTGACAATGACAGCGTCGGTCACCTCACTTCACCCGAAACCGTTACTCACACGGTGTTGTTGCCATAGCAACCACACCGAATGAGTAACTGCTTGCTCGACGTGAACACTTCACGCGATTCTCGTCACATTTAGTCAAGGTGGAGTGAACGCACGCGGGCGCGCTACGCGAGTTTCATTTGAAATGTTGATTTTTGACATACCTAGTAGGTAGGTATCAAGATGATGATGATTTGATGAATATTCTTTGATAAATGATAAATGAATTTATTTTTGCAAGTAGGTTTGTACAAACACTTTTACACGTCATTCATATTTTTTAAAACTAGATGAGGTCGGCTTTTCCTATCTGACTACTCTGAGAAGAAAGGCCGAAACAAACTCAGAGGTCACAGTCTCTTTTAAAGTCCAGACATAATTTGGTTAGGTCATGTGAAGACCATGTGGATTGGTGTCTGAAGTGGTCTTTTAAGAAAAGAACCACACAGATTGAGTGGACCTGTCCAATCAGTGCACGCATTTGTCAGTAATCATACAGCTCAACTCAGAACTTAAGGAGATCAATGATTCGACGAACAATACCAAAGAAAGGACATTTGTGTAGGTTGCATAAATTACTCAAACTGCCAGACTGTGATAAAAAATAAATGAGAAGAAAAGGAACTAGAAAAAAAAAATAACACCCACTTAAAAAACTTAAACCTTAAAACCACAAAAACTTAAAACCACTTTTATTAATAATACGATTATTAAGTAGGTATACATGCATTTATATGAATGTTTCGAATACTTGCGTACTAATTATTCTCTAAACCGAATACGAAATGGCGTCTGTACAAGGCGAACAAAAAAAAAAAGTTGATACCTATTGATGACAGCGTCTAGCGCGCATGCGTGGCTTGATCACGCGATCCTCGCAATGCCGTTGTCATGGTAGCATCACTTCACCTCGCGAGCACGCGGGTGACCGTTTTGAACTGTTGAATTTTAACATAATATTTTCAAGATGGTGATCATTTTATGAATATTCTTTTTATCTATACTATAATAATATTATAAAGCTGAAGAGTTTGTTTGTTTGTTTGATTGAACGCGCTAATCTCAGGAACTACTGGTCCGAATTGAAAAATTATTTTTGTGTTGGGTAGCCTATTTATTGAGGGAGGCTATAGGCTATATAACATCACGCTACAACTAAGAGGAGCGGAGCAGTAATGAAAATTTTTTGCAAAAACGGGGAAAATGTATTCCTTTTGAGAGTTTCCGTTGCGTGCGCTGCGTAAACGGTTAAAGTAACGTAAAAATCATGTATGACGGAATTGTTTCTTTTAAAAAGTTCTAAAAAAAGTCCGCGAGAGCATATGTCTATCTTATAAGGTTGACTCACTGTAACTCAAAAGGAGCGAGCAGGCAAATCGATGCGACGGGAAGGGTCAGGGGAGCAAAAATTTGGCGCGGACGAAGTCGCGGGCAGAAGCTAGTTGATAATAACGACATAAGTAAGTAAGTAGGTATATCTTTATCTATACTTATAATATTATAAAGCTGAAGAGTTTGTTTGTTTGTATGTTTGTTTGTTTGATTGAACGCGCTGATCTCAGGAACTGCAGGTCCGAATTGAAAAATTATTTTTGTGTTGAGTAGCCTATTTATCGAGAAAGGCTATAGGCTATATAACATCACGCTACAACCAAGAGGAGCGGAGCAGAAATGAAAAATGTTGCAAAAACGGGGAAAATCGCACGGGTGGGCGATTCGACGCGACGGGAAGGGTCGGGGGACCAAGAAATTTATCGCGGGCAGAAGCTAGTCTACAATAAAATGTTAGTCGCCACATTTTGGATGTTGGTATTGCATTTTCCTAATGTACTTAGTGCGCATACGTGACGATACCTACATAATAAAAAAAAAAACTAATGTCAATGTGAATATGACAGCGCCTAGATGTGGGTTCCCACATAGTATGTGTGAGATTGAATTCTATGCTCCGTTAGTCAGGCACGGCCAGGTTCTTTCATCTTTTTTTTAATAGATTTGGCTTAGTAACAACGCTGAAGAACGTTGAAAAATCTTTACTCGAGTCGATCTACAATCGCTTCTCCAAGACACATCGTGATTAGGTCATGTGATTGCATTTACGTATTTAATTTTAATCAGTTTACAGTGGGTTCATAATAACTGACAATGTCGATTCGCATTTTCTGTTGTAGCTATCTTACCTATACATGTACATATGTCTTACTATATTCATTAATTGTTCGTGCGTGTCGCACTTGTGCGTCAGGCATAAAGGGCTAGTCGAGGAAAAAATAGAAAAAAAACAACAATGTCTGAATTTAGGTTTTGCTATTTCATTTGAAAAACTTCCCGAAAGAGTAGTATTGGTTAGACACTATGCTAGCTTTGAAATCCTTATAAAAATAATCAATAGAATTAGCATAAGAATATTAGGTATCTAAATCTCGATTATGATTGTAAATATGATAGTTGGTCATCCCTAGCATCAGGTGGAATGACATTGATAGCTCACTCCACGCTCACTTCACCCGGTGAGATGGTTACAGAATAGCACTGCAGGCTCGGGTCGACGGCGCGCAGTGTTCCACGCGCGCCTCAAAGAGATGTCAGCAGCAGTGTAGGGGTCTACTAGGACCGATGCCTGCCGGGGTCGCGTGATTGTTCGAAAGAGATACCGTGACCCTGGCACATGGGCAACTGATGGAACACGGGTGGGTTTTAGTCAGTAAAAGTCTGACACGCCCTCCCGCTCCGCCCAGAGCGGGAGAAGTCATTTGATGATTTCCCATCCTGAAAAAAAAAAAAAAAAGTAGCAACGAAATGAAAACGGAGCGAAGTTTGACATATGTCATGTACGTAGCGCGACTCCACCGCGTAGCATTTATGGCTTCGTAGCAAATCGTAGCCTATGCACCGCCGTAGAGCGTAGCGTACGCCGTGTAGCATCACAAACTCCGTAGCATAACGTTCAAATTCGTAGCTAATCCTCCGGAGTATAGGGTAACAAACATGATTCGTAGCATCATTTACGCACACATGATGCAGAAAAATTATAAAGTGGAGCTAAAAGTAGACAAAAGAGTGACATACTTTTCAGTAATCTTTAAAATCTCAGCAGAATGAACGTACAGTCACAACCATAATGCTTACCTGGGTTCTCCGCAAAAAACCCGCGTAATTTTTCCTCTGGGCCGTGTCAAAGGACAGTGCTCAATCACCTGCCGACTGCGGTTGGGCTAGTAGAAGAGCGGGAATGGGACTTGTGACCTTAATTTATGAAATGTAGGTATATCCCTGATGTCTCTCACAGTGTGATTCTATTTATGCCCCGGGCGTCGGGAGTCCATAGCGGGCTTCTGGCCACCGCAAGGGCGGGCTTGCGGGTGGCGAGCTACCTGTTGCTCGGTAAGGACCAGGCCCGGGTCGACGGGGTGTTGTCTTCCACGCGCGCCTCAAAAAGATGTCAGCAATTGAAGAGATCCGCTAGGGCCGATACCTACCAAGGTCGCGGGTTTGTTCGAAAGAGTTACCGTGGCCCTGCCTAGTCATCTGAAGGAACACGAATGAGTTTAAGTCAGTCTGACATGCACTTCCACACCGTCATTTGATGATTTCCCACAAAAAAGGGCTGCAGAGTTTTATGCTCGTGGTGATATGTAGATCTATTTTGTTTTACTTTTCTGATTACTAATTGTGTTTTTGTATGCAAATGTTTCTTTGAACTCTTTTTTTCTTTCCTAAATAATGTAGAACTTGGGACGGTTTCTTCAGAGAGAATGAGCGTTCATCGTCAGAGTTAAACATCGCGTGTTGATATTTATGAACACAAATCCAGGTATTTTTACAATTTGATTTCGATCTCCTTAACTTATTCTTATTCTACAAAACCGTGGTTTCACTTATGTATGGAAAAAAAATCGGGACTTAAGGCTTAGTCATGGCCTGGCATATAGGCAATTGAAGGAACATAGGTGCGTTTTAGTCAGTGAAAATCTGACACGCTCTCCCGCTCCATCCAGAGCGGGAGACGTCATTAGATAATTTACCACCCTCAAAAATAAAAGCTTGGTCATGGGTCTTTTTGTACCCGTCCTACCTATTTCAATATCAGTGAAGCAAAATACGGATGTGTGACTTTGACTTAATTTCGGTTGGAATGTTTGAATGAGGGCATAACACTAAAGCTCCCGCTGTTTCCATGGCTTAACAACTGATTCGACTGCATCTGCCGGTGACAAATGAACGCGGTTTTTTAAGCACGTTGAACATATCCGCATTTCGCAAATAGCATTACATCATAAACACCTTACTGCTCACAACATAAGGTTTGTTTTCGCTTGTGTAGCAACATTAGATATTTTTGCCCCGAAACGCGAGATAGAATGAGAGGGCATAATGTAGGGTGTTTAAGTTATGTAGCGCTAAGTAAAGGTCTTTTATTATATTTTTTTGGCGTTTACCGCGATTTTTGTGTGAGAATTAAAAATGGTGGGAAAAAAGTTTCTTGCTTTGTTTTTTTGTCGGAAGGTAGGTAAGTGAATTGTTAAAGCCCTTTGTGGCCCATAGTTTTTTCTCTTTCAAGAATTTTGGTTAAAAGAAAAGTTTAATTTAGTGAATTGGCTGGATAATCCTCGGTTTTATTTTATTTACAGGATCTTCGTTCTTGTGTTGTTTGCTATTTTGTTCTATAACGTTAAAAATAGGTAGTTTTTGGAACGAAGTTCCTTATCGCGTGTTGCGAAAGGGGGCTAGACGGAAAAAATTAAGACCAAAAGTTATAACGACACTTTTTCTATAGTAGTAAGCCGTGCGGCGTGCGTGTGTTTCTCTGTCTCTCTCTCTCTCTCTCTCTCTCACAGAAAGCAAGCCAATTATTTTTTATGTTACATTATATAAATATGATTATAACTTAAAAAAATAAAATTTTATTACAATTCCTTCACTAATTAATCGAAAGGAACTTCGTCAAGTTTTTTTCTGAATTGGGACTTGGTACCCACTTTCACTCTACCTGGAAAGAAGATGATGGTTAAGCAGAACAGTAGCTATCCCTGAGTTTATTCATCCATCTATTTGGATGTTTTTATCTCCCAAACAAAAAGAAACCAAAATAGTGTAGATATAAAACACATTTTTTCCCAGAACCATCGAACAAAGGGTGCGTATAGTGTGTCTTTGATAAGCAGACAATACATTACAAAGACTTCTTAGTTTATGTAACGTACTGTTTACTTATAAAAGGCCATAGAACAGAGAATCACCGCGTTGCAGCGTCTAGAGACGACAGTACTAATAAAATTCATGGCGCCGAAAGTGTGTTGACCGTAGAACTTCAGTTACGGAGTACCTTCAAAGATTTCAGTTTCTATAGGATAAAATTGTATCCAGAGCGAAAACTACTATGATTCTGAACCCCAAGCGTGGAAATTTCTTGTCGGTTATAAAACAATAATATTGCTGTTTATACATTTTGACCGAATATTGCACTTTTCTATGAAACAGCATTTTTGACGTGACAACGTCTTATAAATTGGTTTGCCGGGTGACACTTCAAGAAACTGCGTTACGCTCCGCTCACGTCATGCGCTCACAATGAGAGCGAGTGAGAGGCACGCGTCCCTTCCACTCGGGCATGGTTAGCCCGCCTAAGAGCGAGAGAGACAGACATAAAAAGTGAAAGGCACGCGTCCCTTCAAAGTCGTTGTCACGTAAAACTTTCGCCCGTATACCGACTTTACAGGCAACCAATTTTTTTTATATCAGCAGCTTATAACATTCCCACTGTCGGGAAACAGGCGTCTTCTCGGTGAGAGGGCCTTAATCCACCACGCACTTTTTTTATAACCCATTCAAGATATAAAAAATCATAATTATGCTAAATTCATGGTTACTAGCGCTCTGAGGGGCAATTCTTGTAATTTTTAGAAAGTTCTCAATCATATTTCAGTTTCAATCTGTCAAAAATATCTCAAGTCTCCATACATTTTTGGCAAGTTTTTGACTTTTCATTGTCGCGAGATGAGTTTGGGACTGGATTTTGAACGTTTTTAATAACGAGAATTTGTCTTCTGGTTTAATTTTTCTTCTGTATTTATACGTCATTTGTGTTGTAGAGTGAGAAGCTGGTGATATGCTTGATTTGTATGAAAAGTGTTGATAATGCCGCCTTTATCAGGAGCCTGTTAGCCTTTTCCCGACTATGTTGGGGTCGGCTTCCATTCTGACCGGATGCAGATGAGTACCAGTACTTTTTAATGGAGCTACTGCTTATCTGACCTGACAACCCAGTCGCTGGGTAATACTTTAACCTTGGTAAGATCTGCCAGGGTCGCGAGATTGTTCGAAAGAGATACCGTGACCCTGGCATATTTTTCTTCAACACCGTGTTTTCACTTAGGAATGGACAAAAAATTGGGACTTTAGGCTTGGTCATGGGTCCGTGGCCCTGGCATATAGGCAACTGAAGGAACACGGCTGGGTTTTAGTCAGTAAAAGTCTGACACGCCCTCCCGCTCTGCCTAGAGCGGGAGAAGTCATTTGATGATTTCCCATCCAAAAAAAAATACCTTGTCAAGATTGGCAGTCACAGTTTCGGGCTTCTGACGACCCGTAAAGTCTGTCAAAGATCCATGACTGACAGCCGAGACCAACAGATTACCGTGCTTTTCGAAGCACGGACGGATTTTTCTTTATAAAGATGTTTGCCCACGGCATGCAAGGGTTAACTTAGACCCGTGCGTTTTTTCTTAGCCACAAGTCCCTTTATACACCTACTCCATTTTTTAACTGTCTACTCTGGGCCTACATAAATATTACAATGCCGAAAACATGGTTCGCCATGTTTTTCCGGGAAAAAGATTGTTGTACCGAATAAAAACGACATGTATCCCCCATTTGTTTTCTTGTGTGTACAGGCGACGTCAAAAATATCAGGACGAACAGACTGTTGGAAATGGCACAACAATGAATATTCTTTTCACAAGAATATTGAGATAAAAATTTACTTTTAATTGTACAGATTTTTTAGTTATGATGATGTTTTTACGCTGCTGTACTGTCAAACAAATAAATAAACATGCATCCAAAAAATTTTACTTTTACAATATTTATAGCTTGTTATATGTTATTTAAAAATTTAAAAGCTTTTATTTATCTTCAGTTGTGGGTCCTGGAATTTTGAAATCTATATTTCACAGACTTCAACTGAAGCATGGTAGGTTTTCGTGACTGTAGAATCCTGTTGATTCCGTATTTAAGTTAGTAATATCACTTTCCTAGTTCGCCACCGCATCACGCGCTATCGTGTAAATCTGCTTGACCGTCTCTGTTTCACGACATTTCTCACGACTGACAGATGTCATTAGTGACAGCATTTGTCTCTGCTTGTGTGAATGCGACAGAGTTTATATATCTATTAAATAGATACACTATAGCGACAATGCACGATAAAAGCTTGTTTTTTATAACCTATCCTACTGCTGGGCATAGGCTTGTCTCAAATTATGCGTAGCTTCCTTTTCCAGAGCCACGTCGATCCAAACCTACAGTGCCAAAAATGGCAGCCTAATGGAAAGATAAACCCGTTGTTGACTGTACCAGCACGGAAAAACTATCGAATACTTTCTCACGTTTTCATTGTCGTATCATATTTATTGTATGACTATAAAAGTAAACGGTCTATGTCGCGGTTGGAATGTGAAATTGTGGAGTTTTTGCAAGTTCTTGGTTTGCGTTTTGATACAAATTGATTGGTTTTCGGTGAAGCAACTATGTGTATATCATTGCGACCATTAATTGGTTTACTTACGTAACTTTTATAATATTTAACACAAGTACGTAACTATTTAAACTTTCTGTGTATTGTTGGACTTATAGAATAGTTTCATCCCATTTCTTTCTATGAATGGGCAGCAGCGTTCTCTATGCACTTTACCATCATACTGCGATCACCAACCCGCCTGCCAATCGTGGTGATAATCGCCAACGTTTGTGGAGGCTTATGACTAGCATTGGACGTCTCATGGCTGAAATGATAATGATCACGAACATCGTGCCTGTTTTCACCGAAGAGTAAGCCAGAGGTGTATCTCTAGAACACCCACTATTTGCCAGTTATGTTTAAGTCCCATGTAATAGGGGCAAGCCTAGTGCCATCAACAGGTCTCAAATTCAGGCTCCGGGCTGCTACTAAGAAATAATAGATGGAAAAGTCAATAACACTTTTTTAGATCCAGAAATTGGACCCAGGAATAAAAGATTTTTGTGCTTGTGACAGCTACATCAATGACGGAATATTTTGCTTATTATCACACTAGCTTTTGACACCGGTTTCACCCGCGTGGATTTCAGAAATTATCCTGCGGGTACGTACTACCGGGATAAAAAGTTACTTTTTTTCGGGAATTACAACGTATGAGGTTGTCGACTGTTTAACATAACGAAGTTTTAGCTACCGTAATAATAAAGGCCTCCAGCCAGGGGTTAAAATTTTTAAGCTAGAGCAGAGAGAGGAGAGAGAGTACTCGCTATAGGCACCCCTGTAGGATACGGACGTTAGGCTTAGGGCATCATTGGTAGAAGGCAGCAAGGGACGGGTTGGATCTAAAAGTACCCTATATATTAATCCAGGTTATAAACGATCTGCATGCTAAATTTCATCCAATAAGGTTCAATATTTTTTGTGTGCAAGAGTAACGAACATCCATACATCGTCACAAACTTTCACATTAATAATATTAGTAGGAAGTAGGATTTACTCTACAAGCCCCCAGACATTTTCCAAAAGAACTTTTCCGACCAACACGCCCTACAACCACAAGTCTACAAGTATCTGCTGCAGACAAATGTCGTGAACAAGACTTGGAATTAATTTGCTGTATATTAAATGAGCACGATTCTTCTACAGGGACCTAAATCAGACAGTGGTCGATCGGATTAACCGGTGAGTTACGGCAGCCGCCGGCGCCGTCCGCAATGTATTTGACCCGATTCACAGAAAATTTTGGCGAAATAATACTTAGGAGCTGTACTGTTTTTTGGAGTTTACTCTTTAAGAATCGATTTTCATATACCTATAAGCCCGGGGTGAAAATGTATGGGAAGTAAAATCAAACTTTCTTAGTTATGTTACGTTACGTTATGTGTTATGTTATTTCTACTAATTTATATATTTTATAATCTTTTGTTAGGAGTAAAATCCAGTCGTGCGCAGGGGCTGAAACACACAATTTGGCTGAGTTGGCAATTGCAGTTAGTTGGTAAAATTCTTAGAAAATGAAGCTACTCATTCTGTAGTAACTCCCTTATTCGCCTTTTACGACACCCGCGGGAAAAAATCGGATTGTGCTATTCTTTTCGTCCGGCACCACAAGGGTTAAGAGTATTTCAGTTTAACAATCTGGAATGTAAAACAAGTTAGTAACAAAAATCACATGTTACAGTCCGAACCGGCAATCGCAACTCAAAAAGGATCCTTAAACCACTGAGTGATGAGCTTTCAAGTATATTCCACCTACAAACTTCAGAATTTCACACATATTCACTGTAGGCGGTCAGCTTGACACCGGGAGTCTGAGTAAGCACGTGATCAATGGTAGATTTTTTTCCGTGTTCTTTTACTATGCAGTTCGGCATTTACATGCCTGCGTTCCAAGATTCCGTGTGTTGCCGGACGTTAACAATAGCACCATCCTATTTTTCCCGTGGGTGTCGCAGAAGGCGAGTAAGAGATATACTTCTAGAGAATGGGCAGCAGCGTTTTTTATGCATCTTATCCAATCGTGGTGATATTGGCAAACACCCAGACAATGGCCGACCAATGTCCAGCAGTGAACGTCTTTCAACTGAAATCATGATGATGACTATACGTAAACCTCTGGCTTACTCTTCGAGGATAACAGTTGATTGAAAAAATCCAGTTAGTTTCTTGAAATTATGTCCAGATTTGCTTACAATATCTTATATAAGTTTCTTTCAGTATTTGACCACACGTACACAAAGCAATAGTGGTATGTAAGGATCCCAGCAGCTAGTGTTGTATAGTTTCTGTCTACCTCCATGAGAAAAGGCGTAAGTGTACGTTATACAATGTAACATTCTAAATTGTGCAAACAGCAATAAAAATCACGTATTACCACAGCCTGAACCGCCAACCAGCTACTCAGAAACTCGCTCTTAAAACCTCTGAGTGAAAGCTCCCAAGTTTATCCTACAAACAAACCACAACATTCTACACAGCCTCACCGAAGGCGGGAAGCTTAAGTTGTCCCACGAAGCGTGTGCAAAGCCTAGGTCTAATACGCAAACATCTAATGTGAACGAAACCCAGCAAAACTTTCAATTTACGACTAACTATTCTGTGTTAACTAATATTGTTGTTTCGACTTTGTATACATCCGAGTATGTAGCTGTATGCTTGGATTTAGTGTTGTTGTTACTTGCAAATAAGTGTAGTGTTGTTCTCTAAACATTGCTTTGACAATAACTTAGGGGTATATGAAAATCGTTTACAGGGCAAGTGAGGTGTAGGGCAGGTCACAGATAGTTTATAATTAATTGATGAGCATATGGTACAGCCGCTCGTCAGAGGTAACGATACCAGTACAAAATATACTCAACTCAGACCAAATTGAAAATCAAGAAATAACGCTGCGTACAGTGAAGCTTGAAAACTACATACACGTTCATACGTATGCATTTACAACCGAACTACAATGCAACGATTAATTACAGCTAGTTCGATCATCGTCAACGAAGCATAAAATTCAAAGAATTAAATTATTTAATCGCGAGAAAAACGAATCCAAAATCAATCAATAACTCACGGTAACCATTTCTCATCTTTACAAATGACAAAAAAAAAGGTTATTTACGAAGCTATCTTAAACAATACAGTATTCGTCCTTGCTTAATTAATTATATCACATACGTTGTGCATTTAATGTACATCTAAATTGCCTTAAACGGTATATGACTAAAATGAATATATTGGAAGATATCACAGATTTAAAATTATTAATCGCTCGCAGCTAAACGGGCGGTTGGCTGGCATGCCCCGTTGCCGTCCACCCGCTGTGAGAAATTCTATAGTTATACGACCTCCGTCACATGCGCTGTACACCCGTGCAAAGCTGGGGCAGGTCGCTAGTTTATAATATATTTCTCTTCGTCCTACTGACCAGTTTTAAGATTCTATATTAAGCTTCCCGAAGTCACCAGAAATGTGTCTGTTTGATGTTTAAACACTGTAAGTCCTTTGACTCAAATTAAATTTGAATTTCGAAATTATTATTGAAAACAATTTACGAGAATATTCAAATTAATCTGTCACTATCCAGCTTTCCCGCGCAATTTGTTGCAAATAAATGTTTTATGTGATTGATTGATTAAAATTGCTGAAAACCTAAAAGGCACAAAACGATTTGAACAGAGCATAGAACAAAAGTTATTAAGGCGAATGTCCACGGGCGTCCGATGACACATGCAATTTGTCGAAACAATCGATAGTGGCAGTCGTGTCGAAAACGAAGAACCATGTATTGCCCTGCGATGAATTCAATCTACGGGCTTAGGTAGTAGGACTGTGTGCAATATGGATTTAACTTGTATATGTTTGGTGTTGGATTTTCCTCTACGTAGCTTATTTGGAAACTTATCATCACTAAGTTTAGCTGAATTAAGTAGATATCATCATCTGCTTAGTCTTTTCCCTACTATGTTGGGGTCGGCTTCCCGTATAACCGTTTACAGCTAAATACTAGTGTTTGATATGGAGCAACGGCCTATTTAAAATTGATAGTTACTGGGTAAAGGCTCGTGCAGATTAACGCGATGCGACGGTCGCGCGCTATTCGGCAATTTATATCCGTAGAACAATTTCTACGACCATATCGCGGCGCGACAGGTCACCCCTGTGTCAAGTGTCGCGCGCGTTTTCATCAGTACTATCGATGTACATATACATATATTGCTGTGCGATTAACACAGCATAATAACACACGCATATCCTGTTTGCTAGATAATCTCCTCAACCGCCAAGTTATTGATTCAAGGAACGCGTTATGTTAAACCAATCAGCTCTTTCCTGGAATTCTGTTATTACGAAATGATTTGATTTGTTTGTTATATGTAAACAGATTTGCTTTGATTATTATCAAGTTGTGTTTCAGATTATATAACAGTGTTTGAGGACTTGGTATATTACAAGTCTACCTTTTGCCCGTATCTTGCCTAGGAAGTGGTTTGAAATTATATCACAGGATGGTATTTTCAGAGTAAAAATATTTTGATATTTTTGTCCCTGGTTTAGGGCATGGGTTAGATAAGGCTCAATCTATGTGCCATATTTCACACAAAATTCGGTTAAATGATTATGGCGTGCACATTACTGACGCACTTTTATCACCATCATGAGCCTAGAATATTTTCACTGCTGGTACACAGGCCTCCTCTCGGTGAGAGAGAGTGGGTCGTAACCTCACGCGGCCCATGTCTTCGTATGTTTGGTTCTAGGACATGCCAACTTCCTAGCGATGTTTTCCTTCATCGTTTTGAGAGCAGTGGTGATGAATTCATTTATTTGTATAAATCGCAGCCGTTAGTAGGCCACCAGTGCTCTGTGCACTCTTTGTACTTTTATTATTGTAAATGATTATATTTGTAAGTTAATAATAACTTTTTCCATAGTTTGTGGTAACCAGTCCTCTTCAGCTAACCAAACCTTTAGTCCAATATCTTTTTTTTTGTTCCTTGCAACAGTCCTACACCAACCGGGGGTTGTTCTTTGGTATACTTGTTTAGTTCACACGGTTGCTGCTGCATTTCATTGATATTGTGTAAGAGGCCTCGACGAGTTGGCTTTGGCCCTTCGTATGCCTTCCAAAGAACCGACATAGTCCCGAGATATGTAAAGATATAATAATAATGTTTCTTGTCTTCGCATGTGCAATACAGTCTTATCAAAGAACATTTTATTTCTTTATCCATGACTATAGCACTAGAATCTATCAGCCTGCTTCGTTGGACTAGAGTGGACATTAAGGCGACTTCTAATAAGATATAGGGTTTGATCTCCAAGTCAAACAAAGTGGTATTGGGTTTTTCACTAGTGTCTCAGAAAAAAATGAAAGGAAAAAGTATTTAGTAGGTCCCGCACAAGAATTTATAACACAAACGAAATAATTGGCAGCCCGGAGTCTAGATTTGCACCCGTTGGCAATAGTTTTGCCCCCTATTACATGAGACTTTAACATAACTTGCAAAATGTGGGAACTTGGAAATCCCCATGCAGGGAATGAATCAGAATTATAATGTGTTTACGGTATTATATGTAACTAACGAGTCGATGAGCTCTGCAAGTTCTGACCGTTACATGATTACTGACAAATGCTGGCATTGACTAGATTGGAAAATTAGAATCTGTATGGTTCTTTCCACAAAATAAAATTTCCGGCACTAACTTGTTTTCATAGTAATGATCTGACCAATATTATGTCTGGACTTTAAAAGAGATGAGTTTGTTTCGCCATTTGTTTTCAGAGGTTGTTAGGTACGAAATAAAGACTCCACCTAGCAGTTTTTTTTAATATTACGTTTAAAAGTTATTCTGATAAACTATTTACAGAATTAGCAACTTCATTTAATTTGATAAAATGCCCTCGTTAGCAACAAACTATATTATTTCAAAGTTATAATACAATCCATCACCACCACCGCGAATAAAGGCGTGGTGTAATTATAATATTATAAAAAAAGAATGAATTTAAGTTTCCCTTATTTCCTTGTTTTTTCACTTGTTCGGTGATAACGGCTTTTCCTATAGACATTATTTGGGGTTAACGCCCCGTAACTGTCCTTAGGATTGACTGTTTTCAAATTCTTTTGTGTGGGAAGATAACAAAGTTGCTTTTTGTTATGTTGTGTTGTGGCCATTGAGTTGGGATAAAAGCGGATTAGATACTGAATAAAGCACTATTTATATCCTGTTAAGAAATCCAACGAGAAAAGAGTCTATTTCATTTGAATATGTACAGTCAGCGTCAATAATATCGTGATAAACAGATCGTTCAAAAATTAAATTTAAAATTTAAAAAACCCCCGACACAAAAACCTAATTTCCCTTTAAAAAGTAAAAAATAATAAAAATAACTCAATCTTAAAGTACCTAAGAATGTATTAATAATTAAGAAATCAGACTAACTTACCTTAAGTGACGTCTGATGGTAATTTTGTGAATGGCTCATCCTGAAAACAATTATTCTTACAGGTAGTAGTTCACCTCCAACGAACTCGATCGCGTAGATTATTTAGAGCTATATAAAACAAAATCGTGTGATGCCTGCTCTATTTCATGTACTGTCTGTGTGACACCTGTCAAAATCACTTTCTTTAGAGTAACCAGTTAACCACCATGACCACAATAACCAATAAGGGATGCCATTATTTGATGGGTGGGTAGCACTTTGTATCAAGTTATAAGGGAGGGAACTTAATTGTTTTCAGGATGAGCCATTCACAAAATTACCATCAGACGTCACTTAAGGTAAGTTAGTCTGATTTCTTAATTTTGTTACACGGCTCATCCTGAAAACAATTATTCTTACAGGTAGATGTTTAGAGATAAGTAATGGCATCTCTATAGGCAATGGGGTAGGTATACTTAGTCATAATATTGGTGACTAAAAAAACAAAATATATATAAAAATAAACGACCGAGAATAATTTTAATATTTATTTATTAAATATTAAATTATACTCAGACAATTGTTAAGTAGATAGTATTTTAATGCTTTAGGCATTATTGTCATAACTTAAACTTGTTTTCAACAATTTAATAAATGTAACAAAAAACAAAACTTAATAATCAACATTTTCTCCTTAAATTAAGGTCTTCTTTCCTCAGATTAATTTTAATTATTAAAAAAACTAGTTCGTCTTTAAAGATATTTGACTAATCAAAATCAACCAAATGTTACTAATAATTAGGTATTTATTCTAGGATAGAATTAGCAAAGGTAAGATCGGTTCTATAACTTACAATTGGTAAATTGTAGTGTTTTGCAAAAACAGCTGACATTTCTGACCAACCAGCAGTCTTTTTAATAATATCAATTGGCACACCTAATGTTTTTGCCTTTGAAGTAGAGGCATGTCTTGTACTATGTGAAGAAAAATATTAGTGTCAATGCCACTTTCTGTTAAAATTTCCTTAATCCAACGGCTTATAGTAGCAGTTGAAGCTTTCTTAATTGGTTTTGTAGTTGTGATAAATAAATAAATAAAGGATATCTCCTCGGGCTTCCTCATTCTTTTTTAAATATAATTCTAATATCTTGGCTGGACATATTGTCTGGTTTTCAAAATATGGCAAATGCAAGGTGGTACCTGTTTTTGTTTTGACAGAGGTTTTTAAAATATCTGAGATGTTAATAATGACAGAATTGTTAGTAAAATTAATATCCTTAATTTTAATACATACATGAGAGAGTTTGAACTCTATGTGCAGTAGTTAAAGCTAATAATGTTGCTGACTTCTTTGATAATTCTTTAATATTAGTAAGTTAGTTAATTTTTTTTTTTTTTTTTTAAGTAAATCAAGTACTACTCTAGGATCCCACGTTTCTTTATATCGAGGGAGAGAGGGCCTTTGCCTGAATGCACCCTTAAGTAATCACTTTACATTCTCGCCCCTCCCAGTTTCAGAGCTTATTAATAGCGACAGCGCTGATCGGTGGGTATTTAAGGTTGAGTAGTTACTACCACTGTTGTATTCTCGTGAAAGAAAACCTATTGTCTGCAGAATAGTAGCTTTATAAACATAAAACATTATCTGTCTGACAGTATGTCCACCACTTTTTATATGAGCAATCATATTGTTTTAGCATACCATTAGCAAGGGACCCTAACATTACCTCCAAGGAAGCTCGAGGTAGACCCCTTAATTCCCATGCTGTCCGCAGAAGTGTCCTGCTACCAGGGTAAGGTGGGAGCTCAGACGATGTTGTGTGTTAAAAGGAGATGAGAGTAAGTCACTATTAGCCTGAAATATTATTGATTCAGATTTCATTAAAGATTTTGCTAAAGGAAACCATGGTTGTGAGGGCCACCAAGGAAAAACAAGAATTCCTTCAGCTTGTTCATCTCTTATTTTTTATAAACATTTTGTTATTACAGAGAAAGGTGGGAATGCATAGAAGAAGAATTTGCTCCAGTCCAAAGTGAAAGCATCAATCTCAAATGCCATGGGATCTCTTTTCCAAGGAATATATTTTAAACATTTAGTATTAATTCAAGTTGCAAATAAATCAATTTCAGGTATTCCAAACTGATGAGTAATTTTTTTTTTTTTTTTTTTTGAATGCATACTCAGCTAAGGACCATTCTGTATCATGATTTACATTCCTAGATTCTCTGTCAGCCTCCTTGTTTACTTTGGACTTGATATAGGAAGCCGTCACCCATATGTTCCTATCCTCACACCACTGCCATAATTTTTGTGTAACAGTGTTTAAGTGTGGGAATTGGACACTGCCCATTTTGTTAATACAAGATATGGCAATAGTATTGTCTATTCTTAGTAAAATATGAAAATATTAATTATTTTTTCTTTCTTATCAGGTGGTATTTCTATTGTATGATATTATGAAATTATAATAAATCCTAGGAATTTACATTGTTTTTTAGGAATTAAGTCACTCTTTTCATAGTTGAGTATAAAACCTAAACATTCCAAAGTTTCAAAATTTTTGTGAAAACACTGGGTGTTGTACACAATCCATAAGGAAGTGCTGTAAATTCGTACAACTGTTTATGATAAAATCTAAGGTATTATCTATCTTCTGTGGCAACTGAGACTAAAAATTATGATTCTTTTAGATCTATAGTTGTCATAAAACAGCTTTTATATACTAATCAAGTGGAAGTTCTTAAATCTTCCATCTTAAAATGAGATGTGGAAGTAAAATTATTTAATGGTTTTAAATTTAAGATAAACCTAAATTTACCATAAGGTTTGTGTACCAAGAATATGTTTGAAAGGTATTGTCCATCCACTGGTTCACAAGGTGTTATGGCACCCAATCTGAGTAAGTCATTAATAGACTCATTTACATTTGATTCTTCAGATTGAGAAATAATATTTGATGGAACATGAGTCTGTATTGGTGAAGAAGTGAATGGAATATGATAACCTTGGATCCAGTTGAGTATGACCACATCATTAATCCGCCAACAACTTAAATGCTTAGACAAATTGCCTGCATGTACCTCAGCGTCGAGCACGCTGGTAGTCCCTGTTGTGGTGGCTGGTCCGCTTCACTGGTTTTTTGGCAGGTTGTTTGTCTTCTTTGTTGGCTGAGGTGGCGCTCTTCTCTGCCCCCCACGTGGTGCAGTGTTCTTCTGCTGTGTGTTTTGTCGTGAGGGGCCAGTCCAGTTTCCCAGTCGGTTCAATGTAGGCTTGGGTTTTCTTAATTGTAATCCAGATCGTTCAATTTCTTTGTTGCTTTTTATTTTTTCACTTAAATGATCACCAAATAAGAATTTATTCCGGGACAAAGATTCTGCCATCTTATTAAATCCCTTTTCTAGAAGGGGTGCTATCAACTGTCTTCTAGTAATGGTGTCATTGTGGTGGAGCAATATTAATAGTTTGGCACCATCACTTAGTAACTTAATGGCATTTGGCACTTCTTGTCCGGCTAGCAAAGTAGACATGGCCTGACCTATACAAGTCAGCGCTACACCGAGCTGTTGCTGCTTGTTCTTTAATAGATCATCCCTGTTGCAAGCAGAGTCAGTCAGAGCAACTTTGACCTCCAAGTTGAGTTCTGGAGCTTCCAACAGAGGACAGTTGTCAGGGATTTTATATTTGCTTAGAGTCTCTTTGATTTCATCGCAGTCATTAATAATTAAATTTTCCCATCTGGATGCAATTAAATCATTGATCTTAGGACCATATTGTGGTTCCTTTGGTTTATCGGCACCTAATGCAACTAACAGTGCTTCTGGGATTGGAGCCTCTTCTCCACCTTTAACCACAACAACTGGATCTGAAATAACAACAATTTGTATGTTGTTGTGACTGTTGATGGGTGGGCATGCCTATATTAGGCTATGCATGGTGTCTACCACGTAGTGTCACGCACATTCTGATAGATTACATCAGAAATGATATCTCGTATCAAAATCTGATCTTCGTGCGGAAGTATCTCGTACTAGCACGGATGACGGTATGAATCCTTTGACACACATCCAAGATGACCATATTGGAATCTCGTTCCATGGCTTGTTTGTGTCTGTAGTTGATGTACAAAGAGTATCTTGAACGGTTGAAGTTGATTTCTTTTCATAACCTAAAACAAGGCATACGTACTTACCAGTATTTTCTTTTGTTTCTTCTTGTTGTTGTTCCTCGATGTTAGTAGGCATGATCAAGGGCGGACTCATCGTCTGCGATCGTTGCTGGGATCGTGATCGTTGTCGGAAACGGGACCGGGATCGCTCCCGAGAATCATGCCGGTTTTTACGTCGACGGCGGCGAGAAAGTTTCTTGACTTTTTTCTTCATTTTCTCTATTTCTTTTAATAACTCGGTTTCTGTATCGGAACTGGACATTTTACACTCAAAACCACAATATTTAACTCACAATTTAATCACAGACAGGATTCTACGCGTTAACGCGAGCGCGCGAAGTTGAAAAAGTGATTTTGACAGGTGTCACACAGACAGTACATGAAATAGAGCAGGCATCACACGATTTTGTTTTATATAGCTCTAAATAATCTACGCGATCGAGTTCGTTGGAGGTGAACTACTACCTGTAAGAATAATTGTTTTCAGGATGAGCCGTGTAACAAAATTCAAAAAAAAATACGCCGCGTTGGGGGACCGCCTCAAACCTAACAATTTAATTACCAATAATCTTATTACCTAACTAAGCAGTCAACGACGTCTGCACTCGCGGAGCGGTCCCCCAACGCGACGTTTTTTTTTTTTGAATTATTAATACATTCTTAGGTACTTTAAGATTGAGTTATTTTTATTATTTTTTACTTTTTAAAGGGAAATTAGGTTTTTGTGTCGGGGGTTTTTTAAATTTTAAATTTAATTTTTTATTTTGTACTTTTTATAGGTATATACTTAATATAATGTACAATCAAACGAAGCTAAGAACACTCTCGATTAATTCATCAATATTCTCTTTCAGTGCGCTTTCATTTGAGACCCCACTCGAGTATATTTGCTGACATTCGGTTTCTCTTCCCCACTTTCCCCCCCACAACTTTTAAACGGCTCAACCGATTTTCATCAAACATGTCTAAGAACACTCGCAGATAAGTCACCTTTAATACATATTTTTTTTTATTGAAATCGCATCATCCGTTCGGGAGCTATGATGCCACAGACAGACAGACAGACAGACAGACAGACAGACAGACACGTCAAACTTATAACACCCCTCTTTTTGCGTCGGGGGTTAAAAATGATCTAAACTGTAGTGACAGTTGTCTTGTACTGACTTCATTCTGAAGCATTCTTTGTGTCAGTGAGTTAATATTTAATTTTCATCGTTGCTTAGATCATTTTGAACGATCTGTTTCTCGTGTGTGATAAGAACTTTATCTCATCATCATCATTTCAGCCGAAAGACGTCCACTGCTGGATATAGGTCTCCCCCAATTTGGAAGGGTATGCTATAATCGCCACACTTGGCAGGCGGGTTGGCGATCGCAGTATGGTGGAAAAAGCATAGAGGACGCTGCTGCCCAGTCTCTAGTAGTTACAAGTCCCTTTGACACCGTTTACGACACCCATGGGAAGAAATGGGATGGTGCTATTCTTTACGTCCGCACCACACGTAACTTTCGAAATAAAGTTAAATTTTCATAGTTGTTGAGATCATTTTGAACAATCTGTTCGTCCCGATATTATTGACGCTGACTGTACCTACGTTTAATTATTATGTTTTGACGTACAAAAAAGCCCTTTACGTGCCTATTTCAAATGAATGACTTGACTTAGAGTTAGCGATACGTCCGTGCCTAGATTGGCTGACATGTGACGTCCCGCAAATTCCTGCATCACGCACTGTTGCCTACCAGACACTACCCGTCTGAACGTAGAATCATCTGTTTTCTTGGAAAGATAAGTGAACTTTAGACCTTGTTCTTCATACCTCTATAAAGAAAGAAAGAAAAATATTTTATTTGAGACAAGCACAGGACATAAAAACAATAAAAAATAACAGAAACTTTTAGGAAAACAAAAAGGTATAAAATTAAAAGAATAAGACCTGTGTGAGGCCAAAAAGGCTCCTATCTCAGAATAATGCTGCGATATTTGTAAAAAAAAAAAACAACTACCGCAGTGCTGGTATTCAGATAGGGCCCACTGTGATGCCACGGGTACACTTACGGACGTTACAAAATAATTAATCCCACAATAAAAAATAATTAAATATAAAAATTAAACAAATGATAAAATGTATTTATGATATAAATAAAACCGTATTACTTATGAATTAATTATAAAATCTACCCAGACCTGACGCTCCAAAATCGCTTGTCAATGCCACAGACAATAAATCTATGGTCTACGACAAACGAAGGGCGCGAGCGCAGGTGATGTAATTACTACCTCAAATGTCAGGTTACAAAATTTATAAACAAGAAACAGGAAATTCATAACACAGATTAATTTACCACGCCAATAATAAATTATAATAGTTGTGTGAATAATGCTGTGACAAGAAAGTGGTGCAAAATAAATAATGTGACTGTGATGTGATATTATACGATTTATGATATTAATATCTGGATGACCGAGCTTTGCTCGGTATTTTTTGGTAAATTGTGTTTAAAATAATAAGTTCAGCCGGCTTTTTTTTTTTTTTTTTTTTTTTTTTTTTTCAGGATGGGAAATCATCAAATGACTTCTCCCGCTCTGGGCGGAGCGGGAGGGCGTGTCAGACTTTTACTGACTAAAACCCACCCGTGTTCCATCAGTTGCCCATGTGCCAGGTTCACGGTATCTCTTTCGAACAATCACGCGACCCCGGCAGGCATCGGTCCTAGTAGACCCCTACACTGCTGCTGACATCTCTTTGAGGCGCGCGTGGAACACTGCGCGCCGTCGACCCGAGCTTGGTCCTTACCGGGCGGCGAGCTACCCACTGCTCGCCACCCGCAAGCTCGCGCCTACGGTGGCCGGGAGTCCGCTATTGACTCCCGACGCCCGGGGCGTCTCCTCCTGCGGCGGCTAGGGACGTGAGGGCGCAGAGACTGCCACTCCCTCACGCGCCCCGCCTCCTCCTTCGCGAGCATTACTGCTTCGCAGAAGGAGGTGACGGCTTCCCATTCCCTCTCGCTCCGTACCATGGCTCGCACCAGGGCCGGACGCGAGAGGTCGCCGCCGCCGATCGCCTCCACGAGGACACGGCGGTGCTCCGCCCAGGCAGGGCACACCTCCACCGTATGCTCCACCGTGTCCTCCAGACGATCCTCGCAATGGAAACACCCGGACGTATCCTCCCGCTTTATCCTGAACAGGAACCCACCGAAGCACCCATGCCCGGTGAGAACCTGCGTCAGGCGGAAGGTGAGGACGCCGTGACGCCTCTCTATCCACTCCTCAAAGAGGGGACTTACCGCCGCAATTGTGGCGTGCCCAGCACTGGGTTGCGACAATCGTACCCGCCATGTCGCCATGAGATCACACCGGAGCTCTGTCGGCCGGGCCGCGATTTGTCGCGGCAGCGGAGTTTCGCCCCGGCGATTCGCCTCCTCGCGCCACTCCCACATGTGCGCGAAGTTCAGCCGGCTTACTATGACTTTTTCATTTGCAACGCTACCTCCTGGACCATAACGTCAAACCAAACACGTCAAGCCAATGACTTAGTGTTGCTTAACAACGCCATCTGTTGAAGTAGCTTTAGTGTTGTTGTGTCGTTAAAGCAGTTAGTTGCTCCCAATTAAAAAAATAGTATTATTAGTCGCCAATAGATGTCAGGAACAGTCATATTTTTCAGTTTATGTTTAAAAGTTGATTATTGAAAACGCGAATAAAACGACATTTTCTAAAAATGAATCCTAGCTAGATCGATTTATCGCCCCCGAAATCCCCTGTATACAAAATTTCATGAAAATCGTTGGAGCCGTTTCCGAGATTCAGATTATATATATATATACATGTAGACATGGGTCGCAGCAAATAAAAATCACGTGCTAGGAGAACCAACGGTGTTTTATTTTACTTTTAAGCACTTTAAACAAGATAGCACTACTAGTTTTTAAAATTACAACTTTTACTCGTCTTTTCGTCTTTCACACGCAACGCTCACCCGCCATCATATCTTCCGTCCCTCTTTTTCCCACTTCCCTCTCACTCGCACCTTAACATTCCATTTCACTACATTCTTACTTACTTTACATTATCCTTACGTTCCATGTCCGCACATCCTACATTCGGCCGTCCTGCACTCATATCTGCCCTCAGATATAACTCCTTTTATACACCATACATGCATACATTGGTTTACAATCTTAACTTAGATGAAACAGAATTACTTATTTACCAAGACAACATTGTACAACTATTAAGCAATCTTTGAATAGGAAAATAAACATCAGTTTTAAATTTTACAACTAAACATCTACATTTCCTTATTTAGAACTTAAGACACAGGTTACCATGGAAACTAATTTCTAACTAATACATACTTGCTTACATTATCTTAAACAACATTACAATAAATAACTAAACATGGTATAACACATAGTTTGTTCTAACTTAACCAACATAGTTTTATTTTTAAACATTAAAAATAACAATGTCCTTAGCCTATAATAACATGGTAGGTACTTGAAACACATAACTTAGTAGTCATAAGAATACTGAGCAGTATTATTACGCACACCATCATACCCACACAACATCAAACATTCAGTCATCCTTACCTGGCCACCTCTTCATATTGTCTGCAGAACTGGACGTCTTGTTTGGCCCTTCAGTGGTGTCATACACCTTCTGAACCTCATACCTGTCATTTCTTTTAACTTTGATAATCTTATACGGTCCTAAATACTTAGGTTTAACTTTAAGCCCTGGACCAAACTGAGTTCGCTTGATGGCAACTAAGTCATCCAACTCATAGGTGGAACTAAGTTTCCTCTTTTCATTAAATGTTTTCTTATTTTCATCTTGTACCTTCTGAATCTGCTCTTTAGCCTTTAATCTTAAATTTTCTCTATCTTCGTCATATGTATCAATAATTTCTTGATGCAAAAGATTCATTACCTCTACATCTTCTTTACATCTCATTTTTGTACCGGTAAGTAATTGAAATGGTGAAGTATTTATTGATCTTTGGTAAGTACTGTTTAGTGCTCGCTGGACCCGTCCAACATGTCTATACCACAGTGATTGGTCTTCTATACATAGCTTGGTTAGCAATGGGATCAAGATGCGATGAACTCTCTCCACTTGTCCGTTTCCACGCGGCACACCTGTTGTAATCTTGACATGCTGAATAAATTCTTCTTTACAGTATTCTTCAAAATCTCCACTAGTAAATGCAGTACCTCTGTCCGTTATGATTCTGGTTGGGTTACCAAAGGTTTGTTGATGAATCCTCAACTTGTTAAGTACTTCTGCACTTGATGTGGACTTAGTAGGGAATAGCCATGTAAACTTGGTAAATGCATCTATTATTGTAAGTATATAGTTGTACTGTTTCCTTGTTACTGTAAATGGTCCTATATGATCCAAGTGTAACGTATGCAGCGGAATTGCTTCTTTATCTATAGGATTCAGGTAACCCTCTTGCTTACCTTCTTTCCGTGTTGCTAATAAACAGGGTATACAGCTAAGAACTACTTCTTCAATTCTTTTATCTAAGTTTTTGATGTAATAATCTCTACCTATTGCTTCTTTCATTTTTCTTATTGAAAAGTGACCATTTTGATGAACCTTCTTTATAATTTCTTTTTCCATCATCCTTGGAACTACTAGTCGCTTTTCTTCTCCTTTGTATAGTATTCCATTGTCAATCCAGAAGTCATTATATTGTCCCTCTTTCAATATCAGCTGTCTAATAGCATTGAGTTCTTCATCTGACTCCTGACCACGTCTTATTTCTTCCTGTAGGCTGACCACCGCAGCCACATAAGGGTTTCTACTGAGAGCATCGGCATGTTGCATTCTACTACCTACTCTGTGCTCAATGTCATAATCATACTCACTCAGCATAAACGCCCATCTGGCTACCTTTGGTGTCAAGTCTTTCTTCTTCAATGTTTGTTCAAAAGCTTTACAATCTGTGACAATCTTGAAAGGTATTCCGTATAAATAATGTCTGAACTTCTTTACAGCATTCACCACTGCAAGTGCCTCCAGTTCATAGCTTGAGTATTTGCTTTCAACCTCAGTCGTCTTATGACTCATGTAATGCACAGGATGTAACTCACCATCTGAATGTAATTGCAGTAGTATCGCAGCCAAAGCATGACATGATGCGTCAGTGTGTAACTCTGTTGGTAAATTGGGGTTGTATATTTTCAATACAGGGTCACTGGTCAGTTTTTGCTTCAATGTATTGAAAGCACATCTTTGCTCTTCTTCAAATATAAATGGGACATCCTTCCTTAGCAAGTTTGATAAGGGTCTTGCAATCATGGCATAATCTTTGATGTATTTTCTGTACTATTCCCTTCTGTAACCACTCGTCTACCTGTTCCTCTACTATCCTTTGTTCCATGTGCGATATTCTTCGGGGCCGCTGAGCTATTGGTACCTCATCTTTTAAAACAATCTTCATTTTAATAGGGGCTTCTTTCATCTGAAGGGGCTTGTACTCTTGAACCAGCTGCCTTACTTTCGCTTTAATCTCAGGATTGAAGATGTGGCTTTGGTAAGTCCGAGTCCAGATAATATCGTATTATCCACGTTACACGGCAATTTCAACTCTTTCCACAAGTCTTCCGCTATTAAGTTGACATCACTACCCGTATCTATTAACGCACTGATTGTTTTATCACCAATTTTCACCGATTTTACAGCTTTATTTTCGTTATTTCGTTGCCGGTCATATTGATGATTTACTTGCATGACGTCGCTGTCACTTTCCGATTTGACATTTACATCATGGCCGCACGCGCCGCTCTGATTGGCCGCTGATGTTGCTCCGAACATAGCCGAATGTTTCGTCGGGCCCGCGTCGGACTGCTTTACCGACGCCGTCGGGCGCGATTGAACCCGCTGATTGGCCGCTCCGTGCGACTGTTTTACCGACGTAGTCTTCGTACCATCCGAACCTCCGCTGCTTCCTGCGCTGGGATTGGTACACCGCGAACTGATATGGCCGAATTCGTTACACCGAAAGCACTTCACCCCGTTCCGGCATGCACTAGCTAGATGATTTTTCCCTCCACAATTATAGCAAAACTGCCCGGTTCCAGATGTGGAATCTTTGGGCAGCACAGCTGCCGTTCTTTTTACAGGTCGTTCACTGCTCTGCTTGTCAGCCTTCTTCTTAATCGCCTCGTACACCAATAATTTTTCTTTCAGCGCCGGGTAGGTGACTGTGCCGTACAAAATTGCCTTATTAGTTTCTAGGTCCGATATGCCGTCTATTATGTACTGTATGGCGACGTAATCGGGAAATTTAGCCCGTTTTCCCATTTCTTTCATTATGAGCATGTACTGATAGTAGGATTTGTCTTTACGTTTCTTTCGTGCCGCCATAAGTTCATGCATCTCTTACTATTCGTAACGTCTGGAAACTCCTTCAGCACCGCCGCCTTTAGGTCTTCATACGTCCTATGCACCTTTTCCGTCTTGAGCCACAACTCTGCGGTTCCCGTCAAGGACCTACGGGCTATAATGAGACGCTGCTGAGCCGTCCATCCAAAAATTTCTGCGTTGTCGTCGAGGTCTTGAGCCCATTTCGCAGAAGTGTAGGTGTGGTCATCACCGCTAAATTTCGCCATATCGACGATGCTAAACACTGCCTCTTTATTTTCTGCCATCTTCAGTCGTCGTTTGAAATCGTGATCGTCTTCCGTCTTTCGTCTTCAGTTCTATTCAATATACTTAAACGTCTTTGTCTTGATATTCGTCGTTTGCTTTTTGAAAATTTTCTTCACCGCACGCACGTGGCCGCGATCCCGGACGAGCCCCCAAAATGTAGATATAGAACCAACGATGTTTTATTTTACTTTTAAGCACTTTAAACAAGATAGCACTACTAGTTTTTAAAATTACAACTTTTACTCGTCTTTTCGTCTTTCACACGCAACGCTCACCCGCCATCATATCTTCCGTCCCTCTTTTTCCCGCTTCCCTCTCACTCGCACCTTAACATTCCATTTCACTACATTCTTACTTACTTTACATTATCCTTACGTTCCATGTCCGCACATCCTACATACATATATACAAGAATTGCTCGTTTAAAGGTATAAGATAAGTGAGGAGGAAAAGATTGAACAAGACTAACTGCGTGCAGTCTCAGGGTGATTTTATTGACCAGTTAATAATACTACTACAGATACCTCGAATCTTCTCTGCTTTGATACTATGACCGAGAACTAGCAACCTTCGTGGCTCACTAAACAGTTTACTTCAGTAACCCCACTTTCTTTAATTTTACTAACACTTTAGGGACTGGGACTAATAGCGAGTAATAATCGTTACGCGCCAAACGCTCACTGAAACTGGGTTCGGGCGTCGTCTAACTATGAAGGTGCGTTCCGTGTTTCCGCCTTGTTTTATTATACAGTGTGTCTGGTCACCGGTGTCAGACCCGTTAAAGTGAAGCAATATGATCAATTTTATCGACAAATCAACCATAATAAGGCTTTTTGCCACTACTGTTTTGAAAAGGCGGCCATTTTAATTTTGTTTTTTACTGAGTGCGGTTGGGTTCATTTATTTTGCCATATCTACCGATATTAGAGGTCTTACAGGCATAATAGTGCGATATTAGTTCGATAGGTACAAAAGTAGGCAATAAGTTCACACATTAAAACCTTAAAAAAATACTGGAAACTTAACAAGTGTGAAAAAAATGCATTGTTTTTTTTTTACTTTTTAATTGTTTTCCAAAAAACTAGCCTGATAATATGTTATCAGGCTAGTTTTTTGTATTGTGCAGTTTTGGGCAGTGTTTTGACATCAGTTTTTAGGTAATAATTTAGTGCATCCTAATATGTATGCCTTTTTTTACTTTTTAGATGCATTAAGGTATTACCTAAAAACTGATATCAAAACCTTTAAGTCAAATAGTTTAGGAATTGTGATTATTGGATTATGACCCTTTGCTTTAAAAATCCTGACAAGTAGAAGGAAAATAAAAAGTAAAATACAATAATAATGGCGTTTAGTTTAAAAAATGTACAAAAATTATTATAATAATTGTTGAAAATTATGTTTTCCTTCTCCTTTTATGCCTGTAGGACCTTTAATATCTGTAGATATGGCAAAATAAATGAAACCAAACGCATTTAATAAAAAAGCCCGCCATTTCAAAACAGTAAATAGTAAAATGCCATATTATGGTGGATTTGTCGATAAAATTGATCATATTGCTTCGCCTTAACGGGTCGGACACCAATGACCGGACACACTGTATATTGTCTGCTGATATCACTGACTATTAATGGAATGTAAAGGGTGATTATATCTATTTTGTAGTTATAAATAAAAAATTGAAATCGACCTTCTTAAGTATCTCTATGTGAACACGTAGGTAGTAAATGGTGCAATAAATTTTGATGTGGTTTACAACATTATTTAGAGATTTTTTTCCGAAAGATTTACGTGTTTAATACACAAATTTATCAACCTTACATAAAATCAAGAAGCGATGTTTTGTCTAGTCAAATAAATGCAAAGCAGGGGCCGGCGCTAGTTGTTTCTTAGGAGCATAGCTGTTAGCGTTATCGCTATTACTAAGATAGGACTATGGATTATAATTATAATAATATCTAATATCTTAGCTTGCGAGGTTGTCAACATGTGGGATGTGAACTCAGCAATCATTGTGCCGATAGTCGTCACTGCCAATGGCTTGATAGCCAAGAGCCTCGACCAACATCTAAAAAGGCTCTCGTTAGGCAGCTGGGTCAAGGGCTTGATTCAGAAAGCGGTACTTCTGGACACGGCTCGCATTGTCAGGAGGTTCCTCTCTCTGGAGCCCTGACCGCCGGTAGCTTGGACCCTGTTCCCGATACCGGTGGGCTACTAGTTTTTATATTATAAATGTTTTTATGTTTCTGTACTAATATTTAAAAATATAATTTATAAGACTTTACAAATGAATAAAGGAGATAAAATCTATAATATCTTAGGACAACCAACACAACGTTGTCTGATCCCAAATTAGGCAGAGCCTGTACTATGGTAACCAGACAACTGATAAACATACTTATATATTTCTAAATACATATATATTATTGATAAAGGCGCGCATATAGTTTATAACCGGTATAAACACAAAGGATACCTTTTATCTCGGTAGTAATTTACCGTGGGATAATTTCTTACTTCCATAGGGGCGAAACCGATGCGATGGCATAAGGTACTAAAATATATGTTTACAACCCAAGTTAAGTCAATAAACTTACTGGATTCCGAACAAAGACGACCATTTTTCAGATAGATTTTCGAGATAACGATAATTTGTAGCTTCGGCTTGGCCGCTAACTAAACTGATTCACACTTCTTCGAACAAAATATGGTCGAAGCCTTTCAAAGTTATCTTGGCAACAAAATAAATAAATATAGTCCAAAGGCTATCTCTTAGTACATTATTCTTTGTCTCCGGACAAGAAAATATTACGTTGCTACAAAAATTACGGGAAAAACACGCTAAGTTGTGTTGTAATTTCACTAAGTATACTAGTGAGTATGAGTATATAAATAATCGCGATCTTTGTTTATTTTCTTGCTAAATAGTATGGGGAAATATTTTACTGCATTACTTAAAAACAGAAACTTTTTAAAATAATTGAACGATGAATGGTAATTGATTTCATGTCTGCAAGGAGGTTTGTAGAACCACTTTTACACGTCAATCACATTTTAAAAAGTTGGCAGGAAAAGGTGGCAGGTTGGGAGTTGGTTGGTTGGTTGGTTGGAAAAGTTGGTAGGTTTGGCGTTTCCTGTCCGACTACTCTGAGAAGAACGCATGAAACAAACTCAGGAGGTCACAGTCGCTTTTAAAGTTCAGATATAATATCTTGGTCAGATCATGTGAAAACTGTATAGATTGGAGTTTGAGATGGTTTTTTAAGAAAAGAACCACACAGACTGATTGGACATGTCCAGAGAATGTACACAGTTATAAGTAATTATGCAGTTCAACTCAGAATTGAGCGTTTTTCAAATCTCTGGCCTTTTGTCACAGCTGGTCGCAGTAACTAAGCTTCTAGTTACTACTTACCTTTTTAATAAGTTGGCATAAGACTGCCTCTGAAAATTAACAGAACTTCGACCATTATTCTTCAATTTCAAAAAGATAGTTGGTTAAACACCTCCCTGGAGGACTTCTATGGAAAATGAAAGTTACAGATGGGTCCTTATGAGGTGGAGAATATTACTGACTCCCAGTATTGTGATAAACGAATTAGATTCTATGAAGTACGTTCCAATCCACAGAAACAAAAACAACATAAGGACATACACAATCTTGTTACTGCTTTTGCATTTAATTTTTGAATCAAAACAGAATCAAAATTAAAATTCTGCTTGTGTACTTGAAACGTGAAATGTTAATTTATAATTATTCTCAAACGCACGATTACTGTTTCTGTGACGTTTATATAACTCGCATATTGTTTTGAATGTGCTTTCATTGTTATTGCATGACTCTTAATTTCTCTAGGAACATAAATTCTCTTGACATTTCCGTCCAACTATTTATGAAAGTTTGCAATTATTATGATTCTTGAAGAAAAAGATGAGGTTGTTTGTACCAGATGTTTCTTCTGTGTATTTATAGAACTGACTGTATTCTTAGGAAATGTATTTTGCTTAGAAAATACTACCTCCATCTAACATATTCTCTTATCTTCTTAATCGCTCCCTGGCTGCTGAGAATCGTGATTCCGTTTTTATTTATTTATTTAAACTTTATGCACAAGTAAAAAATACTGTACAAAGGCGGACTTAATGCCTGAGGCAATTTCTACCAGTCAACCTTAGGGTGATGCAGAGATAAAAGAAGGCAGGTGCAACAAATGGGATAGATATATCGGAAACAACTATAAATACTAATACATAAATACTTATATATACATACATACATATATAAAAAAAACTGTGTCATGAGAACTAACGATCGGTAGAAGAAAAAACGAAACCAGCAAATCAGCGCTGGTATGTTTCTGCCACCTTCTCACGGATATGTTCACGAGCTTTCATTTTAAAAGATAAGCGACTGGTTGCCGTCCTGATGTTTAGAGGGAGCGCATTCCAAAGAAAAACCGCTTGGACAAAGAAAAAAGAATTAATGAAGCCAGAACGGTGAGAAGAACACCGTAGAAGACGATTATTGGTGGAACGAAGACTTTTAGAACGGGCAGAGCATAAATATTGAATTTGAGAGGTCAAATAAGAAGAAGAAGTGGGTTTGTCGAGAATAGAGAACAGCGCTGTCAGAGCCCTCAACTGTCTGCGCTGACGAATGGGTAACCACTTATCACATTCAATGAATCGAATGCAATTATTGAGAAGGCGGTCAAGTTTATAGAGGAGATCCGAATTCAGGTCGTAGTAACACACATCGCCATAGTCAATTATAGGAAATATCAGGGACTGTACAAGCATTGCTTTTATGTATGATGGGAGTAGGTTTGTCAACCGATTGAGATTTTAAACTTTCAACTGTCTTTTTTTCAGTGTAGATCAGGTAGGTGGTGTGCGGCCCAGACAGGTATCTCTAGTTGTTTGGAGCAACATAATAAACTAGGGCGTCCTCTCATGAGTCCCTTTCTTAAAAAGGTGACTATAGTGTGGGTTTTCAGAGTCGAAGCTCCGCCTACAAGTCCCATTTGGCCAGACTGAGCCCAGATTACCCTCACATACAGACAGACACTTAAAAAGGTCTGCAATTCACCTCAAAGCCCTCAAAGTCTTATTGATTGTTGAGTTGTTGTACTGGTTAACCGTTCACCTAAAAGTGTACTAAAGAATTGTCTTCTGGGACTGAAATACTTATTGTAGAAGCGTTTCTCTATCATTTGTCGAAAAGCAAAGTAGGGGCCCAACTTACGAGTTATAGTTCGTGAGTTCAAACCCAGCTAGGTGTTTTCCTTTGTGTAAATTATTTCATCAGAACTGCTCTCAAAACGGTGAAAGAAACCGGCATGTCCTAGAACCAAAAAAAAATCGAAGATCTGTGACATCCAAAGAGAATATAACCACTAGAGAGCGTATAGGCCAATATCTTCTAAGGACACGACTCACCACTGCGGGCCGGGGGACGAGGAAGAACGCGCGACTGCAATTGGTCAGTTCTAGGTCAAGTTGCGTAGGTATGCCCATCGTAGGCCTGCTCTACTTCATTAAGGGAAAATAGTCGATATCGATGTAACAGCACTCATTTTTACGATAAAAATACAAAGGGAAAGTAAGGGATAGATGCATTAGAATTGTCTAATGAAAGAGCGAGACTTTTCCTAAAGACATCAACGCGCGCGACTCATCCGTGTGCTCGTTCACCCAACCACCATTTTAAATAGACCCCTACGGTGGATCATAATATGATTAAATCAAAAGAATTTTTCGTACTGTTTACTTACTGATGAAAAGTTATGCGATCCTTTTTGTAACTAGAAGTCTTGGAATGTTTCCCACATCACTTCACCCCGCATGACGGCATTTTGATGCGTTATAATTACAGATGAAGTTACATTATTTCCATTAATTTAGCGTGCACAGAGGTCTAAAAACTGGTCACAACTAAAATGGTTACTAGAACCGTAGCCTATGCATAGGCGACAAAGTACTAATAGTTTTCGAGCGTCGGGGCACTGTATGCGCAGTCAAGTGGTTATATAGTCTTTGGTGACATCACACCCGCAATGAGCCCGTGTCGTAGATTATGGCCTACTCCCTCTAATAAAGCGTGTGTCCCACCAGTGGGAACATTATAAGCTGAAAATGCATGCATATAATGCAAAGTTCCAGCAAACAAAATCCCTTTCTCACAGTTTCACCCTCACACTTTACTAAACTAGACTTATAAATCGTCATATTTCTTTCTGCTTAATCGCACTCTGACCCACATATACAAACCTTGTTTAGTTTGGGAGTTAAGGATCAAATCAAAACATAGTGATATGATAAATCAATGTAAGATCACAGTCTCCCATCACCTATTTTATTGCCAATGCCCGCGGCTGCGCCCGCGTGAATGTTGGAAATTAACGCAGGTTTTTTCTAAAATAAAAGTAGCCTTAGTTACTCCTTGGTACATCAGCTACCTGCCAATAAAAGTCTCGTCAAAATCGGTCCAGCCATTTCAGAGATTAGCCGGAACAAATAGAAAGACAGACAGACAGACAAAAATTGTAAAAAATGTTGTTTTGGTATATGTACCGTGTACCATATACACTTAGTAAAAAGCGGTTATTTTAATAATACAAACAGACACTCCAATTTTATTTATTTGTATAGATATGTATAGATATAGATATAGCTGTTTTTATTTTGTATATATAAATATATCCACACATGAATATTAAAGGACAGGGATAAAACATAAATAAAAACTCTTACAATAGCTTATCCATAACCTCCTAGTACTCTTTCAAATTTATTGCCATTACATTTTAGAACACAACATAAAAATAAAACTTGGTCCTTGGCTCCGCTTAATTTTCTTATTCAAAACCGACTTCAACAGCCGAAGGAGGGCTAACAAATGTCCTACAAAAAGGGCCATAAAGGACCAGATTAATGTACCAAATGGCCAGTCATTAAGTACAGTTAACAGGATCCACGGTGTCACGGGCTCGAGTGTATTTGTTCCGGAATAAATTTTCTTAGCGGATGATCTGGTCCTGGTCCTGATATACGGGCAAGAGATTGTAAGAGCGAAAACGATTAAGAAATTAAGCTGGGTACTGCTGAAATATCCCAGGATTGTATTAGATTTTGAAAGTGTGGCATGATGTTTTCTATTTCAAATTAAATCCAATAAACTAAATAAATTAGGTGAAATCGAACGGCAGTGTTCTTTGTGTATTTCATTTCATCAACACTGCTCCCAAAACGGTGAAGGAAAACATCGCGAGGGAACCAAAAATTAAAAAACATGACATCTACAAATCCGCAATGGGCTCACGTGGTCGATTTTGCCTCGCTCCTTCTCACAGCGAGGAAGCCAGTTCCCAGCAGTGGGAACACTAGGCTGACTGTACTAAAATGGCAGGAGGATGAATGTTGTCTGAGAAAATACAAACGTATGCGAACAAAGGAATGTACCGTATACACTGAGAATCGATACATTTTAATACGCTGGACACACGTATTGATTTAAGAATCGATTGATTGCAGACCTGTTCCTTTTCTTTCAGCTGATGTCTTTTATTTTTATTTTATTTTATTTTATTAGGGACAGCAAACAGCAGTATACATAAAATGAAAACAACACTTAGTCTATAGGCGTAGCATATACACTACTAACAACGTTATCCACAGATTATTTTACAAAATAGCTAGCTGTTAAAAGACAAAATCGATATAACTTAATCTAGTGTGATTTACAGTTACATGTATGTCCCAGTGAGAGCGATTAAAATTCAATGTTTCGGTAGAATCTGGCTTTCTTCTTTCGTTGGGTTCACTCATGGAAAGTTTCTAGAGTTTACCTAAACTTTAATTGTAATCTTTATTTACTTAAATACGTTACGTATAGTCACGTAGAGTAGGGTGCGGCAGCCATATGCCATATTTGCATTCATGATTATGATGCGAGTAACTGAAACTAGTGTGATAAATTCTTTTTTTTGCATACTATTACAGGTAATATAAATCAATCTAAACATACACATACACAATATACTAAGAATAAGCTGAGGCAAGATGTTTTGAAGTAACTGGCCTATAAAATAACTAGAATACATTCACTCAATTCGTTCATTGCGATTCAGCCCGTCTTTTGCTGCCCTCCTCCAACAATGCCCTAAGACGAGGTCCGTACCACACAGGGGGTGAACTTGGCGTGTAGTTGCTTTAATTATAAGTTTTTAATCCCTAACTAGAGGCCTTAATTAAGATAGGCACAGGTAAGTCCGGTTAAGTAGCCGGCAACGGCTCGGAAGTCTCGGAAACGGCTCCAACGATTTTCATGAAATTTAGTATACAGGATGTTTCAGGGGCGATAAATCTATCTAGCTAGGATTCATTTTTAAAAAATGTCGTTTTATTCGTGTTTTCAATGACCAACTTTATCGATAATCAACTAGAACATAAACTTATTATTTTAAACACAATTTACCAAAAAATACCGAGCAAAGCTCGGTCAACCAGATATTTATATATTATATGCTTCAGAAAGGACGTGAGGTCGTTGGTCCCGACTGTCATTTATAGTCTTTACGGGTCATCAGAAGCTCGAAAGTCTGATAGTTAGTACCAAGAGGTATCTGGCTACCCAGTGACTGAGTTGTGGAGGTCCAATAAGCAGTCGCTCCTTTTAAAATACTGGTATTTACTGGTACGTTCATTTGATAAGACAGGAATTGACACCAATATAGTCAAGAAAAGACTAGGCTTATGATGATGGCATGTAAATCTACCGGAATAAAATTTCTAAATGTTGGTCGCAAAAAAAGTATCAATATGCTTTTTTTTTTGTGACCAACATTTGGAAAATTTGTTCCGGAAGATTTCAACATCCATAGTGTAGTTAGAAGAATTAAGCAGCCATACAGACAGACGAAAAAGAGAATTTAATTTATACTATTCGCGAAGATACTTGTTTCATTTTATTTTTTTTTTTTTAATTTCTTTGTGTAGCTACGTGATTGTTTTCGAATCGTGTTTCTGAAGTGTTTGGTTTGTTTGTTTCTTTTATTATATGAGTGCTTCTGTTTTGTTTTTGCTTTGCATTTGTTTTTGTAATTTGAGCGTGATTTGGGTCTTTTAGAGAATTCAATATTAGAATCTTTTGTAATTTGGCTCGACCTGAAGTCATCATCTAGATTTTCCTTCAACAAGGCATACACCACAATTACTGTCATGTATACTGTTTACACTGCTGGCATACAGCCCTTCACGCGGGCGCAGAACGGATTAATCGATGTCACAAGTCTTCGAATTTTTGGTTCTAGGACATGTCGGTTTCCTCAAGAGATTCTCCTTCACCGTTATGAGGGCAGGCAACTCAGATACTGAGCAATACGATACCTCTTGGGAAGACTGGTTGGTATAATGACTGTAAAAGATCCACCAATGACAACCGGTTTTGCGTTAATGTACTTTCTCAGACACGAGGGTTTTTTGTATGTAAAGATGCACCCATCTATGGACCGACTGCGGCAATCTTAGCTTAACCTGATCCAAATGTATCCGTTACTACTTGGACGTGAAATGTTCTAAGTCTGATTACTAAACTGCTGTGTTGCTGAGTGGTGGTAGTTTCTAGGCAGGAATTTTGATGTTTTCATTTAGAACTGAACGACTGTCCTGTTAGTCTAATGGTTAGTGACCCTGACTACTAACACTGAGGTCGTGGTTTCGATTCCCACCCAGGACAAATCTTTGTGAGATGAGCACAACATTTATTCTGTGTCTGGGTGTAATTTATCTAAAATATTGATGCCTTCCGGCCAAAAGAGGGTAAGCGACATATTTTGCGAAATTGACTTATATATATGGTTAGAATCGTTTTTTTTCTGCGTCGAATGGTCTAAGTTTCGTGGCTCTAGGACAAACTTTTTGTCGCTTAGGCGGTAAAGGAATTGAGGTTCTAACACTAAGTTTTTCTTCATAAAAAGACATTTATTTTTGTTATATTTTGTATTATGGTGGTTGGATAAAAATAATATTTCGAAACTGTGAGATAAGCAATTTTGACTTTGAATATTTTTTTCTTTACTTGAACGTTAAGTAGTTTGGGCTGTAAATACTTTATTGTAAAAAAATACATTAATCAAATTTTGCTCGAATCTTTGTTTACCGAACTTTTGATAAAATATATGTCATTTATTATATTTAGGCCTCATTTCCGTGAGTTTATTTGGCGCTTATTTTTATTTTCCCTAGTCACCAAATCAATCATCGAAGGCGCTTAGGATAAATCATCCCAACGAATGTCGCCTTACATTGTCGCTTACCCTTTTTTCCCTCCCAAAAAAATTATCTGGTATGGTGGTTAGATAAGAAGATAAATCAAAGGTTTGGCGGTTAGCTTACACAAGAATGACAAACAGCATTGGTTATCTCTCTCTTTCGTTCGAACAAAATGTCGTTAGCCGTTGCATAGCGAATATTCAGTGTCTAAACAACCGCGGCGTAAGCACCCGCGTGCTCGCGAGTCCGTTTGAATCTTAACACTGACATTAGACATTATTTTCAAAAAACAATTGATGATGTTATACGATGATGGTGGATTAGATACAGAGTCCCATTGTATTGAAGTTCAGTCAATGAGCAAACTTAGTCCTTCAGCATGTTATAAATCTATGTCTCAGATCTTGAATATAGTGATATTGATTGAACAATGTTTATTTTATTGAATGTTAACTTTATTGATCAATTTTAAAATTTTAGAGAATTTATAGTACGAAGGATTCATAAGTAGCTATTACGAATTGTTGATTATTTATTAGATTTTTAATAAGGGTACTACTATTGTCAAGGTTATTTAAAGATCTTTGATTAGTAACTAGTGTTATTGTGTATATAGTGTAATTTGCGTTTGTGAAGATGCGTCAGCGTATCATCGGTCGCGTTTATTCGGCCAAATAGTGTGTTTTCATATCTGACGGAAGATGCGTCGGGCGTAATTTTGCATTTTCGTGATAAATCGTTCTGTATCAAACATTTTCAATGCAAGAAAACTTCGAACGGTCAGTACACAAATATCTCCGCAGATGTTACGTCTAGTCTGAATGCATCAGTCAATATACACGTGGCGGAACGTTGCCGCTCTTTACGTCGGCCGACAATGCGTTGACGGAAACGGAACAGACGCTGTACGCTCGACGCACTAACGCATCATCGGTTAAGTGTGAAAGGTTGAATGTTTTCTCATATAATTGTCTGTTCTGGCGTTACGCGACCGATAATACGCGACACATCTTCCGTCAGATGTGAACCAACCCTAAGAGTGGTCCTTAGGTACGAAATTTTAAGTTTCTATTTTTTGTCATAGGTACCTAGAATGTCAGCATTAATGTATAATGCAAGACTAATTTACAATGAGTTACAATTGTTTTGTTTAATTTTCTAAAATAAAGACTGATTGAGCACAATTTCTCTTTTTTTTAATTCATACCTTAGTCGGTTAGCCAGTTTAAAAACTTATAAAAGTCTAATGTATGTTTGTAAGTATGTATGTATAATTTTATAAGAATTAATCACAATGTGCTTTCGCGTTATATAAAAGAGCTTACCGTATTTTTTATAGATAATTAACTTATTACAATTTCCTTGTTTTTCTGCCATTAACCAATAGCCGGTTATGTCATATTGGCTCCAAACCCTTAATTTGATAAAGTCCGGTGTGACGGACGTCAACAAAAAATAAATTCTACTAGTTTTTTATTCGAATATCTTTTTTACGCCAGCTCTTTTCATATTTTGAAGCTCTATCTACTGCAAAAACTCTCATGTTTATACGATCATTTAATCATCATTTGTTCACTAATTTCAAAATCTACAATGTGCTTCCTAATTAAATGTTGGTGCTTAAAATATCTTATGTGTCAATGTACAGTATACGAGTTTTTAGTTCTATGTCATACTCGAGGCCTTTCGGCAATTATTAGATCAAAATATTTATGATTTTGGGGAAGAGAAGATGGCTTTTATAAAAGCATCAGCAGTGATAAGGTGTATAAGACGACGACGTACATCTCAACAAAGGTCTTCAAGCAAAAAACAAAGTGGCCACGATATCTTCATCAATAAATTGGACGCAAAATGCACTATGATGGAAGTGAATAGTGTTCACTCCACTATTGAGCAATACATAAAATCACCAATATTCGCTCCCAGTGATGTATCACCTGAATAAGACAAGCTCGACCACAAAAGCTAAAAAAAAAAAAACAAATCCATTCACTATGGTTTCTTTCTAAACTTCGAAGAGATGGAATCGAACCTAAAATCCATACGGCCTGGCAAAAAGAAGGGAGATCCTGTAGTGGTGAACATTAGAGGTTTTAAATATTTATCTGACGGTTCCGTTTTTTATAGGTTAAGACATGTCGATGAGTGGTCCGTACTTCCACAGCGAAGAAATAACCAAAGAAACGGTCTGGTATCTCCGAACCGATTGTACAGATCTCCGTTATAAATTACTGAGAGCAAGTTTAAACATTTACAGGAACTGAAAATGGTAATAGATCAGGATTATCATCCGTTTTACAATGCATTACAATTTGATCCGGGTACCTTATGCATAATTATATCTATAATTATATTATGGGTACCTCAGAAAATAATGGTACATTTGATTTGTAACTTTTATTTATTCAATTTTTTTTATTTCACTGTTATCTTAATCTAATTAATGTTTTCTGAGAAATGTATTTTTGTTTTTTCATTAAAACTAGTGGTTTTTTATTTCAATTTTATATATGCATTTTTGTTCAAAAGCTCTGATGTGATACGTAAAGCGCAACGAAAATCTCTTATGTGTTAACTGAAACAGTTTTTTTTTTTACTATCATACGACTTTTTATTTCAATTAACAATAGCAAAATAATAAGTAGAAATTCATATGGCTGGTACCTATATTTTTTGTTGTAGTAGGTTTCATGAATTTTTTTTCAGTAGACGGTTTTTATCGATTTTCTCATAAAGTTGAATTTAACACATAAGAGGTCTTAAAGTCGCAACGACGATGTCCGCTGTGGCGGACAACGCCAAAAAGCTATTTTTTTTTTAAACACGATTTAAGAGCAGGAGATGGTATTTAGCTATATTTTCATAAATGCTCGACATATGTGTGAATAACGCTTGGTTACTCTACCGCCGTAAGCATTTAAGTAACGCGAAAGCTAAAATAACTATTCATACGATGTTTATGAAATATTGTTGAGGCAAACAGATGTGCAAAAGAAATAAGACTGAGACAGCAAAAGTAAGCAAACTACATGTAGCTCGCCCATCGTGTCAAGTCAAATATGACAACATAGGCCATTTCCCCTCAACAATGAAAGAAGGTCGTTGCAGATACTGCCAAAAGAAGACCGTTGTATATTGCATAACATGCAATACAAGATTATGCTTTGTTATAGGCAAAACCCCGAGAAATTGTTTTTAAATTTTCACGCCAAATAAAATAACATTTTCAGGTCAATTTCTGCATTTTTCATTTTTGTATTTTCTTATTTAAATAAAATAAACATAATAATAGTAACGTTTTTTATTTTTCCATAATTTGGCACTGTCCACCACAGCGGACATGCAAATCTACACGTTTATCGTTATGTCATTGGTAATGTCCGCTGTGACGGACACGAATTTTCCCAACAGTGGGCAACTCAGGATTTATTTTTACATTATTTCGGGGCTCTTTAGCACACCCCGAAAGCCTTACAATAATTAAATTTATGTATTTCTCACTTTTTTTTCGTTGCCAAATTAAGGGTTAATGAAGAGAAAAAGCACAGGTATGCTCTTTTTCTTCAACAGAAATAGAATAAATGGTGCAGTTAAATCATTTGGGTTGGAACTCATTAATGGAGTTGTTTTCATTTACGACGTTTTTCCTGTTAGTATAATTAGGACCATTTGAGGGTAAGCGACAGTAAATAGTGTTAGGAGTGTGATTTGTTTTAATTAACAATGTCATTTCATAGAGACCTAATCAAAAACTATATGGTTAAATTTTGAAACTTTTGGAACGTACAGAAAATTTTCTATGATTTTTTTTCACTTAGTTTGAACTTGTAAATTACTCTCCTGTGAAGTTTGTAAAGTGGCTGTTAGCCTCTTTTGGCCGGAAGGCATCGATATGTATGTATTTAGAAATATATGTAAGTATGTTTATCAGTTGTCTGGTTACCATAGTACAGGCTCTACCTAGTTTGGGATCAGATAACGTTGTGTTGGATGTCCTAAAATATATTAAATATATTATTCAACACAAATTCGAAGTTAGAATTTTTTGAAGTTTTCAGTTGAAGTCGGCTGGTTTCAGTTTGGTTAATGGCAATAGATTCGTCTCTTATTACATGAGGCTTATTATAACTTGACTAGCAAAATCTGCTTGTAGGGTATCTCCTCCTACCCTTGTCAGGCGTAATGTAATGTTATTTAATACCGAAGAATACAGCATTCAAATATTTGTGTGTTTTAATAAGCTGTATAAATCTTTTTGAAAGTTCCAAATGAAATAAATATGTTTACTCATGAACCTACATATGTCTAGCTGTCACAGTTCTTGTATAAAACATGTCGGAGTTTGAGCTGGGTTTAGTCTAGACTTTACTTATGATGGCAGTTAACAGAACTGTGGCCTAAATACTATAAAATATTAGGGGTAAATGTATGACATTAGCGATTTATAGTGCAAAATTAAAACTTTTTTTACAAGATGTAACATTAATTTAATCAGAATATTTGCCCTCATTATCTGTATATTGCGGCCATCTAAACAGAACTCATTTATGCATTTGCGATAGAAATCTGGTACAAGCTGTGTGAAAGTATTTTGTGCTGCCTCCTGGAATGATCTTTTTTCCACGTAAAATATTGTCCAAATCACGAAAAAAATGGCAGTTAGTTGGAGCAAACTCTCGTGAGTATGGTGGATGACATATACATAATTTCTAACTGCAGCTCCTGTGGAGTAACAACGGTGTCTCGTGCAGTGTGAGTTCGTACATTATCATGGAGCAATAATAGTGAAGATCGATTCAGGAGTCGGGGCTGTTATACTGCTAGTTTCGCCATCATTGTTCAAAGTTCGGCACAGTAAACATCTGCTGATATTGCTTGACCAGACTTGAGAAAGCTATAGTGAATAACACCATGAAGAGACCACCAAACAGTAACCATTACCTTTTATTGGTAAGCTTTGCTTTAGGGCATTGTTACGACGACGATTGTTGTTGTTTAGGGCGTTGTTGATTTATCTATAATATGTATGTATTTAGAAATATATAAGTATGTTTATCAGTTGTCTAGTACCCATAACACAAGCTCTGCTTAGCTTGGGACTAGATGGCGTTGTGTGATAGTTGTGGAATATTATTATTATAATATTATTATGTAAACATATCTCGGGATTCTGGGTTCCCGGTCTTTTGGAAGGCGTACGAGGGGCCGAAGCCAACTCGCAGAGGCCCCTTAGACACTTTAAATGGAGTGAGGTACCAACCGACGATTATCCCTGTATACACTGTGCAGGGCACACAAGGACAATCTCCGGTTGGTGTTGGACTATTGCAGGATATGGAAACAAAGATGTTGGACTATGTATTTGGTTGGCTTAATGGACTGGTTACCAAAAACTATGGAAGGTCTATGGCCCCTGCCGCATCAATGTTTTGTATATACACGATTAAATGGCAGGGGGTGACTTGCACACTCAATAATGGGCCCCCGGAAAACGTCGCTGGTACATAGTGACGCAGCGACAAGGAGGCAACACTTCCTGAGGTGCTTGAGAAGTGGAGAGGTATTCCACGGCTTTCAGAACAATCCTAGAGCCCGGAAGATGGTCAAGATCCCTACGAGCACTTACTGGAATACTTCCTTTCCCCGAGCACGTTTGCTCTTGCGAATCTCCACTCAAGCCAGCCAATAAAGGCAAGAATGAGGTGGGAGCTCTGAACCCCATCAGTGTTCACTCCAGCCGGCCAATAAAGGCAAGCCAGAGATGAGGAACATATTATTATTATTATCATTTATTCCATTCAAACATTCTTATAAATTATATTTTTAAATATTAGTTAAAAAAAAACATTTAAAAATATAAAAAATAGTAGCCCACCGGTATCGGGAACATGGTCCAAGCTACCGGCGGTCAGGGCTCCAGAGAGAGGAACCTCCTGACAATGCGAGCCGTGTCCAGAAGTACCGCTTTCTGAATCAAGCCCTTGACCCAGCTGCCCAACGAGAGCCTCTTCAGATGTCTCTTAAAGGCAAGCCAGAGATGAGGAACAAGAATTCTCCCGGGAGATAGGGTCCGTGGGGTCGCTACTGCCCAACAGCACGCCACATGCTGCCCTGCGGGTTTATTATTATTATTATTATTATTATTACCTGGGGTTAACTATTGCATTTTTCGCTTACGGTTATCTTAAAGAATCCACTTTACGTCACAATTCGATCCAATATTCCTTCATTTCTGTACCGATTCAACAAGACAGCGCAAGTTTCAAATCAGTCAAATCATGAGGCACCCATTTTTCATATTTTTTTATCTTATTGATGTAAATGAGTTAATATTGTAGGTAAGATAACATTAAACTATACTGCTTATTCCTGGGTAGTTTGACTCGGATTGGCTTCCACCATCTCCTTCAATTCAGCGTTATTCACCTGTGTGTGCGGTCTTCCACGTGGTTCGTTTTTCAAGTCGAAGTATCCATTGCGAAAGCGTTTAAACCAAAAACGCTCAGTGCCTTCATTAACAGTCTCAACTTCAAACGCAGCATTGGTATTGCGAGCCGTTTCTGCGCGTTAGTTTCTCGTCGAAACTCGTTTTAAAAAATTACTTGGATTTTCGAAGTATCCATCTTTTCTATCATAGCTGAATAAAAAGTCAATTGAGATTCGAAAATCGAATATTACTAATTTTTAACCGACTTCAAAAAGGAGGAGGTTATCAATTCGGATGTTTATATTTTTTTTTTTATGTATGTTCGGCCATAACTCCGTCATTTATAAACGGATTTGCAAAATTCTTTTTTTTGTTCGAAAGGAGTTTATTCCGAAATGGTCCTTTATAAATTTCATAAAGATCTGATGATGACTTCCGGAGACAGACACCGGAACTCTTTAAAAAATGACAGCAAATCAACCGCGATTTCTGCTATCGCATAAATATGCATTGTTTGTTTGGAATTAGTGCAGGGTAGATACCAAAACTAAAAATTTGAAAATAAAAACTTTTTTACAAAAAAAAAAAAAACAACCGACTTCCAAAAACACTACAAAGTGAAAAATAACTTTAATTTCGGAAGTCGGTGGCAAAAACCTTAAATACAAATCCTAAGACACCGACTTCCGAAATTAAAGTTATTTTTCACTTTGTAGTGTTTTTAAGGAAGTCGGTTGTTTTTTTTTTGTAAAAAAGTTTTTATTTTTTAAAAGAAAATCTCATAGGTATAGTGTAAAAAAGTTCCACTCGAATATCTCACACCATGTCAATTCAATGTGTCTACTACTATAATACGGTAATTTCATACTTTAACCCCTATTACGTAAAGGCTACAATAAGACATGGACTGTTTTAATCGTCTAAAATTAAAAATTATTTTCACCATCTGCTTGCAAAAATGATGGGATTTGACTGATCCGACACCCAATGTGAGTTTGCTGCCGTTTAGAACATGACTTACTTACAAGACCCACTTACTTCGCCGTTTTTTAATTGTTTTTTCTTGTACGTGACTTCAATAAAATATTTGTCTTGCTTTCTTTAAAAATGTATTTATAATTGTACCATTTTAAACAACAATCCCCTGAGCATTTTATTATCTTGTAAATTGTGTTTAATAAAATGTTATTTCACTGATTCTGTTTCAAAGTTATAACGTAAGTATTTTTTAATTGTTTTCCCGTAGGCAAAAATAAACGATATTTAAAATGAATTTCTAATTTTTTCATTGAGTTTGATTAATTAATAATGGTAGTTACCCACTGGAATAACATTACTATTTAATTTTATTGAGATTTCCCAAAATAATAAAAACGTTGTTTTAAAGTTTTATTTTCGTATTATTTTAACATCTTGAATTAAGTACTATTAATTTTACTCTTTTACATTCACGTCTAAATCTGAATTCTAAGAAAACTCCGCAAAAGCCGAGTTTTCAATCTGCCCCGAAACGACTTCGTATTATGAATTATGTTGATCCAACTAGTTCTTTCATGCATGTTAACTTCAAATTCCAACTATTGTGCAACCAATATAAAATGTTGGTAACAGATCTAGTTTCAATGCACATTGTGTATGTTCCGTAGTTCCAAGTTCCTTTGTTATGCTGTTCTGAGCACCGCATTGATGTTTTAGCAGTTTAAGTAATTCGTTTTGTGGTTCAAATGTAACTCTATTCGAAGTAAAAACTTACTAGAGGCTGAAGGAATTTAATTTCGGCTATCGGCAATTTTTGTTTTCTTTTCGGCCTTGGACCGAAAAATATCCGAAAATAATAGTTTTTTTTTTATCCTTCCTTATAACAAAAACAAACATAGTAACTGAGGAAATGTAGAAAAAAAGATATTTTTCGCATATAATATCAGATTGTATTAATAATTGTGCCTATGCCTTCGAAACTGTGCTTTGCTCAGGCTACTGAGATAAACATCCATCTTTGTATCTTTACTTTGGGAAAAGCATTAGCTAATTTTCAAATACAGATTTAAAGCTCAAACAGGTAAAAGCAATTATTGAAAGATTGACGCTATATTTAATTTACCAGGCATAAACCTATCAAACAACAAAATAAAAAAATTGTCTTATATTTTCGGCCGGAAATGCAAATCAGGTCGAAAATCGTTTTATGCCGACAAAAACCACCCATTTTCGAATAGATTTTTTTTTAAACGAAACAGAGAAAACTTTAAAATAATGTCGTTGTCTTATCACAAAAACATTCTGTCATTTGACAAAGCTTTTCGTTACTCCTGCTTCTTTGAAGTTATTAGAACGAACAAAAAGTCTCCAATTGCAGTTGCAAGTCATTCAAAAGGGTTAATTTATGAGGATACAATTTGGGACACCGGACATGTTAGTGCGGGGACAAAACAGTTCCCTCGACGGCACCCATTTAATTTTATTCCTCCTAACTTTTGTTGTAGTGATGCGCCTTGTTGCGAATACTTGAATTTACATATACGCAAAAAGATTACTTAGCCATGCTTGAAAAAGTAACATTTTTTTTTATTGAGGACTGGACAAAAGATATTTAATTTTAAAAGTTTTGTTTTATAAGACTCATCATCATCATCATTTCAGCCGTAATACGTTCACTGTTGGACTAAGGCCTCCCCCAATTTGGGGGGCTTTTCAATAATCGCCACGCTTGGCAAGCGGGTTGGCGATCGCAGTATGGTGGTAAAATATATAGAGAACGCTGCTGCCCATTCTCTAGTAAGTCCCTTAGTCGCCTTTTACGACACATACGGGAAGAAATGGGGTGGTGTTATTCTTTACGTCCGGCACCACACGGTACCGTTATAAGAATAAATAACTTATATACCCAAACTAGCTGGACTAATTACTCTGAATGATGGTGAGAACCGCATCAAACCGTTGCGTAGTTTAGAAGAAAAAAGCGGTCATACAGACCGACATGAAAACTGACTTCAGTTTCTAATATGCGTAGCTTTATAGTCAATTGATAATGTACCTATTTCCTTGTGTAAAATTCTCGCACAAAATAAGGTATATTGATGGACTCAATCCTTAAGGCATTCTCGCCCAGTTGACCAAGAGTGGTGGATAGATATGTTGGTAAGTGCTCTATTTGAGAGGAGATAATGTAATATTAAAACAAAATTGAATAGATAACACAGTGAATATAATAATTTTATAGGTAGTTTTTGCACAAGGTCAGATTTGAGTACCAAATGAGGCAATATGAGAAACTAAACCCTAAAATATTTATTATTCGCAGAATTTGTGCTAGGTTTATATTGTTTTAAAATAAGTGCAAACCCATAGTCTGTTCCAAAAGTACTTGATGAAGATATAACAAATTGATCTGAAAAAGTATCTGTGGATGTCAATTTGTACCGCCACTTACATATGGAGTGCGTGTAATTTGATTCTGTGACCAGTAAAACCCGAAATACTCATTTTAAATCATCTTTAACACTTTTTTTTGGTTTTTATTTGACCCCTGAAGTTAATTTTATAACCAAAATTTTTGGTCATAAGGTTTTTAAATAAAAAAATAATGTTATTCAAACAATAATTTAAATACGGATAAAGGTGTAAGAAATCTGTAGTGATTGCGTAAGGATAAGAAAATGCAAATCAAATATGGGCATTTATGAAATGTCAGGAGCTAGACGCACAGTTCCAATTGGTCCTTTCCTAGGAAGAAGAGCTTACTCTACGGTTATTCTTTTTAAAATAATTAGCTTTTACGTAATGTTTTCAAATTACAGTATTAATCGGTAGGGAGGACAGTGTCTGCCTGTCGATAAGTACCAGGTTATTTAAAAAATGGTCTACAAATCTATAGTCTACAAGACCTCATAAGTACTCACATTCACAAAATATAAAAAATGTACATTCATAAAATATAAATAAAATATTTAAACTTAAACCGGGTTTGTTTACAGTTCCGCTGGAATTATGTATCTTGTACCTTTAAACGAGCAATTCTTGTATAAATATATATAATCTGAATCTCGGAAACGGCTCCAACGATTTTCATGAAATTTAGTATACAGGGGGTTCGGGGGGCGATAAATCGATCTAGCTAGGATTCATTTTTATAAAATGTCGTTTTATTCGTGTTTTCAATTACCAAATTTATCGATAATCAACTTGAACATAAACTTATTATTTTAAACACAATTTACCAAAAAATACCGAGCAAAGCTCGGTGAATCTCGGAAACAGCTCCAACGATTTTTATGAAATTTAGTATACAGGGGGTTACGGGGGCGATAAATTTACAATTTACCAAAAACACAATTTACCAAAAAATACCAAGCAAAGCTGGGTCAACCAGATATTTGTAATAACAGACAATATGTTTTACGAATTTACCATTATTTGAAATCATGGCATGTAGTGATAGGAATGAGACTAAAATTACAATACACTGGTATTACACTTTCCTAGAAATTTTCCAATATTCGCTATTGTTAGAAATCAGTTTTGCATAAAGTAATCAAACCCTCAAATCTTATTTTGGATTAAAATTCATAGAGAAACATAACATAATGTTTGTATTACATGCATTTTTGTTCTTTTCATTTCTTTCTGTCGTTCAGCGTCAAAATCAAAATAAATTTATTCTAAATAGGCTGAGAAAAAAAACCTTTTGAATACCAAAATTATATAAGACAGTCTCACAAAAATCCCACCATTTACCACTTCCTAGTGCTGGCAATAAAAAGAACCTATATCCCGTAGCGAAAGAGAAAATTTCAAATTTTCTTTTGCTACTCTTTCATAGAAAACTGCAATACTTTTGCGGTTATTTTTTTTTGTCTAATAAATCGACGAACATTTTCAACGCAAGGATTCAAAATGTGAAGACTGTACTGAATGCCCACGCATTCAGTACAGACTTAATAGGCTATGTCCTGCCACCTTGTATGATAGATGATATTGATCTCTTGGTCATATTGAAATTGAAAACTTTTTACAAAAAAATAACAACCCACTTCCTAAAGAAAAAAAAAAAAAAACTACAAAGTGAAAAATAACTTTAATTTCGGAAGTCGGTTTCTTAGGATCTGTATTTAAGGTTTTTTGACACCGACTTCCGAAATTAAAGTTATTCTTCACTTTGCAGTGTTTCTTTTTAGGAAGTCGATATTTATTTTTTTGTAAAAAGTTTTTATTTTTTATTATTTAGTTATGGTAGATAACTCGCACTAATCTAATCGCGTTATTCGTTCATTTGCCGCGCAAATACTTAATGCAAATTTAAGACTTAAATGGTTTTCACATGGATCGCATAGTCCGAATAGAACCAAATTAAAATGGGACCACACCTCCTCCTTTTTTTGAAGTCGGTTAAAAATTGTTTATTTCGTAACCATATTCAGTTGAAACACGTTAATGACTGGAGCCTCTTTTTAAGCAAACAATGCCTATATTATTCGCTCTTCCTTATCAAGGTTAATACAAAATACATATACAAATTAAAAGTACAGGAAAAACAATAATTATCTAGGTGCAATTATGAATGTGGTTATGAGAGTGGGTTTTTGTGTGATTCGTGCGTGGGTGGGTAGGTGTGTATGTGTGTTGAGAGAAACGAGTGAGTTAACTTATTGTTTGCAATAGTGCCTCAGTATCTTCATAGGGAAGTGGTTTTATCAAATTTATTACGATTTTTTTACATACATGTGCTTGTTTAGTGTGTATGTATGCATATCCTAATTTATTTGCTATCGGACCAGCATGTCTTCTTTTTCCATACTTCTTTATTAGTCGAATTGGGTCATAGAATTCGCAAATGTTCTATGGTCATGGTTAAAATTAACTTTGGCAAAAAAAAAAAAGTAGTCCTTGGTGCAACTCACCCTAAATAATCCGAGTAAGTAACATCACTACAGTTCGTATGTAATCCCAAGCGACAACAAGTTTGAATGTCTCTTTACTGTTAATAAATTTAAGAACCATTCCTTTGGCACGCTCGGGGTTGGAACTAGTGCTCCACTTTAATATTAGCCTTGAAGATAATTTCCTGCTTCTTTCTACTTTGCCTTTTCTGAGCTGGATTGGGCTTTCTGTAAAACCTTTCCTCAAAAGGCTCTTCCAGATATTTCCCTGCATTGTTAGACTCACATAAAATTCTAATAATATAATGTTTAGACTTTAAAAGAGACCTCTGAATTTGTTTCGGCATTTCTGCTCAGATAACAGTCAGTTAGGAAATGCCAGCGCCATCTAGTTCTAAAAATAATTAACCAAAAAATATTGACGTGCAAAAGTGTCTTTTAAGATCGACTTACAGAAATGAACCTTTCATTTCATTTCCAACCTAGAGAGATAGCAGCGTAACACACATACAGTAGGGATGGCATATATTTTGATAGTTCAATAATATTCATTGCGTTTTTTACATTGTCTAGCAGACAAATGTTTCAAACATATGAAGCAATAGATTGGCAATAGCCTAAAATAGTATGTTACGCAATTAGGGTGAAGGATTCAGAAACTTACGAAAACTGAATTGATATTCGCTTCCATGATTAAGAATATATTTCAAATAAATGCATTTGGAGTATCTGTTTTTAATATCAAAGTAACAGCTTTTTATTATACAAAATATATATGAAATATTCATAACAAAAAAAAAAACTATATTTAAAATTTTTTGTCTGTCCTTCTGTTTATTACGGCTAATCTCCGACACGGCTTGTTGTTCCGGTGACACATTCTCATGAGATAATTTCCGACGGCCACGTGAGCTGAGCCGTGGGCACAGCTAGTCAATAAATAAGAAGATCTATCGTCGTTGATCAGAGAAAAAATGTATAGACATAACATAATATCTCGCCTGTAATTCCCGAAGGGCTAGGTAGAGATGACCCACATTTCGCCAGTTACCTATATTTTAAGTCACAGTTATTAGACGGCGAGCTTATTGCCATCAACCGGGCCCAAATAAAGACTCCGGGCTGTTACTGGGATATTTCTAATGGGAAAACTCAGTGACCGTTTGGCCGACGTGGGAATCGATTTCAGGACCTTGTGCTCAGCTATAAACCAATGGGGCAGGATGTATAATATTGAGTTGAAGATGATATTGCTGAAAATAGGGTGACTACTAAGATAACAACTAATGTGTGGCAGAAAAAGACATGCTGATTCAACGCCAAATTAACGCGACATAATTTACGTTAAAGGTAAATTTCCTGACTAAATAAAGACTTAAATCGCGTACACATATAATTTTTTAAGTTTATGACTTAATTAATTTTATTGTTGTTTTTGTATTTATTTTTGTTTCATATCGCCATTTTGTAAGGTTTTTTAACGTGAAGTATCAGTGTTTTTAATTATACATCAACTAGCTTTTGCCCGCAGCTTCGCTTGCGTTAAAAATAACAATAAAATAGTTTTTTTTTCAAAGTATCCTGTGTTACTTCTAATACCTCCAAGTTTATGTATACAAATATTGATGACAATCGGTTAAGTAGTTTTTGCGTGAAAGCGTCACAAACAAATATACATTGACATTTCTAATATTAGTATGATTTAATATTAATTGCCTTAGTTTTTTTATAACCTTACAAATTTACTCGACAGGACGAAATTGTTGTCTCATCTATATTTACTGAGAGTTCGAAATTTGATAATATAAGCATTTCTGATGTTTAATAAGTCAACGATGTTATCGGTAATTATCAAATAAATATATCATTTGAGGTTTTAAATACTACCTTTCGAAATTGTTATAAAAAGCGTGCGAGATGAACTCATAAAGCGCGTCTTCTCTTATACCTATTATAATGTTCCTCATAAGGAGCGAATTGTATTCTTTCTGAGTGAAATAAATTGTCTAAAACTGTAATTTACCCTACTCATACCATACAAAAGCGAGTTCATACTCACTGAAATCTCTTGCAATCGCCCTAAGCCAAAATAAATTACCATCACTATCTTTAATAATGGTAAAAATACTTCCCGTCTCACTGTTATTGAAGAATATTCTCAGTACATTTATCGAAGGAAACTCCTCGGGATTTAATACTGAGTAGAGCTTGATGTAAACATTCGGAGGAAAAAGGGAATTCTTTTATGTTCTTTTTTTGCTATTTGGAAAAAGCTTAAAGAAAACTTTTGATATCTGATCTTCTCTGTGCTGGTGTTTTAGTTTATGCTTTATGTAATACTAGTTTTTGCCCGCGACTTCGTCCGCGTCAATGTCGGTTATCGCGGACACAGACGAAGTCGCCTAAATATATATTATGTAATAAAAGCCAAATAAAAAAGTTTCATCATTCTAGCTTTAAAAATGACAATAGTTCCCTACAACATTTCATCCTCCCTTTCAACCCTTTAAAACCCCTTTTCCGCAATAAAAAGTAGCCTATGTCCTTTCTCAGGCTCTAAACTATCTGTGTACCAAATTTCATTTAAATCGGTTCAGTAGTTTTTGCAGGAAAGCGAGACAGATAGAGTTACTTTTGCATTTATAATATTACTAACTTCTACCCGCGACTTCGTCCGCGTTAAATTTCTTGTTCCCCCGTCCCTTCCCGTCGCGTGGGATGCTTACCCGTGCGACTTCCCCGTTTATGTAACATTTTTCATAACTGCTCCGCTCTTCTTGGTTGTAGCGTGATGTTATATAGCCTATAGCCTTTCTCGATAAATAGGCTACTCAACTCAAAAATATTTTTTCAATTCGGATCAGTAGTTCCTGAGAACAGCGCGTTCAAACAATCAAACTTTTCATAGATAATATTGAGTCCTTTTAATTATTTTTACGAGTTTAGCAATTTCGTGAACTATTAGATAGAGATCTTGCTCAGCGGCGCTCGCTTGGCTGACGGAACACTCGCGGAGAGACTCTTGCGGTACATACGTGTACCAGCGGGTCATCGTGCATCGCCGTCGCATACTCGCTGTTCGTATCTCACAATAATAATAATATAAGCCTTTATTCAGACACAGAATTTTTAACATAGTTTGAATTTTAATCTAACGACTCTGGCTAGTCAGTGACACCGACAACCCGGTCTGTTTGCCCAACATTGGCAAAGGCCTCCTCCACCTCCTTCCACTCTGACCTATTTTGCGATCTCCTAGTCCATGTCTTCCCTGCTATGATCTTTATTTCGTCTTCCCATCTTCGGAACTGTCTACCTCGATTTCTTTTCTTATTTCGTGGATACCAAAATACTGTGCTTTTGTTCCACATTTCAGTGTCTCTTTATATGGCCGGTCCATTTCTACTTCAGTTTCTTTATTCTGTTTGTTACATCTTCAATTTTGGTGCGTCGTTTCTCACCAACTCATTTGCAATTATTCGCTTTTCGCGGGATCGGAATCTTAGTAGGCTGTGCAAAATTAATTGCAGCGATAACGATACATACGTTCAGATTTTTTCCTAACTATGTAGGGGTCGTCTTCCAGTCTAACTGGACTGGAACATAGAGTGACTGCCTATCTGAGCTCCACAACCCAGTTACCAGTACTATGCTTTGAGTGAGGCTGGTTGTCAGACTTTCGGGCTTCTGACGACCTGTAACTACTAGTGTTACAAAAGAACTTGAGTCCTTGAGTCGTAATTTTAAAGACTCGACTCAATTATGCAAGACTCAGTGTGCTCAAAAGGCTCGGAGTCTAGAGTCAAGCCAAGCCCGAGTCATTTTTAAGCCACTCGAGTCGTAAAAAGAACTCGAGTCTTAAAAAAGGACTCGAGTCTTAAAATGAATTCGAGTCTATGAATAATTCGTCAGATTATTTGTACGCATAATTACATCATAACCACTCATTAGAACGTATCATTCTTCTATTCGAGTCTTTTCGAGTGATGAGCTACAAGTTTCATCTTCATGTTCCAAGTTTTTCTTTAAGACTCGAGTCTTTTTTAAGACTCGAGTGCTTGACTCTAGACTTCGAGCCTATTGAGCACACTGAGTCTTGCGTAATTGACTCGAGTCTTTAAAATTACGACTCGAAGACTCGAGTCCTTTGCAACACTAGTAACTACTATCAAAGATCAACGACAACCCATTTTCATGCTTTCCTAGGCACGGTGGGTCTTGGTATGTAAGCGTGGTCAACCAGGGCCAACCACAGCAAGCGTAGCTTAACCTGCACCCTAATTGCGAAACGCACTATTTATCAGAATCTGAATGTGATTGAAGATTATTTCTAAACCATTGCGTCATTTGTTCGAATAAATTGTAAGCTCAGCAACGTAAATAACGCAATGAATGTTGTTTAACTATCAATATGAAACTAATTCCAACTGATCGTAATTACCCCTCTGATCTGTCGACTGTTATTGCTTAGCCACAAGCTCTTAACCTCTAAGTCCCTGAGATACCACATTTGGTATGTAAACAATTGTTTTTTAATTGTGTCAGTAATTACGGTAATTTACCGGTTAAGTTCAGTTTACTCAATTAAGAAGTTGAAAATGAAACATAAAATAAAACTGCAGTTTAAACAAAAAGAAAACAAACTACACGAGTTAATTCTGTATCCCCTACGTAAACAACAACAAAACATTAGTTTAATTGTTCTAGATAACGTTGTTCTCCAAACAATCAGTACTTGCTACGTGTTCATTTGTTTCAACCCCTAGTTCTATATAAGGGTTGAAATTAAACTTTTATGCAAATAAACGATTGTGATTTAGAAAAATTAAGCCTCAGATATTCTTCTTCTTTCGTTTCGATGGTACTCGTACAATTTTTACTAAATTGTTTGAGCCCAGTAGGTGGCCAAGTTTATTGCGGCATCAGCGGCATTTTTGAGATCATCTGAGGTGCAGGTGAACGGGCACTTGGGACACTCCAGCAACAAATGAAAGTCTTCAAATGGTGGGGTTTTAAATGGTTTTAGTTATATAGTGGGTAGTGGGAGGGGTCCGTGGATACATGATATCAGCCACACAGGGCGATCGCATATTAAGTCACGCGTATCGAAGTCGGTTCTTCGATGACAGGCCATCCATTCAAGGCTCCTACATGCCGCGGCAAGCACAATAAGCCGTTGCTCTGGGCTGTCACTCGTAGCTTTGACAGGCATTACAGGTAGACAAAAACCTAAAAAACTCTCTAGTCTTACCAAGTGTAACCCAGTAACAGAGTTGTGGAGGTAGATAGGCAGTCGATCCAAAGAAAATATTTTTTTTTTGTGGGTGGGAAATCATTAAATTACTTCTCCCGCTCTTGAGTGGAGCGGGAGGGCGTACCAGACTTTTACTGACTAAAACCCACCCGTGTTCCTTCAGTTGCCCATGTGCCAGGGCCACGGTGACTCTTTCGAATATATCTCGCGACCCTGGCAGAAAAAAAAAAAAAACTTGTAATAAACTGCAAGCTGACTTAAGCCAACAGCCAAAAGTTTGGGAAAAGACTAAGTAAAAGAAATAATATACGGAGTAAACCAAATAACTAAGAACAAAACGTCAATTTTTATTCTGTTTCTCTCAGTCATCAAAAATGTAATTTACTTACATAGTGTAGCGTATGTAAGCACCTTTAGTATTATTATGAATGTATGTGTAAGCACTCCTTATTTAGGTTTAGCCAAGTAAGCATTTTATTAAGATAGTGTACGTTTAATCTATGTGCAGACACAATAAATCGAACCATTATCCAATGCAGATGTCTTTCATTTACCACGTCACTTCAATCCATACTTTATACTTTATATACTTTATTATTTAATTTTATTATTTATTATTTAATATTATAAATGTAAAAGTAACTCTGTCTGTCTGTCTGTCGGTCTGTTTGTTTGTCTGTCTGTCTGTCTGTCTGCCTCGCTTTCCTGCTAAAACTACTGAACCGATTTAAATGAAATATGGTACACAGATAGTTTAGAGCCTGAGAAAGGACATATGCTACTTTTTATCCCGGTACTATGTTCCCGCGGGATAATTTCCGACCTCCACGCGGGTGAAGCCGCTGGCAAAAGCTAGTAGTATATAATATTTCACAAGTTTTTGGATGATTGAACTGTATGAAAAATGATATGACTTGAAAGGGAGGGTTTACCGCGATGACGACTAATAGGGATGTAAGGAAGAAAAAGAAACATGTTAAGCCGACCTCAAATAAATTAGGATATAGCAGAATATTTTTGTGATGATATTTGACAAGGCTTTAAAATTTACCGTCGCAGAGATGAGATGACTACTAGATTTTAAACTTTGTACATATAGGGGAAGTAACCTTTAGATCTATAAAGTATAGTGTGAGTCAGATTCGCTCGCTAAAGTTTCCGTTTCCTGCCCTATCTGCTGGAGATAGGGCAGAAACAAACAGCTGATGTGGCCTTAATTATGGGGTCTTTGGATAAAGAATTAAAAAAAAGCGGCCAAGTACACGTCGAACGCGAATTCGAAGGACTCCGTACTACCGTACATTATGTAACATTACATATATTTTTTATTTGTTGATATAGTTGCTGGAATGGTGGTTTGAAATTTTCAAGTCTCTGCCTATTACGGTTTAAAACATACGGCCCTGTGACAGACTGATGGACGGGCGGACAACGGAGCCTTAGGGTTCCGTTGATACCCTCTAGGTAACCGTAAAGTAGCTTTCAATATCCACACTATATCCACACTAATATTATAAATGCAAAAGTAATTCTGTCTGTCTGTCTCGCTTTCCTGCTAAAACTGCTGAACCGATTTAAATGAAATTTGGTACACAGATAGTTTAAAGCCTGAGAAAGGACATAAGCTACTTTTTATCCTGGTAGTATGTTCCCGCGGGATAATTCCCGACCTCCACGTGGGCGAAGCCTCTAGCAAAAGCTAGTTACGTATAAAGAACATTTGTTAAATCGCAATTTAAAAAACGTTTAAACAGAAAGTGTGTCTCTATATATTTTTCAAAAGCAAAACTGTCAGTTGTATCGGTATTTGCGCCTTTATTTATGTCAAAACGTCGCGTGAAGCTGTTTGGATACTTAAAAAGTTTCGTTTTGTTCCACGTCGAGGTGGACGGGTGTTTGGTCGGTATGTTTCTTGTTCGGGACTTCCTATTTGGGTTTGTCTATTAGGGCTAAAGACACTAAAGGAAAGGCCATTTTATAGATTTCAATAATAACTTTTTATCCTTTGCTTTATGCATTGGAAGGTGTGTTTTACAAAGTTTTCCTGACTTGTGTGATTCCACGCAAGATTAAATAATAGTCACTATAGAAAAAATGAGTTAAGTGTTGAGCGCGGGCTTGGATGGTAAAACAATCTTAATATGTATAAACTACCTTTTGCCAGTGGCTACGCTTGCGTGGAGGTCGGATAATATTCCGCGGGAACGTACTATCGGGATAAAAAGTACCCTTTGTGTTAATCCAGGTTATAAAATAACTGTGTTTCAAATTTCATCCAAATCCGTTCAGTAGTTTTTGCGTGAAAGAGTAACAAATATCCACACATCCGTACATACAAACTTTTGCATTTATAATATTAGTAGGATTACGCGTCACGTTGTTTGTCCGGGATGGACTCCTAAACCACTTAACCGATTTAAATAAAATTTGTACACCGTGTGCAGTTTGATTCAACTTAAAAGATATAATAGTTTTTATCTCAATTACTGATCTCAATATTTGCAAATTAAATATTTTTATATGACAATGTGTGTATTTATTGGTTAGTTCTATGAATTCCTAATAGATGGCGTGAGTTTCTATTTCTAGATAAACTTCTTTACATGCTTAGATCTTTGAAACTACGCAAAGGATTTAACATGGTTTTCACCAATAGACAGGGTGAATCAAGAGGGAGGTTTGTAAGTCTAATACGCGAACGCAGCCGCTGAAAAAAGCTAGTAGGTATATTTATAAGTTACAATGAGCAAGACACAACAGTGTTGAATAGGTCGATTTATTTTTGTTATACTCCAAATATTTATAAATTTAATTTATTAGAGACGGCCCTACACTAAATTATGTTTTACAATACCTAATATTATTCAATGAGTAAGATAGTCTGTGCAAAGTATACATTTTCGACGTAAGTACGTAATTTCCCCGTAAAAAATGAAACGTGCTTTTTGTCATGCCATTACAGTATGGTAGTATTAGTGTTGTTATGATATACTGGGGCCAAGATCCTAGGCTATTGGTTACTAAGAAACTGAACTGTTAAACCCACATACATATCCACACACGGTCGATACACAAGGCACATATTACTAAAAGTTACATTACGCTTGTACACAAAAAAGCCGTAATTACACGACATAAAACACATTAAGGGCGTATTTTACTATTAAAACTAAACGTTATAATATAATATTCAACTCACTTCAAGCATTTAACAGAGTCAAAACTCCACTCTTTTGATTTCACAAACATAAAGTGAGCATAAGTGCGAATGAAGTGAGTGTAAGTGAATTCAAGCTGAAACCAGTTAAACCCTGGCCCTATTTAAATCAATAAACTACAAAAGCCCAACAGCAAACATAATCATTTAATAAACGTTAAGTCAGCCGGTTATTAATTTAGTAATTAAAATTCATAATTATTAATAATACCAGTTCCTGCCGTTATTAAACAAAATAATTACATGATTGAGCGAACAATGTACGGTTGGTTGACCGCTTATTGATAAATGTTTTATAATTTATTATGTAAATTTTAGTAGTATAACTTAATTAAAGATTTTTAGTTAATAATTGTTTCATTTGAACTTTAATCGCTGTTTGGCCCAATGAATCTGCCAAGCCTTTTTATTACTAAGTTGGGGTCGGCTTTCAGTCTGTGTCTCTGCTTCGGTATACCCCTTGATAAGACTGTTTGACAAAGTTTAGAGCTTCTGACAATTCGTAATTACTGCAAAGATCTACAAATGACAGGGGGTTAAAGGCTTTTTTTTTTTTTTTTTCAGGATGGGAAATCATCAAATGACTTCTCCCGCTCTGGGCGGAGCGGGAGGGCGTGTCAGACTTTTACTGACTAAAACCCACCCGTGTTCCATCAGTTGCCCATGTGCCAGGGTCACGGTATCTCTTTCGAACTATCACGCGACCCCGGCAGGCATCGGTCCTAGTAGACCCCTACACTGCTGCTGACATCTCTTTGAGGCGCGCGTGGAACACTGCGCGCCGTCGACCCGAGCTTGGTACTTACCGGGCGGCGAGCTACCCGTTGCTCGCCACCCTCAAGCTCGTGCCTACGGTGGTCGGGAGTTCGCTATTGACTCCCGACGCCCGGGGCGTCTCCTCCTGCGGCGGCTAGGGACGTGAGGGCGCAGAGACTGCCACTCCCTCACCCGCCCCGCCTCCTCCTTCGCGAGCATTACTGCTTCGCAGAAGGAGGTGACGGCTTCCCATTCCCTCGCTCCGTACCATGGCTCGCACCAGGGCCGGTCGCGAGAGGTCGCCGCCGCCGATCACCTCCACGAGGACACGGCGGTGCTCCGCCCAGGCAGGGCACACCCCCACCGTATGCTCCACCGTGTCCTCCAGACGGTCCTCACAATGGATTGAGGAAGGTCTCGATTTCAAAAATTGGAACTCGCACCACGAATGACTTCAAGTTCCTCCCGCTTTATCCTGAACAGGAACCCACCGAAGCACCCATGCCCGGTGAGAACCTGCGTCAGGCGGAAGGTGAGGACGCCGTGACGCCTCTCTATCCACTCCTCAAAGAGGGGACTTACCGCCGCAATTGTGGCGTGCCCAGCACTGGGTTGCGACAATCGTACCCGCCATGTCGCCATGAGATCACACCGGAGCTCTGTCTGCCGTGCCGCGATTTGTCGCGGCAGCGGAGTTTCGCCCCGGCGTTTCGCCTCCTCGCGCCACTCCCACATGTGCGCGAGGACCTTTGCCTCCAGATCCCATGGCGGCACTCCGGCAAGGAGGCTCGCCGCCTCGCACGAGACCGTGCGGTATCCCCGGATTAACCGGATGGCCATGACCCTCTGGGCCGCAAACAACCGGCGCGCTGGGCGCAGCCTCAGTGAGGGCGCCCACACCGGTGCCCCGTAGAGGGCTATGGACCGCACGATCCCCGTGTAGAGACTCCGGCAGGAGGCGTTTGGACCCCCCAGATTGGGCAGGAGCCGCTTTAATGCAGCCCCAGCCCACTCCAGTCTGGGAGCCAAACGTCGGAAATGCTCAACGAAGTTCCACCGGCTGTCGAGGACAAGTCCCAGGTACTTCATCGTCGACTCGACGCCGATGTGAACCCCTCCTACCGTAAGTTGGGAACCCGCAGGTGGCGCGTTCCGAGGACCATGAAAACCCATGGCCTCGGACTTGTGCAATGCCACCTCGAGGCCCAATTGCCGGATCCTATCGACGATTGTCGCAACCCCGCGTGTCATCAGTTCGGCCGCCGCCTCGTACGACCTCCCCTGCGCAAGGACCAGCGTGTCGTCAGCGTAGCAAACTACGCTGACGCCGCTAGGGAGGTCGGCGCGCAGCACCCAGTCGTAACCGATGTCCCACAGATGCGGCCCCAGAACCGATCCCTGTGGGACACCGCACGACATCTCTCGCCGGTTCCATTCCCCCTCGTGACCGGGGTAGATGACGGCCCTATCCGTCAGATAGGCCTCGACCACGTGACAGAGGTAGGTCGGCTTAGCGTGCTTTTCAAAGCATGAGGGTCTTGATATGTAATTAACGGTCACCTATTCACTTTTGTCACCGCCGTTATTGCTAAGCCAGGACCTCCTCTTCGTGTCACCCAACCAGGGTTAAATGAATTTTAACCCTGGTTGGGTGTAAGTACGTATTTAATCGTTATTATATCAGGTATCTACCACCTCTATGTCATGTTTTTGGCTTAGCACCCAGTCTTGGCATAATCTAAAACACAAAAGCAACAAAAAAAATATCAACATACTTGCTTAACGTGTTTGGGTGATTTAAAAATAAGAGTCCAGGATTTCTCACATATTTTTTCTTCATCACAAGTACACTTATTATTGACAGATTACCTAATTATTCCACCTCATAATTCACTTCTGCCCTCAATAGGATCGCAATCAACCAGTATTTCACATTTTTTTCGTAAAATTTTCTACCGTCACAAATCATATTACTTTCTCACTATATAATTACCGATTTTATTTTCTAGCATCCCAAATAAACATCCCGAACTGGTAAACTAACAAATAACAACGCAAGTCCAAGTTGTGCCTTAGTGGACTCACACGGTAAAACTTGTACTGTATTTTATACAACACTACTGATCTTAGTCCGCATACTTTATACGTTGATTTCTTACTTAAAGCTGCTGCATTATACACTGGTTTAAAGTTGGAAAGCGCTTTTTAAGCTTTGGATGTTTGCGGAAATGTAAGATGGATTTTCGTTCATCGCTTTTCTGTTGGACTTGACTTCTGATGAATGTAGGTTTCAATTAAGAATTTCTTTATAGTAGTAAAGAAATTCTTAATTTGAATTAGCTATAGTCAAACCAATAGGCATCGTGTTACCTAATAACTTGGTTACACACAGATATCTATACCGTGGTATCCAGTTGCAACCAATTTTTTTTTATTTTTTTTTTTTTGTTCGGAAATCATCAAATGACTTCTCCCGCTCTGGGCGGAGCGGGAGGGCGTGTCAGAGTTTTACTGACTAAAACCCACCCGTGTTCCATCAGTTGCCCATGTGCCAGGGTCACGGTATCTCTTTCGAACAATCACGCGACCCCGGCAGGCATCGGTCCTAGTAGACCCCTACACTGCTGCTGACATCTCTTTGAGGCGCGCGTGGAACACTGCGCGCCGTCGACCCGAGCTTGGTCCTTACCGGGCGGCGAGCTACCCATTGCTCGCCACCCGCAAGCTCGCGCCTACGGTGGCCGGGAGTCCGCTATTGACTCCCGACGCCCGGGGCGTCTCCGCCTGCGGCGGCTACGCCCCGGGCGCAGAGACTGCCACTCCCTATGCAATGGAATCACCCGGACGTATTCTCCCGCTTTATCCTGAACAGGAACCCACCGAAGCACCCATGCCCGGTGAGAACCTGCGTCAGGCGGAAGGTGAGGACGCCGTGACGCCTCTCTATCCACTCCTCAAAGAGGGGACTTACCGCCGCAATTGTGGCGTGCCCAGCACTGGGTTGCGACAATCGTACCCGCCATGTCGCCATGAGATCACACCGGAGCTCTGTCCGCCGTGCCGCGATTTGTCGCGGCAGCGGAGTTTCGCCCCGGCGTTTCGCCTCCTCGCACCACTCCCACATGTGGGCGAGGACCTTTGCCTCCAGATCCCATGGCGGAGGCAAGGAGGCTCGCTGCCTCGCAGGAGACCGTGCGGTATCCCCGGATTAACCGGATGGCCATGACCCTCTGGGCCGCACTCAACCGGCGCGCTGGGCGCAGCCTCAATGAGGGCCACTTAGATTTGAAGCCGATCATAACATGGTTGTGAGAAAGTTAGGTAGATAAATTAAGAGTGGCAAAACATAGGTGATTTCGTCTGTCATAGCCTGGGCAGATATTCATTTTCCTATTAGCACAGAAATCACGTTACCTAAATTAATAATCCTTGTAATATTATAGATAATTATGTCAGTTTAAATATATTTTGTATGTTTGTTACTAATTCACGCAAAAATTGCTAATTGTCTATTGTATCGGTAGAACCTGCCTAGTCTTACATTCCCGTGGGATGATTTTCAATCTCCACGAGTGCCAAAATCACGGACAAAAGCTACTATTTCATATATTGTTCATTAAAATTAAGAACATTAACCGAATTCGCGTTAGTCACGTCTTATTAAATGTAAAATATTGAACGTCTCTCAAAGTTTTCGCAGTTCCTAACTCAAACTTCACTGTTTTAAGGCAAACTTCGTTTAAACGATTTTCTTTGACTTTGCTACTTAGCTTTGGGTTGGCCTTTGGTCTTAATTTTAAAATTAGGCCTATAAAATTAGTTCTATACTTTGTATTTATATTAAAATTTCTTGGTCTTTGTATTGAAGTGTTTTTAAACCAATAACAATTTGAGCTTTGTACTTAACTAAAACATTTTCATTAGGTGAGATCGAAGACTATTGTTTTATTGCAGGATGGACCCAAAATGCCGCAATAAAAAAATAGTAATAGTAAGTATTTATATTTTTATTTCGTAATATATTTAAATTAGAGTAGTACAATTTTTGAATTTATGTTTTATTTTGTACAGTTGCACAAGTTGTCTTTATCTCTTTTATATTCTCTTCTATCTCAGGTATGCTGGAAGAGATTTCTGTTACATATAAGCATTGCCTTTGTACGTATTTTACTGTACCTGTTTTTCTGGTCTGTTTATATGTCTGAATAAATGGTTATATAAAGTGATCAATTAAGTGAAGCTGGTTTAATTTGTGACACACTATAATCGCCTATTCGGTGACGTCATGCAAAACTTCGTTTTGAGAGATACTCGAAGTTTGCCTCTTTAAAATCTGGAATACCGATAAAAAAACCTTCATACCTTTTATTTTCCCACCTACGCATATAAGCTTACACCTCCGCTAGGATAGCCTCTTTAACATCCCCAGTTCAAAAACCTGAATCGAGAAACAACCGTGATTTACTAAACAAATAAAACCAAAACACACTTGTTCTAGTACCATGCAGTGATCTATACCATGCATCCATCAGCCCACCCAATCTGGTCACAAAGGGCCCCGTAAACTAAGAATCAACCCTCAATCAGGCTGTAAATATATTTTCCTTAGCACTGACCTTGTTCGAAACAGCCGATAAAATATTCCTTGTTCAGGGCAAAACGGATTACACCACAAATACCCATGTGTCACTCTGATTGTCACATTTGTCTTTTTTACGATGCTCAATGACGTTGCTATGGACACCGGCGCTGTCTTATAATTCCGTGACCTTTCTTGATAAAAGAAAAAGTTATATTGGCTTTGATCTTGCAAGATTTTTATTTCCACCCTGATCTCGTTTTAGGGGGTCGTCATAATTCAATTTTAGAGATTCGACTGTGTTAAAGTGGTCTAAGAGAGACTGTGAAAGATACTGTAAATGGAACTTGGGATATAGGTACAGACGCCACCAGGTCAAGCTACCCGAAACTGTCAATTTTTCCCAATGAACCTTGAACTTAATGCTCTAGAAATAAAGTCGAAAATCTATCAAAGAAATCTGACAGATTGTAGTAGCTTGATGTGTTGGCGTCTGTACAACAATTTTCGGTTTGAAAAGATTCATTTTAAGTGTTAGTTTATACAAAAAATCTCTGTCTCACTATCTACGTAATCATACAAAGAAATAAATAGCATAATCAGTGTATTATGTTCCTGGTACATAGGCCTCCTCTCAGTAAAAGGGTGTTGGCCGTAATCCACTGCGCGGGCACAGTGCGAGTTGGTAAATATGTATGATGGTGATAATGTTTTAGGACATGTTGGTTTCCTCACGATGTTTTCCTTCACCGTTTTGAGGGCAGTGTTGTCGAAATAATTTACACAAGGTTAAGCACCTGTCCGGGTTCGAAGCACTTTTAGGCCTTAACGCGGCACTAAAAGAATAGCGTTAAGAACTAAAAAAACAAAGTCATCGGTCTAACTTTTTTCGAACTATGGTGAAGTCGGCTTTTAGTCCATCTTGATGTAGCTGAATACTGGTATTTTACGTCGGACGACTGGTTATTAAATTTTTAAGGAAGTTTCTATGTATACAAGGGATAATTAACAAAACTAGCGGATTTTGTCCGCGGATTCACTTACGTGGAGGTCCAAAATTATTCCATGGGAACGTACTATCGGGAAAAACGTGTCCTATGTGTTAATCCAAACTGTTTTGTTAAATCTCATCTAAATCCGTTTAACCGCTTTTGCGTGATTGAGTAACAAACTTATTGAGACGTAGATTTGGAAGGCGTCCTCCAAGGTCGACCGATGAGCTTGTAAGGCTGCAGAAATCCACTAGATGTGGGAAGCGCGGAACACAGAAGCACAGAACCGGTCGAAGTGGCGGAGTTTGAGAGATGCCTATGTCCAGCAGTGGACGTCTTTCGGCTGGAATGATGATGATCAGTGACACAATATTAAATGGTAGATAGATGTTATGTGACCACCAGATCAATGAGGCGGTTTAATGGATGCAGGCGGAGTAGCGTAGCGTGCAGCAGTAGCTGAACATGGCAGTACGACCCAGGTCGTGGGTTCATCATCTCAGCCAAAAGACGTCCACTGCTGGACATAGGCCTCCCCCAAGCTCCACCACTTCGACCGGTTTTGTGCTTCCCGCATCCAGCGGATTCCTGCGGCCTTCACAAGGTCATCGGTCCACCTTGTTGGAAGCCTTCCAACTCTACGTCTTCCAGTACGCGGTCACCACTCCAGAACCTTCCGGCCCCATCAGCCATCTGTTCTGCGAGCAATGTGTCCTGCCCACTGCCACTTCAGTTTAGCAATTCTTCGGGCTATGTCGGTTACCTTGGTTCTCCTACGGATCTCTTCATTTCTGATTCGATCGCGTTGTGAAACTCCAAGCATAGCCCTCTCCATCGCCCTTTGGGTGACTTTCAGCCTTCTAATAAGGCCCATTGTGAGCGACCGCGTTTCGGTTCCATATGTCATCACTGGCAACACACACTGGTCAAACTTTCGTCTTGAGACACTGCGGTTGGTGAGTTGGGTGGTCGTGGGTTGAGCAAAACGTTATAGTGATTTTTTTTATCCAGATTTTCTAAGAAACAGCCCAGAATCTGGATTTGTGCCAGGGTGATGACAATTGGCTCGCCTCCCATGACATGATTCTTAAGCATAACTGGTGAAATGTGGGTGAAGGTACTATTATATACTTCAAGGAAAACAGGCGTAATGCTATGAGTATAACAAAATTACTCTCACAATACAATCTTAACTTACATCAAACAAGAGAATCTTATTATACAAAACACTGACAAATTTAAGATCCCCCAATATGCATCGTGGTATCTTTCGCGTAACTTAGGGCCAGAAACTTTGTAATACATTAGGAAGTTAAATAAACTGGGATTACATTAAGGCAGGACTTATCTTCTTGACAAAAGGGACTTGGTGCGTTACGCCGTGGCATTTGTTATACAATTTTGTGAGATTAGACTTCCGAAAGAGCTTTGAAGTTTTCGTGAGGCATGTTCTGGAGTTTAGTTTTATAAGGCTTGTAAATTTTTTATTTTATTATATTGAAGTATTGTGTGCTGTTTAAGTGTGCACGAGGTTGTGGGTTCAAATCCGGGTAAGTAGCAAAATTCCGACTTTGTAGCCGCTACAAAGTCGGAATTTTGGGATCGGGTTCCAGTCTTTTCAAATTTTATATTGCGCGATTGCTTATCTGATTTCTATAATACAACCCAGTCACTAGGTAGCACGATAATAATAAGTCGAAACTAGCACTCACGTAAGTACCTATATTTTAGTCAAAAAATAATTATTGTATTTCACATAAACCTAATTAAACATTTTTATAATATAACGTCAGAAGCTAAGTGCACGGTTGCAATGGGTCGTTATATAAGTAGTAGAGTCTTCAAGAAACTTCATGGTTACTTATTTAGTTTTGACGCATATGTCATGCTCACTCAAATGTCCTGCCAGTGGTAGCGTGTGTGTTGGATCATTAAGTTTTCTTTAAAAGGGTTAAGCTTTCATATGTGATTCATATGTGATATTGGTGAACGGGCGCCTTCAGTAGGGACTGGTCGTCTTTTAGCTACCACGGCTTATTTGAATTTTTGAATTGTTATTTCATTTTCGTTTTAATTACGAGTGCTTTTAATGTGCACATCTTTTGACATCGCTCTCACATTGATCATTTCAACATAAATAAAATACGTAACTATTTTTTTGTAGCAACATTTTGATTGAAAAGAGTGTCCATAGAGTTTATTTGCCCGTTCTTCTCTATATGTAACTACTACGCTTTGGAATAAGCAACTTGCCTCGTTTTTCTGATTCACCGCCCCTAGACAATCCAAAAGTATCTGTGTAGTTGTAGTTTGAGTTTGATGCGTCGATTTCAAAATAGTATACTAATCTAAAATACGTACTTACATCCGTCACAGTTTAACATAATCCTGAACCCTTTTATCGTTCACAAGATTTTACAGGTAAAACAGCCAGTTGATTCTTTCAAAAAGGGTTCGTTAGGCATTTTGTAAAGTTACGCTCAGTAAACACTACAACCCGAAGAAAAGTCCTTTTCAGTGTTACACTGAATTCTACGGTATATACTATGTTTCTTACATAGGTCCTAGTATGAACGGGTGTCGTGAACGGACCCTAGGTTCGACTTTTTTAAATGTTTTTCGAGTTCTATACGCTCTTTCTGCAACTCGGCATGTACGTTGTTTACTGTATATTTTAAATACTCAAACTTTATTTTGATCTCGCAGTCGGTATCGGTCGCAACTGCTAATTTATTGCACCCTCGAAAACTATGAAAACAATACCCATGATAAAAAATTTAAAACTACTCGGAACTGCTAATTTATTTTCAATTAGACCTCACTATCGGCTTCAGCATCCTCGAAAATCATGTAAACAATACCCATTATGAAAAATTTAAAAAAAATTGCAAGTGCTATTTTCGATTTTCATGTTGAGCTCACACTTACTTCCTACAAATATTATAAATGTGAAAGTTTGTGAGGACGAATGGATGAACGTTTGTTACTTTTGCACGCAAAAACAACTCAGATTTGGACTAAATTTAGCACAACGATAGTTTATAACCTGGATTATCACTGAGTAATTTTTATCCTGGTAGTACATTACTGTAGGACAAATATTTACCTCCACGCGAGCGATGTAGCTGGCAAAAGCTAGAAATCTATACGAATATTATAAAGCTGAAGAGTTTGTTTGTTTGTATGTTTGTTTGATTGAATGCGCTAATCTCAGGAACTACTGGTCCGAATTGAAAAAATATTTTTGTGTTGGGTAGTATATTTGTCGAGAAAGGCTATAGGCTATATAACATCACGCTCCAACCAAGAGGAGCGGAGCAGTAATGAAACATGTTGCAAAAACAGGGAAAATCGCACGGGTAGGCGATTCGACGCAACGGGAAGGGTCGGGGTAACAAGAAATTTAACGCGGACGAAGTCGCGGGAAGAAGCTAGTTATACAATAAAAGTCGAATTAAGGAGGCATAACTCTTTTTCATCAAGTTACACGTTTTACGTTGATTTATTTCTACTATTTTATTCCTATCACAGGCTCCGTTGAAGAACTTCGTTCCATAAATCCTTCGAATTTACGTGACGTTAACTCCACGTGTGCATGTCAGGCTCACAAGTATTTTCACTGAACATACCAACAGTCAACACTGAACATTCTTCAGTGTTGACTGATGCAATGGTAATGTTGGGAAGGAAAATATTTTTAGATCAAATACTTGCTTATTGCAAAAGTCTTTTTACTGACTTGACACTCACAATATTTGGCTAGTGGTGAAATTAAACAGTGATTTTTTTCTCAAGTTTGTTGTTTCAGAGTATAACGTGTTGTGCACAATTAAAGCCTTTTCCTACACAAAAGTACTTTTCTCTACAAGATGCTTGCTTTTTAACCGACTTCTAAAAAAGGTGAAGCTCTCAATTCTGTTGTAATTTGTGAAAAAAATCTTTAGTTCTTTGGAAGAGTTTTGTACAATTGTTTCATATAAACTATTATCAAATGTAGGTATTGTTATATCACTGATTTATTATTACAAGTACCGTAATTAGTGATCATCATGATTCTTTCCCTCTTATTCCAATTTATTTGAGGTCGGCGCAACATGTTTCTTCTTCTATACTTTTCTGCTACTCGTCATCTTGGCAGCCATTCTTGCCATATAATTTTTTACACTTTCCATATTCTTCTGATACTCTTATATTTCACGAAAGTATTGCCCCGCTTGAGACTGCTGTCGCGCCATTTCTAAGCGTAAAACAAAGCCAAAAAATTGAGATTCTTGCTTGCAGCGTCTAGGTTATACATACATTAAACAAAATAATTTGTCCAAACGCTGATGTGTGGGTTGACCTATTCGTTCGAGGCACATGGCACGTAATGGCGTGGTGCGACACGTGTACACTTACGGTGCAAGTGGTCTATAAATTCAAGGTTACTCAAGTCCTTGTTCTAGCAGTGGAATGCTGTAGGCTGATGATGGGGCACGATTGCTTCGTGAACCCTATAGAACATTTTTGTACATTTCTTCTCGATGTTCTTCGAAAACGTACATCTTACCTTTCGACATTAATACAAGTTGGCTCACAGCAAAGGCACAAGTACAAGTCTGCACCGCTGTTTTGTGGCTTCGTAAGGTATACATACACGTACACATTTTTATTTGACGCTCGATGCAGACGCTTCAAGCGCTGAGCGAATTTGCTTTAAGCGTTGTTGCACATGGCCTTCGAGTTATAGCTAAGACTAGGCATAGTTAACACGTTAACTACTTTTTAATCAATAATCGACTTAAAGTCAAATAACACTAAGTACATTTTTGACTTTTTCTAATTTTACCCATGGCAGTTAACGTGTTAACTTATATACTGACTGCTGTTTCAAACACGGGTAAAGTTTGCAATCCATCACGTAAAGCAGGAATAGCTCAAAGATTACATGTTCAAACTTAACATTTCACCTTCAATTTACTTGCGAATCGAGCGCTTTCCCTTAGTATGAGTAATAACATTTGCTTGACTTTCAAGTATGGTTTGTGTTAATAGTTAATTTAATAGGTAAGCTTACACTAATATTTAATGAATTAAATCTAAGAATTATAATATGATATGTAATTCATAGGAGAGTGTTATTTAATTCAAAAGGCGGTCCTATTTTTATATGCAATCGTTTACCGTTACAGTCAGTTCGATTTGTATGTTGGGGCTGGCTTCCAGATAAATCAATTGGGTGAATATGAGTATTTCACATGGAGTGACTGCCTATATGACGTCCATAACCCAGTTACTGGGTAATATGATACCCCTTGGTGAGACTGGTTGTTACAGTTTCGGGTTTCTGCTGACTCGTAATGTCTGTTAAAGATCCAAGAAAGACAGCCGGGACCAATAGCTTAACATTCTTTCTAAGGCACGGAGGCGTCTTGGTATGTAAAGTTCGTCAGCCATTCATGGAGCAACCGCGGTAAACGTAGCTTAACCTGATCGTTTGTTCCGTGTGGCTGTTATTGCTTAGCCACAACTCCCTTCAGTATGATTCCTATAGTAAATTAAATATTTGCCCTATTTCTAAAATTGAATTGAACTACTTTTAGCGGTTATTAAGGACCATCCCACTATTTAGGTACATTGAAAAATGTGTTTCGAAATGCAACATGATGGGTGCAATTTAATAGTGTTTGTAGATGTCATGCACTTAACACTTTTCAATAGTATGGCCTATAACTACAATAGATGTGTTTCATATGGATGTGATATAGTACTTATAATAATACTAATATCACGCCTATTATCTCCAAAGGGTTGGGCTGTGGTGTTTCATTAAGTTCACCCACATTACACCAGTTACCACCCTATTGCCATCAACCGGGCACAATTACAGACACCTACAGAGAAGTTCCTGGTTTAAAAATCAAATTATACTTTGCACGACTCCCGAGGCAGTGTGAAAATTAATCTTTCTATATTTATCCTTCTAATATTATAAAAGAGAACGTTTGTGAGTATTGATGCAAGGATGTTTGTTATTCTTTTACACAAACTAAACTGAACGGATTTGAAAAAAAATTGGGACACAGGTACTTTACAATCTGCATTAACACACAGGGTCCTTTATATCCCAGTGTTGTGGTCCCGTGGGACAATTACTGACCTTCACACGGGCGAAGCCGCTGGCAAAAGCTATTACTATATATATTTATACATAATGCGAAAGTAACTCTGCCTGTCTGTAACGCTTTCACGCCTAAACTACTGAATCGATTTTGATGATATTTGGTACAGAGACAGACTACACATTGGGAAAGGACATAGGCTACCTTTTTTCCAGTAGCACGTTCCCGTAGGATAATTTTCGACATCCACACGAGCGAAGCCGGAGGCAGAAGCTAATAACTTATAAATCTAACTTTCTTTTTTTTAACTTGATTAATCAAACTAACCAGTAACTCCTTACTAAGCTCAGCATTTACTAGATCGAATCAAAAACGTTGTTTACACAATTCCAGCCAGTTACTAGCTTGATACCGCTGGCTTACTATCCTGACTTGGTACCGGCGTTATGTATTCAGGATTTAAACGTCGTGTCGAAGATCACAGCTGTTGGATAAATTGCTGCAGATTGCAAAAGCTTTCCAAGTTTATTTTAATTTTTACCTAAGCTTCTAAGGTAAACTAATTTAGCTTATTATTTTAGGAAAAAGGTCTTTACCTACTAAGATGCAATGACGATTTATGGTATACAGAGCAATTCTTGGAAATCTGGAACAAAATTTTTTTTCTTTTGGCTCTACTTAAAATAGGTTGCATCTTAATTCTTTCTTTCGTATACGCGATTGTTCGCCAAATGCAAAATAATTACTTAAAACTGATAACTGAATTGAATAACATAAAATTGCATGTCGAAAACTCGAAACACTTCATAACAACACCATGCAGAAATTAATCCAGTAAGTCATGATGATTTAAAGGCTGTTCTAGAATCCGTAACAGCCAGGTGAGATAAGTAATTTCCCGTAGAACCACTGAATATGAGGCTGGGGACCAACCCAGCCGACCCTATCATAAATATAACATAATATTACCTCTTATACCATGTAACTTGCGTTCGAGGACCAGAATTTCATCATAGGACTTTACACTCTCTACTTTTATGATAAGGTTGGTTTTAGAAAGAGTGTACAGCTAACAAATGAACACAGGTCTTAAGTAATATGTTCTCACATAATTCTTGGGTTAGGCCCTTGTTGTAAATTATTTTTTTCGAGTTAACTTCGTTGGGAATGATTGTTATAATTATAACTTTATTACTTTACGTTGAAGGCTTAAGTTGGGTAATTATTTTAATGGGTATGATATTACGTTGTGCTTGGAGATGGCTCTTTTTGTGAGAAGGTTGTTTTCATTACAGGATTAGTGAAAATTAGTGCTAGGGAGAGAAGAAGAGAATACTAGTTGCCTCTCTCACAATGCGCAGTGGTGGCTCAAACAGAAATATGCCTAAGACTACTATACTACACTACAATATGACAGGAATGGGTAATGTCAGTAGAGAGACAATCACCTGCTAGAGGAATGAGCAATTGTCACAATAAAATGGTGGAAAAAAATATAAGGGGATGGCTTTTCGTGAAATTATACGCACTTGACCACTTTGTCTCCTTAATGTCTTGGACGTTGCATAAGCTTCAGGTGGGCTTTCGGTATCGGACTGTTTCAACAAGAAATAAGGTTATAGTTTTTGCTGGATTACGTAGCCATTTTTGTATAGATTTAGAAGTCGAAAGTGTTATTGGATTTTTCCATGTGGAATTTCTCAGTAGCAGCCTGCATTCTGGATTTCTGCCAGGTCAATAATAAAAGCCTCGCACCCTTTATAACATGGAACTTTTTAAAATACTGGGGAACTGTGGGTGTACCATAGTTAAACCTCTGCCTAACATATTTAGAAATACAGTCGTGAAAAAATACAGTAGTTTAAAACAATATCTATGTTGTTTGTTCTGTATGTTTGTGTATATGTATGTATATTTTGTTCTATGAATGATTTGGCAAAGTTTAATTAAAAAAAAATTTCATTAGTCTAACATTTTACACTCCAAATAATTTAGGATAAAAGGTTTAACACAGAGGTCTAGATTTTGGTGTAAAACAAAGTTTAATTACATCAAATGGGATTAAAAAGGGATCACAGTTAAACTGTTATGTGTGTTAGTTTTACCAAAGCTGAGCTATTAAGCGGATCACAGCGAAAGTAAGTTTATAAAGTTACAAGTTAGAATCGGTTTTGTTTGTTTAAATGTTTACGTTAAAAATATCAAGCGTATATCGTTGCTCGCATGACTAAATGTCCTATCTCATTTTTTAGCTGATTTGAGTTAGGATAACTACATTTTTGAATTCGTGACTCTTTACATTTTTCACTAACAATCGTTTCTCAATGTTATTTGGATATTAAAATATAAACATTTTGTAAGTCAACGTATCTCATATTAACTCAAAAAAAAAATATTACTGAAAAGCGTAACTCATTTAGATTTTAAGGCACTCTCACAAAATTTGCGGCTACTTTCTGTTCGAAAAGATGACACTGGTGAAATGGTAGATTGGAGCCAAATGATGGAATTATCTTTTATAAAGACTGATACCAACAATTTTTTTTTCAAAACTGATCACACTGCTGTAAATTCTCGTTCATTGACATTAAGAAGGCAAGGCATTATGTTATGTTTATGCACTCACAAATTTTACCACTCAATGTTACACAACCAAAGATTTCTCAAGAAAAAGTACAACGATCTAATGGCTTTGACTGCGGGTGACACACCAGTCATAAGGTTACCCGAATTCGTTTCGTTTTAACGTTCACTGCATCATTAAGATAGTACCTACCTATAAGTTATTACAATTTACTGTTAAGATTTGATAAAAAGACTGATTTTAAAATGTATACTCAATTACTTGCTTCATGTGATCTCACAATATGACTGAATGAATAGGTTTAATTGATTGATTGATTGATTTAATTGTTTTCTTATTCTGTTTGCTAATAATTTGATTATATTTTTAAGTTGTTTTTTAAACATTTTTCTGTCTTTTTAAATTGTGATTCTTAAAAAATAATATTAAGATTTTTAAAAACGTGTTAGGTTCATCTTATGTTAAACTCTTTTCTTAATTTAAATTTAAAAGTAAGCTTTTAAATTTATATTAAGAAAAGAGTTTAATATAACTTTGGAAATGAAACAAGCCAAACGTTAAGATGTTTGGCTTGTTTCATTTCCAAAGTTAATCCAAACCGTAAAGTAGTAAGTAGAAAAAACTGTTCAGATTGATAAATAAAGTTTTCACAAAGTGTCCTATCTGTTTTTATAATTAAAAATAAATACAAATATTGAAAATAAATAAGTAGCTATATCGTAAAATTAAAGTACTTTAGATACTCTTTACGAATAAATATAATTAAATATTCAGAATTGCCGATAGATTATACTTTTATCATAGTTAGAAATGTCGTAACCGCAAAACGCTTTTCCTGAACAAATGACAATACGAAGATAGGACAGTTAGTCATGCGAGCGACGATATAACCAAAGTGACAAAGTCACTGTCGTGGTTGCCCAGTGGCTAAAGTGCGGTGAGAACATTTTTTTTTTGGTATTTACGAGTATCAAATGTAGCGCATCGAAACTGTTTTCCTTTTTCAAAATAACGACGCGATTATTGTTAGTTGAATCAAATGACCACCAAAATATACGTAAATTTTCAGGTATTTCTTTCGATGGTTGAATTTCCTTTATAATCGTTATATTAAATATAAAAGTTTCAGCTCAGGATTTCGAAAAATATGCGACGAAAAATATTTTTATAGACTGTTTCGCGGTATTTTTACCTATGTAGGAACTTAGTTATGTAACTGCGGGTAGAGTACACTTAAACACAGTTGGACTCTTAAAGAAATCAAAATGGTGTTAGAGTAACATGCTAGCATCCAGAAAAAATGTTCAGAACCCTTTACAACATCATTTTAATCAAATAATAATTTTACTAAAAACTGCAATATTATAAAAAGTGTTAAGTTTAGACATTTGTTTATTAGATAAGTATTTAACAAAGCTGAGGTTCAACCTTTTGTTTAAATATAATGATTAATGCCTGTGTAGAAAACTAAAAATATTTGAAATGCCTCAATAATGAAAAATTACTCGAGAGCCAACTAATGCCTTTTTCAGCTGCCAATAATACTTTATCTTCATTATTTGGCCTTTTAAAAGGACTTTGAACTTGCTTTGTAGTTTTAAAATGGAAACAGCAAAATAATTTACTACAAGTTTCAGAGCCCTTCCATACAAAGGCCCATATCTCTAAAATTTTCCTGATACTTACACCTGAGTTGCTTGAAATCGTTCATTCGTTCACTCACCTCGCTCGTTCACTGAACTGACGCTATCTGCGCTATGTCGTCATGAACGAATGAACGAGAATAGATTCAAAATACGCGAAGCATTTTTGCGAATTTTAAATTTCGGTTTTCAAATTCTTTATTCGAATCTTGGTATTAACGGATCATCTGTCTTATTTATCTTCGAATGTTTTAAATCTTAAAAATGTTATTTTGAAATAATTGGGTGTTTGTAGTGTTTTTTTTTAACTCTGAAGGTAAAAGTAAATAAAATAAATATTTAGAGAACTTAAATTTAACTCTCTGGTATTTTTTTCAAAATAGAAACCATTGATTATTTCAATAATTGATTCTTTCCTCTAAAGACCATTTCGGATAGCTACCTAGATAGTCTTCACATAATGTGACCAAGATTATGTCTGGACTTTAAAAGAGACCTGTGAGTTTCTTTCGGCATTTCTTCTCAGAGTAGTCAGATAGGAAACGCCGACCTGATCTAGCTCAAAAAAATATTATTGACATGTAAAAGTGTTTGTACAAACCTACTTACAGAAATAAAATCATTTATCATTTATCTCCAGATTGCCAAAAAATGTCTGACTAACTTTTAAACGGCTCCCATTAATTTTACAAGTTTAAATTTTGCTGTATTGCTCTCGTGATAATTCTAAGTTGGTATCTTCAGACCTCTTTTTCTTTTAGCACAATACATTTTACTTGGAGAAATGTTTTATCTACCCTTGCATTGTTGCTATGTTCAACCATAAAGACCTTACCTACTAGATAAAAATATTCGTATAAGCACCAAAACTGAAATGAACGGCCAAATGAATTCAAACAAAGTATGTATGAATTCTTGTGGTTCATGATAACGATTAATTTCCGTTGGTTTTTAACCGACTTCAAAAAAGGAGGAGGTTATTTATTCGACTATATTTTTTTTTATTTTTTTTAAATGTTTCTTACCTCATAACTTTTAAGTGGGTGAACCGATTTTGTTAATTCTTTTTTTATTTGAAAGCTAGTGCTTTCCGTGTGGTCCCAATTTGGTTCCATTTGGACAATGAGATCAATGTGAAAACCATATTTAAATCTTATTGCATTAAGTATTTGCACGACAAATGAACGATTAACGCGATTAGATAAGTGCGGGGTATCTACCATAACTAAAAAGTTAAAAATAAAAACATTTTCCAAAAAAATAACAACCGACTTCCTCAAAATAAAAAAAAAACACTAAAAAGTGATAAATAACTTTAATTTCGCGGAAGTCGGTGGCAATAAAATCTTAAATACAGATCCTAAGACACCGACCTCCGAAATTAAAGTTATTTTTGACTTTGTAGTGTTTTTTTTTAAGGAAGTCGGTTGTTATTTTTTGTTAAAAGTTTTCATATTGATAAACTTGCAGCATTGATGAAGTAGCTTACTATTAAATGGCGTATTTACACCATTGAAACCCGTCACCCTTTTTTTTTTTTTTCAGGATGGGAAATCATCAAATGACTTCTCCTGGGCGGAGCGGGAGGGCTTGTCAGACTTTTACTGACTAAAACCCACCCGTGTTCCATCAGTTGCCCATGTGCCAGGGTCACGGTATCTCTTTCGAACAATCACGCGACCCCGGCAGGCATGGGTCCTAGTAGACCCCTACACTGCTGCTGACATCTCTTTGAGGCGCGCGTGGAACGCTGCGCGCCGTCGACCCGAGCTTGGTCCTTACCGGGCGGCGAGCTACCCATTGCTCGCCACCCGCAAGCTCGCGCCTACGGTGGCCGGGAGTCCGCAATCGACTCCCGACGCCCGGGGCGTCTCCTCCTGCGGCGGCTAGGGACGTCAGGGCGCAGAGACTGCCACTCCCTCACCCGCCCCTCCTTCGCGAGCATTACTGCTTCGCAAAAGGAAGTGACGGCTTCCCATTCCCTCTCGCTCCGTACCATGGCTCGCACCAGGGCCGGACGCGAGAGGTCGCCGCCGCCGATAACCCGTCACCCTTATGGTGTAACACATTATCATAGTACGAATAATTTTGAAGCATATTGCTAATTCATTGTATATTTATTTAAACTTCTCGCACACAAAAAAGTACAAAGGCGGACTTAATGCCCTAGGTATGAGAATGCCTTAGGCATTCTCTACCAGTCAACCAAGGGTGGTGAAGAGATTAGATCGCAGTTGCTTTGTTGAGGTGTTATTGATTCATATGTTCGAAACAGCCTCAACAACGTAAATAATGCAGTGAACGTTGTTGAACCCCATTTCCGCTAATAGTGTATTATGCAACTATCGGGCAGGTTTCTTTAATATGGCAATAGACCAGAGGCGCAACGTATTTTAATAAGAACGTTCGAATTATCAGTCTGTCAAAAATATTTCAGATTTTCTTCAATTTTGACAAATATTTGAAACTAGCTTCTGCCCGCGACTTCGTCCGCGTCAAATATTTGCTCCCCTGATCCTTCCCGTCGCATCGCAGCCTGCCAGTTTTCGTCCATTTTTTTGTTGCTGCTCCGCTCTTTTTGATCATATCGTGATGTTATGTATCCTATAGCCTTTCTCAATATATAGGCTACCCGACTCAAAAATAATTTTTCAATTCGAACCAGTAGTTCCTGAGATAAGCGCGTTCCACCCCCCATTTTAGTAAAGTGGGGGGTTAGGAAGAGATAAAAAGTAGACTATTTCACTCTCCATCCTTTCAACTATCTCCACTAACTCCATTTTGCCGTGAAAGACGGACAAACAGACACACACACTTTTCCATTTATAATATTAAGTATGGATATGGATTGTCATTGCGACGTGATTGCTACTAGATTTCTAATTAAGGTAATTGGCCTTCAGGTTTCTTTTATATGGCTATAGGCAAGCATTGCCAGGATTAAAATTAAGATGACGAATACAAAAAAAAAAAATCAGTTGGCCCATTTTCTATTTCAAAATAAATGTATCTAGATATCTTTACAAAGAAGCTACATTTCAATACTTTGCTTCACCAGAGCTAAAATAGCATTTACTTGCACTAAAATAAAGTATGTATAAACTTTCATAGTTTCATCTTACCTTGAAACAAAAAAAAAAAATACGCCCTCTATCACAATGCACTGAATAATTCAACGCACAATTGATTAATTCGTTTAAAAGTCGAAACCTAATCTTGACACGTCTTGTCTTTTGACCTTGTTGGTAATATTTATTTTGATCAAGAAACTTAGATTAATATTCAAAACTATAAACAAACTCAGACACCAAAAATGAATGTAGATAGTGAGGGTTAACATCTAAGCTGCAATATTTTGTATTCCCAAAGTACCTACTATCTAATTTCTAAAACTTTGCTAGTCTTAAACCAAACTAAACATAGCTGTAAGTTGTACAAAAATGAAGTAAATATTGTACTTTCATGATACTCTGCAGAAAAATATGGAAGTGTAACATATGCAAAAAAGCATGAAATGACCCGCTTGGCCTAGCAATATCTCATAAATTAAGGTGTACTACGTGAGCTCGACAAATGAATGTGCGAATAACACTTGTGCGACAAAACTGTACTGCGACTCACAATAGTTCGAATGCACGCTTGTGCGACACACTCAAGCTCACATAGTACACTGGGTTAGGTTAGGTTAAAACTGTGACCTCCTACGCACGAGCTGAGTGAGCGAAGCGAGCGTTACCGCGGTAGCGGCCAGCAAGTGCTAGAAACGACTAGATTCAGTGTGTCGCACAAGCGTGCATTCGAACTATGGTGAGTCGCAGTACTCGCAGTACAGTCTTGTCGCACAAGTGTTATTCGCACATCCATTTGCCGAGCTCAAGTAGTACACTCCACAAAGTACGCGCTGAATAATGCAAAATACCAATAATATTAGTTTGTTTAAGAGGCGAAATATAATATTCACACATTTTGTCTCATCATCATAATCATCATCATCATTTCAGCTGAAAGACGTCCACTGCTGGACATAGGCCTCCCTCCATTTGGAGGGGTTTGCCATAAGTGCCACGCTTGGCGGGCGGGTTGGCGATCACAGTATGATGGTATAATGCGTAGAGAACACTGTTGCCCATTCCATGCAAATGCAAAATGTCTAGTAACCTTTGTTTCTCCTTCTTCTTGGACATTAAATCAAGATACCTTGCTTTACATCGAAGACTATGTATATGCAAGCTGAGACACTAGCCTAGACCAAAAATTACTGCAGACTGTGAGATATTTCTAGACTGCCATATTTTTCTTTCCGAAGTACGAACTAATTTCTACAATGTTACTTGTCTTAATCCAAACTAAACATAGTTTTAGTTTACACAGTAATAAAGTACAGTCTTTCGTCTTTTTCTACAAAAAAAGGCTGGAATTGTACCATATGCAAAAAAGCATGAAATACCCGGATGGTCCAGTAATTTCGTCAAAGTACGCGCTAAGTATGGCAACATACCAATAAGTAATTGTTTAAAAATTGGAACCTGATCTTGACACATTTTTTTTGTGACTTTGATGTTCTTTTTGGAGATACTTGGACCTAAATACCTTTTTTAACGCTCATTCATACTGTGCTACCACGGGGAAATAACGCAGTTATGTGGGATTCCCTCCAACCCACTAAAACTCCACGGTGTCCTCCTGTGCCGCTTATGGCGGGAACACGGGCACGTGTAAGCAATCTTACGCGAACCCGCCGCAGCTGTCTGCCACCGGACCCTCCTCTGGGACATACCCCTATCACCAGCGCGTCAGAACACAAAGCACCCCGTGATTACCCCGGGGACCAATTAACACATGGGCGCCAGACGACCCCGTGTTTGGCATCTTTGGTCCCAAGCGACAACGCAACCTACTTGGTGGGCGCTACGTCGTCGGCACTCGGCTCCTCAGGTTCCTCTTCGCTTCCTCGTGGGTGTCTAAGTCACGGTTATTGAGCCCCCCTCTTCGACAATGCGGGAACCCACCTTGGGCAAACATACCTGGATTAACATCGAAGACTAATAAGCGAACTCAGACACTAGTCAGAGCCAAAAATGACTGCAGAGAGTGAGTAAAAAAAAAGGCTAGGTAGCAATGTTCTTACTTACGATGTACGTACCCTTTTTCTAAACTATGCCAGTCTTAAGCCAAACTAAGCATAGTTTTAGCTTGTACAAAAATGAAGTATACATCCATCTTACTCTGCAGTCAGAGATGAAAGTGTAGCATATACAAAATAACATAAAAAGACCCAGATTGTCTAGTAATAACTGGTTGGTAAAGAAGTCGAAATCTTATCTTGACACGTCTTGTCTAGTGACATTTATTTCTCCTTCTTGTTGGAGATAATTTCATCAAGAAACCAAGCTCACACACTAGGTTCTCCAAGTCTCAGTCTCAGTTGGACGACCAAAAATGAGTGCAGATTGTTAGTTATATCTGGAATGCATTGTTTTTTCTTCCGAAGTACGAACTAATTTTTAAAACTTTGCTAGTATTAAACCAAACTAAACATAGCTTCAGCTGGTACAAAAATAAAGTATATACTTTCATCTTACTCCGCAAAAAAAAGATGAAAGTGAAGCATATACAAAAGAGCATAAAAAGGACAGGATGGCTCAGTAATATCGCACAAAGTACGCGCTCCGTCACAACGCGCTGAATAATTCAACACACCAATAACTAGTTGGTTTAAAAGTAAAATTTTAAATTTACTCTCAAAGTGTGTTCGCGTCACATTTGCTTAGAGCAGACAGGTTCCCTCATGTGGCTGAGATAATTTTTTGTGGTTCAAGTTGGGAGAGACAGCGATATAAGTCGAGACTTCAAATTCCGTCACTTCAAATGATTACACGACATGGGACATCGTCCGCCCTGTGAGAATTTTGAAAAATCTATGTTACGGGGGTTTCCCTGCAATATTCAACACTCTATGTTTAAGGACCTAGGTGGGCTCGGCTTTGATGAGTGAGAAGGAGAGTCTGTCAGATCTTATATTTTAAATGTAAATATGATGTCATCCGGAATATTATTTAAAGCTATTCTACTATACGCTTTTGTTGGTATAGAATTTCATGATAATACATGCAGAAAAGTTCTTCTCACTCAAACACAAGAAGTTCAATAATCTGTATGAGTCTCCGTGACTAACAGTTTAAAGAAAAACATTAAAAATGCGGAATCGTGGAACAAAAACAAGATTTTTGGCAATCCATCTTTTCTTTGATCTAGTAGATGGACCGCGTTGCGAAACTGAGAGTATATGAGTTTTATCTAATTGCTTAAGAAGTATGCGCTAAGATATCGTTCCATTCAATGGGATTTAATGAACTTGGTTGTATTGAATTAGTAGGAAAATTTGAATTTCGGGGACTACCCTGGCACGTCTCCCTTAATCAGTCACCTTTAAGAGGAAGAAAGAAAGGAGACGGCATCTAGTCATTTTTAGAGTCTTAACAACAGAGAGACTACATTACGCAAGGCACTTCACAATAGTACATTACGATACTCGTAGCTTAAGTAGTTCATTATCCTGCCAGGGTCCCGAGATTCGTTCGAATGAGATACCGTGGCTCTGGCATATGGGAAACTGAAGAAACACGGGTGGGTTTTAGCCAGTAAAAGTCTGACACGCCCTTCCGCTCCAACCTAGAGCGGGAGACATCATTTGATGATATCCCAAATAAAATAAAAAAATCGTTCATTATTGATAAAATTTCTTTATTTTTTAAGCGACTTCAAAAAAAGGAGGAGGTTATCAATTCGACTGTTTTTTTATGTTTGTTACCTCATAACTTTTGACTGGGTGAACGATTTTGATGATTCTTTTTTTTTGAAAGCTGGTGCTTCCCGAATGGTCCCATTTTAATTTGGTTCCATTCGGACAATGGGGTCCACGTGAAAACCATATAAGTCTTAAATTTGCATTAAGTATTTGCGCGACAAATGAACGAATAATGCGATTAGATTAGTGCGGAGTATCTACCATAACTAAAAAGTTAAAAACCGGCCAAGTGCGAGTCGGACTCGCGCACCGAGGGTTCCGTACAAACCTGTAGGTATTTTCGGTTTAAAAATATATATATTTTTTAATTTTTATATTTCAGTTGATTGAATGTAAGGTAAATTGTGGTTTACGATTTATGACGTTTTGAAAAAAAAAACTACTCACTCGATCTCGTTCAAACCAATTTTCGTTGGTAGTTTGCATGGTAATGTACATCATATATTTTTTTTAGTTTTGTCATTCTCTTATTTTAGAAGTTACGGGGGGGGGGGGGGACACACATTTTACCACTTTGGAAATGTCTCTCGCGCAAACTATTCAGTTTAGAAAAAAAAACCGGCCAAGTGCGAGTCGGAATCGCGCACCGAGGGTTCCGTACAAACCTGTAGGTATTTTCGGTTTAAAAATATATATATTTTTTAATTTTTATATTTCAGTTGATTGAATGTTAGGTAAATTGCGGTTTACGATTTATGACGTTTTAAAAAAAAAACTACTCACTCGATCTCGTTCAAACCAATTTTCGTTGGTAGTTTACATGGTAATGTACATCATATATTTTTTTTAGTTTTGTCATTCTCTTATTTTAGAAGTTACGGGGGGGGGACACACATTTTACCACTTTGGAAGTGTCTCTCGCACAAACTATTCAGTTTAGAAAAAAATGATAATAGAAACCTCATTACCATTTTTGAAGACCTATTCATAGATACCCCACACGTATGGGTTTGATGAAAAAAAACATTTTTGAGTTTCAGTTCTATGTATGGGGAACCCCAAAATTTATTGTTTTTTTTTCTATTTTAGTGTGAAAATCTTAATGCGGTTCACAGAATACACCTACTTACCAAGTTTCAACAGCATAGCTCTTATAGTTTCGGAATAAAATGGCTGTGACATACGGACGGACAGACAGACAGACAGACAGACAGACAGACAGACATGACGAATCTATAAGGGTTCCGTTTTTTGCCATTTGGCAAAGGAACCCTAAAAATGCTAATAGAAACCTCATTACCATTTTTGAAGACCTATTCATAGATACCCCACACGTATGGGTTTGATGAAAAAAAACATTTTTGAGTTTCAGTTCTATGTATGGGGAACCCCAAAATTTATTGTTTTTTTTTTCTATTTTAGTGTGAAAATCTTAATGCGGTTCACAGAATACACCTACTTACCAAGTTTCAACAGCATAGCTCTTATAGTTTCGGAATAAAATGGCTGTGACATACGGACGGGCAGACAGACAGACAGACAGACAGACAGACAGACAGACAGACAGACAGACAGACATGACGAATCTATAAGGGTTCCGTTTTTTGCCATTTGGCAACGGAACCCTAACAAAAATAAAAACTTTTTTAAGGAAGTCGGTTGTTTTTTTTTTGTAATAAGATTTTTTTATTTTATAGCTCGTGTGATATATCCCGCATTTAAGTCTGAATGACTTAAGTAGTGAATAAAAATAACTTAAATCGGAGTAAAGTGTGACTTAAGTGCGGGTTTAGGTCAAACCGTGGTATAAACATAACTATGCAGATTTATATAAGAAGTCTGTCTACCCAGTCTGCTCCTACTTGGGACACACAACAAAAATGTCGTCGTGTTTTCGTGAGAACATCTTATTTAAGCGCAAGCGAGCGTGATGTCTCCAGGATTTTCTTGGAATTTTTCGTTCAATAACAAAATTTCGCTTTTGAGATATCACCTATCAGTTACAATGTGTGTTGACAATTTGTGGCCCGTCGAAAAACACATCCTTACCTACATTTTTTTTTGAACAAGCTAATATTTTAAGTCAACTTTCTCAGGGTCTATCGAATTGATACGTTCTCATTTCGATTTGATGCTAATACATTTATTAGGAAGTGAGCTCTTCTTATCGTGTTTACAGAATTTGACGACATAAATCATAAATGATTTTAGTGTCTGTAAATAGGCTTGTATAAACACTTTTACACGTCAATGATGTTTTTAAAACTAGGTGAGGTCGGCGTTTCCTATCTGACTACTCTGAGAAGAAAGGCCAAAACAAACTCAGAGGTCACAGTTTCTTTTAAAGTCCAGACATAATCTTGGTCACATTATATAAAGACCATTTGCGATTGGTGTCTGGAATGGTATTTTGAGGAAACAACCACACAGGTTAAGCAAACATGCGTTTCGTTCAACACTCTAAACTACAACAATCAGTACGCAAACCGCGTTCATCCCCATATCAAGATAAGCCGGTCATTACATGACACATCGATTGTTTGACGCCATAATATGCTTTAATTACTTGATTTATAGTTCAATTCACATGTTAATGAGAGCACAGTCATTTAATGTGGCGTTATAATTAATTATTGTGTTATATGTCACGCGTAATTATGCTTTTAGAGTTGAAAGTTGAAATGCAGTATTTGTGTTTATACTATTTCTGTTTTTATAGTCTTACTAGCTTTTGCCCGCGGCTTCGTTTGCGTTAAATTCGGAGTAACACGGTTCCCTTTTCCTGATTTAGAACACAGAAGAGAACTCGAAACATAATGTTATTTTAATACGCTACTGTAGACGATATTATTATATGTCTTTCCATTTGGGGATAGAATGTAAAGATTCTGGGCATAAGATACACGCGAACATGCTACATACAATTGTCCATGGGAAAAGCACGGCTTTTCTAACTTCACCCCAGCCACCTAAAAAAGAAAAAACGTAGCCTATGTCACTCTCCATTACTTCAACTATAAAATCACGTCAATTCGTCGCTCCATTTTGCCGTGAAAGACGGACAAACAGACACACACTTTTCCATTTATAATATTAGTATGGATTAGGGACACATTAGGTCCCAGGTTGGGCAAAGTGTTATTGGTTTGTTTTCTTTCTCAGTAGAATCTGGATTTGTGCCCAGTTAGATTTAAATCCTTAAAGATCCTAAATGCTCATTAAAAATAATTAAAGATGCCTAAATGATTTTCAAAGACGTATTCAATGATACCTCACTTGACATAGTTCGTCGACTTCCATTTTTTTTCTTTTTCACAATGAGGCGTCTGGTTGTCGCCATATTGAATTTTGAGTGCTGTGTATGTCTTTAGTAATACTCGGAAGATTAAGACAAATCGATTGACGTAAGTATTATCGAAACCGGCTCACAAGTTTGGACTCTAGACCATCAGAAAGGAAATAAACATTACCGTCATTTGCGTCATGCAGTCGGATATATAAAGGTATTGAATAAACAGTACCCGTGTCTTAATCATTCAAAATTTCAAAAATGTCAAGACATCTTTTAAAAATTAGATATGATTCGTTCTAGAAATATATATATTTTTTTGACCGCAATAAACATTACTGAGGTAACACTTGCGGTACGATATGGTATGAAATGGTTTCGTTTATTGAGAGAGACTGGTGCCTAAGCTAGGCTTTAAGGGCCTGTGTTTCAGGACACCAGAAGGCGAATATAGTTCAAGATGAAAATAAACAAATTTTATAGGATTCCTTCGGCAAAATGCTGACGCAACTCTTCATAACAGTAATAGTACCTATGTGCACTTCTTCGATAGATTACTTGTAATAACGTTACCACATAATGTAATTGCTGACTACGATAAGTATAAAAAAGTGTAGTAGCAATAAAATATTGGCCAAGCTTGTTCTGACTAAAAGTTATTGGTTTCGTACTATTTTAGTTTTTTTTTTAATCGCTCGTAAAATATATATTGTTGGGAATCACGTGCGTGCGTCGTGATATAAGCGGGTCACCAGGGCACTTTTTTATTAAGAAGGTCCGTAACTTATGTTGACTCCGGTAGAAACTTCTCGATGTGGACGTTGATTTACCAGGGATCGAAGAGGTCTCTCGTTGATGGAAGCTTCTCGATGTAGGCCGTTGGTTTACCCAGGGATCGGAGTGGCTTCTACAGGCTCTTAGGTATGGGACGTTGGTTTACCCAGGGACCAAGAGGATTCTTCAGGCTTCTTCTAGCTCTTAGGTATGGGACGTTGGTTTACCCAGGGACCAAGAGGATTCAGGTTCCGTGTGGTTCAATAGGTCGACGAAGAAAAAGATATGACTAATCCTTGTCTTATTTATTGAATACACTTTTACAGAAACTTAACACTGAGCTCTGAACTGAACGCTGAATGGATTGAGCGCTGAATGAACGAGCGCTGAGCACTGAATGAACGCTGGGCCCTCGCAGGGGCTGCCTTTTATACTGTGTGATTGCATCATGTTTTCCTACGCATATTATGTTGTAAACAACCCTGTCTAGAATGGAATCGAAAGGAATATTTTGTTATGATTTCACAATGATTTCATTGTTTACATTACATTTAATATTTTTCCATTAGTCAGTGGTTGCACAACATCTTCCCCCTAATAGAAAACTTTGTTACATTTTTTAATTAAAAACAAAGTTTTAAGATTCAAATCTTAATGAAGGTTTGACTCTGAAATCTTTTTCAGAGTTTGATGTGAGACTTCTTCGACTAATAAGTCGGTTATCATAATTAGGAGGGTTATCTAAATTAATAATTTCCTGAGATTCTGGTACATATCGTACTGTATACTCTTGCCCTCGAGTTGGTCTTTCACTTTGAAGACATTGATTAAATACTTGGACACATAGTCCGCAAATAGATTTGATCCTTTGTTCTGGATCTGTTGGTTCTCTGACAAAACAACATAGTCTATTTATTAGCTTAGTTATGCCGCACCATTTTAAAATGTTATATAATAATATTAGTGCACCTATTCCTAGTGCTAACGATATTACAGGAGTAATCCATTTTGAATACTTAATAATAAAAGGTTTTTTCAAGTGTTCTTCTAATATTTCGTTAAATTGTTGTAGCTTTCCTTGGGCAAATTTTAATTCATCTAGATTTAAATTAGTTAATCTAAGTGGTAATAGCTTAAGTTCGCTAGTAATATTATCTCTTAATTTAATACAACAATCATCCTCTGTTATACTTGTTAGAGGGATTCTATTATTAAGTTTAATAGTAGATAATGTAGTCTTACTTTCTAAAATTGCATGATCAGTATAAGCTTTACAATTTGAATCTAATTCTAATATGCCTACAGATTTAATTGTTTCTTCTTGGTTTTCCTCTTTATCTTTACAAAGAATAGTAATACTAACTGGCTTACTTAATACAAATAGCCATTGATTATTATTTAATGCATGCCATAATTCGGCTTCAGCTAGAATATTTTTTATTTGACAATTTTTTGGAATTGTAGTTGTAGTAAGTGAGAATAATTGCATTTCACATTGTTGAGTTTCAGATCTTTTAGAAACTGTTATTTCTCTACACACATAATGTTGATTTTTGTATTCTTGACAACTATTTAAATCGTTTAAAAGAGAGTAAATCGTTCTCGTTGTTGTAATGAGAAAATAAGGTTTTGTAGGCTCAATATAAGAATAAAGAGTAGGATTTTCAGGATGTGGAGTTAGTAAGGGAATCATTTGGTAAAGGTCATACTCATACATATTAACGATTGGTATTTCAAAAGAGATTATTAATAGATTATCTTTAAGAAGAGCTTTTGGTTTTAATAATTTATAATAATCATAAGTATTCTCTAAATTAGGTTCCATTGGTAATGTGTATTGCATTGAAATTTGTTTTAGCTCTTTTTGTAGATCACTTGGAGGAAGAATTTGAAAGTTTATTATTCCGTAAGAAATAAGTGATAGTGCATTTAAATATTTATCAAGTGTAGCTTTTGTTTCTGCTACCATTTCTATTAATAATAATATATGCTCATTTACTGCGAATTCGAAATTTAATTTTTCTTCATTATTTGTTAATTTATTTGCAAATTCATTGAAAGTTTCTATGTTTTTATTCATTATTTGAATATTTTTATGTAAATTTGTTATTGAGTTATTAAAATTAGTAATTGTTGAAGAAATAATGTTAATTTGTTGTTGCATTAATACTTGCGTTTCTCTTTCATTGCTCATGAGAGATTTTATAGAGTTTGAGTAAAATTCTGCATCATCTGCATCTGGCGTACCAAATAGCCATTTTAAACCTTTACCTATTCCATCTATTAATCCTCTTTTTGTTCTGTTAATAACAGGATTATATTGATGTGCAATAATGTTATAATCTTCAAGTAATTCCTTTAAGGATGTTTTGATAAATCTTAGTGAATTTGCACAATTTGTTTGTAAGTGTTCTCTTGTTAGTTTAGAACATAGTAAAGTAGATTTTGGTTAGAATTTATTTATAGCGCTAATTTGATTATATATGAGAGAGATATCGTTGAATGTAAGTAATGTAAATTTTTGGTTGCTTAATTTGGCTCTCCCTAAATTATTATAGAATAAGCCTCCTGACCTAGTAATAGGTGTTATTTTAAATGCTTTACTATCTAAAATTATAAAGCTAAGTAATATAATTATTATTTTAAGATTCATCTTCAGATATTATTTCAGGGGCCGTTGAAGTACTTGGTTCTGGTGATGAACCTGAAAGACGATAAGGTTTCAGTAAGTTAAAATGATAAGTTTTTGTTTTATTAGGAGTAATTCGAACCGTTGCGGTTTTATTATCGTGGATTTGAATAATAGTATATGGGCCTTTATAATTGGGTTTAAGTTTTTTGTTTTGAGCTTTAGATAAAGCATCATAAATTAATACTGGTTCTCCTTCTTTAAATTTGTATTCGCGATGATGGGTTTTATCGTAATCTTGTTTTGATACGACTTTTGATTGCAGTTGTGCGAGATGTGCCGTTTCTCGTATTTTATTTACTTTATCCTTTATTTCTTTCGAATAGTCAGTATATGTTCGATAAGAAGATTTTCTAGGAACTTTAGAGTCTTGTCCAAAGACTAATTCGTAAGGAGTGAATTGAGTGCTTTTATGCACATGAGAGTTATAAGAGTATACTGCTTGATGTAAATATTTGTCCCAATTATTTCCATTGCCATTTACATAACGTTTAAAATAATCTTTTAATGTTAGATGTGTCCTTTCTAAAGCACCGTTTGTTTGTGGGTGATAAGGACTTGTTAAAGTTTGTTTTATGTTTAGTATTTTTGTGAATTCTTTAAATGTCGCAGAAATAAATTCTCTTCCTTGGTCTGAAAGAATACTTTCAGGAAAACCAAAGGTAGTACAAAATTTAAACATTTTAGCTGCTATCGTTGTGGCACTATGATCTCTTATCGCATATGCTTGTATGAATTTAGTGAGATCATCTTGAATGGTTAGAATGAATTTTTTATTATTATTAGTTTCAGGTAATGGGCCGACTACATCAATAGCGACTCTTTCACAAAATTTTGTGGATGTACTCGTAATTTCCATAGGTGATTTATTTGGTGCGAAATTTGTTTTAGATTTTTGACATTGAGAACATTCTCTTATATAATCTTCAATGTCCCTTTTCATTCCATCCCAATAGTAATATCTTTTTATTTTGTCATAGGTTCGTTGAAAACCTGGATGACCTGATATTGGGTGGTTATGGTTGTCATACAGACATTCTTTTATTTCCTGTTTAGATTTTAAAATAATTTTTTCTTGATTTAATAATTCATAATGAAAGTCAGGAAATATAAATTGTAACATAGAATATAGCGTTTCTGATTTTAAATTTTTATTTTGTATCGTTGGGTCAGTTATAGTGAATTTTTAAATTTTTTCTTGATCTAGGAAAATTCTTAAATTGGTAAGAGTTTGGAATAAATCTGGATGTTGTAAGTCATCCATGAAATTATTTTTGATAAATAATAAATATAATTTTTGTCGAGGTAGTGTTAAACCTACGACTTCTTTTAAATGATAAATTTTAAAGTCTTTGGTGGGAAAGTTTTGTTTTAAATATTTCATTCCCATATTGTTTTCATTACCATCACATGATAGTGGTATAATCAACACTGGTATCTTTGACTCAGGTTGATTTGTAATATTTGGTTCGTTAATATTTGATGTTTCTTGACAATAAGTTTGAAATTCATTATAGTTTGGAGCAGTGAGAACACCTATAATTCTACTCAAAGCATCTGCATTTGAATTTATTTTTCCGGGCATATATTTTATTTCATAATCATATTCTAATAATTTAAGGCACCACCGTACTAACCGACTCGATGGATCCTTGCAATTCATTAACCATGTTAATGGTTTGTGATCGGTGACAATAATAAATTTTTTCCCAAATAAATAGGGTCTATAATGTTTAATTGCGCTTACTATTGCAAGCAATTCTTTTTCCGTAGTACTATAATTTCTTTCTGCTTGATTTAGCGTCTTAGAATAATAAGAAATTGGTAAATCTTTATTTATTTCACCTTGAGATAAAACAGCACCGATAGCTGTATTTGATGCATCAGTTGTTAGAATAAATTGTTTACTAAAATCTGGAAATTGTAAAATGCTTTCTGAAGTTAGAGCATTTTTAAGTTTTTCGAATGATTCTTGACATTTATCGCTCCATTTAAATTCTTCGTTCTTTTTAAGAAGTTGAGTTAGTGGTTTAGCTATTTTAGAAAAGTCTTTAATAAATTTTCTATAATAGCCTACCAACCCTAAAAACGATTGAATACTTTTAAGATTTTTTGGGGGTTGGATTTCTTGGATTGCGCGTATTTTTTGAGAATCCGGTTGTATACCGTTCTGTGTAATTACGTGTCCTAAATAAGTGACTTGCTTTTTTAGAAATTCGCACTTATCTGGCTGTAATTTTAAATTATGATCTTTTAATCTTTGAAATATAATTTTTAGGTTTTCAATGTGTTTTTCTAAAGTTTTTCCATAAATAACGATGTCGTCTAGGTAAACAAATGCGCGAGTGCCGATAAGGCCTGATAAGACAATATTCATTAGTCTTTGAAACGTGGACGGCGCGTTCTTTAGTCCGAACGGCATCCTTGTGAACTCATAATGTCCATAAGGGACTGTAAAAGCAGTTTTAGGTTGGTCTTCAGGACTTACTTGAATTTGATGATAGCCTGAGGCTAAATCGAGAGTTGTAAAATATTTTGAATTGCCTAATTGTTCAATTATTTCCTCAATATTCGCAAGAGGATAATTATCTGAAATTGTAACTTCATTTAGTTTTCTGTAGTCTATTACGACTCGCCATTTTTGTGTTCCCGAAGCGTCTAGTTTTTTTGGGACAACCCAAACTGGACTACTCCATGGGGATGTAGATGGTTTTATTATATTTTGTTCTAACATTTTGTCAATTTGTTTTTTAATTTCTTCTTCATGTTTTTTAGGATAGCGATAATTTTTTGTATAAATTGGTTTATCACTAGTTACAGGAATCTCATGTTTCAGAGTTTCTGAGTGAGTAAGAATGTCTCCTGGTAAATAAAAAATGTCATTGAATTCAACACAAATTTCTGAGAGACATTTTGTTTCATTATTATTTAAGTGATTAATTCGAAGATTTTCTTTTAATAGTTTAAGTCTAGTCTCAGACTCAGAATTTTCTTTAATTTTATTGTTAGTAGTGCATTTAGTCGTAGAAATTGTTTGATTATTGTCTTGCGACTTTTCTTTCGTTTTATTATCGAAGAAAATTTGTTTATTATTAATTGTAAGTGAATTGTTTTTATAGTCGATGGTGGAATTGTTTTCTTTAAGAAAATCGTTTCCTAAAAGTCCATCGTAAGGGATTTTTACGATTGCACTGTTAACAAGATGGAATTTAGGATTAATATTAATATTTTCATTTTGAAGATTTAGTTGTGTCGTTCCCAGAGTAAATATTGGAGCTTGAGAATCAATTCCTTTAATTTTTTCTTTTTCTTTTATATTTACCCATGTCTTTTTTGGGGTGAGAGCATCGTGTTTAATTATTGATATGGATGCTCCAGAATCTACCAGAAGGGTCAATTCTTTATCAGAATTGTTCGATTTGAAGGTCACAGTCTCTGGACTTGAGGCATGACAAAAAGAGATCACGTTAAAATCTTCTAAGGCATTGTCATTAGGATTAACATTATTGATCCTATTTGAATTTTGTTTTTGAGACTCATGATATTGTTTTTTCCTACATTCGGAAATAGTATGGCCCTTGAATTTACAATAGGTGCAGAATTTATTAGAATCATAATTAGAATGATTTCGATTTTGATTTTGAGAAGTAGATTGATGTTTTTCTTTGTTGACATTTCTTTTCCTACAGTTTTGGTAAGAGTGATTGCTCTTTTTACAAAATGAGCAATATTGATTAGAGCTAGAGGGCTTTTTATAATTTAAGATTTTTTCTTCTTGTAGGGCAATAGAAAATGCCTCATTGAGAGTTTTTACATCTCGAGCCCTAAGCATTTGTGAGATTTGAGGGTGACAGTGGAGTATAAATCTCCTTAAGGCTGTCCGTTGAATAGCCTTTTTTAATGCAGGAAGTTCGTCGGGGTGATCAGCCTGATTTTCTTCAGCTGATATACACTCGTTTTTAATATGATCTAACCTCTTAAAGAAATCTGTTATAGACTCATTAGAATTTTGTCTAATGGTTTCTAATTCTTCGTGTAGTTGAGTGATGTTCTTAACTACACTATAATATTTTTTTAATGTGGAACGTAATTGTTCCCATGAGGTTATTTCTTCAATATTAATTTCATTTATTACATTGCTTGAAATTTGTGAGACCACATAACACAATAATGGTCCCTTTTGATTTGGTTGTGCTAATTGGAATGCACTATTAGTATTAATAATAAATTGTGGGAGATTTCTTCGATCTCCATTGAAGGGCTTGATGAACTTGAATAATGTATTTAAATCTAATTTTTGAATTTCTTCATCGTCTGATAGTTCTGCTGAAGTACTATCGACGGATTTAAGACTTTTGTCTTTAGACATTTTGAGTTCCTAACTTGGGGGAAAAGTTATAAAACTTAAATTTAAGAGTTAGGATTAAGTATGTATGAGTAGATCTTCCCCAAGGTTTAGGAAAATAGGAGAGGAGGAATGGATAGTAAGAACGATTTAGTCTCTTACCTTGATTCTCTTTACGCTGACCGAAAGGTAGGATGAGAATTTTCCGTCCTCTTGTTGTCTTCCCTTTGCGCTGGCCGTTGATGGCAGGATGGGATTTCTCGATTCTTCTTTACGCTGGCCGGATGGCAGGATGAAGAAGTGGTTTCTGACGTTTTCCCTTTGCGCTGACCGTAAATGGTAGGATGGGAATTCTTGACTCTTCTTTACGCTGGCCTGATGGCAGGATGAAGAGGTGGTTCTTGACGTTTTTCCCTTTACGCTGACCGTAAATGGTAGGATGGGAATTCTTCCACGGTGAATCACTTCTCAGCTGCGATTCTCGAAGACTGTAGAAGTTTTTGTGGAATCACGTCGGGCTCACCAGAAAATATGTTGGGAATCACGTGCGTGCGTCGTGATATAAGCGGGTCACCAGGGCACCTTTTTATTAAGAAGGTCCGTAACTTATGTTGACTCCGGTAGAAACTTCTCGATGTGGACGTTGATTTACCAGGGATCGAAGAGGTCTCTCGTTGATGGAAGCTTCTCGATGTAGGCCGTTGGTTTACCCAGGGATCGGAGTGGCTTCTACAGGCTCTTAGGTATGGGACGTTGGTTTACCCAGGGACCAAGAGGATTCTTCAGGCTTCTTCTAGCTCTTAGGTATGGAACGTTGGTTTACCCAGGGACCAAGAGGATTCAGGTTCCGTGTGGTTCAATAGGTCGACGAAGAAAAAGATATGACTAATCCTTGTCTTATTTATTGAATACACTTTTACAGAAACTTAACACTGAGCTCTGAACTGAACGCTGAATGGATTGAGCGCTGAATGAACGAGCGCTGAGCACTGAATGAACGCTGGGCCCTCGCAGGGGCTGCCTTTTATACTGTGTGATTGCATCATGTTTTCCTACGCATATTATGTTGTAAACAACCCTGTCTAGAATGGAATCGAAAGGAATATTTTGTTATGATTTCACAATGATTTCATTGTTTACATTACATTTAATATTTTTCCATTAGTCAGTGGTTGCACAACAATATACTACTCTAGTTAAGGTGGATGTGCTAAGATACCCGAAGAAGTGCAATTATTTTAGTATTTTTTGTGCAATTTTTAGGTCAGTGTTGTTTACCCTTGAGCTTGCCCTTACACTTGAATATTCGTCTTAATTTTTTAACTGTGTAACGTTGAATACTTAAGATAATTCATACTTCATGGATATATTCATATTTTAGACTAGCTTCTGCCCGCGACTTCGTCCGCGTTAAATTTCTTGTTTCCCCGACACTTCCCGTCGCGTGGAATCGCCTAGCCGTGCGATTTTCTACGTTTTTGCAACATATTTCATTACTGCTCCGCTCCTCTTAGTTGTAACGTGATGTTATATATCTTATAGCCTTCCCCGATAAATAGGCTATCCAACACAAATATAATTTTCCAATTTAGACCAGTAGTTTCTGAGATTAGCGCGTTCAATCAATCAAACAAACAAACAAACTCTTCAACTTTATAATATTACATAACACAAACATAACATCACGCTTCGTTTCCCCGAAGGGTTAGGCAGAGGTGTACCTACAGTACACCCACATTTCGCCTGTTATGTCTAAGTCCCATGTAATAGGGGGCGAGCCTATTGCCATCAACCAGGCACATATCCAGACTCCGGGCTGCTACTGAGATATCCCAGATGGAAAAACTCAATAAACACTTTGCCCGACCTGGGAATCGAACCCAGGACCTCATGCTCAGCAGTAGCGCTTGCTACCAGTAGACCAACGAGACAGTAATTTATAATATTACTATAGATAATTCATACTTCACTCCAAAGTAAGCATTAATGTAGTATAACAAGAATTATGCCATTTAATTGTGGACTATTTAATTCATCTTTACTAATTTCAAAGCACTAAAAAGATAAAGTTAAAAAAAAAACTAAATATCAACAAGTAGACCCACCGACTTGTTGGTATTTAGTATTTTTTTATTATTGGTACGTTCCAATCATTTTTATGCACCAATTACTATATACTTCTACTTTTAGGCGAATCCATAACCATTTATATACAGTCAGCCACTTGCAGTTGAGTCCATAAACTCCTGGAGCGTATACAACAGGACACGCTCGACACGATGTTAAGTGCTCAATTGTTTTTACGGCCATACCACCTTTACACTTCAGGTTGAAGTCATCAGTGACTCTCTACCTTAACAGGTTTTTTGCTTCAGTATACCTGGAGTCTATCTAAAGACTTCCAGCTAAGCCAAAACAAGTACAGGTGCAAAAAAATTTGCGTGTGGAATGAATCTCACCACAGCTCTGAGCTGCCTTGTCCCAACAGATGGCATGGATCAATCCTCATGTAGCTCCACCCTATTTTAAGGATCTCAACGACCCTTCATAAGATGGCACCAGATCTGCAGGATATTTACAAAAAGAAACCCCAGCAATCATGTTGGGACCTCTACACCAACAAGTTAGTTTTAGTGGTAACTCGTTTAGTGAAATTGTACTTTTAATTTCTCTATGGAACCCTAAAACATTCCAATACAAAATAGTATCCCAGTGTTGTTTGCTGGAGGTTACGATAATATCGGTGTCATTAAGCTTTATGTCTTTGTTTACGGTGTTTTTCGGCAAATACCGGTTTTTTACGTACTTTCCTCCTTCTCTTAATGTGAGCTCGTTTCGCATAGGAAGTAGGAATGACCGCTTACCTGATGTTGCGGTGTTAATCTTAGTTTAAGGGTTTCACCTTTTGCTTTGCTGTTTTATGGGGGTAAGCTTGCTAAGACACATTGGCCAATTACATCAAAAGTTAGGGTAACTGTGTCGATTAAGTAAACAGCGTCGGGGTCACCCAGGACAGTATTTGAGTTAGGATAGCTCGGTAAAAACCGATGCACAGAATTGAAATGATAGTTTATTGGTTTCTGAGAAAGATTCTAGATAGTTGAATACCAGTATTTTACATGGAACCTGCAGAATCCAGGTATTGGATACTACGATACGTATTTTTTTTTGTCGGTGGGAAATCATTGAATGATGTCTCCCATTCTGGGTGGAGCGGAAGGGCGGGTCAGACTTTTACTGATTAAAACTCACGCGTGTTCCTTCAGTTGCCTATATGCCAGGTTAGTCTTTCGAACAAATCTCGCGACCCGGGCAGACTACGATACGCCTTGGTAAGCCTAGTTTTCAGACTTTCAGGTTTCTTAAGACCCGTAACTACTGTTGCATGTAGCACTGAAAATAAAAATCTCATTGGCAGGTCAAATGCTGTTACATGTTCCCGTAATAACTTTTATTGGTAAGTATAAAGAACATTCTCTTACTAAAACACGTATTCACGGTCGAATGGTATCACTAAAGGATATTTATTTTCTTAGATATTTTATTTTCTTTTCATGTCCTCTATCATGATTTAAATTTCTAATTTCATTTCTTCTTTCACAGGTCTACTGAAAGAAATTTAAGAAAATGTGTACTGCCGTTGTATATTATACAAATTGTAGGGTGCTTCCCTAACATAAGTAATGTCAATGCAGATGTAAAATGTCAAACTTAAACTTAAATGCAGAAAATGTCAGTGAATGCTCAACGGGATGAATCTAAATAAAAAATGCAAGTTGTCCGACTCAAACCACGTCTAATTGAACACTAAAAATGTAATACATGTAAAATGCATAGAACAATGCAATATGTCAGTGTCAGTGCACTGCCAAATGTAGGTCGCGTCCAAAGTGCAATTACGCGAGCCTACTAGTTAACTTATTGTAATAAATATGTTTTAAAAACCATGTACGTGCACCGTACACAAATATAATAAAATTGAAGAACACACACACATGTAATTAATAAACATTTGTTATTTTGTACTAACAAATGTTTATTAACTACATGTGAAACTATAAAACTTACTTATAACAAAAAAAAAATTGTTGCAGATGGACAGCATCTCATTGTTACAGCTAATCTCCAAAACGGCTGACTCGATTCTGACGGAAATTCACTAAAGGATAGCTTATGTTATACATACGGTGTGATATAAGCGACTTTTAGTCCCGGTAGAAACCTCCTGTGGTATAATTTCTGGCACCCATGCTAGCGAAACTGCGGGTACAGCTTCTGTTACAATATGTCGTGTCAGTATGTATTTTATTGTATGTAAATAAAATAACACATTAATAAATAACACATAAATATGAAATTTAGTTGTCAGAATTAAATGATTTTATTTATTTATATATTTATAAAAACTTCTTTGATATAGCCTTTGCAAAAGCCACTAACCATAAGAAAATAAACATCTAAAACATAGAAAGGGGACAACCCACTTTTGCCCACTGCAACATCCCCACTATCTATTCATCACATATTTGTTCACGTGTCACTATTTATATTTACCCCAGCTCTGATTAGACCGGGTAAACGTGGTCAACATTTTCTTAAAGAATTTTCCCTAAACATTATGTGGATTTATTTTTCCTTCCCCTATTGTAAAGGAAATGGACCCTACGTGTCTGCCTGTGTATTGGAGTTAATCAGTATATTGCTGGGGAAACAGATGGGTATTTATGATGTAGCTAGTGGAAGGAATTCTTTTTTGTATTTGAATTAGAGATTGCGGTGACAAAGAAGTAGAGAGTTGAATTAAATGCGACTGGCGTAAATTCTGTAAATTAAAAGTACAATTTTGACAACATGGGTATAATCGCACGTCCGTCTACATTTTTTTTTACAAGAAAAGTGCTGTCATTGCCTGTAAATGAGATTTAATGGATTCTATTTTCAGAACAAAATATCCTGAAGCTAAATAAACATCAAAAACAAATAAAGTTCAAATCCCTAAAGCAAAAATAATAATGGTGAGCCAAATAACCCTGCCGCACCCAAACCCTTCGTATAAATTACCGTGAAAAAATCCCCCTGTGATATGCAAAAAACTATTTTATACTACAAAACCGTCTACTGGATGAATTTTCAAAGACTTCATACATCAGGTCCACACATGCCGGCGAAGTAAGGTAATTGCCACTTTCAATGCAAAAACGACATCCTCACTTGAATTTTAAACGTCGGGCTAAGTGTGAACTAATGCCAATTTTTACGAGACAACCCTGAACTGAATACTCGATGAGGCAGTGATGTAATGATGCAGAACGTCCGTTCAACCCTAGTCGATTTATTCGATGTCGAATTATAATCGGATCGGTAATCGATACGGCTTAGTGAATCGGCTATTCAGGAAAGGTCACGTTGATCTGTTTTTCTTTCATCTTAAATGTACTGTGTATTTTTTTGAATATAGTATCCGTTGAAACGTGTTGGTGAGTTTTTTTTCCTATTTTTGAATGTCCGCTCTTGTGGACTTCAATCAAACGGCTGTGGGTGAATTTAAATAGGATTTTTGAATGTCAAAAAACTGAAATATATGACATTCGTTAAATTTATTTTTAGAAACCATGAGCTCTTTTCGATTCAGTGATAGCAATACAAAAATATGAAACCCTCTTTCAAATACAGTTTGGTTTAAGTTTATGCTTCTGTGGAATCCATATTACTCACAATAGTAAAAGTATGATCGTTAGTATATTTAATGATAAATACCATTTAATTCAATACATCGGTTATTAATAACACATCAATTATTTATTATCACTACATAGTATAAAACAAAGTCACTTCCCTTTCTCTGTCCCCATGTATGCTCAGATCTTTAAAACTACTTAGCGGGTTTTGATGTTTTTTTTTTTTAAATATATATAGTTATTCAAGAGGAAGGTTTATCCGTATAATATGCGGGCGAAGCCACTGGCAAAAGCTAGTTGATAATAAAGTAGTATTTACACCGAATCAAACCGAATATTGAAGTGTCTAATCTATCGATAAATCGCTTTCCCATCTCTATGAACCGTCAAAAGAGTTTAAGTTTTTATAGCAGCTTACTTATTTCACTGCAAAGCACTCTAGAGTAAGATTAATTCCCATGGGCATGTTTTTCAGCGGACCGATTAAGTGAATTCGCTTCAGCAGCTTTACTGTAAATAACATTTTTTATTACCTGACTGTTTCTTAATTAAATATTTTATTTATGTCTTGTTATTTCTCTGGGTTTTGCGCTGTGGCCACGAGTTTTACGATCGTGTGCATTACTGCAAAAACGAATCGTGGCATGTAGGAATGTGACTTTTTTTTCTACTACTACTACATAGGCGGACTTATCGATATGAGTTTTTTCTGACTATAGACCTCTGACCAATACATGAAAAATACAGTAACACATAGAGGGTAGCGTCCTTTTTTAGGGTTCCGTTGCCAAATGGCAAAAAACGGAACCCTTATAGATTCGTCATGTCTGTCTGTCCGTCCGTATGTCACAGCCATTTTTTTCCGAAACTATAAGAGCTATGGTGTTGAAACTTGGTAAGTAGATGTATTCTGTGAACCGCATTAAGATTTTAACACTAAAATAGAAAAGAAAACAATAAATTTTGGGGTTCCCCATACATAGAACTGAAACTCAAAAACTTTATTTTCATCAAACGTGTGGAGTATCTATGAATAGGTCTTCAAAAATGGTGATGAGGTTTCTAATATCATTTTTTTCTAAACTGAATAGTTTGCGCGAGAGACACTCCCAAAGTGGTAAAATGTGTCCCCCCCCCCGCGTAACTTCTAAAATAAGAGAATGATAAAACTAAAAAAAATATATGATGTACATTACCATGTAAACTACCACCGAAAATTGGTTTGAACGAGATCGAGTGAGTAGTTTTTTTTTTAAAACGTCATAAATCGTAAACCGCAATTTACCTTACATTCAATCAACTTAAATATAAAAATGAAAAAAAAAAAAAACATTTATTTTTAAACCGAGAATACCTATAGGTTTGTACGTAACCCTCGGTGCGCGAGTTCGACTCGCACTTGACCGGTTTTTTTGGAATGGCATAGATGAACCTATGAGGTTGTTGGCTGCTTTACCAGACTTGCCTGTGGCTACCTTAAGGCCTCCAGCTAGGGCTTAAAAACTTAAAACTAGAGCGACTACTCGCTAAAGGGCGCCTTCCGTAAGCTACGGACCTCACATTACGGCATCGCTAGTAGAGAGCATCAAAGGACGGGCTGGATCGGAATAAAAAGCATCGTCCACTGCTTAGTTTGTACATATACTAATCTACATCATGTATGTATACATTTGTTTGTATCTATAGAACTTGCAGCATGGCGCACGAAAAATTAGACGATCGGTACTTAAGTCATATTAAAACCAGTATTTATTTTATATGACAGAGTGACTCAATGTTTCAACATTTCATATGAAAGTATATGCAGAGCTCTACTCTACAGTAAACAGAACATTAAATCTTTCGTTGCTTTTATGAATTCATTCCTGTTTTTGCATTCATATCATTCCATTGAAGGAATTGCCGAATTAATTATGATTCGGAGAAAATTTAAATTCGTTATTATTATTTTTTGTGTGAATGTTTTCAAAAGTTTAGAAAACGTTTCGAGTGATGATTATTTCAACGTTTAATTAAAACTCTCTATAAAACCGCGGGTAAAGAAAATTTCATTAGTCATCAATTTCAGACCACGTTCGCACGGACATAAGCACACTTGTTGATATTTTAGGATCATTAAATAATAGAACTCGGAAAATATACATGACCGTATTTTTATTCACCATACCACTTTGACACAGAAGATGGCGTGAGAGAGAGATGGCTGCTGCCAACATAATACAAGTAAATTATGTAGTTAAGACAACAAAAAATATAAATGGTTGCGTTCTCATTTACTAACAACACTCAATCATTTTTCGCATAATCTCGGGAAAAAAACGATAATCTCTTCGACCGAATGCGTTAAAATTAACTCAAAAAAAACTTTTTACAAAAAAAACAACCGACTTCCTTAAAAAACACTACAAAGTCAAAAATAACTTTAATTTCGAAAGTCGGTGTCTTAGGCTCTGTATTTAAGGTTTTTGCCACCGACTTCCGAAATTAAAGTTATTTTTGACTTTGTAGTGTTTTTTAAGGAAGTCGGTTGTTTTTTTTGTAAAAAGTTTTTATTTTTTGACTTTTTAGTTGTGGTAGATACTCCGCACTAATCTAATCGCGTTATTCGTTTATTTGTCGCGCAAATACGTAATGAAAATTTAAGACTTATATGGTTTTCACACAAATGGACCCCATTGTCCAAATAGAACCAAATTAAAATGAAACCATTCGGAAAGCACCAGCTTTCAAATAAAAAAAGAATCATCAAAATCGGTTCACCCAGTCAAAAGTTATGAGGTAACAAACATACGGTATTCGTTCATTTGTCGCGCAAATACTTAATGGAAATTTAAGACTTATATGGTTTTCACATGGACCCCATTGTCCGAATGGAACCAAATTAAAATGGGACCATTCGGGAAGCACCAGCTTTCAAATAAAAAAAAAATCATCAAAATCGGTTCACCCAGTCACAAGTTATGAGGTAACAAACATAAAAAAAAAAATAAAAAAAAAAAAAATACAGACGAATTGATAACCTCCTCCTTTTTTTTGAAGTCGGTTAAAAACGACTTCTTTCGGTAAAACAAGACAAATTTTTCTTCGCATGTATGTCAAGTTATATTAAAGTAGAGTGACTAGTTTTCAACGTTAAATTCAGAAATTAGAATCCGTATGTCACCTGCAGTGTTCTGACAACTTGTAGTCAAATCTCATCGCAAGGGATTTAAGTGATTGATGTTATTATAGTCAACTAATCACAATAGTTTAGTTATGACTAGTCCATGAATGACTGATTAGCGGATTACCCAAAGCGGTAATTGCAAATAAAAATGCGTAAAAATAAATCTTTAATTTTAGCAATTCAACAACATTCATTACGTTATTTATGTTGTTGAATATACACTTTTTTAGAACATATGAAGCAATGGATATGCAATATCGTTCCACATGATTCAGATTCTGAGTGATATTTTCTAATACAATATTTTTCAAATAAATTTAGTAAAAATTGTCATTTTGCATGCTTTTTAACAAACTTTTATTTCATGGATCGTAGTCTATAGAGTTTCTGTTATTGTTATGAAAACCCTACAAAATGGTTGTCTAGTCAAATTAACCTTAGTAACATGCTGCTTTTTAAATAGACCTCAGTCTTTAGGAAACCACGCAAAATCAACCCAATTTTAATGACAATATATCTCCAACGTCAAAGCTAAAAATATTCAACGTTGCTTTCAATTATTTCTTGTGAAATCTATATGAGCAATTAGCTCATGTGAGCCGAAAACACACTAATTAGCATACTGTAATGACGTCAGCTGGTAATTTTATTCCTGAAATTTTTTGATGAATTTCATTATTTAAATTGTTGTTATATCTATATATTAATACGTGAAGCGAAAACTTTGGATCCCTTTTTACGAAAATTGGGCGGACGGAGGAGTATGAAATTTCGTACACTTATAGTTTATACAGAGAAGAAGTGACGAATGCTAATATTTTTTTAAACTTATGCGTAAAAATATATTATTTTCAATAAATAACACGTTACACACACTACTGTTCATTACCGTGTATTTAATACACACATGCGTAGATATTCTTTTGTTTATGGTCCAATTGACAATATCTGTCGTTATTTTGTGTTTATAGTCTTATAGTTAGGGAGCTGGCGAGCATTTCGGTATATGATTTGCACACGTTTCACGTCGAGGTGGATTGCAGTTTAAATCATTACGAATCGATTTGGTCCAATCAATTAAAGTCCTATGTCGCTGCGTTTTCGCGTTACAGCGGATTGAAGTTGCTTAAAAAATCGGGGTATTAAATCATTTGCACATGTATGCCTCTAGAGTTCATGGTCACAATCATCTTGGAAACAAAGAAAATCAAAGAGGCAGACATTCAGGACTCTGCATTATTATGGGACGGAGTTGCAAAAATGTTTAAAAAAAGCTCTACTAAGTCATTTGCACGCGGTTCTCATTGCGCCCATTCGATTCACTATGACTCTGTGGATTCGAAAAAATATGTGGCAGACTCTTTGCTCACAGATTTTCAGCTGTATAACTCTTTGAAATTCACGGAATCAAGGGACAGCGGGTATTGCATGGGATTATTGTTATTATTTATAGTTTTATTCTTATAATTTTGTTTAATATTATCCACTAAACTCACGGTAACGATTAAACTTCTGGAGCTGAAATCTATGCAATAATTTTTTTTCTCAATGCCAACCAGAAACGAAATGCGCTTGGAACTTTAATTAGAAAGTAGTATAGTAGTAAGTCTGAATAGGATTAGGATCTGGATAGGAACCTCTTTAACTTTTTAAATCACGTTTTATTTGTGTAAAATACGTAGATTTTGACAGGAAAAGCGTGCAAAATAAAAGGGGAGGCTGTATATAGATATACGCTCTATACATTTAGTTTCACAATACGGAAAAGGTCGGAATTGAGTTATACCGTTCTCACTCATATTCCCAAATAAAAGAGAGACACCACGAAAGGAACTATGGGGATATTTTATACCTGCATGGTTTGGCGCGAGCGTCGGGTTGAAAAAAGATAATCAAATGGTCTGCCTTTGGAATATCAGAGGTCTGAACGTCTGCCTCATCGATTTTCTTGGTTTTCATAAGGAATTCAAACATCAGTCCAAGAGGCAGACGTGTGCGCATAATATAGCACACCTCTTTTTTTTGACATTTTTGGAGTACTGTCAATAGACAACGCAGAGGCAACATGTTGGCAGACTATTTTTCCGTGGTTCTTCTCATTGTTTTTAATCGAACAATTCTAATCTGCCAAGTGTGCACTTCATATACAGTTTAATAATCATAAAAATAATTTAAAAATTGATTACTACAAAAGTCAGAGCTCTGGATGTCTGCCTTCTCGATTCTTTGTGTTTCCAGGATTACAGTGATCATCAGCCCCAGAGGCAGACGTGTGCGCATAATATAGCGCACCATTTTTTTAAACATTTTTGAAACGCTGTAAATTTACAACGCAGCGCCACCATGGTGCCAGACGCGGTCCTTGATGTTTCTTAGGCTATAATTATCATTATTAATAACGTCTGCCTTGTGTGCTGATCATATACAAATTTTGCTCTCCAGCTCCCTAACTATTACTGAATGTCAAGTATAACCATAGGTAATAAATTGATTTTATATATATATATATATATATATATAACCTATTTCATTTTTAAAATCTATGATCATATCGAGAATATTTGTTTTTAATATTATTTGTCTATAGTGTTACTGAATATCAAATATAGCCATTTTTTTTTTAATATTTTTTATCATACTTATGTTTTTTCATTTAATAATGTATTTCTGTTCAAATGAAGTACGGTCGAATTTCGACCAATGGGCGATCACTAGTTCTGTGAATTCCCTGAGCTCGGGTAGGTAAAACCTGGCAAGAATTAATTTGCTATGTATTTTATATATACATTCTACCATCGTACATGATAGGTAGTCGACAAGTTTTGCGATGCCGTCGTAATTGGTGGTGGTGCAGTGACTAATTGAAAATAATGTCGTCTCATACTTTGAAGTGTGGTGATTGCAATGTTTTTTTTACTAGCCGTTGATGTCCCACTGCTGGGCAAAGGCCTCCCTACTCTCTTTCCACGTATCTCTGTCCAGAGCTGCCAAAGATCAATCTTTATTCAAAGAGTCCAGCTCATCCCGCCATCTTCGTCTGAGCCTGCTACGATGTCTCTTACCATTAAGCGGGACCCATTGGGTCGTCAGTTTGTCCCATTGATTGTCTAACATACGGCAGATGTGTCCAGCCCAATTCCATTTAAGCGTGACATCAACGTCTATGACAATTTTATTATTTACTTGTGTTGATGGGACATAAATCTTTTAACGCTTAATATGTTTTGCATAGTATATTTTCCAAGCGTGGTAATACTTAGAAGTAAAGTGCCAACTTGCTTAGTAGCTAAATTTTAATTTCAACATGAAGGTTTTTTTTTTGTTTTTGTATCCGGCTCGAAGGACCATAAAATTGAGGGACGCGTGTTTCCTATTCGAGTTGAGGGCAAATGTGTGGAATGCACGCTGATTTAAAATGCCTTTTTTGTTTGACAAATTACAAGGTAATTGACAACCAGTCTTACCAAGGAGTATCGTATTACAATACACAATACAATCCTTTATTTCAGGCTACTAAGGCCCATAAAAACAATACATATATAATATAAGAACAATAACTATAAACTAATAAATATTCTATAAACAAAACTAAACTATCACTATCACTAAACACGTTATGATGACGGCGTTGTGTTCCGCTGCGTGGCGTCGCGTAACCGTCCTCGGAAACGTCGATATACAACACCTTTCGGCCAAAAGTCCTCTCTCAAGCAGGTCTGTAGATGGTCGGTTGGAACTCGTACCACGAACGACTTAAAGTTGATGTTGTAGCGCGATTCCAACCTTTCGACCCTCAGAGTCCAGTTGGTCTTCACTTTCAAACCCAGTAACTGGGTTGTTAAGATATTGGCAGTCGCGACCCGTAAAATACTGGTGCACTTTTAATTTTCGCTACAAGTGCACCTTATCCATTTATATCAGATAAAACGATTGTAATAACATATTAAACAATAGCTGTGCCTGCGGCGTTACCCACGTGGGTGTTGGAATCCCACAGGAACGTGCTACCGGAACAAAAGTAACATATGTTACTTCATATAACATCAGTTATTAGCCAGTGAAAGTCGGTCCAGTTTGCCAGTTTCTGAGATAAGCCGTGACAAATAGAAAAAAAAATTATGCTTGTTATAAGTACCGTATTTGCTGTCATTATTATACAACATCTGGATGACCGAGCTTTGCTCGGTATTTTTTGGCAAATTGTGTTTAAAATAAAAAGTTTATGTTCAAGTTGATTATCGATAAAATTGATCATTGAAAACACGAATACAACGACATTTTATAAAAATGAATCCTAGCTAGATCGACTTATCGTCCTCGAAACCCCCTGTATACTAAATTTCATGAAAATCGTTGGAGCCGTTTCCGAGATTCAGATTATACATATATATATATATATATATACAAGAATTGCTCGTTTAAAGGTATAAGATTTAGTACAGAGCTGTTATTTTAGCAATAGAAACAGTCGCTTCAATTGTATTTATTTGTATGTATGTATAGATGATAGGAGGTGTAGAGATTACCAGTAAACCACGTAAGTATGTCTACATGAGTTTACACAATGAATTTATTCCATTTACGCAGCTCCGTACATTTTCTTCAACAGATGAAATAATTTACTGAAACCGCCTATTCTGTGAGCCGGTTACTATACGCTTTACACTCACACGGTACGGTGACCACATATTTTTGAAACTGTTTTGTGTAGAAAAAAAAAGACAAAGCCCTTTTGAGTGCATCAGCTGATCTATTCTACTATATCTCACCGTTATAGTCTTTCCGTCTGACGCTAACATCTTACCGTGATAATTTGTATGAAGTGAGCTATCATAGAGAGCAGTGGTGGCCCAGTGGTTACGGCCGCGACTTACGAGTAGTAGGTCGTGAGTTCAAACCCAAGCAGGCGCATTACTTTGTGTAAATTATTTCATCGCCACTGCTCTCAAAACGGTGAAGGAAAACATCGGGAGGAAACCGGCATGTGTTAGAACCAAAAATTTTAAGGCATGTGACATTTCCAACCCGCACTGGGCCCGCGTGGTGGATTATGGCCCACTGCTTCTCACCGTGAAGAAGCCTGTGTCCCAGCAGTGGGAACAATATAGGCTGATGATTATGAGCTATCATAAGTGTCATTTCCACACTTATGGTAGCTCACTTTATACAAATTATCACGGTGAATTTTTTACAGAATAATACTACCAACACAAGTGCCAATACTGTTGCACATGAAGTACACTTAATTTAGTTATTATATTAGAGCTGTCAACTTTAATTAAAACTTAGATGCATTGAAAGTTGTCAAAGCAGAGGTCCGTTTATCGTTCATAGATATTTTAGCTCTGATAGAAGTGAGAGCAGCAACCTAACAGCAACTTTATTATAACAAGAATAAAGACCACTGTAATATTGACAGACTTGTAAGTGCAGCTACCCAAGGGCATCCCTATCATAAAAAGAACAAAGATCACTAAAATGAAAGTGACGTAAAATCAGATTTCAAATAAGTGTGAACGGACTATGGCCAAACATCAAGGCATAAACTAATTCGAGTTATACTTAAGTTAGTTCTAATCTATAGACGTCCTTTTCTCGAGCTGTGTGTCAGTAAGAGCTGTTATTTCTTTCATTTTGGTTTAGTTTCTCAAAAAAGTAAATCGGTGCACTACATTATTCTCGCCAGATTTGTGACTTAAAGAAAAACCATTGCCTTAGTAGCCAAGTGATACCGGCCCCAATATACGAGTTGTATGTTGTGTGGTGTGTCCGTCTTGAAGAGAGGTATGTGTCTCAGCAGTAGGAGAATTTATAGGCTAACTACGCATTTTTCTTGTCGGGTTTATTAGTTAAAGAATAGTGAATAATTCAACACGTAACATGTGGGTTGCCATATTCCCCGTGCCCACATATTAAAGTAGCAAGACATTAAAATGACAAGTCTGTTTTTAACATGATAAAAAAAAACAACTATATACGTACATACGTTTGCGATTTTTTGGTATTAATTTTAATCTTCCAAATGAATAATGTACTAAAGACCTACTAACCCATTAAAAACATCAAAAACAAAACCACCACCATGTCTTATCCCATACACAAACAAAAGGCAGGTCGCCTTATCGCAAGAGATAATAATTTACCATTCAAAAACACTTTTATTCATGAAAGAAGAAAGAATTTATCCGCGCAGACGTCGGGAAAACTCGCCGCGAGATGCGAGACCTTGGATGTTTTAACGATAAATGTGGAATAAGGAGAAGTTCGTGTATTAAAAAGCAGAATATTATGAGGTTGTTTTTTTATAACTTTTTTCAAATTTTTTAAATTCATCTCCACGGTTATTTCAGCCGAAAGATGTCCACTGGTGGACATAAGCCTTCTCAAAGAGTGTTTGCCATAATCGCCACGCTTTGCAGGTGAGTTGACGATTGCAGTATAGTTGTAAGATGCATAGAGAACGCTGCTGCCCATTCTCTAGTAAGTCCCTTAGTTGCCTACGGCACCCACGGGAATAATGGGATGGTGCTATTCTTTACGACTGGCAGCACACGGAACACGGAATTTTTAATAATTACTGAGAATAGCAAGGCAATCGACATAGCCCGAAGAATTGCTAAACTGAAGTGGCAGTGGCCAGGGTACATTGCTCGCAGAAGAGATGGTCGATGGAACCGAAAGTTTCTGGAGTGGCGACTTCCTACGAGAAGACGTAGAGTTGGAAGGCCTCCCACAACCGATGACCTTGTGAAGGCCACAGGCATCAACTGGATGCGGAAAGCACAAAACCGGTCAAAGTGGCGGAGCTTGGGGGAGGCTATGAGCTATGTCCAGCAGTAGAAGTCTTTCGGCTGAAATGATTGTGATGACTGAGATTATAAATTTAACGTTTTTAGATAAAGTCATTATATGAGATCTCCTGGCCCCCAATTACTTTAAACCAAATTTAACTATCGCTGGCTCTAGCCGTAAAACTCTGCTTAAGCTGTTGGCGAAAAGCAGACGTTATGCTACGTAAGTAATTCTATGTCATATAGTAAGGTAAATCATCTGTTTAGAAATTTAACAGCTTACGTCAAATTGTAGAGTTAAAGCCAATTTGAGTTGGTAGTCAATTTAATTGACAATTATTACTACGGCATTTGCTCAGCCTTTCCACATTACAGGTTTCGCTTTCAGGCTAACTAAATGTGAGTGAATAGAGCTTTGTTCAACTTAACTCAGTTATTCAGTAATTTCGATATCCTAATTTTAGCTCGGAACATAAACAACAGTAATATGTTTCGACGCGTAGCCGGTTTAGTGGATTATCGGCGTAGCGATGGCTACGAGCTGCTACGGCGTAGCAAGCTTTTCGTAACACGACGTTTTGACATTGTTATTTTGTTACTGGTTGATTCTGTTTTAGGCATCATACGTAATCATTTTAGTTTTTTTTTTTTCACTGAATTTTCTTATTCTTGTAAAAAAATTCATAGAAGAACATACTTATCTTGTACTATCTAGAAGCCAACTCCTTCAAGTTTTAAAAATATTAAATTTATTGGCACACAACGCACAGCCGCTAAGTAAACCATTAGGCCTTGAAGCTTGAACATTTGCATAAGAGTTTCTTATATAGAGAAAGTAAGCACTATAGAAGGCAAAATTCATCTCATGGGGTTAAATAGGGAATGTAAGTTCGTAATTTCTGACGATGGGAGATTTCCCGGGACCGATGGGTTTCCATCGTTCATAAGGGTTGTAATTATTAACATCAAGTTTTTATGGAAATCATGTCAATTATTTTAATTGAGAAGCCGCAGTTATAGCCAAGCATAAATACAATTTGGCTGATTAGTTGATTCGTACGAATTTAGCAGCCTGAAATGGGCTGCTAAATTTAGTTCGACTAGTAAGAAAAAAAAAATTTCTTTTCACTTATTAGATACTGGAGTTGTAGATTAAAAAAAGCCCACAAATAAATTAACTCGCAAATCGCTTCTAGAAAATAATCATTGTTATCATCATTTCAGCCGACAGGCTTGCGGGTGGGCGATCGCTGTATACTGGTAAAATACATATAGAACGCGCCCATTCTCTAGTAAGTCCTTAGTCGCCTTTTACGACCCCCACATAAATATGTTCATTAAGGAAGATGTGAAATAGAAAAATCCCTGACTCATAGGACTTCCTTATTAAAAACCATTACCACATCTGTAGCATTATAATTCGGCTTTTCATCTTCAATTGTACTTAAAGAAGTCTTTTCAAGAAGATTTAATGGACCAGTAATTTCATTCCGATTGCTATCAGGAATAGGTACACGATTATTCAAGCTGATTTCTACCGGTTATCAACGCTTTAGTGCTTTCAAATTAACTTCATCTTGAACTATTTCTGTTAGGTTAAGAAAATTGGAAATAAGAAAACAATATAACCATTTAGGAAGTTTTAAGAACAGGTCTGATACGAAAATACCTAAGTACAGCCAGGGAATATCACTCTAGATCAAATTGGAAGGCTAAGCAAAGAAAGACAATCGAAAGAAACTACGTTTATTTGGAGTGAACATGATGCAGAGAAAGAACACACACGCATTAAATAACAAGTTGAGGGAAAATATGTCTCACATACTTGCGAAATGGCCATCCTTCAGCAGGATGCTCGTAGCATCAAGGGTGACTTGACTATGCAAGCCCTTTTTTTTTTCTGGATGGAAAATCATCAAATGACTTCTCCCGCTCTGGGCGGAGCGGGAGGGCGTGTCAGTCTGTCTGTCTGTCTGTCCGTCCGTATGTCACAGCCACTTATTTCCGAAACAATAAGAGCTATGCTGTTGAAATTTGGTAAGTAGATGTATTCTGTGAACCGTATTAAGATTTTTACACTAAAATAGAAAAAAAAAACAGTAAATTTTGGGTTTTTTTTTCTGGATTGGAAATCATCAAATGACTTCTCCCGCTCTGGGCGGAGCCGGAGGGCGTATCAGACTTTTACTGACTAAAACCCTCCCGTGTTCCTTCAGTTGCCCATGTGCCGGGGCCACGGTATCTCTTTCGAACAATCACGCGACCCCGGCAGGCATCGGTCCTAGCAGACCCCTTCATTGTTGCTGACATCTCTTTGAGGCGCGCGTAGAATACTACGCGCCGTCGACCCGAGCTTGGTCCTTACCGGGCGGCGAGCTACCCATTGCTCGCCGCCCGCAATCTCATGCCTACGATGGCCGGGAGTCCGCAATCGACTCCCGACGCCCGGGGCGTCTCCTCCTGCGGCGGCTAGGGACGTGAGGGCGCAGAGACTGCCACTCCCTTACGCGCCCTGCCTCCTCCTTTGCGAGCATTACTGCTTCGTAGAAGGAGGTGACGGCTTCCCATGTCCTCTCGCTCCGTACCATGGCTAGCACCAGGGCCGGATGCGAGAGGTCGCCGCCACCGATCGCCTCCACGAGGACACGGCGGTGCTCCGCCCAGGCAGACCTCCACCATATGCTCCACCGTGTCTTCCAGACGATCCTCACAATGGAAACATCCGGGAAATTTTGGGGGTCCCCATACTTAGAACTGAAACTCAAAAAAAATTTTTTCATCATACCCATACGTGTGGGGTATCCATGTATTTTTTTTTCAGGATGTGAAATCATCAAATAACTTCTCCTGCTCTGGGCGGAGCGGGAGGGCGTGTCAGACTTTTACTGATTAAAACCCACCCGTGTTCCATCAGTTGCCCATGTGCCAGGGTCACGGTATCTCTTTCGAACAATCACGCGACCCCGGCAGGGGTATTCATGTATAGGTCTTCAAAAATGGTATTGAGGTTTCTAATATCATTTTTTTCTAAATTGAATAGTTTGCGCGAGAGACACTTCCAAAGTGGTAAAATGTGCCCCCCCCCCGTAACTTCTAAAATAAGAGAATGATAAAACTAAAAAAATGTATGATGTACATAACCATATAAACTTCCACCGAAAATTGGTTTGAACGAGATCTAGTAAGTAGTGTTTTTTTAATACATCATAGATCGTAAACCGCAATTTACCTTTCATTCAATCAACTCATATATAAAAATAAAAACATTTAATTTCATAAACATAAACCTTATGCATAAACCGAGAATACCTACAGGTTTGAACGGAACCCTTGGTTCGCGAGTCCGACTCACACTTGGCCGGCTTTTTATTATTTGTTTTTAATAGTAGATATCGCTGTACACTGCTATTACTGTTTAAAAGATACATCCCTGTGACTGATTGGAAAGAACGATGGATTATGGAACCGTAATAATAGGGTCCTGTTGGCATACTTTCGGTACGAAACCCTAAAAAAGAGTTATTAACAAAAAGTGACACTACTCACTGACTAAAAGCTGTGTGACTAAAAACTGCAGTCCGCTGTTGTCAGTCCAAAATGTAATTCTTCATGGAAAATATTGGCCAAGAAACTCCATATCTCTTATAAATCATGTAGAATCACACTTGCCAGTGTTGCGAGATTTGTTCTTAAGAATTACCGGGGCTCTGGCATATAGGCCGAACTGAAGGAATACGGGTGGGTTTTAGTCAGTAAAAGTCTGACACGCCTTTCTGCTCCACCCAGAGCGGGAGACGTCATTTGATGATTTCCCTTCCACAAAAAAAGGATATAGCCCTTTGTAAATCTGGCTTCAGATTTGAATATCTTGCGTTGCGAAACAATTCACTCCTACAAATTCCAGTTACTCCTTTGCACTTTTATAGAACAGGAAGACAAATATGTAAAACTGATCAAGGCACCAAAACAAACCGTTTCCGCTTACGTAATCAGCATTCGGGGGAAAAAATAAGTGACCCACATCAGGCTACATCCTAAATATATTCCGTCTTGTAACGAAATTAAACCACTGGAATAGGCTTTGTGAGAATCAGACCAATAAGATCCGTTTGTAAATATAAACTAATATTTTGGAAGTATTGTTTTTTTGTTTAAATTTAAAGAATTATAGGTGTTTATTTCATAACCATATTAAAATAATTTTTTATCACAAGTTAGTGACTGGAGCTTTCGTTCAAGCAAGAATTGCTTGTCTTAGAAGACTCCGCTCTTCACTGTAAAAAAATTAAAAGTTCACAATAAAATTTCCACATTTGCATGTTTGTGTCTTTGACTAAATAAATTATTCTTACTATCACCATCATTATTTCAGCCGAAATACGGCCAATGACATAGGCCTCCTCCAAGCACCGCCACCTCGACGGATCCCATGCCTCTGGCATCCAGCGAATTCCTGCTATAACAAGATAATTTTACATAATAAAAAAATACTCAATAATATTACAATATTCGAGAGTTTGCGTCTAAGTGTATGGGGTTGGGGTATGGTCTTCTTCTTCTTAGCGTGTCGATAGTATGGTTTGTGTGTGTTTCGTGTATATGTGTTGAGAGAAACGGGTGAGTTAATTTTTGTGTAGCAGCTACGAAGATAATATGATGGTATAAGGTAGGTACATCTCTGGTAGTCCTGATCAAACTACAAAAGATTTTTCATTGATTGAGAAAGCTACGCTATTCTTCAGTGACATAGGAAGGTTTTGCGTTAAAAAACCAAGTACAAAATCTCAAGCAGTAGATAATTAATGATATGGTTAGTTAATTATGGGTCACTATGTGAGTCTTAATCACATATTCTGAGCCCATTACTTATGACCTCTGAGTTGGTTTCGGCCTTTCTTCTCAGAGTAGTCAGATAGGAAACGCCAACCTCATCTAGCTCAAAAAAATATTATTGACTTGTAAAAGTGTTTGTACAAACCTACTTACAGAAATAAAATCATTTATCATTTATTTTATCATTTATGAAAATGAAATTCACATTGGTTTTGCACTTGCGCTTCACATTGGTGTCCTTGAACCTTCTAGCCACAAAGAGGTGATTCTTCATGAAAAGTGAATATTAATCAACGTTTAAGAAGGTTCAATGATGATTCAGAGGAGCAATTCTTGCGAGCACGTTCACAATCTGATTTCTTAATCTGTCAAAAATACCTCGCGTTTTCGTAAATTTTTGACAACTGATTGTCGCCAAGATACGACTGCGACTAGAATTTTAACATTTTTAATCACGAGAATCGACCTTCAGAATTGCAGCTAGTTATAAACTAGTCCGATTTTATTATTGTCAGCTATATTGATCTGCAAGCTATTAATAAAAAGGAACCACCAAAGATCGGGCTTAGCAAAGTCTTAGAATGATTTTATAGTGATTAAAAAAGATTTCTGTAGCAACATTGACCTACATTTGAGCTAGAGTTACAAACAGTACAGAACGCGGCGCCACATTTCAACTCCAAGTAAAACAAATTGGTACTCAAAAACAACATTGTTGAATAATTTCTGCTGTGAATTTCTCAAAAATAAAATACCTACAATGTAACCTGCCACATCCAGCGTAACCTTAAAATGGCGAGGGGTAAAAACGGGCGAGTGTTGGCCCAGACAGGTGAAATAGTGCGAAAAATTGCCCAGCGGTCAACCCGGTCCGTTTTCTCTGTTCGCATTGGCAGGGTTGGATTCACATTGCTTATATTGAGCTAATCAGGTAGCTGAAGAGTGGAGGTTAGGGGACAAATAGTTTCACAGTAGATGTTGAAGTTGTTAGATGAAATTGAACTGTAAGACGATGTATGAAGATCAAACCTTATGAAAGCACATACTATGTTTGTTTATTTGGCACATATTACGAGTAGGTTCTGTAAGTTCCGTGTGATGCCGGAGGTAAAGAATACATTTTTTCCCTTAGGTGTCATAAGAGGTGACTAAGGACTTACTGGAAAATGGTGAGCAGTGTTCTCTATGCATTTTACCACCATACTGTGATCGCCCACCCGCCTGCCAAGCGTGGCGATTATGGCAAATCTCCCCAAATTGGGAGAGGCCATTGTTCAGTAGTGGACTTCTTGCGTCTGAAATGATGTTGATGTTTACAAGAACCTACATACATTACAACAAAACAAACATCCTACTTATATTCACTGAAGTGTTAGTGTCACCACACCCACATCTATCCAGTTATATTCACGTCATATGTAAAAGGAGCCGAATCACTAGTAATTGTGCAAATAGGCACAAATCCTAACTATAAATGAAAAACTTAATAGTAGCGGGCCCAACCCTGGCAGCGAACGCAGAATTCCATGCTCAATAGTCGACCAAAAAGAGCTGTAGAATGGCAAATAGTTACCAACGCTTGTAAGTAGGTATTCGTTTCATTGCAGGGTTTACTAGAAGACATAAAGTTGAAATGTGCCTGTAATTTTGTCGATGTTAGGAATGGTGGTAAAACTTTCTTAAATGAGTATTTTTTACATGGAGGTCGACTGTATTGTCGACTACGTAGTTTTATTGATTGACCGTACTTTTGACAACCACATCATCGTCTTCCTAGCCTTTCACCAACTCTATTGGGGTCAGCGTCCCGTCTAACCGGATGCAGCTGAATAGCAGTATTTTACATGGAGCGACTGCCTATCTGACCTCCGCAACCCAGTTACTGGGTAATACGATACACCTTGGACTGACTGTCAGACTTCTGACGTCTCGTAACGACTGTTATAGATATACTCGTATGAATGACAGCCGAGATCAACGCCTTCTGACAACAATTCCTATTAAACAAAACTTCATTAAGGTTGAAACTATCTACATGTAATATAGACAATAAGACCTAATTGTTTTATAACGTGCAGGTGACATTCAACTTTAAAAAGCTATGACGAGATCGATTATACCTATCCCTAAAAAATGTGGTTTAACACAAGGAGAAACAAATGAAAATACAAAACAAATAATATAATTATATTCTTCTAAGTACTTATCCTGAATTAATTGCACACAATGTACATATATTTAACATTGTTAGGTACTCATAAGAAAGCTGAAAATTATGTTAGTTTGCTTGTACGCGCTAATATTTGGAATTGCTAGTCGCATCAGAAAAAAATATAAAAGAAGAATGATAATATGTACCAAAACAAAAGACGTGTGGCACTCGGGGACTGCCGCGGTAAAGCTATTGCATAGCATTTTGTATCAACTTATGCAATTATAATTATTTATTTATTTTATTTATGCAGTATTTCTTTTTCTTTGATATTAAAAAAAACGAACACTAAGGAAAACTTATTTTTGGTGGTAAAATTTGGAACTAAAGCATAAAGGTTAGTACATATGATTGCCACCGCAAAATTTGATAAGTAAAATTTAGTAGGTACCTAGTTTTGCCACCGCACAAAAGGACTAGTACTCCATGCCCATAATACTCTATGGCCTGGTTTGTTACCTAGTAACCGATGACAAATAACAAGACGATAAATATTTTGGGTTTTTACCTAGCAACCGATGACAAATAATACAAACACTTTACACAAATTTTACAAGTACAGCTATTCACTGTTGTACATAAATACCTATACACCTATGTACTTTCTCATAAACAGCTGCTTATGTATTCGTCCGATTTCGGAGCAGCTCGTCTCGATTCGTGCGAGCTTCGTAGAGTCGTACAATACGGCTAGTTGCACGCACACAAACACCGTGTCGAAGACTGCCGAAAAGAAACGACGTTAGACAATGCACGGCCTTCAAGCCACACCTCCGTGCCCGTCGGAGTGGGGAGCGTGAGGTTTTTTTTCGTTACGGAATTTCTGGATTCGGTCCCTGCGCTCAAGGCCCTCGATAGAAGCTATGCAATAGCTTAAAAATATTTTTAATTCTTGAGGAAGGCTGAAAGCTATTTATCAACACTCTAGGGGACTTTTAAGAGCTTAGAAAAATAAAATAAAGTCCGGAAGAAAACGAAAAAATAGTACGAGCTGGAGATGCGATGCCGTGGGACGTGTCGGGGAAACAAGAAAATTCACGGGGTTGAAGACGCGAGCAGAAGCTAGACTAATATGCGATAATCAGTTTTATTACGTGTTTACTAGGCTTCATTTTGTCTATCCTTCAGAACAGACAGCTATTTTTATAGTATGAACTTTCATGAACGCCAAATTATTCTTGGCGTGAAATACCCGTAAAAACGGTCAACTTTAACTTTGAACGCAACTTCGGGGCAAAAAGTTCTTCCATAGAAATACCCTTTTCAACCAAAATGTATTGAGCAGCTGTTTTTTCCAATTCAGTAACCATAGCGTTGACTTTTAGCGAAGTTTATAGACACTTTTGTCGTGTTTTATCAAGTCGTATACCATGACATCAAAAGAATATTGTGGTTTCTTTTGTCTTTTTCACTTACTTATGGATTAATTTTTATTATAATTTATAGATATCTTTATTTATTAGCTGCTCCGTGTGGTACCGGACGTAAAGAATAGCACCATCTCATTTCTTCCCGTGGGTATCGTAAGAGGCGACTAATGGACTTACTAGAAAATGGGCAGTAGCGTTCTCTGTTCATTTTACCAACATACTGCGATCGCTAACCCACCTGACAAGCGCGACGCTTATGGCAAACCCAACCAAATTGGGGGAGGCCAATGTCTTTTTTTTTTCTGAATGGGAAATTATAAAATGACTTCTCCCGCTCTGGGCGGAGTGGGAGGTGTGTCTGACTTTCACTGACTAAAACCCACCAGTGTTCCTTCAGTTACCCATATGCCAGGGTCACGGTATCTCGAGGCCAATGTCTAGCAGTGGACGTCTTTTGGCTGAAATGATGACAATGATGATTGGGTGGCACAACGTCAAACAAAATTAATTAGATCAATCGAACTTAGTAAGTTTTTATTTCTAGTTGTATGTTCGATCCATAGAAAACACATAAATAATTATACTGTTACATATAACAGTATCATTATTTATGTAACAATATATCTTAATAAATTAAATCTGTTTTGTAACTGCATTTCCTACTCTTGTGTTTAATGCATATCGTGGCAGCCTTTAATTAAGGCTACACTATAAAATGTAAGAATATAAGAGCTTCATAACATGTATTCTTTGTGTAAGCTATGTTAGTTGTCCTTAAATATATATATAAGAATCAGAATTTTGATTCTGAACGTGGTCATCTTTTCAACGTTATCAAAAAAAGCCAATCTAAATATTTTACCCGCGTTGGTATTGCATTTTTCTATGAAACTGCAATTTATTTTGTGTCACCCAAAAATGTTAGTATCATATGTTGAACTCATAGCTATAGTTGGCACGTAGCTATGAATCCCTGCCACCCTCTGAAAGCGGACGTCTCGTATACACTTGTCTCATCAAAAGTGTGTGTTGTTTTGGATCACTTAAGGTACCAAATACATTTGATTTGATTTTATGAAATGGAATAGTTTAATGTCCAGATATATATATATATATATATCCAACTTACAATAAATACATTTACAACATGTATCACATATGTGACAGCCCCGACCCTTGCTCTTGCCAGCCCGCACTGCTGAGCCTGTAGCTTTAAATTTGTCCCTAAATATAATCATTCCGATCCGGCCCATCCCTTGGTGCTCTCTACCAGTAATGCGCTAAGCCAAGGACTGTACCCCACAGATGCTCTTAGCAAGTAGTCGCTCTAGTTTTAGGTTTTTTATGCCCTGGCTGAAGGCCTTAATTTATTAAGGTGGCCACAGACAAATCCGGTACCACAAACCGACAACCTCATAGGTTGACCTGCGGGATATCATACCCAATAAAAAAAAAAACATCACAGCGGTGTTATTATTACATTTAAGAGTGGTACAAACCATCAAACTGAACAACTTTCTCCATGGGACACCCAGAATCTTTTTGATTTATAATGATGTATATACCAAAAACGAGTTACACAAAATAAGGCGTATTGAAAATCTTATCCAATTCGAAAGCAGTAAATAAAACATTCGTCTTTTCCTAAATTTCAACAAAGATCATAGACGTTATCGCTCAAAAAGCAAAAGGGACTACTATTAATTTGCTCAACAATTTAGAGTGGCAAGCCACAAGGAGAAAGAAAGCCGCAAGAAGTCACAATATCCAAATGCCACATACCAAGGTCGTGTAATGTTGCGCAGTTCTAAGAACTTAGTTCTTAAGTATTAAGTCACGACTTATTTAAACCAAAACGCCCGGGTAGGCCACAAAAACCAAATTATCTTACGGATTTTGCAATTTGCTAGTCAGTACGGTATTTTTATCTCACGAAGCGACGCGTTTTCTTGTGGTTATGAAGTATACAAATTTACTGTGAATGTGTGTGTAGGCGCAGGACCTCTTGATACCGTCCGAGACTCTGGCGAAGTTGGAAATGTGTGTGTGTGTGTGTGTGTGGCTGCGTATATGTTCTGACACTACTCGTCTTCACGCACACTATAAGGAGTTTGTAGGGCCACTTCTTCTTCCTAGCTAGACCACTAGGTAGGCGTTTTGGAGGACTGTGTTACATAATTTTGACGTTCTAAAATTGCTGAATCTTCTAAGCCTAGTTTAAATAAATGAGTTTTGATTTTGACATATTCAAAGCGTTTTTCTACACAGGTTACCACAAGTAAAGCGTGCGTTGCTTTTTGAGATAAAATTCAAAAATTAGGTCGAATGTTCATTATAATCGGATTCGCAACCGCAAGGCAACACTTCGATAATTGCGAAATATATCTTTACCTTATATCAGGACGGTCACAAACTGGTACTTTATTTTTCGTGAATGATTTCATGATAGAAGATGGCTTATGTTGTTTTGTAAGAGTTCCATAATCAGGTATAAGGTTATCAGCGAACAAATTTGTGTTGGCAGAAGTTGCACGCACCAGTAAGATGGACAATTTCAATTGACATCCTTCAAGGCTTACGTAAATGATCAAACTAAGTTTTAATTACGTCTTAACATGAGAAGAGGCGATCAAGGGTTCACGGGCCTCGGAAAATCGAGAACTAGAGAGACACATACTTGTGAGCTAGTAGATCGTCTAGCAACTTTCCCTCGCCTCGTGACAACGTTCGGCAGCAACAACTGCACGCCCTGTGCACTTGCGTAAGTATTTGTTAAAACTAAAGCTGACAAAAACAACTTGAATGGTATTAAAGGTGTTAGATTTATGACTAGTTTATGAAGTGCTGCGGGAAAGGAACAAATTGTCGTTTCACCATTTTAATAAATGTACAAAGGCTTAGCTAAGATAAAGTCATGAGATTTATGATGACACTAGCTTCTGCCCGCGACTTCGTACGCGGATTCTGTTGCTTATGCCAGCGACAACGGGGTCGTCAAAATCGAAGATCTGAAACGTCTGATGTAGAATTCTAAGGCCCGGGGACGGGAAAACAACGGGATGAGCGAGACGATTGGAGTCGTTCCAGATCTTTCATTTTTGTATGTCAATAGGAAATGCCCATCAGACTAAACAACTTTTGCTAAGACATCATTCCTTAATATGTTATTAAGAGTTTTACTTAAGAGTTCCACAACAGGTGTTCCAGATCTTCAAATTTATTCTCACAGCAGAAAATGCTCTTCACGTGAAATATGTTTTGCTATGGCACCATTTTTATATCTCTTATACTTACTTTAGCTGGTCTGTTGCGGTCTGCATCAGGTGTTCATTTTCCAAAATAAATTATGTATAGCCTATATGTTGCCACGTTCACGATCAGCGGACAGTCGCGCATCATGTTCCACACTTGTCTCTAGAGACCTAGCAGCAGATGCGTAGATACGCTGAGAACTCAAGCGCAATTCTCTATCAGTGAACGTCTCCGACTCGAGAGACAATGCGTGACGTTCACGATCAGCAGACAGTCGCGCATCATGTTCCGCACTTGTCTCTAGAGACCTAGCAGCAGATGCGTAGATACGCTGAGAACTCAAGTGCAATTCTCTATCAGTGAACGTCTCCGACTCGCGAGACAATGCGTGACGTTCACGATCAGCGGACAGTCGTGCATCATGTTCCGCAGTTGTCTCTAGAGACCTAGCAGCAGATGCGTAGATACGCTGAGAACTCAAGCGCAATTCTCTATCAGTGAACGTCTCCGACTCGAGAGACAATGCGTGACGTTCACGATCAGCGGACAGTCGTGCATCATGTTCCGCAGTTGTCTCTAGAGACCTAGCAGCAGATGCGTAGATACGCTGAGAACTCAAGCGCAATTCTTTATCCGTAAACGTCTCCGACTCGCGAGACAATGCATGACGTTCACGATCAGCCGACAGTCGCGCATCATATTCTTCACTGGTCTCTAGAGACCTGGATGTAGATGCATAAATACGCTGAGAACGCAAGCGAGCTTCGCGATCCGAAGATGTTTCTACGGAGCGAGTTGCAGCCTGATGTTCTCGAACAGCATCAAGTGTATCCTGACGCTCTTCGGTAGATTCTTGGGATCTTATGATCCTCAATCTTTTAGCTCCTTTGGAACGTTGGGAAAGATTTGACCTCTTTCTAGGCATGGTTACAGTTTTATTCTGAAGATACCTGATCAATTAAAATCTAAGTGACTGCTCATCTGCGTTACCGGGTAGGCTACCTTGTCACGAAGATAAATAGAAAAGGAAATTAAACACTCAAACAACATAAGCCCGAAGGCATATTTCTTCGATAAAATAAAATAAAATGGGAGTTTTAGCCAGTACAGTCAAATTTTCAATGATTCATAGAATTTTCATTGAAAATCAGTCCTAAACTGTTACCGCCTTCACCGCGTGGAGGTACTCCCACCTTATGTTATTTTATAATAATACAGTGAAATTAGTGGTAGCTTTGATTTTCACATCAGGTGTTCCAGATCTTAAAATTTTATACGAAAACCGAGAATGCTCATCAAGCTGAACAACTCTTGCTAAGACGTCATTCCTACATATGTTATAGTGTAGCTGGGCTGTTGGAGTTCCACATCAGCTATTCCAGATCTTCAAATTTTGTACGACAACAGAGAATGCTCATCAAGCTGAACAATTCTTGCTAAGACGTCATTCCTATGTATGTTATAGTGTAGCTGGGGTCTTGGAGTTCCACATCAGCTGTTCCAGATCTTCAAATTTTATACGACAGCAGAGAGTGCTCATCAGGTTGAACAACTCTTGCTAAGACGTCATTCCTATATATGTTATAGTGTAGATGGGCTCTTGGAGTTCCACATCAGCTGTTCCAGATCTTCAAATTTTATACGACAACAGAGAGTGCTCATCAGGCTGAACAACTCTTGCTAAGACGTCATTCCTATATATGTTATAGTGTAGCTGGGCTGTTGGAGTTCCACATCAGGTGTTCCAGATCTTCAAATTTATTCTCTTAGCAGAAAATGCTCATCACGAGAAACAATTTTTGCTATGGTACCATTTTTGTATCTCTTATAGTTTAGCTGGTCTGTTGCGGTTCTGCATCAGGTGTTCAAGTTTCCAAGATAAATTATAGCCTATATGTTGCCCAGACTTAATACCTATACAGCAAAAAAAAAAATCATTCAAATCCGTCCAGTAGTTCCGAAGATTAGCGTGTACAAACAAACAGACAAACAGACAAACAGACAGACTTTTTTTTTGGTTTCGTGCTCTATTACTGTTTCTACACCCCCCTCAATGATTATTTTTTTAATATATTCAATGTACAGACACAGTGTTTTTACTGTTTTATTATATGTATGATATGATATGATGATTATTTTTTTAATATATTCAATGTACAGACACAGTTTTTTTACTGTTTTATTATATGTATATAGATGATTCATCATCATCATCATCATCATTTATGATGACATGATTCATCATCATCATCATCATTTATGATGACATGATTCATCATCATCATTTCAGCCGAAAGACGTCCTGGACGGCTGGACATAGGCCTCCACCATGCACCGCCAATTTCTTCGGTTCATTTTGCCATAATCGCCACGCTTGGCAGGCGGGTTGGCGATCGCAGTATGGTGGTAAAATGCATAGAGAACAGTACTGCCTATTTATTATTTTATTTATTTAGGTAACCAACAGCGATACATAAAAATATTTTACAAAATATGCATGTTACAGTTATTATGGCCAATTGTGTATGTGTATATGTTTCCTTATATAACTGGGATATATGTTTAATACATGCGAACGGACCAATGCCAGATATATCCAACTAAGCAACTAAATAAAAATGCAATACAATACAAAATTGCATAAGGTTAAATTAATATCACAATTTTGAAAAATGATAAACAAATAAGGTTGAATAATAAAAGATAGTAGAAAAAGAAGAAGATTGGGTGCCTGTCATTTGTCTCCGCTTATGGTTTTCGTTATTCTTTTTTTGAATGTCAGTTTATTACAGTTGATTTATTTAATAAATCAACTTCAGAGAATTCTGAGTTTTAAATTCGAGCAATGCGAGTCAGTATACAGTTCGTGGCGTAGTTATTCTCTAAAAAGTCCCTTAGTCGCCTTTTATGACACCCACAGGAAGAAATAGGGTGGTGCCATTCTTTACGTCCGGCACCACACGGAATGGATGACATGTTTGATTTAACTCTAATATTGCTGAATTTTACGAAGTAGATAGCATTTACGTAATAATCATGCTTACACAATGTAGGCAGAATGGTATCCAAGGGACGGCAAAAGAAATTGAGGTAGGCAGCCTACCCGCTGGGAGGAAGAAATAAAGCTGACAGCAGGTCCAAACTGGCGGAGAGTACCTCACGACAGACGTCAATGGAAATTGTTAGAGGAGGCCCATGCCACGAGGCACACCGAAATTCGAGACATTTTGTGATTTTTGTTTTAACCATTATTGTTAGTGTAATAATGTCTGGTGTGGTGTGGTGTGGTTGTGGTGTTATTATAAACAATGCAGGCGTTAAAATGACTGTGGTGGCTCGATATCACCATGTTTAAGTTTTAAATTCAAAACTCATAAACAAATAAATTGGCACGAGATCAAACAGAATAAAATACCGATAAACCCTTTTCAATTAATTATTTGTTGTGACAGTTTGTCATCGTCTGACATTGGAAAGTCTGTTGACATTGCGTTGTCTATGCGACTGAACACTTACGTAAATATGGTCGTAACTGCTGAGCTTTGTTTACATGTTTATAAATCATCTTAATAATATTTCAAATATGCTAAGTTATGGATATTTTTATGGTCGTACATTATTGTAACACATGGTTTTGTTTCTGCCTACGAGCTGTTTTTTTGGTGTAATGGGCGCAAGCAGGCTTGCTGAGTATGTCGAATCCAGGATCACGATATGGCCCTGGGTTCAATTTCCAGGTCTAGTTGTTGAGTTCTTCTATCTGGAATTTCTTAGTGGCAGCAGATTTGCGCCCGGTTGATGGTAATATGCTTGCCCCCAGTACATTACATGAAACGAAAACAAAACTGGCGAAATGAAGGGGAACTATAGGTTTACTCTGCCTTGTTTTATTTTTGATGGGGTACCCAAACAGGCATGCACTTTATTTACCTTAGTACCACAGTTCTCAAAATGGTGAAAGAAAATATCGTGAGGAATCCAGCGTGGTGAACACGGCCTGCTGTGGCAAGGTTGACTCACACATTTTTATCATAGTTTGGGAACAAAAACCGTGGTAAAATGCGTGATTCAAGCCTATCACAGACCTGCCAAGGTCACAAATTTGTCCTGCCACGGTCGTGTATTTGTTTGAAAGAGTTACCGTGGCCCTGACACAGGCAACTGAAGGAATACGGGTGGGTTTAAGTCAGTAAAAGTCTGACGACACCTCCCGCTTTGCCCAGAGCAGGAGACGTCATTTGTTTGTTACACGCCCAGAAAAAAAAACCCTATCACAAGGGCCTTGCTCACCCCGAAGCATGGTCCAATACCGAAAAAACTAAGACATTTCACATCGACCAATTAGCACTGAGCCAGCGCGATAGATTACAGCCCACTCCCTCTCTTAAAAAGAGTCAGTCCAGAAAGACTCATGTGAGATTGTCAGTTCAGCAATCTGAACTGACAATCCACCTTTCGGTGGGTTTGTGAATCACGGTAGTTTATTTATTTTATTAATAACTAGCTTTTGCCAGCGGTTTTGCCTGCGTGGATGTCGAAAATTATCGCAAGAGGACGTACTACCGCGGTTAATGTATTACGAATGCATTAATCCAGGTTATATAGGTAATAAGAGAGCAGTTGAGTGAGAGCAGTGGTGGCTCAGTGGTATCAGCCCCGACTTACGAATTGTAGGTCGTGGGTTCGAATCCAGGCAGGCGCTTTACGTTTTGCGTTTGAGTAAATATTTTCATCAACACTGCTATCAAAACGGTGAAGGATAAAATCGTCAGGAAACCGGCATGTCTTAGAACCAAAAATTCGAAGACATGTGACATCTACCAACCCGCACTGGGCCCACGTAGTAGATTTCGGCCCACTCCCACTCACCGAGTGGAGGCATGATGTTCGCATTTACTATGAAGCCAAAGTAATATGAATTACAAATTATTACAATCCCACTAATCCTGCGCTACCCGACCGCTACCAACCGGGACCGGCCGGACGCGGGACGGCCCGCTAGCCGCTTTGCGGCTATTTTATTATAATCTCTGATATCTTCTTAAATATTCATTTTAATGATATGCTGTACAGGGCAATTTTGATCTACATGAAATGCACAACGTATCTAATGTATTTAATTGGATAAGAATTAATGCTGTATTGCTTAAATTCGCCTCGTAAATAAGCCATTATTTTTCGTAAAAAGTAAAGGATAAAAAATGGTTATTGTGGGTTATCCCTAAGAGGTAGACATATACCATTGCAGACTTTTTTGTAGACCTTTTTAAGGTGTACAATACTGTAGTACATTATTTTGAACTATTTCGTAGGGTTCAGCCAGCGTTTGCAACGTAAGAGCAAAAAAATGAGTTTATTTATGACATCACATTAGAAACCTCTAAAATTAGCAGCGTTTCTTTACTATGTTATGCATGTTATATACATATAAACCTTCCTCTTAAATTATTCTATCTATTAAAAAAACCCGCATCAAAATCCGTTGCGTAGTTTTAAAGATCTAAGCATACATAGGGACAGACAGACAGCGGGCAGTGACTTTATTTTATAATATGTAATAATGATAATAATGATGAATGAATAGAATACCTCTTAAAGTCTAAAAATGAAACATATTGAAGTTAGTTCGGTTCAATAATTTGTTAGTTAACCCTTTCCCACGCAATATTTATCCTCCACTTATTTATTTAATAACAATGTAATTTGTTGGTTCCTCTCGAGTGAGGATTAACTGCCCATGGGCTGTTTACCTACTTTGTTTGTTACTATGGGCGAACAAACAGAGATAAATGGCTAATAAGTTTATGTAGGTGTAGACAGTATCTAAAATAGTTTTAACACGTTAACTACTATGTCAGACTATGTGTCCTACACTTTTTGTTCCATTCAGGCCTTGTCGGACCATATGACCGACAACACATACTCAATCTGAACATGTCGTTGCTGCCTGGCGGCCATGTTTTTGGAATAAACAATGTATTTATGGAATAAATAATCTAGTAAAAGTGAAATAACACTAAGTATATTTTTGACTTTTTCTGATTTTAGTTCGTGTCTGCGATATTCTGCTAAATTGATTTTGTTACGGTTTTTTAACATCATTTTGAGAATGTATTTAGAAAACTTACATTTAGAGGTGATTGTGGCTCAGTAATAACAATCGCACGGACGAACGATCTGGTTAAGCTACGCTTGCCGCGGTTTGTTCGTGGACGGGTGACTATATTTACATACCAAGACCCTTCTGTGCCTTAACTTGGAGAGCACGTTAAGCCGTTGGTCCCGGCTGTTATTTTTGAATCATTGACAGTCGTCTGAAGCCCAAAATCTGACAACCAGTTCCAGGTAATGCAATATACCTTGTATTGTATTGAGGCTCATACAGACAGGCACAACTTGTCGCACGATGGGTCGTGTAAGCGATTTTGCGAATTATCGCAACGCAACACTAGTGACCGCGACGAGCAGCGCGACAGCTTGTGGTACATTTTGTATGGGGTCGCGGCACATTCGCGGCCGCCACGAAACCGTCGCGCTCCTCGATGCGGCGTGATAGGTCCCCCTGTCTGAAGTGTCACGCGCGTTTTCATAGAAATAGTGTCGCGCGCGTAAAGGCTTATTCAGACCGGCGCGACGCGACAGCGCGACGCGATTCTTGTAGAACAATTTCCATGAAGTCCACATAAAAATTGTTCTACGAGTGTCGCGTCGCGCTGCCGCGTCGCGCCGGTTTGTAGGAGGCTTTACCCGGTAACTGGCCTGTGTAGGTAAGATAAACAGCTGGACTCGGTTAAACTGAAAGCCAACCCCAAAATAGTAGTAATCAATAATTTTGATTTTGATTCAGGAAACTTAAACCTAATCAAGAATTCTTGTAATTTGATAAGAACGTGAAAACAATATGAAACAGGAGCGACTCGCTAGTGTTGTGTATATAGTTGGAACTTTCTTATCCTTACCCGACAACAGCGAAGAAAAAAGGAAGGTTATGATTTTGAACGGTATGTATGGATATATGTTTGTATGGTATATGTTTATTGGTATATGTTTGTATGTTCATTTGTTTCCTAATGACTTGAAGTAGAAGTAGAAGTCCAAAATAATTTTAATAAAAGTAAGTTCCAAACTAAAACCCGACTTCTGAAAAACGGGATGTAAAAAGTTTGAAATAAAAAAATATTCTCATCTAAAAGCTGTGTTCTTGCCACTTACTTTTACAAATAAAACATTCTAACTGTAGTAAGCAATCATAAACTTTAGGGTAACATAACAAACATAACATAACATCACGCCTTGTTTCCCCGAAGGGTTAGGCAGAGGTGTACCTACAGCACACTCACATTTCACCTGTTATGTTTAAGTCCCATGTAATAGGTGGCGAGCCTATTGCCATCAACCGGGCACAAATCCAGACACCAGGCTGCTGCTGAGAAATTCCAGATGGAAAAACTCAATAAACACTTTGCCCGACCTGGGAATCGAACCCAGGACCTCATGCACAGCAGTAGCGCTTGCTACCATTAGACCAACGAGGCAGTCAGTCTTTTCCCATAGTGGTAGACAAAAACTATGGTATTCCTTTTTCTTGTTTAATTTCATAAATCAGAGGGGTAATTGCGGAACTTTTTATCGGTAGGAATTGGTTTAAAATTCATAGTTAAACAACATTCATTGCGTTATTTACGTTGATGAGCCACAATTTATTCGAACAAATGACGCAATGGTTTAGAAATAATCTTCAATCCCATTCTGATTCTGATAAATTGTGCGTTTCGCAATTAGGGTGCTGTTCATACACCGCACGCCGGTTGCGACGACGACGCACCTGAACTTCATGAAGAACTTCACCAATAAGGTCACTATATCCCCTCACGGCGTTTCGTCTCACATCTGCCTTTTACCTTTTGACCTTACTGTTTTGCTAATTTTAATAACCTAAATCCATACTAGACTATGATCTAATGAACAATCCATCGTATAAATATTTTCGCTTTATTTTTTAAGTATAAATGTCGTAATCATCAAAGAATATCATTTGTCAAGATTGACGCAAAATCTCTATGAATATTTGTGTTGCAGCTAAAACTGGCATAAAGCTCTGTGACAAATGAAAAGTAAGACTGATATTGTAAGCTTAGGCACCCTTTGCAGAACCCTTAAAAGTAGTACCTAATGAGTTCCCAAAACAAAAGGTCACCGATAAGAACCACATTTTACTGTGACCCCTGATATTGAACTCAGTAAAGAAGTCAAATCTATTGACCTTCTGAAATGAGTTCCAAACTAAACTAGTTTCTTTCTCTAAAATGGCTGGAGCCAATTTCATCAATACTTTCAGGCGTACGTTTAGACACAAATATAAGGGAATTTCATTTGTAAAGGTACACACATCTCTACATAGTGTAAAAACGTCGTTTCCTGCGTCAGTACGCTTCGATATTTTAAACTACGCAACGGATTTGAATGCGGTTTTCATCAATAGACAGAGTGATTTAATAGGAAGGTATTTATAATACGCGGTCGAAGCCGCTGACAAAAGCTAGTTAGAGTATATGTCGGGGTAAAAGTTTTTTCATATTTAAAGGTATAAAGTTGTAGTAAAATCTTTTTGGTAGCAACTCTTTGTTTCCAGCAGATTTTCATTATTTGATTCCATTAAATATATTACATTTAAAAAGAAAAATTCCAAAAAACGCTTTCCCGCATTTTGTTATTAATTTTTCTGCTCGCAAAAATTAGTAAATCTATATGATTTGAAATTTTGTTACAAATATGATGGTTATTCGTTGATTTTGATAGTGATTACCCGCTCCCTTTCAGACTTCTACGAAAATAAAAAAATTATACTTTTAAAAAACACTAGAAAAACACGCTTTTATAATGCACGTAAAAACCAAAAACTTAATCGTAATCAAAGTTCATTACAAGACCTTTCTAAAAGTCCAAACACGGCTATGATACGATATTCCACCGTGGAATGCCAGTGCATATCTTCCAGCTTCATCATCAGACCTTGAAACATAATCGTGGTCAAAGTTCATTACAAGACTTTTCTAACAAGTCCAAACACAGCTATGATATGATATACCATCATGACGTTCCAGTTCATATCTTTCGGCTCCATCATCAGATCTGTTCGAAAGTACCATATTATTGTATTGTCATTAGAACTACATACAGCTGCCAATTTTCATGACGCTACGATTCTTGGAAGATGGTTAAATTAGTTACCTTAGATTCCATTAGGTACATAGTTACATACAGGTCGACCTAATAAAAGCGTGTTAATAATAACGGGTTGAACGTACGATTATATCGATACAAGAATTTAAGTTTTCACAAAAACACTTAAAAACGATAAAAGCTAGCAAATATTGCAAATTCAGAAACGTTACTATACATTAAATAAAATCTCAAGAAGCTTACTTTTTTAAGTGTTACACAATTCTAAGTTTAAAATTTTACCATATTACTTAATGTGACATCTATCACATTTAATTTCGGCGAGCTTCTTATTATTAGAACTAGCTGCTTCCCGCAGCTTGTCCATTAGATTCAATATTAGAAATTATCCCCCGGGAACGTGTTTCCGGAATAAAAAGTATAAGTTACTTCTTATAACATCAACTATATGCCAGTGAAAGTTCTGTCAAAATTGGACCAGCCGTTTCAGAGATTATCCGAAATAAACAGACAGATAGACAAAAAAAAAATGATTTATTGATGTAAGTACCGTATATGCTTCCATATGCATTTAGTGAAAAGCTGTTAATTTGAAATTACAAACAGAAACTTTAATTTTATTTATTTGTTTAGAAGATTTACAAAAAAAAAATAGTTTTATTTTAATGTAGGTAATAACTATATCGACGGTTAAAAGGTAATAAGCGCCATTTTGGTCGAAAATGACTTATGAATTCCATCCTACTTAACTAATCAATTACACCGTAATTACAGGCACAATTAAAAAACGATTGTGTCTATACCAAACGTGGTATCTCAGGGACTTAGAGGTTAAAATTTTCTTCTCTTTCGAATGCGCTTACTCCCATGAATCTACGATGTCTTTAAAATTTTCACGATATGACAATAAACAAAAAAGTTCGGTCAATTGTTCTACAATTTCAAACTTTAATCCGCTCTCCTGAACAATTTGGTTTTTGCCGCTTATACCCTATTACCTTTTAACCGTCGATATGATGAGCAATGACAGTTACTCTATTTCTTTTCATCGTTAAGAATTTTAGGTGGCATTCACTGCATTACTAAAAATACTCCGTAATGCTTAAAAATTTAAGACTTCAAAATTAGAGTGACGAGGTACTGCATTTACTGCACAGGAAATAATTTTTATTTATTCGTTCGGTTTTATTATGAAATTAATGCTATAGTCGAGTAACCGTATGTAAAATTGTGGATAGGAACATGGAAGCACTCTAGAAGGTTGTTGTGAACGCTGATGGAAATACTTGTCCGGAAAAATCTTTACAAAATTTAGGTATAGTCCACCAAAACATAAGGGTTTATGAAAAAGAGGAAGGAGTGAGGAAAGGGTGTAAACTTCACTCATTTTTTAAAGAAAAGGGAGGATCTTCGGACTAAACGGGTGTTGTATCTGGTGAGCAATTGCCCGACAATTGATGTTGGGACGTTTTGTATTACATTATGTTAGTTGCGCGGTAAACTCTGCTTGCGGCGGAGGATTTTACGAGATATCATTGTTATGCGTAGTTTACATGTAGCGATATAGATGCCGCCACAGGTATAACCGTTCCTACTCATCATCAACCCATAGGTTTAGATAAAAATCTGTAGGAAAAGGCGTAACTTTATGTGTGTATACATTAATCGTCTCTTAGTGGCTAGTTACGCACGTGTGTATGATACTTGTCTTGTTTTTAGTGCAGTTCTAATCAACTGAATGATTCTTCAAGTTGGTGAAACGTTATACCATTTTATATTATACCAGCCACGTATCGTCTCTTATCATTCAAAAAAGCTATAGCATTGATTACCACGCCTAATCCAGACGGGATGGCGATTTCCAACTTCCGAGCGGATACCTAAAAAACTTCGTGCGGAAACCTATAGTTAATATATTAACTACATATTAACTATAGGTTTCCGCACAAAGTTTTTTTAGGGTGATATTTGAGCGTCTTATGTCCATACTAATAAGTGCCATAATTGTTCCATATATAGTCTCAACTCTAAAACCTTTTGCCCCGAACACAGTTATCGTTACAAGTACAAGCTAGGTTGCCATTCAATTCCACTGTTATTTCGAAAAGCTCAAACCAGCGTGAAAGTATTTGTTCACTTCTCTATTCGAGAGGCAAGGGGCGCTTTATCGGGTGCAAAAACAATATTAGGTTTTTCTAATAGAATTTTTGTGTGGGACGTAGTTTCAAGTACGATATTATTGGCAGTCTATTTTACTTTAGGTATGTTTAAATAGCCTCAGGTGCAAAGGTGACAGGGCATGTAGCAAAAGATGGTGGGACCTGTGTACTTGAGGATCGTTTGGCGCCCTTTTGGGTATTGCCTTTTCAGAATGTTGAGCTTATCTTAATATTTGAATTTTCACAAAAATAAAATGAGAGACCCAATTTGTTGGGCGATTGGAAACGAAATAAAAACGTCGGTGGTCAGGAATTAATGTTTTTTTATTTCAATGGTGGCTGTAGTAGAAACATTTCTTTGTATGGCGGCAACGCTGTAATGATTCTGCGAACAAAAATATACAAAGATCTTTAAATGAAATATTATGACATTTGTAAAGATACATATGATTATTAAAACGCTATTTTGAGTTGGGTGATACTGTTTGACACCTACAAAACTGCTAACTAACCCGGAAAAAAGTGTTAACTAATAAATAAAAGTAATCTCATACTTACTAAAATAACTTCAGTAAGAGATTAATAATAATAATGCGTTTCAATCGTTATATTATAAGAATAATGTGTTTCAATCGTTATATTATAGCGATTGAAACACATTATTCCATGATAAATAAAGTCCGTTATTCGAGCAATGGTAACAGGTTTCTATGAAGAAAATAATTCGAAAAATGCCGATAAATCAGAAAAACAGTGAGTAGTGCTCAAGGCAACAGAGGATGAGTGAATGACTGAACTGATTTAAAAAATACTTATATGATTATCTTTTACGTCAACCTAGAAGGCTGCCGTTGCTTAAAAATAATTGTCTCCCTTCGCCAAAGTTTTAATTCATACCTGTTGTATATCTGTGAAATTGTTCTCGACTTTGACGATTTAATCTATACTTTATATATTTAATATTATAAAGCTGAAGAGTTTGTTTGTTTGTTTGTTTGTTTGATTGAACGCGCTAATCTCAGAAACTACTGGTCCGAATTGAAAAATTCTTTTTGTGTTGAGTAGCCTATTTATCGAGGGAGGCTATAGGCTATATAACATTACGCTACAACTAAGAGGAGTGGAGCAGTAATGAAAAATGTTGCAAAAACGGGGAAAATTTATTCCTTTTGAGAGTTTTCATTGCGTGCGCTGCGTAAACGGTTAAAGTAACGCAAAAATCATGTATGACGGAATTATTCCCTTTAAAAAGTTCTAAAAAAAGTCCGGGAGAGCATATGTCTATCTTTTAAGGTTGACTCACTATCACTCAAAAGGAGCCAGCAGCAACGAAAAGTGGACGAAAACTAGCAGGCAAATCGATGCGACGGGAAGGGTCAGAAGAGCAAAAATTTGACGCGGACGAAGTCGCGAGCAGAAGCTAGTAGAAAAATATGAGTAGAGCGCAATTGGTGACCGCCAAATAAAATCTGGGGTAATCTCCTCACTTAGTACCATTGATATGCTAAGAAGAAGAAAAACCTGAACAGCAGAGCGCTCGTCAGTGGCAACTAAACCAGTATTAGCTGGCCTCTTATTATATTTCCACTGTGTACTACGCTGGGGCCAGCTTAAGCAGTGGTGGCCCAGTGATATTGGGAGTGGCTAACCAGTTGCAGGTTCGATCCCTGACAGGAGCTTTAGTTTGTGTAAATTACTTTCTCGCTACGGCTTTCAAAACGGAGTCAATGAAAACATCGTGAAGAGATCGGCTTGTTGTAGGAAAAAAAAAAAACGAAGATATGTGACATCTACAAACCTGCATTCAGCCCGCGTGGTGAGTTACGCCCCAGAAAATCACCAGCTGCCTGTGTCCAGGCAGTAGGAACATAATAAGCTGATTATAGTATTTTCGCTTAGGTTTCATTGGCATGAGAAGTGGAGGAACTACTGAGACATTGTATTGTTGTATGTGTTCTCTGGTAGCTGAAATGCTGCCACTTGTAATCTTACTTGCAAAAGTACATAACATCTTCTATGATCCAGGATATACATCCTGGATCGTAGAAGATGTTAATGTGATTTTATGTGGTGTGTGTGTGTTGTGTGTGATGTTGATGTGATGTTGATGTGATGTTGTGTGCTGTTGTGATGTGTGATGTAAGAATACTAATACTAGTATTCCTTACCTTATCTACCTGTGTGTCAAATTTCATTCAAATCCGTAGTCGCTGTTGCGTGAAAGCGTAACAAACAAAAACTTATTTTCGCTGTCTATAATATTCGTTGACATGAAAACTGAACATGCTTTTATTAAATGTAATAAACGCTCAAGAATTACGTTGTAACGTTCCAAAATATTCGTTCTAAGATTCGCGTTGCCGGTATAAAATTCCGCAGTCGAAATAATAATTAAGTGACTTGACTAACCTGCAAGGAAGCGAGATTTTCTCTTAGCTGATAAAAACATCTACACAAGTAGCCCCATAAATCCTCAATTACCAAGACTTCCATACAAAACTGCAAGCCCCATTGCTCTTCCACTCAAGGTTACCGTGAAAATTAATAAACCATTATCTCTTAAACTGAAAACGTGCTCAGCAAAAACAAAAGACGGCAATTAATCCCCACACTGTTTACGGCGATGTGAAAGTTTCGAATCTTATTTAAGCACCTTGCTTTTATGGCTCATTTAAGCGCGGAGAATTTCTCGCCTCGCTTAAGGAATTAACAGAAATAGGTATGCATGTTGAGTCATGTAAACAATACCTTTACCCTATGTTAATAAAACATGCCAATTCTTACAACAAGTACCTAAGTCATCCCTATCTCTCATACTCTTAAGCCTACGTACGTAAAGTAATCACGACAAGATTTATCTCACACTGCATTTTCTTCGCTCTGCTGGGCACTGAGAATTGAAATTCCAACAATGTGTTTTTCGACTTGCTGAAATGCAGTCTGTTAGATTCCCAACACCGACAGTTGATAATCCAAAATACGTTACATTCACGCTGCGATGTTTTGCTGTCCAAGCGAACTGCTTATACAATAGTTCAGCAAACATAATATATTACACATCGATATATTGAGTCAAGCGAGCACATCTCAAAGGAGATTTGTCTCCCAGCAAGCCTTTGAGTGATAAAGAGAGTTCACTCTAGAGCTTTGGATCCAAAGTTCACAACTATTCGACAAGCTATCGTAATGAAAGTGACTTATTTAGATAACCTGCTTTGCCCATAGCAAACAGCTGGCGGAAGAATTTTTCGGGTTTTTGATATTTTGTGAACAGCGTTTGGGACTCCTAAGATAACATTAATTAATGTTCGATACGGTACGGAAGCTTATCGAGTGATTGTGAATAGGTCTGCAAGTGTCTTATCAACGCCCGGATACTTTAAAGTCGAAAAGTAACGTTTCTCCTTTAAAAATTGAACACGTTCGTGTTACAAATACAAAATTGTTTTGAGTTTTCGAATGAAAAACAAAATCGTGTTCGAGATTTGGTTTTTCAAACACATGACTGTTATATTCGCTTGGCGAGTTGCATCTGAACGAGCGAGAAACTGTTGTCGTCTAAATGAGCCTTTAAGCACCTTGCTTTAAGAAAGTTGCTAACTATTTTAATTAAAAATCTTAGACTAAGAGGACAGGGAACAATATGAGAGGAACAAAGAAATCTTTTGGGAAATTAAAACAATTAATTTATTTAGACGGTTGGTTTTCGTTGAGGAAGTATTTTGGTTTGTATTTTTGGTTGCTGGCACGTATTGTGACAAATTAGGGATTCTTTTTGTCGCGTTTTGTTATCCTTTTCTTAAGAGAAGTCTTTGGAAATTCTGTAGCTGTAAGGGCAATTAAGCAATTAAGGGGTATTCCATATGCAATTAATTGACTTACAATTAATTGAATATGGAATCCGGTAATTTGTGATATTTTTGTCTTCTTTGCATTTCAGTTGACTGCACTGTGGCAGTAATAAGTACCTAAGTATTTTTTTATTAGAAGTTGATAAAGCTTAAAATAAAAATACACGTATTTGGTTGCAACAAAATGAAGAACATAGTATAATAGTGAATACACATATGAATGTTGTGGCAGGGACACTTTGATATTTAAAAGAAGATCTAGTGACAAATATTGAAAGAGTTAGCTTATAGTCCGGCCGACAAGAGTGATTGTGAAGAGAAGATAGTGAACTATTTAAAGTAATCTTACTAAATGCAAGCATTATCACTATGAAAATTTGACTAGAAACATTCCTTATGTGCTTTTCTGAAATTTTGAGTAATACTTAATTTCTTTCATATTTGAACTGACCCTTTAACATGACGTAATAGTTAAAAACTACTACGGGTTTACTTGAAAATACTTTAATTCAAGAAAAAGGATGGAGGATGTTTAATAATGAGAAACATCGCACAGCTTACAAAAACGCTATATGTAAGAAAATTGATACAGGCAACTGAAAGAAAGAAAGAAGAAAGAAAATACGTTTATTTGCGATAAACATGACGCAAAGAAAAATTGAACACAACGAAAATATAAAAAGCTGGGGAAAATATGCGTCACATCCACGCAAAATGGTCATCGCTCAGCATAATACTGCGACTCTATGCGAGACAGAGCCCCAGCGCTGGTTTTCAGCGACAGCCGGCGCTGATGTGTGATGTCGAACGGTGCAGCAAATCATAAGTTAAAAGAAGTACAAACTGTGTATAGTATTGATAATCAACCCGAAATAAATCTTAATTCAATAAAATTATAACTCTACTTTAATTGAATACGAAAATTAATATCAACTGCCAAACAATTTGTATTTGAAATCAAAAGAGCAAATATTGGCTGCAAATAATTATAATTTACAAATTAATTAAAACATTTCAATGGATTAATGTTATCTAACAAATTATTGGGAATAGCTGTTAGTTTACAATTAATCGTAGATTTGTTTGTTTAAAAGTTCTCACTGAATTATGGTTGATGTTTTGTTGAATTTTGAAATTATAAATAACTTAGGGGAAGTTTAATCCTGTGAAATTTGTGAATGTTTTGAGTTTTTAATACAATAAAAAATAAAGAAAACTGCGCCTTTGGTTTTGTAGTGATAAATACTAGCTAAACATGAGGTTCGATTTTTAAGAAACTACACATTACTTAAGATAACACTTATCATCATGATTTGATGATGATGATAAATGATGAGCGTGACCGAAATGATTTTCAGTCGATAGTGTCGCTGCCGGCGTCTCCAAAGCCGACCAGTTCTGAACTTCCCACATCCAGTGAGTTGCCAATCGGCCTCCCTTATAGGAGGCCATTCAAAGCAACGTCTTTCGGTACGCGGTCACCATTCAAAACCAAATCAAACCATCTGTTCTCTGTTGCGCTGCCCAATGCCACTCAAATATGGCAATTCTACGGGCTGTGTCGGTTACCTTGGGTCTCTTGCGGTATTCTTTATCTTTGATTCTATCACACAGGGAAACTCTAAGCTTAGCCCTGTCCATTGAGTTTTGGTCAACTTTTAGCCTTCTAATACGGCTCATTGTGAGCAACCTTGTTTCAGTGTCATTGGTCACTATATCTTTTGGTAAGACTGGTCGGCATACTTTCGGGCTTCAGATGACCTGTAACGGCCGTGAAAAATCTATGAATGACAGTAAAATCATGATCTCAATCCACCGTAAAGAAACAAAAATCATTCAGTTTAATTAGGCCAACTTTTTTTTCCCTTAAACTCATCCAAATCTTCATCACTCAATAAAAATGATACAAACCAACCAGACTGGCGTCCAAATTCATTAGTTGGTGTAATTTATCATGACAATCCAAACGGGCAGGCTGCAGCAATTAATGCTCGGTTAACCATCTCATTAGTGCATGTTAGATTTGGAATTATGTGTATCACGATGATACTTTGGCACTAGAAGTGGTACGTTTAAACGTTTTGCTCTGTCTTTTTAAGTAGAGAGCATAACTTAACATAGCAAAATCAGCTTTTGATGTTCCCACTACTTTCCAGATGGCCTCTTTTCAGTGAGACAAAGTAAGCCGTTTTCCACCTCACGGGCTCAATGACCCTGCCAGGGTCGCGAGATTTGTTCGAAAGAGATACAGTGGCCTTGGCATATATGTAACTAAAGGTACACGGGTGGGTTTTAGTCAGTAAAAGTCTGATACGCCCTTCTGCTCCGCCCAGAGCGAGAGACGTCATTTGATGATTACCAACTCACAAAAAAAAAACGGGCTCAGTGATACATATCTTCATATTTTTGGTTCCAGGATATACCGGTTTCCTCACGAGGTTTCTCTTCATCGTTGAGAGTGGTGATGAAATAATTTACATAAAGTTGCATTATTTACGTTGCCAGTCTAACGAATTTTTCAAACGAATGTATTGCTTAAATGCTTTCTATGATGCAAGTAGTACGGTTATGGAATACTCGTGTCAGCAAAACCTGCTCAAATCATTGTCGAATTTTACTCCTTCTCTCCTTAAACATCATCATTACATAATATAGTTCCTTTCTCTTGTTTCATCTTTAATATTGTTTATAGATAAGTATAAGTTTTATGTAGGCTTGCATTTATTATATACGTATATGGTACACCACTGACTATCTGTAGTCTTCTCTTCTTCTTTCTTTAACCAATGTAAAGGTCGTCTGTAAAAGACCGCTTTAGCAATAAGACCGCTCAGTGTGTCACCGTATGTAATTTTTTTTCAGTTATACCTGAAATTTTGGTGTACAAAATGAACAGTATTCTATCAATCTATTCACGAATTAAACTAAAACTAGTGATCGCCCATTGGTCGAAATTTGACCGTACTTCATTTGAATAGAAATACTTTATTAAACGAAAAAATATAGATAATAATAAATATAAAAAAATAATATGGTTATATTTGACATTCAGTAACACTATAGGCAAATTGACGCTGTACTACTATGGAGAGGTTTTGCTGGCGGGATGGTGATGGCCAGGACCAGGACGTAAGTGTAATGAGTAAAGAATACTTCTTCAGGACTCTCTTTTTTATTTTCTTAATACTTCTGAACTGCTGAATATGAAACAATATGGAATGAATTATCACAGAAATTTGTTCTGTTTTTATACAATTTTCCCTATTATTTTTAATTAATTATGACGGTTCCAAATGTCATAATTATAACCAGCCTGTACAATCTATGACCAGCCTGTACAGTCTGTGCCCTACATTATCTGACCCTCTCGGTATGAACCACGCTCACATCGAAGTGCTAAGTCCCGCCCCATTTAAATAAATCATCTTGTTAAGCCATTTTGGTCATTATCTTGTTAGCGTTAAGATTGAATTGCGTATTAACAAGTAATATTCTCAACAAGTTACTGTGGCTTCGCGGTTCGATGCTAGATTGACGATGAACGGTGCGTAAGTTCAAATCACACTCCACCTGTTAACAATTTCTTTTTTTAATTGTTTTCATTTATGATTTCTGCCATATTTCTTGCATTATTATAGAACTTCTGATATGATTTCGCCTAACGAACATGTCTTTTAAACAAGTGGGTAAAACTTCCTTGAATAATAGCGAATTTGATCCTTATCGCGGATTGGAAACTCCTTTGGGTATTTTGATAAATCATGTTGTCAAGCGATTTTAATTATTATCCTACTGTCGTTAAGGTTGAGAGGATTAAAAGGTTGAGTATCAAAATGCAATAAGACTACTTAAAACAACCAAGGTGAGGGTGGATTAACAAAACAATCGCGCGTCAACAACATCACAATTTGCTGTATACGCTTAGTATTCTGTGACACATTTTAATAACTGCTTGTGATTTTGCGATATTGAACTTAATGATACCTACTATATGGTTCAAATTCTATAGAATATTTCGTCCAGCTCACAACTAACAGCTAATTTGAAGACAGAATAGTAAGAGTTCATTTGGTCTCGTGTTCATTAAACAAATTGTTGTCTGGGTTCAAAACCAGCATAACCTATAGACTACTTTTTGTTCGTAATGGTTTGTTTATTTTTATATATTTTACTTTTCTCTTTTGTTTATTTTTATATTTTTTTACTTTTCTCTAAGGAACGAAGTCTTTAAATGTGTTTTTCAATGGGTAGTTTGTAAAAGAATGAAACAAAATCATTGCAAAAAAATGATAATCTTTATTAATTAAAATATACTATATACTATAAGTAAATAAAGTGAGTAAATGCTCATAGTTCAGAATTAATTAGCTTTTTTACTGTAACATTCAAAGTTAACTATTTGCTAACAAACATTTTTAACACGTTGAGAGCCAAACAAAAAATTGTTAGTAGCAAGCACGCGATAACGCGTGATCGGCCATAATACAGAGCCGTCGAATCACGTGATACCGCGTGATCGGCACTCAACGTGTTAAGCATGACAATGCTTGGAAGTTTGTTGTTTATTTTTAACGTAACGATTTTTTATTTACCCACCTGTTTACAAAATAAGTTTTTTATTCGAAATTCATATCGGTCTTTCTATAATACTTCTTAATAAGCCTTTCAACCTTAACTACAACAAGATAATGATTAAAATGACTTAACATTATTATCTAGATGTCGTTAAGGTTGAAGGCTGAAGAATATGCAATACGACTACCAGAAATAACCCAATCGAGGGTGGATTAAAACACCACTGTTAGCTGTCAATGCTTAATATTTAATTCCGTGATACATTTCAATAGCTGCTTATTGTTTTTCAATAATGAACTTAATGGATCAAATTCTATAAAATATTGCGTCTAGCATCACAACTAAAATTTAATTTGAAGTCACCTAATAAGAAGTGAATTGGTCTCATGGTCATTAACGCAGATAGATATGCATCGTTGTCCAGGTTCGAAACCAGTATAACCTAAAGACTTCTTTTTGTTGAAAATGTTTTTTTTCTACTTTACTTTAAATATTTTAGGCGTCAAATGTTTTTTTTAGATAGGCAGTTTGTTTAGGAACAAAACAACATCATTATTGAAGAAAATGTTTATTATTTCATTAAAAAATACTTAAGCAAATAAAGTAAGTAAATGCTCGTAGTTTCAAAATTAATATATATTTTATAGTAGCACATTCAAACTTAACTATTTACTTAATAAGTTATATAAAACAATATCAATGAAATAATCACAACACTTTCTTCTCTTACATATATTATTAACAACGATATATGTTATGATGAAGACTCATCGGTAAGCTAGTTATTGTTCAACAAACAGTTCATTAACTGTGATTAAGTAATTTGTGAAATGTTTTACAGTTTTATAGGTATAAGTATGTGGTGAATCAACATGTTATTTAAACAGAAAAATGGATTTCCATTTATAACAATAACATCACCACAGAAATTGTAACATTGTAATGGTTTAACATTCATTGAATTGAGCATTCACTTACTTAATATGTTTAAAAATACTTATGTAGATAAGTGAGTGGCGGCGTGACGCATCATCTCCAATAACTTGCTATAAGCGGCTACGTATGCACCATGTTCCAGCACAAATCTTTTCCTCTCATGTGCTGCAGTAGCCCAGGGTCATTCTACCGATGGTTAGACAAGGTAGTAAGAAATATTATGTTTAATTGCAGCTAAGCGAATAGGCATCAATGGACATTGCATATGGCTTGCAACAATAAGTAGTTTGGTGGCGTTCGGATTCGTGACTATACGATATACATCATGGGATTTGCTCCTGGACGATTGCACTGAAGATTTTTCAGTATTTCCATAAAGTCTTAACCATAACCTGACTGTATTCGTCTGAAACAAAAGAAAAAAACTTATTAACAATTTTGGAAACGTGCAGCTAACTTGTAGGGAGTGGGTGTAATGGAATAATAGCAAAATACAAGATTACTAGGCTATAACAAATTATAAAGGTCAATTTCAAAGAGTAAAATTAAAAATTAAAACACTTACCGATATATTAACACTACGAACAATCTCTTTGATTTCACCATTTTGCTCATGTAAACATAATTATTATTTTATGTCTAGTATAATCAGTAGATTGCGACATGACGCTTTGTTTACACATAACAAAATCAATAAAGACATGTCTAATGTTATTTTTCACGATTTACGTCAAACGTTTTACCAATATTTTGCTTTGTCACTGCTATTAGGCGTAGACTGACCTGTGTCACTTAAAACAACACTTACTTCAATCTACCCCACGAAGTCAATATATTTTACTTCCTTGGTAATTATAAGTTCTGTGGACATAAAGATTTCTTTATTTACCCAATTGTTTGAAAGATATGTTCGTTAGGTGAAAATCATATCACCATTTCTGTAATAATGCAAGAAATATGGTAGAAATCATAAAATGAAAACAATTTAAAAAAGAAATTGTTAACAGGTGGAGTGTGATTTCGAACTCACACACCATTCATCGTCAATCCAGCATCGAACCGTGAAGCCACAGTAACTTGTTGAGAATAAGCGAAATTAACGATTAGGTAGTAGCCGTGTAAACACAAACATATTACTTGTTAATACGCAATTCAATCTTAACGCTAACAAGATAATGACCAAAATGGCTTAACAAGATGATTTATTTAAATGGGGCGGGACTTAGCACTTCTATGTGAGCGTCGTTGATACCGGGAGGGTCAGATAATGTAGAGCACAGACTGTACAATCGTGAGGCATCACGACACTAAGTTTTGTATGGGAAACTTACTAATGCCATACTTCACACTCCCCATAAAACCACAAAAAATATTTCTTTTAGATCTAAAATGAATTCCTATCGTCGCTCATACAAATAATATTAAAGACAAATATTCTCGATATGATCTAAAAATGAAATAGGTTATATATCTATAAAATTAATTTATTACCTATGGTTATACTTGACATTCAGTAAGACTATAGACACAAAATCAGGCTTACCAACTTAGGGGTTTTCCCAAATTTAGGGGGTAAATAAGAGGATTGAGAGTTTTTTAGGGGCGTTTCTTTTTTAAGGGTATTCTTATGGATTTTTTGGCATCTTACATTTCTCATTGTGTTTTTGATTACAATAAAAAATTAAACCGCCGAAAAAACTGAAAAGCAAAAAATAATAAGGCTTTAAATTTTGAGACGGCGCTGAAAAATCAATGAACAAAGATCACTTAAAGCGCCGACTCATAATTTTAAGGTTTATTATTTTTTGCTTTTCAGTTTTTTCGGCGGTTTAATTTTTTTAATGTACTAATAATACTTGGCAAGGCATACGCTATCCAATAAAAAAAAAAGTTATCTAAATAGGACTACTCTGTATAAAGTTATGTGTAGTTAAACATTACAATCAGTGAGTGAACAATCAAACATCCCCTGTTTTTCGACCCTTAGGGTTCGATTTTGTTTTCCAAATTTATATGAGACCACTTTCGGAGTTTACACATTCCAATAAAAAAATAATTATCACAATCAGACGATAATGTAAAAAGTTATGCGTGGTCATACCTACATAAAAAAAATAAACATAAAAAAAATAAAATATACTCGTCGAATTGATAACCTCCTCCGTTTTTTTTTCGTCGGTTGAAAAGTATTAGCGACTTCTAGTACGGTTCCTCGATACTAAGAATGCAGAGTGAATGATTAACAAATGTCGCGTAATAAATATAGACAAATATTACTACTGTGTGCCGGTCTATGATTACTGAACATTCGTTGGTTATTTTCATTATAATTTTTTTTAGCGGATTTTTTTAATAAATGTGGCAATTTTAGGGGTTGTTAAATTAAGCTTTAGGGGTAAATATTTCTGGGTGTGGGTAACACTGCACAAAATAATAAAGACAGATTTGGACCATAAACAAAAGAATATCTATGCATGTGTGTATTAGATACACGGTAATGAACAGTAGTGTGTGTAACGTGTTATTTATTGGAAATAATGTATTTTAACGCATAATTTAAAAAATATTAGCATTCGTCACTTCTTCTCTGTATAAACTATAAGTGTGCGAAATTTCATACTCCTCCGTCCGCCCAATTTTCGTAAAAAGGGATCCAAAGTTTTCGCTTCACGTATTAATATTAAACTGAAATATGTGAAATGACTTCTCTCTGACAGATAGCATGAAATAACCGTGACAGATAAAAAGCAAGCTAGAAAGGTCTTTGTTTATATCTGGCACTTCGCGGTGGTATTTTGGTGATTTGATAACTATACAGGTGAAATACAAAACTTACCGCAACTCGAACTAGGAGCTTCAACAACTATTACATAATCGTAATATATTGTAATTTCCTAATCTAAATTCTTAAAAAAAAAAAATCTGTAAATATCGTCTTAGATAGTGCAAACTAGTAATTGTTAAGCACCTTTATGTAGACATTAAATAGCGGCGTTACCGTAAAAATATATCTTAATCAATCCAAACAAATAAAAAATAAAGTATTAATTTTAGCCCACGTCCCCAATTATCAATATACCGCAAAGTTAACTGTTGTTAACTTTGCGGTATATTGATAATTAAAAGCAAGAAGCGAGCGGGGGCGTGGGAAGCAAGTTGCCAATGTATTAAGCAAGCAGTCATTTACGTAGTTTTGACCATTCCAATAAAAAAAAAAACACCTACGTATGTGCATCCCTTTGTTTAATGACATGCCCTAAATTTTCTTTATATCACATTGAATTATACATTTCAGTTTAGCGCTTGTATTCCATTTAATTATATACAAGGTGTTTGTTTTGATATATCATAAATCTAGTACATAGTAGTAGTGATAGTAGTAATAGTAGTGAAATCTTCGTTTTAATTTTTCGTACAAAAACCATTGCATAGTTTAAAAAAAAAACATGGCAGTTGAGTCTTTGACATGGTCTTAATACTATTATTTAGAGTATGTCAAAGACTCAACTGAAATATTTCAAAGACTCTAGGGTATCCTAGAGTAATTAAATATCAATAGGAACACGTTGTATAATGTATTAAAAAGACGTTTTAGTTCAAATAAATCCGTCAATTTCATGGTTTATTCGAGAGAAAAGGATGAAAACTGTCTAGATAAACTACTTATCTAGGTGAAACAAATATTTTATCTTCACTTTAATAGTCACTTCAACAAGATACCTACCGAATATAACCACTACAATATTAAAACAGATTATATAATAGCTTTAGTACATAATAAATAACAAGAGCTATAATTTCGTAAGTGGATACGAAGACAACGCAGTGTTCTCAATCTTTTTCTTATCTATCTAAGCTTTCGTTAATGGTTCTATAAATCTACTTTAATGTAATATTTCGTGGACGTTAAATCTGTTCAAGTAAAGGCAGCATCTTTTCATTCTAGCTCGCTGAAGGTGTGGTCTCTTTTTTCGAGAGAACAACGTGAATGGTAAATATTATATTTATCCATGTATGGCTAATGCTTGGTAGTTGCATCCTTAAATATACCGCTTACCAAGAGCTTTACTTTCAAGACTAATATTGTTCTTAAAAAAGGTAATAAAAGAACATCTTTTGATACAACTTATCTTTTAAAGGATGGCGATGTCAGTTTGTAATCTCAATCAATGCCGAATTTTCTTATTATCAACTAAGTTTTTCCAACGGCTTTATCCGCGTGGAGGTTGGAATAATCCCACGGGAACGTAATATCTCCATAAAAGCTATTCTAATCCAGCTCAAAAAATGCTTCATAAGTTAAAAAAAATTGTTTTAGTTGCTTTTTTCAACAACGTAGATTATAATGAAATAAATTTTGTTGGACTGTCAGAATAAAAGCCATTCCTACTGATAGCGTGTTACACAATCACCCCGCAGGTCATGGTGTATCTCCGTGTAAATTTCATCCAAATACGTTCAGCCGTTAAGGTGTGAAAAAGTAAAAAGCAGACAGACAGAAATAGTTGCTTTAGATAGTAAAGATTACAAGAATATACAAAAACACAAGCAAGATGTTCCATGAAGTACAAACTAATATAAACCAAACCAAACCTTACCACTTCCTTCAATTCAACGTCAATGTACACAGAACAATGTTACGGAAGCATCACTTGGTTACAAGGTATTATAACCTATTTATACTATAATTAATTGACATTTCAGCGCACCAACTGGACAGCTATCTCCTGAGGTTTGATTATGATCAGTTAGTCCGCTGTGACGAGTAATTAACTACTCCATGATTTAGCTTTAAATCTCCCTTTGTTTCTGTTAATTGCCAGAGAGAGGGGTTGGAAAAATTAGGGTAATAAGAAGGACGAAAGAACAAGGAAAAAAGTAATAAGGAGATTTTTTTTTAAATTGGGCTTCTGAGTCAAGGTCAGATTTCAAAGACATCTTACTAATGTTTAAATGGGAAAGTTTGTATGCTTGGATATTTATGTATTTGGATGTGTTTTACGGCCGAACAGATTTGTACGATATTTGGCACATGATTAGTTTATAATGTGGATTAACATAGAGAGTACTTATAAGCCGCTAGCAAAAGATAATAATCTATCTATACATATAATAAAACAGTAAAAAACTGTGTCTGTACATTGAAATGAAATGAAATGAAATGAATTGCACCGATCCCAGCGTGGTTTGACCAGACTCGATTAATCGAATGAACCCCGAGATTTGCACTAGCCCCTGAAGTGTAATGATTCATGGTGCTACATAGGCCATTGCATATCAAGAAGTAGACCGGGGGGCGCTGTAATGGTAGGGAAGACGTGCCCATTGGATAGGAAAGGATTACGAGCCTACCGACTATGCAGCCTTTTTTTTTTTTTTTTTTTTTTTTTTTTCCAGGATGGGAAATCATCAAATGACTTCTCCCGCTCTGGGCGGAGTGGGAGGGCGTGTCAGACTTTTACTGACTAAAACCCACCCGTGTTCCATCAGTTGCCCATGTGCCAGGGTCACGGTATCTCTTTCGAACAATCACGCGACCCCGGCAGGCATCGGTCCTAGTAGACCCCTACACTGCTGCTGACATCTCTTTGAGGCGCGCGTGGAACACTGCGCGCCGTCGACCCGAGCCTGGTCCTTACCGGGCGGCGAGCCACCCATTGCTCGCCACCCGCAAGCTCACGCCTACGGTGGCCGGGAGTCCGCAATCGACTCCCGACGCCCGGGGCGTCTCCTCCTGCGGCGGCTAGGGGCATGAGGGCGCAGAGACTGCCACTCCCTCACGCGCCCCGCCTCCTCCTTCGCGAGCATTACTGCTTCGCAGAAGGAGGTGACGGCTTCCCATTCCCTCTCGCTCCGTACCATGGCTCGCACCAGGGCCGGACGCGAGAGGTCGCCGCCGCTGATCGCCTCCACGAGGACACGGCGGTGCCCCGCCCAGGCAGGGCACACCTCCACCGTATGCTCCACCGTGTCCTCGAGACGATCCTCGCAATGGAAACACCCGGACGTATCCTCCCGCTTTATCCTGAACAGGAACCCACCGAAGCACCCATGCCCGGTGAGAACCTGCGTCAGGCGGAAGGTGAGGACGCCGTGGCGCCTCTCTATCCACTCCTCAAAGAGGGGACTTACCGCCGCAATTGTGGCGTGCCCAGCACTGGGTTGCGACAATCGTACCCGCCATGTCGCCATGAGATCACACCGGAGCTCTGTCCGCCGTGCCGCGATTTGTCGCGGCAGCGGAGTTTCGCCCCGGCGTTTCGCCTCCTCGCGCCACTCCCACATGTGCGCGAGGACCTTTGCCTCCAGATCCCATGGCGGCACTCCGGCAAGGAGGCTCGCCGCCTCGCACGAGATCGTGCGGTATCCTCGGATTAGCCGGATGGCCATGACCCTCTGGGGACTATGCAGCCTTAAGTAAGCATTGGACTAGTGGAGAGAAGGGTGATATTTGTCTATAGGAGGGCATCTTTTCACGTAGTCGCTGGCATGTTGATCCAGGTCGAGCTTCGCCGATGCATCTTTTGGTGGAGTTAACCGTTTGCTTGGCTCTTTTCTATGTCGAGGTTTCGCTATGTTCCGTGTTATTGTTTTCTTGGTCGTTTTCTGAGTTCTCGCTGATATCAGTTTCTGTTTTTTTTTTTGTAGATATCACTAGCCGCTTTTTTAATCTTATTTCTGTCTCCAGCCGTGTCCCTCCAAAACTGGATATCCTTGTCGAAGTATTTCATGTCCTGTTTTAGGTTGTCATTCCATTAGTAAATAGGTCGTCCGACCTTCTTAGATTTGGGCCTGTACTGCATTGCTACATGTAACAGGTGTGGTTCAGAGCGTCTGAAAATGTGTGCCAGGAAGCACATCCTGTGGTTCTTGATGCGTTTTGTTATGGTTTTCCCGTCTACGATTTGATGCATTTTCTCTGTCTCGGTTTGTTGATCGGGTCTCTCATGATAACTCGTTCGTATCTTCTCGGTCTTGATCGGTTCGCCTTTAGTCATATATCATACAAGGTACGATATTATCTCCAGCTGTGTCCGTCCAAAACTTGATTCCCATGTCAAAGTACTCGTATTTCATGTCTTGTTTTAGGTTGTCGTTCCATTTGTAAGGAGGTCGCTGGACCTTCTTAGATTTGGCCTTGTACTGCATTGCTGCATGCATGCGTGGTGTGGTTCACCATGTGCTAGGTAGCACATCCTGTGGTCCTTGACGTGTTTTGTTACGGTTTTACCGATTTAAATTTGATGCATTTTCTTATGTCCGCAGTTTCCTGGTTTCCTTTTTTCCTAGCTTGGTCAATCAAATCATGACTCAACTCGTTCATTTTTTCTGAGCCGCAATAATGTGGTATTGGATTCGTTTTAGTTCTTCCAGCTCATCTGTAATGAGGATAAGGTCGTCCGCAAATGATAATACCATCGGAAGTGATGATGATTTCCTTTGTTTCTTTCGTCGTCGGTCGAAGCGGGCCGAAGGCCGATTTTTTTTCTCTCATTTGGATATCGGTACCCTGCTTTTTTTCGGTTTCGTTTGTTGCTTTTTTTCCTGTGGAATGTGTTGAGCGTTTGCATGTGTTTTGCGGGGTGATTTTTTTCCCTAGTTCGGTGAAGCATATTTGTATTCGTTGTCTGCATGTTTCTTGTTCTGATATTTAACCTTTTGGAGTGTTGTCTGGCTTTCTTTTACGTGATTATGAATGTTACAGTTATTTGGTTGCTTGCTTTGTAGAAATTTGGCCTTCTGTAGGTTAAAAAGGGCTAATCGGTGGACCCTTGAGTAAATCGTCTGAAGAGTCAGAGTTACCTCCGTTAGAATGTTCCAGGGTACTTCCATGTATTCATTCGTTGAGGTGATTACTACATTTGCTGGTTTTTTGTTATACAGTCTTGGTATTTTGGTTTTGTAGAATTTCTATTCAGCGCAGCACAGTTGCATTGTTTGACATACTTGGTCTCAACCGTTGTTACATTCGTACCTTGTCATTGTTTTTGTGTTTGTTTTTTTTTCCCTTTTTGTTAACTGTTCTATGATATTTTTTGATCTTGGCAGTCCCCAAATTATTTTATTGTATTCTATTTGAAGTGTTTCTCTGTTAGCAATATTCATTAATAATTCTCCGTTGTAGTTGGAATCTTCATGCTGAAGCATGTGTTGCATCGAACCTTTGCGTTGGGTACTTCGACCTCGACCAATATGGGCGTTGAAGTGTCGTATTTGCAGTGCACCTGTCCTTGTTTTTCGTCTAATCAAGTTTAATACGTTTGTGAAGGATCGGATTGCTTTCTAAGTACAGCTGGGGTGTGAATTTATAATATTATGTACAGAGGAGTTGGCTTGTCTTTTCCCATGCCAACCTGCGGGGTAGGTGATATCGCATCCGTATACTTTTTATTGTAAACTGTTTCAATTTGAGCATCCTTTCTTAATAAAATTGCAAGGCCCCGGTGTGTGTTTTGGTTTTGAATCGCCGCAATCGTTTCAAGCTGCAATGCTCAGATTTGGGCAAGTGTACTTTTTTGCGGTTGTGGTCAGGTTTATGGTGTAGGTACATGCAGTATCGTCTGCGATTATGTCTGATAATGGTGTAAGTAGTGTTGCTTCTCGTTGTTCGCACGGTGTTAATGAGGTAACTAATTGGGGACTGTTCGTTTGAAGCTGACGTTTTGTGGCTTTTTTATGTACTTCTCCTGTGTTGTACCGGCTACCTAAAGGTCTGATATAATGTGTGGTTGTATGATGCGTTGTTTGAACTTTGCGTTTTGTTTATCCAGTTGTTGTTGTATTGTTACTTTGATCAGGACCCAGCTATCATAGTGCTTCGTGTAGAGGATGTGTATATGTATTGGTGGATTCTCTCGATCGCCGATCGGTGTTTTTATGCGTTCTGTTTATGTGTACATTCACATTTACGAGGTACAATTCGGACGCGGTGATGATGGTATATTCGATATACTAGAATGTTTAATTAATTGCACGGGTCTGTATTTTGTTATCCTTTGTTCCTGGAAAAGAATGCTGTTGGGGAGAAATTCCTATATATTATTTAGAAGTGCTAGGCGAATTCTATCATCCTGTCAATGTTCCAAAACATATGTAGCGAGATCTTGACGGATATTCTTGTGATCAAATGTTATTTGGTGAGATATCTTACTAGACAAACAGTTCCCGTATTACAGTTCCCGTCTTTTGTGATGGGCACGATTATACACATTGTTATTGCTTTTGTTTAGTCAAACACATTTGTGTCAGTAAGGGGCTGAAACTGTCTAATTTGTGAGCTTGACCTTTTTTTTTGTTTTGTATCGTTATCTGTAGAGCAAAAACGTCTGGTGCAAACTTAAGAGTTCGGGGTATTTTTTTTTATTATCTCTTCAGTCCACATGTATATTTACATTCCGGTGACCGTGGCCTTTTGCAAAGCAATTTGAGGAATTTGTTACCATGGTACACACGTCGACAAATCAAGACATTCATTTCCAGTATAAACTGACTTCTCTTTGCACAGAAAGCCTATACAATGCGAGGTCTGCTAAAACTGAAAATCCATAGCTTGATATGTAGCTGTGTGTACAATTATAAGATCTTTAGGTAAGGCATCTTTAACGATATCACATTTAGTGTTAGAATAATAGCGTGAATTTGTTTGTGTGAAGACACTGGTCCGCAACTGCTGCTTGAGATGACGTTGCGTGCGCGCGCGGCATATATAGGCCCGTCTACGCAGTTTAGCTAACGTATCCCTGTAATATTAAGAACGGTCTCACCGGGTCTAGCGCCATGGGTTACTCGTCCTCCGGCAGTCAGTCTTCACTACAGCCTGAACTTATGACACTTTTGCACAGAGAGACACACACAAAAAACGCGTTTTGATTTCGAATTCGGCCGAGCCAACATGTGTTGCGCGCGCGCACAGACGACCGCTTGCGACGAGGGTTCAACTTGAAAAAAAACTGTGTCTGTACATTGAATATATTTAAAAAAAAAATATTGAGGGGGGTTTAGAAACAGTAATAGAGCACGAAACCATAAAACAAAATGTGTCTGTTTGTCTGTTTGTTTGTACACTCGGGATCATCTTCGGAACTACTGAAATCATTCAAATCCGTTGAATGATTTTTTTTTTTGTTGTATAGGTATTAAGTCTGGGCAACATATAGGCTATAATTTATCTTAGAAACTTGAACACCTGATGCAGAACCGCAACAGACCAGCTAAACTATAAGAGATACAAAAATGGTACCATAGCAAAAATTGTTTCACGTGATGAGCATTTTCTGCTAAGAGAATAAATTTGAAGATCTGGAACACCTGATGTGGAATTCCAACAGCCCAGCTACACTATAACATATATAGGAATGACGTCTTAGCAAGAGTTGTTCAACCTGATGAGCACTCTCTGTTGTCGTATAAAATTTTAAGATCTGGAACAGCTGATGTGGAACTCCAAGAGCCCAGCTACACTATAACAAATATAGGAATGACGTCTTAGCAAGAGTTGTTCAACCTGATGAGCATTCTCTGTTGTCGTATAAAATTTGAAGATCTGGAACAGCTGATGTGGAACTCCAAGAGCCCAGCTACACTATAACATATATAGGAATGGCTTCTTAGCAAGAATTGTTCAACCTGATGAGCAATCTCTGTTGTCGTATAAAATTTGAAGATCTGGAACAGCTGATGTGGAACTCCAACAGCACAGCTACACTATTACATATATAGGAATGACGTCTTAGCAAGAGTTGTTCAGCTTGATGACCACTCTCGGTTGTCGTATAAAATTTGAAGATTGGAACAGCTGATGTGGAACTCTAAGAGCCAAGCTACACTATAACATATATAGGAATGACGTCTTAGCAAGAGTTGTTCAACCTGATAAGCACTCTCTGTTGACGTATAAAGATTGTAGATCTGGAACACCTGATATGGAAATCAAAGCTATCACTAATTTCACTGTATAATTATAAAATAACATAAGCTGGGAGTACTTCCACGCGGTGAAGGCGGTAACAGTTTAGGACTGATTTTCGATGAAAATTCTATGAATCATTGAAAATTTGACTCTACTGGCTAAAACTCTCATTTATTATTTTATTTTATCGAAGAAATATGCCGTCGGGCTTATGGTATTTGAGTGTTTAATTTCCTCTTCCATTTATCTTCGCGACACGGTAGCCTACCCGGTAACGCAGGGGAGCAGTTACTTAGATTTTAATTGATCAGGTATCTTCAGAATAAAACTATAACCATGCCTAGAAAGAGGTCAAATCTTTTCCAACGTTCCAAAGGAGCTAAAAGATTGAGGATCATAAGATCCCAAGAATCTACCGAAGAGCGTCAGGATAGACTTGATGCTGTTCGAGAACATCAGGCTGCAACTCGCTCCGTAGAAACATCTTCGGATCGCGAAGCTCGCTTGCGTTCTCAGCGTATTTATGCGTCTACATCCAGGTGTCTAGAGACCAGTGAAGAATACGATGCGCGACTGTCCGCTGATCGTGAACGTCATGCATTGTCTCGCGAGTCGGAGACGTTCACTAATAGAGAATTGCGCTTGAGTTCTCAGCGTATCTACGCATCTGCTGCTAGGTCTCTAGAGACAAGTGCGGAACATGATGCGCGACTGTCCGCTGATCGTGAACGTCACGCATTGTCTCTCGAGTCGGAGACGTTCACTAATAGAGAATTGCGCTTGAGTTCTCAGCGTATCTACGAATCTGCTGCTAGGTCTCTAGAGACAAGTGCGGAACATGATGCGCGACTGTCCGCTGATCGTGAACGTCACGCATTGTCTCTCGAGTTGGAGACGTTCACTAATAGAGAATTGCGCTTGAGTTCTCATCGTATCTACGCATCTGCTGCTAGGTCTCTAGAGACAAGTGCGGAACATGATGCGCGACTGTCCGCTGATCGTGAACGTCACGCATTGTCTCTCGAGTCGGAGACGTTCACTGATAGAGAATTGCGCTTGAGTTCTCAGTGAATTCGCACATCTACTAACAGGTCTTTCGAAGCGAGTGATGAACGTGATGCGCGACTAACTGCTGATCGAGATTATCATACATTGTCCCGAACACGCACACAACAAAATATTCATAATCAGTTAGAAAGTGAGAGAGAAAGAATTGCTGGAGTACGGCATGAAGAGACAGAAGAAGAGCGCAACGAACGTTTGAATTCTGATCGCCTTCGACATTCTCTGAACAGAATGTCGATATCATCTGAAGAATCGGACGTGTCTCAAGATATCGCCGTAGGGCATGGCGACCTTCCTTGGGTTGATAAGGAACGGAGTGCATTTACGTTCACTCCTATGATTGACTACGCCACATATTCCGCCATCGGAGGTGTGGTTCAAAATTGTACGTTTTGTGAAGCTGTTAAATGGCAAAAAGAAACAAACGGTATGTGTTGCTCAGGTGAGAAAGTACATATTGAAATATTACAAAATCCTCCAGAAATATTAAGATCACTGCTAATCGGTGACCATCCACAGTCAACACATTTCTTGGGCAACCTATTGACATACAAAAATGAAAGATCTGGAACGACTCCAATCGTCTCACTCATCCCGTTGTTTTTCCGTCCCCGGGCCTTAGAATTGTACATCAGACGTTTCAGATCTTCGATTTTGACGATCCCGTTGTCGCTGGCATAAGCAACAGGATCCGCGTACGAAGTCGCGGGCAGAAGCTAGTTATCCATAAACGCGAACGTTTGTGAGGATGGATGCATGAATATTTGTTACTGTTTCTCGTAAAAACTACAAAACGGATTTCGATACACCTGGTCATTCAATTTTATGCTGCTTATTCGAAAGAGCGACGTTCAAACAACAAAGAATGTAGCTTTTTCAAATTGTATAAAATTTTTTTCATCATGTTACACGAGGTTGAAAGCCAAGGTAAAAATCAGAACATTTGGGCGTTAAAGGGTTAAACTTCATCACATTTGAATAGCTGTGTAAATTTGCATGGAATTTAGCCTCCCGTAAAGCTGGATTAAAAATATCACTACATAGATATTATGAAACATAGACTCCTTGCCAAGTTTATAAGTCTGTGCGTGATGATCTCGAAAAATACTGAAATGATTTTCATATGGCTTTCACCATTGGACAGAGTAATTCACGACAAATTCATTCATTATAATGAATAATTGATTAAAATGAAAAAAAAACTATAGTTTTGTGTAAATTAGCTCACAAATGACTATGATTCGGAGTTTGCTTAAATTATGAGTGACACCGCGGACAATAGCTAGTATAAGATATCCCTAAACACAGTCAGTCACCGTTAAACCAAGTGCTATAACACAAGAGTATGGCGGGCTAAGTCCAATTGCCAGACACGTTGTAAGTACATAATTAATTAGTACTTGCTTGCTTTCACTAATGCTAGAAGCCGGCTCTATGTATTCACACTGATCCTTTAGTTCAACCGCAGTAACATGACACAGGTATTTAGGTAACCTTTGTTTAAATATTTCGTTTGATGTTACGTAACTTGGTAATACAAAAGACATTAAATGAAACTTTAATTTAACGTAACATTTGTACTTTATTTTTCGAAGGAGTAGGCGGCAGACGCGAAAATATAATATAATATCTTAGGACAACCAACATGCCGTTCTCTGATCCCAAACTAGGCAGAGCCTGTACTATGGCAACCGAACAACTGATAAATATACTTATATATTATAAATATACTACAACCAGACACAGAAGAAATGATTATGCTCATCACACAAACATTTGTCCTGGGTGAGAATCAAACCCACGACCTCAGTCTTAGCAGTCAGGGTCACTAACCACTATAGTTAGGGAGCTGGCGAGCAAAATTTCGATATGATCAGCACACAAGGCAGACGTTATTAATAGTGATAATTATACCCTAAGAAACATCAAGGACCTCGTCTGCCACCATGGTGGTGCTGCGTTGTAAATTTACAGCATTTCAAAAATGTTTAAAAAAAAGGTGTGCTATATTATGCGCACACGTCTGCCGCTGGGGCTGATGATCACAGTCATCCTGGAAACACAAAGAATCGAAAAGGCAGACATCCAGGGCTCTGACTTCTGTGGTATTCAATTTTTTAATTTATTTTTATGATTTAAGAAACTGTATATGAAGTGCACACTTGGCAGATTTAAATTGTTCGATAAAAAACACTGAGAAGAACCACGGAAAAATAGTCTGCCAATATGTTGCTTCTGCATTGTCTATTGACAGTGCTCCAAAAATGCAAAAAAAAGAAGGTATGCTATATTATGCGCACACGTCTGCCTCATGGACTGATGTTTGAATTACTTATGAAAACAAAAAAAATCGATGAGGCAGACGTTCAGGCCCCTGATATTCCAAAGGCAGACCATTTGATTTACTTTTTTCAACCAGACGCTCGCGCCAATCCAAGCAGGTATAAAATATCCTTATAGATCCTTTCGTGGTGTCTCTCTTTTATTTAGGAATATGAACGGAGAACGGTATAACTCAGTTCCGGCCTTTTCCGTATTGTGAAACTGAATGTATAGAGCGTATATCTATATACAGCCTATATCTATATCTATATACGTATTCTACACAAATAAAACGTGATTTAAAACGTTAAAGACTGTTCCTATCCAGATCCTAATCCTATTCAGATTACATTCAAGCATGCAATTTAAAAAAAATACTTTCTAATTAGATTACCAAGCGCATTTTGTTTCTGGTTGGCATTGAGAAAAAATTTGATTGCATAGATTTCAGCTCCAGAAGTTTAATCGTTACCGTGAGTTTAGAGGATAATATTAAACAAACTTATAAGAATAAAACTATAAATAATAACAATAATCCCATGCAATACCCGCTGTCCCTTGATTCCGTGAATTTTAAACAGTTGTACAGCTGAAAATCAGTAAGCAAAGTGTCTGCCACATGTTTTTCGAATCCACAGAGTCATAGTGAATCGAATGGGCGCAATGACAACCGCGTGCAAATGACTTAGTAGAGCTTTTTTTTTTACAACTCCGTCCCATGATAATGCAGAGTCCTGAATGTCTGCCTCTTCGATTTTCTTCGTTTCCAAGATGATTGTGATCATGAACTCCAGAGGCATACATGTGCAAATGATTTAATACCCCGATTTTTTAAAGCAACTTCAGTCCGCTGTTACGCGAAAACGCAGCGATATATATAACCAATTAAGGTCCCTTAATTGGTTAGACCAAATCAATTCGTAATGATTTAAACTGCAATCCACCTCGACGTGAAACGTGTGCAAATCATATACCGAAATGCTCGCCACCTCCCTAGCTACTAGACTAGCAGGCCAGTCATATAGTAAACTCTATTTTCTAGTTATGTACCATGAATTGTCTACTATCTCAGACTACTGTCATCAACTTAACTCATTCTGCTTAGTACCGGACATAAAGAATTGTACCACCCCTTTTCTTCCCGTGGGTGAGGTAAAAGGCGACTAAGGGACTTACTAGAGAATCGGCAGCAACGTTCTCTATGCATTTTACCACCATACTGAGATCGCCAATCCACCTGCCAAGCATGGCGATTATGGCAAATGTCCCCAAATTGGGGGACGCCTATATCCATCAGTGGACGTCTTTTAGCCGAAATGAGGAGGATGATGAATGATTGTCATAAACCGGGCACAAATGTATTTTGTAGTTCGATACTGGGAAAAGTCTAATGCCTGGATATCAAATCCAGAACGCTATGCTCAACATTCAAAGTTGTGACCACATGACCAACGAGGTTTTCGTTTGATGCAGATGTCATATCAAATTTTATGTGAACCGCTTCTGTTATTAATTTTAACCGGCATTCTTATTTTATACTGCCTTATTTTGTTCCAGGACACGGCCGCTGCTTGCTGATAAAAAGTTAATTAAATATGAACATTATATTGCCACTAAAGCTCCAGTTATCATCCCCGTCCGGTGTATTGCAAAATGTCAATGAACTCGCTCGCTCATTACTGCCTTTAATTAATAAAGTAGTTGGCGCCTGCGGGTTTTTTAAAACTCTCTTTCAAGATTAATTTTGCTATAAGAAGTCTGTCAGGCGCAAAGTGTCTAAGGAATTATTATTTTTTAATTTTAACGATTTAGATTCACGGAATTTACTGGATTGTGCTTGGTAATGTAATTGAATTCTTATTAAGATTTAAATCTTTTGATAATAAAGATAAAATGGTATTGAATTCTTAAGAATTTTATTACTTACCGAAGGGGCTTAAAGTGATAGAAAATTCAATTTATGAAACAGATATAAAGACTGGAGAAAACTGAGAAAACTGTCCTCCTAAACCTATTAGCATTGTAATTTAAACGTTTGTAAAAGCCAGTTATTTTTAAAAGAGTAACCAAGGCGCTTCTGGCCGGCTCTTCTCCATAGGAATCAACAAATTGGAACCGTGCACCTAGCTTCTGTGAAATAAAAAATATTTTGATTTTTGTACCTTTTAGATGTAACACAGCAAATCATTTAATTTCATCTACCTGAAACTTCATTCCTCTCATAACATTTTTAATAAACAGACACATTTTCCTTGCTTAATACAATAGAATGCCTTCAAAGCGGTAAAACATGAAGAAACACTAAAAGAGTTCAAAATGAATGTTTTGAACCACACGCCAAAGAAGGAATATTTTAATTTAAAGGATTCCATAGTAAAAACTTTATTTCGTACAACAAAGCTCCTTACATTTTGTGCAGCAAACGTTGCCTTATTAGTTTTTTCAAGACTTTACACAAAGTATTTCGTCGGTCTTAATAGTAGCATGTCTTACAATGTTATGAAATGTTCATGTACAGAGTTCTTTGAGCAAAATGTAAGCAAGATTAGGGTGACGCAAAAAATGCATGTGAAGACTTTGAAGGTTCTAGAAACTTTGAAGATCTTACAGAATTCTGTGAGAAAAATGGCGGAGAAAAGTAAGTACAAATTACTGTTCTTAGTTTAGAAAATAAAAAACTTTCTGAGGGAGATTTTAAAAACCACGAAGTAAAAAATAAGAAACATAACTTAGCACTCTACTTATCAATTAAATTTTTAAGCCATATGAATGTAGATTTTCTTCTCCCAGAAGAAGAAGAAGAAGTGAGATGAAGATGCTATGTGACAGTGATAATTTAATTCATTTATAAAACTGCTGTTTTCATTTAGTTGATAGCAAGGATAGATACTAGCACCCCTAGCCAAGTTGATAATCTGGAATCGTTAACGCTAGTCGAAAACTAATCAAATGTTTGGGAAAGAAATCATTTCAACGTTAAGTCACGTGGTAAGAACAAACGAATAGAAAATTCGTAGCCAAGTTATAAATAAATAAAAATAATAAAAATAAAAACATTTATTGACTCTTAAAAATACATGTTACAAGCCAGTCATAGTGAAATAGCACATGAATGTATTGCCACAAAATAGATCCTAACCCCCAAACTAGGCCTGGGCCTGTATTTTAGGGGTCAGCGTTCAGCCATGGGTTCAGTATACAATTTATAAAGTTGACAGCCTTGGTTGTTGCCATTTTGGTAACACGTGTAGTTAAAAAAAAAAATACTTATAAATTAAAAATTGAAGGTATAACACGCATATTATGTAGGAATTAAAATTACAGAAAGAAAGTATAATGCTAAAGAGTTATGTGTATTTGTATGTCTGTATGTGAAGTTGTTTTAGTGGAGTGTATGTGTGTAAATGTGCATGTGGTGGAAGTGTGTTGTTTGTATGCATATGGGAGTGAGTGTGTGTCTGGTTTGGTTTGCACCTTTGAATATGTGTAAGGATGGGAAAAAGTAAAAACGATCATGTTATATTATGAATGTAAATAAACTTTCAGTCTCCTGATAGTCCATCTTTTGGAGCCAGTCTGCTATTTTCTTTTTCATTTCCTGCCGACACATTTTAGCTATGTTTAGCTTTTTGTTGGCGAGGTTGTAAAGTTTGCTGCTTAAGCTATTAAATTGGTGTTTGGCAAATGAGGTCCGGCAGGGTATAGTAGGGCATATGGAGGATTTGCTACGCTTATTTGGGTCGGGTAAGGGAACATTCGCTTGCTTTCTTTGGATGGATTTGAGCACATAGAGCTGGCGGACAGTGAGGACTTTTATTTCAGAGTATAATTGGGAGGTGGGGTACCTGTAAGGTTTTTTGGTCATAACCTTGAGCACAGCTCTCTGTGCTCGCTCCAAACCAAGCAGGTAGGTCTTTGCTGCACCTCCCCATGCGGTTATGCAGTATTGGATAATGGACTGACATAGTGCCAGGTAGACTAGCTTTAGGTTTTCCAGTGTTGCAGAATCCCTAAGGGTCCTGAACACATTTATAAGCCGTCTTGTTCTGGTAATGATTGAACCAATCTGCCTGTCCCACCTCAGTCCATCATCCATCAGCACTCCCAAATATTTTGCCGAGTCTACCCGAGAGATAACCTGGCAGGTACAGTTGTGTCGGTGCTCACAAGTATGTGCTATTATGGAAAAGTCAGGTAGGGGTTTAGTGTTGGGTCTCAAAGAAAAGGGTAGAAAATGTGTTTTGCTCAGGTTTAGGGTAAGGAGATTTAGTCTTAGCGAGGTCATTATTTTGAAGAGGGAATGTTCAGCTCTTTCCTTGACCACCTGCCAATTCCGTCCCCACACAAATACTGCTGTATCATCTGCATATGTAAAGATTTTGGTGTGTGGAAGTGACATTGTGCAGAGGTCATTTATATACACCAAAAACAACAGCGGGCCCAAAATGCTCCCCTGTGGGACCCCAAAGAGGATTGTGCGTTCCTCGCTAATGCAATCGCCTATTTTGACATATTGCGTTCGCCGGGAAAGATAGTCTTTAAATATATTTAAAACAGTGCCTCGTACTCCTATTCGTTCTAACTTTGCCAAAAGGATAGGGACAGAAACTGTATCAAACGCCTTGGAGAGGTCTAGATATATACATAGGCATCTATTTCTTTTGTCTAGGTTTTCCACTATTTTGTTTGTTAAATCCAACACTGCGTCTTCTGTAGAGACACCTGATCTGAATCCATACTGATTGTCGGCTAAGATTTCAAAGCGATGCAGAAAATTTTTGAGCGATTTGTAGAGCACTTTTTCCAAGATCTTTGATAAGGCTGACAGCACCGATATGGGCCTATAATTATTGACGCAGTCTCTGCCCCCACCCTTGTAAATAGGGTGTATAATAGCTTTTTTCAAAGCATCGGGGAATACGCCAGTAATAATGGCACGATTGCAGATGTGCATTATAGGTTTAATCAGTACACGTCGGCACTCTCTGAGAAGGGAAGATGGAATTCCATCCCATCCTGTAGCACAATCCGGCCGCAGTTGCAGAATAGTGGTTTCAATATCCGCTTCATCAACTTCTAGAATAACGAGCGACTTGGGTAGATAGTTTTCAGAGCAGTTTGAGGCAGGGGGTTGAGGGCAGATAGACTCATCAGTAGGTGGGGTTTGAGATTGAAGGATGTTATTAGCTAAATTTTTACCGACGTCAGTGAAGAAGTTACAGACAAGGTCAGCAGACGACGTTGGGCTATCTGATACTTGAAGTAGTTCCAAAGGATCGTTTTTGACTTTATGAGTCTTAGTTATTTCTTTGATAGCTTTCCATAAGGCTTTAGGGTCATTACCTGCTTTGTCCAGTTGACTTTTCTCATATGCGATTTTCAGTTTTCGTAGCAATTGATTTGTGAAATTCCTATATCGTGTATATGTTACTTTAAGTGTCATGTTATCTGGTGATTTTTTTGCTTTAATATGTAACCTATCCCGATTTTTTATACAGCGCAGGAGCCCCGGCGTGATTCACGGTTTTAGGATTTTTTGCTTATTTGGCACTAAAACTATTTGTGTGTGTTTATTAATAATTGATGAGATTGTTGAAATTAAATAGTTGGTGCGTTGTTAGCGTCATCCATTTCTACGAGAGGTTGAAAATTTGTGCTTTCTATTTCCAGTTTTATGGACGGATAATCAATACGAGTTTTAGTGTTACAGTGCTGACGTTTAAGACACACGTTTTCTATGAACAGTACTACAGGCATGTGATCGGTTATATTTGATTCTAGTACTAGAGTTGTAGAGTGCAGTTTAGATTTTAGTAGAATATGGTCCAAACATGTTTTGATCCTAGTGGGAAGTGTGTGCGTAGGGAAAAAGCCGTGGGATGCATTAAAGGTAAGGTATTCCTCTGAAATAGGGTCCTTATTCATGCTACAGATGTCGATGTTGATATCACCAATAAGGACGTGAGTACTCGTTTTTAGTCCAGTGTATACGGTATTTAAACTGTCCAAAAAGTTGTTGTGGTTAATTCTAGTCTTAAGTGAAGGGGAGCGATAAATAGCAACGATTTCTAAGTTTTTTCCTATTTGACAAACCATGCAATTTGCATCTTTGAAAGCTGGTTCGTATACTAGACAGGTTATTTTTGTGCTGGTAAAAATAATAATACCGTCATTTTGGTTAACTATGTTTTTGGTGTAATGTGATACATAACCATCTAGAATAGGTAGATCTTTTACCTTACTAAGCCAACATTCAGATAATACTATTACATCAAAGTTTACCTTTGTAAGAGCCAGTAAGATGCGAAGTTCGTCAAAGTTTTTATTTATACTTCTAATATTGATGTGAATTATCTTTATAGCTTGACTAGAATTGCCAGCATATTTGTTACAGTCCTCTGGACAGCAAACGTACGAATTCGTTAAGTTACACGAGTCAAGGTCATAATTAATATTATTAATATGGTCATGATTAGCCATTTGGAAAGAAAACAGAATCAATATTGGTGCAACATGAGTACGTTTTGTATTTGTAAATACTGTCGTACTTATAATTATTGCTCTTAAGTCGTTTACAGGACTTGTAGGAATAGAATATTGGTGCGAATAGGTAAGTGTAAGAATGCGTATGTGGCAGGTGCAGTAGAGGTGTGTGGTAGAGTGAATGTGTCGGTGAATGAATTGAGTTGTTGTATTTTTGTGTGTGAGAGTTATTGTGTATACACGTTATTGGTTTTATGTAATTCTTATAAATTTTTATCAGTAAAATAAAGGTAGATTTTGTAAAATTACGATTAATATAAATTAAATGTATTAAAACTAAAACTAGCCGGACAATAAAGAATTTGTGACAGATTAATAGCCACAGACTCCTGCGCAGGTCCAATAAGAATTGTTCAGACGAGATCAGAAGTTGTTTTTCACCTTGTACCTTGCGCAGGAATATGTTACCATTTGAAGACCAACAAAATTGGAAACCGTTTTGTTTTGCAAATTCCTTGGACAGGTGAAATAGTTTCTTTGAGCTTGCCGGGAGGTGATCACTAACATAAACTGGTTGCCGTTTGCCAGAGATACCAATAATTTCGGTGTTGAGTTTGTTTTCTGCAGTCGTGCTGTTTTTGTTGAATGCTCGCACTGCGGCTATAGTTTCTTGTTTTAACTGCACGGTTTGGAACTCCGCAACGATTGGGCGAATAGTGTCAGGCTTACCAGGTATGCGATAAATATCCCGAAGATCCGATGCTGTTGACACCGACCCTATAGCCTGGCCAATCTTGCATACAATGTTAGAAAGGTCGGTACTTGTTTCATTTTCAACCATTGGGATATTTCTTATTTCTATACTGGATGATCTGGATTTTAGATTTAGATCTACTAGCTTCCTTTCCAGGTTTTCAATACATTTACGCTGGGTTAAGTGTTCGCTGTCTAATTTTTCGAAACCGGCTTTGATGTCTTCGTACTGCTTATTAATAAATTTCATTGAGTTATCTGCGTCTTCCAAAGATTTTTGCATGTTGGAATTTTGTAACCTCAGTTCAGATATATCGTTGGAGAGTTTGGACATAAGATTGTTTTGTTTTGTGAACATATCAGTTAGTTTGGAGTCAAAATCAGCCTTCCAGTTATTTAACATCGCCATTATTTCGTGCTTCAGATCCTGTTGCACCTGATCTCTGGGTGAATGGGGTTCGTCTGAACGTAGGCGTTTGTTGTTACGTTTCGTGTTTACAAAGGAAGAGTCACTTTCTTGCATGGCGGTGGTTATTAAGTCAGATTCGGACTGTGTATGACTTAGAGAAGTAGATAGAGTTGATGGAGGCGTGCGCTGCAACGACATTATTGATAACGTTGATTCTGCGCTCGCGCTACGGTCACAAAGCAAGCAGGAGAAACGATGACACAGTAGCACACAGAACGTGATCCTTTCCAACAGCTGGACACTGTGCGACACCGTGTGTAGTGGGCGGGGCCAACGCACCGGTCGATCGCCGTGTTAGGCGCGGGACAAATACAAGAGGCGTCGGGCGGAGGTGCGGCGCGGGCGCGGCGCGGGCGTGGCGCCACTTCTTTGATATTTCATACAAAATGTATAGAAGAGGTGGGGCACGAGACATACTGAGACGGCGGGGTGCGGGCGCGGCGCGGGCGTGGCGCGGGCGCGACGCGGGCGCCGCTTCCTCGCCTTCGGCGCACCCGGAAAATGGGTGACGATATAGAATTTAACGAGAAACACCGCGCCTCGCCTTTCCGACACCGTTAGCACGCCTGTTCTGCGCTGCACCGGCGCCGCGCCCGCACCACGCCCGCGCCGCGCCCGCGCCTCGCCTCCGCCCGACGCCTCTTGTATTTGTCCCGCGCCTTATGACTCAGTGACACAGAGCGACACCGATCAACACAGAACGCGATCCTTTCCAATTAGATGACACAGTGTTTTTTCTTTTATGTCCGTTATTAAAAATTTTAGTATTCGTTTTGTGTTTTAATCGATAACCAATTATAATTTTATATTTCTGTTTTCACTATCACGTAGGTAGTTTGTAGAGACACGTCACAGTATTTTGCACTATATGGTTTTATCGTTTTAGCGCGTAAAATAGAATTTAAAACACGGCACTCGATTGACACGCTTTTGACTCTTTAACCTCCCAAGGTGAACTCAAGTTCACATCGTTCAAAATGATAAAATGAATTGTTATCGTTTCTACAATGTTCAACGCTACATCCTTTGTTATAATGGGTCGTTTTTCTAAAGACATTGTAGTACGAGCGGCCGACTCAGGCGCTTCAACATGGCTACTAACTTATCGTTTTCCACAATTGCTGACACCGAGGCATTACCGATTGGAGAACGGAATTCGACACGAAATGGTTGTAACTTGGCTTGGGGGGGGGGGGGGGGGGGGCTGAAGGCCATTCCTCGTATTTAAAAACGTTAAAATCTTGTTGCAGTCTCACCTCGGCTCAGGCCTAATCTTTGGTCTAACGTGTCAAAAACTTGATAAAAATTGTATGGAAACTTGAGGTATTTCTGACAGATTGAGACTGAGATCAGACACATACATAAATACATACATTCATGCCTTTTTCCCATGAGGCTAGGCAGAAACCACGGAACGCCACCTGCTACGATCTCTACACACTCCTTTTGCCTCGTTTAGGTTCATGCAATGGGTCATACACACACGCCGATTGCGAGTACTACGCACCTGACCTTTCTAAAGAACATCACCAATAAGGTCACTATACGTCCTCCTAGGGCGTCGTCTCCCGGTGTTTCCACTCACATCTGCCTTGTGACTATGAATGTTCTTGATATTACGAGAATTGCCCCTTTGACCAATGCCAGCCAGCAGAACAGACTCATTATAATTAGCGTACGGTGTTCCCACTGCTGAGACACAGGCCTCTTTTCTATGAGAGAGTGGGCCATTATCCACCACGCGGGCCTAGTGTGGGATGGTGAATCTCAAAAGTCTTCGAATTTTTGGTCCTGGGACCTGCCGGTTTCGTCACGATGTTTTCCTTCACCGCTTCAAGAGCATTGTTCAGTGAAGTGCCTGCCTGGGTTCGAACTTACGACATTCAATTCGTGAGTCTAGGCCACCATTACTCAGCAGAACAGACAGTGACGTATGAAATATATTGGAATAATTATAGCCTCATTATTTTTAAAATAATTTGTGGTAGCAATTGCATAGTGTCGTTGCATGTAGCAACTGATAACATCTTTTATTTGATAGCTTAGCACTCAATAATCCCTTGATACAATTTTTGCGGATATGTCATGCCGAGGAACAATGCTAGAGTCATTTAGGGGGCTTCCAAGCAAGCCATAATGACTATAAAACACCGAATTGTAAGTCAAACACCACTTAAAATAACAACTTGTAACACAACAACTGTATACACTAATACCTTCAACAACCTTCAGCGATAAATTATTTTAAACAAAATGTGGAAAGAAATCAAAACGACTCATCTCTAGCACTTCTTCTTCTTGTACACCACGTACTGAAGTTCAGGTCCCTGAAAGGCCTTCGTGGCTTTACTTACCATGTTCTGGGTTCGATTCTCGGCTTCCGTCATGGCTGTAGTAACAGAGAGTCCAATGAGGGCGGTTACTTGGTCAAACCAGAAGCCGCGGTTAGGTGACCGGCCGCGAGGTCTTTTACTATCTATCTTGCCCATCGCCACCGACTTTTCAAGGTTATCTGGGTCCTGACGGGCAATGTGTCCAAATAATCGAAAATCCTTTGGTAACAGATCGTGAATAGTCTATCTCTCTTGCACAGGACTGACTATAAGGTTAGTCTTGTGCAAGAGAGATGACTATGTATAAACATATGAGAAGTATATTGTCTGCTTTATACTCAGCCAAGCTCGAAGCCTAACGATACGGCCCTTAATTTTCCGAAGAAAAAAGATAAAAAGCAAGAATAAAATGAACGTTAAATAATTTCCAAGCAAATAATTGACCGATAGAAACTTACCCAAAAGTTAATCGTGGTACTCCAATGGGAAACGAATTTCGTTCTTAATTATAGTATTTACATATTCATAAAGCGAGGCTGGATTACATACTTGGACCGAATTATACGGCTCGATCTATAATTTATTGCTGGGGAAATGTACTTAATTAAAATTGTTGGTGTTTCATTGTGGGTAGATTAAGTTTGAGTTTCGTGACTTTTGAAATGAAGGCTAAAACAAAAATGAAAGCTAAATCCATTTTAGCTTTCATTTTTGTTTTAGCCTTCATTTTGTTCAGGCTACCTATTTTTGAAGTGATAACTTTTTAGGCGCGTTGAGCAGTTTTTGGTAAAGAAATATCTTATGGCTTCACGTCACCGTATATATGCTAATGTTAACCGTATATCTGTCTTCATGCTGTCACCACTCCCCATGACTGCCCATGTTTTTTTTATTTTCAACCGACGAAAAAAACGGAGGAGGTTATCAATTCGATGCGTATATTTTTTTTTTTTTTTTTTTTTTATGTATGACCACGCATAACTTTTTACATAGTGGTCCGATTGTGACAATTCTTCTTTTATTAGATAAGGGTATACTTCCAAGGTGGTTCCATATAAATTTGGAAAACAAAATCGAACCCTAAGGGTCGAAAAACAGGGGATGATTGTTCACTGACTGATTGTAATTTATAAACACGCATAACTTTATACAGAGTAGTCCGATTTTGATAATTCTTTTTGTGTTGGATAGGGTATACCTTGCTTAGTATTATTAGTACATTAAAGCCACAAAAATATATAAAATAAAAACTTTTTAACAAAAAATTAAACCGCCGAAAAACTGAAAAGCATAAAATAATAAACCTTAGAATTTTGAGTCGGCGCTGAAAAATCAATGAACAAGGATCACCCCCCATGCGCCGACTCATAATTTTAAGGTTTATTATTTTATGCTTTTCAGTTTTTCGGCGGTTTAATTTTTTGTTAAAAAGTTTTTATAGATTTTGGCTTCTAGTTACTCTAAATCCATGTCCCATACTTGTGTATTTCTAGCAGCACTTAGGCTTATCGTCCACGACGCAACCAATCACAAACTACTTAAATACGCGTCGCCGTTAGTAAGCCGCGTCTTATACGGCTATTGAAAGCGCGGTTGACATTCTGGCAGCTCTGCCGCAAAATGTCTATTAAGTAGTCATTTTAGAAATGGACTGAATGCATTCGTTACACAATTTTGCATGCCTGCCAGCGTCGCGAGACTTGTTCGAAAGAGATACCGTGGCCCTGGCACATGGGCAACTGAAGGAACACGGGTGGGTTTTAGTCAGTAAAAATCTGAAACGCCCTTCCGCTCCACCCAGAGCGGGATACGTAACTTGATGACCCACCCACAAAAATAAAGACATTTAGCGTAGTCTTCACATGATTATCACACGTATTGGATATCGGCCCACTCATAGAGAGAAGGTCTTTATCTTAGCAGTGAGAACATTATTAGCTGATTATACTAAGCTACGAAAAAGTTTACAACAGTCCTATTGAAAGTAGTTGCAGTAATATGAAACGCTACGTAAGCGATTGCCACTTGTATAGGCCCTCAGGGATTAATTAAGTATTCAATAAAGGTATACCATACATATAAGTCAAATTACCGTGTCCTTCATGTTTAAAATGAAAAATTGAATTGCTTGGCCGAAAAGTTTTCGTTCCGTCTTAATAAAATGTAGATGAAGAGAATTTCGGCCGAAACTTTTCCGGACAATTCTTATTGAAACAGACTTCAGCGAAATATGGCGTCTTGGTAATAAAGTGTAAGTAAAAGTATTTATCGTAAGCATTATTTTGTTTTGAGATTAATGTTATTAGAGATAAGAGCCTCCTGTATGCCGTTTATATTTATTTACTTACAACAAACTACTCTGCAAAGGCGGAGTTAATTCATGAGGCATTTTCAAAACAAAACATGGCGGGTACAGTTTACGGGATATATAGCTCGGAAATTATTACAAGACAACCCGTCATACTACATTCAAATATTTCCTTGTTTTTTTTATGCTTTCTGACTTACTAATACTCCATTTAAATAACATTGAAGTATCTGTTTGTATTGAAAACTACTTCTTACAACCAAAAGAAAAGATTTTGTTTGTCTGTCTGTTTTTTCTTCAATTGCTTAGATCTTCTAAACAACGCAACATATTTGACGGTATTCATCAATATACAGAGTGTTTCAATAAGAAGGTTTATATGTATAAAACACGGGTGAAGCCGCTGGCAAAAGCTAGTATATTATAAATGTGCAAGTTTGTATGTTTAGATGTTTGTTACTCAATCACGGTTGCTCGGCTTTGGATGAAATTTGCCACACAGATAGTTTATAACCTGGATTTTCCCGGTGAAGATTAACTTACCGTGGGATAATTTCCAACACTGATGCTGGTGACGCCGCTACTAACAGCAAGTTCTAAATAAGTAATTAAATAACTTTTTAAGGTCTAATATTTTTTCTTTACTGTCTGCTAGGACCGCAATCCGACACGACCGGGAAGATATCATATATTATAAGATATGTGAAGGCAAAGAAACGGACTAAGATCTTAACAGACATCCAATAATTTCATTCAATAAATCAACGGAAGCCTAGTCCAAAATCTCTGATTTACGAGCGAATCTGCTTAAATCTATCCATCCAAAATTTTACAAGATATATACAAGATATTACTCGAAGAAGTGTGGTAGCTCGGAATTACGCATTACAACCTAGATTTGTTAGTTCAGGATCATTTTTATCCGTCAGATATTACGATCCCGTGTCAACATCTGGCCCTTTGTCAGATATTTTCGGTGCGAGAATATTAGGTAGGTTCTATGTGATGTGTCTGATAGCTGACGAATGTGTTTGTATATAGTGAAGTTTGATTTAGGTGGAGTGTTTTAGTGCAACTAGGATTCATCTGTATTTCAGATGAAAGACGTCCACTGCTGGACATAGGCCTCCCCAAATTTGAGAGGATTTACCATAATCACACGGTAAGCGATTGCAGTATCTAAAATATTAGTACGTCAGTCGCATTTTACGATACATGGGAAGAAATGCGATGGTACTATTCTTTACATCCGGCACTACACAGTTTTTTTCTTTTGGGAATTACATCTCGCAGGTCAACCTATGAGGTTGTAGTCTGCTTAATCAAAGTTGCCTGTGGCTAACGTAATAAATTAAGGCGTCCAGACTACAAGGCCTTAATTTATTATGGTTATGCAGGCAAATCTGGCTAAATAAATAAATAAATGTTGTCCATTCAAGCGAAAATGTGCATTTTGATGCAGTTCTGTGTTAGATACACATTTTCATGTAAACATTTTCACAAGAAATAGCTTGAAGGAATTGAAATGTTCGTCCCAAACGAAACCAAAACAAAAATTATCTTAAGCCAGTTGATTCTTTGATATGGTTTCATTAATACCCAGATGAAGATCTACGAATATCAAGGATTACAATAAAATCTTATTGTAAGACGTAAAGTAGCCGACAACCTCATAAGTTGAACTGTAAATTGCCACAAGAGTCACCAGTGGGATGGAGATCAACATAAGCAGTATGGATAAAGCATAAGAGTCTTTACACCTTTAAATCAATGAGATGATGACACATTCTATATCGGACAAAGAATTAGTATGAAAGTAATTAGAATTTAACATTCACACAAAAAAAAAAGCTAAAATGGGACGGGGCCGGACACGCCTTGGGAGTTGGAGGCAAAGGTCCTTGCACACATGTGGGGGTGGCGCGAGGAGGCGAAACGCCGCCGGGGCGAAACTTCGCTGCCGCGACAAATCGCGGCACGGCGGACAGAGCTCCGGCAGGATCTCATGGCGAAATGGCGGGTACGATTGTTGCAACAAGCTAGCGCTGGGCACGCCACAATTGCGGCGGTAAGTTCCCTCTTTGAGGAGTGGATAGAGAGGTGCCACGGCGTCCTCACCTTCCGCCTGACGCAGGTTCTCACCGGGCATGGGTGCTTCGGTAGGTTCCTGTTCAGGATAAAGCGGGAGAGGATACGCCCGGGTGTTTCCATTGTGAGGATCGTCTAGAGGACACGGTGGAGCATACGGCGGAAGTGTGCCCTGCCTGGGTGGAGCACCGCCGTGTCCTCGTGGAGGCGATCGGCGGCGGCGACCTCTCGCGTCCGGCCCTGGTGCGAGCCATGGTACGGAGCGAGAGGGCATGGGAAGTCGTCACCTCCTTCTGCGAAGCAGTAATGCTCGCAAAGGAGGAGGCGGGGCGCGTGAGGGAGTGGCAGTCTCTGCGCCCTCACGTCCCTAGCTGCCGCAGGAGGAGACGCCCCGGGCGTCGGGAGTCGATTGCGGACTCCCGGCCACCGTTGGCGCAAGCTTGCGGGCGGCGAGCAATGGGTAGCTCGCCGCCCGGTAAGGATCAAGCTCGGGTCTACGGCGCGTAGTGTTCTACGCGCGCCTCAAAGAGATATCAGCAACAATGAAGGGGTCAGCTAGGACCGACGCCTGCCGCGGTCGCGTGATTGTTCGAAAGAGATACCGTGACCCTGGCACATGGTCAACTGATGGAACACGGGTGGGTTTTAGTCAGTAAAATTCTGACACGCCCTCCCGCTCCGCCAAGAGCGGAGGAAGTCATTTGATGATTTCCCATCCAGAAAATAAAAAGGCTATTGCCCTGCAGTGGAACAGTACAAGCAGGCATTATTTGAATTCATTTATTCAGTTTTCGTCATAATAACTTCAACCCTAACCGCACAGACAAAACCTTCGGTTACACCGAAGAGGTCGCCGAAACACAACCAGGATACAGACGGATCAGGCCCATGGAGAGCTCGAATAAGACATCAGTGAAGCTCTATGCCTTCCTTATGATCGTTAGTATGTAGTACAGCAGGTTTGCGCCAGTTCTTTTCCGCCAAGGAGAGTGGGGTCAGGTCCTTGTCCACTGCGACCACATCTCGATGCATCCTCACGTCAGTATGAAGGAAATGTCCTTTTAGGCTATTAATGCAAATCTCGCGGTTGTGATTGGTTTTAGCATTTAAGTAACACTGATGACCGTGGGTGATGAATCCGATATGGTGTCAGCAATGTACGGATCCTCTTATCTAGAGCGTCAAATTCCATCTGAGTACATTTGAGCATGCCAAAAGAATAAATCAAAATCAGCATGACTCAACCGTTGAACGCGCGCAACTTATTTCCGTCTGATAAAAGACTTTTCAACACTTTATTCATGTTGTTTCATATCGGCAGTATTGATACTCAACGCTTCCGATATTCCCAAATACATGTAGGTTTTCCTATTAGGTATTTATATTATTATTTAATGTCAGACTACACACATTTCCACTAAACATAAGCTCAGAAAACTGCGTAAAACCACACATTAACTAATTAAACGACCTCGAAAGAGTACCGAACAAATATTATACAAGGATACTTCTCCAGAAAAAAACTGGTTCACCAATGAAATATTACCGCTGCGGTACCCACTTAATTAAATAAAACGGGCCCAGTCAACTCTAGGGGGACATTTACGATGTTTACCCAAACCCGGCCGACAACTGACACGGCAATTAGGGACGTTTTTGAAATTAAAAATATTAAAACTCTGGGATTAAGAGCTTTCGGGTTGATAGAGTTATTAGACTGTACAGTCAGGGACATGAATTGTAAAGCAAATTGACTGTCTACGTCGATCGGCCGTTTTATACAACTGTCAAAGAATAATAGTTGTAATTTGAATATACAGACAGTTGAAGTTTTTTATCGATTTGATTAATAATTGATTTCCCTGACTTTATTTCAGTTCCACGAAAACCACGGAATCTTCCAATCTTTACCTACAAATACAAAGCAGAATCGTAACTGATTATCTGACTGATACTGAAGTCTTAACCACAGAAAGTAGATAAAACAAAAAAAAAATCGTAGAAATGTGACATCTACCAACCCGCACTGGGCCCGCGTAGTGGATTATGGCCCACTCCCTTTCATCGAGCGGAGGCCTGTGTCCCAGCAGTGGCAAAGTTATAGACTGCTGATGATGATAACTTAATAATAAACATAATTATATGAATGATACGGGAGACCAACGGCGACAAAGTAAGAACATACCACACTGTCCTACAAGACATGATTTCCGTAGTTCAAAGGACAGGGATATAATAGCGTGGAGGCGAACGGCGGCAGCGACCTTTTGCGTCCGGCCCTGGTGCAAGCTATGTTACGGAGCGAGAGGGCCGTCACCTTCTTCTGCGGAGCAGTAATGTTCGCGAAAGAGAAGGCGGGGCGCGTAAGAGAGAGGCAGTCTCTGCACCTTTACAACCTTAACCGCTACAGGAGGAGATGCTCTGCGCATCGGGAGTCCATTACAGACTCCCGGCCACCGTAGGCGTGACCTTGCGGGCGGCGAACAAAGGGTAGCTGGCCTGGTAACGACCAAGCACGGGTCGACGGCGTGTTGTGTTTCGCGCGCACCTCAAAGAGATGTCAGCAGTACTGAAGGGGTCTGCAAGGATCGATGCCTGCCAGGTTCGCGAGATTTGTTCGAAAGAGATACCGTGGCCCGGGCATATAAGCAACTGAAGGAACACGGGTGGGTTTTAGTCAGTAAAAGTCTGACACGTCCTCCCGCTCCACCCAGAGTGGGAGACGTTATTTGATGATTTCCCAAACACAAAAAAATTGGGGTTAATAGCCATAACAACCATAATTATCCCTTAATGAACCACGCTGATGTTACTTGGGCTACGTATTTCTGGTAAATAAAAGATTACTTAATGACTCATTGACTTACCACCTTCTGTGAATCTGTTTAATTAAAGGAAATATAACAAAAGCTCTCCTAATGAAGTATCATCTGAGTTTTCGAACAAAATATGTCCGTTACAACAATATTATCGAGTACAATCCTATTTACGAAACAAAATTTAATGAACAATTCCATATTTCTTGGAAGGTATTATAAGATGTTTGATTTCTAGTGAACATTTTAAGAGATAAATGTATTTGTTTCTTAATTAAACAGAAATATCAAAATCTAAAACATTAAAGTAAAGCATAAACAGAAGAAGATCGAGAGTGATTTACAACTAAAGTCTAAACCACACAGCAACTTGTTTCAATAAGATCCCCGTTCACGGCCTCGGGCGATGCAACTTGCATCAAGCGACAAGCGCGCGCGTTAACTATTTTCGATACGATGACTCGTGTCATGCTTTAAACAGCCTCTTTCATTTGTTTTTTCTATGGTTGTTGTCGCTAATTATCCAAAATTATCTGGAAAAGTTCCGTGTGGTGCCGGAAAGTGTAGTATCAGCCTATTTCATACGTGCGTATCGTAAAAGGCGACTAAAGGACTTACTAGAGAATGGGCAGCAGCGTTCTCTATGCATTTTACCACCATACTGGGATCTTAATCCACCTGCCAAGCGTGGCGATTATGGCAAAACCCTCAAAATTGGGGGTGGCCTCACTCCAGCATTGGAAGTCTCTGGGCTGAAATGATGATGATGATGATCCGGAAATGAACTGAAGTTACCGACATGGCTTGCAGAGTAAGCAATTTGAAGTGGACGTTGACTATGTCGAAGTACTAATGGCCGTTGGGGCAGATCCTGGTGCGGAAACCGCGTATCAGCAAGGAAAGCGTGGGCCGCCTCGCAGCTGCGAGTGATGACTTCAAAAAGAAGGTTGGGACAGACTTGATGTGGAAAGCGGAGGACAGGGTGTTGTGGCGCAGCCTCGGAGGCATACGTCTAGCAGTGGATTGCGATAGACCGAATTGATTGATTGTTGTCGTAGGATATGTGTCGCTTGAGTGTGTAGCTTGTGGCCACCGGGTTACTGCTTAGAGCTACGGTGTGTGCTAGGTGACTTGCTCCTAGAGAGCAGAGTTTTACAATTGCAATAGTCACACTGAATCTTGGTTTCACGCTAGTTGACTAATCTGTCACTTGTTCAAGCTACGCTATTCACCAAGTGGGGCATCAAGCTATGCTCTTTGCTGTGACTCCGGCGTATGTATCATTTTTCGGGTTTCGTATCCGAAGAGGAACCAATGGGATTCTATTACTAAGCGTCAGTCTGTCCGTCAATCTGTTTGTCCGTCTGTCCGTTCGTCTGTCTGTCAGTGGGCTGTATCATATGATCTGTAATAGAATACATAGTTCAACTTTTCACTGAAGGTATATTTCCATTGCCTTTCCAACATGCTCTGGCAGTTTGAGTAATTTATGGGGCCTACCCAAATGTCCTTTCTTTGGTATTGTTCGTTAAAGCGTTGAGCTCCTTAAGTTCCGAGTTGAGCTAAACGATTAGTGACAAATGCTTGCACTGACTAGATAGGTCCAGTCAATCTGTGTGGTTCATTCTTCAAATGACCATTTCAGTCACCAATCTACATGGTCTTCACATGATGTGACCAAGATTATGTCTGGACTTTAAAAGTGACTGTGACCTCTGAGTTTGTTTCGGCCTTTCTTCTCAGAGTAGTCAGATAGGAAATGCCGACCAGATCTAGTTTAAAATTTTTTTTTTGTTATATTTATGTAACTGCAATCAGTCGCCAGACTTTAATCAGCTATGTTGTGTGAGGATTTGGTGTTTATTGAGCAGCAAGCCGATGCGTTGCTGTAATTCAGAGTATGTGGTTTCTTTTTAATCTCCTAACCACATTGGCATTATCAATTAATCCAGAAGCAAGTGGATTGGGGTGATTTGTAAGACGTTAAATATGGTGTTTTTTGTAGCGCTCTATTTCTGAGGCCACTGTTTCAATGTTCAAATACTCATGTATTTCGTCATTCCTCGCAAACCATGGAGCGTTTACTAAATTCTTCAATATGTTGTTTTGCACCCTCTGCAGGCATGTGACATTACTCTTGCTGGCAACTCCCCAGATTTGAATACCGTATGTCCATATGGGTTTCAGAATGGAGTTGTAAATTAGAAGTTTATTGTCCAGGGAGAGCACTGAGTTTCTGAAGCTTTAAGCACTAGCTTTCACAGGGTCATCATCCACAGCCAGAAAAGCAATGTCGTCAGCATAGGTGGCAACCGTAGCATCATCGGAGGTTGGCAGATCTGAGGTAAAGACATTGTGCAGGACCGGGCCAAGCACTGACCCTTGGGGCACACCAGCTTCAATGGAAATCAAGGAGGATCTAGCATCCCCTTGCTTAACGCGAAATAGCCTGTCGGAAAGATAGGATTCTAGGATGTGAAAGAAAGAGTGTGGTAATTTTTCCTTAATTTTATAGAGCAGGTCCCTGTGCCAGACTCGATCAAAGGCTTGGTGTACGTCCAAGAATGCGGCGGAGCAATATTTTTTGTTCTCGAAGCATTGTCTAACACAATGGTACACGCGATGTACCTGTTCGACAGTAGAGTGTGCTTTACGAAAACCAAACTGATGCCTGGGTACTATTTCATGCTCGTTCATTGCTTCACCGAGTCTTTTTAGAAAAATCCTTTCCCATAGCTTCGACAGGACTGGGGTAAGACTTATGGGACGATATAATCCACACTCTTGCGGTGGTTTACCGTCCTTAAGGATCATAATTATTTCGGAGACCTTCCATAGATTTGGGAAATAGGAGAGCCTAAAGGTGGCGTTGATCAAGCAGGCCAAGAAGGTCATGCACTTCTTTGGGAGCTCTTTAAGGGTTCTTGGAGTGATCAGGTCAAATCCCGGTGCCTTATTGGGATTCAGTAACCTGATTTCTCTCGCGACTTCTCTTGGCGACGTTGGCTTAATAGGTAGGCACATTTGGATATCTTGCATAAGTATGGTGTCCAGGTCGTCAACGTCGTTACCCTCGTTTGGTTTGAAAACCTGGCTGAGGTGCGCGGCAAAAGCCTCCGCATTATCGTGATCCGTGCGGGCCCAAGATGACTGCCATCTTACAGGATAAGATGATTGCTGGGGTTTACTTAAGTCTTTGGAGGCCTTCCACAGGGAATTTTCTCCGCGTGCAGTTGGTGTCAGCGATTGTAGAGTTTTTTTGAGGCTGTTATTTTTGTGTTCCTCGAGAGTTAGTTTCAGGCATTTTATTGCTTTGTTCAGTAGGTACTTGTCTGAGTGATGATGCGACGACTGCCAGATCCGTCTGAGACGCCGTTTCTCGGCTATTATGTTTCTTATTTCCAAGGGCTGGGTCATCTTGGGGTCGGACATTTTATTTAGCGATGGGGTATTAAGCCATGCTGCGATCTGGATGGTGTTTGTTATGTGTTTGCAAGCTTCTTCAACTTCATCCCTGTTTTCAGTGAAATTCTCAGGTTAACGTGGTCTACGAGATATGAGCGAAAACCTTACCAGTCAGTTTTCCTATTGTGTAATGAGGTGGGTTCTTCGCGATCCATTACAGTTGAGGACACTGTTAGAATTACTGGAGTATGATCTGACGATCCATCCAGGCTGGGTTCAATACAAGTGAAGAGAGTGCTTATGCCTTTGGAAACGAAGAAATCTAGTAAGTCGGGCGCCTTCCTAGGGTCTGTAGGCCAGTAAGTAAAAATATTTAATTGACGTGTAAAAGTGTTTGTACAGACCTACTTACAGAAATAAAATCCTTTATCAACAAAAATAAATACAATGTTAAAAAAAAATGGAAGTAGTCTCCATACAAACAAAGTTTTTTTTCGGCATATTTTACCTTGTGGTAACGCTTCCTGTGCGAGTCAACCTCATGTTACGTTGCCGCAAGTCAATGTTTTTTAACCGACTTCAAAAAAAGGTGGAGGTTCCAATGGTTTTTTTTATGTTTGTTACCTCATAGCTTTTGACTGGGTGAACCGATTTCGATGATTCTTTTTTTATTTGAAAGCCGGTACTTCCCGAATGGTTTGATTTTAATTTGGTTCCATTTGGACAGTGGGATCCATCTGAAAACCACATAAGTCTTAAATTTGCATTAAGTATTTACGGCGACAAATGAACGAATAACGCGATTAGATTAGTGCGACCACGCACTAATCTAATCGCGTTATTCGTTCATTAGTATCTACCATAATCAAAAGTAAAAATTAAAAACTTTTTACAAAAAAAAAAAAAAATAACGACCGACTTCCTAAAAAACACTACAAAGTGAAAAATTACTTTAATTTCGGAAGTCGGTGGTAAAAAATCCTTAAATACAGATCCTAAGACACCGACTTTCAAAATTAATGTTATTTTGCACTTTGATGTGTTTTTTTTTAATCATTATAATGCCTGCTTTTTTAACCTATTTAAAAAAGAAGGAGGTTCTCTTTTCGGTTGTATTTTTTATGTTTATAACCATGTTATTATAACTTTGTCATTTATAAACGGATTTGAAAGATTTTTTTTGAAGAAGAAGAATTTACTTACTGAGTGATCCCATATAAAGGTCAAGTTCTAATTAGTGGGTCTGAGTTAGCTTCAATAATACGTATTTTTCCACTGTTATTTACTTAGCAATTGGAGGTATACAAATTTGTGTGTGGTCGGTACCACAGCCAAAAAGTGAATAATTAAAAAAGAAATATTCAAAAAACAACCGACTTCCAAAACAACACGAAAAAAAAAACCAAAATACAAAATGAAAGACAATTTTTAGAATTTTCCAATGTTTTTGTTTTGTTTGAAAATACCATCAGTCAATGATGTCACAATCGTGATTGAAGTATGTAGCCTGTAGTAATATTACCCTGATTAGCTAAACAAATTAATTTTGTAGTGGGACCTAGAATGGAGTATGGAAAATTTAATTAAGGTATGTAAGACCTATATGTCGTGGTGTCACAAATGTTGATTTAGGCTGTTTGTGATATCATGAAACCTGTTTTTATTTAAATAAAAGAATTAGACTAAGAATTTATTTCATCATCATCAGCCTATAATGTTCTCACTGCTGGGACACAGCCCTTCTCTCGGTGAGAGGAAGTGGACCAAATTCTACCACGCGGGCCCAGTGCAGGTTGGGAGATGTCACATGTCTTCGAATTTTTGGTTATAGGCCGGGTTCCTTACGATGTTTTCCTTCACCGTTTTGAGAGCAGTGGTGATTATGAAATTATGTCAATGTACACAAAGTAAAGCGACTGCTTGGGTTCGAACTCACGATCTGCTACTCGTAAGTCGTGGCTGTTACCACTGGTCCACCACTGCTCATCTCGACTTTATTTCAGCAAAATTAAATTCCTCATTTGAGAAATTCCGTATCCCCTAACTCTAGTTACACACAAAATAACTCTAGTTAGTTTACATATTGAATTATCTGGCAAAAAAAAATATTATAAGAACAAAAAAAAACAGAAAACATAGAAATGTAAAAAACAAGGAGCGAATTCACTACGGGGGACAACATTAAAATCCTGAAGAATCCAAATTATAAATGACATTGCATAAGATAAGGAGACATTTTGACCTCTGACCTCTCCTCTCCCACTGCACCCAGTTCAAGCCTTAGTAGCCAAATTTCATATTTTGTAAACCCATTTATTTTAATATGAAAGATAAGAGCCCTTTGTACCCACTCATTATAATAATAAAAAGATACACGAACAAGTATAAACTACAATTGTTTTTTGGATAAACGCTATCAACATTTTATTTGAGCAATAATTAATATGTGGATGAAAAAAGAAAATTAAATTTAGATGTAATTGTTATTGGACTAAAAATACATAAAATAAAAGAGAATTCTTGAATTCTGAAATTCTTAAGTGGATTTCTCACATGAAAAGATAACATTTAACTGTCAAAGAAACCTTTCAATTACAAAATCTAAAAAAAAAATATCTAAAAATCATTCAATATCTGACACACAATTCTTAAACCACTAGGTGTGGGCGTTAAATTTTGCACTAAAGAGGGATTTTAGGAAATTCATCCCGTTTTGTTTGTGGGTCATCAAATGACGTCTCCCGCTCTGGGTGTAGCGGTAGGGTGTGTCAGAAAATTCATCCTTAAGGGGTAAAACAGGATGAAAGTTTGTATTGAAGTTCGTAGTTTTTGCGGATGAAAGTCGCTTACGGCTTGTATTAACATAATACTTGCCTTTTGACTGGCCTGTTAGTCTAGTGGTTAGTGACCCTGACTGCTAAGACTGAGGTCGTGGGTTCGATTCCCACCCAGGGCAAATCTTTGTGTGATGAGCACGATCATATGTTCTGTGTCTGGCTGTAATTTAATTTAATATGTATGTATTTAGAAATATATAAGTATGTTTATCAGTTGTCTGGTTACCATAGTACAGACTGTGCCTAGTTTGGGATCAGATAACGGTGTGTTGGTTGTCCTAAGATATTATATAAGATATTAATATCTAAGGATGCGCGTAAAGTAGTCTGTAAAATTCAAATTTTCAGTGTCAAGTTGTATTTTGATTGAAATATGTTTCGCGATCATGACAAAAATCACTTTATAGAATGATAATCATTTAAACTATCAATATAACTATCTTAGTTCATATAATCCCAATGAATGACTAATACATGAACAGAAACATCCAATGGGAATCAACATACAATCTGAAACAGATTGCAAAAAAATAATAATTATGGATTGGCCTGTCGCTTCCCCTTTAATGATTAAATAAATAAAAATAATTATTACAATAACCAATGCTAATAAAATGTCTGAAATCTGTGGAGAATTAATCTTATAATATAACATCAATGTATTTATTTTGACCATTAGAAAGCAAATTGATCCAATTCAATTACAAAATCTTGCGGTAAACCAACATAGTTACTCAATTTGATATCGACATTTTGTAACCAATGAAAGGGTTAGTGAGGTCAAACATTTATTTCAAATATGAACTATTTGCAGTTTCAACTATTTGTGGTTTGGAATTTGGGTAACCAAAACCAAATGTCACAATTGACTAAGAAAAGTGTTAGTCGGTTAGCAAAGGTTGGCTGCTGTATCGTAAATATTGAGGATTGAATGCAGTTGATGTATTTCTTCATCAGCTACCTCACCTACTATGTTAGAGTTGGCTTCTAGCCTTAACGGATGCAGCTGAATACGAGTGTTAAAATAGAAAGAAATATTTTATTTGAGACACGCATATGACATACAAATTATAAGAAGAACATAGAAAATTTTAGGATACAAATTAGCGCATGTGCGAGGCCAAAAAGTCTCATATCTCAGCAAAATGCTGCGATATTTGTTAAAAACAGTAGTTGTTTTTTGGCAGCGCTGGTATTCCAGTAGTGCCCGCTATGATGTCATAGATACACTTACGAACATGACAATAAATCCCACAATCATAAAGTATTATATATAAAATACATGATAAAATATACTTAAAATATAAATTAAAAACATGGATATCTGGCTGTCTAATCTCAACAACTCAATTACAGGATCATCATCTGCCTAGCCTTTACCCAACTGTGTTGGGGTCGGTTTCCAGTCTTACCGGATGCAGGTGAAAACCAGTATTTAACATGAAGCGACTACCTATCAGACCTCCACAACACAGTTACTGGGTATCACCATATTTATTTATTTGGCTTCTCAACAATGAGTAAACCCCTTGAGTATATCCCTTAGTAAGTCTTGTTGTCAGAGTTTCGAACTTCTGACGACTCGTAACGAAAGTCAGTTTCATGACTACACATATGTACCTACAGGTATTACAGACTATAGAATCAGGAAAGTTGGCAGAAATCTTCCTTAGAACGAGTCAAGGCGCACTAAGAAAAGATTTTGTTTGGGTCTGACGAAGGACAGAAGTTTGAATGCAAATGTAGTCAGTTACGAGCAACAGCTTCGGTTGACCTTAATAACCAATTTAACGCAGTAACACAGTAGCCTTTGTTGTAAGTTCATTCGAGTGGATAATAATCAAACCGGCTGATTTGGAATCAATCAAATGGGTAGTTGGATAATACACAGTCAAATTGCAGGGACCATTTGATGGTCTTACTACAACAGGCATACGTTTAAAAGTTAATTCTAAGCCTAAACCTAGTCGCGTAGTACGTAGGTCGTGAGTTCAAACCCAAACAGGCGTTATACTTTGTGTAAATTATTTCATCACCACTGCTCTCAAAACGGTGAAGGAAAACATAGTAAGGAAACCGCATGTCTTAGAACCAAAAAATCGAAGACATGTGACATCTACCAACCCACACTGGGCCCGCGTAGTGGATTATGGCCCGCTCCCTCAGGAGGAGGCCTGCACTAGCAGTAGGAACATTATAGGCTGTTAATGAAGCCTAAATCTTGCTAGCTTAAAATCTGGGATTCTGTCGGTGTAATTTTTTGCATTTTTGTTCCTATTTTTGTTTTGACTTCGACTATAGAAAAAATTTACTCTAAAAAAAAATTACGAAACGATTGGAAATGCCCAAATGTTTTGGACAAGCGTGGTCATCAATCAGAATTACTTTTCTGAATGGTGTGGAAAAATCTAGCTGATGTTTTGGATAATGGTTATTTAGTGCATAAATACTCTGTGACTGGTATCAATTCTATTTTAATGTTGTTCAAAAGTACCTTTTATCTGCCTATTTGAAATAAATGCTTTGTCGTTGCTGGTAAAGAAGCTTCTTTATCTTTCATGTTTGTCATAATAAGAGTTCAATAAATCTATATATTAATACGTGAAGCGAAAACTTTGGATCCCTTTTACGAAAATTGGGCGGACGGAGGAGTATGAAATTTCGCACACTTATAGTTTATACAGAGAAGAAGTGACGAATCCTAATATTTGTTTAAATTATGCGTAAATATACATTATTTTAAATAAATAACACGTTACACACACTACTGTTCATTACCGTGTATTTAATACACACATGCATAGATATTCTTTTGTTTATGGTCCAAATCTGTGGTCCAATCGAGAACATCTGTCATTATTATTTTGTGTCTATAGTCTTAGGGGGTGTCCATTAATTACGTAAGGCATTTTTGAGAATTTTTCGACCCCCCCTCCCCCCTTGGTGAGATGTCGTAAGATTTTCCTCAACTCCCTCCCCCCTCCCCTAATCTCACGCGAGATTCTTCAAAACTTCTATTTGGGCTGTAAACGTGTTGGATTATTGAGAATTTTCTTAGAACAAGAATAATTTCTTAACTCAAAAATTTATTCTCTTCACTCAAGAAAATCATTTTCTTCAAAATGGTATTCTTGGTTTAAGATTTTGGCTCTTGAGTCAAGTTAATTTTTTTATCAGTGTACTATTGTTTCAGATTTGGCCATATTTTATTGTAGAAATAATTTTTCACGCAATTTTACACCGTTTTCTGCGAGAAAAATAATTACGTGATATTTGCCAAGACCTCCCCCTCCCCCCTAAGTGAGATTAGAAAAGATTTAGCTTGATCCCCTCCCCCGTTGAAAACCTCACGTAATTAATGGACGCCCCCTTACTGAATGTCAAGTATAACCATAGGTAATAAATTAATTTTATAGGTATATAACCTGTTTCATTTTTAAAATCTATGATCATATCGAGACTATTTGTTTTTAATATTATTTGTATTAGCGACGATAGGAATTTAGTTTAGATGTAGTAGAAATATTTTTTGTGGTTTTATGGGGAGTGTCAAGTATGGCTTTAGTAAGTTTCCCATACAAAACTTAGTGTCGTGTGCAAACTGTAGAGGTTGTATGCCTCACGATTGTACAGGCTGGTTATAATTATGACATTTTGAACTGTCATAATTAATTAAAAATAATTGGGAAAATTCTTTAAAAACAGAGCAAATTTCTGTGATAATTCATTTCATATCCAGCAGTTAAGAAGTATTAAGACAATAAAGAAGAGAGTCCTGAAGAAGTATTCTTTACTCATTACACCTACGTCCTGGTCCTGGCCATCACCATCCCGCCAGCGAACCGTCTCCACAGTAGTACAGCGTCAACAATTTGTCTATAGTGTTACTGAATGTCAAATATAATGTCCCATTGTAACATTTATTAATGTATTTCTATTCAATTGAAGTACGGTCGAATTTCGACCAATGGGCGATCACTAGTAAGTTATTATTATAAGATGATGGATTTTAGAATCCCTAATAAAAAAAAAATACGTTTGTAATTATATTTAAATAAGTCAGTCTGTTCCGTGTAGTCCCGGACGGTTCAGTGTGCTGCCCGACGAAAAGAACATGGATGTCGTAAAATACGACTTAAGCAATTACTAGAGAATAGACAGCAGCATTCTCTACGCATTTTAATACCATAGTGAGATCGCCAATCTGCCTGCCAAGCGTGGTGATTAAGGCAAAGCCCCGAATTGGAGGAGGGCTATATCCAGCAGTGGAAGTCTTTCAGCTGAAGTGATGAAGTCAGTAAGAGTCCCTTTTTTAAATAACTCATTTATTATTATCATCTTTTAGTAGAGAAATATGTCCATAATAAACTACAAACGGTAAAGAAGACCTACACAAATGTCCTTTTTTGGTATTGTTCGTCGAATCGTTGATCTCCTTAAGTTCTGAGTGGAGCTGCATGATTACTGACAAATGGACAGGCCCACTCAAGCTGTGTGGTTCTTTCCTTAAAAGACCACTTCAGATACTAATCTACACGGTCTTCACATGATCTGACCAAGATTATGTCTGGACTTTAAAAGAGACTGTGACCTCTGAGTTTGTTTCGGCCTTTTTTCTCAGAGTTGTCAGATAGGAAACGCCGACCTCATCTAGTTTGAAAGAAATATGATTGACGTGTAAAAGTGTTTGTACACCCCTACTTGCAAATATAAAGTCATTGATCAAAAGGCGAAATACCAAAAGATCAATAATCTTAAACGTACTTCAGAACACAAGTCCTCATTAACAATCAAATCCCTTTCAAGAATACTTCAAACGATAATGAAGATATTTATAGAGAGAATTAAACTAAATAGTGATGTTAACTTAGAGTTGAATGCAACTTGAGATTTTGATCCCTTTGAAGTGGTAGGTGGAAGGGAAATTTAATGTCAACACTATAAACTATCTGTTATACAGGCATATTGTCTTTAACGTTTCTGGGAATGGAAATTCCTTTAAGTGTTTTGTTGTAGGTTGTACGAGTATCCTGACCAACTTCTTTGGATGACTTTCATATATTAGATTTGCGATTTCAGTTTCAATTCCAAGATATGATTTTTCAAGAAATGGGCTATACCGTTTTGTCTGAAGAAATGGTTTTCATTACTAGAAATAAAAATAATGTTAAAAAACACAGTGAGATTTTTCAAGGCTGATAATGGACAGTGTGTAATGGTGTCTTCTAATTTGGAGTAATTTGTATCAGGGTGCAACCACAATATCGATTGCTCATAGTGCCACAATAAATTATTTTAACGATTTTATTTACTTGGTTTGTATGTATTTAGGTACATACCACGTACATAAATCGTTGTGTGATGAGCACAATCATTTGTTCTGTGTCTGGGTGTAGTTTAAATATGTATGTATTTAGAAATATATAAGTACATTTATCAATTGTCTGGTTGCCATAGTACAGGCTCTGCCTAGTTTGGGATCAGATAATAGTGTGTTGGTTGTCCAAAGATATTAGATTAGATACCTACATACACACCAATGTATGTATTTAACGGAATCTCTCTCTGAACGTAATTTTCATCCCATTCAAAACATTGGATTCATTTGAAACTTTGCACAGTTATGAAGGATCGATGACGATACAATAATTTTATAAATGTTTGTCAATATCCTGGCTAGGAAGCACATTGGCAAAACGAAAAAAAAAAACGCTTTAGTAGCTAGTCGTTAGCTTGATGTCAATTAAAAATATCTCAAAAACCACAACACACTTTTTTCCATTATTTTCTACTTTTTAGTATGGTTTTCTATGAAAATGTGTTTTTTATTATAGTTTTTTAAACTATTGTTTTTTGAAGCATGGTCCCATCGTCCTTTTTTTCAAATTGACATGAGAGAATATTTATGGGTCACTATTAACAAACCACGCAAGTAAGTCATAACATTCCAAATTGCATAATATGCTGGCGGCAAATTCGGGCAATAACTTCGAACATACTGAATTTGACACTATTAATTACCTAATGTCTAAAATGTCGTTTGCAAGCATCACCGCTACGAAACGCAATAGTAATTAAATTGCACAGTATGGATGGATGGTGAGAGTCTTGGTTGTGACTTGCGATGGCTGCAGGAATGCGCTGGGTGCAGAAAGCACAGAACCGATCGAAGTGGTGGAGCTTGGGGGAAGCTTATGTCCAGCAGTGGACATCCTTCGCCTAAAATAATGATGATAATGATGTTTCTCAAATTTCGATTCTATTAATCGAAAGATTTTTGTGTATACGTTTACTACTGTTGATAATTATTACCTCTATCTTTTCACATCTTTGCATCTTTTTCAACTCCCATCATCTCATTATTATCATCATTTCAGCCGTAATACGTCCACTGCTGGACATGACCTCCCCCAATTTGGGGGGCTTTGCCATAATCGCCACGCTTAACTTTTATACTTTACAGTTATTCCAGTCAAACATTGTCGACCATAAATAATTGGAACAAGGGCTAGAAGATGATAGTGATACTATAGCTGGCGTAACTTATATAACAAACTATAGATTTTCCGATAAAATCGCGAAGCAAATCAAAGTAGAGTGGAGGGGCAAAACGATCTTTACTCATTTTGGTTTACAGCTTAAAGGACACTGTGATGGTGCCTAACAGAAATAGTTTGGAAGAAAAAGACGCCACTGACCTAAAATAATTCAGCAAAGGGCAAAACCTTGATGATGATACTATTGTTAGTGTTCCACATGTAACAAAGTATGGTTTTCCCGATAGTGATAGTAAAACAGATCAGAGCAGAATAGAAGAGAAACGTTATTAATCCGTTTTGGTTTACAGTTTAAACTTAGATAACCCTACATTCGCCATGGGAGTCGTAAAAACGGATTATCCTTCGTGGATGCGTAACATCGGCCACCTGTGCCCTAATAACGGCGATTACTTCGCTCGCCACGCATTTGACCATTCGTTGTAATGGTTTATGAAGAGCTAACTGTAACATCTGGAAATATTTTTTTGGGTTCAACTGGTTTTAAATTCGAGTAATTTATTTAAAAAATAGAAGATTGTAGGTCCAGTATTTTATGTCCCTTAATGTCGTACGTTTTGAATGACGTATTAAACAGGTTGTGTTGAATGACAAAGGATATCTAGAAAAGGACAAGGTGAGCGTTTTTCAATGCTGAACTCGTTGATAAATGAAGTGATCAACAAATAATGTACAAACTGGAAGTGGTTTTTGTGTTGCTAACTAAAAGTATATGTTCCCGGGTCAAAGAAACAACAACAAAAAGCATGAAATTATAATTTATACCCAGCACAAAGCTGAAAATAAAGACGTCACAGCTAAGAAAACATAAATACCCATTATGACATCAGAAAAATACGAATATTTGTCAGTAAACAAGGAAAAAATCCTCATAATACCTACACTTATTCAATATAAGGTGGAACGAAGACCAATCTCACAATGGGTACGTTACAAAAGGAGGAATTTCTCAAAAGGGAAAAATTACTTTTCTAAATTGGTGCGATATAAAAGACGTTTTGTCAATATTAAAATTTTTTGTTAGCACTCGACCCTCGAATACTTGAGAGTCTGGCGGAATTAAAAAGTCGAATGCCTTTTTATTTATGTATTTTAATATTAGAGGTGTTATTTGGCATTTTGAGGAGCTGCGGTGAAGTGATTGTGCGATTGAAAGCTTTCCTTGCTTTGTGCGATTCTTCTTTCGGGATGGTTTATTGGAATATAGGAATAGCCATTTTTTTTTGTCGTAAGTAATATAATGACCAACAGTCGTATCTACTTAGATCTATTTCTATATTAGTACCAACGTAGTACTTGGGGTTACATAAAACGTAAATGCGACATGACAGATTTTAAAGTTATGTGCATGTTCAGTAATGACAGGTATTTTTAGTCTTCTGCTCGATATTCTTCCGTGTGCTGCCGGACGTAAAGAATAGCACATTCCAATTTCTTTAATGGGTGTATTAAGAGTTGACTAAAGGACTTACAACAGAATGGGCAGCAGCGTCCTCTAGGCATTTTACCACTATACAGCGATTGCTAACCCGCCTGCCAAGCGTAGCAATTATGGCTAGCCCCCTCAAATAGGGGAGGCCTATGTCCAGCAGTGGACGGTTTTCATCTGAAATGATGATGATGATGCTTGATTTGTTGATAGAACGTCTATGTAGAGCTGTGCTCTGAGTTTTATCCAGGCATCGGTCGCAGAAGAGATTGTACAGGCAAAAATACGTTTAAACATTTATGTGTAATAAGTGTAATTTCCTCGAAAATCAAAAGGCGGAATATAAAGTAGTTAACCAACCAAACTACACAATTTCAAACACTCTTGTTCAGAAGCTTAAAATAAACCACGATATGTTTCAGAGCTCTGTTGAAGAAGCAATATATATTCATTAGCAGCTTCACATCAAGATTTGTGGCTGTATATACATATGTACATACATACACATTACTATGGTAGTTCTCAATAATACCTTGTTTAGCATACTCATAAATATATTAGCTGTGCAATCCTGTACGAGTATGTTGGTATAAATGGTATGTTTATGTCTTCGTGTATGAATTCGTAATGTCGCTATTTAGAGGTTAGTTTGCAATTGACGTGTTTTTATTCAAGTTTAAGGTTGTAATGAAAGCTTTATGAGACAAATTGTCGTATTATAGACATTTACAAACCTTGGTCCTTCCAATAAATAAAGCAACTCAGCCTATAGTAGTCCAAAGTTGGACACAGACCTCTCCCATGCTGCGCCAGAATATTCTGTCCTCCATCTTCCGTATTCAGTCTGTCTAGGTCGTCCTACACTTTGCTTACCGATGCATGATCTCGATTCCAGGATACTTCTGCAACACCAGCCGTCGGTCCATTTATAAAAAGGCCCAGCCCACTGCCACTTCTACTTGCCTACTCTGTAAGCTATGTTGGTAAGTTCAGTTCCTTTCTGAATTCAAGACTACATGGTCAGAAATCGCCAACCTGTAGTTATCAAGCTTGGTAATAAATGGTCGTTCCCTCAGTGTATGAGAAAAGAATGCCTCTCAGTAATGTTCCTTAAATCTCAGTAATTACATTATACTTCTTCCCCTTAGAATTGATCAAGGCTTTTCATACCTCCTACATTAATTACTCAATGTAAGTAATTGATTAGAAAAAGTAGTAGCATTTTGATTGATCGCCATTTGTTTGATCATTGACCTTTTTCGTTGCCCAAGTTTCTTGGACATAGCAACAAAGGTTTTGAAATAAAATATTACTAGGCCTATATCTAAATTTCCCTAGAGATATTACCGTAGATTAAGTGCCTCGTTGGTTTAGTATTAGCAACCGCTATTGATGAGCATGGTTTACCTGTGTTCGATGTTCAGATCAGCCAAAGATTTTTCGTGTATTTCGATTAGGGTTTTCCCCGTAGTAGACCAAAATTCATTTTGATTCAATAAATTTAATCGTTCAATTGGCATAAGCTACGCTTGCCGCGGTTACTCAATAGATGGGGTACCATCTTTATATACCAAGACCCCTCCCTGCTTCGGAAAGGAAGGTAAGCCGTTGTTCCTGATTGTCAGAACCCAAAAGTCTAACAACCAGTGCCACCAATGGGTATGCTACCCAGTAGCTGGGTTGTGGAGGTTAAATCGACTGTGGTCACTCTATTTAAAGTACTGATATTCAACTACATCCATTAGACTGGAACACGACCCCATCATAGAGGGAAAAAGGCGAGGTAGATGGGGATGCCAGATTAACGTCAATAGTTTAAGCCCTTTCTACAAGGTACTTATTATAAGCGAAATGTGCGTGTTGGTACATCTCTTTTAGAGAATATAGTTGTGATGTTAACCCCATCAAACCCTTATCTATACACCGTGACATTTTAGTTGTCTTACAAAGATTGTCCACTCAATGTATCCGACCTAATATACCTCTAGGCATGATTAAAAAATTTTTAACATTGGTAAAATTAAGATGAAAAATAAATAATGCATTACAATGATGAAAAATCCTGTTAATAATATTTACGTATCAGATGGTAAAGAACATAACTACCCAGCGCACAAGTCGACAAGATCATTCCATTTTCCATGAGACAAAATATCAATTACAAACTACGTCACGCGTCATCATAATAAATAATATTTTTATTTTTAGTTATTCAAATGTTCATTTTTTTCTTATGGATGTATAGTAGTCATTGGATACATGAAGTGGGCTGCTTTTGTAAGACGATTAAAATGTCACGGTGTATATCGGAAGAGTCAAGAGTGCGGAATATCAATTGATGACGAAACGCAAGTGTGAAGTTGGCGCTCTTCGACAGAGTCTAGCCTGACGTTCGTGCAAGTCGACGCCATTGCGCGCAGCGGCGTGTTCCAGCTCTCTTGACCATTTGATATCGTGCGGGCGACAAGTGTCTAGAAACTGTTGAACGTTTCGTTTGAGAAGTTTAAATGTAACTTAAAAATCAGTAATCCTCTTTAGAGTTTTTCTTCTTGCCGGCAACACACATCTACGCTCAGTAAAATGTTCAACAATGAAGAATCCAACTCTAATTTGCCTCTTTTTTTAGACTTTTACTGACTAAAACCCACCCGTGTTCCTTCAGTTGCCCATGTGCCAAGGTCACGGTATCTCTTTCGAACAATCTCGCGACCCTGGCAGAACTCTAATTTGCCTCTTGGCTTGACATATATATTATATCTCCTAATGGCCCCGCTTACTATTTGCCACTCAGAATGAACTATTCCTAGATTTACATTAGCATTGAATGCTAGAGGCCTGTTACCGCATTAACGGTAGTTCAACGCAATATTGACGGATGGAACGGTAGGATAGGTAAATAGGTGCAGAAGTATTACGGTGTAGTTGTATAATTTGTCGGTTTTGTATTAAGAACTTTAAAGGTGTTGGAATAAAGTTTGAATCGAATAAACCAATACAACAAACTCACTTCTTGTTCTCTTATGTGTTGGGTAAAACCACAGAACTCCATGTGTCATAATTGTTTCGTGCACTGTCCCTAAATAGGTAGCAACTTCCTCTAAACAGCTTGCTCTATCCATTACTTAATGCAGCTCAAAGTCTAGTAGTTGTCACAGCTTGACATCTAGTGGCCACTAAAAGCTGTCGTCACCATGTTTCATTTTCAATGAACTTGACATTCTTGGCGAGAGTAACCTTATCTGAGCCACAAACTAGGATGACGAAATTACTTTGTTCACCAACGCTTTGTATCACTGACCACAGTGGCCAAACGTTTATTTCTTCCTCCCGTTTTTTTTAACTCTTTTTAGCCACTGCATACCAAGTCGTATATTTATTGTATATATGTATCATTACTGAGGTCATGGTAGTGTTTAGGGCGTCAAAGTTTAGTAAATTAAATATAAATCAAAAGTCATTTATTGAAACTAAGCTGACAGTCAGCAGCCCAAGCGTGGCGATTATGGTAAACAGTAAAACAGTAAACTGGTCAAATTGGCGGTGCTTGGGTGAGGTCTATGCCCAGCAGTGGACGTATTTCGGCAGAAATGATGACCTGATGAAATTATGACCTTCTGAACGTCATTTGTTTAGTGGAATAGCTTCAGTGGTCAGGTTCGAGGGCTTACTAGAATTCGAAGTGGTTAGTTACTGCTTGTGAAGTGCATCATGGTTTAAGGGTGATTTTGTATAATTCTTACATTATATCTGATAGCATGGCTATTTTACAGAGGAGTTTTACTAGCAAATGTTAAATGAGTGGTGAAGATTTGGTCCTTTATAGTGTGTAGTTTACTGAAAGAATCATGATTGGGCAAGAAAACCACTTTTACAGAAAGAAGTATTTTTATAGATTACTAGCTTTTGCCAGCGGCTTCGCCCGCGTGGAGGTCGGAAATTATCCCGCGGGAACGTACTACCGGGATAAAAAGTAGCCTATGTCCTTTCTCAGGCTCTAAACTATCTGTGTACCAAATTTCATTTAAATCGGTTCAGTAGTTTTAGCAGGAAAGCGAGACAGACAGACAGACAGACAGACCGACAGACAGACAGTTACTTTTGTATTTATAATATTAGTATGGAAGTATGGATAGTATGGATTGAAATTCACATATTTGAAGTTCAGTGGAGTTTCTTATCCATTCTTCGATACACGAACTTGTTTAAGGGGCGACTAGAATCAGTTATATTTCAATGCAAATGCTAACGTTCAGTAAAGAACCTCATGTGTGCCTATTTGAAATAAATGCTTTGAACTTCGCTCAAAGTATATCATTTAAACACAAACCCATGTCAACATGTTGTTACGATTCAATCCACATTGTCCACTTAGGTTCATTTAAATTCATCTTTTCTCTTGCCATAGTCGAGTAAAAACACGTTAACTGACCACCAGTTAAAAGCAAGAACCAGGATAAACACGTCACAACTAACCAACGTATCGATACATCGAATGAAACGTGAAATGGAAGTAGGAATGTCGTAATAATGTCGAACGAAAGTAACATTGCCGTTCACCTCTCATCAATTATGGAGGCGCACAATCAAAGCATTCACTCTGGTTTTGTAGAGAGAAAATTTATGATGTTGGTACTGCTATTTTTGACGATGGTACAATCAATTTTGAACAAGAGTTATATAGTTATAGGTAAGTTTCAGAACGGCATATCAATTCAACATAACACCACACCTTGTTTACCCGAAGGGTTGGGTAGTGATGCACCTATAGTGTTCGACACCAAGCCAGAGCCCCGACCATGGGATTCAAATAGCACAGTGGAAGTTATGATGGTGGGGCCCTGGAGACGAGAAGTGGCGAGCGAAACGTCCGCCGTGCGCGGAGCTTATCAATACAATAATCAAAAGACTCACCTCATGGTTGAAGAACACCGGCTCTGGTGCCTACCTTGATTTATGTATGTAAATGAGTGTGTATTGTATTGTGTAGTGACGTTATGAGTTTCTCCAGGATACAAGGCCGCCCCATAAGGCTGGAGGTATTCACAGCATGCGGTCTTCAATGGTTGATACCAACACACATCACAAACACATCAAACTATTTCAAACAAAAGATATATCCAAACTCAACCCGTATTATATCGTCAAACGGGGTTGATTACACAAACAAACAATTGGATCATGACAAATTGTCCACAAACAAACGATTTACTAGGATTAATTTACAACAGGGTCGCACAAGCAAATTGGACCGACATTACTTCCCAAGATCAAAATCAAAGTGTCAAAGTCAAACTGACAAGTGACAGTTCTCACCCTGTTACACGAAATAATGCGTTCACAGAGTAAACAATTCGAACGGGACGGAACATATAGGACACTAACTTATCGCCAGTAATGTTTAAGTCCCATTTAGTAAGGGGCGAGCATACTGCCAACAACCGGGCCCAAATCCAGACTCAAGGCTCCTACTGAGAAATTCCAGATAGAAAAACCCAATATTATTTCGCTCAGCAGTAGCATTTGCGACCACTAAACCAACAAGGCAGTCAAATCTACGTAATAATATCAATTTATCGTCACATTAACATTCTGGTTGGCGACAAAGTCATTAGATACCTACTTTATAACGTGGAGACGATAATAAATGAAACATTGACAATTCTGATGAATCAATCATGAGTTGATTGATTCATCAGAATTGACACAGCCCACTTTTAGACATAGAACTCTGAGGCTGTGCCACAGCACCCTATCTTCGGCCATCAGCATCCAGTATGTTCCAGCCACCTTATTAAGTTTCCCCTAGCTGAGGAGCCTCCCAAAATAAAATACGCGGTCTCCACTCCAGGACTCGTCAGGTCCACCACCCAGCGGTCCTTTGACCAACATGGCCAGCTTGATTACTCTGCTAACTATGTTGGTATCTCCAGCTTCCTTTTTCGGTTAACTTTATTCCTGATTTTATCCTTCAACGAAACTCCGAGCATAGCGCGCTGACTTTGAATTTGTGGACCAGCCTTACTGTTAGTGTCCACGTTTCGTTACAATATGTCATAGCGGGCAGGATGCACAAGTTGTAGACCTTGCTCTTCAAACAAAACGAATGTATTGAACTATTTTATTTGACTGGCCTGTAAGTCGTGACATTAATCTTAGCTTCTTTGATTGTTTTTTTTTTACAAACCATACAGTAATCACTACTCTCTAAATTGTTTGAGCCAACTACAGGTTTTGTCAATCGGTTAACTAGCTATAATGACTAATCTCATTCTTAACTCTTTTTCTAACTATGTTGGGGTCGGTTTTCATTCATACGCTGATGCAGCTGCTTTTCCTTGTATTAGTTTTTTTGTGGGTTTGGAAATCATCAAATAACTTCTCCTGCTCTGGGCGGAGCGGCAGAAGTTGGCGTGTCAGACTTTTACTTACTGAAACCCACCCGTTTTTTTTTTGGATTGAAAATCATTAAATGACTTCTCCCGCTCTGGGCGGAGCGGGACGGCGTGTCAGACTTTTACTGACTAAAACTCACCCGTGTTCCTTCAGTTGCCCATATACCAGGGTCACGGTGTCTCTTTCGAACAATCTCGCGACCGTGCCAGGAAAACCTACCCGTGATCCTTCAGTTGCCTGTGCAGGACCATGGTAACTCTTTCGAATAAATCTGTGTCTCTGGCAGGTCCTTATATTTATATAACTTAGATGTTATATAAGTAAATCACTTTTGAAACATTGCTTCTTATAATAATTTGGCTACTCAACATCGTTACACTAAAATTAACATCACCACATACATCAAAATAAAATTCTAATGTTATGCAAAACAGAAACAACGACATAATTGCATTTCGCCGGCCTTATACAACATGCATGAGACGGATGCAATAACTGAAATTGGTGAACCCATACAGTGGTATACGTCATACGCGGAGTATAATATTTTGTTTATTTAATATGCCTCATGGCTGACTGTTACATAATACACTCCGTGACCTCACAGTGACACGTTAGGGATTTAATATCGAGTAAAAAGTATCGATAATCGTGCTTGTGACGGAGTAACAGTATCGATACGCTACGTAAATAATATCAAAGTTTGATTTAAAACCACATATAGTCATGCTTTCTTCCCATGGGGGCAGGCAAGAACTATTAGATCCATCTGCTATGATCCTCACAAACTCCGTTAGCTTCCTATAGGTTATACACCAGAATATAGGCTATATAGGTCAAACACACACGCCGGTTGCGAGTACTACGCACCTGACCTTTTTGAAGAACATTATCAATAAGCTCATAATATATAATATCCGTCCTGGGGATCCCTTCCCAGGGCTTCATTTCTGCCTTCTAAATACTTCTTGTTAGTCAACTTTCACTGAACTTTTCAACCGACGAAAAAAACGGAGTAGGTTATCAATTCGACGCATATATATATTTTTTTGTTTTATTTATGTATGACCCGCATAACTTCTTACATAGCAGTCCGATTGTGATAATTCTCTTTTTTATTGGAAAGAGTATACTTCGAAGGTGGTCTTATATAAATTTGGAAGACAAAATCGAACCCTAACGGTCGGAAAACATAGCGTACTTCCGGCCACCGTGGGCGCGAGCTTGCGGGTGACGAGCAATGAGTAGCTCGCCGCCCGGTAAGAACCAGGCTCGGGTCGACGGCACGTAGTGTTCCACACGCGCCTCAAAGAGATGTCAGTAGCACTGAAGGGGTCTGCTAGGACCGATGCCTGCCAGGGTCGCGAGATTTTTCGAAAGAGATACCGTGACCCTGGCACATGGGCAACTGAAGGAACACGGGTGGGTTTTAGTCAATAAATCTGACACACCCTCACGCTCCGCCCAGAGCGGGAGAAGTCATTTGATGATTTCCCATCCAAAAACAAAGGGTCGGAAAACAGGGGATGATTGATTGTTCACTCTCTGATTGTAATGTATAACCACGCATAACTTTATACAGAGTAGTCCGATTTTGATAATTCTTTTTTTCTTGGATAGGGTATACCTTGTCAAGTATTATTAGTACATTAAAGCCACAAAAAATGATAAAATAAAAACTTTTTAACAAAAAATTAAACCGCCGAAAAAACTGAAAAGCAAAAAATAATAAACCTTAAAATTTGGAGTTAGCGCTGAAAAATCAATGACCAAAGATCACTCAAAGCGCCGACTCATAATTTTAAGGTTTATTATTTTTTGCTTTTCAGATTTTTCGGCGGTTTATTTTTTTAAATGGTTTGGACATACCATCACAGCATATGGACTACTCTTTTTTTTAAATACATAAAATGTGATGATGTAATTAGCATAATAATTTTAAATTTAAAAAAGTAAAACGTCATTAAGTAATCAAATAAGTTCTGTGTGGTGCCGAGCGTAAAGAATAACACCATCCCTTAATTCCACGTGGGTGTCGTAAGATGACTAAGGGACTTACTAGAGAATCCAGAAATTAGAGAGCAGCACCCCTAGCCAAGTTGATAATGTGCATTCGTTAACGCTAGTCGAAAACTAATCAAATGTATGGGAATTAAATCATCTCAACGTTAAGTTACGTGGTTAGAACAAACGAATAGAAAATTTGTAGCCAAGTTCACATCGTTCATAATGATAGAATGAATACACACATCACACACATCTACATCTTTTGTTATAATGTCGTTTTTCTAAAGACATTGTAGAACGAGCGGCCGACTCAGGCGCGTCAACATGACTACCAACTTATCTTTTACTACAATTGCTGAAACCGAGGCGTTACCGATTGGAGAACGGAATTCGACACGAAACTATTGTAACTTGGCTAGGGGGGCTGGCCACAAACATCACCTTTATTTTGACAGTGACTTAAAATCAAATGAAATATAAGTGTAAACGGATTGTATTGACAATGCTGACAGCTCAATTCACCTAAGTTTTAAGTATATTTTTTTTTTCAGATTAGGTACCATAGCGGTCGCTGGCAGTCAACGACTTTTCAACCGTATCGCGTAAAGCATAAGGTAGAAAAGGGATTCACAGCTATTGTCCGCGTTTGTACACTGACAGTTTTATAAAGATGTAACAAAAAGCACTAAGCAGGAGAACTAAGGCAACCTACCGCCCGAAGAATTACCTAACTTAAGTGGCAGTGGGCAGGGCACATTGCTCGCAGATTCGGGCCGAAAGATTCTGAAGTAGCTACCGCGTACCGGAAGACTGGTAATCCTCCCAAATGGTGGACTGATGACCTTGTGAAAGTCATAAGTATCTGCTGGATGTGGCAAGCACAGAACCGGTTTAACCCCTCGCGTGTTTATGATGCACACGTGTGCATCATGTTATTTCAATGCCCAACTGTTTATGATACACCATGTGCATCATGTAAAATACATTTCAATTCCCGCTGTTTTTTTATTGAAAACATGCGAGAGGTTAAGTGGCGGAGCTTGGTGGACCTGTGCTATGTCTAATCGTGGCATCTTTCTGTTGAAATTATGCTTCAATGATTTTACAGGGATAATAAGTGTATCGAGTGAATCTATTGTACTTCTTGAAAAATATCGAGAGCAATCAAAACATTTTTGGAAACCGCATTATTGCACAAAACACACCCAGATTATAAAATGTGACGATTTGAAACATAAATATGAATTTTGCTTTAATTCAAAGGTTTCCAGTTCCATTAATTACATTAGCAAATAAGATGATGATTAAATTAAATAATTAGGGATAATTTATGCAATGTTGAAATTATTTAAATGTTACGTTAATATTGTATTTATTTAATCTCATTTTACAAATAGACGTGAGTGAATAAATAAATTTACAGTGTTTGTTTTGTTGTTAATTCTGTAGGGATTCGTGAAACATATCAAGTATTTTAATTCATAACATCACGCCTGTACTTTCTGAACGGGTAGACAGCGGTGTCCGTACACCCATATTCCACCAATTATATTTGAGTTACATATAAAAGGTGAGTCTATTGCCATCGACTCAAGACACAAATTCAGACTCCGGGCTGCCATGAAATCCCGGATAGAAAATTTCGCACTCCCTGTGTGTCACACTACGGCTCACTCCCACTCACAGAAAGGAGCACTAGGTGCACCAGCTGTAGGTGTCCCACTGCCACTCTAGGAAGTCAAGTTCACACTCATTTACATACATAAATCCAGGTAGGCTCCAGAGCAGGTGTTCTTCAACCAAGTGAGTCTTTTGAATATTATATTGATCAGCTCCGCGCACGGCGGACAGTTCGCTTCGCCACTTTTGCTCCAGGGCCCCACCATCATAACTTCCACTGCGCTATTTAAATCCTATGGCCGGGGCCTTGGCCTGGCGTCGAACATTCTTGGCAGCAGAGCGTGGTTGTAAGGTATACAACCACCAAAATTGGTAATTTACAGTGAGCTAATTACTTGGCAGTCTCTATAAGGAAATAGTAATTCGCTGTAAATATTTGTTAACTGTAATTATTTTGTTTATTGAAGTGATGTGTTTAAATTGCTGAGACGGGTATTACCAAGGTCAGCCGGGTTACATATACTAATAAGGTTAATTGGATTAGGTTATGTTACAGCCCCTTGTTGTGGTTTCTGACCTGTTGTATTAAATGTCTGGAAGACATTAAAATATTGAGTATTTGTACCATTGACATGGTTGTTTGTGAAAATTAACATTTGAAATTGGCATTTTTGACCATTAACCTTATTTTAAATTGAAATGAAGGTTTATTGTTGTAATTTGGATTGGAACTAATTGTTTGCTTGGATTTCCTTTGTTATTTATTGTTGTTTTTTGAATTGAATTTGAAATTGAATTTTTGAACGTTGACATTGGTTTTGAATTAAAATAAAAGTTTATTGTTGTTCATTGGATTGGAACCAATATTTTGTTATTTCTTGAGTTGTTGACTAACAGCTTAGCAGTTTGATTGTTTGCTTTGGTTTTCCTTGTTATATTGTTTGAACTTTGTTATTTAATTATCTTTTGCTTGGTTTATTTGAATTGTTTTGTTTGTGCAATGGCATACAAAGCGGTGAGAGAGGCAATCAGTGGATTGACCACACAGCTACGGTGGTTCACTTCAGCTGCAGCGACCGCTGAGCGCCCGGATCTTGAAGGGGTCACGCTTGCCCGGTTCGAGCAGTTGAACGTGAGACTCGGCAACGTTGATGCTCTGCTCACCCGCTACAATGAGTTCATTTGTGACGTGGATCTGGAAGTGCTGGACCAAGCAGCACGCGATAAGGTCCTTGCTGACTACGACCAGATCTTGGACCTGGGGGATGTCATTGGTCAACGTGCTCGGGAAATATTGGAGAGCCGGACACCAGTCCAGGTCAAACCGGAGACCTCGGTTGTTTCAGGTCCCGGACTATTGAGTAGATTGTCTACTTTAGAACTGCCACACTTTGACGGTCGCTTGGACCATTGGTTGGGTTTCCAAAATCTTTTTGAAAGTTTGTTTGATGCTCGCTCGGACCTCAGACCCGCCCAAAAGTTGGCCTATTTGTTGTCTGTCCTGGAAGGTGAGGCCTGAGCCTTGGTACAACATTTGTCGGTGACTGACTCAGCCTACCCCACCGCTTTGGAACTACTCACCCGGCGGTATCAAAACAAACGTTGTTTGGCTGACGTTCATATCAAACAGATTTTGGGGTTACCGGTCATTACAAGATTGTCAGCATTGCGTACTAACCTGTTGAACCCGTTGGTGGCAGCGACCAACGCTTTAAAGCGATTGGAGTTGCCGGTGGACCATTGGTCTTACCTTTTGGTGCCTTTTGTGCTGCAACGGCTTCCTGCCGATTTGAGGGCTCGTTTTGAGCAAAAGTATGGTGGGGATAGTGTCACACATCTCCCGCCATTTGGTGACCTCGTAAAATTTTTGGAGGATGAGTGTCGGTTTATGGATAACTTGTTGCCACCGAGTCACGCCAACCGTCTTCCCGGCCACGAGATCAGGGACAGACTAGGGCTCGCGGGCCTGTTCATAGTCGCCCCGCCACTCGTTTTGCTGGCACCCAGAATCGTCCTGTTTGTGAGTTTTGTAGGGACACGGGGTATGGCATGGCAAATTGCGCGGCCTTTTTGAAATTGCACGTGAGTGCCCGCCGCCGAATTGCCAATGCACGCCGCCTGTGCTTCTCTTGTTTGGGGGTTCACTTCCATCGGGACTGCCCCAACCCCCGCCCTTGTAGAATTTGTAGGGGGTCCCATTTGGACATTTTGAGGTTCGCGTGTTGGGGGTTACCATGGAGTAGGTCACCGGGGTTCTGGCTCGCCGGTTCAGGACCGGGGAGAGGCCCGCAATTTTGAGCGCCGCACTCCACCCCCTGCGTAAGTTGATCGGGAGCCGCGCGACCGCCATTTGGTCTCCCCGCTTAAAGTCGATTACGCAGTTGTTGCTAGGCAGCGCTGGCCAGACCAGCACCGCCTTCCCTCCCCTTCATTGGCGGAACGTCTCCGGTTGGAGTCACGCCCCCCGCCATTCAGGCATCCGGTGGGATATGCCCTTCCAGCGATGGCGCGTGGCTCGGGACACCGCGCTTACGAGGAATTTAACCTCCATCCTCGTCGAGAAAGACTTAGGCCTGGGTGCGGCGATCGGTCGCCGCCCAGGCATTGTTAGGAACTTGGCGGCTGCCCCGCTAAGGTACCCCTCAGATCGACACGGTTTTGTTGCCAACGGCATCGGTCAGGGTCTGGGGGCCCACGGGGGACTCTGTTGTGGTCCATGCCATTTTGGACACGGGAGCCCAGGGTTGCCTTTTGTCTATTGTTTTGTTGTTTTGTTTGTGTATTGTTTTGGTTGAAATGTTTTCTTCAGCGCCTTGGACTGCGGGACTTGATTGGGATGAGCCACTTCGGGAAACCCTATTGGAAGATTGGCTCCAATTTGTATCCGCGCTCCCTGCAGTCAACGAGGTCGTGTTACCCCGCGCTATTCTCCCCCCTGGGAGCTACACTGCTACCTTTCATGGATTTTGTGACGCGTCTTCGCACGGTTATGCAGCTGTTGTTTATCTGCGCACCGTCAGCGTGACAGGCCAGGTGAAGTTGTCTCTGGTCTTGGCCAAGAGCAAGGTGGCCCCCCTCCGGACGGCACTGACCATCCCTAAGTTAAAATTGTCAGGGGCGGTGCTTCTTGTGCGTCTATTGAACCACGTTGCTCACACTTTGGGTGGAACTGTGGACATTCGGGCTTCTTACGCCTGGACGGACAGTCAAATTGTTTTGTATTGGTTGAAGACGTCCGTCCACCTTTTAGAGGTCTTTGTTGCGAACCGAGTGTCCCAGATTCAAAATTTTGAAACGCATTTGATTTGGAGGCACGTGCCTGGAGATTTGAACCCGGGCGACGTGGCCTCACGTGGGTGCATGGCACCCCGCCTGATTGCTCACCCCCTATGGTGGGGACCAGACTGGCTGACTCACCCCGAGGATCATTAGCCTCGAACGCCAGTCTTGATGTCGGGTCTTTTGCCCGGGCTCAAGGTGCTCGCTGTTGGAACAAAGGACCCTCCGTTTGACCCTGATTTTTTGTTGAATCGATACAGCTCCCTCGACAAATTGTTGAAAGTTACCTCGTGGATCAGGCGTTTTGGTCATAATTCTAGGAATCCCGGGAACAAACGCCTGTCACCGGTTCTTTCTCCTCAGGAGCGACAGGAATCACTCCTCCTTTGGGTCCGCTCCGTGCAGGCTGCACACTTTGAGAAGGAGATTGAAACTTTGAAGTCTGGTAAGGCTAAATTGTCGGGAGCCGTTAGTAAGTTGAACCCCTTTTTGGACGATACGGGTCTTTTGCGTGTTGGGGGACGGTTGAGGCACTCTAGCCTTCCTTATAGGGCCCGTCACCCCCTTTTGTTGCCTAAGGAGGGCCATTTGGTTAAATTGGTTGTTGTTGTTGTTGTTTGGTTGTTGTTGTTGTTTGTTATTGTTTTGACCCGCCAGCCTCCCCCCATTAGGGGGGTATTTTTGAGGCCGCGGTGAAAGCGGCAAAGGGACTCTGGCGCAGATTTTGGGAGACACCGTTCTCACCTTTGAGGAGTTAGCTACGGTATTTTGCCGCATTGAAGCTGTATTGAACTCGCGTCCATTGTGCCCACTGTCTTCGTCCGCGAACGACTTGGAGGCCCTAACCCCGGGCCATTTTTTGATTGGACAGCCACTTGTCAGCCTGCCCGAGTACCCTTTTGTCGATGTGAGCCAAAATCGGCTATCGCGGTTTCAGTTGGTGCAGCAGCTTGCTCTGAGTTTTTGGAAGCGTTGGAGTTTGGAGTATTTGCACATCCTCCAGCAGTGCGTCAAGTGGACTGATAAATCGCAACCTTGTCAAGATGGCCAATTGATTAGCGGACGGGAAGGCCCTTCTGGGGGGGGGGGGGGTAGATGTTCCGTCCCGTTTGAATTTTGCTTGCGCGACCTTTGTGAATATATTAATCTTTTAGAATCGATCGTTTGTGGACAATTTGTCGTGATCCAATTGTTTTTGTGTGTAATCAACCCCTTTTGACGAAATAATACGGGTTTAGTTTGTTTGTTTGAAAACTTTGAGGTTAAGTGATTGAACCGCATGTTGGAGAAAATCTCTGGCGTATTGCAGCAGCTGGTATCCTGGAATGCCCACTTACAACGTCACTACACAATACAATATACACTCATTTACATACATAAATCCAGGTAGGCTCCAGAGCAGGTGTTCTTCAACCAGGTGAGTCTTTTGAATATTGTATTGATCAGCTCCGCGTACGGCAGACAGTTTGCTTGCCACTTTTGCTCCAGGGCCCCATCGTCATAACTTCCACTGCGCTATTTAAATCCTATGGCCGGGGCCCTGGCCTGGCGTCGAACAATATATCTCAGGACAACCAACACATCGTAATCAGATCCCAGACTAGGCAGAACCTGTACTATGGTAACCAGACAACTGATAAATATACTTATATATTTCTAAATACAAACATATTATAGATAATGTACTCTGCTAGGCTAGGCCTCACAATACGATTTCAAATGCGCAGTGGAAGTGTGATAATTGTGGGGCTCTAGAGACAAGAGCGGCGAGTGATACTAGTCCGCCGTACGCGGAGCAGACAATCAAATCAAACACTTACAATACAACAAAAGAACTTACCTGTTGGTTGAAGGACACTGCTCTGGTGCCAACCTGGAGTTATTTATGTAAGTGAGTGTATATGTATCATGTAGTAACGTGTATGTGGGTTTTCCAGAACACCAGGCCGCTGCAACTCGCCAGAGATTCACTCCAACATGCGGTTCAAACACTTAACCTCCAAACTATTTCAATGTCAAGAAATGTCCAAAACCCGTGTTGTTCTGTATATAGCCCATGATTGGACAATTCAATTTGGAATATTCTTGTGCGTCCGCCATACCGGCACGCTATTGGCTGCACCGTGCTGCATGTCACTACAACAACGCGATCTGCGCGCCATCTGCGTAGAACGTATAGAAAAAGGGAAGAACCCCGTTCGCGCCTCGTTCGAACAGCATCGAACCTTTTAGCTCCGTGAGTGAAAATTATAATACAAGGACAATTTGTACATTACCGTGTTTTGTACAACGTACCGGAACCTGTGATCATCTTTCCAATAAAGAAAATCTCAAGAAGCGGCCGCAGCTGAGAAAAGGTGAGTCGTACTCGAATTTTTCTTGGTTGATTGTTCCTTGACTGGGCGAACGGGAAGAACTCAGTTCATACAGAACTTCCTCTTTTACCACTACAGCAACGTAAACTCATACAGTCCACTCCTCTATTCTACATTCTGGTCCATTCGAGCCCAGATTCTAGTTATTCCAGCCCGAATTTTTCATTTATTTTTGCTAAAACTACGCGTCCAAAATGGCGGAAGTTTTAGAAACGAAGCAAAAAATCTTATTAGTTAGGAAAGAATATTTATTTACCAAAATACAAAAGCTTTATGACTCTTCAAAAAAGTTGGGAACAGATCCAGATAAATTGCAATTGTTTACGGTATTATTGTCGGAAATGGAAAGTGTCCGTAATAAGTTTGAATCCACCATTTTTGATTTGTACGAAATAGGAATACAAATTAAACCGACTACTAAAATGTCAATTAGTGAACTCGAAACATTTGACGAAATGTATAATGCATGTCAGTTAATCGCTAGGAAGCATTCAAAAACAGAAACCGAATTCCTTCCTGCGTTGGACAAAAATGATTTTGTAGTACAACCCGCGTTACCGAAGTTAACATTATTTCAATTTGACGGTGAAGTTGAAAATTGGATAACTTTTTATGACACGTTCTCATCATTAGTGCACGATAGGAATTTCTCAGATATCGATAAATACCATTATTTACTTTCATGCGTTAAAGGTTCTGCTTTAAATATTGTTAAAAATCTACCTATCACGGCCGCTAATTACAAATTAGTATGGCAAAATTTAGTTGACAAATATCACGACCACAGAACGCTAGCATGTAGGTATTTCGATAAAATGTTGAACTTTACACCGTTAACTAAAGATACTACGTCGAACTTAACTTCATTTATAGAAACCTTTGATCATTCACTTAAAGCGATTCAAGCATTAAACATAAAGAACTTAGATGATTTCATAATGTGTCATTTGGCATTACAAAGACTTGACCCGCATACGCGTAAATTATTCGAAGAAAGCCGTGATCAAAAGTCGATACCTACATTTGCGGAACTAATTGATTTTGTAAACAAGCAAATTAAAGTTCTAGAACACACTTTTATAAACAGCTCTTCAGATAACACGTTCAAATCTAGTAGTACACAAAATAAAAGCCAAACTAAATCAACGTCTAAGTCAGTTCTCAATACGGTACGTACTTCGAACAATAATAAGAACAACCGTAATAATAATAATTCGAATTTTTCTTGCGTAATTTGTAAACAAAATCATATGATTTATCGATGCGATCAATTTCGTAAATTGTCGGTCGAAGAAAGAATGAACCGTGTTCATTCACTTAATCTGTGTCATAATTGTCTTAAATCTGACCATCAGTCTAATGCTTGTAAAAGTACAATGACCTGCGGGGTATGTGCATTGGCGCATCATTACTTATTACATAAAGATAATGCGACGGAAAGTGCGGGAATATCGGCCGTAGCGAATACACTGCCCGTGCAGCCGTCTCTTTCGCACGCGCAGCAAGCGCTTGTTGCGTCTCACTTCGTAAGTGACACGAACTGTTCCATTCAGCAAGCATTATTTAGTGATAACTACGGATACGGAGTAGTGTTAGGTACTACTCGCGCGCATGTTATTGACTGTGTTGGTCAATTTCAAGACTGCCGTGCAGTCATCGATTCTGGGGCTCAAAGTTCTTTCATAACTACTGATTGTGCTCAGAAATTAGGATTACAACGTAAAAAATGTCCTTTCACTATTCACGGTATAGGTGGGGGAATCGTTAAAAATCAAGGCATGATTACTTGTACACTAAAACCAAGACATGCGAATAGTCCGACATTTAGCGTTAATTTAATAGTGATTTCAAAGGTATCCGCTGATATGCCTAATGTATCTTTCACAGATAATGTCATTAACGAATATAGCACTTATGGGTTAGCAGACCCATTGTTTTTTAAGCGTTCACGAATAGATATTTTGTTAGGTAACGACATAGTGCCAGATATAATTACAGATAAACCGCTAGTAATTAAGGATAGTATTCCGAGTGTTATTAAAACAGTTTTTGGCTATGTTATTAGCGGAAAATTATATCCACATAATAATACTAATAGTTCGCAAAATCTTAATTTATCAGTTTCATATGACGAAGAACAATCTATTGATAAATCGTTACGCGATTTTTGGGAAATTGAGGAAGTGCCGTGCACACCTTCAATAAATCCATTAGATCAGCTAGCCGAGGAAATATTCTCTAATGAACATACTCGAGAATCGAACGGGCAATACGTAGTTCCGCTGCCGTTTGCGCCTGAACACTCGCCGCTAGGTCAAACGCGTGCTGTAGCTGAGCGTCGGTTATTGTATACGGAACGTAAACTCGCGCGCACTCCTGATCTAAATAATAAGTACAAGGAATTTATGCGAGAATATGAAGACCTCGGTCATATGGAGCTTTATCAGGGTGATCAACCTAGCAAATATATAATTCCACATCATAGTATGTTGCGACCTAGTAGTACCTCCACTCCGTTACGTGTAGTGTTCGACGCGTCTGCGAAAAGTAGCAATAACGTGTCTCTAAATGATATTCTATTAATCGGCCCTAAGTTGTATCCGGATATTACGGCAATAATTTTGAAATTCAGACTATTTGAATATTGTCTAGTTAGTGACGTTTGTAAAATGTATCGTGCTATAGCCCTAAGAAAAGAAGATCGCCTATATCAACACATTTTATATCGGGAATCGCCTAACGATCCAATAAAATTATACGAATTAAAAACCGTAACATACGGACTCAGTAGTTCACCGTTCTTAGCAATTCGGACGCTACTTCAATTAGCTAACGATGAAGGAAAACGTTTTTCTTTCGCTGCTCAGATCCTCCGTGAGGGTGTTTACATGGACGATGTTCTATATTCTTGTAATACTTTTGAGCAAGCTTGCTTAGCACAGGATGAATTACTTGGTATTTTTGAAAGTGCAAACTTCACTTTAAAAAAGTGGATGAGTAACAGTGAGGAGTTACTACAACGCGTCCCATTTGAAAATAGGGAAAATTCAGTAACATTCGTTAAAGATGAAAACGACTGTACCATTAAGGTTTTAGGTCTTAAATGGATTCCAAAATCTGATAATTTTATTTTTTCGGTTAATTTAACAGACAAAGAGTTAACAAAACGATCAGTACTAAAATTACTAGCGTCGATTTACGATCCCGTGGGTTTTATCGCACCATGCACTTTTGTAGCGAAGCAGATTATGCAACAGCTGTGGAAGCTAGGCATCGGGTGGGATGAAAAGTTGCCAGATAACATTAAAAAATCGTGGCAATCTTTTATTTCTGAACTCCCCCTGTTACAAGAGTTACGTATTGAACGTCACATGCTATTACCGAGTGAAACGGAATGTGACTTAGTTGGATTCTGTGACGCGTCGTTGTGTGGCTACGCAGCATGCGTGTATGTGATCAGTCGCGACCAGAAGGGTAATGTAAAGGTTCGTTTAGTGATCTCGAAATCTAAAGTTGCACCCATAAAACCTGTAACGATTCCTCGGTTGGAGTTAATGGGTGCTGTCTTGTTGAGTAAATTAATGAAGTTCGTAGTTGACACATTTACTCGCGTCAAAATTAATAAAATAACAGCAGCCTCAGACTCGACAGTCGTACTGTCGTGGCTGCAAACGGAACCATATAAACTGAAAACCTTTGTCAGTCATCGTGTTACTCAAATTATTGAAGTTTTACCCCCTCAATTCTGGCGGCACGTGTGTAGTAAATATAATGCCGCTGACATTTGTTCTCGCGGAGCGTCTCCGGCGCAACTTGTCAGTTGTAATCAACATTGGTTACAGGGCGCTGATTGGATGTATCAAAATGATGTCGATTGGCCCATGACGGTGTTTGTTAATGAGAGTAATCATAAACTACCGGAATTAAAAGCATCAGTTAGTTTATTGATTGAAAGTAATAATGATAAATTTAATGAATCTAAAACAGAATTTTGTGAAAGAATCTTTCAGCAGTTTTCTTCATTTTCCAAATTGCAAAGATCGTTTGCTTGGATCTTAAGATTTAGACACAAAAAGGGTGATATGAACACTCATAAGTCTGGAGTATTATCAACCTTCGAGTTAAACGAAGCTCGCGATAAATTGATAAAATTAGTTCAAAATGCTTATTTTGAAACTGAAATTAAAATAATAAAAGATAAGAAAAACGTACCATCTTTACGTAAGTTATCTCCATTTCTTGATTCCGATGGCTTCCTCAGGGTAGGGGGTCGCATCGGTCATTCCGAACTTCCTTATAATGCTAAACATCCGCGTCTTCTTCCAAAAAATAGCTTATTTACTAAACTATTGATCAATTATTTACATAAACTGTATTTACATGTAGGCCCGCGAACCTTACAAAGTATAATTAATGAGAATTTTTGGATATTGTCTGCGCGTAGCGTCATAACATCCGTTTTATGTAAATGTAAAACGTGTTTTAAATGTAAACCGTCTTTACTACAACCCGAAATGGCACCTTTGCCACCAACTCGGTTGATACCTAATAAGGTATTTTCTAACGTCGGAGTTGACCTCGGAGGTCCATTCTTAATTAAAGAAAGCTTACGTCGTAATGCTAAAGTGACAAAAGCTTATCTAGCATTGTTTGTCTGCTTTTCAACAAAAGCAGTACATCTTGAAGTGTTATCTTCTCTCTCCGCCGACTGTTTCCTCGCGTGCTTGGACAGATTTGTAGCTCGTCGAGGCCTATGTGCTGTTCTATATTCTGACTGCGGCACCAATTTTATTGGCGCAAGTAAACATCTGTCCGAAATTCAAAGGTTCTTGGGTGAGAGTCAAAATGCAATTATGGATGGCTGCGCTAAAAGGCAGGTCGATTGGAAATTTAATGTACCCAGTGCTCCACATATGGGTGGTCTCTGGGAGGCGGGAATAAAGTCAGCAAAATATCATTTAGTACGTAGTGTAGGGGATAAGTCCTTAACGTTTGAGGAACTTTCCACGATATTTTGTAAGGCAGAAGCCATTTTAAATTCGCGTCCCTTGTGCCCACTACCGGCTAGTGATAATCCCAACGAATTTAATGTTTTAACCGCCGGACACTTTCTCATTGGTCGAAGCTTGACATCTATACCCGAGTATGACGTTAAAGAGGTGAATGTTAATAGACTGTCACGTTGGCAGTATATACAGAAGTGTTCCCAACTTTTCTGGAAACGTTGGAGTCTCGAGTATTTAAACACGCTTCAGCAGAGAGCTAAGTGGTTTACATCCTCCTCGAACCCAAAGGTTGGAGATTTAGTTATAATAAAAACTGATAGTGTTCCCTCCTGTAATTGGCCTCTCGGCAAGATTGAAAAATTACATCCAGGTGCCGACGGAATAGTCCGGTGTGTGACGTTGCGCACCGAAAAAAGTGTCTTACAAAGACCAACCAAAAAACTCTGTTTATTACCTTATACCAATTAGATTCAAATAAAACGTTTTGTTAGATTTAGGTACTTAGCTTAGTGTTTATCTTAGGTCTCTCTTTAATGACTTAATGAGATAGGTAATAGGGTAATCTTAGTTTTCTAGAAACCATCACTATGGTTTCGGTAGGGGGTATGTTCTGTATATAGCCCATGATTGGACAATTCAATTTGGAATATTCTTGTGCGTCCGCCATACCGGCACGCTATTGGCTGCACCGTGCTGCATGTCACTACAACAACGCGATCTGCGCGCCATCTGCGTAGAACGTATAGAAAAAGGGAAGAACCCCGTTCGCGCCTCGTTCGAACAGCATCGAACCTTTTAGCTCCGTGAGTGAAAATTATAATACAAGGACAATTTGTACATTACCGTGTTTTGTACAACGTACCGGAACCTGTGATCATCTTTCCAATAAAGAAAATCTCAAGAAGCGGCCGCAGCTGAGAAAAGGTGAGTCGTACTCGAATTTTTCTTGGTTGATTGTTCCTTGACTGGGCGAACGGGAAGAACTCAGTTCATACAGAACTTCCTCTTTTACCACTACAGCAACGTAAACTCATACAGTCCACTCCTCTATTCTACACGTGTTATTACGTCAAATTAGGGGTTATTTACAATCACTACAATTGGGTAATGACAGATTGTCCACAAAACGACCGGGGTAAGGGATAACTTTCCAAAAGATCGCGAGATACAACCGGCGACGTGTTCCCTTTCTTCCCACCAAATTCCAAGAGAGAAGTGTCAACGTCAAAACTGTCAAGTCAGATGTCACTTCGTTACACGCGCATTCCGTTAGGCGCACAGATAATAAACGGGACAGAACAGATAAATAACACCCAGACACAGAACAAATGATTGTGCTCATCACACAAAGATTTTTCCTGAGTGGGAATCGAACCCACGACCTCAATCTTTGCAATCAGGGTCACTAACCACTAGAATAATAGGCCAGTCATAACAGTTTTTCACTTTGTTACATGGGACTTAAACTTAACTGGTGAAATTATGTTGTGTTATACATACATCTCTGTCTAGCCCTTTGGGGATTTCAGGCGTGATTTTATATTGTTATGGTATGTTATAATGATCAAGTTTAAGGCCGCCAGCAGTAATAAACATACAAGCAACTTACCTTAGTCTGCGACAGCGCTGGCCGATGAGCGTCTACGTTTTGATAGTTTTTGAGCTGATAAAAGGATGACGGAGACACCATTTCATTCTAGTTGTTTAGGAGGAGCTTGTGGCTAAGTTACAACAGCCGCACAGGTTGATCGTTCAGGTTAAGCTACGCTTGCCGCGGTTGGTCTGTGGATGGGTGAACATCTTTATATACCAAGACCTCTTCCGTGCTTTGGAAAGCACGTTAAGCCGTTGATCTCGTAGATCTTAGATAGTCGTTACGGGTCGTCAGAAGCCCGAAAGTCTGAAACCAGTCTTATCAAAGAACATCATATTACCAAGGGAGTAACTGGGTTGTGGAGGTCAGATAGGCAGTCGTACTGGTACTCAGCTGGATCCGGTTAGACTGGAAGCCAACCCAAAGCTAGTTGGGAAAAGGCTAATCAGATGATGATGACGCGAAGTGATTAGTTTCACTTAAGAAGATAAGAAAAGAAATATATTGTGCTCTGTGCTTGCCATATAAAACTATCTGTTGGGTACCTACTGTAAAAGTTTTAAGCAGTATTCAGTATCTATTCCAGTTTTTTTTTACATGTAACCATCAAAATTCGAGGTCCACCACTTAGTCTGGACCGGGTCCTTCCTTGGCCCGGTAAGGACCAAGCTCGGGTCGATGGCGCGTAGTGTTCCACGCGCGCCTCAAAGAGATGTCAGCAGCAGTGTAGGGGTCTACTAGGACCGATGCCTGCCGGGGTCGCGAGATTGTTCGAAAGAGATACCGTGACCCTGGTACATGGGCAACTGATGGAACATGGGTGGGTTTTAGTTAGTAAAAGTCTGACACGCCCTCCCGCTCCGCCCAGAGCGGGAGAAGTCATTTGATGATTTCCCATCCTGAAAAAAAAAAAAAGCCCAAATACATCATCTGCCTAGCCTTTCCCCAGCTATTGTAGGGTCTGTTTCTAGTCTAACAGATGAAGCTGAATAACAGTATTTTAAATAGAGTGACCTACCTGATCTCCACACCAGATACTAGGTAGCACGGTATTGTTATAAATTGTTAGACAGCCATAGGCATATAAAATATAAACGCTGACGCCTCATAAGCGTCATGCAATGTTTCCCACAGTGGTTGCACTTTTTGATACGTAGGCATCATGTAACGTTGCCCACAGTTGTCGCATTTTGTGACACGATGGTTTACGTCAGTCATACTCTGAACTTCGTGTCGGACACATTCAAATCGAATTATTGTTAAACATATTAATTTTCAATAAAAGTTTCTTTAAGGTTTCAAAATAGTCTTTTTTTTTAAAGTGACTTTGGACCTACCCCGTAACAGTACCCTTGGTAAGACTGGTTGTTAGATTTTCGAGTCTCTGACTACCCGTAACGTCTGTCGAAGGTCCACAAATGACAACCGAAAACAATGAGTTAAAGTGCTTTCCGAGGTAGGGTATTTGGTATTTAAAGATGGCGGTGACCATCTCGACGTACTAACCAGCATGCGTAGCTTAATATGATTGAATAAGACAGGTATCGGCCGGACTCTAGTTTTTGTACTCTAGGCATTTCCATGCTTTGTGATTTCTACTTTACAGCAGAATAAACATAGACGGCTGGCACATATTATGGAAAACATTTAAATCTTGATACTTTATTTATACAAAACCGTGCCGAAAATCTTATTCATGCAGACAGTCACCAAGATTCAAGCTATAAAAACATCCTCGTAGGAACGTACCGTTTTCTAGAATAGTAAAATAGTAGGAAAAGATCATAAACAAAACTTTATTATACGTTTTACTGCCTCATCTTTTTTGAATAGGTATGCGGCTGTCACATATTTATGTAGCAGTATATCATAGTCCTGTGTTTTTCTTGAGATTTTATTTTTATTCTTTGATTTTGTTGTTTTGGATTCTGATTTTGTAAGTTTTCTCTTATGTATTAGGTAGTATTTTCTGAGGCAATATGTAGACATAAAAAAGTTGGAAGGAAATCTATTGGTATTTGGGAATGTGAGTAACAGAGTGATGACTACAAAAGTTGATGTATGGAGAGGGAGAAGAATAAAGAAAGAGTATTTTGTGAGGAACGGTAGTAAAGAGAAGGGAATTAATGACCGTGAAGGTTGACAGGGAACAATAAACGAAAAAAAAAATTGCCACCGTCTTTAGAGATTAAAGTTATTGTTCACTTTAAGTGTTTTTGTTTTTTGGAAGTCGGTACCATGTATGATGATTCTAATGATTGCAGGGATTGATTTAGATGTGTGTATTGTTATTTTTCCTTTTTGGTGATAGGCTTAAAGTAAATGTCCTTAACTACTTCAATCAATGTATACATTGAAAAATAAAACACAATTTTAATGTTTCTATCTTTATTTGTCAAAGTTTGCCTTACCATTAGTTACATAATCAATTTATTTATCAGTTTTCTACGATTTGTGAATTGTCTTTGAAAAGTAATCCAACTTTTACCCAACATTTAATTGTCTACGACACATTATTGCATAATAATTTTAATAAATAAATATAACAAATAATTATTTATTAAATAAATTATTATGTATTTTTCTATTTACAAATAGTTATTTACAATTTATATTACACTTTATTATTTTGTATCCTATTCAAACATTTGACTAGAAAAACAACTACAAAATAACAATACAAATATAATTCCGTGCTATTTTATTTTCGATCGTGTACTTACAAATCTGTTTAAATTTAATTATTTACAATAAATTTCCCAGTAATTATATTTATCTGGAAACAATAATTGTGTAATAATTCTAACAATATAGATTTGTTGGAACACAAAACATAATATTAATTCCTATAAAATTTACAAGTCTTTTAGGATTTTAATAATATATATTAAAATAAATTTACTCAAACATGCTCTAAATATAAAATAAATTAAACTGTTCTTATTTTATTTATTCTTTCGTTTTCGCAATTTTGTCGGATTGCTAAATAATACCTAAAACTTAAATTAAATTATTTCGAAAAGGGAATTGAAAGGAAAGTATAATTGCCAGCTCAAACTGTAAGAGATTGGCAACTTAAATACATAATTCGTTGAAAGGTTTTTAAAAAGCTTCTATTGCTGGGACAAAAACTGAAAATTTTGTCGAAATTACTAGTCTTTCCAGCTGAATAATTTTTAAAAACATAGTGGACCATGTCCATTTTTACTAATATATAATAGTTACTATTTTAATGTGCCAATAGTTCATTCACACGTCATTTTATTGGATGGTATTTTAATGTTCTTCAGCATTTTTATACATTTGGTAGGAAGGTTGCTATTAGGCTTTGGTTTCCTTAGAAAACGGTGAACGGTACCACAATTATGGCAGATCATCATTTTGACGCCTTAATATCAAATACTGATGACAGATTTTCATGAGTACCGTAGCTTTAGCAGTCGCTCTTTTGTTTTTTTGCAAATATGATACCAGTCACACATACGGTCACTTTGATGTGCTGTAGAATCATTTGCTCAGATTGGCCAAGTAAGATATTACTTGGCCAATCTGAGCAAATGATTCTACAGCACATCAAAGTGACCGTATGTGTGACTGGTGCATACATGAACCAAACATTATGGGTCCAGTGGACTTGCACATGCAAACTAGTAGCTCAGTGTCACTGAAGTATATATTAAGGTCCTCACGAACTCGGCACGATATTTTGATATAAGGTTCAGCCGGTCTATTCTGTACAAAATCACACATTGAAAAACTTACGTAAAGTTCATTTGATGCTCAACATCGCCTAGTATTTTCCCAGGTGCAGGGATCTTGAACTGTGGTGGCCCAGTCGAACGCAGTGGAGACCCAATGGTAACTACAGGGACTTACGAGTTGTAGTTTGAATTCGGAAAGATTTTACTTTGTGTATATATTATTTCATGACCACTGCTCTCAAAAAAGTGGAAGGAAATATCATAAGGTTGTTCACACATTTTCTAGAACCAAAAATTTAAAGACATCTGCCATCACTCTCACAGAGAAGAGGCCTGTGTCTTAGATGTGAAACAGAGCCATAGCCAAATGTGGAATGGATATTGGTCAGATCACACGGATCTAGGTAGAGCTGAACATTTTTAGTAGCTTTTTGGCTGTGTTTCATTGAACTAATGCAGTATTTTATAAACGTGAACCCAACGCATAGATGTGACAGCTTATGTCATTAAAAATAATAATAGCATTAAAAAAGTCTACTATTTTATTTTACAATCGCTATCTCTTATAAATTATACCACACTGTTCTCTATGGTATACCTATCTAACATTAAAAATAAGTTTATATTTACATTTTGCCGAAATTAGAAGGCCATTTTCTTGGATAAAATAGTAAGTATAGAAGATAAGCTGGGTCAGTGTTCATAGAATTTTCAAGATGGTGCAAACTACTGGTTAATTGTGTTCCAGATTCAAATTGTGTAACTATAATTTAAAGATATATTTAAAATTATAAATGTTTTTAATTTAAATAATGTTTAAACTAGCTTTAAAATAAAACAATTATAGAGAAGAATTTAATTAAATATTTCGACCTAGTTGGAATTTAATTTTCAAAAATAATTTACAACCTTAGAAAATTAATTGTAAGTGAAAATGTTTGAGTTGACGATAAAACATTTATAGAGTAACCCCTAGCTTTTTAATTATTTATTAAAAGTGTGTTGTTTGTTCAGAAATACAAAATAACAAAAAATACGATAAAGCTTTGGTTTTCTACGATAGCGGTGACCGCCACGTAAAGGCTGCAGTGACGGATGTCATGAAAATAATGGAGTCGGGGTTTCGCTTTACGTTTTCAAAAAATGCTCTCTAAGAAAACACACCAACTTTTATAAATAACATTTTAGTGACGTCATTCGACAGTAAATTTCGGACGCTATGTAGCGGGCACCGCAGTTTTAGAAAAGTGTAGCTTTAATTACTAAAATAATAAATACATAATTCTTCACACTTTTAGTAAAGTCTCTTATAAAGAAACTGTACACTACATAAAGATAATTCCGGCAATACAGTGAAAATCAACAACAATTTTAATTACAATAATATATTCGTATCTTAGCCTATATCTTATTAACATGAAGGCTATTCTATACACAGTTCAATGAAAAAGTTTTCTTATGAATAATAGTTACGGACGTGATTTTTTTTTAATATGATAGACGCAATTACCTTAAATGGTCAAGTACCGTAATTACAGACACAATTAAAAACGATTGTTTACATACCAAATGTGGTATCTCAGGGACTTAGAGGTTAATATGAATTTTTGAAAATTCAGTTTTATTTTCTGGAAATAAAACCTTAGTAATAATGAAGAAAATAGTCATTCTAAAGATGAAATAACACATCCATTCTGTCATAAATTCAATCTGTATCACTATCGTTAAATGTATCGAAATGATTGAGTACCTTATACACAAGCATTCTTTGCAGAATAATGCTTAAAAGATTAGAAACCTGTAATGAAATGAAATGGTTTATTCTGTAAATATTATATCGGAACCAATTTTATACGCCGTACGCAAAATAAACTAGTTGGAGTCGTCATGCAATGGTCTCTGTAGAACATTGAAACATGAGGCTTCACGGGCTAGTGCAAATCTTAAGGTTCATACGATTAATTGAATCTGGTGAAACCTCATTTTAAAATGCTGTGCTCTGTGTATAAATATTATTTCATGGAGTTGGCATTTCCTACCTAGCTCCAGAGCTAGGTAGGAAATGTCGACTCCATGAAATAATGTTTCTACCAGAAAGAAGTGGCGTAATAAACACAAGGTGTGTAAAAAACATCTTCCAGAAAGAAGTGGCGTAATAAACACAATGTGTGTAAAAAACTTCTTCCAGAAAGAAGTGGCGTAATAAACACAATGTGTGTAAAAAACGGTCGTTCAAAACTATGTCTGTTCCGTAAAGCAATAAAAATTATTCCACTAATTTCTCAAAGAAACTAACCCATAAAAAACAAAGCCAACTACAACGTGTTTTACAAAACCAAAGCCAAAACGTAATTCTATGAGACCACTGAACATGCTCTTTGAACTAAAAATCCCATTGACAAAATTGAAATTAGCACTTCAGAAGCGAAGAGCAAGGGAAGGGTACCTTGTTACTTGAATATTTGATCGCCCATTACAACTGGTCCGTTAAAATCCTTTCATTTAAAACCCATTGGACTGGACCTGGCACATTTAAAGCCCATTGGACCGGACCTGATAGATATTTGTAAATACAACGATAGGAACATATCCTCTCAACCGATTACCAAATGATTAAATTAATAAATCATTTGGTAATCGGTTGAGAGGATATGTCATGTCATTCGAACAAGATATTTTCTGTGATAAAATTAAACTATTTGATCCAATATATCGTAATAAGTTCGTACTGGTAAAAGATTATACCTATCACAAAATGTAACAAAATTATTTTAGGTGGATTCGCTAAGGATGCACGGACTACAGCGTGATAAAAATTTTCTTCAATTTTTTGCAAATTTCAAGGTCACCGTGACAAATGTGGCTAAACAGAATTTATTTCTATTGAATGATTGTTTCTTGAAAAATTCAGAATCAAGAAATCATGAATTTCGCGGAGTTATTTCAAAACGTAAGGCGTATTTGGAAACAAAATTTAATTCTAAATTTTCCATACACATCGGCCAGAATAATTTTTGTTTACACTGCAGATATGAGAGCAGAAGTGATTACAAACCCACTACTGTATCTTTAAATTCTTATTTCCAATTTAATGTTATTGCTACGTAAGCAGATATCAACTGATTTGAGTATGACTCGAATATATTCAAAAAGTCATATATATAAAATGATTGTAGCGTTAAATGAACTTTACGTGTAAACTTGGTTTTTCCGAGAACACACTGATTAACATGTTTGACAACTAAATCGCGAATGCCGCATAGAATCAATGGTAAACCATCGAAATTCCCAACAATTCAGCACAACAAACTAATATAGGGTAAATAATTGTACAGAGCTGTTATTTCAGTGTTTCAATCTATAACTTCAAAAATCTATTGCTGTGCGTTAGTGTGACCAAATCTCAAAAACGGCTTAATCGATTTTAATATTGTTGTTTCTTTGTTTTGTTACTCTAATACAGCGAATTATGCATACAGTAGAACTTGGACTGAAATTTGCACAGCACTAGGTCTGTCGTGTCGGCAAGTAACAGCTATAAATTTTACAAATGAAACAAAATAAAACAGTTTTAAAACGACCCAGTTGATCCCGATTAACGACATTGCGTCAGGCCCAGACGGAGATGGCGGGATGAACTGGAAACTTTTTAAAAAATAATTTCCTTGGCAGCGCTGGACAGAGAGACGTAGAAAGAGAATATGGAGGCCTTCGTCCGTTGGAACATTAATGAGTAATAATAACAAATAATTTTAAAACGTCTTTCACACAAAAAATCACGTCCTCAACAATTATACTCTTACCAAAATCTACATAAGACTCGTTTATACATAACAACATCGTATCATAATGTTGTTCTATAGTACCTTGTGTAATTTTCATCTGAACCCGTCTACGGTGCTCGTGTAGAGAGTCGCCAGCGTGCAGTATAATGAAATGAGTAAATTAACCGACAACGCGCACGGCGACGCTGTGTTTGCGTTCCCATGCTGCATTGCTGCTGGATGTTCGCCTGTTGGAGAAGAAGATTTTGTATGAGATAATGGTTTTTGTTTTTCAGATTTTAGAGTCATGGATGTCTTTTGACTGGGAAGTGTCTTTGTTTATTAATACGTTAATTATCACAATTGCTACCGAAACGTTTTAGGTCAACGATGGAATAATTAACCCCATGATGGGGTGGGTTTTTCTTTGAAGACTTATAGCATAAAAATGTTTTTGACCAAGATGAGTTTGAAATTTCATTGTCATATTTATTACGTTAGTAATATTTTATAAACATGAATATTAAAATTAAAACGAGAATACAGTCTGCGTCTACATTTCTGTATATCTTTTTTCATGTGTCTGGTCTTTCTTTGCGTCACGATTACCGCAAAAAACGTATTTTTTTTCTAAGTGTCAAACTGGTTTATGATAATATATTCCAGCCTGCCACCTGTATGGAAATTTCCAATTTAGTATCCTAATTCACAGCTGTTATCATCTCCTGTCTCTTTCATGTTAAATTGTCTAGTAAGAAACAGCAGTACATAAACTATTAAGTTCTCACAGAACACAATCAAGGTTGATACCATGTGACCCTTATTGCGACTAGTATGTAGGTCACCCCATATCTTAAACAAGGGTGTTGTAAGTGGCAACTTAGAGATTATATCTGATGGACCGGCACGAAATTTCACGTAGAGTGTGCACTTTAGTAGACTATTAACTGTAATAAGGCTTAATTTGGCACTAGAAAGTTAAGACTTTTATGAAATATGAAGTATAAGTAGTTTTGAAAATTCCATGAAATCTGTAAACACTGCTTGCCTATTCAATTTTTTTTAACTCTCTCACTCACATTGTCAGTCAAATGGTTTGGTTTGATGTATTGGTGGCAGAAATATTGATGTTTAAACTTTAACCATGAAGTCAGCACATGATTCGAGCGTAGAAATTATTCATTGGTCATCAAAAAACAAATCTGGTGTTTCATAGAAAAGCGCAATACCTAAACGGTCAAAATGTACTGAACAGCATTTTTTTTAACCGACTTCAAAAAGGAGGAGGTTATCAATTCGGATGTGTATATATATATTTTTTTATGTATGTTCGGCCATAACTCCGTCATATATTAACGGATTTGCAAAATTCTGTTTTTGTTCGAAAGGGGTTTATTTTGAAATGGTCCCATATAAGTTTCATATAGATCTGATGATGAGTTCCGGAGACAGACACCGGAACTCTTTAAAAAATGACAGAAAATCAATCGCGATTTCTGCTTTCGCATAAATATGCATTGTTTGTTTGGAATTAGTGTGGGGTAGATACTATAACTAAAAATTTAAAAGTAAAAACTTTTAATTTTTTTTTTTGTAAAAAAGTTTTTTTGTTTCTCGACTAATAATTTCAACGCAAGGTCAGAATCATGTTCTGAATCCTTTCCACCCTGTGCCGACAAATAGACTCATCGTAGGTACAGCACTTAATACAGGTTTTGACTTGATATAGGGCATAGTAAATATGCTTTCCGGGACATTTTAGTATATCAACTGGATATACACGACGTCTTAAGCTGAGTCACGGTCCTTGTTTCAAATTTTAGGTGTGAAACCAAAAGCCCGATTTATTATTATTATTATTAATCATTTATTTCAGAATATACATTCCATAAAATTGTTAGTAAAACATACTTAAAACTAGTTAGTTAGATTATACACAAAATTGGGCTACTTATCATTATACCGGGCACCCCCGGAGCCGTGAACGGCATTCCAGTGCCTCACAACTGGGAAATCCACCCTTTCCAGTACAGTATTCAGTAGACTGTATATATAGTATATATATATGTATATTATACTCGCGGCGCGATCGCTCGGGAAAGCCGTGACAGACGAGTGTAGATTGTTCTGTGATCTACACTCAGTCAACATTCACGAACGTCATAAAATCACGACATTTTGCGCGCATTAGATATTCAACTTTCGGTGTTAAATCAAGCATTGAAAATTTAACACGTTAACTGCTATGGTGAAAATCAGAAATAGTCAAAAAATGTACTGTTTCACTTTAAATAGGTTATTCATTCCAAAAATACATATATATCATATTTATTACATTACATACAGCCTATTTTTATAATTTAATTCCTTACTGTTATTTTGACTTTAAACTCTCCACGACAAGTGTATGAGAGTAATGGTAAACAAAAGTTATATTGACAAAGTGATTTTTGGGTCGCGCGGGTCACTTAATATAGCTGAAAGAGTAATAAACATGGCCACCAGGCAGCAACGACACGTTCAGATTTAGTATGTGGGTCGGTCATATAGTCCGACAAGGCCTAAATGGAACAAAAAGTGTCGGACACATAGTCCGACATGGCAGTTAAAGAGTTAAAAAGTGCTTCTCAGCGTGCCGAAAATGGAACAATGTTTTTTTTCTGTTCCATTTTCAATTCTTGGCGCTAAACAATGCGTTGAAGAATCGGTGCACCAATTTTTATTTTTAAAATGGCATCTCGCAGGTCAACCTATGAGGTTGTTGGCTACTTAACCGGACTTGCCTGTGGCTACCTTAATAAATTAAGGCCTCCAGCCAAGGCATAAAAATCTTAAAACTAGAGCGACTACTCGCTAAGGGCACCCCCTGTGGGGTGCGGGCAGAGGGCAGCAAGGAACGGGCTGGATCGGAATGATCGGTGCGCGAATAAATCTCACCGCGCTTTTTTAGGTCTGTGTAAATGTGGACTCACAGCTGTTTTCAGTAGGGAAACGTAGTCAGAAGTGATCCAGCACTATTTTTTATTAGCAATATGAAAAAAAAAAATTGTTGTCATGGAATAATGAATTTGAGCTAACACCGATTAGGTCGTCTTTTTCTCTCTTATTTTGTATATTTCATTATGTTATTTTTAATACATGGATAATTGTATTACGCCAAAATACATAGAGTCATAGCAGCAGCAAACGCCACATTTTTGTCCATTACCACGAAGATTGCGAACGAAACTGCAAAACTTTGCGAGTGTTGCGGGACATGTTTTCACGCAAAGTTTACTGCTCAAACCGCGGAGTGAAGCCAAACATTTCCTTACTCACTACACTACACTCATTGCGTAACGCGCCATCAATCCCAATCTGAATATTTTTTGAATGACAAAGATATTGCTAATACATAGTCACATTTTTCAAAAAAATTGTATGTAAAGTAAAAATCGCAATGATTGTTGTTGAACTGTGAAAATCAAGTTTTAAGGGTACACGTCAGTCATGTTTTAAAAACTAAATGAAGTCAGCGTTTCCAAAACCAACTCAGAGGTCACAGTCTCTTTAAAAGTCTTGACATAATCTAGGTCAGATCATTGGACAGGTACCTATTTAGTGAATAAGGAATTGTATTACATAAGGTTACTATATCATCCGTGTGGTGTCGGAAGTAAAGAATAGCACTACCCCATTTCTTCCCGTGGGTGTCATAAAAGGCGACTAAGGGAGTTACTAGAGAATGGGCTGCAGCGTTCTTTATTCATTTTAGCATAATATGGCAATCACCAACCCATTTGCCAAGCGTGGCGATTATGACAAAGCCCCCCGAATTCGGGGAGGCCAATGTCCTCCTCTTGTGGCTGAAATGATGATGATGAATGTCTTTCGTAAGTCAATCATATTTTAAAGTTAGCGTTTCCTATCTGAATACTCTGAAAACAAAGGCTTTAACCAACTCAGAGTCTTTTTTAAACATCAGACATAATCTTGGTCAGATTATAGAACTGGTATGTAGTGAGTAAGTAAGTGTATTGCGTATGGTATTATGTACACTTTAAACAGTTTAAATATTCCTTACCATTTATGACATGCACGTTAACCGAAGCCGCTTCGGCCATCGTCGGCACACAGCTATAGTTCCCACTATCTCCTGGAAGGAGCTTCTCAACTGTCAGCCTTGACGTCAGCTGCTCCGTCCATTCCGTCTTCAGTCTCACACGAGGCTCTTCCTGCAACTCGTTCTCTTCTAGTTCCTTATACTCTATTATGTTTGATCCTGTGGAGAGAGAGTTTAGATTATAAATTACTGTCTTACATATTGGATGGTTTCTTTTTAACCTCTTTCATAAAAGGAAGGAAGAGGTTCTTTGTTCCAGTGTATATTTATTATTTTTTGAGAGGCCTTTGCTCTGCAGTCGGATAAGACAAACTGACTTTATTATTGACTAGCTTCTGCCCGCGACTTCGTCCGCGTTAAATTTCTTGTTCCCCCGACCTTCTCGTCGCGTCGACTATCCTACCCGTGCGATTTTCCCTGTTTTTGCAACATTTTTCATTACTGCTCCGCTCTTCTTCGTTGTAGCGTGATGATATATAGCCTATAGCCGTTTTCAATAAATAGGCTACCCAACACAAAAATAATTTTTCAATTCGGAACAGTAGTTCCTGAGATTAGCGCGTTCAATCAAACAAACAAACAAACAAACTCTTCAGCTTTAAAATATTAGTATAGATAGTATAGATTAATCAATGATAAGTTTTTTAAAAGGGTACTGAATTATTCAGAGTAATAAAAAATCGGCACTCCGTTTTTTTTAAACATTTTAATTAGTTACTTCTCTATCTTTTCTATATTTGACTAGCCTCTCCCACAAGTTCGCAAGCGTGGTATGTCGATAAAACTATCCTATTTCACATATCGATGATGGCAGTACCTGCGTTCTCACGGTGAGATTTTTACAGCACTATACACCACAGTTATTTTATCTATACTAATAGATGAACGTTCGTTTTAACTGGCCTGTTAGTCTAGTGGTTAGTGAATCTGACTGCTAAGACTGAGGTCGTGGGTTCGATTCCCACCCAGGACAAATCTTTGTGTGATGAGCACAATCATTTGTTCTGTATCTGGGTGTAATTTATCTATAATATGTATGTATTTAGAAATATATAAGTATGTTTGTCAGTTGTCTGGTTACCATAGTACAGGCTCTGCCTAGTTTGGGATCAGATAACGGTGTGTTGGTTGTCCTAAGATATTATTATATATTATTTAGTTCTGGAGATCACCCGTACACACATAAAAATTGTACTTCTTTATACTATTATAATATACATAAAATAACTTTGTGCTTGGTAGTGCTGAAGCAAATTCACCGTGAAAAATAAGGCGAAGTGAGTTCGAAGTGAGATGTCAATCCTTAGATTCCTTATCGACATATAGGATGACAGTTCGTTTTAAGTTCACGTTGCCCAAATTTTCATGTTGAGATTTCAACAGATTAAGTCTATTCTGGCTATCTCTAATATTACATTCTGACTTACCCTTATACCAAAATATCGTGCCCAGGTCGTGAGGACCCTGACTCAATATGCACGTCAGTGACAACGAGCTGCCAGTTTTCACGTACAAGTCCACCGGACCCAGGATGTGTGCTTTTGCTTCTGTTGACAAAAACGATGGCATGCATGATTACAATGTTTGAACAAGTCTTGATAACAGCAGGTGATGACAAATCTTCAGCACTGTATCATCACCAATAGACATGCACTACATTCTTATTAAAAGGTGAATCACTATTCAATTACATTTTCAAATTATTTAAATATTACTAATGACAGTAAATTATACAAATTCGTCCGTAAAACTAACCTAATATTTGTCAATTTGATGTAAGCTGCTATAAAAACTGATAAAAGAGTTTTACACCTAAAAAGCTATTCAACTCAAACTATTCAATCAAAGTTAAGAAGAGTACAACGATTCATACAAATGAATATATAACAGGAAGTCTGAAAGTGGCACCGGTAACTGAAAAGTTTTGTGGAAATCTGTTGTCTTGGTATAGGCATGTTATGCGGAGGAGTGAAGCAAATATCATGAGGAAAGTTTTGAGTGTGAATGTGGAGGACTATAAGAGTGGGTGGTGAGGTGGACTATATATGATAGGTGGACTGTGCAAAAAATGATGAGGCTAGTAGGGGATGGGTAGACTATCGCGATGACGACAAACAGAAAAGTATGGAAGAGAAAGCCATTGGGCGAAATTCGGACCCAGGTAGGAGATGATCCTGCCAGGGTTGCGGATTTATTTGAAAGAGTTACTGTGGCCCTGGCACAGGCAACTAGAGAAACACGGGTGGGTTTTAGTGAGTAAAAGTCTGAAGGCAGGAGAAAGTTGATGATACTTAATACCTGATGTTACTTTTATTTATTTGTAACTAGCTTTTGCCAGCGGCTTCGCCCGCGTTGAGCTCGGAAATTATCCCGCGGGAACATACTACCGGAATAAAAAGTAGCTTATGTCCTTTTTCAGGCTCTAAACTATCTGTGTACCAAATTTCATTTAAATCGGTTCAGTAGTTTTAGCAGGAAAGCGAGACAGACAGACAGAGTTACTTTTGCATTTATAATATTAGTGTGGAAGTGTGGATGTATTGTGTATATCTTTTGTTGAAGATCCTAAAGAGATAAGTAGAATTGATAAAGTGCAAAATTTATTCTTTAATGGCTATCAAAAAGTATCAGACTAAAAGTTTACAATTACACTTAAAACTTTTAAAAACTTTATTGTAATTCTCAATTCAAGCCTTTAACTCTACTTAACCACATGAGATGTTGCACAAGTTTGTGCACATCCCCGGGGAAATTAGTTACTAAGATTTCTTAACTACTAACAAGCTTAAAGAACTTTGGAGCTTAATCCCTTAATTCATCAGTATTTATGTAGATCTACCCACAATACTTAATCGTATTCTAGATTATACAAGACTAGCTTTTGTCAGGGCTTCGCCCGCGTATTGTATCATCATCATCATCAGCCTATAGCAGTCCACTGCTGGACATAGGCTTATCCAATTGCACGCCATTCAGCTCGATTCTCAGCAACTCTCATCCAGCTGCTACCAGCCACCCTGCGAAGATCGTCGCTCCACCTAGCCTGAGGGCGTCCTACCTTACGTTTGCCGATTCATGGTTTCCACTCAAGAACGCGTCTACCCCAACGGTCATCGGTTCAACGGCTAATGTCGCCGGCCCATTGCCACTTCAGCTTGCTAATTCTGTGAGCTATGTCGATAACTTTGGTTCTCTGCCGGATCACCTCATTCCGGATTCTGTCCCTCAGAGATACTCCAAGCATAGCTCGTTCCATAGCTCGCTGAGGGACTTTGAATTTATGGACCAGCCGTACCGTGAGTGTCCACGTTTCGACTCCGTAGGTCATAACGGGCAGGACGCACTGATTGAAGACTTTCGCGTATTGTATATATAAACCTTTCTCTAGAATCATCATCGCGGGAACCGACTGTGTTTTATACTATGTAAAGATGTTTCAGAAAGGTGTGGCCAAAACAGCGGGGGTGGGACATACTATTGAACTAAACAAATTTTTTCATAGTACAAACATCATCATTGTAAAAATATGATCAGCCGTCCCATACATTTGGTTCGAGTAGATATTGAAGATTTGTCAAAATATTCCATTCAAATGAATTAATTCTACATAATCCCATTTTACTCTGAAATGGGATTAAAAATTTAGCTTTCAAGTTTTGTTTACAAGACTGTAAATATTCAGCACAAAATTAGTTAATGAATACGTTAAGTTATTCCCCAGTCATTTTCATAGAACCAAATATTCAGTTCGCAAACCCTCATATACTTAAAAAGCATCATACATTTTGTAACGACTAATTCCAAGTATTTTTATTAAGTAGACACTTTCCAGACTTGATTTTGCCGTCCTGAAATGACCAAAAAGCCAAATCTTCTAGCTCAACATTACCAAGACCGTAACGACATTTAAAATTCAAATTATACTCCATAATATGAAAGATGTATTTGCTAAATCCACTCAGCTCATACGACAAAAATTCTTACACACAAGTGTTCTCCATAACAATAATAATTCTATGAATATATAACAGGATTATGTAATAGCTGAAATAAAAAAAAGCTCATTTTCTCGTTTACTGTCCCAATTCCGCAAGAGATGTTGTCTGTTAAGATATTAAAGACACAAGAGCCTATCAAGTACCTTCAAACCATGATACAGCACGTCTATAGTAGAAAGAAAATGCCCCTTAAAACGATGAAGAAAAAATTAGGCCAAGATTAAATCTGGCGAAGCTCGAAGGTTGCCTTGAAGCCCTCATTTCACATTGTTATCGGGGAATTTGAAAAGTTCAAGAGGGTTCATGCAAGGAGTTTCTATAGTCACGGCTAATAAGTAAGGATAAAGAAAATGAGGGGCTGTTATGTACCTTAAACAGATTAACAATGTAAATGAAAAGAGACTGCTTGTTAACAACAAATATTTTGCTACTGTACACGGTCTTATTTAAAAAGCCAAGTTCTCTAACTAAGAAAATAATCGTCTCAGCAAACAATTTTAAATTTGCATAACTGTTACTATAGACTTTGTAGTCGCTGTGTTAACTACAGCGACAACTAACAATAACTATAAAGTGAAACAGTTTCCAAGAAAGTTAAGAGAACCCAATTAAGTTATGAAAATAATGGAAAATCTCACAGAAATAGCCTTTTTACGTTTTTAAAAGAGCCTCAGAAATGAATAATGAAAATGAATACCACCATGAATTTAATTTTATCGTTTGCTTTACAATTTATGATATCAAGTTTACCGACAAATTAGTGTAGTACGCCAAGGTATTTAATTTAATTATATCGCAATTACCAACATTTTACGTATAATACAGTTTTCATTGTGATCTTATGAAATATACTAGCTTCTGCCCGCGACTTCATCCGCGTCAAATTTTTGCTCCCCTGACCCTTCCCGTCGCATCGATTTGCCTGCTCGTTGCTGCTCGCTCCTTTTGAGTTATAGTGAGTCAACCTTAAAAGATAGACATATGCTCTCGTGGACTTTTTTTTAGAACTTTTTAAAAGGAACAATTCCGTTATATATGATTTTTGGGTTACTTTAACCGTTTACGCAGCGCACGCAACGGAAACTCTCAAAAGGAATAAATTTTCCCCGTTTTCGCAACGTTTATCATTACTGCTCCGCTTTTCTTAGTTGTAGCGTGATGTTATATAGCCTATAGCCTCCCTCAATAAATAGGCTACTCAACACAAAAATAATTTTTCAATTCGGACCAGTAGTTTCTGAGATTAGTGCGTTCAATCAAACAAACAAACAAACTCTTCAGCTTTATAATATTAGTTTAGATTTAAGATATGAACATTGAACAAAGATACTAAAATTGAGGTTTCATATTGTGTACTCTTAGTTGAAAATAAAATTTCGTTGCGAAGAACTCATTGAATCTGAAATCTCAGATTTTATTCCAGATTTCTTGAGTTATACGCAGCAACATAAATTTGTTTAATTTTGTTTGTAGAATACCATTTTCTGCAACGTCTAAACCATTTACTGCTTTCTAAACAAGATCTATTATTTCAAAAACGTTATTATCTGCTATAATTTTATCACCGAATCTATCATTTATTATGACTTCACCAAAATATCTATATAAATCAGAACTTCGTGTGACAGCCGTAATCCCTAAAAACATCTTAGCGTTTGACCCACTTACTTCGCAAATATTCAAGTTTGGGGAGCATGTTTTGCTGTGTCATTAGACCGGCTCAAGGGAGGCGAGTGGCAAGACAGCGGAGCATTAAGTGCTCAGGAAGCTAGGAAAATTGCAATGTCAAGTGACGCCAGTTATACCCTTTGTTTTGTATGTAGTTGGAAAGTTTGCGGTGAAACTTGGACCGCGTCAGTAGTGAACGCTCCTATTTCGCTTAGTTTATGCTTCATTCAAGTTATTTGACGCTTTGCTTCTGGGTTTGAGATTATATCGTTAGGGCTTAAGAGTTTTGATTAGATGACACAGTTTTGTGCTGGTAATTGACTGCACTGAAGATATTATTGGCACAGTGTCTAAAGTTTAAGTTACATTTAAGATTGTACCTCTTTAGTATAGTCATGTCGTTGTTGCACGTACTTATGCTGAGCCCAAGGGCTAGATCACCAGGTAGGAAAAAGTGTTATTGGGTTTACGATAAAATATTCTTAGTACCAGCCTGACTGGAAAATGGCAATCATCATCATCATTAATCCAAAAAACATCCACTGCCGGATACAAGCCTCCCCAAGCACCGACACTTTGATCGTTTGTGTGAATCTTGCATCCAGTGGATTGCTGCGGCATTCATCAGGTCATCAGTCCACCTTGTGGGAGGCCTTCTAAAGCTACGTCTTTCAGTACGCAGGTGCCACGCCAGAACCGTTCGGCTCCATCGGTCATCTATTCTGCGAGCATTGTCCCCTGCCCACTGCCACATAAGTTTGTCAATTTTTCCAGCTATGTCGGTTATCTTAGTTCTCCTACGGATCTCTTCAGTTCTCAAGCAAAATCGCAATAGAGCCACGTATCCCATGAAACTTCCTACACAACTGTCGAAATGAGGGCGTAAGAACTATTTTCTATATTAACATTTTCAGTCGTTAATCATTCGGTGATTCATGACCGTAACAAAAGCAACGATAAACTGAATCGAAGCGTAGGCTACGATTACATAAAACTGCGTTGGATTTATTTGATAAAGAACTCAGTTCGTAAGTAGTTTCGTGCATCTAATCAATCAGGAAACGCTGGCGTGACGATTTAAATAGCTTTTCGAACGATTGCCCTCAGAATGAAACACGAAACATGAACGCCAAAGCAAAAATATCTGGAGAGAGCGAACCATTTCGTTAGCTAAAGAATGGTTCCGGTTGCTTTTGTGTTTTGAAATAAAAACTCCTTTTAACGACTCTGCAATGCGGATGATAAAATTAGACTTCTAACGAGAGCGTTGACACCTTTCTTTATATGAATACATTTTCTTTGTTTTTAGCACTTTTTTTTTTTTTACATCATCATCTGCCTAGCTTTTTCACAACTATCTTGGAGTCTGCTTCCAGTCTAACCGAATGCAGCTTACCAGTATTTTACATGGAAAGACTATCTGACGGCTACAACCCAGTTACTGCGTAATACGATACCCCTTGGTAAGACTGGTTGTCAGACTTTTCGAATTTCTGACAACCCGTAACGATTGTCAAAGATCCAAAAATGACAGCTCGGACCAACGGCTTAACGTGCTTTTCGAGGCACGGAGGGCTCTTGATATGTAAAGATAGTCACTCACTTACGAACGAACCGCGACAAACGTAGCTGTAGCGCAACCTGATCGATCGATCCGTGCGGCTGTAATTACTTAGCCACCCCCACTTAGCCGCATTATTTTTCTTATATGTCAGTAAAAAAATTGCTATGTGTGAAATAAATAAAAACTGTCCAAAAGCTGGTTTAAGTTCATATTATCTATTAATACATTTTCTAAAAACGAATTCCCCAATTTTCTTTTCCACCCACACAGCAGAAGTTATCCGTAAATTAATTGGATCCTAACTACGTTTAACGAAGTCATTTCTTCATTTCTTTCCCAACTTCAGATCACGTACGGACGTCAGAAAGATTAGAAAATTAAAGCAATTGATATAATTGGACTTACCGACGACGTTGAGTTGAAAAGCCAGAGACATCTTCGGCTCAGTGTTGACTTGACACTCGTAGATACCCGCGTCCCTTTCTTGTGGGAACTTTATTTGTAGCGTCCAGTTTTCTGATTTTTCTGGTCTGATCACCTGGGGGAAAATAATGAATTGGAATTAGAACTGAACTTAAAGCTAATTGCACATTATAGCCGTGGCGGGCCGCACCGTCACTCTGTAATGGTTTTAAACAAGAGTCACATTTGAATTCAAAGGAGAAGGGGACTTCTGGGCCCAGAAGTTAACTAGTTGAAATGTTTATTAAAAAAACCGTTATATTTTTCTAAAGGAAATCACAGAATATGGTACCATGTTTCTACCTAGAAAGCGAGAAAACTTCAATTAAGTTAATGAAACTAAATAATCGATTAAATAATGCCTGAATTACTACTAATCAATTATGAATAAATCGGTAAAATCTGAGAATATGTATCCAAGTCGAGTGACAAGTGCATATCAAGCTTTCGTGGAATCGATTGAATCAATTTATAGTGAGTTTTTTTGTACCGGCAACACTTGTGCCTGACATCCGTCAGTCACTGACTGACAGATGCACTTGTTTGTTTTCTTTCGGTCTGAGTGCGCCCGTATTTTCCTTGTTTTATTGTTTAACCCCACGACACCTCGGCTTTGCATATTATAACGGACTATTTGACGGATCTTGCCACTCTAAATTACCTGGCTCTCTATTTTGGACAACTGTTTACGCCTATCGATTGGATATTGACGACATGGATTGCTGTGTAAAGTGTAAACCTCACTTTTACTATAATTCATATAACTTGGTTCCTGGATAGCCAAATTTCACCAAATTTTCAGTGAGTCCTTGTTATTATACCCTCTTACAAATAAGGCTAGTTTGATTTAGTTAACACCTGGGCCCAGGAATCCATGGAGTCATTCCCTTCTCCTTTGAACTGTCACCACTCTAGTGCAATGAGGATCGCGAATATATCGGCATAGGCAATACAGGAGGATTCTTGCACTGCGTTTTGATGCGGCGCGGGTCACTTAAATGTGCGGAAGAGACTTCCAAAAATTTCCATGGAATATTTTAGCTAGAGTTCTAGTCTGTTCAGGATAGGATGAGTTTGCCATAGATATCAATAGCTTACCTTCGATAATTAATATGAAAATAAGTTATTTGATAATGATTTATATTTTGAATATTTTAGCTACAAAAGACGAATAAAATATTATTTTAGCTCGTGTACAGACGGCTACACATTAAACTGTGGATTTCCAATTTAAGCTGACCTCTCAATATACGGAAATCCCATACAATGTGAGATCAGTATATACTGGATATCCATAGCTTGATGTGTAGCCCTGCGTACAACTCGTCCCTTCCAGAACAGACTATAGTTGGAAAATTTGAACTTCAAGATGGTAACCCGAGATACCTTGTTCCTGGTTTGAGTTAGGAACGCGGGTCCTTCTCAGATTCAATTTGCAGATTGTATCGCATTGTATGGAAGTCAAGCGTTATCTGCACGTAATGGTTAAACTTGTACGCCGTATAACCATTAAAATTAGTTTATTTGATAGTACTTGACTATTAGATAAAGATACCCTATATATATTCAGCACACTAATAGCTATAGACCTCGTTCACATGGTTTTGATTACTCCAAATTTTTACGTTATAAAGTTTGGAGCACACTTCAAAAACCCACTGGTCAAACAATTTAAAACAAATGCAGCATAAAACTGCCGTGTGATAAAATAAATTATGCAGAGCAAAAAAAATGGTTCAGCCATTTTGGAGCTATGATGTCACACACAGAAACACAGATAGATGTCACTTTTCTTTGATTTTTTGGTTCTAGGCCGTAACGGTTTTCCTTCACCGCTCACGATGTTATCCTTCAGTGTTCTGAGAGCAGTAGTGATGAAATTATTTACTGAAGTAAAGCAACTGTCTAGGTTTGGATCCACGATCTACAACTCGTTAGTCAGACACCACGGGCCACCACTGTTCTCTCTAAAAAATAGCGATATTAGCATATTTCGTTCAAAGGCTTGCTTGGACACTTCACCACACCGGCAGGCTTAGTGCCACAACCTCGAACTATTGGTTCCAGAACCTAACGGATTCCTTTTTTTTTTTTTTTTCAGGATGGGAAATCATCAAATGACTTCTCCCGCTCTGGGCGGAGCGGCAGGGCGTGTCAGACTTTAACAGACTAAAACCCACCGGTGTTCCATCAGTTGCCCATGTGCCAGGGTCACGGTATCTCTTTCGAACAATCACGCGACCCCGGCAGGCATCGGTCCTAGTAGACCCCTACACTGCTGCTGACATCTCTTTGAGGCACCTAACGGATTCCTCACGATGTTTTCCTGCACCACTTGGAAAGCAGTGGTCATGAAATAAATAAAACAATGGTAAGTGGAAAAGTACCTACCTGGGTTTGAAGTTTCACACTACTACAACTGGAAAGTTGGGGGCCCTTACCACTACGATTTTAAAAGTAGTTATTTTTGCAAATATTCATCATCATCATCATTTCAGCCGCAAGACGTCCACTGCTGGACATGGGCCTCCCCCAAGCACTGTCAATTTGACCGGTACAATTTTTGGGGGGTTTTTGCAAATATTGGCTATATAAAATTGGAAAGCAGAAAACTAAAATTTTCATGAAATTTGGCGTAGAATTGTTAGTTTGGTTTGCAGAACATTGGCCAAGTCAGTCAATGTCATGTCTTTCGGATCGAGTTAGCAAATTTCCAGTTTCATAAAGAAGTTGAAGTTTCTTTCAAAGTGTTGCAGTTTGGGAAGTTTTCTCAACGAATTGAATTTCCTGTTTGTCAAATCTTTAGAAGAAACAATTTAGATAAAAGTCAGTTTTTTAACAACTAGATTTAACATAACATAACATCACGCCTTGTTTCCCCGACGGGTTAGGCAGAGGTGTACCTATAGTAACACCCACATTTCGCTTGTTATGTTATGTTTTTTTTATGTTAGATTTATTTACTTTTTTGATAAAGTCTGGCTCAAGTACTATTGTTTATTCTAGATACATGAATATCATAAGGTTTAATGTACTAATATGCTATTTATATGCACCATTGGTATGTGCAACTGAATTTCCGTACATTAATTAGGATGACATCTGGACAGACCAGCGGAAATCATACTACTGACTTAGTTTGCATAGGATTAGTGGTAACAAACTCTCAGTAGCAGAACGATTCAATAACTCAACCTGATTCATTTCTAATTGGACTTTATATTCGCTGTCGGTTATTACCATGTCTATTTTCTGTTTTTATCATTATCCAGGGTAGTCAAGATTCTTGACACCTTTTTTTGTGTGTGGGAAGTCATGAAATGACGTATTCCACTCTAAGGTGGAGCGGAAGGGCGTGTCAGACTTTTACTGACTAAAACCTACCCGTGTTCCTTCAGTTGCCTATATGCCAGGGCCACGATACCTATTTCAAACGAATCTCGCGACCCTGGCAGATTCTTGACACCTTAGCGTAAAAATGTTTCGTTCGTATCAAAACAAAAATCAGCTGTTTCATAGAACATTACAATACCTACGATGCGAAAATGGATTTTTAGTATGTAAATGGCTAACAATTTCAACGCAAGGGTTCAAAATCCTGCCAGGGTCGCGAATTTATTCGAAAGAGTAAGGACCTGGTGCAGGCAACTGAAAGAACACCGATGGGTTTTAGTCACAAAAACTCTGACACGTCATCGCGCTCCGCCCAGAGCGGGAGAAGTCATTTGATGATTTCCCATCCAGAAAAAAAGAGGCTTCAGAATCATGTATAAAATCTATGGTAAAAGTTTTTTTTCGACATTCCTGGCTACCCTGTATGTATAGTTAACCTTAACCTTTATCAATATAATGTATTTTTAGCAAATAAACGTATGATTTGGCCTGTAGCTGAGGAATGAAACAGATTTTTTGTTTATTCAATTTCACGGTACCAAGTTTATGTTTCATAATTTTGACGATTCATTAATCTATAGAGTATATTGGGTTAAGATCGGCGCTGGGATAAGATCGTACAAATTCTGGTTATTTTGCCAATATTTTTTAATGCTGTCAACATTGTGATCTTTGCCATTGATGTGGTAATTGTTGACTACATCATGAAATTGGGTTTTCTAACTGTAAAAACAGAGCTTAGTGAAAATAGTACATGACTGGCACAGGAGGTGACAGATAACTATAATAAATTGATTTTTTCTGTACGTTGGTATGTCACTGAACTCGTCTTTAACGGTTGCACGGATTTAATGAAAGTTTTGTTGTGTGTATTTAAGTGTGTCCCTGGAGGATTTAGATTCACATCTGGATCCGATAGGTGACGCTGCGATCGAATGCTAAGAAACAGGACAGCGTCTGTCCGGTCAGATAGTCCTTTATGAATAGTACGGTCTTACCCAGCGCCGATGTTAGCCCAAAATAGGAACCGAACATTTTCAGATTTACAATTTATTTTACGTGATCAAAATGTATATAAAATGAAATAAATCATACCTGAAACCGTTGGTCCGATGTATAAGTCAGGATCCCAGCCGTTAATATATGAAGATCTCTCTTCCGGATCCAAGATACCTGCAAGGAAGGGAAATTTCAGTACCAACTTTTGCCATTTTAACGTTTCCTTGACCCACTTTAGATTCCCATAAACGGACTTTTCGTCAAGCCACTTAATAATTCAACACTCGCAGAACCGTTCATCGTTATCAAATTCAAAGAAAATGTGCTGAAATAATGTGTTAGAGTTTGTATCTGATAGAATTCTAATTATTTTCCAAGAGTGTTTGTGTCAGTTTATATACATACATAAACTCACGCTTCTTTCCCATGGGGGTAGGTAGTAACTCCACCTGCTACAATCGATACCTACTCGTTTAGTCTCGTTTAGATTGTGTCAGTTTGATGTAAATATTAAAGGAAAGTAAATGATCGAGTTCTAAGGTGTAACTACAACGACTAGTGGTCGTCCAGTGGTCGATATTCAACCATAGTTCATTTAAAACTTATTGTATTTCTTATGCATTATTATATAAAATATTAGCTTTGTGTACTCCATCTTTATAGAAACTTTAAGTGTGCCACTGTGTGTGCTGTTTAGTAGATCATAACGGCACAAAATATTGCAGGGACAAAATCATGGAAATTGAAACCACATTTTATAGATTCTGATCACTGCCCACCATATACCAGTACCAAATGCAATCCTTCAGATTCTGTTCCCCCAATAAACGGGCATGAAGTGCACAAAGCACTTACTACTATGCGCTATGATAAAAGTCCTGGGGAAGATGGTATCACTACTGAAGCGCTCAAAATGGGCTCTACCACTTTGTTGCCTCACCTTACAAACCTGTTTAACACCATTTTAGAATCAGGAAAAGTTCCAAAAGTAATGTACCATTCAAATATAATCTTTCTGCATAAAAAAGGCAACAAAAGTGATATCAGCAATTATCGTCCAATCAGTTTAACATCTCACATCTATAAAACGTTTATTAAGGTAGGTAATACATAATCGCATAGACGGGAAACTGGATAAACACCAACCACCAGAACAAGCTGGATTTCGCCCTAGCTTCTCGACAACTGACCACCTACACACCTCGAACCAGTTACTTGAAAGAATTTCTGAATTTAATAAACCGCTCTACTTAGCCTTCGTAGATTATACGAAGGCCTTCGATACTATAAAACTCTCAGAAATATTTAAGTCGCTAGAAAACCAAGAACTGGAACAGCAATATATAGAGTTCTCAGTAATATATACTAAAATAGCACTGCAGACATCAAACTCAGTACTGCGGGGCCTTCATTTAGAATACAAAAGGGTGTTAAGCAAGGCGACCCGCTCTCCTCAAAATTATTTACAAGCACTCTCGAGGAGATATTTAGAGCACTGGTAGCCTCATGGACGACCAAGGGCATTGAAGATGGCAGCAGGAAGTTGACAAACTTCCATTTTGCCGACGACATAGTCCTTTTTGCCCCCACAGCTCTGGAACTACAGATTATGCTTCAAGACCTAAGCACGGCAAGTCTTAAGGTAAGACTCGCGATGAATCGGTTTAAAACCAAAGCCATGACCAACAGCACTAAGCGTAGGATCGAGGTGGATGGGCAGGAGATACAGTATGTTGATGAGTATATCTACTTGGGCCAGTTAGTTTCTTTCGGAAACAGGCAAGAAAAGGAAATCGGTCGTCGCATCGAAAATGCCTGGAAAAGCTACTGGTCCATGAAGACGGTAATGAAGGGTGATCTACCGATTTCCCTGAAGCGAAAACTCATCGATATGTGTATCCTGCCCGTCCTAACTTACGGTGCTCAGACCTGGTCGCTTATTGAATCGCAAAAGTTCCACCTTGGGGTTTGCCAAAGAGCAATGGAGCGCAGCATTTTAGGTGTTAAACGAACCGATAGAATGCGGAACACCACGGGAATCCTAGACGTAGGAAAAAAGGCTGCCGGACTAAAATGGGATTAGGCAGGTCACAGCAGTCGCATGCACAGTGACCGATGGGCAATAGTCTCTACGCAGTGGTTGCCTGAGGATGGACGGCGCAACCGAGGCCGGCCCAAGAAGAGGTGGCGAGACGACCTAGATGCGTACTGCAAGGGTTGGATCAAGGTGGCCCTGAGTAGGATGCCTGGAAGGATTTGGGGGAGGACTTTGCTCAGCAGTGGGACAGCGTAGGCTAATAAAAAAAAAAGTGTGCCAAATTTCATACTCCTCCGACGGCGTATGTTTCGTAAAAAGGGATACCAAGTTTTCGCTTCACTTATTAATATATAAATACTGAAAAATTGACCTGCCGATCATTTCTATTGAAATTGCATCGTGTAAACTTAGGTGAAGTGAGCTGTCAAAAGTGTGAATCTCTATCATGAGATGGAATGACACTTCACATATGGTCGTCTTTTTACATCGTTCTCACTTTGATAATTTCTACATAGATGATGTAACCAACTTTTTGTAGATAAGATAAGATAAGATAAGATAAGATAAGATTTCTTTATTCGTTTAAACATTGTATACATACAAGTGCATGCAAGATATTATATTATTACAGTCCAGTCATGTTTAGCCGTAAGAATCGGCGTACAAATATTTTCATGCATAACAAGAATTTAAGACATAAAAAAAAATTACATATATTACAGTTACAAATTTTATAAATTAGAAATTATTTTTATTTTAAAATGTCAAAAATTACATATTAAAATACGTTTATTCATAGTGTCAGGAAATAGATAAAATTATTCAATCAAAAAACACTTTTTCGGCTAGAAACTCGGAGACACTATAATAAACTTTTTGTAAGAGAAAATTTTTCAATTGGCGCTTGAATGCCTTACTATTGAGTTCTTTCCAACGTTTAGGTAATCTGTTAAAAATAGTAGGTGCCATACAGACGATACTTTTGTGCATGAGAGCCGTTTTTGCTGGATATACTCTTACAATGGTCATATCCCGTCTGTTACGTGGTACAGTTTCCTGTAGACGCGGAAATAAACTGGGGTTTGTTTTAACAAACATTGCGGCTTCCAGGATATACTTACTAGCAAGAGTTAAAATATTATACCTTTTAAAATATGGTTTACATGTATCGATCGTTTTTAGGCCAAACATAGATCTTATGCATCTCTTTTGGGCTTTAAATGCCGTGTTAGCGTCAGTCGAATTTCCCCAAAATATGATGCCGTATCTAAGGTGAGTTGCAACTAAGCCGTGATAGGCCGCAATCAATGTATCTACATTCACAACTGCAGCTAGAGAGTGCAATGCAAATGCAGAACTATAAATCTTTTTGCCGAGGTTCTCAATTTGTAGTTTCCAGTCAAGTCTTTCGTCAACTATTAGTGCAAGGAATTTGGTTGTATTTACGGTTTCAACAATTTTATCATCTACATTTATTTCTAAATTTTCCATAGTCAATCGTTGTTTAAAATGTATGATTTTAGTTTTATCTAAATTAATCTTTAAATTATTATTATTTAACCATTCTATTATAGATGTCAAGGTATTATATATGTCAAGTTTATATTGGTCCATGTCATTGCTATTATTTGAAATTGTCACCGTGCTATCATCTGCAAATAGAGTCATAGGGTGTGGAATTGATTTTGGCAAGTCATTTATGTATAGTGTAAAAAGTGGAGGTCCCAATACACTACCTTGTGGCACACCAAAAGTAGTTTCACGTTCATCTGATAAGTATATCTCTTCCTTTTTTGTAATTATATTAATTCTCATGATTTCAGTCTTTTGCTTTCTATTGTCTAAGTATGATTTAATTAAATTAAGAACATTACCTCTTATTCCATATGCGTCAAGTTTTTTAATTAAAATGTCATGGTTTACGTAGTCAAATGCTTGAGTCATATCGCAGAAGATTGCACATACAGGTGTTCTTTTGTCCACTTTTATCAAAACTGTGTATAAAAAGTCGTATATCGCCATATTTATAGTTTTATTTTCGCGGAATCCCTTTTGCTCATGGCATAATATATTATTTTTTTCTATGTAGCCGTTTAATTCCTTTTGAATGAATTTCTCAAATATTTTTGAGAAGATAGGAATCAGAGAAATAGGTCTGTAGAATTCCATGAGTTCTCTATCTTCTTTCTTATATAACGGCTTAACGATAGCTATTTTTAGTGCGTCAGGAAACGTGCCAGCTACAGTACATAGATTTGTAATATGAGATAAATGGTCACATATTTCAGATGCTACAGTTTTTATTACTTTGGTTGCCATCGTATTCCACGCTGTTTGTGTTTTTCAATGCCATAATAATTTTGTATGCCTGTTGTGGTGTACAGGGTGCCATGAACATCGAGTTATTGTTGTTTAAGATGGGCCGCGTAGTTTTATACTTGGACTGGGTGGGTTGTATTTTATTAATAAAATAATCATTAAATTGATTAGCAATTTGTTTCGCATCCGTAATTTTGTTATTATTGGTTTTTATTTTCGAAATATAATTTTTAGGTACATTATATTTAACTTCATTTATTATTTGCCAGGCGGTTTTACATTTATTGTGTGATGTTTTGATTTTGTAGTTATTTTGTGAACGCTGTGTCAGTGTCATAATTTTTCTAAAAAGCTTAGAGTATTCTTTAAAGCGAGTTCTATTTGCTTCATTTGATTTTAATCTGTAGGCCCACAGAAGTTGCCGTTTTTTCTTACTACACGATTTAATACCTTTAGATATCCATCTTGGCTTTCTTATTATATTTATTGTAATCTTAGTTCTAGGAAAACAGAGGTTATAGAAAAATGAAAATATTTCATGAAAATTGTTGTATGCAATATTCGGGTCATCCGTTTCATATATTTCGGAGAAATACATTTTGCTCATACAATATTTAAATTTAGATGTATTTTCCTTACTGTAATTGCGTCTAATAGCACCGTATTTGTCAATCGTACATATTCTATTTACCGGGCATTTTAAGATTTGAGCTGTGTGGTCTGAGAGGGCAAACTCTAAGACTGACGATTTACACCGTTTGCTAAAATTATGCGCAAAATTATCGATACATGTCTGACTTTCCGTTCGAGTAGGTTGATTTATTGCTAGTTTCAGGTTAAAGAAGAAGGCATTCAAACTCCATCGACTGATAATTCCTTTTTAATATGTCTATATTGAAATCGCCGGCTATGACAATATTTTTATAGGCATTCTTTGATAGTTCATGTAACACTGCTTCGAATTGATTAAATAAACTATTTACATTGTTTAAATTTGGAATTCTGTAAACACATACAAACGCAGTTTTGTACTTAGTAAGCTCAATGGCACAGCATTCAAATGTCCCTGTTATTGACATTTTTGAGATTTTTAATAATTCTTTCCATTCGTGACCATTTCTAAATAAGATGCATGATCCACCTCTTTTAACACTTTTTCTACTATAGTGAGTGGCTAAGCAGTAGTTTGGTAAATTCAACTGGTTCTCGTAGCCTTCCATCATAAAATGTTCTGTAACGCATATGACATCCACTTGCATATTTTTTTCTGTAAGTTCAGTCAGACACACTGTGAGCGCATCTACCTTGTTCAATAAACCTGCTATGTTCTGGTGCATTACGTGGAGAAGTTTAGTGACGATAAAGTTCACCGTGTGACAGATTATCCATACTATATTTCATGTCAGTCAATATCATCTGGTTATTATATTTTATGTCTTCAATTAAATTTATTATATCCTTAAAAATTATTTTTATTCCAGTATTATTTATTGCGCCTGTCCGTCTGTTATACTCAGTGTAGTCGTAGGTGAGATTTTTATTGCTGTCTATTAGATATGCATACTCATGCGTCAGTATGTCCAAGAAAATTAAGTTATTAAACGTCTCTACTCTTGAATTATTTAGATTAGTGTAATTCTCGTACTTATATGTTGGAGCGCACAAAATAATGTTCGTATGGTTGATTTCCTGTAGCACTTGTCTGATATGTATAATGATGTCAAAGTAGCTATTGGTTGTTTTGAAGTCTTCTTCACCTAACATAATTATGCAGTAGTCCTCTAACGTAAAGTCCGAGACTTTGTCTTTTAAGCCTTTTAACAATACGCTTACATTTCCATGAGGTGTTATGTGGTGATAGATTTCCGTTCGAGTAAGAAAATCTTCTGCAATACTCAGAATTTTATTTTGGTTATCTGTACTCAAAATACATATTTTGCATCTTTTCTTAGTATTAGTGTTTGAACTTGCGCATTGATTATTTTTAATATTAGGACAATTTATGTTTATTTCTGTTGTATCGGGTCTTTTTTTGTTATCTGGTGTTACCAATTTGGTTTGTTTATTGCTAGTTAATCGTTTGCTTTTCTGTTTTTTAACACTAGATGGCAGTGGCGAAAGCACCATATAACACGATTCCTACCGGCTTGCCTTCGGGGATTCGCATTGGTAACTCTATCACTATTAAAAATACAATAGTATGTAAATAGTGTCTACTATTGTCAATAAATATAGTAACACTACGGGTATTTAATTCACCATAACATTCAAACAACAAAAAAGGTTATTTATAGCTTTGTATTACAACAAAAGAGAAATGTTCTAAATTAACCCGGCGCCAAAACGTCATAATCGGGAATTAAAAATTCATACAACAGCGATCCCGTAATGATGTCACTTTAGGTCACGTGGCACCGCTTGTTATGTACGAGAGCAAGCCGCTGTACAACGGGTTATGACAGAAACAGGTATAGAAAAATGCGTCAGCGAGAACGAGATAGAGGAATATTACATATTTTATTCGGTTTTCAGCTGTTCAATTTAATTGTATTTAATTCATTACATTCCTATATTAATTTTAGAATTATAGTAAGTATTCTTTATTGATGAGTCAGTAAGTTAAAGCAGACTTCGCTTCGGCTTCTCTTTTAGAAAAATTTACACCTCGCCGCTGCTAGATGGTCTTAATTTCGCTGGACTGTTCGTCACTTTCATAAGTAAATCATTTTTTTTCGTCATATTATCATTTAATTGTTTGAGTTCATTGTTTTCTAGTGACAATGTTTCGATTTCTGAATGGGCACTTTCAAGCTCTATTGTAAGTTTTATAACTTGTTCTCGTACCTTTTTTAGTTCGTCATCCTCATCGTCTGACAACTCAGGTACACTAGTGACTGTATTATTTAGATTATGTGTCATATAGCAATATTTTGTAGCAAATATGTAGTAAAATTTTGATTGAAAAGAGTATCCATGGAGTTTCTTGCCCGTTCTTCTCCATGGGGTATACACGGCTATATATCAAGCTATATATTTCCAGTTTCAGCTGACCTCGCATTGTATAGGCTTTCGTACAGTGTGAAGTCAGCTTATACCGGAGATATATCGCAGTGCGTACTACAACGCGTTCGAATCGGCTTAGGTGAAAGTTACTGAATAGGATTAAAAGTCCAAGTATAGTTTACTTGGACTTTTAATCCTATTCAGTAACTTGACAGTTCAAAGAAAAATAATGATACCATACTAAAACTAATAGTGTTGGGGTAATGAACGATTTCGCGTAAAGAATGAATGATAAAAATGGTTTAATTTAAACAAAAATTTCAAAATTCGTTTCTAAGATGTGAATATAAGAATAATATTTTTTTTTTAACAATAGTTATTTCCTAAACAAAACTAAATATAAAAATCATGTCACTTTATTTTTATTTTACTTTATTTATTTTGTTTTCTCCGGCAACCATAAACAAATAATATATCCTGTTTTAAGACAAGTTATTAAATTTAAAATAAAAAAAGTTTATAAGTAAGTACATTATTTCAAGTACGTTCAATTTCATTCATCCTTATACTACTTCTCTATCTTTTTTTTTTGTCAAAATCTCGTAACCCTCCTACTGTCAAGTTACTAAATACGATTAAAAGTCCAAGTATAGCTTCATTTTTCTGACTCGCGGTGAGTTGGCAATTCATAAGTGCCTGTATTTGGTTTATTTGAAATAAATGCTTTCGTTTGACATACGTTTTCACGATGAGATTTTTATTTAATGTATATAATAAACACTGCTTATTTCATTTTTATTGTTGTGAAAACAGTGAAAATAAAATAAAATATTTTGTTCGTTTTGACGTTAAATACACTTAAAAGTTTTAATGTTATTTTATTTATAGTTTCATGATTTTGGTAGATTTAGTGTTCGTTTTTATTGTTTGTATTTCCTGTTCGTATCTTAAATAAAATATTTTTCTTTCCTCCGGCGGTTTGTCAAAATGTCAACCCATCCACGGCTCAACCATAGCTTAACTTGATCGACCGAACCATGAGGCTATTATTATTTAACAACAAACAATGTATTATATTAATATGGTGCATTAATTTAGCCCTCAGGAGTGGTAATGCTCAAGCTTTTGGCCGCTCTATATCTACAGAGTTTATATTGATACAAGACACAAATCCCACTGATGCCGCTTTTTAATACTGTGTTTTTAATTATTTAAGTTTTAGTATTTGTACTTCTTTTTACTCATTGTTTGCTGCACCGTTCGACGTTACACCTCAGCGCCGGCTGTCACTGAAAACCAGCGCTGGGGCTCTGTCTCGCCTAGAGTAGCAGCATTATGTTAGCGATGGCCGTTTTGCGTGAATGTGGCGCATATTTTCCCAGCTTTTTTTATATTTTTGTTGTATTCAGTCTTTCGTTACGTCTTATTTCCGCAAATAAACGTATTTTCTTTATTTATTTCTTCTTCTTTAAATCACTAGAACTTAGAAACTTTTTTCAAGAACCCACTTCACTATAGACAGAATGCTAAAACAAATTCTTGATCAATCCTTAATTAAAAACCAACATTTAATTTCCGTGTACAAGAGTTCACTAAACAAACTTCTCGGGGCAGCTTCCAATCCAGATTGCGATGCTAAAATACCTAATAATCAATACTAGTCTCTTTGTTACTCTACTGGTATTGTATGGAACTGGAACACTCTATATCTAGCAGGCTGTGGCCTGGCTGTTTATTTTTGTAGCGGAAAGTATGTCAAACTGAGCCGGTGACAATGGTATTAGGTGATTTTAATATTAGTATGTCTCATTATTTTTTAAATAGCACGTTTTGTGGCCTTTGTATTTTTATCTTCGTTAATATTTTAGGTAAAAAAGATCCACACATGATGTGGCTTTGAATTGTCATAAAAACTTTTTACAAAATTTATATGGAAGTATATAATGGTACCTATAAGTGCTGTATTCCAGTGAAAGTCCTAGATCCAGAAAAAATGTATTTTTCTTTCTTGAAACAACAATAAAACAAGTTTTAATTGTTGTATTTAAAAAAAAAGGTTTTTTAGATGTTTTGCTTGTCTGTTTGTTTCGGCTAATCTCCGAATTCGCTGAAGCGATTTTCACGGACGGAACTTTCACTGACTTTCAATAGCTGAATAACATAAGACTACTTTTATTGCGGTAGCACGTTCCCGTGAAATAATTTCAGACATTCACGTGAGTGAAGCCGCGGGCAGAAGCTAGTTCTATATTAATTATTTGTAGAATTAATATTATTGTATTGAATTATTTCTGTGGAATTATTATTTAATTATTCTTTGTACGACTTGTGGTCTATTGCATATTTTACTAAATAGAGCACATAAGACATACTAAAGCCTTCGCAAGTAACGATAGTTTACATGTCGAGGCGCTTTGAGTGTCATTAGTAGCCTCCTAATTATCTTAAATAGTTATATCGATCTCACAGACTCGTTAACCAATCAGTGCTTTAGAATATATAGACAGTAACTAACTGGTTGTTTACTTGGTACAGGTAGACAGTTCATTTAAGAGTGTGCGTAAATAATTTCACATACAGGGCATAAAGAAAAAGTTGTGTAGCCTATCGCCGTAAATTTTGTATCCATTTTATTTTGACAAAAGCCAAAATAAACCTTATCAACTGCACTGCACTAAATTTGGAGTGCGAAGATGCTCTTAGACAGTGTTTTAATAGTATTTTTTTAAATGTTTCTGTATAAACTGTTTGTGTTTTTACTAGTGTATGTATTTTTAAAACCTTTTCTCAAAGTTATTCCCAACATCTAAGCTACCCCGACCAAATTCTTCTAACACCAAAACCTATCCTAACTACGGTGCACGAACCGAGCGAGCGGAGCGAGAACCGCTCGCTTCGCTCGCACACGACAGCGGCCAGCGAGCGCTACATGTAGAATTTTAGGCTTACAAAAAACGTTTTTTTTTTTTAAACGCTTATAAAGAGGCACATCTATACAGCATGTAACAAAAACCCTGTCCGATCCTTAAGGGTATTATTCGGCATCGTACTGCGTACATTATTACGTAACCAATTAATGGATTTGAGATTATTATTTTTCCCTTGTGAATATAATTAAATAAAAATAAAAAATGAAAACGAATCAAAGGCAACACTGATCGCTCGACAAAGTTCACGTGTTACTACGTACAGTTTTGTGTCAAAGAAGCCGCGGTTTGTATGATCCTTTGTCATGAACCTGCTTTGTCGCGTGCCGCCAAACAAACTTATAACGAAAGAAAATTACGCTACGTCATACCTTATGCCTACGCGTAGGTATCAGCTGATATTGTTTTGTAGGCATAGTGATCCAGAGATTTAATCATGTTTATCAAGAAACAATTTATTGAATTAAATGTAGCCCTGATAAGGGCTTTTTTAATATGATGTCCTTTGGGCAATGTACTTACTGACTGCAGGTTTCAGTTCTTTTGTTGTTGCATACTTCGGCGATCGTGCTCCACAAGTCCACCTCCAACACTAATAATAATAATAATAATATTCCACAACTATCACACAACGCCATCTAGTCCCAAGCTAAGCAGAGCTTGTGTTATGGGTACTAGACAACTGATAAACATACTTATATATTTCTAAATACATACATATTATAGATAAATTACACCCAGACACAGAACAAATGATCGTGCTCATCACACAAACATTTGTCCTGGGTGGGAATCGAACCCACGACCTCCGGCATAGCAGTCAGGGTCACTAACCACTAGACCAACAGGCCTGTCAACACTCATACACATTCGACACCTTTTCACTAAATTTGCACGTACTCTTTGCAGCGCATTTGTGTCCGATTTAAGTGTGTCGAAAGCTGCCACAATTCGATCTCTGACTTCGATTTCCGAATCGCACTCTCTTTTATAAACAATTTGTTTAACATGACCCCATAAATAAAAATCCAGTGGAAAGGCTGATTGGAATACGAAATTGTTCGCGAAACAATAGCGGCACGTGATACGTACAGACGTCCGATCAAAAGCTATCTACACGAAAGACTGGCAATTGGCCAACAAGTAGCGCGCCGGTAGGCAACCAGTCGGCAACATCAAAGAGTCGAACGAGTGCCTACAACGCGGTACTATAGGGCGGTGGATCTTTGAAATAAAAATAGGTAAAAATAACAAGATTTTGCCGGCGGGTGGAGTGTTGTTAACTTATGAAAATTTCCCATATTCACTGTTATATTTCGCATGGATTATAAAAATAAAAAATCAATTACCTTTTGTTTTTTTTTTAGATACATTTATATATCATTTTTTCTAGTACGTATGTTGAACGAGGATTACGCCTTTATTGGATCGGACAGGGTTTTTGTTACATATTGTACATATAATAAAACAGTAAAAAAACTGTGTCTGTACATTGAATATATTAAAAAAAAATAGTTGAGGAAGGTTAAGAAACAGTAATAGAGCACGAAACAAAAAAAAAATCTGTCTGTTTGTCTGTTTGTTTGTACACGCTAATCTTCGGAACTACTGACCGGATTTGAATGATTTTTTTTTGTTGTATAGGTATTAAATCTGTGCAAGATATAGGCTATAATTTATCTTGGAAACTTGAACACCTGATGCAGAACCGCAACAGACCAGCTAAACTATAAGAGATACAAAAATGGTACGCTAGCAAAAATTGTTTCACGTGATGAGCATTTTCTGTTAAGAGAATAAATTTGAAGATCTGGAACACCTGATGTGGAACTCCAACAGCCCAGCTACACTATAACAAATATAGGAATGACGTCTTAGCAAGAGTTGTTCAACCTGATGAGCACTCTCTGTTGTCGTATAAAATTTAAAGATCTGGAACAGCTGATGTGGAACTCCAACAGCCCAGCTACACTATAACATATATAGGAATGACCTCTTAGCAAGAGTTGTTCAGCCTGATAAGCACTCTCTGTTGACGTATAAAGGTTGTAGATCTGGAACACCTGATGTGGAAATCAAAGCTACCACTAATTTCACTGTATAATTATAAAATAACATAAGCTGGGAGTACCTCCACGCGGTGAAGGCAGTAACAGTTTAGGACTGATTTTCGATGAAAATTCTACGAATCATTGAAAATTTGACTCTACTGGCTAAAACTCCCATTTATTATTTTATATTATCGAAGAAATATGCCTTCGGGCTTATGGTATTTGAGTGTTTTATTTCCTTTTCCATTTATCTTCGTGACACGGTAGCCTACCCGGTAACGCAGGCGAGCAGTCACTTAGATTTTAATTGATCAAATATCTTCAGAATAAAACTGTAACCATGCCTAGAAAGAGGTCAAATCTTTCCTAACGTTCCAAAGTAGCTAAAAGATTGAGGATCATAAGATCCTAAGAATCTACCGAAGAGCGTCAGGATAAACTTGATGCTGTTCGAGAACATCAGGCTGCAACTCGCTCCGTAGAAACATCTTCGGATCGCGAAGCTCGCTTGCGTTCTCAGCGTATTTATGCATCTACATCCAGGTCTCTAGAGACCAGTGAAGAATATGATGCGCGACTGTCCGCTGATCGCGGACGTTATGATTACCCAGTTGAGTTTCTCAATTCACTTACAGCGAGTGGTCTCCCTGGGCATTTCCTATTGACATACAAAAATAAAAGATCTGGAACGACTCCAATCGTCTCGCTCATCCCGTTGTTTTCCCGTCCCCGGGCCTTAGAATTCTACATCAGACTTTTAAGTCTTTTCAATCTTCGATTTTGACGATCCCGTTGTCGCTGGCATAAGCAACAGGATCCGCGTACGAAGTTGCGGGCAGAAGCTATTTTATCATATAAGAGTATATGAAAAATGGCATTTATTCAGAAACCAACTAATTCCTAGTTGGTTTCTGAATAAATGCCATTTTTCGATGTTAGACGACTGTTCTTTTTGCCTATCGCTTGTGAATCGTGCCCACAAAAGAAGAAAAAAAATAACTTTAACCATGACAGTTAAAACCGTGCTGTGGTCTGGAACAACTTGTATATTTAAAATTAAGCATATCACAACTAGCTTTTGCCACAACATATTGCAAACTGGGCCTATATTAATGGCTGTATTGTTGTAAGATAATCTAACATGTAATGCCCGAGAGAGCAACAGCTTGTGTCAACACTACGTTGGTCACGAATTAACTGGAACACATTTCGGTTCCAGTCAATCTAGGTTGAACATAAATTATGTTGAATCGTGACTAATCTAGAAACGAATACAAGGTTCAATGGAATTAGTTGGCAATACATTACCTACGTGTATCGGTAGGGTAAGGGTATAGATATCGAAAACGAATAAAATAAAAATAATAGTTTAAAAAACTAAAACACACGCTTCCATAGAAAACCAAACTAAAAAGTAGAAAATAATGGAAAAACGCTTTTTTCCATTATTTTCTACTTTTTAGTCAGCGTAGTTTGTGATGTATGTCAGCATAGTTTTAGAAGACAGTTTTTTTTGCTGTCCTGGTGACCGTGGCAAGGATAATGGCACAAATTTATGAAATGGTTGCATTGTCATCGGTCTTTGACAGGTGTGCAAAGTTTGAATGAAATCTGGTCGTTTAAAGTGGGTCAAAATCGCGCTATAAGGAGTCGGTTACAAACAAACACACAAACATATATACAAGTGAAGCTAATATAAACCGTGTAAAAAGAGCAAAAATAAAATTATTTCGTCAAATCAATTTTGTTCAAAAATTTAAATGTGATGTGAGTGTGTGAGTGATATATCATCATCATTTCAGCTGAAAGACGTCCACTGCTGGACATAAGCCTGCCCCAATTTTGGGGGCTTACCATAATCACCACGCTTGGCAGGCGGGTTGGCGATCGCAGTATGGTGGTAAGGTGAATAGAGTACGCTGCTGCCGATTTTCTAGTAAGTTCCTTAGTCGCCTCTTACCACAGCAACGGGAATAAATGAGCTGTTGCTATTCTTAACGTCTTGCACCACAAGGAACAGTGAAATACCACTGTTATGTTATGGCTTTTGAATTCGTAAAAAATGTCTTAGTTCCATGAAAATTACCAAAACAGCTGATCGATTAACTTCTACCAAATGATGTTCTTTTTACATTGCTTGTCGATATCAATACCTAACACATGGGTCAAGTATTGGCAGTGAATTTAATTTAACCCTGTACAATCTAAGCTCATTCTTACTGTTCTTTTTGTTTTTTATGGTAAGCCGTCCTTCTGCGAAGCAGTAACGCTCGCGAAGGAGGAGGCGGGGCGCGTGAGGGAATGGCAGTCTCTGCGCCCTCACGTCCCTAGCCGCCGCAGGAGGAGACGCTCCGGGCGTCTGGAGTCGATTGCGGACTCCCAAGGACCAAGATCGGGTCGACGGCGCGTAGTGTTCCACGCGCGTGTTAGATATTTCATTTTGATATTTTATAATTGTTGGGTAGATAATGACATCTATTACATTAACGAAACATTGAACCAATATAGAAGTACCTAATTTGACTAGATAAAGTGTTTACAAAAACTGACTCGTCTTAAATAGTAAAAACAACTATGATTTTAGTACTAGAAATAATTAATAATTATTTAATTATAATTGTAGTATATCGTAGGTTTTATATTGCCATTTTACTTTATTAAGCTGATCCAAACAACTGGTACAATGCTGTCAGTTCATATTGACATTCTTTTAATGATTCGTAACTACGAAGAAGTTACGAATCAGTCCTTGTTAAATTGCTTAATTACCTTAAAATATTTTTAAACTGTTTCACTATATAACAATGGTTTATTATTATCTGTGTTAGAAGTTATTAAGCCAAAATGTGTAATGATCTTTAATTTGTTCAAAATGGCGGGAAGATGTCTGACGATTTTGTTAGATTGACGTTGGTAGGATATAAAAAGGATTGTAATTACTTTATCGGGGCAGTTCCTCGGAAGATGTTTAGTTGGTCAGTTCTAGTGCTGTTGTTGTGTGGAAATATCAAGCAGAGGTCACGTAAGTTAAGTAATTTGATATTATGTAACACTTATTGCTTATTATGAAAATGTTGTTGTACCTTTTATATTGTTGCCAATACCGATAATGTTTTAAATCATATAAAATGGAATATTCATACTCTTTCTTTGCCTAGCTATTGTTATTGTTGTGATTATGTTGATACTATTCTGAGATCTCTTGGACAATGGAGCAAGAGATAGAATTAAATGTATTTAAGATAATAATAGTTTATGGCAGTGTAAGAAGTGAGTTGATATAATACTTTAATACTGTTTCTGTTTCCATGGAGTTTCTTGTCCTCCTTCTCCATGAAGACCTAGTTTTGGAACGGACAACTAGCTTTCTGATTAATTACTGACAAGCCTAATTGAAATAAATATCTAGTCTTGTCTTTCTGTGCTTTATTTAGTGAAACCCTTTCCCAACAAAACATATTCATAAGAACCTTCATACACAGTAAATAAGCCGCCGTAGCCATTCTGATACACAAAGTTTGATATTAGGTATATATACATGATACTTATAGTTATATACAGATATAGACTTTGCTGTTACGCGCTTCAAAGAGATGTCAGCAACAGTGAAGGGGTCTGCTAGGACCGATGCCTGTCGGGGTCGCGTGATTGTTCGAAAGAGATACCGTGACCCTAGCACATGGGCAACTGATGGAACACGGGTGGGTTTTAGTCAGTAAAAGTCTGACACGCCCTCCTGCTCCGCCCAGAGCGGGAGAAGTCATTTGATGATTTCCCATCCAGAAAAAAAAAATCTTTTTACATTGCTTGTCGATATCGATACCTAACACATGGGACAAGTATTGGCAGTGAATTTGATTTAACCCTACAAACCTGTAGGGTTAAATCAAAAACAAGAACAGTAAGAATAAGCTTAGATTATACATAATATAAGCTTATTCTTACTGTTCTTTTTTATTTATTTTTCGTTGAATGGGCCTGCTCTTGACCTCGATCACGCCTGATAGAAAGCGTTGGATGAGGATGATGGAAAGAGCGTGCCCAGAAGATGCCTGTTTACTCTTATTTTGAAGGCAGACGGGTTAAATGTGGAAGGGAACACAGACGCTGGCAGAGAGTTCTAAACTTTGGCTGTGCGTATAGTGAGAGTGGAGGAGAAGAAGTTTCATTGATCTTTATTGAAGACTAGCACTTCGCCCGCGACTTCATCCGCTTAAAATCTATAGCTCCTGTTATTCCGGAATTATGTAGCTTTACATATTTGAAAGAATTTTTTAATAGGTTTAGTATTTTTTGAGTTTGTCCATTACAAACAATTCTGCCAACAATCATATCCTTCACCTTTATAGATAATATTAGTGTAAACATAACACATTTATTCCTGGAAAGAGTAGGCAAAAATGGTTAGTGGAAAGATAAAACCACATTTTGATATTTAGAGCATCAGAATTGTTTATAAACATAACATACATATTTCTGAAAAGAGCGGACAGAGATATAGTTGATAAATACAACCACATTTTGATATTTATAGCATCAGATTTCTTTAAGCAACAGAGGGCGGGCCTCTGAGAAATTTCGACGCAATAACAAGTCAAACGATTTGAGAATCGATCCCAGGACGTCGCTCTGCAGTCGCTCTTAATATTAAAAAGAAAATTATTTTATTTCTCTTAAAAATTTCTTTGGCATTTTATTTATTAACTAACAATTGTTACACTGTATCTAAATGCTATACAAAAAAGAAATCAAATACAAACTAAAAGCCATTCACAACTAAGGTCCAAAACAGAACAAAATAAAACAATTGGGCACATATACAGGGTGATTGGAAGATGGGTGCAAAGCTTTAAGGCGAAGATAGTACAGACAATTTAGAACCATTTAAGCCATGGTTGTCTTAGACGAAGTCTTACCAAATATTTTTAACCAAATTTTTAAGTTCTTTTTCGGAAATTCTCAAAATTTAATGTAAACTAGATAATTATGGCCAAATTGAATGATAAATGAATTCATTTTTTATTTATTTAATTAAAGTAATGTGTAAGCAATCAAGCAAAACATGTTTTAGGCTTCTGTGTCATTACGCATCTTTTTTACAGACATTTAAAGCTCAGAAAAAATAAAAAAAATGTACAATACGTCTTTTAAACCTTATTAAAAAAAAACGGAGGGTGCCTTTTTTGTTCAAACCTTTTTAAAGACATGCTTGATAATCGCTCTTCCTTTTGAGGTATCATTTATGCGGATATCTTACAAATTATTGAAATTAGGGCCTACAAACCAATTTGAAGGAGATTTTTTTTATTTTAGGCAGACTAATTAAAACAACATTTGAATTAAAATTATATATTTTTCATGTTCAAAATGACGGCCGTGATTCCTAATACAAGCATGGCCCCGTCTTCTAACTTCTGTAGTCGTTATTTTCAACATCATCTCCTGCTTCATTGTCTCAAACGCTAAATTTATTCTTTGTATCAATTCTTCTCTAGTGTTTATTTCTATGTTGTTATACACCAGTTCCTTGGCCAGGCCCCACACGAAAAAGTCCAACGGGGTCAGATCTGGGGAGCGAGCGGCCCAAGGGATGGGTCCATCCCTGCCGATCCAGCTATCAGGAAAGCAATTGTTGAGGTGTTCCCTTACATTTAAAGTCCAATGCGCTGGACAGCCGTCTTGCTGAAAGATGACTGTTCGGTCTCTTTCGAAGATCGGGACACCTGATTCCTCTACCAGCAGTGGTAAATCAATTTGCAGAAATTGCAAATAATTTTCGCCATTCAATGGATCAGGCAAAAAGTGGGGCCCAATCAATGTTCTGCCAATTATTCCAGCCCATACATTCACAGAGAATTTCATCTGAAATGACACCTGCTTCTTAAAATGTGGATTGTTGTCTGCGTCGGCCCATTCATGGATGTTGTGAAAGTTTGTAATACCTTCCCTTGAAAATTTACTTTCATCCGTCCACAAGATTGATTTCAGAAACCACGCATCCTCGATGTCTCTGTTGAGGAGGAAACGGCAGAACTGAATTCTTCTTCGAGGATCTTGCTCTACTAGACCTTGCACACTCCTGCCATGGAACGGATACTTATCATTTTGGTGACCACACCTTCCATTGAGAAATGTTTAAATTTCGAGCTACTGCTCTAGTACTGGTAGTAGGATCCGCTTGAAATGCTGCTAAAATGTCTTCGTCGACGGCAGTTTCGTGTCTGCCCGGGTTGACTCCAGGTTCCACGCGGTGAAACCCATCTTGGGCAAGACGACGAAACGTGTTGTAAAACACTCGGACATTCGGTATCCTGCGATTCGGATAGCGCTCTTGATACATCCGTCGCGCCAAAGATCCATTGCCGTCTGTTCTACCGTACATAAATACGATATCCGCATATTCTTGATTGGAAAAAGTAGCCATAGTCACTTAACAATTAAGAAAAACGGCGTAGGAGCGCACTAAATGTCAACTCAACACAATTAAGTCAAAAATCAACACATGCAGGAGTGCGAGGCTACGACTGGACACGGTGAAACAAAAAAGTTCAAAACTAACGCAAACAACACGTGCAGGAACGCAAAGGGCTACAACTGAACACGGTAAATTGTGAATCAACACCACAACGTCCACTCACAAGGGCAGTAGTTTGACTAATAAGTAAAAGATGTAACAGCTTCATCACAGACCGACTGACCCTGACTAAAGAAAAACGTACGTAAAGTAAAGTAACTAAGACCATTTTGCTGTAAAAACCAACTCTTATCGCTTTTTGCTATTCATTGGGCGTTCTACCTGGAAATCGCGTCGCACCGCGCTCGGTGGCCAGTGTTTAGAGAATCCCCTCAATGGGTTCCCCTCAATTGGATCCTGCATGTGCCAAAAATTCTTAGAATTGAACAATGTTATCATTTCGAGCACATAAAGTATTCTTTTAAGCAAAAATTTTGTGTTTTGTTAGACTGCCTAAAATTTAAAATTTCTCCGTCGAATTGGTTTGTAGGTCCTAATTTCAATAATTTGTAAGATATCCGCATAAATGATACCTCAAAAGAAAGAGCGATTATCAAGCATGTGTTCAAAAAGGTTGGAACAAGAAAAGCACCCTCCGTTTTTTTTTAAATAAGGTTTAAAGACACAATTTTTTTATTTTTTCTGAGCTTTAAATATCTGTAAAAAAAATGTCTAATGACACAGAAGCCTAAAACATGTTTTGCTTGGTTGCTTACACATTACTTTAATTAAATAAATAAAAAATTAATTCATTTATCATTCAATTTGGCCACAATTATGCAGTTTACATTACATTTTGAGAATTTCCGAAAAAAAAAACTTAAAAATTTGGTTAAAAAAATTTGGTAAGACTTCGTCTAAGACAACCATGGCTTAAATGGTTCTAAATTGTCTATACTATCTTCACCTTAAAGCTTTGCACCCATCTTCCAATCACCCTGTATAACGCCAGAAGCTAGGTGCAAATATTGTAAAACATTTTGATAGAGCAACTTTGGAGTTTCTCATTCTTCTGCGTACGACAATATCTTTTGGAAGTGGCAACTAGAATCAATTATATTTTAGAGAAGGTATTCTAGAAACGTATTCTTTAAACAAACTCTCAAAAAAAAATTACGTTTCCCGTATTATACAAATGAACCTATCTCTTGAATCACTCTGTTTATTGATAAAAACCGCATCAAAAACCGTTGCGTGGATTAAAACTTTAAAGCGTACAAACACAAAAGCAAAAAATAATAAACCTTTCAGTCATTTTGAGTCGGCGCTTTGAGTGTCTTGAGTCTTTGTTCATTTATTGTTTGGCGCCGACTCAAAATGATTGAAAGGATTATTATTTTTTGCTTTTCAGTTTTTTTCGGCGGTTTATTTTTTTGTTTAAAAGTTTTATTTTTTATAATTTTTTTGTAGCTATAACCTACTAATTACTACATGATTACAAAATCTGACTATTCTGTAAGAAGTTATGCATTACAAATAATGAGAGAACAATCAATCATCCCCTGTTTTCCTACCCTTAGGGATGGAATTTACATGGGACCACCTTCGGGATATACCCTTTCCAAAAAAAAAGAATTATCAAAATCGGTCCATTCTGTAAAAAGTTATGCGTGGTCATACATAAAAAAAATAAACGCGTCGAATTGAGAACCTCCTCCGTTTTTTCGTCGGTTAAAAAATGCGTGTTTTTTGTATTATTTAAAGGAAGATATGAGAGTTTGTATATTTGTAACATAAAACATCACACAGGCCACTAAAATACGACTTGTCAGGGCATTAGTGTTTCCCATATTTCTGTACGGTGCTGAGACATGGACTTTAAGGGAAAGCGAGAAAAAGAAGATAAACGCTTTAGAAATATGGTGTTGGAGAAGGATGCTTAGCATAACCTAGACACAGTTTCGAACCAACGTCTCAATCCTCCAAGAACTTGGCATCAAACAGCGTGTTTCTTCCATCGTCCAAAGTCGTATTCTTGCTTTCTTTGGACACATCACACGCCGAGACGACACATCGGTGGAACGACATATCATTCAGGGAAAAATTGAAGGCACAAGAGCTCGTGGCAGATCGCCCATGCGTTAGACCGATCAGGTCAAAACAGCACTTGATGGTCCACTTCACGAATGTACGAGAAGGGCTGCAGTACGAGAGGAATGGCGACCACACCAGATATGACGACCACGACTACTCTGTCAAGAGTGTAGCGATGAAGAAGAAGATATTTGTAACTCAGTTACGCTAAAACTGCTGAACGGAGTTAGATGAAGTTAGGCATACACATATTTTATAACCTGGATTAACGCATATTATACTTTTTATCCCAGTAGTAACGTCCCCATAGGATAATTTCTGAACTCAACGCGAGCGACGCCGCTGGCAAAAGCTAGTTTAAAATTAATACTTTGAGATATAGTTTAGTATTGTCACTGTTAATCCTGCATCGATAAATATACCTACCAGTCCCACCACAAATATGAAGTTTCAGCTAATGTACTTTGCCCTATATAATTGTAACAAATCATTTGATAAAATTATCTATCCTATTATTATTTTCCACATATACGAACCATATATTATCTCACATAACCATTAACTTGACCACATTATTACTGACGCTTCTGATTGACACATAATTGGTGTGACATTACGCTATACCGCAGGATCGGAAAGAGGTCAAGGTCACTAGCGTTGATGTCCCTTATGGCTTTTATGGTCTCGGCTATGCGGAACGACGCAATGGGACATGATGGGCATTATGGGAGGAATAATAAAAAACGAAAATGGGGGCTTAACTGGTAAATTGTGTGTCAAATATTGTAAAAAAAATGAAAGAGTAACGGTGGAGTTTTTTCCCCATTCTTGTCCATACGAAACTGCCTTTTGTTGTTGTTGGCGATATACATTTTTTTTACATAATACTTTGTCATAATCTACTAATTTTATGACAGTATATACCGTACAGTTCTCATTTGAACTGTTTATTATTGGTTGTCATGGCAATAATGACATTTGGTTTAAATCGGTTAATATATTTTATTTATGAAGTACTACCATTTCTGTAGATTGTTTTATATTTTGTGAATGTGAGACCGTTGTAGGCCGTGTAGACAACAGAAAAATTACTATTTTATTGAATACTTGGTATCTACTTGTTGACAGGCCTACACTGTTCACCGATACCTATTAACACTTGTAATTTGAAACCATTGTAAACATGGTGCATATATATCGATGATTGTAAAAGCCAGTTATTTTTAAAGAATTAGATTAACCGTGGAGTTTTTTTGTACGAATTGGAACAGTCCACCTTCTGATGATACATAAGTGCCCATGTAGTTTTATTGTGAAATAAAAATATTTTGATTATGGATGGGACGACTAGAATCAATTCTATTTAAATGTAAATTTTAACGTCCAAAAGTGCCTTCGATGTGCCTTTTTGGAATAAATGCTGCTGCTTCGACTGCCTCGTTGGTATAGTGGTCGCAATTATTACTGCTGAGCGTGAGGTCTTGGGTTCGATTCCAATTATTTTTGTTCTTTAGGCACCAGTCCCTAGGACCCAACTAATTATTTTTTGGTTTTCAGTACATTATCTGAATCATAATTATATTTCTATTTATTAAAACCGTTTGACTTAAAAAATTTCTTTATTTATTTTTTAATTAAAATAACAGCTACATAAAATTAAATATTTGAACTCGATTTGTAATGGTAGCAAGAGAAGTAGATTTAGTATATAAATGCTATGGAAATGCGTTCGTTGCAAAGCATGTTTGATGTGACTGTGAATTATAGACTGAGGAATGAAGTGATAAGACCATCGCGCGGTTCAAAAGAAGATGTAGTGGCAAAAATTGAAAAGAGTATTTTTAGATGGTTTGGTCATGTGAAGAAGATGAATGAAAGGCAGCTAACAAAAGGTATTTACAAGGCCGATGTGCCTGGACACGCCGGAAGGTGATGCCCTAGGAGAACATATAGTGACCTAACTAGTGATTTTCATCAAAAAGGTCAGGTATGAAGTACCTGAAACCGGCCTGCATAATAATAACCAGATGTATGAACTTAAACGAGGCAAAAAAGCACGTTAGGATCGTAGTAGGTGGCGTTTATGAATGTATGTATGTAAAGGGGTTAATATAGTTTAAGGATCATACGTTGTTAACTTATATTCTGGCAAATAAATGAATTTATATTGATGCCAACATAAATTATCACTTGACACAACTTATCTTTCACAGTTTTATCGCTAAACTGTATAATAAATAATACAAGAACTTCCCAAACCACATCCTTCCCACACTAATTTACAAAAGTCGAATAAACAATGTTACTTACAGCTTTGTCCCCAAGTTGCTCAACCCTACAATGCAGGAACGCGGTCTGCCCGACCACGGTGGTGACGTTCCGAGGTACATTGTACTCGAAGTACGGAAATGACCCCACACTGTCCTCGCCGTAGTGTGCTGTACCTGTGGGCAAAGAGATAGTTGTTTTAGGGTTGAACACTTTTGTGGTAAATACTGGTAATAGTTGCATTGGCAGAGTAATTTTGTAACACACTAATGGTAGTGATGGGTTTCATTAAGCGACTTCAAAAAAAGGAGGAAGTTATCAATTCATCTGTATTTTTTTAAATAACTCTAATTTCGTAAGTCGGTGGCAAAAAACCTTAAATACAGATCCTAAGACATCGAATTACGAAATTAAAGTTATTTTTGACTTTGTAGTGTTTTTTTTTTTTGAGGAAGTCGCTTGTTATTTTTTTGTAAAAAGTTTTTTTTTGACAGTTCTATAACATTCATTACGTTGTTTACGTCGCTAAGCAGATTTTTTTTGGGACATGTGAAGCAATGGTTGACCATCTTTACATACCAAGATCTCACCGTGCCTCGAAATGCACATAAAGATGTTAGTCCTAGCTGTCATTTGTGGATCTTTGATAGTTACTTTGTTACAGGTCGTCAGAAGTCCGATAGCCTACCAGTCTTACCAAGGGGAATCGAATTACCCAGTAACTGGGTTGTGGAGGTCAGGTAGGCAGTCGCGGCTTGACCATAAAAAACAGTCAAGGGAATTCAGTGTTAAGTAAATTAACATCCTACGGTAGTTTTCCGTGTTTTAGCCACTTCAAACAAAGAATAACAGTCATTTAGAACCAATAATTTCCTTGACTTTACCGACTAACACATTTTATACCCAAAATACAGATAATGCTAATCAATGTAATATTTCAAATTGGTCAGCTCTTTCTAAAACAAAAAATCAAAACAATTTCATAACATCTATATTTACGGCATAACAAAATGGTCGTATTGAAAAGAAACAAACAAAGTAAGATTTAAAATAAAAAAAATGTACGAAAAAAAGTACACTTGTTTTTCACAGGCAGTGCAGAAAGTAGCGAAAAAAGCCTTCAACTATAAAGATTATTTTTTTTTACATTAAATTGTCAGCACTGAGTGAACAATCCTTTAAAATCTATTCAGACTACTCACTTTCAATAAACATACTCATCATCATCATCATCATTTCAGCCGAAAGACGTCCACTGCTGGACATAGGCCTCCCCCAAGCTCCGCCACTTCGACCGGTTTTGTGCTTCCCGCATCCAGCGGATTCCTGCGGTCTTCACAAGGTCATCGGTCCACCTTGTTGGAGGCCTTCCAACTCTACGTCTTCCGGTACGCGGTCGCCACTCCAGAACCTTCCGGCTCCATCGGCCATCTGTTCTGCGAGCAATGTGCCCTACCCACTGCCACTTCAGTTTAGCAATTCTTCGGGCTATGTCGGTTACCTTGGTTTTCCTACGGATCTCTTCATTCCTGATTCGATCACGTAGGGAAACTCCAAGCATAGCCCTCTCCATCGCCCTTTGGGTGACTTTCAGCTTTCTAATAAGGCCCATTGTGAGCGACCACGTTTTGGTTCCATAAGTCATCTCTGGCAACACACACTGGTCAAAGACTTTCGTCTTGAGACACTGCGGTATATGGGACGAGAAGATATTGCGTAGCTTCCCGAACGCTGCCCAGCCGAGTCGGATTCGACGATTGACCTCTTTCTCGAAGTTGGACCTACCTAACTGGACAGTCTGTCCTAGGTACACATATTCGTCCACAACTTCGAGTGTAGCGCCTCCGATCTTCACTGGAGTGGGTATCACATGAGCATTGGACATGACCTTTGTCTTGTCCATGTTCATCCTGAGACCCACTCTTTCGGAAGCTCTACTGAGGTCATCAAGCATTGTACTGAGGCCCTCCATAGTCTCAGCCATGACAACTATATCATCGGCAAACCGAAGGTGAGTGATGTACTCGCCATTGATGTTGATGCCAGCCCCTTTCCAGTCCAGAACCTTGAAGACATCCTCCAGTGCAGCGGTGAACAGTTTCGGAGAAATAACATCTCCCTGTCACACCCCTCGCTGCAGAAGGATAGGTTTCGAGGTCCGGTCCTGAAGTCGGACTGACATAGTGGCGTTTTCTTACAGACACTTCAGCACCTCGATGTACCGATAGTCGATCTTGCACCGTTGAAGAGACTGCAGTACAGCCCAGGTCTCGATCGAATCGAAAGCTTTTTCGTAGTCCACAAACGCTAAGCAGAGAGGCAGGTTATACTCTTCGGTCTTCTGTATAACCTGTCGCAGCGTATGTATGTGGTCTACGGTGCTAAAGCCTTTACGGAATCCGGCTTGTTCGGGAGGCTGGAAGTCGTCAAACCTGCGCGCGAGACGATTCGTAATGACTCTTGAAAACAGCTTGTAGACATGGCTCAGAAGTGAGATGGGCCTATAATTCTTAAGTAGGGCATTGTCACCCTTCTTAAAGAAAAGTACCACCACACCTCTGTTCCATGCCTGTGGCGTTTTGCCTTCGAGTATAACGGAATCGAAAAACTTCTGAAGGGCCTTGAGAACGGGTTTCCCGCCGGCCTTCAGGAGCTCAGCCGTAATTCCGTCATCACCCGGCGCCTTGTTGTTTTTGAGCTGCTTCAGAGCCATCCGAATCTCGTACAAGCTGACGTCCGGGATGTCTTCGGTATAATGTCGGGTCAACCTAGCTCTTGGGTCATTTGCCAGATTTTTAACGGGGTTACTTGTTGACGTGTATAACTGTCCATAGAACCTCTCAATCTCCTTAAACAGCTCAGGTTTGGCGGATACGACCCTGCCATCATCGGTCTTCAGTTTCGTAAGCTGGCTCTGCCCAATAGACAGATCCTTACCAAAGACCTTGGAGCCTTTATTCCGCTCTATCGCGTCCTTGATCCGCTCTGTGTTATAGCGGCGAAGGTCGCTTTTCAAGGACTTAGAGATCCGTCTATTGAGCTGCCGGTACTCGAACGCAGCTTCTGAAGACTGCAGGATCATTCCGCGCCTCTGTTCCATGAGCTGTAATGTTGGATCTGAGAGTTTCTTTTGCCTATTAGTACGGCGGGTCTTGAAGAACTTAGACCCAACCGTATGGACAGTTTCCACGAACCCATCGTTAAAATTGTCCACGGAGCTCCCTAGGCACTCAAAACGATTCTGGAGTTCGAGCTGAAAGCTCTCGGGGTTTTGAAGCTGGATTGGTGCTGGACGGAGCGTTGACTTCATCAGCCGAGATCTTTCCAGCTTAATATTGATATTCAATGTGCCTCTTACCGTGCGGTGATTACTCCCGGTTTTCGTAAACATACTGGCTAGTTGTAACTGTGTGTCGATATTATGACATCGAGGTGTATCTGCTGTACGATCGCATTGACGTGACATTGACATTCATTGTGCCAGACTGTGCACGACCACACAGTCTGGCCAGACTGATAGTGATTCTCATATTTGAAATTCGATTTCTTCTGTGTGCTACAAAGTTTACCATTCACAATGACTTTGTGGATAAACTAATTCATTAGTTGCAACTTTTTTTTCGAGTGTCAGACTTTTACTGACTAAAAAACACCCGTGTTCCTTCACTTGCCTATGCTAGGGCCACGGTAACTCTTTCGACAAATCTCGCGACCCTGGCAGAAGCCATTGGGGCTCTCTGGCATGTCGTTTTCTTGGGAAGAACGACGGGTAATATCCGATTCAGATTCCATGGTTCCTTCCACTTCCCCTTTGTACTGGAACACAAAAATGCTGCCTGCCTTTAAGATTCTCTGTCTATTTTCCCCAAATTAACATCGTATTTGCATCCTATTTTGCATCCTTTTCCCAGATAAATTGGTCCAATTTATCTTCTTTGCAAGTCAAAATAGGAAAAGAAATGTACGTAATCTTACAGCAAGTTGGTGGCTATAATAAATTATGCGCAAAGGGTCACTTTGACGTTCCAAATGCATGGCTGTTTGAATTTGTAGACGTCCGTTCTCTATAACGTTTCTGGTTTTAGGATTTTGTCATTTTAATGCATTTGACACATTTCGTCTCATTTACCTGACTGTAAAATATATTTTTTAAACAAAATATAATAATCATTATAAAGAGGTTATATTGTTTGTTTGTTTGAGCTAGAAGCACTGATCCGATTACAGAAAAAAAAAACAACTGACATTCCAAAAAACACAAAAAAGTGTAAAAATAATTTTAATTTCGAAAGTCCGAACAACGAAAATACGAAATCAAAGATTCCGAATGCCGAAAATAAATTTATTTTTCACGTTACATTGTTTTATTTTTTATATTCTTTTTTTTCTCTTTTTTACCGACTTCACAAAAGGTATCAAGGTTGTAAATTCGTTTGTATATTTTTAATTTGAATGCATTAGGTAAAAAGCTGTTATGTTGACATTACAAAATTACACATGTATATTTTTAATATAAAAAAAAAATTAAATTATAAACAAATAGTAACAATATTTACTGAGCTTGAACTTGGCCAAATTTATATACGACCACTCCGTAAGTATACACTTTCAAACCAAAGAATAGTTTTAGAAATCAATGTGTAAATGACGAAGTAATGAGGAAACAAACATTTACAAAAACAATGGAATTGAGAACCTCTTAATTTTTTGAAGTCGATTAAAAACCTTTCGCTGACAGAAACTTAAGCTTTTGCATAATATTTTAAGGTTTGTTTCAGTAGAAGTCAGTACAGTAGGTATAGTTGACTTCCACGCAGACCAAAGTTGCTGGCAGAATCTAGTTTTATTAATTTAAAATAATAATGAGTAATTATGAAATAGCCGTTATTACGGTTCAGTAAATTTATACAATAATTATGTAACAATTTAATTAACTCATGTTTTAAACACATAAAAACAAAATTTAAATGTTTTACTCCGATGCGGATGTCAAAAAATGTTGCATGTGTTTGCATATGGGATTATTATAATTAATTTTCGTGTCTGTGAAAATACCCAAACCAGAAAAATACACGTGTTCATTAAATATTCAAACTAACGTAACGACTAATGCAGCTCATTATATCATACCTAGGGATTCTGTTTGCAGCAATAAGAATACAGAATGACACAATTATCCCAAACAAAAGGTTCTGCTGATTAAGAAATTATTCAGGATGGAACATCATATGAACTATAATGTTTCTATTCACGTAATCAGCCCTTATTTTAGTTGTAATAAGGACCATTTTTGTAGATGATAAATGTTGTAATAGACGTGGCCATATAGTGTTAATATCAATCAAGAGACTGTGAAATTGATTTGGTAATTATAACTGTACTATAAATAGACAACCTGCTTCGTCATCGTGTCGATGATACGACAGTGTAACCAATTTTGTTGGCCCGAAACATCGTCACTTTAACGGAATCTTCGATGGCGGCATAGAAGTCACTATGACCGTATTTTTTTGGCACAGAGGACGGGATAGGATTTTGGACTGAAGTAAAAAGAACAGGTAACCAAAATTTCAAAACAGACCGAAAATTTACTTTATTTTGCTTGGGAGTCTAAAATTATGCTTAATTTACGATTACAATTAGCGCACTGGTTAAAATTTTATTCTGGATTAGCTTTTGCCAGCGGCATCACCCGCGTATTATACATATGATCCTTCCCCTTGAATCACTCTGTCTGTAGTGTAAACGGCATTAAAATCCGTTGCGTTGTTTAGAATAGAATAGAATACTTCTTTATTCGAGTAACCAAGACTCAATAACATTGTTAGTAAAACTAACGACTATGTTAGTAAGCACAGACTATAAGCAAAACAACAAGGATAAACATTACAAGAAATAAATTGCCACCGTCACCGTTGGTCACCGTTGCGACATCCCATGAGACACGGCACAACAGTGAACCACGTATTTACAGTCTAGGCGACTCGCAATCATGCTTAGGACACTGTTGGAGCTGCCCCACACCCTGCGCACCAGGGAGGCGCACCTGAAGCAATCTACATGTGCATCTGCGAACATCCCTGACGCGCTACAGAAACGGGGCAGGCCCACAAGTATCCTAAACGCATTGTTATATTGAACGCGGAGAGCGCTGTACGATCTTTGCGTATATCTAGCCCACAGGCTGCACGTGTAAAAGGCAGTACAGTAGGCTCGAAAGAGCGTAATTTTTACAGAAAGTGAACATCGTGCAAACCTGCGAGCCAGCATGTTCGCTCTTACCGACAACGCCCTCTGCTCCCGTTCAATGTCATCATCGTCTTTGAGGCTGGGAGTCAATATATGACCCAGATACTTGAACCTGTAGACTCTCTGCAAGGGTTTACCATAAAGTAACGCAGGCGGTACTGCGTCAGGACTTTTACCCCCAGCCTCAAAGACCATGACCTCCGACTTCTTAACGTTGTATACCAGCCCGTGAACTCTGGCATACGCCTCACATTGAGCAACTAATGTTCTTAGGCCCCACACTGACGCACTCAGCAGCACCATGTCGTCAGCATAACTGGTATTATTTACGCAGGTACCGTCTATATAACATCCGAGCCTAGTACTGCTGAGCTCGCCAATCAACTCGTTCATATAAAGGTTAAAAAGCGTTGGTGAGCTCAATCCACCCTGCCTCACCCCACACTCCAACCCGTAAGGACGAGAAAAAGCCCCAGCCCAACGTACAGTGTTGATCTGGTTTCCGTACCAAAACTTCAAGATGTTAACAAGTTCTGTGGGTAAATTTACCCGTTCTAATTTACTCCACAACACATCATAGGAAACCAGATCAAACGCTTTTGATAAGTTAAGGAAGCAAGCATATGTAGGAGTCCCTCGTCTCGCATAGTACGTCACAGCATGCTTAAGACACAACACCGCACTCTCTGTTGATAAACCAGCTCTGAACCCGAACTGGTTATCATGAATGGTAATACAACTACTTATTTGTGTATTAAGCATGCTGTGAAATACCTTTGCAATCACAGTAGCTAGTGAAATGGGTCTATAGTTACCGCCGTCACCAGATTTGTTTTTAGCAATTGGCACTACCACTGTTCGCATCATCTCACCGGGCAGGCAACTATGACTCATGCAAAAGCTATACAACATAGCAAGCAGTGAGAGCCAGCATATCGTAGGTGCTCGATGCTAAGCCCGTCATGACCGGGGGACTTACCCCTTGACATACGTCTAATAGTCCGAGCAATATCCAATATCATATATTCAATATATATTAGAAGATTTAAGCACAGCCAAAAAATGCGACTTAGTTTTATACTATGTAATGATGGTTGCAGTGGTACGTTATGTCGGGGATCGTTGTATCGGAGGACGGTCAATGAAAACGCCAAACAGACGAGGCCTGGCAATAATGTATGCTATTTTAGAAAGAATAACATTTTCATTAGCTATCCTCTAAGGTGGCGATGCTTTGATCAAAATATTACCTACACCTTCTTATTTAATTTGTATGTCTTACTTATAACATCACTTTGATTAGCTGTAAAGGTGTTATAAATGTAATTAAAATAAAGTAATTATTATTAAACATAAAGGGGATGTTTTTTCGAGGATTTTGTTTGGGTATGGTAGTATGGAGAGGAATCCACACATGCTAACACAAATATTAATAAAATTATTTGCGAATAAACAATGAGCGAGTCCTAAAAGACCCATCATCATTATCATGAGAGTCCTATCAGGGCTATATTCCCTCTATAGTGCAAATTAGTCTTCTAACCAAAGAAGACAAATCTCAAACATTTAGGAAAATACGGAAACAAAAAGAAAATTATCGACTGGGACTTGACCCGTTCTCTCATTCCAACTTGGTTCAGCTTTTAAGGTCGCTAAGATACGTATAAACATAGATATTTTACACGAAGCACCCGTCTTTCTCAATCCAATTACTGAGGGAAAAGCGATATCCTAAGGTTAGACCGTGGTCAGAATTTCAGGTTTCAGGCAAACCGCAACTATTTGCAACTGAGGTAACTTTATTTAGCAACTTCTTCAGTTATATAATAGAGTTTTTGGACATATTTTTTTATAGATTTTTTGAAACGGGTTGTTAACCAGTCAATTACCGTAATTACAGATACAATTAAAAAACGATTGTGTCTATACCAAATGTGGTATCTCAGGGACTTAGAGGTTAAGAGAGTTATTCTGAAAATCAGTAAAATGAAAAAAATCTAAAATAAAAAGTATTATTGATTATTGATTTGGTATCGTATTGTTATGTGATTATTTATGAGTCTCATAACAACCTCCCGAAATATTTTGCAGGTTCAAAACTGCATCTTGTATAACTAACACAGCTCACTGACATAGAAAAAAAAAACAGAGTAGGTCTAAAGGCATTACCTTGAGGTATACCAAAATTCATACATTCTGACTTGCTAATCGTTTCAATTTTTATACCTAGACCAAAAAAATACGAAAGATATCGAGGCATTGACACGAATACCAAATTGTTTCAGCTTGTTAATACATTTTGCGACAAGAATAAAACGTTCTTCTGATTCATTGATTTTCATTTTGATAATTTTAAAGTTCTTAATCTGTGAATTCTTTATCCAGTAAAAGTCACCAGCCAGAGACGATCAACGAACTGATCACATAAGTATTATCTTCATATTACTGATGTTGAAACAAACCAACTAAAGAACTCAATAGCATTGAAATAAAAACTGCATCGTCCTAGAACTGCCTCGTTGATCTACTATTGTATGAGGTCCTGTGTTTAATTATCGGGTCAAAGAAAGTGTGATACTGATATTCTATGTAAAATTTCTCAGTGGCAGCCTGGAGTCTAGATTAGTGTTATGTTGAGGCTCACTCCCTATTTCATGGATCTTAAACATAATTGGCAAAATGTGGGTGTACTACAAACACACCTCTGCTTAATCGTATGGAGAACTAGCTTCTGTCCGCGGCTTCGCCCGCGTGGATGTCGAAAAGTTCACCATTTCAACCCCCCATTTTACCCTCTTAGGAATGGAATTTCAAAAAATCCTTTCTTAGTGGATACCTACACCTCACAAACAACCCACCCTTCAAATGTTATGTCTTTAGGACCAGCGGTTTAGGCTGTGCGTTGATATATCAGTCAGTCAGGACTTTGAATTATATATAATGTATATAGATACTGGTGTGATTTTATGTTAGAAACACCATAACAACGTAACAAAATTAAAACTCTATTTAGCGTTAGTTTTAATTTTGTTACGTTGTTATGGCAACGTAACAAAATTCAAACTAACGCTAAATAGAGTAAACGAGAGCTGAACATCCCTAGAGTAGTACATTACATTACGTGAAATATCATTTTAAGCCGAACATTTTAGTACTAAATGCAACTTTCCCGGTTAACTCGTTAGCGACAAATAAAGCAAAGTCAAATATTTATCCAATCGTTTGTATAACTTTCATTTACATTTAACCAACCATGTTGCAGAGATAGACGCCGTATTTAACCGACTTCAAAAAAGGAGGAGGTTGTCAATTCAACTGTATTTTTTTAATTATTTTTTTTATGTTTTACCTCATAACTGTTGACTGGGTGAACCAATTTTGATGATTCTTTTATTATTTGAAAGCTGGTGCTTCTTGTGTAGTTTTGTTTTAATTTGGTTCCATTCGGATAATGGGATCCATGTGAAAACCATATAAGTCTTAAATTTGCATTAAGTATTTGCGCGACAAATGAACGAATAACGCATTGTGATTTGGGCGGGGTATCTATCTACCTTAACTAAAAAGTTAAAAATAAAAACTTTTCACAAACAAAAAACTAACAACCGACTGCCTAAAAAAAACAGTACAAAGTGAAAAATAACTTTAATTTTGGAAGTCGGTGTCTTAGGGGTAATTAAGGTTTTTTGTCACCGACTTCCGAAATTAAAGTGGAATAAAATGGGACCATTCGGAAAGCACAAGCTTTCAAATAAAAAAAAAGAATCATCAAAATCGGTTCATACAGTCAAAAGTTATGAGGTAACAAACATAAAAAAATATACAGTCGAATTGATAACCTCCTCCTTTTTTTAAAGTAGGTTAAAAATAATAACCGACTTCCTAAAAAAACACTACAAAGTGAAAAATAACTTTAATTTCGGAATTCGATGTCTTAGGATCTGTATTTAAGGTTTTTTTGCCACCGACTTCAGAAACTTAAGTTATTTTTCACTTTGTAGTGTTTTTTTTTAGGAAGTCGGTTGTTATTTTTTAAATACTGAATACGATGTTTGATGATAGTCATAGCACGTTCAACATACATGTAGCTTAAAGACGCGCTTTGTTGAGAGTCTTGTCGGGTAACATACTCATTTCTATCGTCAAGCAATCAAAACTAATAGTCATTTTTTCAAACTGGGCTGAAAGTCAGCACTTTTTGAACGTCAAAATGGCATAAAACAGACCCCCAAAATATCCACCACCACCCCATCTTCACCACTTTCTACTGCTCTAGCTGGAAAGAGGTTCAGTTCAGCTAGCTAGCAGTTCAGTTAAAATAATAAGATTTTAAACAATACTTAGTAATTTTAATTACGAATCACAAAATATTTAATTTAATTATTTGCCTAGAATAATTTAATTAGCATACGCCTACATACTAACAAAACTTTGAAAACTATACTCAAACAGAAATAAATACCGATTATATAAACGAAACTGAATACCTAAATAAAAGCCTTTGCATTATGTTCATACAGCTGTAACTTGAAGTCACAAATGCTAAACTAGGACTTATGTAGTAAAATAATTCAACAGTTTACTACTAATAAATAAGAGTGAGCAGTGGTGGCCCAGTGGTAACGGCCGCGCCTTACGAGTTGTAGGTCGTAAGTTCGACCTCAAGCAAACACTCCACTGCTCTCAAAATGATGAGGGCAAACATCGTAAGGAAAACGGCATATCTTGTAACCAAAATTTCGAGGACATGTAAAATCTACCAACCCACATTGGGCTCGCGTGGTGGATTATGGCCTCCTCTTACCGAGAGGAGGCCTGTTTACCACTGGAGAGAAGAAATGTTACGCTGAATGTAAATAGTGTTTACTTACCTCATTTACTTCTTTTTTTAATATTATTGACGTGAAAAAGTGTTTGTGTCCACATACACACTTATATAAAATCCACATCCACACTAATATTATAAATGCAAAATAAAATCTGTCTGACTGTCTGTCTGGTTTTCCTGCTAAAACTACTGAACCGATTTCAATGAAATTTGGTACACAGATAGTTAAGAGCCTGAGAAAGGACGTACTTTTTATCCCGGTAGTACGTTCCCGCGGGATATTTTCCGACCTCCACGCGGGCGAAGCTACTGGCAAAAGCTAGTCATTTATAATTTTGGGTTAATTGTTTCTCCGTAGATTTGAAAAATAAGCTTTAAAAATAAATTAATATCTTGAGCGAAAAATCTTTCAATTTTCAAATCGTTTAATTTTGCGATATGTCCTGTGAAATATTGCGTCTATAAATTGTCTATGGAAATAACGTAAATTTTTTAAAGTTTTAAGTGCATCGTCGACGTCATTCATTTTGATAATATTTTTGAAGAATTTCTACAAAAGTTTGTAAACTAACAAACTACCAATTACTTGTAAAATGTTTTGTGACGTAGTAGTGTATTGTTGCACTAACGTTTCATATTAGACGGAGCAGCTGTTATTACATACCGTTGTTCAAGAAATTAAACTCGTTTCCAGAAGCTTGTGACCAATTACAAACAGCAACTTTTGTACTTAAAAAATCTTCAAATTCTAGTCGTCATCTCGGCGACGAATTAGTCTCGAAAACTAGTTTAATATGTAGGTATTTTAGAGGTTTTTATTTGACAGACTGAAAAAGCGGTTGAAATGCGAAACTTCTTAAAATAAAATGGGTATTGCCTCTCTAAACTCGGGTCTTAAGAGTTCTAGTTTGATGTTATTTACTCTATAGGCTTCCTCGATAAATGGGCTATGCAACATATCATGAAAATTATCATGTCAAAACCAGTAGTTCCTAAGATCAGGGCGTTTAACCAAAGTAACAAACAAACTCTGCAGCTTTATAATATTAGTATAGATATCCGGGTTCTTCTGAGAATCTTGTAAACTTGCCAGCAGCCGGCACAGCCAGATGGACTGAAAACCTTATCAAGGCAGAAGAAAGTCAGGACAGATTACGAGACAAAATGCGCAAGATTGATTTTTGTATGTTTTGGTGTAACTTAGGAGAGGCCTTATATCTAACAGGAGCCCCCTGCTAGACATATGGCCTCATTTAATAGCCTGAGTTCACTGATTTATTGGAATGAAATCTACTCAATAATAATCGAAAACAAGAATCATATAGGTACTGATGCGACCTAAATATTTGTTGTCTTAAATATTGGTTGTCATGGCAATAGTGACATTTGGTTTAAATAGTGTATGGTCTTATTTATGAAATACTATTATTTATGTAGATTATTTTATACTTTGTGAATGTGAGAACGTTGCAGACCTTGTAGACTGTAGGCAATTTTCCATTTTATTAAGTACTTCGTACTTATTGACTGTCCTACACTGTTCTCTCATACCTATTAATACTGTAATTTAAAACCATTGTAAAAGCCAATTATTTTTAAAACCGTGGAGTTTCTTGCCGGCTCTTCTCCATAGGAATCAACTATTTATATAATATAATAATAATATTCCACAACTATCACACAACGCCATCTAGTCCCAAGCTAAGCAGACCTTGTGTTATGGGTACTAGACAACTGATAAACATACTTATATATTTCTAAATACATACATATTACAGATAAATTACACCCAGACACAGAACAAATGATCGTGCTCATCACACAAACATTTGTCCTGGGTGGGAATCGAACCCACGACGTCCGGCATAGCAGTCAGGGTCACTAACCACTAGACCAACAGGCCTGTCAATTTGGAACCGTGCACCTAGCTTCCAACGTTTCATAAGTGCCCATGTTGGTTTATGTGAAATAAAAATATTTTGATTTGATTTTAATTTGATTTAAAGCACAGAGTTTACTAGAAGCATGAAATTTTGTACAAAAGTTCCTTCGTAGGGCTTGTGACCAAGTAATTACAGCTGCATGGGTCAATTGATCAATTTAAGCTGTTTTTGACGCTGTTGGTCCCTGAATTCGTGAGTGTATCCCATCCACCCCGGTCGTCCCGCCCCGTTGACGGGGCAGTTGGGAAAAATTGTTGCATCGACCCCGGTTGAGCCGACCCGTCGTTTAACGGGGTGGATGGCACAGATCTAGTCGCATCTACCCCGGTGCGTTTTTAATGAAGTGGACAGCACATATTGAGTAGCATATGCCCCGGTAGTGTTTAAAGAGATTTTTCATTTTCTTACACATTTTGTATGTCAGCTAGAAAACGCTTTATGTCTTTGAAGTACCAGGTAGCAATAACTCTGTAAGAGCTCATCTAACCCGTTGTGTCAGCTAGAACACGCCTTATGCCTTCGAAGAACCAGGTTGTCATAACCCCCGTTAAACGATCGGGTCGTCACTACCGGGGTCGATGCAACTATTTTTCCCAACCACCCCGTTAACGGGACGGGACGACCGGGGTGGATGGGATGCACTCGAATTCGTCACCATCTTTATAAAGACCTCACTGTGCCTCGGAAAGTACATTGAACCTCTTCTCTTGGCTGGCATTAATGGATCTTAGACAGTCATAACGGGTCGTCAGAAGCCCGAAACTCTAACTTGTACAAGCAAGGAGTATCGTTTGACCCAGTAACTGGTTGTAGAAGTCTGATAAGCAGTCGCTCCATGTAAAATACTGTTATTCAGGTGCATTCGATTGGGCTGGAAGTCGGCCCCAACATAGTTGTGAAAAGGCTGAGCAAATGATAATGATAAGTTCCTTTGTAACGAAAGCACTCGCTTTCGTTACAAAGGATTAATGCTCAAAAATCCTTCCTCAGTACTCACTGAGGAAGGATTTTTGAGCATTAATCCCCAAAAGGACCATATAATAGATATAGGTTTGTATTGTTTGTTGATCATTTTTGCCTATGCAAGATCAAGATCGAGTAAATGGCTTGTATTATCCTGAACGTAAGTTAATAGTTAAATCGATGCCAAAGAACAAATTAAATCCCCTGAATTTGCCCGAAAAATATATCGTATTTTTCACTTCACACAAACAACCGAATGAAAGGGTATTTGGATTTATTAATTATATTGGTTGTATACCGTATCTGTCACCAATTATATTGCACGTCAGTGAAACCCCTTTACATTGCGGCCGCCATTTTCCCAAATTGCCAGACTCAAATCACACAGTTCACATCTCATTTACCCTGTTTTTACGATTTTGTGCCATCTTTTTAAAAGACAAACTCCAACGGAAATTATATCATCTCTGTTTGTTCTTTGGGTTTCTTTTTATTTGTTAATATTTTCAGATGTAAGTGTTTTATGAGATAATGCTAAGTTATTGCGGATGAAAATATGGTCTACTCTATATTAAGAGTTAAATAGTTTTGGGATACATAAGTAAAACTTAAACATAAAAGAATTGTGACTGACACTTGACATTGAAATAATATGTGTGAAATAAAAATAAAAAAAACGAAAACATTTTGAATTAAATAAACGCCGTATAGAAAAATAATTATTATATTAATCGTAATTTTAATAACATAAAATATTATTTTATCTCCTCAAATTGTAAACGTTTTTATATTAACACGTATTAACAACAACAAAAAAGTTGATTTCAGGACACGACAGGAAAAAAGAACTCATCAAGATATACCAAGCACATTAAATACGTATTATCGAAGCTAAGGCAAAAACAACCCAAGCAAAGTTAGTTAAATTTATGTTGGGCTTGGACCACCCCCACTCAATTAAGAAAGAGTTTACAAAATCGATCCACATTTTCCGCAGATATCATGGGAAATACATACAAGAAAAAAACCGGCCAAGTGCGAGTCGGACTCGCGCGCAAAGGGTTCCGTACAAACCGGTAGGTATTCTCGGTTTATGCAGAAGGTTCATGTTTATGAAAATAAATGTTTTTTTTTTAATTTTTATATTTCTGTTGATTAAATGAAAGGTAAATTGCAGTTTACGATTTATGACGTTTTAAAAAAAAACGACTTACTGGATTTCGTTCAAACCAATTTTCGGTGGTAGTTTACATGGTAATGTACATCATACATTTTTTTTAGTTTTATCATTCTCTTATTTTAGAAGTTACGGGGGGGGACACACACATTGTACCAGTTTGGAAGTGTCTCTCGCGCAAACTATTCAGTTTAGAAAAAAATGATAATAGAAACCTCAATACCATTTTTGAAGACCTATTCATAGATACCCCACACCTATGGGTTAGATGAAAAAAACCATTTTTGAGTTTCAGTTCTATGTATGGGGAACCCCACGATTTATTGTTTTTTTTTCTATTTTTGTATGAAAATCTTAATGCGGTTCACAGAATACATCTACTTACCAAGTTTCAACAGCATAGCTCTTGTAGTTTTGGAGAAAAGTGGCTGTGACATACGGACGGACGGACAGACAGACAGACAGACAGACAGACAGACAGACAGACAGACAGACAGACAGACAGACATGACGAATCTATAAGGGTTCCGTTTTTTGCCATTTGGCAACTTAACCCTAAAAAGTGCCGAATTGAAAACCTCCTTCTTTTTGAAGTTAGTTAAAAATATTTTAATTGAAATCGATATAATCCTTTCCTTTTTCCACTCAAATCAACTCAACGTGGATTCGACTTATGCTTGCATGAGGGATTTTTCCATATTGGCTCTTGATTAAATGAGTCAACATGGACAAATCTCTCATGATAAGTGTAAGACGAAGCCAGCCACCTTATTTCACCTAATTATTGCAATACAACAATACGTACTATCACAGAAAGTAGATAGCATTACAATGGCTTTAATGTGATTATACAAAGGTAAGCATCCCTAAGCCTATTAATAGAGTTCGTGATACTATCGAATGTTAACAGTAGGATTTACTGGTATATAGTAATGTATTGTATTGTGTGGTTGGGTTTGTTTAAAGTACCGATCATGTAATAGGTTATACAAGGTGGCATACATCGACGCTCATCGATTCAGTATATGATTCTGGAGACCCTCCTGCACTGAAAGTTGGTCGTCGGTTAGTAAAAAACAAAATTGCCGTTTCATACATTTCCATCGCCTTGGTGTTCTTTTTATTATGAGTATTTTCTGTGTAACAGCTATCTTTATTTAATAACCGACGCAAGAGTATTGTGTATATATAGCGTATTTTAGATTTTTTAATATCAGAATCATTACTCACAGCATTTAATTTTCTCATAAAAGGAACGTTATATTATACTTATAAAGTGTTAGCAACTATGTTAAATTGTGCATAACAATATACAGCCGACTTGCTACTAGCCTATTTGTCATATACAAATAAAACAGCCGACTTCTTTTAAAAGGAAGCCCACAAAACTTCATGCTAACGAGAATATCCTTCATAACGTTTTACAAAAATTATCATCAAAGGAAAAAACAGTCTCACATATAAAATTCTAAAGGGAAAATCTTTTTGCATTCACATCCTCAACCTAATGCGTTTAGATAGTTAGATATTAGTACTTCCTTTAAAGCCTAGGCTTAGCGTAAGACTATTAGGTCAAGTGGCGGTCGTGTGTGGCTTCTTGTTAAGCCTGTTACATTAATAAGAATCCTGGAAACTTTTGCAGACTTAAATGCAGAAGAACCTCTGTGTGGGTGATGACTCGATGTGGGATGAAGTTGATTTAGTAGAGGTGGTTAAAATCCGAAGGTTTGTGGCACGTAGTTTTGTTAAAGAAAGTAGGATTGAAATAGTGGATGATGGAATGAAAACGAATGATAGCATTATAGTTGACATGGGAGAATGAAAGAGTAGAATTTGCTGCATAAACTCAAAGTAACACGGAATAAGGGCAGGTAGATGCTGTCCGCAAAGATGAAAATAATAAAAAAGATAATTAAATTATATTAGTAGAACTTATAAACAGTTTACAATAACAGAGAAAATAATAAAATATATTATTAAACACAAATAATAATAGATAGAGAACGAGACTTTATTGTTAAAACAGCACAAATTGGCATTCAGATAGGAACGTGATATGCCGAAACGAAATTAACTTTTATGACACAAACTTATAATTTACCACATTTTATGAACATATCCCTAAATATAGACTAAGTTAATAAAGTAACAAATTCAGTATTAACACCGCACGTTTTCATATTACGTTCAATATTTGCTGTATATTTTTACCCCAAACAGCTCTGAACCGTTGTTATTATGATTGTAAAATACGTAAAAACATTGCAAACAAGAACAGGTTTAGCCTCAAAATGTTCTTTTATGCTTATTGTTTGGTTTTTAATAGTATTAAAAAGATTTGCATTAGATTGGGTCTGACTTTATTGCAGAGAGATTTTGCTATTCACAAAACTTTTGACACAAAAGTGTTTGACAAACAGTGGAAGTTTTCTCACCTTGAGTGGTAATTCAATTATGACGAATGTAGGGATTTCTGTAGGTCTTTTTCTTAGTGAAGTAGGCACTTTAAGTGAATATTATTAAGGATTTTGACAGTAATTTCTTTCTATTTTATACATATTTCCAGTAAGTTTTTAAAAATGATTTGTTAGCTCTTTTGAAAACATCACTTAAAATATCATGGGCTTTGATAAAACTTAATTTAATCTGTCATATACAATTACAGTTCTGAATTGGGACTATCAAAAAAGTCTCGAATTTTAAAATATAAAATAAACCATTCCGAAATCTTAGATGACACAACGCATTTTTAGCTAAGATCTAAAAGAACAAAATTATAGAAGTCTCTCTTAAATATAAAAAAAAGTTCTCTCAAACAGCTAATGATGTTCAGGAAAACACAAAACAACTTCTGAGCATGTTACCCAAGGGAATAAGACGTAGCAATGTCCAACCTTCCTCATGTAGTTCAAAAGAAACTCGAACAACACTTGTAGAAACACCTGCCCTAAACTCTTTCAAGGTTCAAACTTGAACGCAAGAGCCATCAACGGAAGTGGTAACGCTTTTGGGCGGTCAAGTGAAAGGTTACCGCGGAACGCACTTTGAATACATATTACCGTTTTTCTCGAGAGTACCCCAAAGTTATGTAGGCAAGGTCAGAAAAGAAGCGACAAGCGGGCTAATCAATAGTTGCTGAAAGAAACTGTTAATTGTTTACTTGAAAAGTTTGTATTTAAGAAAACAACTCACGTTCGCACTCCCTAAAGAGTTAGACAAAGTGTATTTTGTTCAATTTGTCGAAGAAGTTTTTTTTGTAAAATTGTGTCTGAATCCTCCTATCTAACCGCGCATTTAGGTTCACCCATATTTTATTAGTTTAAATGTGTATATTGACGTTGTTTGAGACTTTAGTTTTAGCTATTCTGTTCACCTGTTTAGCAAGTTCTCTAAAAGTTTTTTTATGTAACTTGTGTTTACAACTTGTTTTAAGACCGAAAATACTAGACACAAAATGTAGGATACATATGTTATAACTGGATGTAAACATGGGGCTATCTCGATTATGGTCTATCGTGTAACTCAGTAACGGGGTTGTGGGTGTTAGATAGACAGTCGCTGCGTTTAAAATACCTGCGGCCTGCAGCCGACCCAACTTAGCTAGGACACGGCTATTCAGATGATGATCATGATAATAGATTCAAAATTGTATGCGTTCATTTTATTAATTGCAAGACTATTCTCATTTTTATGATTTACTAGCTTCTGCCCGCGACTTCGTCCGCGTAAAATTTTTGCTCCCCTGACCCTTTCCGTCGGATTGAATTGTCTGACAGGTTTTAACCATTTTTCGTTGCTGCTCCGCTCCTCTTGATTGCAGCGTGATGTTATATAGCCCTTAGCGTTCTTCAATAAATAGGCTACCGAACACAAAAAAAAAAACCATTTAGACTTGTAGTTCCTGAGATTAGCGCGTTCAACCAAACAAACAAACAAATAAACTCTTCAGCTTTATAATATTAGTATAGATTTCAAGATACATTCGAAAATTTGCAAACAGCATTTAGATGTATCTTGAATCCGCATCTCCATATATCTTCCTTTAGACAAGAGACCTCATTACACTAGTCCTGTCAGAAATTGCTACTTTAACCGAAAGATAATTTATATTTCCATTTTAAATTGTTAACTACTCTACTTAGAACGCACTTACGCGAAGCTCATTAATCATTACAGTACTATCTCGAAGCTACTAATTGTTAATTTTCCGGGATTGTATTTTCATTTCTAATTATATCTTTCTTAGAGAGCGTTAATAATTCTTCATCTGTTTCCGATTATTATTAATCATCAGTTTTCCGTGATTTAAATGTAGTTATATCACTTTTTAGACTGGTTCTACTCGATCATAATAAAACTCAGTTAAATTGACTAACACTTACAAATTCTTGGTCCATCTCAAACTGACTAGCCTTTTTCCAATCAATGTTAGGATTGGCTTTCATTCTAACCAGATGCAGCAGGATTCCAGTAACTAACTTAACTAAGTGTAACTGACTTTCACAAACCAGACACTGGGTAACAAGATACCATTTGGTAAGACTGGTTGACAGACCTTCGAGATTCAGATAAACCATAACAAATTTCTATGTATGTATCTGGTTGCTACTAGACTATCTAAAAATTGTGAATGACCTTTAGCATTTCAAATAGTTGCAGCTCTAAAATTCTAAAACTCAGTGCACCACACGTATATATATTTTAGTGTCGCAAAAAATTCAGAGGTGTCACCGTACATATTGACTTTAACGTCACAACGGTAAACATGAACCAGGTACCGAATAAAAGTGGTCAAAGTGAGAATATCTTTTGTAAAAAACACACGTATCATTTTTTGTTGCACATGATGCGAAAGGCTCTAACAAACGTTTTGAGGGTGCAGCTTCCATTTATGAAGTAACAAAGGACCCGACACTTGGTGCTGAGCAATTTGTGGAGAGAATGTTGATACCTGTAAGAAGATTTTACAAGGACTTCAATGAAACCCTGAACCTGTGTAACGCTGAGCTTTAAATTTGTCCCTCAATAATATCATTCAGATCCAGCCCGTCCCTTGCTGCCCTCTAACAGCGATGCCCTAAGCTGAGATCCGTACCCAAAGGGCGTGCTCTAAGCGAGTGGTCGCATTAGTTTTAAGTTTTTCAGCCCTGGCTGGAGGCCTTAATTTATCACGGTAGCTACAGGTAAGTCCGGTTAAGCAGCCTCATAGGTTGACCAGCAAGATGTCGTTTAAATAAATTACCTGAACCAGTACCAATTTTGTTGATTCTGGTAAATGATAAAACACCAAAACGTTTAATTACGAATGCTCTTTAAAGGAGTGACATAAGTAATATAGGACTGCATAAAACTGACTACAAATAATAATTATGCTTCATATTTTAACTACGTAAGTAAGGCTATGATTTACAACACAATAACACCAAAAGGAACCTCGTAATTAACAATGAGGCATAATCGCAATTTTTTCCTTCAGTCTTCTACTTCCAAACTGACAAGCGGCTGATACGTTGAATATTTTGTCGTCAATGTGGACCAAAATGGATTATTCGATGAAACAAACAAATATTAGATACCAAAGCTATTCTGGTTTTGCGTGCCATACATTTGAATGCATAATACTGCTTGTAAAACGAATATTTCTGATGGCGAAATTATGCATTCGTGTTCCAAAAAGGTAGACAAAACAATGATTTATGATACCGAAGTTTAGGTCAGGGACAAATCCACAATGGGTATGGGAAATGCCGAAAGTCTCACATTTGTTGAGTGACGTATAAATGTTTGGCCCACTTACGATAAATGTAGAAGTTGAAAACAACCTCTAGGAAGACGTTAAATGAAACTGAGTCCTTGAAACAACGATTGGTGAAGTGAAATGGAAATAACAAGCAATGTTCATTTCGTATGATACGAAAAATGTTATGAAACTGGAATGGTTTAAGTAAAAAAGATCTCAAATTAGACGTAAGATTTTAGAACGCAAATAAAATTGTTCCCATTTAAGAATTTTCTATTGCATAAAAATCTTCTCTGCCTCGTTGGTCTAATGGTAGCAAGCGCTTCTGCTGAGTTTTAGGTCCTGGGTTTGTTTCCAGGTCGGGCAAAGTGTTATTGGGGTTTTCTGAAATTTCTCAGTAGCAGCCAGGAGTCTGGATTTGTGCCCGGTTGATGCCGATAGGCTCGCCCCCTATTACATAGGACTTAAACATAACAGGCGAAATGAGGGTGTACTATAGGTACACCTCTGTCCAACCCTTTGGGGAAATAAGGCGTGATTTTATGTTTAAAAATCTTCAATCCACTGACTGGCAGACATAGTAGTAATAGTTTAAATTAACTGTTGGGTCTAGAAGTATGAAATTATACCCAGAATACCTTATCTATCGTAAGCAAAAAGTATTTTTTTCCTAAAATTCTTATTTAGATTTTGCAAAGTGATATATTTTTTTGAAAATCAGACTATTTTTATATTTATTTAACCATTTATGTACACACATATATAGACAGACAAGAAGAAAAGAACAGAAAAAATTGTACAAAGTTGATGATCATATTTCTACTTCACTAATCGAATTTAAGAAACTTTTCATTAAAAAAATATTTATGATAAAAAATCTCTATGTCGCACACGGACAGTTAAAAGTGCTATTTAAACCTGTAGAACATGGCACAGTTAAAGTGCTGCACGTAAATGAACACTTATTCAATTACGGACCTGTTCAGTTTATGTCTAGAAATTCTTCTTTTCCCTGCAAAAATCCATTAGGCAATCTGAGTACAGCCAAAGAATCTTTTTGATAAAGGAGTCCTTTTAGTAAAACCTTTCTGATGAGCCCTGAGAATAATTGAGGAGGTACAGCATCTAATTATGGAAACTGAAAAGAGGTACCTACACGAACTAAGGTAGAACTGAAATCATTTTTTATTCAACGTTTTTCGTGAGAATTTGAATGGTTGTCGGGAAAGGGCAATCGCTTTTTGTATTCTTTGTGATTCTGATGACTTCAGCAGTTATGACAATATGTGATAAAAATAATCAAAATAGATGAATCAGTTTCCGTTTCCTATCTGACTACTCTAAGATGAAAGGCCGAAACAAACTCACAGGTCACAGTCTCTTTTAAAGTCCAGACATAATCTTTGTCAGATCACGTGAAGACCATATGAATTGGTGTCCGAAGTGGTCTTTTAAGGAAAGAACGAGACAACTTGAGTGGACCTGTCCAATCAGTGCACGCATTTGTCAGTATCAGTCAGGTTGGATGTCTTCCTTGGAAATTGATATGAAGAAGCACAAAAAACATTTACTTAACTAATTTATTACGCAGCTTCTATTTTTATTTGTGTCAGCATCATTATCTTGTAATTTCAGTTGAAGAGGACACTAACTAACATAACATCCTCGATCCACACCATTAAGCTCACACTCTCTAATTTCAAGGGTACTATACCCACTCATTTCAGGGGTAACAAACACCTCCATAATTTCAGCCCACCTAAATGTTTACCCATAAATAAAATTTCCATTAAAACCCCGCTAACAACATAACCTAGTCCTTACCGAGCTCATAAAGGCTGTATATTACAGCATTGTGTAATACACAGTGTTTGTTGAACGAGCGTAACTTTTATAATAAAGACGGAGAGTGGAGGAACGCCTATAGACGCGTAAGTGGCTAAGCTCCCAGAAGAGAAATTCGAATGTACTTGAGTACTTTGAAGTATGGTATATGTTAATGGACGCACCTGCTGGTAGGTAATGTAGGAGGTAATTTGGCTGAAGGTAATGTCCGTGTTTGAGGATGTGAGGAGGATGGTGACAAGACCTAGGTTGATGGTATAGGAGGAATGGAGAATTTTAAATATAGTACTTCTGGCTGATGAGCGTTTAGTGGTTTATGCTTAGGATTATGGAAGCTGAGTTAAAAGAAAATTAAGCTTCGAACGACAGACATTTATATTTGATGGCAGAGAAATCGACGCCCACGATATATTTAATAACAAAAAAAAGGAGGAGGGTAAAGATTAGAACATTTTTCGCCTATCGACGTTATGTTATTGTGTTTATGTGAAATTTAGGTATCGACCTTTAAATCTATTCTCAAATAGTAAGAAACGAAAATAACAAGTCAAATAAAAAATAAGCAAAATTGACAAATCCGTTGAAATTTTGTTATTTTAAGCACTTTTTATAACTTTCATCCACACTAATACATCATATTATAAATGCAAAAGTAACTCTGGCTATCTGTCTGCCTCGCTTTCCTGCTAAAACTACTGAACCGATTTAAATGAAAGGATACCGGCGAGAGAATTGTTGAATTTACTAAGTTTTGTCAAATCAAACATAAGTACCTACTATTAAAGTCTGAAAAAAGAAAATCATCATAATAAAGACCTTATTTGACTAGATTATTGATGCTTTAAGAAATAATCATGGCTTAGTTTTTTTTTCTTTCTTGCTCGACTTCATGACTTTTGGCTAAGCGATACTTTTAATGTTGCCATGTAATATAAATCTTAGTCAACTTACATACGCTGAAGCTTTACGTATTGCATTAATATACTTAGGAGATATATTTCTGTATCAGAATACAAATGTTAAAATAAAAATGATTGCTTGTGCTAAAGATTATAGCGGTCATATTTTTTTAATACGTACATATGACATCGTAGTGCAATTCGAGTATGGCAATATCGCAAAAAAAAAACATGACATTTCAATTGTCAATCGGCCGGCACTGATAACTTGTTGTTGTTGATTGTTTGCCTATACGAAGACATTTTTTTGTGACTCTGGATTCCGATTCTGCCTGATACCTTGGATTTTGCTGTGTGTGCATCGATTTGTTTATCACGATGAGTAGCCGTGTAAGGCCTACACGCATCATGTGTGTCAACTGCAACATATTATGTGTCAATAAAATGCGCCGATACCCGGCATTGACACTTAACTCGAGAGTTGGATGTTGCGCTCATACAATGACTGAAGTATGGTATCTAGGATGGGCCAGACATCAACCATATATCACAGCACCCGCAGGTTTTCTTGATGACATTGTGGTTAGAGAAGATGAGAAATAAATATTTAAAAAACAAAGTTGTTTTTTTTTATCTACCCTTATCATGTAATGAATCATACCATATCTATAACTAACTGCTCTAAATATAGTTGACTAAGATTATTAAATAAATATTCTTCTGAACATATAATTAAGAAGGTAAGTACCTGCTTACTTACTTACGTGGACCATGTGGCAGACCTACGCACGTCGCGCGTCGGTTGGACTTAATATTCTGAATATACGTAGTCCGTAGTTTATTTTATATAAAAAAATGCATTTTTATCAATGATATTTTGAGCAATATGTAGGTATTTCTATACCTAAATCTTTTTCAATAAGTCTTGTTGACGAGACATAACCTCTAAAACTTCAACCTGAAATATCTTAAATTCCTGACTTCCTATAAAAGTATAACTGAAGAGAAAACTGTTCAGCAATTCACACTGATACAGGCCTGTTGGTCTAGTGGTTAGTGACCCTGACTGCTATGCCGGAGGTCGTGGGTTCGATTCCCACCCAGGACAAATGTTTGTTTGATGAGCACGATCATTTGTTCTGTGTCTGGGTGTAATTTATCTATGTATGTATTTAGAAATACTAGTGATCGCCCATTGGTCGAAATTCGACCGTACTTCATTTGAATAGGCATACATTATTAAATGAAAAAATATAGATAATAATAAATATAAAAAAATAATATGGTTATATTTGACATTCAGTAACACTATAGACAAATTGTTGACGCTGTACTACTGTGGAGAGGGTTCGCTGGCGGGATGGTGATGGCCAGGACCAGAACGTAGGTGTAATGAGTAAAGAATACTTCTTCAGGACTCTCTTCTTTATTTTCTTAATACTTCTTAACTGTTGGATATGGAACAATATGGAATGAATAATCACAGAAATTTGTTCTGTTTTTATAGAATTTTCCCTATTATTTTTAATTAATTATGACGGTTCCAAATGTCATAATTATGGTTATAATTATGACATTTGGAACAGTCATAATTAAAAAACCACCTGTACAATCTATGACCAGCCTGTACAATCGTGAGGCATACAACCTCTACAGTTTGCACACGACACTAAGTTTTGTATGGGGAACTTACTAATGCCATACTTGACACTCCCCATAAAACCACAAAAAATATTTCTTATATATCTAAACTAAATTCCTATCGTCGCTAATACAAATAATATTAAAGATAAAAAATATTCTCGATATGATCATAGATTTTAAAAATGAAATAGGTTATATATCTATAAAACTAATTTATTATCTATGATTATACTTGACATTTGACATTCAGATAAGACTATAGACACAAAATCAGGCTTACCAACTTAGGGGGTTTCCCAAATTTAGGGGATAAATAAGAGGATTGAGATTTTTTAGGGGCGTTCCATTTTTAGGGGTATTCTTAGGGATTTTTTGCCATCTTACATTTCTCATTGTGTTTTTGATTACAATAAAAGTATTGGCGACTTCTAGTACGGTTCCTCGATACTAAGAATGCAGAGTGAATGATTAACAAATGTCGCGTAATAAATATAGACAAATATTACTACTGTGTGCCGGTCTATGATTACTGAACATTCGTTGGTTATTTTCATCATAATTTTTTAGGGGATTTTTTTTAGTAATTATGGCAATTTTAGGGGTTTTTCTCTTAAGCTTTAGGGGTAAATATTTCTGGGTGTTGGTAACACTGCACAAAATAATAAAGACAGGTTTGGACCATAAACAAAAGAATATCTATGCATGTGTGTATTAGATACACGGTAATGAACAGTAGTGTGTGTAACGTGTTATTTATTGAAAATAATGTATTTTAACGCATAATTAAAAAAAAATATTAGCATTCGTCACTTCTTCTCTGTATAAACTATAAGTGTGCGAAATTTCATACTCCTCCGTTGGCCCAATTTTCGTAAAAAGGGATCCAAAGTTTTCGCTTCACGTATTAATATATAGATATAAGTATGTTTATCAGTTGTCTAGTACCCATAACACAAGCTCTGCATAGCTTGGGACTAGATGGCGTTGGGTGATAGTTGTGGAATATTATATTATTATTATTATTCAATCTCTATACTTTTACATATTTTTCATAGGAAGACGCTAAAAAAAATGTCAACAAAAATTTGTTCGGAAGTTCGCCACTGTTCTTTGGTACCAGATAGTTTAGAGCCTAGGAAAGGGCATAGGCTGCTTTTTATTCCGTGACTTTGTCTGTGTCCGCGATAGCCGACATTTATGGAGACGAAGTCGCGGGTAGAAGCTAGTTAAAAATACATTTTCAAGCGCTTTATGCACCATAACGTCAATAAATACTTTGAATTTTCATAACTAAGATAGGCGAAAAATGTACTAATGTTTACCCTCCTCCTTTCAACGTACTACATCCATGATAACAGAGTTTCCGTTGATGTCCCTGTATATTATTTTTTCATATCTTACACTTATTTCTGTAATGACTATAATTTTAAAAACACATGTATCACCACTGTAATATTGTAACTGCATATCATTTTGTTGCTTAAATTTTGAAGAAAATGATGGAAACATAGTCCGATCTATAATTACCAAAGTCGTTATTATTACACACAAAAAACATAAAATCATGACATTTTCTTATGGATCACGATCCTTACATACGATTTTTGTTTTCTTCATGTTCATGGTACGAGTAACCGGCGTGCGTGTGCATGCCGGTTACCAATACTATGTACAACATTACCAAAATATGAATAGGAATGTTACATTCTAAGCATCAACCATTTCAACCCCGATGTCATATAGTGGGATTTTTAACCGACGAAAAAAAAGGAGGAGGTTATCAATTCGACGCGTATATTTTTTTTTTTTATGTATGACCACGCATAACTTTGTACATGGTAAGACGATTGTGATAATTCTTTTTTTATTGGAAAGGGTATACTCCCAAGGTGGTTCCATATAAATTTGGAAAACAAAATCGAACCCTAAGGGTCGGAAAACAGGGGATGATTGATTGTTCACTCACTGATTGTAATGTATAACCACGCATAACTTTGTACAGAGTAGTCCGATTTTGATAATTCTTTTTTTATTGGATGGGGTAAACCTTGCCAAGTATTATTAGTACATTCAAGCCACAAAAAATATTAAATAAAAACTTTTTAACAAAAAATTAAACCGCCGAAAAAACTGAAAAGCATAAAATAATAAACCTTAAAATTTTGAGTCGGCGCTGAAAAATCAATGAACAAAGATCACTCAAAGCGCCGACTCATAATTTTAAGGTTTATTATTTTATGCTTTTCAGTTTTTTCGGCGGTTTAATTTTTGTAATGAAAGTCTCATTGCTGTTTGGAACGCTTCTTTTTTAGCACGACTTGTTATTTCTTATCATACTTTGTAAATCTAATTATGTTCAATAATTATTGTCTTTTCCTCATAAATTGGTAGTATCCTTTGCGTCTATCTCAAAGAACTAATAACATCACAGTCTTAGCCTGTTGAGCGCACCGATTATGGCAATTATTCTCCAATTAAACAGAAGCCTTGCTGCATCGGACGTTTCTCGACTACGAGACGGACTGGAAGAGACGTGATAATTACTTCCCCTTAAATAATGGTCCAGTAACGTGACAATCTGTAATTATCAAGGTCTTTGAGCGTAGTGTTGTTACTGTTTCGTTTGTGGTTAGTGAATAAACAAATGTTGTGTTCTGGGGGATCTTTTGATATTAACATTTACTTAACAGATAAGACACTGATATATCTATTTACACCTCACGCTCCATGATTCTACTAAAGTAGCTGTTACATCGAATCCAATATTGGTACTTAATTTATAACAATATTTTAGTAACATTTTGGTTCGGACAACTCAAATTTTGTCAAAACTTTTAACAAATTTTAACGATAGTATTGATCATCATTAAAACCAGCGTTATTCAGTGAGATAAAGTATTTCAAGACACGGTCAAGTTGAGAGCTATTAAATAGAACGTATTGAATAGTTTAAGACGCGATAAACTGCAATTTACGAGTTTAGATAAACATGGTAATAATGGGGTTTTAATAAACATTGCTTAAAGATAAATAATTATAAATCACTGTTTATCCGTAGCCTAATCAGACTATAATCTTCACATTCCTGGGAAACAGGTCACCTCTTAGTGAGAAGGAGTGGCTCATAATGCAACGCGCGGGCTGTATAATTTTGTAAATGAAAGGGATACTTGCTAACTAGCTGTTTTATTGTTCTCAATTTGAGGGCGTCCTAAAGCAGAATAATTTCTGCTTTTACAATAAAAATCACACGTGAAAATATGCCAAAAAGCAACCACCGAACGGAATTCAATGCTTCACATACATTTCAACATACAGGAAGGCCATGCTGCCAAGATAAGGTAGAGTGATACATACACATTTCAACGCACTCAAAATATACAGCCGCATAAGACCCGAATATCTCTCACAGAGATAACCTTTATATGGATTCTCAGCACACCTTGGGGACCCAGCTCGTAACACTGAGCGCGCACTGACGTATAAATGGGTAAATTTCTATGATTATGTCTATTTTTACAGCCTTTTTTCCAGCCGGGAAGTTTTAGATGAAAGTATCGACGCACCGTTTAATTTTTGTCGTTGTATGACATAGATTTGAATTTGGAAGGATTAGCCGCTTTGGAGCAGTTTGATTCTATTGTTTTTAGGCCAAATAAGATACAACTATGGTCTAGATAACAGCATTCTCAGCACGTGCAACATAATTGAGAACAAGCAAGACCGATCCTGCAAGGGACGCGAGATCTGTTCGAAAGAGTAACCGTGGCCCGGGCATATGGGCAACTGAAGGAAGTCGGGTGGGTTTTAGTCAGTAAAAGTCTGACACGGCCTTCCGGTCCACCCTAGAGCGGGAGACGTCATTGGATAATTTCCCACCCAAAAAAAAAAACAAGGCCAATACTGATGATCGATCTCATAATAGCCAATCATAATAAAGCAATGTGAAATAATTACACTTCATTTAAACGCAAATGATCTGAATAACAGAAATAAATCTTCCAACAGAATAAATACCGCGTATAAAGTTGCAATTTTCAATGTTTACTTTATATTCACTGTTTTATTTAACCTTTCATTCTCGTACAAATGCAATATCTACTATCAGTTTCCAATGCGAGACTTAATACGATTTCCAATTTAAATGCTGATTGAGAATTGAGAGATAAAGGTGAACTTACGGAAATATCAGAGCATTCCAGAGAAGATTAGAACAATTTTCGTACAGTGTCACGGATCGTTGAGATAGCTTCGAAGTTATTTTAAGGGTCTTTGACCTTGGTGTGGTTTGCGTAGATGTGTTGCGGTGTGTTTGTATAACTTCATTTGGATCTAGCCCCTCCCTTGCTGCCCTCTACCAGCGATGCCCTAGCCGAGGTCCGTACCCCACAGGGGGTGTTCTTAGCGAGTAGTCGCTCTAGTTTTAAGTTTTTTTAGCCCTGACTGGAGGTATTACTTTATTAAGGTAGCCACAGGCAAGTCCATTTAAGCAACCGACAACCTCATATGTTTACCTGCAAGATGTCATATAAAAAAAGTATGTATAACTAAATGACTGAGTGTTAGAAAACACTGGATATAAACCAGTATTTAACTTGCCATGGTTCTAGGGTGATAAGGTAAATAAAATCATTTGTGGCTATCAGCGTATACCTGCCTCTATTCATCATCTGCTTAGCCTTTTCCCAACTATGTTGGGGTTGCCTTCCAGCTTAACCGGATGCAGCTGTGTAACAGTTTATTTTTATGGAGTGACTGCCTATCTGACCTCCACAACCCAGTTACTGGGTAATACGATACCGCTTGGTAAGACTGGCTGTCAGTCTTTCGGGTTTCTGACGACTCGTAACGACTGTCTAAGATCGACGAAAAATAGCCGAGACCAACGGCTTAACGTGCTTTCCGAGGTGTGAAAGGGTCTTGGTATGTAAAGATGGTCACCCATCCACGGACCAACCCCGGCAAGCGTAGCTTAACCTGAACGATCAACCCGTGCGGCTGTTATTACTTAGCCACAAGCCCTTCCTTAATAGGAAGGGCTTGTGGCTAAGTAATAACAAATTAATGATGATCAATGATTATTTATATCGCATAATTGCGATATAAATAATCATTGATAGTCACTTGTAACTTGGTTTCTGCTATTTAATGTACCTAGTTGGTAAATGCCTGTCAAAGAAATCGCTCCGTAATATCCATTTTGTAGCCCTCTAATAGAAAAACAACTGGTGTCAGACAAAAAGTTTGCATACGCGAAGCAGACAAAAAACATGTACACATTTCGGTTTCGTTTACTCTTAGAACCAGATCCAATAAGTGTCTTTTTTTTTTTTTTTTCAGGATGGGCAATCATCAAATTACTTCTCCCGCTCTGGGCGGAGCGGGAGGGCGTGTCAGACTTTTACTGACTAAAACCCACCCGTGTTCCATCAGTTGCCCATGTGCCAGGGTCACGGTATCTCTTTCGAACAATCACGCGACCCCGGCAGGCATATCGGTCCTAGTAGACCCCTACACTGCTGCTGACATCTCTTTGAGGCGCGCGTGGAACACTGCGCGCCGTCGACCCGAGCTTGGTCCTTACCGGGCGGCGAGCTACCCATTGCTCGCCACCCGCAAGCTCGCGCCTACGGTGGCCGGGAGTCCGCTATTGACTCCCGACGCCCGGGGCGTCTCCTCCTGCGGCGGCTAGGGACGTGAGGGCGCAGAGACTGCCACTCCCTCACGCGCCCCGCCTCCTCCTTCGCGAGCATTACTGCTTCGCAGAAGGAGGTGACGGCTTCCCATTCCCTCTCGCTCCGTACCATGGCTCGCACCAGGGCCGGACGCGAGAGGTCGCCGCCGCCGATCGCCTCCACGAGGACACGGCGGTGCTCCGCCCAGGCAGGGCACACCTCCACCGTATGCTCCACCGTGTCCTCCAGACGATCCTCGCAATGGAAACACCCGGACGTATCCTCCCGCTTTATCCTGAACAGGAACCCACCGAAGCACCCATGCCCGGTGAGAACCTGCGTCAGGCGGAAGGTGAGGACGCCGTGGCGCCTCTCTATCCACTCCTCAAAGAGGGGACTTACCGCCGCAATTGTGGCGTGCTCAAATAAGTGTGTCTATGCCTCATATTTTTTTTATATTTTGTCTCTACTCAGTATATAAGAATTGAAATGAAATTAATTCATTTGCCAGAGAATAGAGGTAACACCACCGTACACAGTAATTTTACCTGTGTCGGCCCAACAGCAACCGTAACGTTAAAAGAATAAAGATTATTGTGATATTGATAGACGTGTTACTGACAGCAACCCATTAGCAACCTTAAGTAACTGAGAATTATTACTTTGATTTTGACAGTAACCCAAAATCAGAGCTAAAATATCTGTGAACGGACTGTACGTATGTGAACAGAATTCTGAAGAACAGCTTGTATAAAATATTTAAAACATATTAAGCCTATTAAACTACTTTAGAATCTAACCATTCGTTAGTGAAAAGCGTCGATAGTCTAGAGGTGACTAAGACATTCCATTTAGTTTAGGATGAGATTGATGTTAGAACTAAGGAGTCACGATCACCACTAATGAGGCAACTACTCAGTTGGAAGAAAATTAGCTTTGGTTCAGCGAGGTTTACGAGAACAACTTGGAATATTGTCTTATATTATATATCTAGGTAACGTATAAGTACCAGGAGCCAGTGCGTGATTCGTGACAAATGCACAATCTAAACGTTACGTACCTAAGTTACGTTTACGTTACATGTTCATCTTTTCAAATGGTTTTTTAATGGGTATACGAAATATATTGTAACATTTAACTTTTTCGACACGGACAATTAGTATCAGCCAACGATATGGTTTACCTGCACTGGGCCCTCATGAAAGATTACAACCTACTCCTTCACAAAAGATCGGAGACCTGTGTCTCGGTAGTGAGAAAATTATAAGTTGACTAGCTTCTGCCCGCGACTTCGTCCGCGTCAAATTTTTGCTCCCCTGACCCTTCCCGTCGCATCGATTTGCCTGCTAGTTTTCGTCCACGTCGTTTTGAGTTATAGTGAGTTAACCTTAAAAGATAGACATATGCTCTCGCGGACTTTTTTTTAGAACTTTTTAAAAGGAACAATTCCGTCATACATGATTTTTGCGTTACTTTAACCGTTTACGCAGCGCATGCAACGGAAACTCTCAAAAGGAATAAATTTTCCCCGTTTTTGCAACTTTTTTCATTACTGCTCCGCTCCTCTTAGTTGTAGCGTGATGTTATATAGCCTATAGCCTCCCTCGATAAATAAGCTACCCAACACAAAAATAATTTTTCAATTCGGACCAGTAGTTCCTGAGAATAGCGCGTTCAATCAAACAAACAAACAAACTCTTCAGCTTTATAATATTATTATAATAATATAAGTATAGATTATGATAGTTAGGTACGGATATTAATCAAATCTTAAAAAGAAGTAAATATTATGTGCATTTCCAATGTTTAAAATCGTTCTGATTTACGTTACTTCCTTGTATTCGTGCTAGCCCACAGTATTCAAGAGATACAAACACTAGTCCTTATGGTTATTGGTGAATAAAACCCTTCGATGGAACTGCGGCCATAGGCGAGCCTTTAGTCGTGCACAATCACTTGGAAAACTGGGATTGAAGAAAGGTACTCGCTGTTCCTCACTGTCGACGGCTTTTTGGTGGCACTACTCCAACACACAGTCCAGAGACGTCCCTGATTGGACACTTAGCACTGACACAGAATTGTTGAAAGTCTTTGTAGGTAGGTTTTGTCAGAACATGGTTGATTTATGTTTTATAGCCGGCAGCGGATCGCACGCGCCATATTGCTTCTGAGCTCTTGACTGAGTTGTTCAGGGATTGATTGAATCCCGAAGGAAATAAATTAATGGAATTCGAGGGATGGTTTGGAATGAGGAAGTTGTGTGATTGTGCATTAGTCAATTGAATGTTTTTATTTATTTTGATACTTAAACACTAGTGGACCTCCGATCCACTCTCTTATTCTTTCCGTAATTATAATTGAATGTTCGATCTACTGTGTTCGATACCCAGATTGGGCAACGTGTACCTAATTTGAAACTCCCATCAGAATTTCTCAATAATAACACGAAGTTTGGATTTGAATTCGATTGATGGCAATAGGCTCGCCGATTATTATATTTGTCTAAAAAAATATACATGGCGAAATTTGGGTGTACGTTGACCTGTGCTTATACTTTTGTAGAAAACAGAAGTAATTTTCTTCTATTCTTTAATAAAAGACAGTTTTATTTTAGTATCAATCCATGATCTACCTTCAGGTGTTCAGTATTTTTATTCCTTGCTTCAGAACCGTCTGTGTAGAAGTTTGTGGGTGTAGATTTGAAAAACTTACCAACGAACTCCCGTCCACTGCCTCGCGCACCTCATGGGCTCGGCGTCGTGTCCAGTCGCCCTAAATCCAGCTAAAACTTCACTGCACATGTATTTCCACAGGTGTTGGTTTTTATTTCTCGTCTCTTGTTGGGGGTTGTAGCACGAAAATCACAGAAGGACCATTTCTTATTAGAAAAAAGTTTTTAGCGCGCGGAGCACGTTGTATTACGAGTTGAGCCGCATAGTTCAAGTGAAAAAGCACGCGGAAGAGCGGCGCTACTGTCGCCCTTCGTACACCAATCGGATTGCTCAGCGAATAGGCGATAAGCAAGCCGACAATTTAATCAAATCAGACCCTTATTACTACACACAAAGGCTTGAGTACTAGTTGTGGGGTAAAAAAACTATTCAAATTCCAAAAACTAAATGCCTAATACCTATCTTATAGAGAACGGTACGTAACATGCCGCTCGCCTTAAAAGAATGGGTTTCTTTTAACCTTAGGTTACAGACATTGTAAGAATGTTTCACTCGAAAGAGGAATGAAAAAAAAAGGCTACGAAAGCAGAAAAGCCCAAAAAAAATAAAAGTTACTCTTACTCTAGATTACCTAACTAAGATTCGCAACAATATTAAGGAAAACTTACAAACTAATTATTCTAAGGGCAAAGGACATATTTTAACTACTGAGCGTTTCACAAAAGTTTTGCCCATTTGTAAAGTTACGACACGAGTAACATTGTCGGAACCCGGATGAAGAGCATGGACACGAGCCAGTCTCCACTGTAATGGTGGGACATTATCGTCACGTACAACGACAATAATACCTTCACGGAGTTGCGAGCCGCGATCTCGGAACCATTTATTACGTTGTTGAATTTCATGTAAATATTCCCGACTCCAACGTTTCCAAAAGTGTTGCACACATTGTTGTACCCTACGCCATCTAGTGAGTCGATTTGGAACATTCTCGTATAGTGGGAGATCTGGTAGGGTCGTCAACGGACCTCCTATTAAAAAATGCGATGGTGTTAAGGGTAACGGATCTAATGGGTCTGCACTTAATAAACAAAGTGGACGTGAATTGAGTACCGCTTCGATTTGACAAAGAAGGGTGTGCATCTCATCATACGTTTGAGTTTGCGTACCGAGGACTCGATGTAAATGATGTTTGAAACTTTTCACTCCGGATTCGAAAAGGCCACCAAAATGCGAGGCATAAGGAGGTTGAAAATGCCAAGTGATACCTTGTTCTAAAACCTTACCATTAAGAATGGCTTGAACCGAATCATTACGTAAAAAAGTAAACAATTCTTGTAGATAATTATTACAACCAACAAAGTTCCTTCCACAATCAGAGTAAATGTCAGTGCATAAACCTCTACGGGACGTGAAGCGTCGCAAGGCTGCTAAAAATGCTTCAGTTGACAACTCGGACACGAGTTCGAGATGTATAGCCTTGACGGACATACACACAAAGACAGCTACATAACATTTAATAATTTTTGCATTTCGAACTTTATTTGCCCGAACGTAGAACGGACCCGCGAAATCAACAGATGTTTTTAAAAATGGCCGCTCGGGGCGCACTCTGACGGCCGGCAGTGGACCCATGCATGGTTGCGGATTCAAGGGGCGAGCACGAAAACAACGAACGCAGCGATGTATGCGTGTACGTATAGCGTCACGACTAGACATTATCCAATAATTTTGAAGTAGAATGTATTGTACGGATTGTGGACCAGCATGTAGATGCGTGATATGTGTATGATCAATGATTAAATTTGTAAGATGATGTTTCTTAGGCAGAATCAATTGGTGTTTGGAAACAAACGGTAAAAGTGATTTGTGAATCCGCCCACCAACACGCATATTATTTTTGTTATCCATGAAAGGATTAAGTCGTCGTAATTTAATTGATGGATATTTTCCATGTGAAATATTTTTTATGTCTTCGGAAAAACATGAATGTTGAACTAAATGGATAAGTCGATTTAAACAAAAATTAAACTCGGACACAGTTATGTATTTTGGATAGAAAATGTGCAGCTTCTTACATTTATTATAGAATCGGAATAACAGTGCTGTTATTCTAACAAGTTTGCCTAGAGTAGAGAATCTTGTAATATACTCACCTACCAGATCAGACGGTACTGAGGTGGAGGGGTTTGATACTATCGACAACGGTAGATTACGTTTGTCTTCAGAGACTTCTGGTAATTTCTTGGGACTTGGCCAAAAACTAGAATCTCGCGCGACCCACCAGGGCCCCTGGAGCCACATTTTATTTTGTAGAAAACTTGTAGGAAGCATTCCTCGGGAAGGTGCGTCAGCTGGATTGTCAGCAGATGGAACATGTCTCCAACTATTAGCCGGAAGCCGGGATAAGATTTCGCTAGTGCGATTGGAAACGAATGTCTTCCACTCGTGTGGTGGAGAACGAAGCCACGCTAACACGATGGATGAATCGGTCCATGCATACACCTGATCACAGTTTATGTGCTTATCATACACACTCCTAACTTTATCAATCAACTGTGATAACAAGACAGCCGCGCACAACTCAAGTCGCGGGATCGTAAGAACCGGTTTTATAGGTGCTACACGCGTTTTTGCGAGAAGAAGAAATGTTTTAACGTTATCACTATTATCGGATATACGGGCGTAAACACACGCGGCATAAGCCCGCTCAGAAGCATCGGAAAACCCGTGAATTTGAATGACATTCACGTTTGCAAAAACGAAACGTGGAATTTGAAAATTTGATAATAATGGTAACTCGTTAAGAAAATTAGACCAAGCATTTAATATATCTACAGGAGGTGACTCATCCCAGTCGACCCCTGACATCCATAATAACTGAATGAGATGTTTCGCGTAAATAGTTACAGGAGATAACCATCCCATAGGGTCATAAATTTTGGCTATTTGTGATAGTATAGACCGTTTTGTAATTTTACCCGTAGTTGCTTGAACGCTGAAAGTGAAAGTATCCGATTTAGGATTCCACTGAAGTCCCAAAACCTTTATTTGTTTGTCATTCTCCATCAGAGCGAAAGAAACGTTATCAGGCCGCTCGCCCTGACAAACTGACGTTTGTAAAGCAGCGAGTAACGCTGGCGAATTGCTCTGCCACTTCCGTAGCTCGAAACCAGCTGACGAACAAATACCTACTAACTCACGCTGTAGAACCAGTGCCTTCTTTACGTCGCCTGCACCGGTGACGATGTCATCAACGAAAACCTGATTCTGTAGAACTTTAGAACCTAGCGAGAAGTTGACGGCTTCGTCCTGAGCCAACTGTTGAATAGTACGAAGCGCTAAGTACGGTGATGAGCTGACACCAAAGGTGACGGTACCCAATCGATAATCAAGCAACGGTTCAGTTGGTGATTTACGCCACACAATGCGTTGAAAATCCCAATCGGATTGTTGTAATTTAATGTTTCTGTACATCTGCTTGATGTCGGCAGTGACAGCAATAGCATGGATACGAAAACCTAATAAAACGTCTACTATATCCTGGTGCAATTTTGGACCTGTTAGTAGAATATCATTAAGTGATATTCCATTTGAAGTTTTACAACTCGCGTCAAAGACGACGCGAGTGCGAGTAGTCTCACTAGATTCTTTGACCACGCAGTGGTGCGGAATGTAATAGCTAGTAGCTAACGAAGTAGGTATATCAACTGGCTCCATGTGACCGAGTTCCAAGTACTCCTGGAGGCACGCATGATACTCTAACTTAAGCTGAGGATTATGTTCTAAACGATACTCTAATTTTCTAAACCTGGAGACCGCCGTATCCCGTGATTCGCCGAGGGCGGGAGCATTAGGTTTGAAAGGAAGTGGAACAACATATCGCCCAGCTTCATCGCGAGTATGTGAATTTACGTAGATAGATTCACACAACGCTTCGTCGGGACTTAGGATTTTCTTTTCCGGAAGAGACTCCAATTCCCAGAATCGTCTCAGATTGATGCCGTCATCGTATGGTGAGCTTAAACTACTGAGACACACTTGAAGCGAAGTAGGTGTATTTTGGTTGCACGAAACATCACCCATCAATAAATAACCAAAGATACTGTTCATAGCCATCGGTGAACCGGGTGGACCCTTGATCACGTGACCTAATAGAACTTGGGATAGTATATCCGCACCTAGAATCATTTCCACTGATTGTGGAAGATAAAACTTAGGGTCAGCTAAATTTAAATTCTGTATGTGTGACCACCCCGTATAAGGCAACGTCACACCTGGCATACGTGAAATAAGATTAGGTAAAATTAATGCATCAACTGAAATTGAAGGTTGTTCCCCGTGCGTAGGAGTGATATGACACGATACTACACCCTTTGGTAAAACAGCTGAGACTTCGGACCCGCCGATACCGAACACTGGAACGTGCGCTTGCCTACGGTGCAAGCCTAACCGCTGCACACAAGCCTCGGTAATAAAAGTCGCTTGACTCCCAGTATCAATAATACACCGAACTGTGTGTTTTTGTGAGTCAACATGAACATTGATAAGTGCTGTACACAAAAGCACCGTACTCATACTAACCGACGGAGCAATGGTTTGCGAATCGTTCTTGCGACCGTGCAACGCATGATTTACCGCAGTCAATGCGGCGGCATGCGAGGTACTGGGTACCGCTGTCTCTGTCGTTTCGTTCACAGGAAATGAAATAGCATTATCACTAATCCCGACTTCATTAATAGCTGATAAACTGTGAGATGTTTCGAAATGAATTAATGAATGATGTCGTTTATGACATGAACGACAAACAAAGTTGGATTTGCATTGTTTTAAATCATGACCGACATGTAAACAATTGAAACAAACGTTTTTGTTTTGAATAAAAGAATACCTATCACGAGGAGATAAATTGAGGAATTTGGAACATTTTGTCAACGTATGTTGAGCATCACAACATAAACAATTAGATTTTAAATTATTTTGTTTGATAGACTGTAAGTCTGTTTTAATCGAACTCGATGACGTGACGTTGGCTGCGAGCGCGCGACGCGGGCTTTCGTAACCGCGCGATGACGTCGTCGCCGGAGTCCGAGAAGTACCTGCCTTTTCTAGATTATTATTTTTATTTTGTGGGTAAGAGGAGAATTCGTTTGCGGATAACTCGCGTTCTAAGAAATTTATCAATGTATTTATGTCGGGTATATCCGATGGTTTGGATAGTGATAATTCGAAACGTTTTCGAATACTTGACGGAATTTTACGTACTAAAATCGTCACTAATATGAAACTCCATTGATCTATCGGAAACTGCATCGCCTGCAATGCCTTGATGTTTTCTTGATAAACATTGAGTAAATTTCTTAGACTTTGAGTCATTCTCTCGGTACTAGGTTCAATTTCTAATATTTTTTCGAGATGTTTCGTGGCAATAGCCCTTTTGTTGTTATACCGAGAAACCAAAATATCCCACGCAACACTATAGTTTTCGTCTGTAATTGGTATCGATTTAATAAGGTTATAGGGTTCATTTTTTAATGACAGTAATAGATAACGAAACTTCTCTGTATCCGTGTAAGTATTTTTGCCGTGTACTAATGAACGAAACAAATCGTAAAATGGGGGCCAATCCGTGGTCTCCCCTGAGAAGGTAGGCATTGGAAGAATAGGTAATCTACTTGCACAATTATTATTATGAGAATTTACTGGAACATGTACCACAGAATTATTCATAGACGTACTGGACGACATTCTTCGTTTACGCTCATTATCCTCTTCTTTAAGTTTGTCTAAGTGAACACTAATTGCGTAATAACAGTCATTAAAATTGTTACGAATCTGTAGTTGTTCCTCCTTGTCGAAAGTATTGGACTTGATCAAGACTTTTTCTATTTTTGCCTGAAGTTTGAAGAACTTTCTTTGTTGCAAAGTTAACTCTTTTGAGCGTGACCTAAACTGTTGTTCGTCTGAATCTATGAACTGCAATGTACGTTGGAGATCATCAAGAATGATCTCGCGTTCGAAAATATCTTGTTGAATTAAGTCCGCCATTTTGGACGCGTACCGACGCAAAATGAACTATGAAGTTATGAAATGAAATAAGAACACTAAGAAAAATAACCCCACAACAAGCACGTCAAAATAAAATCCGGCTCGAAGGACCAAACAATTATGTGTAGAAGTTTGTGGGTGTAGATTTGAAAAACTTACCAACGAACTCCCGTCCACTGCCTCGCGCACCTCATGGGCTCGGCGTCGTGTCCAGTCGCCCTAAATCCAGCTAAAACTTCACTGCACATGTATTTCCACAGGTGTTGGTTTTTATTTCTCGTCTCTTGTTGGGGGTTGTAGCACGAAAATCACAGAAGGACCATTTCTTATTAGAAAAAAGTTTTTAGCGCGCGGAGCACGTTGTATTACGAGTTGAGCCGCATAGTTCAAGTGAAAAAGCACGCGGAAGAGCGGCGCCACTGTCGCCCTTCGTACACCAATCGGATTGCTCAGCGAATAGGCGATAAGCAAGCCGACAAGTTAATCAAATCAGACCCTTATTACTACACACAAAGGCTTGAGTACTAGTTGTGGGGTAAAAAAACTATTCAAATTCCAAAAACTAAATGCCTAATACCTATCTTATAGAGAACGGTACGTAACACCGTCTTTAATAATTTATAGTTCTCTGATCCCTTACCGAGATGAAAAAGTATCGTCATTTATTAATCCTGACTCGATAGGTAAGTTAGGGTTGTCGAGTAAAAATCAGGAAATACGAATAATTTTCTTAACTGAAAATTATTAAAACCAAATCATATTCAAGTAGGCATCAAAATCCACATTTCCTGAGTACTCGGGGACAAGGTACATTCGCTTTCAAAGCGTTTTGTATTTCTATAAAGACAAACTGGATTGACAAAAGATTTTCGGTAGCATATAAATATGTCAATCACGTTAATTTTTTACTTTTTCATCATCGTTATCTCTATTCGAATGTTTCTTTGTTAGGTCTTCTGATTTTGTGTAAATTAAGTTGAACAGATATCCATATTCAAACTAAAGCTTAGTAAAACGGTTGCTTCGTAAATTGGAAAAAAAAATCGTCTGTTCAGTAACGTAAATGACTCAGTGAACGTGGCTGAACTGTCAAAATCAATGGAATTGCGATCAAATCATTTTATATATGTTACGCAATTACTCCACAGATTTCTCTTCAACAACACACTATTATCTTTAACAGTAAACTTATCACAATGAAAATACAGATCACTATGATTCAAAATGTAGATAAAATGCCTGTGAAAGGACTGTTATAGGATCTATAAACTTGTGATTTAATTAATGTCTCTTGGCTTATTGTAAAATCTCCGCTTCGTAAAAGATAAGTGCTAGTCAAAATTGAGCCCCCATTTGCGTTCATTTTGAGTGACCCTCTCTTCGAAAGCCATTTCAGCCGAAAAACGTTCACTGTTGGAAATAGGATAGGGAGCTTTATTTCTAGCAGTGGACGTTTTTCGGCAAGGCAAGCAACGTTGCTTCGACCGGTTCTGTGTTTTTCGCATCCAGCGGATTTCTGCCATTTTTACCACGTTATCGATCGACTTTGTGGGAGGCCTTCCAACGCTACATCTTCCAGTACAGTCCAGAACCTATCGGCATTATAAGCTTACTGCCTCGTGAGATTTTTAATTCTTCGGGCTATCTCGGATACTTTGATTCTCTTACGGAACGGTTTTTTTTTGAGTCAATCGTATAGAGAATCTCCAAGTATAGCCCTCTCCAATGTCTTTTGGGTGACTTTGTGCCTTCCAATGAGGCTCATTGAGAAAATAAATAATACCGGCTTGTTGTTGTTTCATTGCAGGGCAAATCTTTTCATTTACAGAGAAGGCAAGAGTATTGATCTCCACGCTTGCTCAAGGCGGATGCACATTTAAAATATTTGTAAGGCCGGGTTAAAAAAATAAAACAGGAAGAAAAAATATGCAACATGTCTTGAAAAAATCGTTGTGAACAACCCTAATTGTGGTACAGGTAACTCAACTTTGCCATATTCTTTTAGTATTGTCAAAGTAAATATATTTCTTGTGACATAAATACTGTTATTCTAGTATCCATGTTTTTTTTGTTCAACGAGGATCGTATAACCCGGTTTGTTGAACAAACAAGTAAATGTTATTTCAAATGTTTTGTCTAGAGAAAATTGTTGTCTTTCTTTTTTTACTCTACTGAAACGAATTATTTGTATAACAAGCGGCCCGCCCCTGCCTCGAACGGTTTTCTTGACTTGAAAAAGCATCGAGATTTCTTTATTATAGACAAATTTTATATTAATGTTTTATAAATAAAAACCTTCTGAGATAACTTCTCTGAATCATGATGAAAACCGCATAAAAAAACTGTTAAGTGGTTTAGAAGAACAACACCGTCAAACAGACAGACAAAAAATGGCTTGATTTTATAATATGTGGAGTTATATGTAGGTATATACTCGTATGTAAGTTTAGTCTACTTTTTGTTAAGTTTTTGTTAAGTCTAACTCTTATTTTCATAATTAAAGATTATGGAAATTATAATTATTTTGGACAGTTTTATGTTTCGTCGACTTATATTGAACTCTTGCTTGGAATTTCGTCTTATCGTAGCGATTAAATAATCAACTAATTACATTACCAACAGTAGATATCTCTAGTGCTCTAGAAAGGATTTTTCTTATTTATTTTTAGATTTTGGGAATTCATGTACAGTCACGAGTACAGTAATATGTATACACATAGCCAAATTCAAAAGCGATTTTCTCTTTAACCCATTGAATGCCAACTACGGATATATCCATATATGGTTTCTATGCAGGACGCTGGCTACGGATAGATACGTAGAAGTTCACTACGAGTTTCAATAGGATGTACAGTAGGGCCTCACCAATAGAGTATTTTAATATAGGATGCCATCTCAAATAAAACAATCTTTAATAAAAGAGTAGCTTTTGTTTTCACTGATGCCATATCATCATCATCATCATCATTTCAGCCGTAAGACGTCCACTGCTGGACTTTGGCCTCCCCCAATTTGGGGGGCTTTGCCATAATCGCCACGCTTGGCAGGCGGGTTGGCGATCTCAGTATGGTGGTAAAATGCATAGAGAACGCTGCTGCCCATTCTCTAGTAAGTCCCTTAGTCGCCTTTTACGACACCCACGGGAAGAAATGGGGTGGTGTTATTCTTTACGTCCGGCACCACACGGTATGCCATATACGTAAATATATATATCCGCGTATAGACAAATGTATGGTGGCGACCGACTTTGACCGTGTAGCCAATGTCGGCATTCAATGGGTTAAATAACGATTGCAACTTTGAGATAAGGCAAATTTAGAAATAGTGTGGGTTCCAAAATACTATGTTCATAATAAAATAAAATAACAATCAGTACAATAGGTGAAAATCCCTTTTAAAAGTTGGTAAGTGTATACATATTCGTGTTCGTGACTGTACATGGCATGAAGTCCCAAAATCTAATCTAGTATTTTGTAATCTATCTATCATTTAATTTAGTATCTTGTGTAAATTGATAATTGGGGTATATATTGTGAATATTTACTATATCATTTACTATAAGTGATATCACTATAACGATAGATAGTTTGGATAAGGGATAAGGTGCACAACACCTTTCCTTGATACGATGTTGACCTGGAGTGACGACATTTATGCAAGTTTTAACCAATTCTTACTTGTTTCTTCGACTGTGAACACATGAGATGCGCTAGCGACGCGCTTTGATCACAGTCAAAATTCTTTGTTTCTTCTCTAGTTCAAATGTTGCGACTTGCAACTTGGTATCGCCCTCTTGTTCACATGCAAACGAAAAGCTATGTGCAGGAATAGGATACGAGATGTGCATCTGGATTGAGGGCCCATTTTTTGAAACCTTGCGTACCGAAATAACATTTATAGGGAAATTAGTTAAAAATAGTAAAAACTTAAAGCAAAGGGTCATAAATTTCTTAAACGTGTATTAAAACTGTTATGATGAAATAACTTGGGCCCTCAATCCAGACGCGTGCATAAAGTGGCATAGCCTAAATCTCAGTAAGTACTATCTCTGGGTTAATAATTTTTGTTTAAGAATTTAGTTAAGAATTTCTTAAATATTTTAAGAAATTCCCAAATCTGTAAAATATAACATTACCGATTTATGGCGGCATATCTAGGGCCCTCACTTCATTATTGTTTGTACTGAGGAATCTGCAAAACATGAATATATCTGAAGAAATACATAAATACGACTTTAACATGTTTTACTTACATACCTGTGTGAATTAGTTAAAAAGAAATAAGGACACAAAACTTAATTGTTAAGACGTAAATGAAAGTCGAATTTTACTAAAAAGTCTGAACTGAGAGCCCAATATTTCCGGCTTTATTGACTAGGCTCAACCTCATAGATTAACGCAAATTAGAATAAAAGTTTTAACTATTTCTTAATTAAATTGTAACATATCGTTTGTTCTTCTAAATGTCATACTTTAAGAGAAAATTGATTTTCAATTTTTTGTAAGATAATTATTTGTAGGGTGACCATAATGTTCAAAGTAAGTACCTGTCCATTTTGTAAAGTGCATTCGGAAAGTCATAATATTTGCAGCTAAAAGTACTATGTACCTACTAATTACAATTTGGCTTTCCTTATTTTTAATTTAATTTCTATAAAAATAAATAAAACTAGAACATTTATTTAGCTTCAACAGTGTTTGCATAAAATGAAAGGCAAACTAACCGACTAGTAGTATGTTATACATGTAAGTTGTCATCGTATCTATGGATCACTGTAGCACCAGATCAAAAAAAATCATCGTGATAAATAAAACACGATCGGTATAATTATAAAAAAACTATTTACTTCACACAAATGTTACCTTAAAATAGTCTTATATCCTAAAAATATGAAATTGCGGGAGAGCAAAGTAATGTTTAGTGATGAGCAACTATATCTCTGATTTAAAAAAAAATCATTTCCATTTTCGTTTTTAGTTTTTTTTTTTATTATATTTTTTTTATTTGTTTAGGCAACTTGGCTCATAGTATTACCTTAAAGAGTAACATCACATAAATAGAAATTACATAAAAAATAAGGAAAACCAAAACCAAATGTAATTAGTAGGTATATAGTACTTTTAGCTGCAAATTATGACTTGCCGAATGCACTTTACAAAATGTACAGTTACTTTGAACATTATGGTCACTCTACAAATTATTCTCTTTCAAAAAGTTGAAAATCAATTTTCTCTTAAAGTATGACATTTAGAAGAACGAACGATATGTTACAATTTAATTAAGAAATAGTTAAAACTTTTATTCTAATTTGCGTTAATCTATGAGGTTGAGCCTAGTCAATAAAGCCGGAAATATTGGGCTCTCAGTTCAGACTTTTTAGTCAAATTCGACTTTCATTTACTTCTTAACAATTAAGTTTTGTGTCCTTATTTCTTTTTAACTAATTCTCATAGGTAGGTAAGTAAAACACGTTAAAGTCGTATTTATGTATTTCTTCAGATATATTCATGTTTTGCAGATTCCTCAGTACAAACAATAATGAAGTGAGGGCCCTAGATATGCCGCCATAAATCGGTAATGTTATATTTTACAGATTTGGGAATTTCTTAAAATATTTAAGAAATTCTTAACTAAATTCTTAAACAAAAATTATTAACCCAGAGATAGTACTTACTGAGATTTAGGCTATGCCACTTTATGCACGCGTCTGGATTGAGGGCCCAAGTTATTTCATCATAACAGTTTTAATACACGTTTAAGAAATTTATGACCCTTTGCTTTAAGTTTTTACTATTTTTAACTAATTTCCCTATAAATCTTATTTCGGTACGCAAGGTTTCAAAAAATGGGCCCTCAATCCAGATGCACATGGATACGAGATAGGAATTTGTAAACAAACCTTTTCTATTATTACGTTCGTATGTCAGTTTGTCAGCATAAGAAAGAGAGAAAATATATAATAATACTATGATTCTAATACAATCAGCGCAACGCGTATTGTTATAATATTTTAACTTTATGAAATAAATACACACGTACCTTTTTGAGAAACGGTTTAGCTTTAAAAAAATATCTACGACAACTACTAACTACTTAAAGTTCTAATTTCTTAACCAGTCTCAAAAGACAGTTTATCCTCTCCTCCTCGTTGCGAGGACAAAAGTGTTTTAAAGGCATTTAGTGCCTAAATGTCTCGCAATCTAATCTAAAAGATTAGAGCTAGGCTTTCAAGTGTTAGCCTATTTGTAGTAATACTTACAATGAAAAGATAGCTAGATTGGAGGCCATTAGGGCTTTTAAAAGACTTTAAGTTGCCATGAAAACTAATCGTTGGAGGTGAAGATTTCATGCTAATATTTTATCTAAACTCGTGGTAGCGTGTCAATCCAAGTTTCGCGCACAAGCTATTTAATATTTGTTTAGTCAACTTATCTTCCAATATTACAAGATCAAAATACCTTAGGTGTTGTTTTAAAAATTGTGTTTGTTGGTCAAATCTAGCCAAGTTAAATTTTGCTTGAACTTCGCTTTATTTATCTGCTTTGTGTTAAAATACAACTGTTTAAATTTAAGAAGTAATATTTTGTAATATTTTTTTAAGAAATTCTGTTTTAAATTTATTTTAATATATTTTGTGTATGATAAATATCAGTATTATCTACAGATATTGGTCTAAGTCGGAAACCACGCATACTCTAATTATGTTCGGAACTTGGGTCTCAACTTGGGTCTTTAACTTAGGTCTCATTTTCACATTTATGTTTTTAATAGGATAATACTCCTAACTATAATCCCATTAAAAACATAAATGTTATATACGTCCTTTAACACGTTAACTGCCATGGCTAAAATAAGAAAAAGTCAAAAAATGTACTTATTGAAATAACACTATTTCATTTAAATAGATTATTTATTCCATAAATACATTATTTGTTCCAAATTCCAAAAACATGGCCGCCGGGCAGCAACCACATGTTCAGATTTTGTATGTGTTGTCGGTCATATAGTCCGACAAGGCCTGAATGGAACAAAAAGTGTCGGGCACATAGTCCAACATGGCAGCTAACGTGTTAACAATAATTCCATCATTATTTCAATCAGTGGCAATGCTCGTTCCACACTTGTCTCAAAACCTAAAACAACAGCCATCATCGACAATCACAGTATCTATTATAAAGCGTCACTTTCAATCAAAAACACGTGCATCCCAATGTGAGATTCAAGTTGACAATAGCACACGCCTATGGTAACAGTTTTGATATTAACAGCATCTTCACTCCTTAACCATAAGGTCGGTTTTTGCAGTTCAACTGTTTCCAGTGACATGCGGTTGGGATGGGGGCTCATAAGGACTCGTCCGTGATCGACACAATAACCCTTTTTGCTTCTATGGGGTTGTAAGCAGCTTTTGTGAGTATTCTAGTGTGTATAGTTTTGTGTAAGGCCAGAGATTTGAGGTTATTTTGTTTTTATTGATTTCTACGTCCACATTCAGAATAATTCCGTGTACAGAAAACCACACCCAATCATCACATACATCCACACTCAATCTCTCTGAGAGAGGAGTGGTTATTATTATCCATCACGCGGAGACTATGTCGGGTTAGTGAAGAAACGTTAAAAATACCTTATTATTATAGCGTAAGACAGGTATTTCTATTTGATTTTTGTGTTGTCGATTTGTACTTTGTTGCTGTCAACTTTGTAATTATTTTTCAAACCTTTTTAATTGATGATAATGAGGTCTCATATGGCCAGAATTTTCTATTTTTTGGGGTATAATTATGCGTTATTTCCGTATTCAAACATCTCTGATTTTTTGTAATTAGTTGTCACTCTCCACCTTTACAATATTGATGATAGTAAGGTCATATATGGCAAGAACTTTCTTATTTGTTGGGTTATAATAACGCGTTATTTTCGGATTGCTAACAACTCTGATTCCTTTATTGAACCATCAGAAAGATTCCTATCGGGGCACATTTTATTGTGGCCTACTAAGAAAACCATAAATAGACTTCGTGGGTGCGAAGTCTATTTAAATTAGACATTCTCCACAAGAGGAGATTCATGGATGACTCAGATGTACGATGCATTATGCGGTGGCTCTCCACAAGCTCACCTCCGATCTTGCACCGCATGCCATGTGAGGATCTAATGATTCTCAAACACGCTAAGAAAAATAAGATCTCTGATTTCTTGGTTTTGACCTCCACAAAACGACCAACACGTGTGAAGTTTACTGTCAAGGAAACGTCTGAGACCTCCACAAAACGACCAACACGTGTGAAGTTTACTGTCAAGGAAACGTCTGAGTTCCAAGGCCGAATTGTATCTTTGATCCCTATGAATTAAGGTAAAAGGTTCCCTTTGAAATATCAAGATTTAACTGACAGTAAGATTACACAAAAGTAGCTACACAAGGACTTCTCAATGCCTATAGAAATATAATATTTTGTTGATAAACTAGCTTCATTTACATATTAATATTATGAATGCAAAAGTAACTATGTATGTTTGATAGTTATGATTACGAAATTATGAATTGATTTAGGTGTGGCATTTGGATAGAACATGACCATGGGTTAGGACATAAGATACTTTTTTCCTATAATTAAAAGTTTCCGTAGGCAATTTCTTTACTTTCACGGCTTTATTAAAAACAAACTTCTGCCCGTGAAGTTTATTGTTTTAACATAAAATATATTCTATAGCATCGCATCACCCACCTGCGATATTGCTTTGTTTTCTCTTAGCGTTCTTTCTGACTTTTTTCTTCTTAATTGGTTTCTTAAGCGTAGTGTGGGACGCCCCCCAGCTAGATGGACCGACGACCTCAAAAAAGTGGCTGGGACAGACTGGATGCGGAAGGCGGAGGACAGGGTGTTGTGGCGCAGCATGGGTGAGGCTTATATCCAGCAGTGGACTGTGATAGGCTAAGTTGATTGGTTTCTTAGGTCCTCAGGGTAACATAACGTCATATTAAATAGCCTATATATGTGTATCCTTCCTCAAAAATTGCGTTATCGAAGACATTTTTTTTTCTCTAATTCGACTGGTACTTCCAAAGACTACATCCAATAAACTTACTAGCAAATTAATTAACATTAGTATATTAATATTAATATAAAGTTTCTAAATAAAGCCTCCTTCAATTATAATTTTCCCGCCCACGGTTGTGCCATTTGCCATTTCTAACATAATTTGTTGCCAAAGCGTTTGATGTCTGAGGAATTTATCAAAATATTGCAAGTCACCGGTATAATTCTTGAACGAATTCGACTTTATAACTCGTCTTTCCGTTTCATAAATATTGTTTATACATAGATTTAAGTCTCTATGGAAATGGCAAGACTGAAAAATCTCAATGGACAAATAAAGTAAGTTTTGCTGCTAAATCTTTTAAGTAAATTATTTCATCATCACTGCTCTCAAACGGTGAAGGAAAGTATTGTAAGAAAATCGACATGTCCTAGAATAAAAAAAATTTAAGACAAGTGTCATCTACCAAACCGCAATGGCCCCGCGTGTTAGATTACAGCCCACAAATTCTTACCGACAGGAGGCCTGTGTCCTTGCAATGGGAATATTATAGGCTGATGCTAAATCTTTTAATGAAAGAACGTAGTGACTAATGGTGGCCAAGAGAGGGCCAAAAAATTAGTGTTGTTCAAAATTGTGTTGAGTTGACAATATCGGATACACCTGGGGATTATTGCGTAATCCACTACCAGAAGTTTGGCTTTCCTATTGACAATTCAACAACATTAGCTGCGTTGTTTACGTTGCTGAGCAAATTAACTTATCGAATACTAGCTTCTGCCCGTGACTTCGTCCGCGTTAAATTTCTTGTTCCCCTGATCCTTCCCGTCGCGTCGAATCGCCTACCCATGCGATTTTCCCCGTTTTTGCCACATTTTTCATTACTGCTCCGCTCCTCTTAGTTGTAGCGTAATGTTATATAGCTTATAACCTTCCTCGATAAATAGGCTACTGAACACAAAAATATTTTTTCAATTCGGACTAGTAATTCCTGAGATTAGCGCGTTCAATCAAACAAACAAACAAAATCTTCAGCTTTATAATATTATAATAATATATAGTATAGATATAGATAAATAAATGAAGCAATGGATAAGCAACATTCTTAAAAATAAGTTAGATTGTTATTGATATTGTGTTATGCAATTAGGGTGCTAGAAAAGGGACGCACGGCACCGAGAAGTACGGCAGAAGAAAGAAGAGATCTGAGCAGTAAAGGAGTGAGATACTGAACTCTTATTATTAAAACATCATGTAGCACACCGGTGGTCCAATGTAGGAAAAGAGGGGACCTAGTACACCAACATTTTGTTCGTTATGTTTAGGTCTCATGGAGTCCGTTGTAATTAACTGGACATAAATCTAGACTCAGGGCGAATTTGGAAATATAAAATATATTTGGTCTGGTCTTGGGAGCAACCTGGAAGAACTTACGCTCACACGATTTAAGACGATACCATTAGTAACCTTTAAAAAATGACTTGTGAAGTGAAAACGTTGACTGCAATCAGTCATATGTACCATATAATGCATTAACATTGGATTACAATATGCCTACATACTTAAAACTTGATAGGTTAAAATTGTATCATAAAAATCCACCATATCATACTAACAACTGAAACTTAATACACCCTTTCAGACAGTTTCGTTAAATCCTATAATTACTGAACAGATTTCCATTCATTATTTATTTTTTCGGTGTAATGGATTTCTGTTTAAAAATTCAATAAAATTTGTTTACTTTTGATTGAACCATCGAGCTTTTTGCAAGTTTTTAATAATTTATTTCTTTGTGAGTGAACCTTTTACATTTTTTACAGTAGCAAGTCGTGATAAACTGTCAAACTATTTTATTAATAATTTATTAGTATATTTTATTCTCCTTGAATAATTTAGACGTTTCTTATTATTTTCAATGTTTGTGATATTTCTTTTCAATTCTGAAGTGACGACATGATTCAGGGTTACGATTATTAGGTTCTTCGAGAAGCAATTGTACTTCATCAAATTATTAATTCTGAATGAGGAAATATATCCACTTTTTTCCTATTATGAATAGTATTAAAATTTAGAAAAATATATAAAAACACCTTTAAAATAAATATAATTCGTTTAGGAAGCTCAAAAGACGTCATTATCATGATTCTTAAATAAATGGAACGGATCTAAGCGTAAGCGCCGGCCTTAGTATATTTATTTGCTAGAGAATCAGTATTACCATGCAACGTGGCAATGCCTTTTGGGCACTTTTCCCATTGACGGCGAGACGGACGATTTTTTTTATGCCCTAATATTTTTTCCCTTCTCATTTTGTATACTTCTACATACTATTATTTGTATTTTAAAACTGGTAGCTTTTAAATTGTATAAATATTAAATGGAATTAGCAAATTTTATTTAAAAACTATCTAAAATATCAATTACCACAATTTTTTTAAACTTCACTCTACCTAATTATGAAAACAAGACCCACAAAATGAAAATCACTTTGAAAAACTACGCTCAAATTCTAACCAGTTCTACTCTACCGCTTCCATTTGCCACTATCCGTGCCGCTTCACTAATGAAACACATTAATAACATCTGCGTTCACTAAAATGTCTTTTGTTCCTTGCGATTTCGGAAATTGTACCCCTCTTTTGTTTCGTTACATTCGGTTAATAACTCCGTATGTTGGCGAAATATTGTATAGAAACGGTATAGAGGCTTATGGACCGTAATAAGGGTCGTATTGTTTACAAATGTAGGTGAAATGGCCAAATATGTGTCTGTTTCTATTTCGGTGTTTCGGTGTTGGCTGTCGAAGTTAAATTTACATGTATTTTATATGAAATTGTACAAGTCAAATCTAATTTCCATATGAACTAGTTTAGAGAATGTGTTTTGATATACCTACCACTTTAGTCGAGAAAAAACAAATTGTTATCATATCGTACTCGACTCGAGTTTTAACAGTTGAGGAGTTTAGTACATCAAATTTTTTAATGCTTAAAATGTTCTTGATATTCCATAAGGATGCTGTTTCTCCAATCAAAAAGTGGTACAAAAATATAAAATCATCGATTCTAATGTCACTACTAGAATGTGTTAAATATTTCCCCTTTTTTCCGTAAGTTGTAAAAAACGGGTACATATTTAACAGGTCTCCTAAAAATAATATCAACGTTCTAACGAAGCACACTTTTTAAATTATGGGCATTTTTTTACGTTTTGGTAACAGTACCTTTGTCACAGGTGCCTAAGTAGTAGCGATCACTACATTCGAGTTGTCCACAATTACTTAGGTATTTAGTATTTTTAGGACCCCAAAACTAGATTTTTTCGAGGTTCGATTAAATACACGGCAAAAAGAAAGTAGAACCTGGAAATTCAGAAATAATAACTACAGTAAGTTCAAATCTATAAAGTTATAATGAAGTAACTGAACACAAGGTACTAATTGAGACAATATTCCTTTTATTACAACAAAACAACGTTATATCCTATTAAGAAAGATCGTTTAATTCCAAAAGGTCTAATTAAGGGTCATTTAGAAAGATCCCAATTATTAGAAGAAAAATTGATATCGTAAACGCGTCTGGCTTTCCTGATTATTTTATTGTTCTAATTATCCGTTTCTGTTTCGCCTTCGTTTGATCGCTTTGGTTGTATCTTATCTTTATTTATGGATACCATTTTGTGTTCATTTTTGTTCCTTTTTGCTGTATTGTACAGGTGAATTTTGTATGTATTATTGAATTTCTTAGTACCATCAAAGCCATTAACAATTTTGCTGTAGGTCCTGTAATCAGTGGCGTACACGTTCTTGTATAGGCAGACAAACACGGATTTCTTTTAGGTATGATACTTAGGTTACTTTCTTAATTATTTCGAGACACACATTAAAATGTAATCTACAGACTTATGGTGATTTTTCTAGGTAGGCACTGCTTATATGCCAATATCAATGCACGCCACTGGTCTTGTTACTCGTAGGCGTTACTATTGTTTTATAAATGCCGAAAGTTCAAACGTACTTGGTAGTATTATACTGTTATTGCTAGCCCAAAATACAATGAAATACCTTTTGAACATTGTGTGGAAAAAAGCTTTAGCAGCCATTATATTGCTACGGCTTCATAGGTAGGGAAAAACCAAAAAAATAGGAATGGACTATTCTAATGATAGCTAAAAAGAAGACTAATAGAGAAGTATGAAAGGAAAAGATATGTTGTGCCGAAAGATTGATAATATGTACTTACAGTAAAAATATTAACAAAATAAATGTTTCAAAAGTATTTAAAGCTGTCAATAAAATCCCAGCAAAACAAGTCACACAAAAAAATTCACCACGAAAACAAAATTTTATAACACCAATAAAAGCGTTAATAAAATAACTTTTAATTGGAAATCAATTCCGCTACACTTGTTTGCGGCACACCAACCAAACAATAGGAATCCAAGTTGAAACCAACAAACAAATGTGACAAACAATTTCCAAACGTTGGAAGTAAAATACATTCCGAACCAGGCGCTTCCATATATTGTAGTACACGAGTGAATATATTTGAACAAAATAATCACATTAGTTGGACAAACATATGTAGTGGTGCACAAATATTGTAGCACTCTACGCGTTATTTGTTGATAGATACGATTTGATATTTGCTGTGTTGTTTTTTATATATTTTATGCATATTATTCCTCAAACGTACTTTGATGCCAGTCACAAAACACGTTTGCAGAATATAATACAGAGATAATTTATAGGAATTGCGTCTGTATCGCTGGTGTGATGAAATAAAACACACAATAAAAAATTAAAATCAATTTAAATACAACATCTCAATAATGCAAAGAAAAAGATGTACACGTAAAACCAAGCGATAGATTCCATTCTTTGCAGATAGGTAAAAATGGGTCGTGTGTGGCGCATGGCTGCACTAAACAAGTCCAGTTAAGCATAATGCCAGACTCTTAGTGCTCCACACTGACAGCCTTACTAATAAAGTCTAACGCAAGCGTATACAGTTGTTATACACATGTTAGAATGCATCGGGCTACTAATAAAAACATTTTATTTTATTAGTAAGGCTGTGAGCCTTTAGAGAGAAAGTAGCATGTCGTAAGCTAATAACGAATAGATCAAAAATGAATGTGGTACAAAAGGGAGAAAGCCTTATAAACAATGTATGATATCTTTGCAATTGGTGGAACATAGGTCCATCGAGGATAATGATGGCACCAAAAATAAATATACTACCGTACATTCAACATTTGAATCGTATGCCATACAAGACATTAGTCCAATACATACAGGAATCATATTCACGATCTTTAGCAAAGTAACCAACCATTCACTCATTCATTGCATCATCAATACCATCAAAGTACATTGGATTAGCATTCAACACGTCAAAGCTTTCTTTTATTTCAGAATCCTCGTAATATTCAGCCATTGATGTGTCATAATCGCCACGTTTGGTAGGATTAGTGACCGTAAGAGAGATTAATACGAAGGCATGTTGGTCCGTCTGTCCTTCTGATATAGGTATTAGTTAATCCTTTTGAAGCCGTCCCACCTCCCTAATTCATATTTGATGTATATCATACGCTTAAGGACTAATATGTTTGGTTTGTTGTTACTTGTTATATAGCTACTAGATATATAAAATAAATTAAAGGCAACAGGGATACCCAATGAGCTGCTGAACGTTTTTAAGTACTGGTACGGCAACTAAACTAACGTTGTAAGGTGGGGGAGTGGCTATTCTCTACCGTACAGGTTGGAATGTGGCGTGAGGCAGGGGGGCTTAACCTCCCCTAACCTTTTTAACTTATACCTGAATGCATTGATCGAGGGACTCAGCAGTGCGCATGTGGGCTGTTTTGTTGACGGGTTGTGTTTTAACAACATCAGCTACGCGGATGACATGGTGCTGCTGGCTCCCTCAGTCAGTGCATTAAGAAAACTTGTAAACATCTGCGAGAACTATGCTGCCAGCCATGGGTTGTTGTATAATGTAAAAAAGTCCGAACTCATGGTCTTTAAGGCTGCTGGCAAGAAAAGTCCAGTAGATGTGCCACCAATTAGAATTTATGATGTCCCGATTCGTCGGGTTCATCAGTTTAAATACTTGGGACATCTGATTGCTGACGACCTTAACGATAATGGTGATGTTGAACGGGAATGCAGGGCACTGGCAGTACGGCCGAACATGTTGGCCCGTAGGTTCGTTCGATGTACAGAAGCGGTCAAACACACGCTTTTTAAAGCATACTGCACATCTCTGTACTCGAGCGCCTTATGGATCAACTGTACCAAACGTGCCGTCAGTGCACTGTGCGTCCAATATAATAACGCCTTCAGGGCGCTGATGCGGCTGCCACGTTACTGCAGTGCATCAGAGATGTTTGCAAAAGCCCGAGTCGACAGCTTCTCAGCTGTCGTACGGAAGAAAAGTGCGTCTCTGCTCGCTAGATTGCGTGGTAGTGGCAACAGCCTCCTGAAGGTGATAGCTGACAGGCCTGATGAGAGCCCCATAATGGGACATCTCATCAAAACAACATTGTCCTTAATAGTGTATAAGTACTAACATAGATTATAAGATATATTGTTGCTAACACCTTTTTAAGTATTTTTGTTTTTGTCAGTGTGGACCTTTTGTTGTCTGTTTACATGAATAAATAATAATAATATTCATTGAGTATGCTTAGAGGGATTGGTCATGTTGAGATGATGATTGAAAGGTAACTAACAAAAGGTTTTTACAAGGAAAACGTTGGTAGAAACGCCGGGAGGGGACGCCCTCGGAAGACATATAGTGACCTTATTAGTGATGTTCTTCAGAAAGGTCGTGTGCGTTGTACTCGCAACCGGTTTGTGTATATGAACTTAAATGGGACAATAGAAGGTTTTTTAGTTTCTGCCTACTCATATGGGAAGAAGACGTGAAATTTACGTGTGTACAATATATTCATAATGTTTGAGACATGACCAAATATCGCTTTTTATTCTATGGAAGATGTTTTGAGATTGTTAGTCAAGTTTTGTTACGCTACTTGGGAGGCTTACAATTAGCAGTGGACAGCAATAGATGTAGTTGATTATAAAGGGATCTCTCGGTTTTAGTCTTATTTTTTCCTAAGGCTTAAGGGTAGGAGATAGATTTTAAAATCCCTGAGGTGCAATCCCCGTAATTTTATTTTTGAACGTTCGCAGCCTGAATATGTCAAAAATAACTCCAATTTGCCTACATAGATTATCGCTGGGATAGAAATTGGCCTTTTGGTTTATAAAAGCCCTATTAGGTTCTTTAAATTAAAATTTAATCCCTTAAATTTGTAGCTCAATGTCATATCAGTTTATTTAATTATCTACTGTAAATTATGTCATCAATTTACAAAAGCGACAACTCACTGAAAATTATTAATAATAATGAGACTCACTAGACCCAGTAGTGAGACTAAAAGAGACTGAAATTTATTTTCTTTATTTCCTTTACGTAGGTCAACTTTTGTGTGGCCCAACTGTTAGCCTATTGGGGCTTTACAAAACATCCGCGACACTGCATGTTCTGAAGAAAGTACAAAAACGACAACATTAGAAAGTACCTGTTTACAAGTGACTGTCAAGAACTATCGTTAGTCCCAACGCTGATAGCCCAAAAAAAAAATTTAAAGTCATTTATTCAAACTAGGCTGAGAGTCAGCACTTTTTGAACGTCAAAGTTACACAAGACAGTCCCCCGAAAACGCCCACCCTTCGACACTTCCGCTACGACACGAGCTAACACATAATATAACAGCTATCATGAGTCTTGACTGCGGATTTACGGTTTAGATCCTTGATATTCAGAACCCTTACAAAGATTTTGTCTATTAAACTAAGATAAGCAACTGTTGTATGATTAAACGGCAAGTTCCAACGTGAGGTGCCAAATTAGTTGGTGGGTTCCACAAACTTAGTATGGACAATGCCAAGTTTACCTAGAGCTTCTAATTATTCTCAACTATTGTACTAAGTTCGGCGATATCTTGGGCTTTAGTAAAACAGCATATTTGTGTATTCTGGGACTAAGCTTGGCATGGTTATTGATGATCGGAATGACCTAAATAGTAGTTTAAATTTCGGGGCCCTTTTTTATTTTAAATAATTTTATTCACCTAATTAAGAACACGTATTATTACGATATTACGAATAATGATAACATACACTAAGAAATGGCTTAAGGTAAGTAATACATAAAGTTTGCTACGTTTATACAAATTCAACTTCTCTTACACGACTTTTACAAAACCATATAAAATGATTAAAACATCAAATCAATTATGCAAATTAGTCCTCTGTAACGGGTAGAATGACATCAAGGTATCATTGAATTTATAATTTTCTTATTTGATAGTAATTTTGTTTCACATTTATGATTTGTGATGATGGTGTGATTTATAATTTGAATCTAGCAAATGGCAACATTTTTTTTTTTACTGACAATTTGTCACAAAGTTACATAGAAAACCTGATGGTCCTCCGTACTGGGGTCTATCAATAAAACGCTCTTTTGCGGTAATTTTCAATACTCTTTCAATAAGAATAGAATATTGTATATGCATTATGCATTATGGTAGTAAGAAAACGTTCTATGAATTATATTCATAACCACTTCTTCGAAATGTCAGCCCGATTTGTCTCTGGTCTCCTATTGTGTTTTCCGCTTTCCTATTCTAAAGTGGTTTGACATTTCGAATGTATTAAAGTTATTATAACCAGCCTATACAATCTATGCAGTAGGTACCTTAGACGAACTTCGTGAAACTTAAAGTGATCAACCACATTCCATGCAATCTAAAACGTAAACACATATTTGCCAACAGCGATGGCTGAAAACCCACTTTACAAACTCCAATATTACCCAAAAGACCATCAATTGTGTTCATAGGACGCGAAACACAAATTCATAATATCAAAGTCTGTAATTTCCCAAAGTTTACTATGGTCCATACTCAACAGTTTATGGTACCCTAATAGCCCAGTACGTAAGCGCACTAAATCTAAGTTATGATCTAATTAATGAGGTATTAGGAAACATTAATTACGACGTTCCCAATGATGCAGAGCAAATGGATTTGACGTGTTTACACTAGTTAAGTGGCTATTGGAATGTGGTTCGAGATATTGGTGGATACTATGTGTGTATTTGTCGATTTAGATGGTTAAAATTGTGAGTCAATAATAATTATGTATTAAAAACAAAGTTTAGAAAAATCTTAATCAACTCCTGGCCACTGCTGGACATAAGTCTCCCCCAAAGGGGGGTTTGCCATAATCACCACGCTTGGTAGGCGGGTTGTTAATCTCAGTATGGTCGTAAAAATCATGAAGAACGCTGCTGCCCAATGTCTAGTAAAACCCTTAGTCGCCTTCTACGACACGTACAAGAAGAAATGGGATGGTGCGTGAACCGAAACTAAAGAACTCCGCAAAATCGTTTTCACGGTTTGTCTGTGTTAGATATGAAGTACATCTAATATATAAAATTCTCGTGTCACAGTTTTCGTTGCCATACTCCTCCAAAACGGCTTGACTGATTTTGATGAAATTTTTTGTGCTTATCCGGTATCTATGAGAATCGGCCAACATCTATTTTTCATCCCCCTAAATGTTAGGGGTAGTCCACCCCTAAATTTTTATTTTTTATTTTTTAGACAAAATTTTTAATTTCTATTTTTTTATGATACAACATACAAAAATACATACAATCCTCAATTGTCACCCTTCTACGATCAATCCTTATTTTTTAATAGCCATTTTAGTAATTTAATCATTTTTCCTCTTCGGTCGAAAACTGATCAATCGTCATTTAATTAGTTATCCCCGCCTAGGAAATTATTTATATGGCAAAACAACGTTTGCCGGGTCAGCTAGTATATATACATATATATCGTTGCCATACTCCTCCGAAACGGCTTGACCGATTTTGATGAAATTTTTTGTGCTTATCCGGTATCTATGAGAATCGGCCAACATCTATTTTTCATCCCCCTAAATGTTAGGGGTAGTTCACCCCTAAATTTATTTTTTTATTTTTTAGACAAATTTTTTAATTTCTTTTTTTTTATGATACAACATACAAAAATACATACAATCCTTAATTTTCACCCTTCTACGATCAACCCTTATTTTTTAATAGGTTTTTTACTAATTTAATCATTTTTCCTCTCCGGTCGAAAACTGATCAATCGTCATTTAATCAGTTATCCCCGCCTAAGAAATTATTTATATGGCAAAACAACGTTTGCCGGGTCAGCTAGTATTATATTGTAGAATATATTAGTATGTAATATTAATATTACCATTATCAAAATGCAATCTACTCAACTTTTTCCCAACTAAGCAGGGCTCAACTTAAACACAGCTAGATCAAGTGTCTTAGACTTGGTTCTGACAAATTTAGACATCATCGGGGCAGCAGAGCATCGCTCGCCATTACGTGGTGTCGCTTAGCGTTCTTTCTGATTTTTTTCTCGGTCGTAGCTTGATGTAAAAAAACCAATAACCTTCGGCTATCAAAACAAAAGTCATCATCATCATCATTATTTCAGCCGTAAGACTTCCACTGCTGGACTTAGGCCTCCCCCAATTTGGGGGGCTTTGCCATAATCGCCACGCTTGGCAGGTGGGTTGGCGATCGCAGTATGGTGGTAAAATGCATAGAGAACGCTGCTGCCCATTCTCTAGTAAGTCCCTTAGTCGCCTTTTACGACACCCACGAGAAGAAATGGGGTGGTGTTATTCTTTACGTCCGGTACCACACGGTATAGTATATTTGACACCAAAACAAAAGTATATTTTTCCAAATCCGACTGGTAATAACAGATATTAGCGCGATATGACAGACAGAGACGGTGATGAGACTTTATTTTGTAAAACTTAGTGCTGATTGTCATAATTATTATTGCCCGATACGTCAATCAATCAACTCAGCCTATCGCAGTCTACTGCTGGACACTTCACCCTGTGTTCTGCATTCCGCATCCAGTCTGTCCCAGCCACCTTTTTGAGATGATCGGTCCCTCCAGGTCTGATACGTGACCTGTTTCTCTAAATAGTTCACTACGTTAACAACGCCGTATTCCTTATTTAAAATACTAATATAGTTAGTAGCACTTAAAAGCTATTACTTTCAGTTATTCTCAACTCCAGGCAACCCGTCTTTTTTGTTAGTACAGTAATTAAAATACCGATTAACGTTTTCACTAGGAACAGCTTTTAAGGAGCAGAAATTTTAGGATTGGAATAATCTAAAGACTATCTTTTTACATTCGTGAACGCTGCAATCTAGTTAGGTATTAAATAGAGCTCTCAAATGTTGCAATGTTAGTACAAAGCGATGTACGTTTATGCCAGGAGGCTTTTTTTTTGTTTGAGTATCGTTTTCATTTTATTTGTTGGCATATTGGCATGGCTAGCTGATATATAATAAATGATTATATAACTGTTCTGTATTTCATAATGTTCCTTACTTTGCCTACTTACTATTGTATAGAATCAAGTTTATCGAACTAAACAAACAGCTGTCCTGCTGGGGAGTTTGTTGCGCCACTTCTTCTTCCCAGCTAAAGCACTAAGAAGTGATGACAAGACCTCATGCACAACACTTTTGACCATAAGACCAATGAGGTAATACAAAAAAGTCAGGAAAACGCTAAGAATAAATTAGTAATATCGCGGGTAAACGATGCGATGCTGTGGGATTAAATTTTTGTTAAAACAATAAAGAGAGGAGAGTAGACATTTTACAAAGAAGCTGGAGTCGAACAAGCCTTTGCTTGCTAAATAGCTACTAAGCCAATGAAGTACTACATTTATTTATCTCATCATTACTTCTTCATTTTACTTTTAGATATCTTACTAGAACTGTTCTAATATAAGCTAGAGGACATAAAATATAACTTCAACAAACTTACCTTGACTTTCGTTAAAAAATCCCAGAACCATGATGACAATAACGACAATACCGATCTTGAGTCGGTAGCTGAAGCCCATGGCATGCATGTCGACCCTCCAAATCAGCCCCGGCATGACTCAACCTTGCCTCATCCATTCGTTGTACAGTTTTGTACTTCCACTGTATTTCTGTTCTTCGTTACTTGAATGCATCATCTGGAACAAAAAAGGTGGTATAAAAGAGATGCTTATTAAAAATTAAAATTTGATTAGATTAATTATAATTATCATTCGATTTATTTGTAATAACAGCTTATTATTGTTCCACTGAAAATAAAAAGACTGGTATCATACACAGTAGACATGACCAATGATCACCACTTTTTCTCAAGGCGGATTTAGGACTGCAAATTTATTAATTTCTGAATACTGTTTAGAGTATTTTTCTTCGACTCTCATATCGTATTTTTTTTTGTTATAAACTACAGCACGAGTTACCGAATTTCAAAATATTATTACTTTTTAATTTTTTTTCTCTAAAGTGTTAAAATTAAATAAAAAACATTTATTTCACCAAAACAAAATAGGGCAAATCGAAGAAGTTAACCAGTCAATTACCGTAATTACAGACACAATTAAAAAACGATTGTGTCTATACCAAATGTGGTATCTCAGGGACTTAGAGGTTAATATCAACGAGGAGTTTCCATCATTTTTTTTTTTTATAATAGAACAAAAGATGTGGAGCGCGCCATTTGTAAACTATTTCGTACTTAACTTTACTTTGATTTCTTAATTAGTATGTTAAAACCCAATCTATGAGAGAAGATAGTATATCAAACTGCACATGACAAGGTATAAAAATACTCCTGTGATACTAATAGAAACCTCGCCTGCAGCTCGTTTCTTTAACAAACACTCATATTTTAATACCCCTCAGTATTCACGGTTTTAAAAACTATTGTTTCTGGGCCTGTGTTACTAAAGGGGCACCCACCCCTTTAGTAATATCAATCAGTAGGTATGGATAAAATTACTCTGCCTTGTATTCCTAAAGGATTAAATCTAGGTGGAATGTTATACATTTCTAATAAATCAATGACGCAAATAAGTCCCTTGCGAGAGTACAAGAATACAACGATTCAAAGCCTTTTGAAACCTTTCTAGTACTAAAATTTACACCTTTTTACTACAAAAAGTTACACTACTTTACGGCATTCAAAATCCGCTATGTGGAAGAAAAAGTATGGAAGCAAGAAATGTCTGCCAACTGGTTCAATGTTCACGCGTCAAAAAATACAATGAAATTCACCATCTGCACTATTTTCCAACGTCTGTCTTTTACTTTGAAGGCATTTATGGTGGTTAGGTTGGAATTTGCTACTCAAAACATCTTTTACTACAATCTCCTATCTATTACGAAACATAAAATGTTTCAAAAAGTAAAGTGTCTTTATAGGTATTTATAATGTAAAAATAAACTGTTTTAGCGCACATCCTTTTTTTTTACATGCATTTAGTATGCATATGAAAATATATACGCTACGTATAACATTTTTAAAAAAAATTTTTTTGTCTATCTGCCTGTTTGTTCGGCTAATTTCCGAAACGACTTGATCGATTTTGATGAGAGTTTCACTGGCAAATACATACATATACTCATAATTTGCATATTTTTTTTCTACTGCTGAGACAAATGCCTTCTCTTCTCCTTCGTGACACTGGACTGTAAACTACATGCAGCCCCAGTACGCGTTGGTAGATGTCCCACCTCTTCAAAACTTTTGGTTCTAGGACAGGTCGGTTTCCTCACGATGTTTACTGTTTTAAGAGCAGTGTTGATGAAGTATACTATAATAACATAAAGTTAAGCGCCTGTCAGTGTTTGAACCTATGAAGTTACGACCTACAACTCGTAAGTCATAGCCATTTTTACTGAACCTAGTGAGGTTCAGTAAAAATGGCTATGACTTACTAGCAAGCAATAACATTTGCTGTCGGCCAGTGGGCCGACAGCAAATGTTATTTACTTTTATTTTAGAAAATCAAAAGGCATTAATATCACGTGAACAAAGCCACATTTATCAGCTAGTTCCAAATAACTAAATGTAGTATAATGCCTCTTTCATTTAAATTAATCTTCTAAATGATATTTGTTCTAAAACTCGTTTGGCATTTGTATCTTGACCCACAGTATTAATCAAGTAAACTTTACAAAACTTCCATAATGTCTTTCAGTTATTTCATCACATAGATAGGCTGAGTTAGGTACTGTTTCTATCCCAAAAATATTTTGTTGAAACGCTAAATAGCACTTCGTCATAATTATAATCTTAAGTTTTTGAGACTGAAAAGATAATTACATTACAAAGGCAAAAAATAATATTGAAGTTTGATTACTTAATAATAGGACAAGCACTTTGAAATGATTAGAGCTTATTTTATTTTCGACTCATCTATTCAAATAAATAAAATTTAAGTAACAATTTTTAAATGTCAAAATAAGAGCTTTTGACTAAATGCTTATGAAAGTATAGTCGGTACTTTTAACAACAAGAACGTTTATTTTGGTCTGACTATCTCTTTGTTTCGGGTAATCTCCGAAACGGCTGGATCAATTTTGAAGAGATGTTCACTACCAGATAGTTGACGTTTTAAGGAGTAACATGGGCTTTTTGTACCAGCAACACATGTCGCAGATTCCGTTGGAACCTGCAACCACACAGGCGTAGTAGCGGACACTGTTCGTGTTTAGTTATACGTCATTATGTAATATGACTTATCATATGCAAAGCTTTTCCACAATTACATATATGGATTGGCTTTCAGTCTAGCCGGCTGCAGTGGAATACTAGTATTTTACACGGAATGACTGTCTATATGACATCACAACCGAGTAACTGGGTACTTAATACCCCTTGGTAAGACTGGTTACTGGGACTGGTAGGACTTTAGGGCTTTTGATGACGCATTTACTGAGATTACTTTAGCTTTCATCTTATTCATAATACTTACTGTCAACTCCGGTTGTAAGGTTATTTTTAATTTTAATCACGTTAAAAACATTAGCTGCAATTTTAGCAAGTTTCAACTTTTATATTTTTAATTTGTCAGTGCAGGTAACTTCTTTTTTATATTTGCAGTTAAATGAGAGGAGGAACGAATGACACCTTACTAAAGTCTTTATAATTCAATCCTAAAACTTTGCTGTCGAGAAACTGTTTGTTGAATCTGATCGGAGTTCAAACGATTTTACTTTTCTGAGTGTACCTACTTTAACTTGGAACAAGTCTGCAAATACTAATTTACCAAAGTTTTTGTTTTATATAGGTCTTTGAGAGCAAAAAGTTCCTTGCAAAGTTTTAAGATTTTTGTCTAAAATTAATATTATAAACTTTTTAAAGACTCCAAATTGTATAGTATTTATAGAAATTTGTCGTCAATTCTGACGTTATCTATTATTTTCATTTTTGTGGGTGGGAAATCATCAAAAATGACGTTTCTGGAGAGCGTGTCCCACTTTTACTCACTAAAATCCACCCGCGTTCCTTCAGTTGCCTGTGCCAGGGCCACGGTAACGCTTTTTTTTTTTTTGGATGGGAAATCATCAAATGACTTCTCCCGCTCTGGGCAGAACGGGAGGGCGTGTCAGACTCTTACTGACTAAAACCCACCCATGTTCCTTCAGTTGCCCATGTGCCGGGGCCACGGTATCTCTTTCGAACAATCACGCGACCCCGGCAGGCATCGGTCCTAGTAGACCCCTTCAGTTTTGCTGACACCTCTTTGAGGCGCGCGTGGAACACTACGCGCCGTCGACCCGAGCTTGATCCTTCCCGGGCGGCGAGCTACCCATTGCTCGCCACCCGCAAGCTCGCGCCTACGGTGGCCGGGAGTCCGCTATGGAGTCCCGATGGCCGGGGCGTCTCCTCATGCGGCGGCTAGGTACGTGAGGGCGCAGAGACAGCCACTCCCTCACGCGCCCCGCCTCCTCCTCCGCGAGCATTACTGCTTCGCAGAAGGAGGTGACGGCTTCCCATGCCCTCTCGCTCTGTACCATGGCTCGCACCAGGGCCGGACGCGAGAGGTCGCTGCCGCCGATCGCCTCCACGAGGATACGGCGGTGCTGCGCCCAGGCAGGGCACACCTCCACCGTATGCTCCACCGTGTCCTCCAGACAATCCTCGCAATGGAAACACCCGGGCGTTTCCTCCCGCTTTATCCTGAACAGGAACCCACCGAAGCACCCATGCCCGGTGAGAAACTGCGTCAGGCGGAAGGTGAGGACGCCGTGGCGCCTCTCTATCCACTCCTCAAAGAGGGGACTTACCGCCGCAATTGTGGCGTGCCCAGCGCTGGGTTGCGACAATCGTAACCGCCATGTCGCCATGAGATCACACCGGAGCTCTGTCCACCGTGCCGCGATTTGTCGCGGAAGCGGCGTTTCGCCTCCTCGCGCCACTCCCACATATGCGCGAGGACCTTTGCCTCCAGATCCCATGGCGGCACTCCAGCAAGGAGGCTCGCCGCCTCGCATGAGATCGTGCGGTATCCTCGGATTAAATGGATGGCCATTATCCTCTGGGCTGCACTCAACCGGCGCGCTGGGCTCAACCTCAATGAGGGCGCCAGGGTCACGGTAACGCTTTCGAACAAATCCGTAACCCTGGCATGTCTGACTTCATCTTAATAATGCATATTGCAGAGAACTATATATATTAGCTAAACCTACAAGTATACACCACATAGTTCTCAGAAAGTTACTAACTTATACCTTCAAAGAACACCACAAATTACTAGACACACTATAAGTAGAACGCCAACTCCCACAATCTCTATACATTTAATATCATGCAAGTCCAGAACTAATTATGAACTTTAAACATGGAGAGAGTTTCTAATGTCTAGTAATTTGATGAGAATAGACTTATCAAGTACACCTAGGAAACATAAAAATGCATATAATTATGTAGATAAAATATTTAGTAAAATATATATCGGATTGGTGATAGACAATAGACTACTAAACAAATGAACAAAGAAATATACAGATATTTTGGATATAAGAACTCTTATATTTTTTAGAAGTTGGAGTACTAAGTTGAATAATAAATAGATTGTGATCCTCAGCGTTAAGGGATCATAAAGACAAGGAGGGTGTAGGCACCTAACGGTACTGAGAGAGTTATTTTTTTAAACTCTAATCTGTGAGTAAATTAGACCAAGAAAGTAGTATAACTACTGTATGAAAAAAGAAGCGGAAATCTATTTCATAAGAAATAATATAGACATACCTTGATAAAGTTAGAGGAGACACAGTAAATCCTTATAAGTCGTATTATTCTAAAAAATTCTCAAGGACTTACCAACAATAACAAAAGATTATTATACATTTAACATCAAGGATAACTAAATTAAAGAGTACTCAATCTAAATCTAAATCTAAACAGAAATCCCCAGAGGGGGCTCTGGGGATTTCGTTTGTTTCGAGTCAGTAATGGAGGATTTACTCAATAAGTTAAAATCAAGTAATAAAAGTATAATTGTATGTGGCGATTTTAATATTAATATTTTAGATGTTACTCCATTGAGTATTAGACTTCTCAATCTTTTCAGGTCTTTTAATTTATTTAACTTGTTTTTTGAACCAACTAGGATCACAGCTTCTTCGTCAACTTGTCTTGATAATATATTTAGTGATGGTGATGCCAAAAATAAATTAGTGCTAACTGATTTAACGTCCGACCACTGTGGTTTGCTATCTAGCTTCCCTATGTCATTGTTTAAAAAGGCACATAAACTTGAATGCAGGCCTTATACAGCTAGTCGTTGCACCAAGTTTAAAAATAATGTAGCTCGTAGAATAACACCATCCATAGTAGAAAACGAGAATCCTAATGCAATTTATGAAGCCCTCTTTAATGTAGTGCAAAAAGAGTACAAATCTACTTTCAAGACCAAAACCATTGACATTAATGGCACCTCCGTCGGCTTTAACCAATGGGCTACTCCAGGTATTTATAAAAGTAGAGCGAGGCTATACGAGTTATATGGTTTAAAAAAATACAGGTCTGATACTCCTTTCTTAGAGTATGTAAAAAAATATTCAAAATTATTTAAACAGGTTAGTGCTTTTGCTAAATCTAAATTTTTAAGCGATCAAATTAAAAATTCAAATAATAAAATAAAAACCACTTGGAAAATCATTAACAATGAAACGGGTAAATCGGTTAAACAAGAAAAACAACTTGAAATTATGGTCGACAACAAATTAGTAAATACGGCAGCTGACGTAGCACAGGCATTTAATGAGTTTTTTGCCAACATACCCATAACTACGACTCGCTCCTTAAATTCCTCCCCGTCTAAAGCTGAAAACCTTTTGCATAGTAGTGTGCCTAAAAGTAGTTGCCTATTCAATTTTGAACATGTAACGCCTCGTGATGTAGTTAATGTTTTTAACACACTTAAGTCTAAAAACACTGGTGATTTCTGGGGCATTTCCATCAAACTATTAAGTAATATAATAGACATCGTAGCCCCCTCTTTAGCTGTTACTTTTAATAAATGTGTTGATGTCGGAACTTTTCCTGACCTCATGAAGAGTAGCAAAGTCATACCATTATTTAAATCAGGTAATAAAAAAGACGTTTCTAATTTTAGGCCTATTTCTATCTTACCTGCATTTAGCAAAATATTCGAAAAGTTAATACTCAAGCAGTTGTTAAGACATTTTAATTTAAACAGCCTCCTTCATAATGAGCAATATGGCTTTACGAAAGGTCGTTCAACTACAGATGCGGGTGTTACTCTCTTGAAACACATTTTTAACGCATGGGAGAACTCGCAAAATGCTATCGGAGTTTTCTGTGATCTCTCCAAAGCCTTTGATTGCGTGCACCATGACACGCTTTTGCGTAAACTACGTCATTACGGTGTCCATAACGAAGCTTTAAACGTTATAAATTCTTATTTACATAATAGGTTCCAATGTGTAGATATTAATGGTGTAAAATCTACCGGGCTACCGGTTCAGTTAGGTGTGCCTCAAGGCTCTATACTCGGCCCATTCTTGTTCTTAGTGTATATCAATGACTTACCATTCTTTTTAAAGGGTATTTGTGACGTTGTACTGTTTGCAGATGATACTTCTCTTATTTTTAAAGTAGATAGGAACAGACAAGATTTTGAAGACGTAAACAGTGCACTCTCAATGGTTACGGATTGGTTTACGGCAAATAACTTAGTTCTCAATGCCAAGAAAACGAAATGTGTAAAGTTCGCCTTACCGAATGTTAGAAATCTAGGTCCCGAAATCGTCTTAAATAAAGAGGTTCTTAAAACTGTAGACTCGACAGTTTTCCTGGGCATAGCAGTGGATGGCAAACTACAGTGGGGCCCACATATTTCAAGTCTAGCGGGGAGGCTCAGTTCAGCCGCCTACGCCGTCAGAAAAGTAAGACAATATACTGACGTTGATACAGCTCGGTTAGTCTATTTTAGTTATTTTCACAGCATTATGTCTTACGGTATTCTACTGTGGGGCAAAGCCGCTGATATTCAAAATATTTTTGTCCTTCAGAAACGAGCTGTTCGAGCAATTTACCAGCTAGGTGCCAGAGTTTCTCTAAGGGACTTTTTTAAAGATATTGGTATTCTTACGGTAGCATCACAATTCATCTTCGCCAACATCTTATACAGCGTGTAACGGAAACCCTATAGCTATCCTTAAGCACTAAATATAAAAGCTCGTATAGAATCCCTATACATAGTTTCAACTCAAAATAAAATTCTCTAAGAATTGATACCAACTTTTCGGTATCATATGTTTCTTAAATTAAAATCATAACAAACGTGTCACCGCACTACGTAGGTCAATAACTTTCCACGTTACTTGCCAATATCACGATAAATCTCTTCCGTAATTCTGCGCGCCTAGTACCCTAATAGCCTACTGCAGGCGGTGTTCTTTGTCGGCGCGAACTGACGAAATAAAACATGCCGCCGCCGCCGCCGTGCGTGTCCGCATGCGCGCTTTGGCGATACCTACATTACCGTGATTTAAAAATTATTGCGTAATTATTGATTTACAGTTTACTCGTTAATATCAAGCCAGAAATAAATAAATAATAATAAATTGTACGTAAAAACTGAGATAACAAAACTTACTTAAAAAATCGAAACAAAGTTTAGGTAGGTTAACTAGTTTCATCTCCTAATATTACTTATTACCGAGTAAACAGTAAAATCTTAAAGCTTTGCTTAATTTAGTAAATTGACTTACATTTTTAAAGATGAGGTTCAATGTGGTGACCTTGGTATTGTATGCACAAGGCCGCTCGCTTGTTCATGGACACCTGAACATTGCGTAGCATGTCTGGTGTTATTGTCCTGAAAGCGGCCTCAATCCGCACCTTCATTAGGTCCATGGTGTCACATTGCACTGCGTACACTACATTTTTAATGTACCCCCACAAAAAGAAGTCTAACGGGGTTAGGTCTGGGGATCGCGGAGGCCAAGCCACGCTTCTACTACCACGCCCAATCCACTGGGGAAACCGCGCATCTAAATAATGACGCACGTCTCTAGCAAAGTGTGCCGGTGCACCGTCTTGTTGAAAAATTAAGTTATTCCCCATCACAAGATCAACATTACTTGACACTGGTAGCACTGTGAGGACATCGTCTAATTCATTCCTCAGGAAGCTTAAATAATTTTGGCCGTTTAAGCTTTGCGGCAAGAAAACTGGTCCTACGACGACGTCTCCTATTATACCTGCCCACACGAGACGCCACTGGTGTTGGAATGACGACTCTGTTGAAGCATGCGGGTTCGTGTGAGACCAAACATGCTCATTGTGGATGTTGCTTATTCCTGCTCTCGTGAAGGATGCCTCATCGGTCCATAGCACTCTTGAACCAAAATCTGGCGAAGCTTCAATCTGGTTTCGGTACCACTCACAAAAAGCCACGCGAGGCAAAAAATCTGCCGGTATTAGCTCCTGGGTGCGACGGAAGTGGTATGGGTGCTGACCGTCATTGCTCAGCACTCGCCATACCTGCATATGGTTAGAGGCACCCAGCGCTAATGCAGCTCGACGTGTGCTAGTTCGTGGATTATCTTCGAAATGCTCCAATACGGCTTCTTCAAATTCTGGATCGGTAGTACTCGGGCGACCCTCTGACGCAGGTGCGTGGAATGACCCAGTTTGGTACAGACGATGTACCATCCGACTAAAACATGCCGACGAAGGCAGCTGTCGACGCTCAGCATCTGGTCTACCCTCAATAAAACGGCGACGGTACAGTTCTCGGGCAGCTCGCAAATTACCATGTTCTGCTCCGACACACATCATCATTTCGTAATATTCGCTATTACTTAATGACATTTTGCAAACACAACAAAAAAAAGTCAATTAGGTGTAGCCGAACTGAACTGATGCGCGTATCACAGGGACAGGAACGAGTGTACTATCTTAGCTGGACGCGGATCGTCGACTGACTGCCGCAATAACAATAAATTCCCTGCTATTCCTGGTACATAAATATTATTTCCTTAAATTTAGATACCTATAGGGTAGCTGTCCTAGTTATTGTCCACTACTATTCAAAAATATTGTTCAAGAATTCAATATTATTTTACATCCTAATTCTTTCAACTAAACTCCGTTAAACTTTTAAGTAAATCTAACACACCAGAGCTAACTAATTACGTAATTCAAATTGAAAATTCAAAAATCATTTATTATTTTTGGGGTGAGAAAATCATCAATGACCCACCCAGTTCCTTCAGTTGCCCTTGCATTCCGGGGCCGCGTTATCTCGTTAGAACATGGCAACTCCGGAAAATCATTCATTTCAATCCATTAAAGATCATATTATTATGAGGCCGCGATATCTCGTCAGAAGTCTGATTAAATGTTGTATTTACCAGGAGTAATTAAAACTACACGGACTGCAATTGGTTCAGGTACCCTAAGAAACATTGCACACACACTAAGATGCACACTGTGTGTGTAATGACAAAATCAGGGTTCTGTGAGCAAACGATTTTTAATTCGGCTATAACAATTCCTGTTACTCATACGGTCCTAGTACTTTTATTAATTTCTTTCCACAGTTAGATGCAGTTTTAGGACTTTTTATTGACTTCATTTTTGTAAAGACTAAACGTGCTCTTACCAATAAAACCCATGTACCGCATCGACAGACCGTGAAGTTCCGATAATTCTTTCGATTAGTCATAAAGACAAAAATTATGCGTGCGTGATATTATTTCGTAATTTAAAAAAAAAAGATTAACTTGTTGTTAATAGTTTTCGTCATAATTATAAAAATAACCATATTTTAAAAAATATGTACGGAACCCACTGTGATTTTATTTGTACTAGGAGTAGAATAAGTTGCGAAGAGATGAATTGAAATTATGTTTTGGGTTCAGTTGGACATAAATTATTATACTAAATCCTTTTTATATTCTTTTAAGTTCTGGTAGCAAATAATAATGTTTATTTAAGCGATTAATTCCTGGTAGGACGCACGTAAGGATTCGATTTTTATGATCAATTCAATGGTACGAACTGACGATTTTTCGAAACAATTCGTTATAATGCGATCTTCAAGCAAATTGATTCAATAGCAAGGTGAATCAAATCTCCTGGATCGTATGTGTAAAAATTATTATGATAATAGTTCAAATTCATATTTGCCCAAAGTATTGTGCTGACAATCATAAACAGCGAATAGGTAGGTTTATCTATTTCAAACTAGATCAATTACATACATATGCCGACACTTTTTAACTTGTCCGCATTGTTTATGTTAGCACTAAGAGAAGATTGAAACATTTGTCGAATTGATAGAAGTTCTCATTTCGAATGACATAGCTGTATTTTATAAATTAATCGCTCGTCGTCGTATTCTGTATTAGTCATTGTAATTTTAACCGATTACATCTGTACCATCTGAATGAAAGTCATTGAATTAAAGGCTCCCGCAGACAGGCGCGACGCGACAGCCCGACACAAAGGCGCCGCTCGTCGCGTAATGAGCGATGCCTTTAGGAATATTGTTTTTGAATAAGGTACCTATTTACTGTGTTGTAGGTATGATGGTAAGGTGGGTGGTGGGTGGAAGATTACTATGTAGATAATAATTATCTAAAAAGTAATCTTCTACCAAAGGATAACTACGTAAAAACCAACGAGTGTGTAAATGATACGTGACAATGCAAGCAGGTATCTAAATAGTATTTCGTTAAATTTTGATACTTAAACCAATTAAATGTATTGTAGCTTATTCACAAACATAATCAAAGTTTATGAAAAGTCAGTACCTAACAATATTTTGTAAACAAAAAATAAACATGCGGAACCTTTTATTCAGAAATACCAGGGGAAGAGATTTATTTTTACTTACAAATAGTTCGCTGACACCGATCAGCTGACTTAGTGCTAGTGATGTGTTTATTTCAATTTGAAAAGTTCGGTTTCTGGTATCAATGTATGAAAAATTCTCATAAGTTCCGGACATGTAGAGATAGGATTAAAAAACCCTTCCAATATCGTTTGATATCATCCAAAGAAGCCGTGCCTTTGGTATGTATATACCCTTTCCGTTACACGCTGTATATTAGGCAAAATTTACACTTACACGCTAAAAACAGTGATTTTCACACTGTTAACACTAGAAATAAGGACAAACTACGTGTTCCCTTTCACCGGCTTCATAAGGTGCATAACTCATTTGTTGGGCTTGGTATAACATTTTACAACAAGCTACCACCTTATTTACTAGAATTACCTTTTAATGCGTTTAAAGCTCAAGTAAAATCCAACCTTTGTCTAAAGGCATATTATTCCATCAACGACTATTTAAATGACAAAACTAGTTGGTCGCTGTGATTAACTCAAGACAATGTTTGTGTTCTTTCTCCAGTACTAGCGTACCTAGTGATAGGTTATATAGCTGTAATATAATTTTTATTATATATTTTTTTTACTGTGTTAGTCATTTTTTTTTGTGTATTTATTGGTTTTGACATGTTCTATGCTTTGACATATTATAATGATTAGTATTGCATAAAATGATTAGCTAGCGACCTCGACAAGTTGTCATTCAATTCTTGCCTGAGCAACCGGCAGCAAGTTCGTCATGCTCCCTTAGATGTCAATGCTTGCGGTAGCGTCAGGGGTCGGGTTACCCCCTTCCCTCAAATAAGGCGAGGGGGGTAATGGCTGATCTTTGCGTTATGCTCGTGAACGGGTGCTGCTTGTGGTGACTGGTCGTCTTGCTGACCTTGATGTTGGTATTGTTGTTAATTAGCTACCTGTTTATTTGTTTTTACGCCGATGGTCCTAGTTTATCATTTTGAGGCCTCGAGTTGTAACTCGGGTCGTAGCTGTGTGAACGTGATTCAGCATTGCATATGTAAGCTGTCACGCCCTTATGCCAGGAGGCTTTTATTTTGGTACCTTTATTTACATGATAAAAATATTTTTTGCTTTTGCTTGAGTATAGATTTCATTTTATTTCCTGGATTATTGGGTTGGCTAGCTGACAGATGGCAAATCATTTAATTTAATGTTTTGTGTCTCATAATGTTACCTCCTTACAATTGTATAGAATCAAGTTCTTCTAACTTAACAGACAGCTGTGCTGCTGGGGAGTTTGTTCCGCCACTTCTTCTTCCCAGCTAAAGCACTAGGAAGTGTCGAAGGGCGGGCGTTTTGGGGGGACTGTCTTTTGTAACTTTGACGTTCAAAAAGTGCTGACTCTCAGCCTAGTTTGAATAAATGACTTTTGATTTTGATTGATTTTGATTTTTGAAATTAGAATCATGGAAACAAACTTGGGTAGGAAGATAATAGGGGAATAAATAGACTTTGAATTTGATACTGTATAGCCCCCCTTGGCTTGTGGCAAATAATAACAGTCACGCGGTTCGATCGTTTAGGTTAAGCTACGCTTACTACGGTTGGTCCGTGGATGGGTAACTAAGACCTCTCTGTGTCTCTGACCCTTACATGTTTTGGAAACCACGCTAAGCTGATTTTCCCGGCTTGATTTTTGGTAGACATTATGGGTCATCAGAATCCTAAAATTCTGAAACCAGTCTTATCAAAGAGCATATTTAACCCAATAACTAGGTTGGTGGTCAGACAGGCAGTTGGTCCATGTAGACTGAAGCCGATCCCAACATAGGTAGGAGAAGATAGGCAAATAATGATGAAGATGGTAGTATTGTGTGCATGTAATAAAAAATGCTGTCTCTATAACTAAACATAGTACTACTGACTGATACCCACACACTCACCACCCACCATCCTCCTACTAGTACTTTTAATATTTATATTTTTAAAGAGCGACCTTGTCTGGAAAAGGTACGCTGTTGCCATCCATCTAATTTCATTATACATAATAACTTCAGACAGTATACAGCCATCACATTAAAATTTCTGACACTTTAACCCATCAAAATTCTCTGCCCTTTACAAAATATTATCCGAACAGCGTAATCCGAAACAGCTTCGCCCTCTAATCTCGAAACTTTTCAATTAGTAAGTTCACTGCTTCGGAAAGTGGTCCCAACTTTCCTTGGACCATTAAAAAAGTCTTTTAGAATCGCCACAGTACAAGTTTTAATGTATCTCACGGATTCTCTTTGTGTTGGTCGGTACCGTAGGCAAACAAAAAATTGGTCAAGTGCTACCTCGGTGAATACTTTTAAATTTCCGCATCTAACTAACGTCTATTTTTATTTTGTTTTAAAGTGCAGAGTTTTTAAGTGTTTGTGTGGTCCTGTGGATTTTGTTTTAATGCGATTTAGGTGGGTTATTTGTTTCTTTGTTTTTATGTGTGTGTCTTTATAACTTAAGGTTCTTATATTATGTGACACATTTAAAAGTACTAGTGATCGCCCATTGGTCGAAATTCGACCGTACTTCAAAAAAAATAATATGGTTTTATTTGACATTCAGTAGGTAACACTATAGACCAAAGACAAATTGTTGACGCTGTACTACTGTGGAGAGGGTTCGCTGGCGGGATGGTGATGGCCAGGACCAGGACGTAGGTGTAATGAGTAAAGAGTACTTCTTCAGGACCCTCTTTTTAGGGTTCCGTTGCCAAATGGCAAAAAACGGAACCCTTATAGATTCGTCATGTCTGTCTGTCTGTCTGTCGGTCTGTCTGTCTGTCTGTCTGTCTGTCTGTCTGTCCGTGTATGTCACAGCCACTTTTCTCCGAAACTATAAGAGATATGTTGTTGAAACTTGGTAAGTAGATGTATTCTGTATACCGCGTTAAGATTTTTACACAACAATAGAAAAAAAACAATAAATTTTGGGGTTCCCCATACATAGAACTGAAACTCAAAAAAAAAATTTTCATCAAACCCATACGTGTAGGGTATCTATGAATAGGTCTTCAAAAATGGTATTGAGGTTTCTAACATCATTTCTTTCTAAACTGAATAGTTTGCGCGAGAGACACTTCCAAAGTGGTAAAATGTGTGTCCCCCCCCCCGTAACTTCTAAAGTAAGAGAATGATAAAACTAAAAAAAATATATGATGTACATAACCATGTAAAAATCCAACGAAAATTGGTTTGAACGAAATCCAGTAAGTAGTTTTTTTTAATACGTCATAAATCGTAAATCGCAATTTACCTTCCATTCAATCAACTGAAATATAAAAAAAAAACATTTAATTTCATAAACATAAACCTTACGCATAAACCGAGGATACCTACAGGTTTGTACGGAACCCTCGGTGCGCGAGTCCGACTCGCACTTGGCCGGTTTTATTTTCTTAATACTTCTTAACTGCAATATCCAATGGAACAATATGGAATGAATTATCACAGAAAGCTCTGTTTTTATGGTTTTTATAGAATTTTCCCTATTATTTTTAATTAATTATGACGGTTCCAAATGTCATAATTATAACCAGCCTGTACAATCTATGACCAGCCTGTACAATCGTGAGGCATACAACCTCTACAGTTTGCACACGACACTAAGTTTTGTATGGGAAACTTACTAATGCCATACTTGACACTCTCCATAAAACCACAAAAAATATTTCCTGATCTAAACTAAATTCCTATCGTCGCTAATACAAATAATATTAAAGACAAATATTCTCGATATGATCATAAATTTTAAAAATGAAATAGGTAGGTTATATATCCATAAAATTAATTTATTACCTATGGTTATACTTGACATTCAGTAAGACTAAAGACACAAAATCAGGCTTACCAACTTAGGGGTTTTTCCAAATTTAGGGGGTAAATAAGAGGATTGAGATTTTTTAGGGGCGTTCCATTTTTAGGGGTATTCTTAGGGATATTTTGCCATCTTACATTTCTCATTGTGTTTTTGATTACAATAAAAGCATTAGCGACTTCTAGTACGGTTCCTCGATACTAAGAATGCAGAGTGAATGATTGACAAATGTCGCGTAATAAATATAGACAAATATTACTACTGTGTGCCGGTCTATGATTACTGAACATTCGTTGGTTATTTTCATTATAATTTTTAGCGGATTTTTTTTAGTAATTGTGGCATGTTTAAGTGTTTTTAACTTAAGCTTTAGGGGTAAATATTTCTGGGTGTTGGTAACACTGCACAAAATAATAAAGACAGATTTGGACCATAAACAAAAGAATTTCTATGCATGTGTGTATTAGATACACGGTAATGAACAGTAGTGTGTGTAACGTGTTATTTATTGAAAATAATGTATTTTAACACATAATTTAAAAAAAATATTAGCATTCGTCACTTCTTCTCTGTATAAACTATAAGTGTGCGAAATTTCATACTCCTCCGTCCGCCCAATTTTCGTAAAAAGGGATCCAAAGTTTTCACTTCACGTATTAATATATAGATAATTTACAAAATATACTTTTGCTATCATAGTGCCATTAGCAACTTTATTATGTATGTCACTATCCGTTATCTTAGGTAGTGTATTATTCTGTTGCCCGCGATTGCATCTTGATACAATATTTACAACTACGTTTGAGCTAATATGAACGAGTTACATAAAATTGTTTCTATGCCGTCTAAGAAACATAACTCCAAAGTTGTTGAAATTATCTCCTGAAGTTATCGTGGCTAGTCAATTATATAAACAATTGTATTTCCAAAGGAGATAGATTTCTCAGTTCTCAATATAAATAATACGCTAGTTTGGTGACTCCCACGCAATGAAAAACAATGTTCGAATCAAATGCCCACGAAACCCTAACATTGTTAGATACGGCGGACATCCTGTGGAAACGATGGCAAATCCCACAGAGTAAGGAATCGACTAGAGGTAGCAGTACTAAAACTATTTGTGGGTTGCACCTAAATTAAGCTTCAGGTGATAGCATAGGCCGCATAACAGTATTATACAGCTAATTTAAGGTGGATGCATATTTTAAAGAAAATCTGTACTACGCTAGGTCAGCTCAAGGTCAAAGTATTACCACTTATATGTGATGACTCTATCAAGTGAAGCCACCTGATAACGTGAAGCTGAACTGACAGCTTTTGGCTCTAGCATATTATTCTCTGTTCTAGTTTTGTAAGTTTTTTTCATCGTGCCAATTAACGCAACTTTCTCTTTTCTTTGTCTACCACGCAATTTTTGCTGAGCTTAATTGCGGCTGTCATACGCCGTCAATTTCTATTTGCACAAATTCGCTCCTTGTGAAGTAAACGTAATAAAAAAACCGGCCAAGTGCGAGTCGGACTCGCGCACCGAGGGTTCCGTACAAACCTGTAGGTATCCTCGGTTTATGCGTAAGGTTTATGTTTATGAAATTAAATGTTTTTTTTTTTATATTTGAGTTGATTGAATGGAAGGTAAATTGCGATTTACGATTTATGACGTATTAAAAAAAAACTACTTACTGGATTTCGTTCAAACCAATTTTCGTTGGAAGTTTACATGGTTATGTACATCATATATTTTTTTAGTTTTATCATTCTCTTACTTTAGAAGTTACGGGGGGGGGGGACACACATTTTACCACTTTGGAAGTGTCTCTCGCGCAAACTATTCAGTTTAGAAAGAAATGATGTTAGAAACCTCAATACCATTTTTGAAGACCTATTCATAGATACCCTACACGTATGGGTTTGATGAAAAATTTTTTTTTGTGTTTCAGTTCTGTGTATGGGGAACCCCAAAATTTATTGTTTTTTTTCTATTGTTGTGTAAAAATCTTAATGCGGTATACAGAATACATCTACTTACCAAGTTTCAACAACATATCTCTTATAGTTTCGGAGAAAAGTGGCTGTGACATAAACGGACAGACAGACAGACAGACAGACAGACAGACAGACCGACAGACAGACAGACAGACATGACGAATCTATAAGGGTTCCGTTTTTTGCCATTTGGCAACGGAACCCTAAAAACTGGTTAAGGTCTAATTCATTTCTTTAAGAAGGATTTGACTTAAAAAAAAACTGCGGCACGGATTCTTGCAGAGCCTTAGTACTAGTTCAGCTACGGAATCCTAAAAAGCAATAAAATGCCTCATTGTGCCACAATCAAAGTAAAGGTGTAAATAAATAAAATTCTAGCGTAACATATCACACTTAAGTCACTAAAAATGGTGACACGCTTATTTGGTACGGAAAGAGTAGCCCAGAGGTTCCCAAACTTCTTTTTTCCAAAAAACCTCTTCAAAAAATTTACTGGTTGCGGTGAACTGCCTGCTGTTACATATCTACCATATTCTCGAATCTCTACAAAAAATGTGAAGATAAGATCTAACATAGACCCCTGTCGAGTCTCCCATGTACCCCTAGGAGTCTACCTGAATCATTTTGGGAATCACTGGTGTAGACAATACTATCTCGAGCAGAGGTCGCCGAGGCGTCTCCGAACTCTGTGAATCCCATTGGGAATTCTGTTTTATGTACAATTCTTAGGAAAACGACGCTATCTCTTTGTATGGAAGGCGGAAGGTGAAAAGTTTTGATAGTTCTGCGGTAAACACTTTTAGTTATTAGGAAACTGGTTACATTGTGGGAGTTTTATTAAAGTGAAGAGGGAAGTTTATTGCTAGTCATATTGTTTACCGGAGGAGGTGTTATTTTGGGATTCAAAGGCAGTCCTTGGAATCCCAAAATAACACCTTAAAGTCGTACGTATTTTCTTTCCTCATAAGGTATAAACATTCGTAAAGATTTTGGCAGTTGTCTACTAACGAATTTTGGTGAATTTCACCAATGGAATCACACGAGATCAACACATCTATACCGATTTCAGTTTCATTGGTGAAATTCACACCTATATACGCATTGAAACGGGATTGATGCTGCTGATAAAAACTAACCTCACATTAGTTGTCGATGATTGATTATGTGCTTATTACTTTTCCGCGCGTTGTGTCTGTCTGGATAATTTTTCAGATTAATGAATGGAACATTTACGTTGTATTCTGGGCCTAGACAATTCATCGAACATTACTTTGATAAAATCAACATCAGGAACAGTGGTGGCTCACTAGAAACGACTACGACTTATGAGTTGTATGTCGTTGATACAAACCCAGAAAGGCATTTTGTGTGTAATTATTTCATTACCATTACCTTCAAAAGGCGGTGACGGAAAACATCGTGTATATGAGAACTAACCAAGTAAGACCTTAGGCTACAACATATGTATTATCCTACGTTATAAAAAGAAATTATATTTTATGTAGTTATAAATAAATTTCAGGACTGACCATTGAACTTGGCTCTCATTTCACATTTTTGTTTTTGATAGGATTATACATAGGTACTCCACTGCCTCTCGCAGAAAGAAAGCTTGTGCCCCAGCAGTTATGACTATACTGGTTAACATTCCCAGGCTATCATTTTCGACATCCCATTCGTACCCCTTTTGTTTTTTCTGTATGGGAAATCATCAAATGACTTCTCCCGCAAGCTCGCGCCTACGGTGGCCGGGAGTCCGCTATCGACTCCCGACGCCCGGGGCGTCTCCTGCTGCGGCGGCTAGGGACGTGACGGCGCAGTGACTGCCAATGGATCACGCGCCCCGCCTCCTCCTTCGCGAGCATTACTGCTTCGCAGAAGGAGGTGACGGCTTCCCATGCCTTCTCGCTCCGTACCATGGCTCGCACCAGGGCCGGATGCGAGAGTTCGCCGCCGCCGATCGCCTCCACGAGGACACGGTGGTGCTCTGCCCAGGCAGGGCACACCTCCACCGTATGCTCCACCGTGTCCTCCAGACAATCCTCACAATGGAAACACCCGCCCATTCGTAGCCTTGTCTTACAATTACCTTACATGTAGAAAATTAATGATATCCAGAAACATTTAACATAACATAACATGACGCTTTGTTTCCCTGAAGGGTTGGACAGAGGTATACCAATAGCAGCTACACCCACATTTCGCCTATTATGTTTAAGTCTCATGTAATAGGGGGCGAGCCTATTGCCATCAACCGGGCACAAATCCAGACTCCGGGCTGCTACTGAGGAATTCCAGATGAAAAAACCCAATAACACTTTGCCCGACCTGGGAATCAAACCCAAGACCTCATGCTCAGCAGTAGCGCTTGCCACCACTAGACTAACGAGGCAGTCATTAACAACATTTAAATTAGCCATAATTTCATTTTTAAATAAAAGTTCCCGTTTTTATCACAGCCGAAATGTCTAGCATTACTTCCATAGTCTAATTGAAAAACATACATCCATATTATTCAGCAACACTCAGCAAATAAAGCATAACTGAGACAAATAATAAGATAAAAAACATTGCTTTGATAAAAACATGAAAATATGAACGGAACTTGTCAAGTGAATCGCATTTTCGTGTTGATGAAAATAAAAATATCCAACTAGCGTTATTAGATTTTTTGTTACACGCTTTCGTTGATATTTTTCGCTGGAGTGGAGATCCTTTATTTATATGAGCTGCTTATTTAAAAAGATTTTGAACATTATTTATTTGAAGGGGACAGTTAATATGTAGACAAAAATTTTGGGAAGTAGCCAAAGAACAGAGAGCAGTGGTGATCCAGTGGTCATGAATTTGACTTATAAGTTGGCAGTCAGGTTGAAACTAGATTTTACTTTGTGAGATTTATTTCATCACTCTCAAAACGGTGAAGGAGCAGAAATCAAAAATCGAAGACATGTGACATGTTCCAACCCAAACTGGGCCCGCGTGGTGAATTACAGACCGGAATGGTCTTCTCTTGCTGAGAAACATATTCAGCAGTGGAAATATTATAGGCTGATTGTAAAGAAGATGAGCCAAACCATCGTTCACTTTGGTGGCTCACGTCAAAATGGAAGGTATTGACATAACACATTATACACACACACACATTATTAAAACAAGTCCTATTTTTTATTACGAAAGAATATTTTGTGTATTTTGTCTATGGGCCTTCGTTGCTTGTTAATAAGGAAATGATTATTATTTTATTAATGTAAAATAATGACATAACCACCCCACAGATAAGGGAAATGTTCCATTGGCCGTGTGGTTGCAAGCGCGTCTGCTGAACCTGGAGTTCTGAGTTCAACTCGCAAGTCGGGCCAACTATTGTTCGATTTTTCAATTAGGATTTTTTTAGTAACAGCCCGGAGTTTGGGAGTTGGCGGTGTGATACCCCGTGCCTCGCAAAGCACGTTAAGCAGTTGATCCTGCGCCTGACCTCTCTTCAGTCGTGCTAGATTGCCGTCCAATCACACTAGAAGAGCGCGGGAAGAGTGAATGCCCCTGTGTTTGCGCACTCGCGTCATCATCACCATTTCAGCCAAATGATGTCCCCTGGTGGACCTAGACATCTACCAATTTCAACAGTGAGTTCGGGCTCCATGGCCAAAATACGGTAAGGAGAAATATACCCAACAGATAAGGTAATGCACAAATTCAGTTATTTCTATTTGTATCAGTCGTGGGTGTTAATTCAATCAGAGCAAAAAAGTTCTATAGCATTCGTTTAGCGGTTTAACACAAATACACCTAAAACGACTACCATTATAGTGTGTAAAATGGTGGTAGTTTTGATGCGTGTAAAACAATAGAGGGAACGATGTCAATAAAACTTTACGATAGCGGCGTGCGATAACCGCGAGTTGTCAGTATACAACGTTGTTTAAAAACGACTATTTTATATCTGTTATACTGAAATAGTTTTTAAGGTTCCGTAGCAAAATTATAAAAAGGAACTGTTAAGGCTAGTGCATATAAAGGCGGACCGCACCGCAACACAACGCCTTGCACTCACTTTCATATATTTTTAGGAACATACGACTTCGTCCGTCCGGGCGTCTGTCTGCCTGCCTGTCTGTCATAGCTGGTTGTTTCAGGAATTACGTTTTGATGGTTATAAAACAATAGAGAGAGGATCTGTGTCAATAAAACTATATTATATCGGCGTGCGATAACCATACGTTTAAAGAATAGTATATTTTTGTAATGATAATAAAGGGAATTCAGTCAACTAAAGAAGTACATTATTCCACCGAGATGTGTATTTCATCATCATCATTTCAGCTGTAAAACGTCCACTGCTGGACTTAGGCCTCCCCCAATTTAGGGGGCTTTGCCATAATCGCCACGCCTGGCAGGCGGGTTGGCGATCGCAATATGGTGGTAAAATACATAGAGAACGCTGTTGCCCATTCTCTAGTAAGTCCCTTAGTCGCCTTTTACGACACCCACGAGAAGAAATGGGGTGGTATTATTCTTTACGTCCGGCACCACACGGAGACGTGTGAAAACCAAAATAGAAATCATTTCGCGGATTTAATTACTTAAATATAACTTACTTACTTACTTATATTTTGTTGGACATTCGGTTCAACTAACATTTAGAGCATCGCTGTTTTGAACCTTATTAACCCCCGACGCAAAAAGAGGGGTGTTATAAGTTTGACGTGTCTGTCTGTCTATCTGTCTGTCTGTCTGTGGCATCATAGCTCCCACACGGATGATGCGATTTCAATAAAAAAAATATTAAAGGTGACTTATCTGCGAGTGTTCTTAGACATGTTTGATGAAAATCGGTTAAGCCGTTTAAAAGTTATGGGGGGGAAAGTGGGGAAGAGTAACCGAATGTCAGCAAATATACTCGAGTGGGGTCTCAAATGAAAGCGCACTGAAAGAGAATATTGATGAATTAATCGAGACTGTTCTTAGCTTCGTTTGATTCTACATTATATTAAGTATATACCTATAAAAAGTACAAAATAAAAAATTAATTTAATTTTTTATTTTGTAAATTTAAAAAACCCCCGACACAAAAATTTAAAAAACCCCCGACACAAAAACCTAATTTCCCTTTAAAAAGTAAAAAATATTAAAAAATAAATTAAATCTTAAAGTATATAATACATTCTTAGTTACTTTAAGATTGAGTTATTTTTTATTATTTTTTACTTTTTAAAGGGAAATTATTTGTTGCTGCGATTGCTTCTACTCACGCCTATAAAACGAATTTTCTATTCTATTCTTTAAACAAGGACATATTTTCTACCGTATGCCTATTTTTAATCCGAACATAAAATAGAAAACGCAAAAAGAACAAGGCGCAACGGCTGCCGGCCATGCAACTTGAAACAAAACAAAAGGAGATCTCGTCCATGGAGGTGGTCGCAGCAATCAACTGACTAGTTTGTTTGTATAGTTCTCTTTTCTTTAGTCTAGTATTTCTAACACGGGTCAAGGATTCTAAGCTGGATTGTTAAGCTCTGAACAAGCGACTACTTACTCAACTTTTTAGCATTGAGATAACCTACTGTTAACATGGACTTGTAGACTAATTGAAGTTTCAGTTTTATTTACGGCTAGTTAAATAGGTTGTCTAAATTGTTGGATATTTGCTATATACCCAATAAGTTTACTCATTAAGATTGATATAATAATAATAATAATAATAGTTCTTCAATTTTTCTACAATTTAAATAGATAAAATAATTTGAACCCAGTTTTTATATAAATTTTCAATACAAAAGAAAACCTATACCAAGAAGATCATAAAATAATATCCATAAGTGACTGTAAAACCAAAAAATGTAAAAAATTTGATAGAAAACCACCAATTCGGGGGTGGCATGACAGATGTCACCTCCGAACAACAATGACTCCGACCAACAATAAGAAGAAATCGAAGAAAAAACGAGATGTTGACCAGATCAGCTACACGTAGCGCACGCCTATCACCTCCGGACTCGTCGCTCAGCTCCGCCTCGCCGCCGCCGGAACCCAGCGCCATCGACAGTGCTCTGACACCGGCCGTGGCAGTTGCGTCGAGCTCGAGCGACGAATATTTTTCCCCGCCGACGTCGCCAACACCTGTACGTCGGCAGAGGAGAGGCCGGCCACCGAGGAGCTTGGGACTTAGGGGCCAACCGGCCCCGAGCCGGGTCCCCGCTGCCGGTGGTTGTGTGCGGCGCATGAGATGGACTCAGTCTATGAACGAGAACGTCATGCGCGCATATTACGGGTCTACAGAGGGGGGAACTAACCTCACTGCGTATCGTGATAGGATGCTGTCTCTGTTCCAGGAACTAGAACCAACCGTCAACGTCTCGGCCCAACGACTATCGGATCAAGTGCGGGTTATTCAACGCAATCACAGGTTGGACGACACCGCACTTGAAAGGCTGCGTTCAGAAGTACTGAGCAACTATGTCGTCTCGACTCCGACACAAACCGCGGCACAAGGGTCATCTATTAACGCAATTTCGCCGCGGTTCCATCATGTTGAAGAAGAGGATGATATGGTTGCCACAGTAAGTAGCCAGTGCAACAACCGAATGAGGAGCGCTCTGGAGGATGCGCTTCGCGAGTATAGGTCTATCCCAACCGAACTTAGACCCCGATTACCACGGTTGCCTATGCACAAGAAAAATAGGGCGCTGGTGTGTGCCTTGGACTCGCAGCTTAAGAATTTATTCGAGAGCAGCGAGAATCTCGTCGATACACACTCGATCCTGTATTGCGCGGCTGTTGCGGCATGTCGTTTAGCTAACGTCAAGTTTCCAAACTGTGACGGAGCTACTCGACCAATGCCAACCGTACCAGCCTGGCAGTGCAGGATTGAGCGTCGTATCGATGGGGCCAGGGTACTCATCGGCAAACTATACTGCTTCAGGGAGGGCAATACACGACCACGAGTGATGCGCTTTGTAAGGCGGGCATTCTCGGGGACTGGAATCAGTCCTCCAGAGTACATGTCCCGTGTTACAGAGCGCATCGACTTCCTGAAGCAGAAAGTCTGTGCATGGGCATGCCGTATTCGGCGGTATAAACGGCGGGTTGACCGATACAAGCAGAATCGTATATTCCAGAGCGATGAGAGGTGGGTATATAGAGCTTGGGAGCGACCCGAACAAAATGTGACGGACGTGCGCTGCCCGGATGACGCCGCCACGAATGCATTCTGGCGGGGCATTTGGTCAGTACCCGTCTGTCACGTTGAGGCTGGCTGGATGCGAGATGTCGGGCGAGTGTGTGAATCATTACCAGAAATGGAGCCGGTGTTAATTACGCCAACAGATGTAACCAGAGCAGTCCGTCCGTTACCGAACTGGAAATCACCGGGACCGGACGGACTGCACAACTTCTGGTTAAAATGGCTCACCAGTTCACACAGTCGCCTGGCATCTCATTTCCAGTCATCCTTAGAGTCTGGGTCGCTACCACAGTTTCTAACAACAGGCGTCACCCACCTGCTCTATAAGTCAGGTAGTACCGCGGAACCTAAGAATTATAGACCGATCACATGTTTGTCGACGGTTTATAAACTTCTTACATCCATTTTGAGAGCGAAAATTAGTTTGCATATTGATAATAATTCCATTATGTCTGCGTCTCAAAATGGATGTAGGAACGGGTCCCGTGGTACTAAGGAGCTACTCCTCATCGACATGGCCATAAGCCAACAGGTTCGTCGATCCCGCAAGGATCTGTCGACATGCTGGATAGACTATAAGAAGGCCTACGACTCAGTGCCACATTCATGGCTCAGGAGGGTGCTGGAGTTGTACAAGGTTGATACAACTCTACGCACCTTCCTAGAGTCATGCATGGGGCAATGGAGGACAGTCCTTCGCTATCCAGGATCTCCACAGATCCAGCGAAATGATGAGCCTGTATGGATTAAGCGGGGAATATTTCAGGGCGACAGTCTGAGTCCACTTTGGTTTTGCTTAGCCCTGAATCCTCTAAGCACACTGCTGGAGAATTCAGGTCTAGGCTATCGGCTGAGGAGAGGTGGTCAGGTTATATCTCACCTCCTCTACATGGATGACCTAAAACTCTTTGCCCCCAACAAACTGCAACTGATGGAGCTACTGACGGTAACTGAAACTTTTAGTAGCGCCATCAGGATGGAGTTTGGTGTGGACAAATGTGCAGTCATGCATGTAAAGCGAGGCGAGGTTATGGAATCCGAGGGAATCCAACTTTCGGATTCCGTATACCTCAGATCCCTTTCCTCATCCGAAAGCTACAAGTATTTGGGTATGTCGGAAGTGTTAGGCATCAACGATGCTGACATGAAGCAATCGTTGAAGGAGCGCTTCTTTGGTCGCCTGAAGAAGGTATTAATTAGTCTTCTTTCAGGCGGAAACAAGGTGCGCGCCTTCAACGGTTGGGTCATGCCGGTTTTGATGTACTCTTTCGGCATACTCAAATGGACTCAAACAGAACTCGACGCCCTGGATAGGAGGGTCCGTACAATGCTGACCGCAAACCGGATGCATCACCCACGATCATCGGTGATGAGACTGTACATCCCGCGGAAGTGCGGGGGTCGAGGCTTTTTAAATGCAAAGACCCTCCACAACCGCGAGGTGTGCAGTCTCAGGGAGTATTTTCTAAAAGCCGAAGTGGGTATGCACCGTGATGTGGTCGCAGTGGACAAGGGGCTCACCCCGCTCTCCATGGCTAAAGAGAACTGGCGCAAACCTGTAGTACTTACTACCAATGACCGCAAGGAAGTATGGCGAAACAAGGAGCTTCACGGGCGCTTCTACCGGGCTCTTCATGAGCCCAGTGTAGATTTCTTAGCGTCCGTATCCTGGCTACGTTTTGGTAACCTATTCGGGGAAACTGAAGGTTTCGTCTGTGCAATTATGGACGAAGTTATCTTGACGAATAACTACCGGAGACATATTATGAAGGACGGGACGGTTGACGTGTGTCGGGCATGTCACCATCCGGGTGAGTCCATCAGACATATTATCTCTGGTTGTTCTCGTTTGGCTAACGGCGAATACTTGCACAGGCATAATCAAGTAGCCAGGATTATTCACCAGCAACTTGCTTTGCAATACAAACTAGTGGATTCTGAGGTACCGTATTACAAGTATGTGCCCGACCCAGTTCTCGAAAATGACCATGTCACGTTGTACTGGGATCGGTCTATCATTACTGACAGGACTATTGTCGCCAATAAGCCTGATATAGTGGTGATAGACCGGTTAGCGCGCCGCACAATGATAGTCGATGTTACCATTCCGCATGACGGCAACCTCGTGAAAGCTGAGAAAGAGAAACAGATTAAATATCTCGACTTAGCACACGAGGTTGTTGACATGTGGAATGTTGACTCGGCTGTCATTGTGCCGATTGTCGTATCAGCCAATGGGCTGATGGCCGATACCCTCGACCAACACCTGTCGAGGCTATCGTTAGGCGGTTGGATCAAGAGCCTGATTCAGAAGGCAGTACTCCTTGACACGGCTCGTATCGTGAGGAGGTTCCTGTCTCTGGAGCCCTAACCACCGGTAGCTTGGACCCTGCTCCCGATACCGGAGGTCCACTATTTTTTATATTTTTAAATGTTTTTTGCTGTAAATTTATTTTTCTAAAAATATTTAAAAATGTAACTAATATGCAGATAAAGAAATAAACGAAATAATAATAATAATTTCTTTATTATCAGGCAACGATGGCCCATAAATAAAATACACAAAATATTCTTACACAATATAAACTAATACATAATAAAAATATCACTTATACAATCATTTGTTACGTTGGGTCGGCGACGTATTGCGCTGAGTCGTGGTTTCATGTAGCCTGCCGCGAAAACGCCGATACATGACACCCTTCGGCCAAAATTCCTCCTTCATGAAAGTCTGCAGGTGATGAGTCGGTACCCGCACCACAAAAGATTTGCGCCACCACAGCTCCCCTATGTACCTACCTGTACTAAATATTACAAACTTCTGTCAAAACAGAGATGCACAGATTATGAAACTGATGGTTTTATATCAATCTGAGGTGTCAGCACAATTGCGGCGGTAAGTCCCCTCTTTGAGGAGTGGATAGAGAGGTGCCACGGCGTCTTCACCTTCCACCTGATGCAGGGCCTTACCGGGTATGGGTGCTTTGGTGGGTTCCTGTTCAGGATAAAGCGGGAGGAAACGCCCATGAGGAAACGTGTTTCCATTGCGAAGATCGTCTGAAAGATACGGTGGAGCATATGTTGGAGGTGTGCCCTACCTGGGCAAAGCACCGCCGTGTCCTCGTGGAGGCAATCGGCGGCGGCAACCTTTCGCGTCCGGCCTTGGTGCGAGCCATGGTATGGAGCGAGAGGGCATGGGAAGCCGTCACCTCCTTCTGCAAAGCAGTAATGCTCGCGAAGGAGGAGGCAGGGCGCGTGAGGGAGTGGCAGTCTCTGCGCCCTCACGTCCCCAGCCGCCGCAGGAGGAGACGCCTCAGGCATCGGGAGTCGATAGCGGATTCCCAACCACCGTAGGCGCGAGCTTGCAGGCGGCGAGCAATGGGTAGCTTGCCGCCCGGGCTGGATCGGTATGAATATGATTTCTTATGAATTATGATTTATTTAAAGGCAACATTGATTGTTGCCTTTAAATAAATTTCTTGCAATGTTTTATTTACAAATAATAACATTGATTATCATTTACTTTCACTTATCTCATCAGCACCCTTTTTTTTTGGATGGGTAATCATCAAATGACTTCTCCCGCTCTGGGCGGAGCGGGAGGGCATGTCAGACTTTTACTGACTAAAACCCACCCGTGTTCCTTCAGTTGCCCATGTGCCAGGGTCACGGTATCTCTTTCGAACAATCACGCGACCCTGGCAGTCATCGGTCCTAGCAGAGCCCTTCAGTGCTGTTGACATCTCTTTGAGGCGCGCGTGGAACACTACGCGCCGTCGACCCAAGCTTGGTCCTTACCGGGCGGCGAGATACCCATTGCTCTCCGCCCGCAAGCTCAGCCATGACCCTTTGGGCCGCATTCAACCGGCGCACTGGGCGCAGCCTCAATGAGGGCGCCCACACCGGTGCCCCGTATAAGGCCATGGACCGCATATCAGCACCCTTAACTTAAATAAAATTCAAATTATTTTAATCTTTTTTATAAGTTTTTAGTTGCCTAATCTGGTGTGATAAAATATTAAGTGTCTCATTATTTTTTTACAACTTCAGTCATACATCTTTTCAATCAACTTCTACAAATTGGTTAATAACAAAAAGTGTAGCGCTTCCTATTTCCTCTATATTACTCCCAAGACCCGGAAAGATCCGGCTAATAAACAAAAGAAAATCGTTGAGCCTCCATCTTGCTTTTTACTTCAATCTCGTTTTAGGGATCCGTACTTCGGAATAAAAAAATAAACCTTAACTTGTGTGAACTTTCTAACACATCTAAAAATCTGTCTAAATAAACTTCTTGATTTACAGAAGTTTAGTAGTCGGTTTTTATTTGTTAGCACTAATTGTACTACTACTACTTGCAGTACTTCTTACTCATATGCGCATACTACACGCAAAGTACTAGTGAAAGTGAAAAGTAATAAGTACTAAAGGAATTGTTTGAGAATTAACTTCAGCTACTGTTTCCTTGAAGATTGGTGGCTGTCATTATAACGGCTAGCATAAAAATCTGTCATTTTCACCAGTATTTGTCAGTAACATGTCAAGAAACGCTCTGTATTTAAGCAGTGTTTTTGTGTGACCATTCACTCGCTTCTAAGGGAACCAAAGCTTAAGTAACGAACTCAGTACTTGTTACATAAATATAGACGTAAATATGTACGTATGTGTGTATACTTTCATATATACATTTATTGATAGATTTTGATGCGGATTTCACTTTAATTTGCCACGTTAAAAAATCAGAAGATCAGCTTCGCACGTGCAAAGCTGGAACTACGGAACCAAAAGGAATTTGAATGCTTTCTCCCTTTAAGCTTTACTCTTGGCAGCGTATAATGAAAAACAAGGAAAAAAAAATATCAAAAAAGTGCATGTTCTAATTTAGGAATATGGAAAGTTTATCCTTTGTTTTACTTATTTTTTTTTTATTGTTAACGTTTGACTACACTTGACTTTTTATTGCAGATTAAATTTAAGAGGGCGACACTCGTAAGGAGAAGTTTTCGAGGTGCACGATGATTGGCGGGGAGGGACTGGCTTGACATCTTGCGTGATAGTTTTAACGGGATAAAAATAGATGGCGCTAACATTTCCTCCCCCTTTTAAAGGGTCACCTTTAAACCCAATCATAAAGTGTAATAAAGAACTGCGAAAATATAATATTTAAACTGCGATTTATATAAGATAAACTGCGACAATCTTAAACTAACTAACTTCTAGCACTTAAACTACTGTGGTTACAAAAAAAAATAACAATCTTATTGCGTAGGTAATGGGCACAAACGTACGACCGGACGCACGTACGTACCTTTAGCTGTTCTTACAGAAACTACACGCGTTATACCATCGTTAGAAGGAAGAATCTTCTCTACTATCGCTAATGGCCACGATAAAGGAGGTGAATTGTCAGTTATAATAACAACAACCGTGCCAGGCTTGATTGGCACAGACGGAGTATTCCATTTCTCTCGGGTTTGTAAACTATGTAAATATTCCATTCTCCATCTCTTCCAAAAAGATTGCACTAATTTATCAAGCAGAGAATGTCTCTGAAGCAAGTTGAGATTATCTGATTCTACTTCAGGCGCGGGCAATGAGAGTAAAGGAGCGGTATGCAAAAAATGACCTGGCTTTAACGCGGTAGGTTCTGCGGGATCGGCACTCAGGACCGTAAGAGGCCGAAAATTTAACAAACACTCGATCTGAACGAGCACTGTAACTAGCTCTTCGTAAGAGAGAAGCTGTTGACCGATGACCTTGAAAAGGTGCGTCTTGACGACCTTCACCATACTCTCCCAACATCCGCCAAAATGTGGGACGGCCGGACAGTTAAACTTCCATGTGATACGGGTTTCAGCAAGCTCTTCTTCGAAGCGAGAGCGGAACTCGACATTATTAAGAAATTTATATAAGTCGCGTAAATAAGAATTAGCGCCTACAAAATTAGTGCCTCTGTCCGAGTGCATTACTTGGACAGGGCCCCTGCGAGACAAGAACCGTTTAAGTGCAGCTAAAAAACTGGCGGTGCTAAGATCAGTGGCTACTTCAATATGTAGCGCGCGAGTTGTGAGACAAGTGAACACGCAAAAATATGCTTTCAAAGCCTTTGCACCCCGACGGCGAATGGGAGTATACGATATAGGACCTGCGTAATCACAGCCCGTGTGAGTAAACGGCTTAATAACCTGACGCGTCTGACAGTCCGGTAAGTCAGCCATGAGCGGGAAGACGGGACGCGGTCGAGCGCGGAAACAAATATTACAATCGTGAACTACCTTACGAATAGCACGACGAGCAGGCGGTATCCAGTATTTCTGCCGTAATAGTGACATGAGCTGTTCAGGCCCAGCTTGTAAATATTTCTTATGATAATATTCAATTAATAAGTTAACAAAAGAGTCATGGCTTGGCAGAAGTACCGGGTGCTGCTGTGAGTAACTTAGATCAGAATGGGTGAGACGTCCACCAACTCTGATTAAATCGTTATGTAAAAACGGTCTTAATTTATTAAGAGATGATGAAACCTGCGTGTTCAGTTTTAAATTTAAAATTTCTTTATTGAAACGTTTATTTTGGATAAGTCTCAGCAATGTGTTTTCTGCAAAACTCAAATCAGCTGCGGTTATATGTACGGAATCGCGACGTGGTACCAAATTAGCGAATCTATAAATGTAAACAATCTTACGGAGTATTTTACTCCATGACGAAAGGCGGCAAAGAGTATCATAAACATAAGAAACGTCAGCGGGAATTAAAACAGCGTGAACGAGTTTCTTTTGTTCAGGTATCTCGTCCAACGTGAGCGGTTCCGTACCTTCAGTAATAGGACTGGACTTTAAGCCAAAACAAACTCTACTAAATTCATATAAACAAAGCGGGTCGTTAGGATTAAAACGATAAAGAATTCTCTGATAACGTCGATCAGATTTGCGAATCATAATTTGTAAAAACATTTTTTTACAATCAGCGGTCATCGCTACAGAGTGTAGACGAAAATTTAAAATAATTTTGAATAAATTACCCTGTAGGTTGGGCCCACTGTGCAGCAAATCATTTAACGAAACACCGGACGATGTTTTGCAGCTGCCATCCAGCACGGGACGCAACCTAGACGAAGAATTGTCTGGGCGGAGAACCCCATGATGTGGGATTATACAACATTATTTTTAGTATATGCGAAACCTGAATATAGTTTGTTCAGAATCAGTAACTGAATCGATTCCAATAATTTTTACACCATGTTATATTTTGTCCCAAAAATATTTAATTACGCTTCAAAGTTAGTATCCGCAATCATCTGTTTGCACACGGGTCACGAGTTCACGACAGGTCATAGCGCGGGCTAGGCGGCGTGTACGCACTGCTCCGGGGCGGCGACGGCGCTCCCCTCAGTCGCCCGAATGCCATCGATCGATGCATACGGATCGCGAGCGCGCGCCCGCCGTGAGCCCTGGCTAAAGTGTTTTGTTTATATTTTAAAATTATCATGTCTCTCTCGTACTCAAACGTCCGTACACTCGCTGTTTGTGGTGGTGTGGCAGTGCGTCAGTGCTTATGAGAAAGACGGGCCCTTTTTTAACAGTTGCTTCAGTTTGTTTGAGTGAATAGTGATTACGCCAATTATTGTAGATAGTGATGATTAACATTTTTAAACACGCAAAAATAGTCAAGGGTACAAATTTATTATTTGTTTACAGCCTGCTGTGGTTCATTAATGCGATGTTTAACAATTTTCATCCATTTTGAACTTTAAGTTGTTGACATAAGGTGCAACAAATGGCATTGATTACATTTTACCACTTACTACTGCATTTACGAATAAATTACATAATAATATCTACCTACACTTGACCATTACGACAGTCCAAAGCCTGCAAGCGTGATGGAAAATGTTTATCACCAACTAATACATAAACAATAACTGTGGCAAATTATTAACAATGAGTGAGAGTGAGAGCCGCGCGCGCGGCTGGCGTGGTGCCCTCCGGTAGGCTGCATATGTTTTTGCGAGGACAATCAGGTACCGTAACAAGCTTATAACTTTGTGATTATTAATGATACAGTTTTGAAATTTTTTTCATAGATTCTTTACATAAAAATACTAGACCCGTGTTTCGGGTTTCGCATAAACAAAAACTAATGTTTTTTTTCGGGGGTAGGTGTAAAAAAAGTTAAGACACAACGTTGTAATTCTATTTTAATTAAAATTAATATTAAGTATTTTACTAGCTTTCGACATTAGTATTTAGTACATAAACTGCCAAATAAGCAGCACTTACATTGGTGAAACAATCCATGTAACATAAGCTTTTAATACTACACCACCTGCCAGCTTCTCACTAGTACTTCATAGTCACTGCAAGTTCTGCACACTTCACTATGTCATCTCAACTGGATGATATCCAATCGGCCCAGAAGAGCCTAGAAGAGTGCTTCCTTAAGAAGATGGGCGACCTTGAGGCACAAATTCAATGTGCTGGTCCCGCAAAGGACACTGTAGCAAAGATTGCTGAAGAGTTCCGCTCATTTCGTGAACTTATGTTTGGTGTGTTGGGACTTCTCAGGAAGCAGATCATGGAGTGTTCTAGAATGGTTGATGGATTGGAGACCAGATCTCGGCGGAAAGCCCTCATCTTCACTGGGTTTGCTGAAGCAGACAAAGAGGATTGCAAGGCTCTTGTATTGGATGTTCTAAAGAACAAACTTGCACTGCCTGACATCACAGCATCTTCCTTCAAAGTGTGTCACAGACTTGGAACATCCAGCAAAGGTCCAACAACTAGCAGACCATTACTGGTAAGGTTCTCTAGTGTTGATCTGAAATCCAGTGTTTGGAAAGCAAAGTCTGCATTAAAGGGCTCCACAGTCACCATCAAGGAGTTCTTGACCAGGACCAGGCAAACTGTATTCAGCAGAGCGCGCGTTCACTTCGGGATGCCGGCTTGCTGGACTCAGGACGGGGTTATTATCATTAGAGCCCCCGATGGAACACGGCACAAGATTTGTTCTTTAGAGGAACTCAATCCCTTGATGGCTAAGTATCCGAAGAAGACTGGGGAATCATCTGCTGGAACTGGAGGCAAGCCTGAGAGTGGAGTGCGTAAAATATAAGTGTTTACAACTGACCGGTGTTTATCAAACTTTTCGGTTTTTTTGTGATTGGGACGTCAATTCAGGTAATTATTATACTTATATTACTCGTCTACCTGCTTGCTATTTGATATTTTTACCTCAAAGTCACTTAAATCTTATAATTTCATTATGTTTGTGTTCGTAAAATAATTGTATCATCATTATTTGTCACTGTCATCTGTCAAATATCAATGTTACATTGCCTAAGTTTTGACGTCCCGTTTTCCATGTTCTGTGTTTTTTTTTTGCGTATCGGAAATCGCGTTCCGTTTCTACTCATGTAACTTTGTCATGTTTCGTTTTGTTCTTTGCTTTTTCGCAATTTTTTGTAATCATGTGATGCTGATTCCTCTTTCAAATTGATATTTATTCTTGTTTTTTTAATTACTACTATTGTACAGTGCTGCAGGGGTCTTTTGGCGCTTGAATAAATTTATTACTAATGAAATATTAAATGCCTCAGTACCGATTGTGGACACGCGCCGAAGGATTCATGTACGTACTACAGTGCCAGTGCTGCTGGTGGGTGGTGCACAGATATTGGTGTTGCACCTAAAGCGAAAACACTAAGCTGTAGTTTATTTGCAAATTTAGTAGTTTTTTTTTTATATTTATATTATTTATATTTGTAATTTATGTTATCTGATGATGAGTCTTTTTACACTGCCATTAATTCCTCTAGCTCATCCGCTAATTCTAGTTTCAATTCTCTGACTGATACACTTGGTGACTTTGTGCGTCGGACTTTCGGCCAACAGAGAGGTCATTTACTTAATGTGTGCCATATTAACGCGCAAAGTGTCCCAAGTCACTACAATGATCTTTTGGATACCTTTACCGACGCCAACACCCATGCCATTCTGGTTTCTGAGAGTTGGCTCAAACCTCATCTTCTCTCCGCTACCTACTCCCTCCCAGGTTTCACTCTTATCCGCAATGATAGAATTGGAAAGGGAGGGGGTGGAGTGGCAATCTATCTCCGTAGCGATTTCCCTTTCAAAATTATTTCTACATCTCCCTCACAATACCATGCCTCCGCTGAGTACCTCTTTTTGGAGGTGTATATCGAAGGCGTCAAGACGCTACTTGGTGTTGTCTATTGTCCACCTGCCGTTGACTATTTTTCCAACCTCGAATTGGCGCTGGAATCCGTAGGGTCAGAGTATGCACATAGCGTCATCATGGGCGATTTCAACACTGACTTGTCCCACCACTCTCCTCGATCCCGTAAACTCCTACACATCATTGAATCCGCTAGTCTTCATATTCTTTCACTGCAACCTACCCATTTTAATGTCGCAGGCAATGACACTTGGCTTGATTTAATCCTCACGTCCGCACCGCCCCTTGTTTCCTCTCATGGCCAGTGTCCTGCTCCTGGATTTTCCCATCATGACCTCATTTTCCTGTCTTATGTCCTAAAACCACCTAAACCTGTTCCCAAAGTTCTGCACATGCAGTGTTTTGCGCGCATGGACGTTGAGAAGCTGCGACAAGATGCGTCAGAGCTCAGTTGGGAACTCCTGGCAGCGGCGACAGATGTGGACGAGAAACTGTGCATTTTCGATCGGTCGGTCCTTGCCCTCTACGACAAACACGCTCCTATTAAAAAGGTTAAACTACGGCGTCCTCCCGCTCCTTGGATGACGACAGGAGTTCGAATGGCGATGAGGCGCAGGGATCGGGCCTTCCGTAAATTTAAAAAAGATCGCAGTGAAGAAAATCACAAGTTTTTCAAAGCTGCTAGGAATCGGTGTAATCAGATGATACGCAACGCTAAACGCCGCCATATTCTCGAGAACATATCTTCTTCTTCATCTGCTGATATCTGGAAGTTCCTTGGTACTCTTGGTATCGGCAGACCACGGCATGTGGATTTTCCCAATACTATTGGCCTTGATGATATCAACCGTCACTTCACAACCACTTGTCCTTTGGATTCCCAAATCTTATCCCAGACGGTGGGTTTCATTACTGGCCTAGCTAGTCCCATTATAGAACCATTTCACTTCTCTCCGGTCACCTTGGACGAAATTAAAAAGATTATCCTTTCTATAAAATCCAAGGCTGTGGGCTATGATGGTATCAGTCGTAGTATGGTCGTTTGGATCCTTGACAGCCTTCTCCATCCGATTACCCACATTATCAATTTTTCGCTTGATTCCGGACAATTCCCATCCCCATGGCGTATGGCCTATGTCCGCCCACTACCGAAAATCTCGAATCCCTCCCTACCCAGTCACTTTCGACCCATTTCCATTCTCCCATTCCTGTCTAAAGTGCTCGAGGCCTGCGTTCACAAGCAGTTTTCGGGGTTTGTTCATCGGAACAACCTTGTTAGCTCTTTCCAGTCTGGATTCAGACCTGGGCACAGTACAACCTCCGCCCTCCTTAAAGTGACTGGTGACATTAGAGAAGCAATGGAGGATACCAAGGTTACCGTTTTGGTATTAATTGATTTCTCCAATGCCTTTAATGCCGTCAGTCACGATATTCTCTTCTCTATCCTCTCCCATCTTATGGTTTCGTCCGAGGCTCTGGAATGGTTCTCTTCTTATCTTCGGGGACGTCAGCAGTCGGTTCGCGTTGATGAGAGTTCATCGAGTTGGCGTTATCTGGATGCTGGTGTTCCACAAGGCGGTATTCTTTCTCCATTATTATTCTCCATCTTCATTAATTTTATCACTCATTGTCTTCGGTGTTCGTATCATCTTTATGCTGATGATCTTCAACTGTATACGTCTGAGCGGGTGGAAGGTTTGTCGGACGCTATAGCAGATTTAAACCGAGATCTGGATTCAATAAAAAAGTGGTCTGATAGTTTTGGAGTGTCAGTCAACCCCTCTAAGTGTCAGGCCATCGTAATTGGAAGCTCGCGTATGATGGGTAGGGTGACGGTTGATTCTCTTCCTCCTCTCATTTTTAATGGTACCGTCATACCCATTACCCCTACTGTGAAGGATCTCGGTTTGCATCTAGACACGACACTTAGCTGGCAACGCCAGGTCTCTAGTGTTAGCCAAAGGGTCAATGGTACTCTGCGCTCCCTGTATCGTCTGAGAAGCTTTTTACCTGCTAAGACGAAAGCCATGCTTGTGCAGACTTTGATTTTCCCTATGATCGACTATGGTGACGTGTGCTACTTTGACTTAAATGCGGTTTTTCTGGGAAAGCTCGACAGACTTCTCAACAACTGTATACGGTTCATATTCAACTTAAGAAAATATGACCATGTGTCGAGCTATAGGTCTGAGCTCAAATGGATGTCCATTCGCCAAAGAAGAAGTTTGCGCGCTTTGACCACGCTTTTCTCCCTTCTCAACTCTCCCACTCCTCCTTCTTATCTTGTGTCTCACTTTCAATTTCTATGTTCTTCTCATGTTAAAAATCTGCGTTCTTCTAACAATCTTCTCCTGCTCTGTCCTTCTCATACCTCTGATTTTGTTCATTCGTCCTTTCATATTCAGTCTATTCTTCTTTGGAATGCGCTCCCTCTGGATATCAGGACGGCCACCAGTCGGTATGTATTTAAGCGGAAATTGCAGAGTTATTTTCGAAACAAATAGTGTAGAGTCATCTCAACATCTCTGTTTAATTTGTGTATATATGTATATATATATATTATAAGTATATATATTATAAGTATATATATTAGTTAATATGTATGTGTATTATATGTTTATAATCTATTTATGTACTAGTATTCCCATGTTATTTGTAATTCAATATGGGATTTATTTTTAATAGTATTTAAATCATTGTTCCTCTCAACCAAAGCACCTGCCATCTGATCTCTTCACCACCCTTGGTTGACTGGTAGAGAATGCCTAAGGCATTAAGTCCGCCTTTGTACCTTTTTGTGTGCGAGAAGTTTAAATAAATAAATAAATAATGTTGTATAAGTAGGGTACACATCTGCAGTTTCATACGGAAGAACTGAGACGGGCGAGATATAACCTTTAGAAAGGTAATCATTTAAAACTTCGTCATAAGCGACGCGTAGCTCAGGTGAAGCTTCAAGCTTCCTCTCTAAGCATAAAAAACGTCTACGAGCGATATTGAATGAGTCACCGATATATAGTCGTTGAACGATAAAAATATTCACATTCAGCATCAGCAGGATGCTGAACGGGCGGGCCAGGAACTTCTTCAAGTTCCCAGAAGCGGGAAATCAAATTGTTATCCATAGGCGAAGGGACTATGGCGCAGCACGATGTGACACATGCTGGGCGGTTACTGAGTGTAGGTACGACCCCCATGAGTACGTAGCCTAACACCGTATTGACAGCGGCGGGCACTGACGGGCCACCAGGAATCACGTCTGGCAAAAGTAAATGCGGAAACAGCGATGCTCCAATTAAAATATCAATTTTACTTGGAATAGCGAAACTATCATCAGCGAACTGAAGTTTATTCGAGTAAGGTAGGGCCTTAATATCAACAAAAGCGGAAGGTAAGTTGTCCGTAATTTGATCAACTACTAACGAGTCAATATCAAATCGGATATTTTTATTAAAGCGTGAAAATATACGTAAATTTACTGTCCCGACCGACGTCCTCTCTGTGCCTCCAAAACCTCTTACAGTCGTAGACCGTGTATTGTTTTGACGTAAACGTAAACGTTCACAACATTCCCTAGTAATGAAGTAACTTTGCGAAGCGGAATCAAGTAAAATTATTATTAAATGTTCACGTCCAGTATTATCGTACGCCACGACTTGCGCAGTCGCGAATAAAACAGTAGTATGCGAATTACATTGCGGCGTCTCGCTGCAAGCGGCATTAGAGGAAACAGAACGCGGAGCGTCAACGGACATCGAACACAAAGCTACATCAGGCTGCGTGGCGGAGCGCACCGGCTCGAACGCAGGCACGGGTGCGAAAGAGACGACAGCAGCGTTCGCTTGCGTTGACGTCACCGGATCGGGCGCCTCGCGCTGCGACGTAGGTATAGTTGAACTCGCCGCTTCCGCGGTCCGTGGGTTCGAAACCCGAGTAAAATGTAATAGTGAATGGTGACGTTGTTTACACGTTCTACAGCCAGATGCGGATTGACAACTCGATATTTTATGTTTAATACTTAAACAATTAACGCAACCGTTAATTTTCCTAACAACCTCCCTCACATACCTCCCTTGTATGAAAAATATTCTAATATGATAGAAAAAGTACAACGCAAATTTTTAAAGGCCATGCATTACCGTTGTTGTCGGACGTATGCATCTTACAGCAACTTACTTAATACCTATAAACTTCAAAGCCTTAAATCTAGACGTATACTGTTGGAATCGTCCTTTCTATTTGATTTATGTAACAATTCTTATGACTGTATAGATATAAGCAATAGAATATGTTATGTAGTACCCAGAACAACTATGTGCCGAGGTGTGCGCGCTCGACTGCTGTTTGCTGTAACCTCTTGTCGATCAAACGCAGGCTCACGAGCACCCCTACGGCGTCTTACTACTCAGTACAATAAGATTTTCCAAGATATCGAGTTCTTTGCTGTTTCTGCAGCAAAATTTAGAAGTATTGCACTTAAGGTTATATCAGAATTGAGTTTTTAACATTCTTACAATCCTAAAAACATAATTTAAATTATAATCATTTTTTCTTTCCTTCTATTTTTAATACTTTTACTTGTATAAGTTTCAGATGAGTTTTACTTTCATCTTTAATCATACTCACTATTCTAAGTAATTTGTATCGCACGCCGTTCATGTTTGTTTAATTTTTTTATATTATGTGGAAAATGTCGTTGGTTATACATTTACACGTCCGTTTTAGTTTTAAGTTCTATTTCATAATATTGTAATGTGTAACCGTTTATTTTCCCAAATAAAATAAAATAAAATAAAACCTGTAAGCGTTCATACGGAGTTGATTTATGAAAATCAGGACATTTAAATAAGTGTTGATGTGTGACATTAGTACACAAACATTTATCTGTTGAATAGGATTCGACCGTGCTTACATACGTGTTATAACGCGGGGAGGACTGCGGTTTTTTACTATCATTAGAACTGCGGGAGCGATCAGCTGATTTTGCGGAATTATGTACTTGCGCGCCGGCTGTTAAAGCGTGAGTGCGATACAATATTTTACGCTGTTTATTAACGAAATCGACTAAATCATCAAACAAAGGAATATCAGACTGGTCCTGACTGTTTTCAAAGTTACGAACAATTTCACTGTCTAACTTGGTAATAGCTATTTGTACGAAAATTTAATTCAATAAATCTGGAATTTTTAAATGTTGTAAGGCACGGACGGCGTTAACAAACTTATCATTAAAAATGTCCAAATTATCGGAAGTAACGGAAGTTAACGGTTTAAAATCTATGATCTGTTTTAAATAAGTGGCCGCTAGTGTGCGTTTGTCTTCATACCTATTCACTAGCGTATTGAAAATGAGTTCGTAATTCTCAGCGGTAGGTACAATGCCGGCGCATGCGGCTAGCGCTTTACCGGTCAATTTGCCCTGTAAATAATGTAATTTTTGATGATCCGAGAGAGATGGATTATCATGAACAGCGGATTTATAATTTGAGTAAAACAATGGCCATGAACGAATGTCACCGTTAAAACTCATTTATTCAATCGGCGGTAACTTAATGATAGAAGATTTTTTCTCTAAGATGGACGGAACGACGTCTGCATTGGTAGAAGCAACCAAACGTTTTAAGCGACTATATAACTGTTCAAACGAAACCAGAGCCTTGTAATCAGCGCGCGCGGTAGATCAGCTGACAGTAGATAGTTATTATACTGATCCATAACTTCATGAAATTCGCAACGAATAGCGTCAATGTTTGAGCTAGCGTCCAGAAAGGCCTCTTTCGCATCATATCCCGTGCCTATGTCTTTAGATAAATCGTAGGCAGACTGTAAACACTCGAATAAAGCATTCCGACTGGCTTCCAACGCCAACAATGAAAACTCCGTACTATTAGACTTAATAGCTTTCTTCATTATGAAATGAGAATTTTAAATTGAAGGTATACAAAATAATTTATTTGTGAGTTTGCGAATAATATAAAAGTACAAGTGGGTACTTCTAAAAAGGTAAATCTCAGCGAAAATTATCGAAATAGAACCTTATTTCGCGAATACCACTGAGAATATGAATATTACAGCAAATAATAAGATGAAATATTAGTATGACAGCGGGAAATTAAGTATTTAGTGTTAAGCGGTAACAAAATGAAATAAATACCTTCGCGGTACGCAGCGAACGTAATGGCGTCGGTACGTTTTCTAGGCTAACGAAAACCTAAAAACGGCGGGTTTTAACACTAAATCTCCTATTAGGTGACCTAAAAGGGGCGGAAACTGTATCAATACGGTTCGAAGGACCACACTAATGGTGGGGCTCCGACGGAAGGCGAAATTAGGATACCTTCGACGCGAACCGAAAAACTGATGAACGCAAGTGTCGCGCCTAGGGCTATGGGTGAGGGAATCGTGCACCTACCTCCTCGTGAAGCCGCTCGATCTACCATCGAGCAGCTCTGCTCCGGAGTCTTCAGAGTTCGGCCCACCATGTGTCGGCAAAGTCCAGAGGCACAACACAGCACTTCAGTTTTACCGTCGAAGCCACAAAATACACCACTAAAGAAACAGCGGGACTGCTATGAACTTATAATAGTCAAATTATATCGTTCTGCGATAAATAGTACAGCGGGTAAAAAAAACACAGCGGGAATGCGATCACGACGGAATCCATATTTGAACTGTTATAATGTCTTTCTCGAGCGAGCCACAAAGAGGGCGACACTCGTAAGGAGAAGTTTTCGAGGTGCACGATGATTGGCGGGGAGGGACTGGCTTGACATCTTGCGTGATAGTTTTAACGGGATAAAAATAGATGGCGCTAACACTATGTAAGGACTTGGATAAGGATCCAGGTCATATCCTACCAACGCGTTAAATTTTGTCTAAATCTCTTTAGCTGTATTAAGAAATTCTTGCGTAAAACATTAAATATTTTCTGCTTATAATATAAATTTAAAATAGTGAGCAGGAGGAGGTGGCGGGATGACCGAGATGCCTACCACAAAAGTTAGAGCCAGGTAGCCCTAGTTAGCCCGAGGCTTTTTTGAGCAGTCGGAAGTGGAGCAGTCTAGGCTAACAATTTATTAAAAAAAAACTTACGACCCGTCCCTGCTACGGGTATAATGGCGACATGCCCAATTATTGAGATCTCTATACTGTTTCGAAGTTAAATAATAATTTACTACCCTCTGCCCGCAACTTCATCCGTCTGAGATTTTGGACCCGACCTGTCGCGTCAGATCCCAATGCTCGCCTACGCTGTTGCTTCGTTTACACTTGGCGTTCTTTTCAACTTTTTTTTATTTTGCCCAAAACCTCAAGGTTTACCTCCAAATGCTTATAACCTTTTTCAAGAATTGTACTGTAAATGCAAAAAGATTTTTTATAGTACTGGTAGTTCCAGAGATTACTTCCTATAAACAAACTTATGAACTTAAAAATTTAAACTCTTTATAATTGGTGTAGATTATTCACATAAATCTTTCCGAACAAATACTCTAAATGCTGGTGAAAACTCCACGATAACCCATTGGTATAAAAAAGTGTCTTTATTTTATACTACGTATAGTATTGATACATGGGAAGTCTTCAGACTTAATAAACAGTTAATATTGCATTAGTATAATCTGCTTCATATGGTCTAGCAGTTGCAATTACTACTGCGGAGTATGTCGTTTTCTTCATGGGCCTCGATTCCCAGATCGGGAGAAATTTTAGGTGGGTTTTTCCCTCTGTAATTATTCAGTAGCAGCCCGGAGTCTGGATTTGTGTACATAAGAATTAAACGTAACTGGCAAAATCCGGGACATCAAGATGTTATATTATACATATATAAACTAACGCCTTCTTGTCATGAGGGTTGGGCTCTCGGTAGGCTCCATTGCGTCCTGAACAAGCGGAGTAAAATGTCTCTTCTGTGTAAGAAGTGGCTTTACACCACTTGTATCAGGCCGATTATGACATACGCAAGCCCAGTCTGGGCACATGCTAAACCCCGATTCAGCCATAGGATGCAGACTCTCCAGAACCGTTTTCTCCGTCAAGCCACAGGCGCGCCTTGGTTTGTTCGGAATATCAATCTTCATTTAGATATGAAACTCCCGACTATCCATCAATTCATGAAACGCGCTTCGAAGCGTTTCTTCGATAGGGCCGTAGCCCACCGCAACCCTCTGGTTGTGGCGGCAGCTACTTACACCCCTTCCCGTATCAGTAAAGTCCGCCGCTCGCGGCACGTTCTTACCGACCCTGATGATCCAACTACTCTCCTCCAGGAGAGTCGAAAAGAGACCAGTACAGTTAGACCAGCACACAAAGACAAATCGTACCGACCTCGCCGCCGAGGTCCGTCGTCGCGACACCGACTTAACAGTCCCTCCCGACCCTTGCAAGAGCCAGCCCGCAATGCTGCGCCGTTAGCTTTAAATTAGTCCCAAAATAATTTAACCCAGATCCAGCCAGTCCCTTGCTGCCCCCCTACCAGTGATTGCCTAAGCCGAGGTTCGTACCCCCCTCGGGGTAACCCTTAGAGCTTTCGCTTTAGTTTTTAAGCATAATAAGCCCCGGCTGGAGGCCTAAAAAGGTAACTTTTTAGAACTCACCGGGCCACAATCCGTTTAAGTAGTAAGAATCTTTCAGATTAACTACGAGATGTACTACAAAAAAAAAAAAAGTCATGAGGGTTGGTGGAATGCCACCTGCTACGTACTTTACACCCTTCTTTTCGACTACGCTCGGTTTGTGAGTACTACGCAACTGAGTATTATCCTTTTAATATATTAAAAAATATGATAGAGCAGCAAGTGAGCAGCTTTGCTATTATATAACACTTATTCTGAGCCGCAAATCGAGCGAGTAGACCAACAAAAATTAATCAACACAAAAGTGATCCCTCCTCTCGACACAATTAAACACAACGACACACAAATCTGAATTCCCTTCTCCCGAAAACGAATGCCAAAAGAAAAATCCACATAACAGCACCGTAGTCATAAATTTTCTATCCACATCTTAGCTCGTTGGATACACAAAACGTTATTGGAAAGGATCGAGTAAGCCGCTCTTAAGGAATCTCGAGAATTTATTCATGATGTTCGCACAAAGGGTGGAGGAAAAAAAATGTTTTTCTCCTCACATGACGGACAGGGAACAAAAAGTAGTGAGACAGTTCAGTCTTACGTCATGCAATATTGATTGTTTAGGAGAGATATCTATTTTTCTCGTTCTTTGTGTGTCACGCTGAAAGGAAAATCTTCACAAGTGAGAATTGAGTGTGTGTGTGTGTGTGAGATTCTTATTCCCTTTCATTTGTAATAATACTTTGGGTTAAGATGGATTTTGGTGGAATGAAAGAAAATATTGTTAGGATCAGCTGTTTGTGATCTCACGTTATTTGAGAGAATGATTTTTGTCACTAGACTAGTCTAGGCTGTTCTTTGCACATATTGCCTTCACTACATTTATGTTATTACTAGCTTCTGCCCGCGACTTCATCCGCGTTAAAGTTCTTGTTCCCCCGACCCTTCCCGTCGCGTCGAATCGCCTACCTATGCGATTTGCCGGTTTTTGCAACATTATTCATTACTGCTCCGCTCCTCTTTGTTGTAGCGTAATATTATATAGCCCATAGCCTGCCTCGATAAATAGGCTACCCAACACAAAAAGATTTTTTCAATTCGGACCAGTAGTTCCTGAGATTAGCGCGTTCAATCAAACAAACAAACTCTTCAGCTTTATAATATTAGTATAGATATGGTTTTGTTTCATATCTATCTTTGAATCTCATATATAATATATTGATTTTGCCCAACATTGCGTAGGTAATCTTATTGGATTTTTATGCACAATTTTCAGTTACTTGTTGTTTTACTGTTTTACTTTAGTTGTGCAAATTTCCTAACTCACTGTGGCAAACCCCAAAAAACGGATAATGTTTTTAATTCATACAGCCAATTGTTATACTATCTTTTTATTCTACTTATGACCCAACAAAATATTTTTCAATAAATAATTTACGTTTTAGGGCACTACCTTCTGTCCATGACTTTGTTACTATCTTTTAGATATTCTTTTTCATTTGGCAATAATAAAGCGACCAATTTCTGACACCCACAGACCAGTAGTTCCGAAGAGTTGGCACATTCTACATACAAACTCACCAATTTTACCTATTTATAATAAGAGTTATAGTAAGATTAATAGTTAGATACATGTTTCAAGATTTGTCAGGAAAGCGAATATCATTCCCGTTTAAATGACATCCACTTTGCTTAAAGATTTTGCCCGGACCTCATTAATGCAAGGACACGAAAACTTCCTTTATCCCGGATATAGTAAAATTTCGATTGCACGGTGGAAGGATGATATCAAAACTTTGCAATTCTAAGAGAAATAATTTCGAGATGGAAAGAGGAAGACGGGTTAAGAGAATTTTAGATAAGATTAAGATGGTTGACAAAGTAAGAGGATGTAGTGAAAAAAGTGAAAACAGTCTGCTTATTTGTTTGAGGTTTGTTAAGAGTATCAATGAAAGGTAACTAACAAAAGGCATATATATGAGTGAGTTTATGTATGTATGTATTAGGATCGTTACGTTATTGGGAAGTGAGACCGTGGACACGAATCTCGAATCAAGTAACTGTTGTGTCAATATTGATATTTTCTACTAGTCAACTTTAGAGTGATGCGAAGAAAAAACATGGCAGCTACAACACACGGAGTAGTTATCTTGAAAATAACTATAATATACGGCAGGGGTTCCTAAACTTATTTTGTCTACTACCCACTTTGAGAAGAAATTAATTTTTAGCACGCCCCCCGAAGCCTCTACACAACGCCCCCATTTTTTTTCTGGGTCTCTTACCACCCCCCTTTAGACCTGCAGCGCCCACAAGGAGGCGTCGTCACCCACTTTGGGAAAGGCTGATATATGGGAATCAATTGTATTGATATCGACATTTTTAACTAGTCAACTTTAGGGTGATGCAATGACAAAACATGTCAGGTACAACACACGCAGTTGATAGCTTAGAAATAACTAATATATACATATACATAGACGCACAAAAATAAACAAAATAAATTACGTCAGAAGAAATATCGATCGGTAGAGAGGAATAGGAATCTAGCAAATCGGCGTAGAGATGATTCTGCCTTCGTCTTACGAATTAATCATTGCTTTTGTATCTTTACAGTAAAAACGCCGCATATTAATTTTCACACTTTAAAACGATTCCATTTGATACCGCATCAATTATGCAAGCAAACTTGCTCTCAGTAGGTCAAAGTGGTGACCGAGTTGTAAAATATTCCCGATTTAAACTTATTTTGGGAAATAAAATAGGGACTTTATATAGGAAATTCGCATTTTCAGACGAATAAATGGGTGTTTTAGAAGTAGAGAGATAATAAAGTCTGTTGTGCCAAGGTATTTTATTGATACATTTGTTATTATATCGACGTGTTTTTTTTACAATCTTTTGTTTAACTTCCATTGTAGGCATGTATGTAACTATGTTTGTTCGGGTGGACTCTTGCAACTTAATTTTGAAGCAGATATCTTCAAGCGAATGAGCTGAAATTTTGTTAAAACGTTTAGCTTAGACGACAATACATGGTTAGTTGTGTGCCGTCATACTAAACCCAACATGGCGGAACACCCAATATGGTGGACTAGTTACTTTTAATGCACTTCTACAATATGGGTATCAAATGAAAGGGCTTTTTGAGAATAACCTAAAAAAATAACTTAGAAGTATAAAATAAAGTGAAATAAAAAAAAACTTTTTATAAACAAGATTTTATTTAAAAGTGCTAAAAAGAACTCGCGACAAGCTTTTAAATCATATAACTTGTGTATTGATGTTACAGGATGATAGTAAAAGTTTTAAAACAAAAATTTATTCAATTCTTTTTAGCGCATTTAAATAAAAGCTTGTTTTTAAAAAGTTTTTTTAATTTCAATTTATTACTATTTTCATTGGTGGCAAGGTTTGGAGTTATTGTATTATAGGTCTGAAATGGATGAACTGATTTGAACGTCAGCTCTAATTTCTAAAGTTTGAAAGAAAACTAAAAGAAATATAGAATAGAATGGGTCTTTATTTGCTTAGAATGTAGGTACACATATAAGTTGTTAAATTAATGTAATTTGCTAGATAGATATACTACTCATCATATACACGCCAAGAGGTTGCCATTGATACGAGTCTTTGAACATCATCCTCAAATCAAAACAGTAACTCCGAGCCAACACTCACAAACATTGGTTCCAAACCATGCCACAAATATCAAAAGTGCCCAACACGCTATAAGATAAAGCACTACGCTCATAACCAAGCTATTTAGCGTACATCGCGCAATATTTATACATATTTGGACAGACTCCAAATAGGTTTCGGGGTGGCGTGACCGTTTTATTTACGGCCCCGAATATATTAGATACCTACTCCTGAATTTTAACGTGAAGTATGAAATTTATTTACATGTCGTGCCTTTGCTGTTTGTGACTTCTCTGGTGTTTTAATTAGGTACAAATGAGAGAGTTATATTATACGACTTTTATTTGAGTTACGGCACAGCTAAAATAGAAGTTCGTGAATTTTGTATATTGTGTCAAATATGATGGATGTATCGTCTAAAATACTGAACTGATTTCGATGAATGGGGTGTTTTTAGATTAATTAGTCTTTATTTACCGGAGTATCGTGTGGTGCCGGGCGTAAAGAATAACATCACCCCATTTCTTCCCATGGGTGTCGTAAAAGGCGACTAAGGGACTTACTAGAGAATGGGCAACAGCATTCTCTATGTATTTTACCACCATACTGCGATCGCCAACCCGCCTGCCAAGCGTGGCGATTATGGCAAAGCCCCCCAAATTGGGGGAGGCCTAAGTCCAGCAGTGGACGTCTTACGGCTGAAATGATGATGATGATGAGTCTTTATTTATCGGGAAAAGTGCTATTGGGATTTTTCTATCTCGAATTTCTCTGTAGCAGCCCTGAATCTGAATTTGTGCCCGGTTGATGGTAATAAGTTCGCCCCTTTTAAATGGGATTTGAACATAACTGCCAAAATGTGGGTAAAGGGACACATCAGCGTTGGGTGGAGATATACCTATAATACATTTAGATTTTGCTTTGGAAAAACAAGGCGTGATGTTATGTTATGTTGTCTTTTTCTTGAACGTGTTTTAGGTGATTGAAATTGAAGCAATTAAATAAGAATTTGGACGACATTAGGCAAAATGGCGAGAAGTATGGTTTGTTGCAAAGTATATGAGGAAAATGTTAACAAATTGTTCATACATATTATAGATAAATTACACTCAGATACAGAACAAATGATTGTGCTCCTCACACAAAGATTTGTCCTAAATACCAGTATTTTAAATGGAGCGATTGCTTATTGACCTCTATATTATGGGTAATACCCCTCGGTATTACTGGTTGTCAGATTTTCGGACTTCTGACGATCCGTAACGACTGTCTAAGATCTACAAAAGACAGCCGGGTCCAACGGCTAAACGTGCTTTCCGAGGTATGGAGGGGTTTTGGTATAAAACGATGGTCACCTATCATGTCACCTGGTCACCTATATGGTCACCACTCACCAACCGCGGCAAGCGTAGCTTAACCTGGTCGATTGTCCCATCCAGGTCGTGTAGTCTGTTTATGTTACTACTTAGCAACAAATCCTCTCATTATATCATAAAAGTTTCATAATCTTGTAGGTATGTGGTTTGGTTACGGGACAGTGTGAATTGGTAATTTTTAGTAGTTGGAAAGGTGCCCGGTAAGTAAGTGATGCCAACTCTTCACCTGACGGGAAGAGCTGCCAATTAAAGACACCTGCAATATCAAGGACTAGCTTCTGCCCGCGACTTCGTCCGCGTTAAATCTCTTTTCCCCCGAACCTTCCCGTCGCTTCGAATCGCCTACCTGTGCGATTTTCCCCGTTTTTGCAAAATTTTTCATTACTGCTCCGCTCCTCTTAGTTGCAGCATGATTTTATATAGCCTATAGCCTTTCGCGATAAATAAGCTACTCAACACAAAAATAATTTTCAATTCCGACCAGTAGTTCCTGAGATTAGCGCGTTCAATCAAACAAACAAACAAACTCTTCAGCTTTATAATATTAGTATAGATTTAGTAGATGTACAACTTTCCTTAACCGGATAAGTGCCGTAATTATAGAAACAATTAACAAGCCTTTTTGTCTCGCGTGGTCGTTTGTGGTCGCGTGGAAGCGAGGGTGAATACCCAGCGAAACTTAGGGGATACCTAGGTATACTATAACTAATAATCGGTAAACCTTAGTGCAAAGAGTTGAGAACATGGTGGTAAGGACAATAAATACTTTGGAACCATGAAATACGCAAATCTAAGCATCAAAATTAAGATAATGATTTTTCAAAACAATTTGAATTGTAGTGATGGGTTGTTCAAGTACTTTTATTTTAACAATTGATGATAGGGCCTACTGTTGACCTCAAAAACGAAAAACCGTGGGAACCGATGAATGAAGTTTTTTTATGAAACGAACACGCTCAAAAGGATTAAACAAATCAACTAACCAGCTATAATGACTAAAGGGATATTAAATATTTGATTGAATGTTTATTTGTAAACTACGAACGACATTAGTTAGAAAGGCGAAGTTTAATATGTTGTTGATCTAGCTGTTGTTTGTGACTTCGACTGTGATCCAAGATAAAAAGAAGCATATGTCCTAACCTCGGTAATGGTTGATCTGTGTGTCAAATTTATTCTAAAACCGTTCAACCGTTTTAGCGTAAAAGAAATAAATAAACCTACTATTACATTTATAATATTAGTTAGATTTGATGTTCCTATCTTGTATACAACATAATATGCCTCCAAAAAGTAAATCATTTTGACCTAACTGACCTATTTTAGAGAACAACTAAAATAAAACTCGAATATATTTCAAATTTGAAATACGTTTAAACCTTCTCTATTTTCCTCATTGTTACAGAAGATAAACTTATTTTTCCACCACGCCAACGATTTCCTTCATAATACCTGTCAGTTTGCTAGAAGAAAACCTTTCGTTTTGATATCCATTGCTTCGTTGGTTTGTAAATTTCGTCTGCTCAGTAATATAAATAACGCAATGTTATAATGTAAGTTATTTCGATCGATTGTCATTTTATGTGTGTTACGCAATTACCTCCCTGATAATTTTAACCTGAGGAATAATTAATCTCGTAATTGAAAACATTCTAATTCTAGCCACAAATTCATCTCAGTGACAATCAATGTCAAAAAAATGAACAGAGGAAATTCTAACCGATTGAGACTATGATTATTAGAAAAGTCAAAAGTAAAAGCATTTATTTCAATTAGGCCCAAAAAAGGCACTTTTGAACGTCAACTGTTAGATGATAATAGAATTGATTCTAGTTGCCCCTTCCAAAAGGTAGATTCTTATGGAGAAGAATGGGCAAGAAATTCCACAGTTACTCTTTTAAAATGGTTTTCAATATTTATATACAATATTTATACAATTACATGAGAAGACGATGCACCTAAAATAAAAATTACCATACTACAACAGGTAAAAGAACTGAGAAAGAAGCAATGAGAGATAAATTAATTATATGATAGAAACATGATGCTCACATATTTACAAAAACATAGAATGGAAACGCTCTTAAAAATACGAAAATCATGGGTGATTCTCGGTATTTTGAAGAGCGTTTCCATCCTGTTTAGTTTCTAGGAAAATTAGGAGAACTTTGACAGATTGAGACGGGGCAATTTTGACGATTGGCTAGCATGCAAACATACTCGGTCTTAAATACGAGAAGTGTCACTTTGATAAGGTTTGAAAAACCAAAACAAAACCAACACAGTCTTTGACACAACATCAACTGATCAACGACTAGATCAGGCTCACAAAGACAAGAGGATAATGAAACAAAGCAGAACAGTTACTGATTACCACTCGGCCCAAAACAGTGGGGAGCTTCGGACTACATTCTCGTCAAAATCAATCCATCACGGGCGAACAGTACTGACATCTGACGACACTGAAATTAAGCATCCGAATCGTTTTTTAAACGTGCGAGCTTACCCATCAATCATTCTGGGCTTTGTAATTTTTCACTGTCTGTTTAAAAAATGAGGCCTGAAGACTAAGATTTGCATATAGGATGGGAGATGTGTTTATGGTGGATTTGAATGGAATTTAATTTTAGAATACAGACTCGTTGACTTAGGGTTCGAAAACATAATTGCTCAAACTGGGTGTTGATCCATACGTCATGTTCGTGAATGGGAGCCGTTCGTAGACACCCGTGATCTCTTGGCATCCGCGGCTTATTTTGATTTATTTTTATTTTTCTGCTGCGTGTAAATTTAACGTGCCATGTGCACGTTCTACATCGTTCTCAGATTTCAACAAGAATGATGTAATCAATTTTTGAAACAATATTTTGATTTAAAAGAGTGTCCGTGGAGTTTCTTGGCCTTTCTTCTCCATAGGTACCTACTACGCTTTGGAATGGGCAACTAGCTTCAACTTTCTGTCTGACTGACCCCTTTACAATTCAACAGTGCCTGTAATTGATTTTTTTTTCAGGATGGGAAATCATCATTGACTTCGCGCTGCAGTAGCGGGGTAGCCTCTACAGCTCCCTAGTATGCAGAAGATGAGTCATATTACGATTAATTTTTTTGTTGCTGGGAAATCTTCAAGTTACGTCTCCCGCTGTGGGCGGAGCGGGAGGGCGTGTCAGACTTTTACTGACTAAAACCCACCCATCAGTCCATCAGTTCCATCAGTTGCCCATGTGCCAGGGTCACGGTATCTCTTTCGAACAATCACGTGACCCCGGCATAATTGATTTATTTGAAATAAATGCTTTGAGTTTGAGTAACCAAAATCCCAAAAGTCTGTCAACCAGTTTTCTTACCAAGGGGTTACCTAATATCGTGTTACCCCATAACTGGGTTGTGGAGTTTAGATAAGCAGTCACTCCAAGTGAAGTACTGGTATTCAGCCGTTTGAAATGAATGTTTTGAATTTGAGGTTAAGATCTGATTAGAGTGTGTTGGGGTTTTCCAATAAACGTTTTTTAGTAGCAGCTCAACCTTAAAATTTGCGTTCGGTTTAGGGCTACATTTATTGAAAATTATCATAGCCTAATATTCTCATAATTAATATTGTACATAGAAATAATTTAAAATAATAATAATTTTACCATAACTGTAAAATTAACTCTGCATATTACCTTTTCATGTCATAATATTTGAATGGATTTCAATATAAATAGATTATAACCTGGGTTTGGACATAAGATACTTTCTACGTACATACGAAGAACAAAGTACATTCCCGTGAAATAATTTCAAATGTTAACCTCCACGCAGGCAAAGCCGACAGAAAAACTAGCATTACAAGTGACTGAACCAAATTCTAATAAATACCACTTCTCACAAAAGCAGGATAAACTGCAAACCCCCCCCCCCCCCCCGTAACTTCTAAAATAAGAGAATGATAAAACTAAAAAAAATATATGATGTACATTACCATGTAAACTACCACCGAAAATTGGTTTGAACGAGATCGAGTGAGTAGTTTTTTTTTTTAAACGTCAGAAATCGTAAACCGCAATTTACCTTACATTCAATCAACTGAAATATAAAAGTTAAAAAAAAAATATTTTTAAACCGAGAATACCTACAGGTTTGTACGGAACCCTCGGTGCGCGAGTCCGACTCGCACTTGGCCAGTTTTTTATTTGATTGCTCCTGCGGATGTCTGCTGTCAATTTTTATCACATACCGTTTGTTTCATCCTACTGGAAGGGATGGGTTCAGAATTACAAAATAGATACCCAACATCCCTTTGAAAATGTGTGTTAAATTGCGACCGTAAATTATTTTTATCCTCGACGTAATGTGAATTCTGGATTCATCGATGAAAGGAATTTAATTTGGGATTTTTGTGTGCGTATATACAGGTATTTTCAAAATAAACTGACTTAATTCACATGTAAATATGTTTAAAAGTATAAAGAATATCATTTATTAGCTCGAATGCATTTTTTTTCTGGCAAAATTGCTAATGCCCGGGGAATGAAATCATAAATAAACTTCTATAATAAAGCAATTATAAAATAAATAAAAAAGTTATACAAAAGCCAGCTAGAATGTCTGGCTGTAAAAACAAAATAAAGAAATTAACAATGTCTGACGCCGTAGAAAACAAAAACAAAACAACGACATTCACAGACACGATTTACAAAAAACAACAAAATAAAACAATTATAACCGTAAACCTAAAAAACCGTTATAGACTAAACTAAAATCAAAAGCGTCAAATCACATTCTTTGGAACCATATACAGGGATAAAACAATCGCTGTCATAACCAGATATTCGAACGCCATAGATTATAACAATGTTGCCTAAAACCTTTTGTTCGATTTTTGAAAAGTGATGGATGCGGGAAGTTTAACGGGCATGCCTATTTTTTAGGTTATTTAAAAATAATGTTTTTGCTGTTGATTAAGTTGTGGCATGACAGAAGTCTACGGGGTGTATGGCTATGCAATAAAAGCAGTGCGAATCGATCAGGCTTAGCTATGCTTGCTAAGGTCAATGTTGGTCTCGACTTTCAGTTGTGGATCTTAGAAAATATACATTATTCTACTAGAGATTATCTTCTTCGTGGTCGTATATTTTTATCTTGCATGCATGTCTTTTTGTATGTATGACACATGTTTAAGCAAATAAATATTATCTTATCTTATGTTACCCTATCTTATCGTAAGAAAATTTAAAGTTTGACAACCAGTCCAGCCAAAGGGTTGACAGGAAATTATTTTAACATCATCAACATCACTTAGTGGAAAAAATACATATTATTGAAGAAAACACAAAAACCACTAATCAGATCTACATCAAATTAAATGGAACCACTCTATGAATATAGCCTTTCATAATCAAACATTTAAAAAACTTGGAACCTTCTCCTATTTTTGAAGATGGTTAAAAATACAGATTTGTTTTCTTAAGAATTGTGTTCATTGACCCCATGGCCCTTTGACTATTTTTCTGAATCTACATTACTGACGTCTTTCGCTCTGAAGTTGTAACTCAAAAATAAATCCAGAACTTTATCATATATTCCAGCGTAAAGTAGTCCAATGCGACTATTACTATTTAAATGTCGATACAAAATGTTAAACAACTTAAATGCAACTCCATATTATTTGCATAAGTACCCTGATTTATATCATCAACGCTATTTGAGTAACTGAGCCGTCGATACACAAAATGATGTTAAAATTTGCGACTGATTTAAATATAAATCTTTAGCATCTGGAATTCTATAAAGCAAAAGGGTATTAAAGGTTTACATTATGTGACGCAATGTGAGTGTTCTGTTAACCAAACTTGATACAAAAGCACATAATTTTATTTTAATTGGTTATTTATTCAATAGATTTATTTATGTACACTGAATGTATTATTGCACTCAGCAATATGCGAACTACCAAAACTTACAAGTGTCTTCTTCCAAACAAAAATCACTTGAATTATCACAACAATGATTTGTAAGCTTTCGAGACATTTGACTGTACAGCTCCACAAAAGCGCTACGCGGCTGCTACGACGTAGCATCACAGCTACGCTTGCTACGCGCCTGTAGCAGTTTGTGCCTACACGGTTACAGTTGTAGTTTATTTGCCATCCTAACTATAAATATAGTTAATTAAGTTTATACTTGAAAGACTTATCAAATTTTATAACTCCATGGATAACCAGTAATATCGCACACAGTATTGCATTCTCACCCCTTACTTAAGGCTTTTCACAATTTTATGACATCATAAAAAGCGACATTTAAAGGTTTAAACCATAAGACAGTAAGCACCGATAAAACCATTGTTACGGCTGTATAAAACTCGACAGATACTCAGTTCACTCATTTCATTCATTCATAAACGATTTGAATTGAATGAGAGCATATTCGTTTTATTTTCACTTTGTTTGCGGCAATGTTCCTTATTGTTTTTGAGAGAACGAGTTTTTTATCAAGGAGTATATGTTTTGTTTTTGAAAAATAAAGTAGATTCAGTAATATTACAGTTACTGATTTATATAGTGAGAAGCCGCATTCGCTATAGGATTCCAAATAGGACACTATTCGGTTTAAAGAGATTTATTTCTCAAAAAACATGAACATTACAGTTCACTTAAAATATTGAGAAATGTAAATATAAAACTAAAAATATGTGTGATTCTCTGTGCTTACAATAAGAGAATTAGGCAACAAAGGTGACAATTGATATTGTTAATGTTGTTTTCTAACATATTCTTCTAGGGCTTTTTAAATTTAAATATGGTGTCGCTATTGGTTATAGCGTCAGGTAGTGTATTATACAGTTTTGCTCCCTCGTACACTATATTTTTCCTTCCATAGTTAATTCTGGATTGTCTTAATTTTAGTTTGTCTCGTCGTCTTACGTTGTATTTTCATGATGTTTTTCCATAATACTACGATACAACTAACTTTTACTTAAAAACTGATGTCCAAGTATATATCAACTTGCACGTTTATAATCTCAAATATAATAAAATTGAAGTAAATATTTTTGAACAGATTTTTACTCAATTTATAACGTACATGTTGTGTAAGAACACTATTTGACATTTCCATAATTAGCAAGTACATTAGAAACATTGCATACATCATCTAAATGCACATTAGATTATGTTTTTTTCATTCTCTTGACCTTATTCCAATTTATTTGAGGGGTACTAACGACGTGACAGCGACTTTCATCTAGCGTGGTTATAAATTATATTATGAATGAAGGGCGGCTAATAAAAGGTATTTAGTTGTGACTGAACACGCTGCAAGGCAACGTATCGTGGCCTTATTGGTGATGTTCTTCAGAAAGGTCAGGTGCGTAGTACTGGTAACCAACGTGCGTGTATGACCAGATGTATGAACATAAACGAAGCAAAAAGAGTATGTACCAACCAACCATTATGGGAAACTGGCGTGAAGTTATGTATGTATTTATAAATTACTAGCTTTTGCCAGTGGCTTCGCCCGCGTGGAGGACAGACAGACAGACAGACAGACCGACAGACAGACAGAGTTACTTTTACATTTATAATATTACTAGCGACCCGCCCCGGCTTCGCACGGGTGGACATTTATTTATTAAGCTCTCTGAAAAAAAAAAATGTTTTGAAAAGAACTTTTGATAATGAGTATCTAAATAGTTCCGAAATCAATTTTAATAAGTGCATTAATTCAGTAAATTTACTCGATTTGGCCGCGTCCGCTGCGTAGAGAGCCGACCGCGCGAGTGAGCCGCGCGGCAACCTGCTTCATAGATGTGCACCCCCCTCCCCTGCGGTATCGCCGTGCGAGTCGTGCGACACCATCATTCATTTTAATACCAATTACAATTTTAAATTCGTAATATCTTTTGAATGGATTGTCCGATTGGAATAAAATAAAAAGTAATGTATAGCTATTGAAACAATCTTGGTCAGTAAATAGTTTATTTGGATAAGGATTAGTATTTGACCATAAAAAGATCAATAAACATAGGCTAATAATTTTAATTACTTTTATTCTATGGAAAAGTGGTTATAATGGCTAAAATATAAATGTTTGGTTTATACTATCGCGGACTTTTTTGTAGGCATTATTGAGTTCTACAACGTTTTTTATAGAAGTCAACCATACATCTCTAACCATTTAGGCAGCGTTCGCGAGAATCGTTAACGTACGGCAGTTTTTTCGACGCCTTACTCCACAATTTTCACTACCACGAAAAATCCTATCTATTTTCCGGGATAAAATATAGCCTATACGGATTCGGGAGAATTCCTCTAAGTAATGGTAAAAGAAATTTTGAAATCGGTCCAGTAGTTTTTGAGCCTATTCAATACAAACATACAAAAATACAAAGGTTTCCTCTTTATAATATTAGTATAGATATATAAATATATAATATATTGTTGGATACTACTACCCGGCCCAGAAACATGGAGGGGGTAAACGTTATAAAACTACCGCAGGCGATAGGACGCGCCCTCTTTCTCACTTGGACCCGCTTGCGTGCGGAAGCGCTACCCGTCTGCTGTTCGGTGTAATCTGCTATCTTGGTAATCTCGTTGATTTTATTGTTGATGTAGTGATGACATTGTTCCTTTGATTGTAATATTCCCAAATGTGTTAATTATTTTTAGTAAACTCATGTGATTCGTTTTTAGGTTAATAAACCTTTATTTTTTTAATTGTGATTTTACTTCTGTCCCAAGATCAGAAGTGGGATTCGCAATCCAACCCCAATTTGGGCTCACTGACTAGCTTGAATTTCATAACAGAGGAACTTTGTCGTGACCTACCCGCGTGTGTGACTTTTGTTTTTGCTTTATTTTATTTTTTGTGTTTTGTGAACATATAACTTGTTTTGACGTGTGAATATGCCTAACACGCATAGTTCACGGAGTAGATCACGTAGCAGATCGTACCGACGGCATCGTAGGCACGATCGGTCGCGAGATAGCTCACGAAAACCACGAAATAAGTCACGTAACCGTCGCGAACGGACTCCCTCCAGTGTACGATCGAACGGGATTCCACCGCTTACGTCGTATATTAGCCATACACCGCGGTCTACCCCTACTGAATCGCGAACGCTAGATACAATCTTATCCCGACTAGAAACGATCGAAAATAAAATCACGTCTACCTCCACTCCGCAACCGGAATCAACGGCACCGTCCGCGGCTCAAGTTATAGTAGATGCGATTCACTCCATAAACCCAGGACGTACGCATTATTTTATTTCAAACTTTGACCCGTCTATCCATGACGTGGACTCTTGGTGCGATGAAGTGGATCGCGCACTAGTAGCCAATCGCTGGGGGGACCAAGAATGCCTGTCACGCGTAGCCGGATGTCTAAAGGGCGACGCGAAAACGTGGTTGAATGAATGGGTAACCTCTGATAGATCGTGGAGTAGTTTTAAACGCGAATTTAAACCACTTTGCCCTCGAAAATTAGATTATGCGACGATACTTTTTGAGACAATGAATACGACATCTATCGGTTTCACGTCATACGCCGAGTACGCGAGGCGTACGCTGCTTCGCTTGCGCATTGTCAAAGGCGTTAGTGAGGAATTAATGACACAAATAGTGATCCGCGGCATAGACGATGTACAAGTGCGGGCAGCGGCGGCAAATGCAGAACTCTCTCCAGAAAATCTGGTGTCTTTTCTGTCCATATATGCGAAACCAGATCAAATAAAGGGTGGCTCAACTAAATCTACTGCCTACCCTCCATCACGAAAACGCGACGCAGGACATGCAGACTCGAATAAACGTAAGACCTGTTTTAACTGTAAGAGCCAAGGTCACTTATCTCACAACTGCCCAAAAAAGTCTAAGGCTTCCGAGCCAGTGTCCAAAGCACGACCCAATGCCCCGACCTGCACGTTCTGTAAAAAGATAGGGCACACGGAGGACGTTTGTTTTGCTAAAGAAAGATCGTCTGGACCACAGGGTCAGCAGAACAAGCGTAACGTAAATTTTTGTCAGGATCCTGCGGAAAAAACAGCGACATAACCACCGCCGTAGTACAGGGTATACCGGTCGATGTCTTAATAGACAGTGGCGCGCTCAATGTCTCCCTCATATCGTCAGACGTTATAAAACATTTGGCCTGCACTATACAACCTACTAAGTGTGTGTTGAAGGGTATAAGTAACCACGAAATTGTGTCCACATCCTACGTAACCCTTACGGTTGAGTTCGCTAATATTACGCTAGAGGCCGATTTCGTTGTAGTCCCAGCCTCATTTATGAGCACACCCCTGATAATTGGAACTGACATATTAAATAGAGATGGCATAATGTACACTAGAACCAAAGACCATCAGTATCTGACACGCGCGCCTGACAGTCAAAAAACCTCTCACGTGTATACGGTCTCTAAAGAAACTAGCATGCCTATAGTCACACCTCTACAGGGTGCAGAGCGAGAATCCTTGGGGAGGGTAATTGATGATTTTGCCGATTTTTTTATAACTGGCACGGCGACGACTACTGTTACTACGGGCGAAATGCATATCCACGTAACCAGCGACGTGCCCATTACGTACCGCCCTTATAAACTTTCGATTGCTGAGAAAATTAGAGTCCGCGAAATCATCAATGATCTTCTTCAAAAAGGCATTATTCGAGAATCCGAATCCGAATATTCTAGTCCTATAATTTTAGTGAAGAAAAAGGACGGATCGGACCGGCTTTGTGTTGATTTCCGCGCTTTGAACAGGGTGACTGTTAAAGAGCGATATCCGCTCCCGTTAATAGATGATCATATCGATCGTTTAGGTGATAAGAACATAACGAGGTACACATCACTTGATATGGCCTCTGGCTTTCACCAGATAAAAATTAGTGATGAGTCAGTCCATCGCACCGCATTTGTCACACCGGAGGGGCATTATGAGTACCTAAAAATGCCATACGGTCTGACAAACTCACCCATTGTGTATCAACGTATCATCAACAAAACGCTGCGCAAATTCATCGACGCGGGACAAGTCCTGGTATATATCGATGATGTACTGTTGATGAGCGCCACAGTGGACGAAGGTGTCGACCTCTTGCGACAAGTGCTTACGACTTTGACCAAGGCAGGATTCTCGATAAACGTACGTAAATGCGTGTTCCTCACCACCGAGGTTGAATACCTTGGCCGAATAATCAGTCAAGGTCAGGTTAGGCCGAGCCCTCACAAGATCCAGGCATTAGTAGACTCACCTGCCCCGGAAAACGTCAAACAAGTTAGGCAGTTCCTAGGACTGGCCGGGTACTTTCGGAAGTACATTGAGGGCTATGCAACGAAAACGTTCCCAATTTCACAATTAACCAAAAAAGGTGTTCAGTTCAAGTGGGGTTCTGAACAGGAAAAAGTGCGTCAGGAAATTATTTCAATTTTGACCAATGAGCCGGTGTTAGCTATTTTTGACCCGAGCCTACCCACAGAGGTTCATACTGATGCGAGCAGCATCGGTTATGGCGCGATTCTTTTGCAAACGCACCCGCAAGGTAGCAAAAGAGTTGTGGCTTACTTCAGCCGGACTACTCAAGGTGCAGAGAGTAGATACCACTCTTATGAGTTAGAGACGCTGGCGGTCGTGAGAGCGTTGCAGAATTTCCGACACTATCTAATTGGAATACAGTTCAAACTAATTACAGACTGCAATGCTCTCAAGTCCACCGAGAGTAAAAAGGATCTACTGCCGAGAGTTGCCCGCTGGTGGATGTACCTACAAGATTTTACCTTTGATATGGAGTACCGAAAAGGGGCAATGATGTCACACGCTGATTATTTGAGCAGAAACCCCCCTCGTAAAGTACTTCATATCACTCAACCTCGCAATTGGGCTCAGATAGCACAAGCTGCGGACGCGGAGACACGGGAACTTCTCCAAAAACTTAGAGAAGGCAATCTAGATCCTAATCGCTATGTTGAGAAAAATGACCTGCTGTACTATAGGTACACCCCAATAGGCGAGCAACCACGGTTTCTTTGCTTTGTCCCCCGAGGTTTCAGACTTAGTCTGCTGCGAGTATTCCATGACGAACACAATCACATTGGCTATGACAAGACCTTGGATCTAATCCTAAAGCATTTTTGGTTTCCAGGCCTCAGGCAATTCGCTAAAAAATACCTCGATCATTGTTTGATCTGTATTTCTAAGAAACGTGTGCCTAGGGCTCCACAACAAATTATAACTTCATGGGAAAAACCCGATCAACCTTTTTCTGTAGTACACTCGGATGTCCTAGGTCCACTTCCCGAGTCAAATGGCTTCAAGTTTGTTCTTCTCATCGTGGATGCGTTTACTAAGTACACACTCCTTTACCCCATTTATAGGCAGGACGTAGAAGAACTCTTAAGAGTGTTCACAAACGCAGTATCACTTTTTGGTGTGCCAAAAATGATTGTGACAGATAGAGGCAGAATGTATCAGTCCACTAGGTTCTTAGAGTTTGTTAAAGATATGGGATCGGTGATACATTTGGTTACTCCAGAGATGCACCAATCAAACGGCCAGGTCGAGAGGTACGCTCGAACCGTTCTGAACCTTCTTCGAATCGAGACCAATCACAAAGGGACAGCCTGGTCTGAAACGCTGTGGAGACTCCAGCTGACCCTCAACGTGACCAAGCAGAAGACGACTCAAGCATCGCCTTTAAATCTACTGGTGGGCACCGATGCAGCGACCCCCGTCATCAGGTCACTGGTCCGTGATGTCGCTTTGGAAGGTGCACAGCCGAACCGTGAAGCACAAAGAGAGTTACGCCGAGCCCGTGCAACTGACTTACTGAAACGAAACCAGTCTCGACAGGACCATTATGTAAATCAAAACCGACATACACCAAAAATGTTTAATGTAAATGATTTGGTTTTCGTAATTAAGTTTTCACAGGCAACTGGAAAGATGGACCATGGGATGCGAGGGCCGTACAGGGTCATACGCGCACTGCCAAGTGGACGATATGAGCTTCGCTTATTGACCGGCTCCTATGGCAAGACGACACAAGCTGCTGCTCAGTACATGGTGCTCTGGAAAGGGGAGTGGTGTCCTGAGACTTGCGCTGCATTCTTTGAGCGTGAGTATGTTTGTGTACTATGGCGAATCTACATTACCATAGAGTGTGATGCAGATCTTAGGCTGAGACAGTAGACGGACTGCGAGACGTCTACGTCAGGTAAACTGCGAGGTACCTGACCGGTCTCATAAAGTGTGGCCTTGCCACCCACGTGTAACGGGTGTCGTTCCCGTATAACGTGTTTTGTCGTGTAGAGAACGGACTGCGAGACGTTTCTTTCGGTGATTTGGTAATCGCCCTACACGATGGGTCATGTAGAGGACGGACTGCGAGACGCTCCTCTTGGCGATAAATGCCCTACATGACAGCGACTTGTGTGATGTATGACTGTCGGCGACAGGAGTTTTGATACTTTGGTGTGACGAATGAAACTCTATGGAGTACCAAGATAACGTCTTGGTACCTCATAGACTACTTAGCTAGTTAATTTATGTGTCTGATGAATGAAAGAAAAGGCCACGAAAGACGAATTGAGTGTAAGCTGAAGAATAGGCAAATGTGTGTGATCTCCGAGAGACGTTAATCTTCCTTGTTGGTTTCACAGCAGACGACCTGACTGAAGACACCACTCCTGCCCAACACGGTACGGAGCCAGTCGCTGGGCCTTCCCGTACAGCTAATGAGACCCATGGAGCAGCAATGCAGAGCTTGCCAGACCTTTCTGATGCCGTCGGGGACGACGCATGATCAGGATGGTCGTGTTGGATACTACTACCCGGCCCAGAAACATGGAGGGGGTAAACGTTATAAAACTACCGCAGGCGATAGGACGCGCCCTCTTTCTCACTTGGACCCGGTTGCGTGCGGAAGCGCTACCCGTCTGCTGTTCGGTGTAATCTGCTATCTTGGTAATCTCGTTGATTTTATTGTTGATGTAGTGATGACATTGTTCCTTTGATTGTAATATTCCCAAATGTGTTAATTATTTTTAGTAAACTCATGTGATTCGTTTTTAGGTTAATAAACCTTTATTTTTTTAATTGTGATTTTACTTCTGTCCCAAGAATATAATATATATAGTAGTATATATAGTAGTATAGTAGTAAGTAGTATAGTAGTAAGTAGTATAGTAGTAAAGTAGTATGGATATGGATGTTTTAATATCAAAACCACGATATTCACAGTTATCGGGGAATTATAGCTATCATCCGATATCATCTATATTAGTTTATTAAAAAAAAAAAACATTGTAAACAAATACGCTTTCACTCCATTCTAAAAATGGATGCAGCGATTTTCGAAAAAACTGAATATCAAATTGGTTATTGATATCAGTGTCAATTTAATAATATTTGGCTCGTTTAATTACTCACTTGATAACAATTTGTAATCGTCAAATGCTACGGTTTAAATTCAAATAAATTATGCTAGATGGACCGATGACTTTAAGAAGATGGCTGGTACAGACGCCAACACATCAAGCTACTACAAACTGTCAGATTTCTTTGATAGATTTTCGACTTTATTTCTAGAGCATTAGGTTCAAGGTTCATTGGGAAAAATTGACAGTTTCGGGTAGCTTGACCTGGTGGCGTCTGTACAAATGGTTGCAGAAGGCGGAGGATATAGTGTTGTGGCGCAGCCTACGAGAGGCCTATGCCCAGCAGTGGACAGCAATAGGTTGAGTTGATGGACTTAATTTGTAATGTATCATCTTTTTACTGAAGTATCATGCCCGATAATTCCCCAGAGTTATCAAATGCTGTACCTTTTTAAATCAGAACTATCCTGAACGTTAGTTTTAACTCCAATTGCAACTTAAGCCCGCTTCCCTCAAGCGCTGCTTCTGAAAGTGCTCAAGTTGACAGCTTAGTGGATTCCCTAAGGAATTGAGCACTAAAACTTTCAAGGAAAGTAGCTTACGTTCTCAATTTTACTTTCATTATCTACTAGAAAAGCATTCAATAGCTGCAGTAAATACAGTGCCGTTCGAGAATGTCCGGGCCATCTTGTAAAGTTTAATTTACGATCGAGAACCAGTTAGTCTATCTACAAGATACTGGAGTATTTTAAACTTGAGACCATATTAAGTTACGTTGAATGAATGTTGAGCAAACACCAATGTTGCAGAATAACCTTTTATTTTGATGTTATGGTTTGGTAACATTTCGTTTCTTTTTTCTTAAGTATCGTTTTCATTTTATATGTTTGTATATTGGCATAGCTACCTGACATTATTTATTTGGCAAATGATTTAATTTAATATACCGTGTCTCATAATTTTAATTAGTTTGCCTACCTACTACTGTATTGAATCAAGATTATCTAATTACAGACCTCTTCTAAAGCACTGGGAAGTGGTGAAGGGTGGGTGTTTTCGGGGACTATATTATCTAATTTTGGCGTTCGAAAAGATCTGATTCTCAGCCTAATTTGAATATGACTTTCGATTGATTCTGACGACTGACTCTTTTCATGATCTGTTTAAATTATACTATACAGCTGTTCCCTTTGTCTTGGAATGTTACCCATTTTTTTTTTTTTTTCAGGATGGGAAATCATCAAATGACTTCTCCCGCTCTGAGCGGAGTGGGAGGGCGTGTCAGACTTTTACTGACTAAAACCCACCCGTGTTCCATCAGTTGCCCATGTGCCAGGGTCACGGTATCTCTTTCGAACAATCACGCGACCCCGGCAGGCATCGGTCCTAGTAGACCCCTACACTGGTGCTGACATCTCTTTGAGGCGCGCGTGGAACACTGCGCGCCGTCGACCCGAGCCTGGTCCTTACCGGGCGGCGAGCTACCCATTGCTCGCCACCCGCAAGCTCGCGCCTACGGTGGCGGGGAGTCCGCAATCGACTCCCGACGCCCGGGGCGTCTCCTCCTGCGGCGGCTAGGGACGTGAGGGCGCAGAGACTGCCACTCCCTCACGCGCCCCGCCTCCTCCTTCGCGAGCATTACTGCTTCGCAGAAGGAGGTGACGGCTTCCCATTCCCTTTCGCTCCGTACCATGGCTCGCACCAGGGCCGGACGCGAGAGGTCACCGCCGCCGATCGCTGGAATGTTACCCTTACTTTGGATACTTTTTCAACCAGAAATAACCAACTCAACCAGATCAACAGTTTCTACATAGTTATAACCATCATCATCATTCATCATTTTAGCCGAAATACATCCACTGCTGGACATAAGCCTTCCTTAATCTGGAGGGGTTTTCCATAATCACCACGCTTGGCAGATGGGTTGGCGATAGATAGATAGATAAATCGTTTATTTGGTGCACACTACATGACACTGCATACAAAGCACGTGTTGCGTACCGTTTATTATCTGTGCGCCTAATGGAATGCGCGTGTAACGAAGTGACATCTGACTTGTCATTTTTTGACGTTGACACTTGACAGCTCTCTTGATTTGCCGCTAAAATAGGTCGGTCGCCTGTTGAAACCCCGCGACGCGTTTGTTGAAATTAATCCCTTTAAATTGATCCGTTTGTGACAATTAGTCGTGATCCAATTGTATTAATTAACCGGTCGTTTTGTGGACAATCTGTCATGACCCGATGGTTGAGTGTGACGCTATTGTGAATGAGTGATTTGAAGACCGCATGCTGTGACCTCCTCCAGCCTAATTGGAAGCAGATTGTTACCAGGAGAATACTCATAACGTCACGACACGATACACATACACTCACTTACATACATATCTCCAGGTTGGCACCAGAGCAGTGTCCTTCAACCATGAGGTAAGTGCTTTTGTTTGTATATTGTACCTTGTACTTGTTTTGTCTGCTCCGCGTACGGCGGACAGTACGCTAGCCACTCTTGTCTCTAGAGCCCCACGATTATAACTCTTCCACTGCGCACTTGAAATCGTATTGGGAGGCCTAGCCTGGCAACGTACAGCACGATTTAATCTAAACTAATATTATAAAGAGGAAAGATTTAATTTCTTATGTGTATGTTTGTTATGGATAAACTCGAAAATAACTGAACCGATTAAAAATTTTTTTTCATCTACTGAAAGTTAGATTATTACCAAGTAATACAGGCTACATTTTATCCCAAAAAAATGCACAGTTCCTGTGGTTCACGCGAACGAAGCCGCAGACGAAGTGCTAGTAATAATATAATTTAACGTTTTTACAAAATAGCTAGGTAGGAACAAAGTACCAATATACAAAGACAAAAAAGAAGAAAGGAAGACAAAAATAGTAATGAAGACACTTTTTGTTACAAATTAAAATTTAAATGAAAATAATGTGCGGTGGAATACTAAAGGCGGGTGTGCCATCGCAGTATGGTGGTAAAATGCATTGAAAATGCTGCTATCCATTCTTTAGTAACTTCCTTAGTCGCCTTCTACGACAGCCATGGGTAGAAATGGGATGGTACTGTTCTTTACGTCCGGCAACATATGAATAGTACATAAAACAGACAAATAAATACGTTCTTCAACAAGAATATATACACTCCATAAAATATAAAAACCGGCCAAGTGCGAGTTGGACTCGCGCACAAAGGGTTCCGTACAAACCTGTAGGTATTCTCGGTTTATGCAGAAGGTTCATGTTAATGAAAATAAATGTATTTTTTTTTTAATTTTTATATTTGAGTTGATTGAATGTAAGGTAAATTGCGGTTTACGATTTATGTCGTTTTAAAAAAAAACTACTCACTTGATCTCGTTCAAACCAATTTTCGGTGGTAGTTTACATGGTAATGTACATCATATATTTTTTTTAGTTTTATCATTCTCTTATTTTAGAAGTTACGGGGGGGGACACACATTTTACCACTTTGGAAGTGTCTCTCGCGCAAACTATTCAGTTTAGAAAAAAATGATATTAGAAACCTCAATACCATTTTTGAAGACCTATTCATAGATACCCCACCAGTATGGGTTAGATGAAAAAAAAATGTTTGAGTTTCAGTTCTATGTATGGGGAACCCCAAAATTTATTGTTTTTTTTTCTATTTTTGTATGAAAATCTTAATGCGGTTCACAGAATACATCTACTTACCAAATTTCAACAGCATAGCTCATATAGTTTCGGAGAAAAGCGGCTGTGACATACGGACGGACGGACAGACAGACAGACAGACAGACATGACGAATCTATAAGGGTTCCGTTTTTTGCCATTTGGCAACGGAACCCTAAAAACAGGTATTATAAACACGAAACACAAATAAGACCTATAACCCACTCATTTCAACTTTAATTTTAAACAATTTCAAAAAATTATGGAACTCTGATGATAAACTTGTAAAAGGTAAACTTTATAACTGAAGTGCCTTCCGCCGTTTTATTCCACTTTTGTTCAATGGTGAACTGTTCTGTTGAACTGGAAATTCTAAGCGGCTTACATTGCTGTTTTCACAACGAGGTGTTTTCCTACAGTTTGGGGACGGCAGAGTTTATTCACTCAGCCTATGTTTTTGTGATAGCGTATTTGTTAGCATAAAGATTTTTTACCACAGTTAGAATATTTGTGAAAATCATCATCATCATCATTTCAGCCGAAAGACGTCCACTGCTGGACATAGGCCTCCCCCAAGCTCCGCCACTTCGACCGGTTTTGTGCTTCCCGCATCCAGCGGATTCCTGCGGCCTTCACAAGGTCATCGGTCCACCTTGTTGGAGGCCTTCCAACTCTACGTCTTCCGGTACGTGGTCGCCACTCCAGAACCTTGTGAAAATGTTTTATAGTATTTATAAATACTGATGGGAAAGGAACATTAGCACAGTGTTAAACGTTTATAGGCATCGATTTAAAATAATAAAAAAAAAACAGTCTTTATTCATCCCACAGGAAGATAAAGCAAACATTAATTTTAGAAAAATAATAGTCGAAGAAATAGTAGGCGTCAGATGAGCTGACAAACGAAGATGAAAAATGATACAAAGAGAACAACTAAAAAGTTTTTTTACGAATTGAAGCCCAAAGTAATGTTTTGTCTTCGATAATTGCGGAACAACTTAAACTTAGCAGATTTATGGTCAACAACTTCTCTGCCCACACCCTTATCAACCCTTAATAACACCATACATTATTTTCACTTTCCCATATACGAGACATTAAAGGATTACACCGCTTGCAGGAGCAGCTGCGACCACTAATAACATGATAAATTGATACCCAATATCAATCAAATTGGATAATTACAATCCAATAGGTAGTTATTATGACGGAGAGATAAAGTGATGAACTTTGTCATGTGTGTAGGTGAGATTAACTTAATTAGGAGGTAGGTTGCATCAAATAAAATAATGACCAAACTGTCATCTCTGAAAGGCGTAGGCAGGAAAGGGGTAGGTATATAATAGGTCTACCGCATTTCTCATTAATTGCCAGTGGAGGAACAGATGCATCATAGTGGTTATTTTATTCAATATTCGAAAAAACTTACAACTTTAAAAAATAATAATTAAATCTTATTTTAGTACAAATTACCTAGACTACTAACAATTTGTCAACACGTGGAAAATGATATAGGAAAAAAAATGAAAAGAAGGTTATTGGTTGTTCGTGATATTGTAAATACATAGACTTAAATCCTCGAATAAGCAATTCGATCGGAGGTTTTTTTTTTTTTTTTTCATGATGGGAAATCATCAAATGACTTCTCCCGCTCTGGGCGGAGCGGGAGGGCGTGTCAGACTTTTACTGACTAAAACCCACCCGTGTTCCATCAGTTGCCCATGTGCCAGGGTCACGGTATCTCTTTCGAACAATCACGCGACCCCGGCAGGCATCGGTCTTAGTAGACCCCTACACTGCTGCTGACATCTCTTTGAGGCGCGCGTGGAACACTACGCGCCGTCGACCCGAGCTTGGTCCTTACCGGGCGGCGAGCTACCCATTGCTCGCCAGAATTCGATTTTTAAAACCACACTTTGAGAATTAAAATCATATGGCTGATAAACAGTTGCATGAAAAGGTTGTATAAATTTATTTTGTACAGAACAAAGATGTTTTCAGAAAAGAAAAAGTATTACCTGTTAAAATATGCGTGTCAAGTAATCTACACATAACAACCTTCATGGCTAAATTCCTAAAATGACTATGTATTTTTAAGGCCTAAAGTCTTTAATAGCCAGCCCACTATAAAAGGGTTAAAGGTATGTAGGCTAACGATGTTTGTTTAATGTTAACTATGTAATTTTAGGGAACATGGGTTAGGCCTGAAATATAGTATTATGTTATGGAGTCAAAATACATTAAAAGGAGGCCGACACGACAGTGTTAATATTTTTTATCATCAAAACTATCTAAGTAGAAACTATCGGTTTGCTCCATTTATTTGTAAAATGAAGTACCTAGTTACTCGCTTCTTAGTGGACACGTAATAATAGAAAGCTTGGCTTGATAATGAGATTTAAGAAAGTCCCAAAGTTGGTATAAAAAATTCATTAGTCGATATAAAGGTTGCGGAGATTCCCCGTAGTGGGTGTAGCGACAAATGGTATTCATTAGTCGTTTACCAACTGCGTGCAAAATGAGCCTTCACAGCAACTGCCAAACGTGCGATACACGATCTCTGTATACCGCAACTGTTACCTTTCAACTAAACCAATGAAAATGATTCCCCGAGCCTTAGGGTATGCTTTGCAAAAACCTCCTGCACCCCGCATACGGGCTCTATCAACCAATGATTAAGAGTCTTTTGTCAGGCAAGCTTGTTCAGCTCGGTATATTCAATTCGATAGTATTTATTAAACAACACACCAAATCAAAATAATGACTACATGTATTTGAATTTGCGGCGCGTCTGTGCCGATTAATGTGGACCCGAACAAGTTTTGAGTACTGCAAGACGCATCTACAGATGCAGCTGGCGCAATTTACATTTATGAAACCTATAAAATAATTTACCTACAATTTTAAACATTTCCAAAACCCTATGCGGGTGCGAAAGAAAGCCGCGCAAAGAGCCCTTGTTATTCCACTGGGATCTACTGATGACGTAACCCGTAGTCTCGGCCTTTAGCTGTCTACAGTCTCTTCGAGCCCTATTTCAATTTAGCTGAGAGTCTGTCATATAAAATGTACGAGACAAGAGCATGGACACACTTTTATGTTATTCTTTAATTCCCACGCCGCCGGTGCCGGAATATTATTCCTTGGTAGTATGTCTGTGTAGCTGTGACACTGTTTTTTTAGCTAACATATATAGATAGTTATTTTATGCTTCAGTATTTTACTACAAGGTTTTGTTAAATGTCATTCGGAAACAGTAGATTCTTATGGTATGAACACAATGTCGGATAAATCACATTTTTCGACAGAGCACGACGACGCCCCGACGGCCGTTTCTAGAGTCGGTATTGTTAATAAATACTTTCCATATAATCCAAACGTTGTCTATTTACTCACACTAAGCCAAAAATTTCGTAAAAACATCTGATGGCTTTGAATGACGGTCCGTGACAGAAGTAAGCGTTCAATGCACAAACGGCGCCACGAATTCTGTATAAGTACTGCTATTTCTAGACGCTGCTATTGCTTGACAATTCTGTGTTTTGTGTCCAACCAGCATATATAGCAGTTACGAGTATGCTTCAGTATTTTACAAGAAGGTTTTGCTAAATCATACGTCAACAGTTATATATACTCAGTTATATATAAATATAAATACGCCAAAATTGTGTTTGTATTAACAAAACAAACGATTACGCTTACCTAGGTACTTAAGTACATCTGCCAGCGTTTTCAAGGTTAATAACATTTTCTAAAGACCAAACACACTATAAAGTATAATGTTACTGCAAACTCTCTCATTACCATTACGGCTTACGGACCCATTCCACTAATTTTCCCGGGAAAATTCTTGGCAGTGCACTTACGCATAACTTCCTTACGTCCTTCAAAACAAGGGAACAACATTAGTCGATGTTTCGTGTCACACTTTGGGGCTTCTCCTCATTTTATATTATTGTCTGTCACGTTCTACCCGGTGAGAGTTCTTAACACAGTGACATTTGTATAATCAAGGTCAGAAGCACAGCCCTGAGGAAAGGAAAAAGAAATTCAGAAGGTGTGTTTAAGTATTGTGTTGCTATGCGAAGATTTACATCCCTTTTTTATATACGACCTGAAGCATGATGGCAGTTCTTCGACAAAAGCCACAAGCCACCTCGTGCTGGTATATGTCTTTTCTATTGAGTTTCGGACAAAGGCTTGTTCATCACCAACCTAGATCCAACAACTGTCTTATTCTTTCGAATAAGCAGCCAAAGCATTGTTCATATTAAGTCGACTTGCATCAGTGCTTTCAGTGATTTGGTAAGCGAAAAGCCCGAGGGAGTTACTGATTTAGTACACAGTGCCATTTCTTGCTTTGACCTGACTTTGGCATACATAGCTTTATTTGACCACAGCTCTGAAGGTTTCAAGAGAAACTAAATCCTATCCCTGAGCCTACTTTGGAAGTTCCCAGAAAGTCCAAACAATACCTGCCCATCAGCATTGTCCAGACTAAACCTTCTGAATCCTCCATGCTCTCCGTATTGCGATAATGGTTCTTAGCTGCTGTGTAGTAAATTTTTTACGGGGTAAATAATGCATAGAGGCGTTCAGCTAAAGTGACGCAAAGGGGATGTGCGGTGACGTGACGTCACAGAAATTAGGCAAACAATTGTGTTCTGCATGATGTATTATTGTATTGCGCACATTTGACGGTCGTGAGATCTTTGGGGAGAGGAAAATGAAAGGAGACATTCTGTTTTTATTTTTCAGAAATACAAATGGTAGCTACGATGCGAACAGTTGTATTATTTACACGTATATATTTTGGAAAACGCCAGTTTGTTTTTTCTAAAATTGCAACTTTTTTACGAGGTTAAGGAAGCGATTATTGTAGAGCCAAATATCATTTGCAGGACAGTTGTCATCAATAGCTAGTCAATTTAAGGTAAAACATGTGTGTAACTGTTGGTTTGAATTTGAAGAATGTTCCATGTGCACATGGTACAAAATTGTGTGGCGTTGTACATTTTTGCACTATCTAACCATCACCTTGAATAACTACCACAGTATTTGAAGTAAAGGAGTAACTGCGTAAAAAGACTCAACATTTTAGAGCTTTGCTTGTCCAAGGCTACTTCGCGGGTCTAATCCTCTGGATACAATAGGAAAACTATCCTCAGAGCCAAGCACCAGGAAACATATCTGCCTATACGTAAGGGACATTACTCACGCTCATCTACTCCACTTAGCAACTAACGCGGCATTTACCGCGTATAACTCCACGTTAACACACATTAATAGTGTATTATCCTCATCTGCATAATAAGGGTGTTACCAAATACCGATGTTATTTTGGTAGAACGAGCATGGAGGGGGTTTCTACTGGAATTTGTCACGTGCCTCCACCAGATCCCCACGTTTTTTCAACTTTGCTTGGTACGATTCGCCTAGTCAATTTTGACTCTAACTTTTGTTAGGAAGTTTTTCGATTGGAATATCAACCAAATTGAATAAGTCATTTCTAAGCGAATACCCTTTTATCAGCTAAGTTGATTAAATTTACTCGTGAAGCACTCCCTATGGTGTCGTTGAAAATCTAGGCTTTTAGGGCATAATATATTTTTGATAAAAATCTACCTTTATGGAGCCTTTCGATAGTAATAATATGGTCAGTACTGGGCTCGTGTAGTGAATTATGCTATGTTTAAGACTTACTATAATAAGCCTATAATTTTCCCACCGCTGGGACACAGGCCTCTTTTCTTCAAGAGAGTGGGAACTGTAATCCACCACGCGAGCCTCGTACGTTTTGGTAGATGTCAGAAGTTTTTGTATTTTTGGTTCTAGGAAATACCGTTTTCCTCACGATCACCACTGCTTTGAGAGCAGTAATGATGAAATTATTAACACAATGTAAAGCACCTGCTAGGATTGACCTACAACTCGTAAGTCAGGGTCGATACTACTGGACCAAAACCGCTCAATCAAACTTTTTTGAGACTGGCAAAGGAAAAATCACTATCAAGGAAGAGACATCAGCTGGAGGTTGCGAAATGAAAGGCTTAATCACCTTAGAAACACGCCTTACTTACTGTAGATAAGGTATTTTTTAACTGCCTGGGATCCTCAATGTGTGAGTATATCTACTTATCTGCTCCTTTCTTTTTACTCTGTGGAGGTCAGATAGGCAATTGCTCTATGTAAAACAGCTGCATCTAGTTGAACTGGAAGCCAACCCCAACATAGTTGGGAAATTAAAAGGCAGATGATGAGTATACCTACATAAAAACCCACATTTTAAGATCTCTATCAGATCCCACATGCTGATACGATTTTTTTTTGTGTGTGGGAAATCATCAAATGACGCAGGAGACGTCCTGCTTTGGGCGAAGCGGGAGAGCGTGTCAGACATTTACTGATTAAAACCCGCCCATGTTGCCTATATGCCAGGACCACGGTAACATTTTGCAACAAATTTGGGGCCCCGGCAGGATGCTGATACGCTCAATTGATTAAAAAAGAATCAGTTCACCCACTTCTTGTATCACCATCTACTCGCAGCCTTAGCTCTCATAAATTCCCGACATGTTGCACCGATGACGTCACAGCAGCAATCTACGTGAAGTGGCTGTTTAATATGCTGTTTCAATACTGCTCTCCAGTAACATTAGTATCAGATAGATTGTTTAAGAATACTGTTAGTTATGTATCCAGGTCAGTGGTCTTGCGCTATGAGTTAGTTGGAACTTGGAAGCTGATTTTGAGAATCTTATATCTTTAAACGAGCAATTCTTGTATATATATATATACAAGAATCTCTCTTGAAGAATTTTTCTTGTATATGTATATATATATATATATATATTCTGAATCTCGGAAACGGCTCCAACGATTTTCATGAAATTTAGTATACAGGGGGTTTAGGGGGCAATAAATCGATCTAGCTAGGATTCATTTTTATAAAATGTCGTTTAATTCGTGTTTTCAATGACCAACTTTCGATAATCAACTTGAACATAAACTTATTATTTTAAACATTATTTACCAAAAAATAACGAGCAAAGCTCGGGCATCCAGATATTATAATTAAATTGAGAGGGTGTCGAAATCATACATACTATTGTAATGGTAACAGCAGTAATGTCAAATCAGCATCATTAAAATTTCAGCCGAAAGACGTCCACTGGTGGACATAAGCCTCACCCAATTTGCGGAGGTTTTTCATAATCGGATTGGAGATCTCAGTCATCATCACCTGCCTAACCTTTTGTGTTTGAGTCGGCTTCTAGTCTAACCGGATGCAGCTGAGTACCAGTATTTTACATGGACCGTTGGAGATCTCAGTATAGTGGTAAAATGCTTAGAGAAAGCTGTTGCCTATTCTCTAGTAAGTCCCTTATTTGCCTCTTACGACAATCTCGAGGAGCAGTGGTCTCGAACGTCATAGAGCGAGATCGGTAGAATTGCCAGCTTAAAACGGTAAATCGGTAAATGACAAAAAAAAGACAATCAAATTCGTTTATATTTAAAAAAAAACTTGACTAATTTATAACAATCATACTTAAGTAACGAAGTCTCGAACCTACCGAAAAATCGGTAGGTTCGAGACCACTGTCGAGGAGAAATGGGATGTTGCTATTTTTTACGTCTTGCACCTCACGGAACAATGTCATAATAGTGGAAATGTTTTTTATGGCCTCTACGAGTGGCAATTCAAAACTGTATTCCTAGTTCACACTGGTCAATCAAACTTACATCCTGGCTTATAATAATTTTACAGATTAGATAAAATAAATTGTTCATTCATCAAAACAGCATTGTGGTATAGTTTACACAGGGTTGACCAATTAAATGTACTAAAACTAAAAAATGAAATTGTGATGAGGTGCTGCATTCCCAGTCCCCTCTATGGCTCTCACCGGCTGTCGTTCGTAAGTCTTTGTCAGTCATTGACACTATAATATTAACTAGTAACTGGGTTATGGAGGTCAGACAGATAGTAACTCCATGTTGAACAGTATATTAATATGTATTCAGCTGTTTTCTATTTGACTGGAAGCCGAACCCAACATAGTTGGGAAAAGGCTTGGCAGACGGTACAAATATTGACTGACAAAAAATGTCTCGTTGTATTAAGTCCTCCTCATGTACTACTAAGAAAATTGCTCTTTTGCTTCTTCTTTTGTAAGACATATTTTGGACTTTATTTAAATAAAATCACCACCATATTTTATCCTAATGTTTGCTCCGCAGTAAAACAATTCACACAGCAACCATAACAGCGACCACGTTATCTTTTCACCGGTTCAGTATAATGACCGTGATTTATGCTTAACCGAGTCACCGAAATCAATACCACTGTTTGTCGACGCGCACACTGAATACCGAATGAGACTCGTTTTTATCAACGTAATGCTTAGCTGGTTTGATTTAGAATCGGCCGTGGTTCTGTTGAAATGTATAAATGTGAGCTGATTTATGTGTGGATCAGGAAATGTTAAGCGAATTTTTGTGGGTATCGATTTGTTTTTCTGAGGGATGCAGAGGAAAGTTTATTTGATTCAGGTTGTTTTTTATAAATCCTCTTTTGTGATTTTCTTCTAGGGTGACGAAGAGGTACGGAGTAATAATGACTTGAGATCACAAGATAGCCGTGATAGATTTTTTTGACATGTTGCAGGTCAACCTATGAGATTGTCAGCTGCTTAACCGGACTAACCTGTGGTTTCCTCAATAAATTAAGGCCTCCAACCAGGGCTTATACAACTTAAAACTAGAGCGACCACTCGCTAAGGGCACTCCCTGTGGGATATGGACCTCGGCTTAGGGCATCGTTGGTAGCGGGAAGCAAGGGACGGGTTGGATTGGAATGAGCCGTGCTAGTCTTTCCATAATACTCTTTATACCCCTTAGTGGTCTAGCTAGTGGTCACTGAGGGTAAAGTTCCAGATTCTGTTACCAAGTGGAGCAAAGTCTTATTGGTGTATCCTCTAGAGATTTCTCAGCAGCAGTCCAGAATCTAGATTTGTAGCAATAAGATCGTCCCATATAATTTGGGACTTCAACATAAGTTTCGAAATGTAGGTATTGCTGTGCCCACACCATCGGAAAATACAGACAAGATGATACTTTATGTGCTTAAATAAAAAAAAAACTGTTCAAAATAATTCTTACTCCCAGAGTCCACTGACTTCATAGATCACCTGCACGTCTGCATTGTCCCGTACTAATAGAGCTTCCGTGACAAATGGCGATGGCGGGACTCTAATCCAGGTCATTGACAATTGACGGGCGGTAACATCCGTTCACAGTGCCCAGACTATCTTGAGTGGCAATGTAGCGTCAGTCCAGTTAAATCCAGCAGAATATCGGAGCTCCAACAGAAATGCTTAAAGTTAACATTTTTTAAACATATGCTAGACACATAAAATTTATTTTTCGATTAATAATTTTAAATCAATAAGCTTTTAGTGTCCCTCTTTGTGACTACTTTATTTTCTTTTATTACACAATTAATTTTTTTGCGGTTCATTCAATGTGTATTCATCTAAACCTTAAATATAAATCAGTATTTTGTCAAGTCCTGAAGCAAAACAGTGCGAGGGGCGGGTAGCTAGTTAAAATATATTTAAAAAAAAAACAGATATCTATACTATCTATATTAATATTATAAAGCTGAAGAGTTTGTTTGTATGTTTGTTTGATTGAACGCGCTAATCTCAGAAACTACTGCTCCAAATTGAAAAATTATTTTTGTATTGAGTAGCCTATTTATCGAGAAAGGCTATAGGCTATAGAACATCACGCTACAACTAAGAGGAGCGGAGCAGTAATGAAAAATGTTGCAAAAACGAGGAAAATCGCACGGGTAGGCGATTCGACGCGACGGGAAGGGTCGGGGGAACAAGAAATTTAACGCGGACGAAGTCGCGGGCAGAAGCAAGTTACCAATAAAATTGTTCAAGGAAATCAAAACAAAAAATGTCATCAAGTACGGTCGTTAACCGAAGAATATAAAAGCCACTTCTTATTCCATTAAAATTGACACTTCTAAAAGCCTTCGATAAATGTGAAAGTTTTATACCAAACTCCTCTTGTCTAAGATTATCTAGCTTACGAGAATGTTCGGGATTACGTCAGATTATTGAATCAACAGTGAAACACCGCGATATTTGGTTCAGAGAGCAACTTAGCGTAATAATCGAGATTGTAAAGGATTAACGTGTAGGAGAATATGCGTTTATAGGAAGAAAATTAGATGCAAAATTAGGAAATTGAGGGATTCTCGTGGTTTTTCTGTATTGTACGGTATTTTTATGGTTAAATAAAGCCGCATAGAATCGGATGAAATTATGGAAAGTTAAATAATTATCATCTTAAGTCACAGTAAGAAGCAATCTAAGTATTAGACCATAAGGTTAAAAAAGCTTGGTGTTAGTTCAATCGAATAATAACCAAATGCAAGGAATTTTGCAGTTTAAATTAGTTAAAAACGCACTTAACAATATTTCTTCAGAATATAAAATTCCGAACGTTTTATCATCATACTATATTATTAGATATGAAATATTTTTAAATAACTCTTTTCTTTGAACATTGGACCATACATTCAATTTTGGCTTCTAATATGTACCAATAAGCCTTACTTTGCGATAAAATACTGTGCGTTTTACGGTATCATACGTTTGGATAGCGCCTTAATTTGTTCGTATATTCAATTAACAACTGTAAGTCTAGATAGCTTTGTGACATAGCTACACGGTAAATAAACCAGGGTATCAAATTGCTTTATCTTTATTTTTCCTGGCTTTACAAATAATGAATTGTTTCATTACGAAGGGTGATTCCTACTCCTAGCCGAAAATAGTATGCATCATAGGAAATTTTATAAAATGAGAAAACAAAACATACATGGAATTTATACAATTTCAAATTTATTTCAACTAATAAAAGCTAATTCCGTTGTTATTTAACAACAAATTTAATCCCGACAATACGGATAATATGCAGATATTAAGTTCAAAGACTTTGAATGTATTATTCTTCAATTTTGACGTATCAACAATAGAAGTCTCTCTTCAGTGAAGCTTGCAGCCGTATGACGTTGAACTGAAAGAATCTTTAGCACAATCTTAGAAATAAGGCCGAAAACAAAGGAAAACCTTTTCTTTTGTTTTTGTTGGTACGTCTTTTATGTCAGTTACATGGTATGTTGAAATGACTTGAGAATGAAAGAACAATGGATTCGAAAAAGCTATTTTTAGATAATTTGCAGTCTATTAATATAGTGCATCGTTATACGTCACGGGAGGTGTCGTGACGCCAGAAGCTTTGGTTGACCTTTCGTGATATATACAAGTTGACGTGGAGTTGACGTCGGTTTTGCACAGCTTTTACATAGGTGTCACTTAAGTGCACAGGGTACATTGCTCAAAGAGCAGATGGGTGTTTGGGTCAAACGATTCTAGAATGGCGATAGCTTACCGATAAACGTAGCGTTGAATAGCCCCACACTAGATGGACCAATTACTAAATGAAGGTTGCAGCAATCCGCTGGATGCGAGAACATAGAATCGATCAAAATAACGTTGCTTGGAACAGGTCAATGTTAAGTAGTAGTTTGGCTGAAATATAGATGACTAGCTTCTGGCCGCGGCTTCGCCCGCGTGGATGTCGAAAAATATCCCACAGGAACATATTACCAGGATTAAAAGTATCCTTTGTGTTTATCCAGGTAAACAATAGGTTATTGCACTGCTTGCTTTGTGTTATCCAAGGAGCAGCCGGATTGATAAATAATTGTTGTAGGAGAAATATTGCTTAATCATAACAATATTGACGGAATATATAACGGAACGGCTAATTACCGGCATGCCAAATTTGAAGGCAACTTTAAAGTGAAAATATAAGTTCTCTTTATTCCCTGGGAATTTCGAAAAAAATAGTTACCTAAATTATTCAAATGACGATTTTACTTACATTGCTGTTCACAGGGGTTAAATACTATTTATTTTTTAGTTTGTACTTAAAGTATCTCTTTATATACCATTTTAGAGGTTCTGCCTTCAGGTGCTAATATAACCAGGCTGCTAGATGAGCTCACTCTCGAGCAGGCAACGTAAGCCTGGCCGCGCGAGAAGCAGTCCCCTGTAAGATGATATCCCGCTATTTTTTAAGGGACTGTCCCCGAGACTTATTAATCGTCATTGCGAAACATACAATAAGGGGACTGCAGCCTTTTAAACTCCAATGGGTACTCCGACGGTATTAGTCGTATCTGCGGTATATAGTACACCGATTCACCTTGAGCACAGCCAGTAAATACAATGGCGGAGCCTCTACCACGTTTTGATGTGACGTTTTCACATGTGACCTGGTCCCATTGAACAACTTGGCCGGATTGAGATTTCGTGGTAGCATTGCTGGAGCACCCACTTTGAGGATAAGCGTGTGAGACGGGGACCAGATGGGTTGAATAAATTTAAGAGCTCCATAATATAGTGTATAGCATCATCTTTATGAATTCGACACGTATGCATGTAGTACAATTACAAGAGATTTTTGTTGCCTGTGTTTATTTCATTGGTTTATTTTGTATAGCTTCTGCTCGCGGCATTTTTTTTTTTCAGAAACAAACATCCGTGCTCTCACTACCTCTCAATTTAATATACAAACTGACAATATCCCAAACAAATAGGACGAAGTTCTTCGTAAAACTTAACTTATCTCTGAGATGAGAGTAGTATAGGTTTAATAGAACTCAAAGCGTGTGTGAAAAGATTTATTTAGGAGTCAACCAGAAGTGGATAATTAACAGTTAATATTGTTTACAACGAAATACTCTGCCTACTGCATTATTTCTTTGTAAACAATATTTTTTGTTTTTACTTCAGGTGCTATAATCACCAGGCTACTGGTCTGCACCAGAACGTGTGAAAAGCAGTTCTCCCTTAAGTCTACCCCTGTTAAATTAAGTGTTTGTCCTTGATATTTATTTATGGTCATGTCAAAGCAGACTTTGAGGGGAAACTGCACTCTTTTGAACTCGAAGGGGTAGTTCGATGGCGTTAGAGGAATCCTCGGTGTCGGCGACGAAATCTAAGCATCTAGGCGCAAGTAGTATCGGAGTGCACCCTGACAATGATTTTGTAAGTTAGAAAGCATTTTTAAATTAGTAAAGGTCTCAAAAGTTCGTAAAAATGTCAAATTTAGACCCCCTCTGGGTAAGTGGGTGCAAGTAGCGCAGAGAGCGCCTTGATAATAAAATGTAAATATAAGGAATAATTTTGTAGCTAGTAAGGAATTTAATAATTTTGAAAAGTCTTGTTTATAAGTTTATGTATTAGATTCTAATTAGTTTTAGTTTATAGATTTCATGCTTAGTTTTCTTATTAGAATCTAATTAACTTCAATTTGAGTGAATCTTGTAAGGAAATGTACAAAATTTCGAAAGGATGTTCTATAATTACGTAACTTGAAAATGAGGTTTTTTGTTTATGGTCCGATTGTTGCTATTTTTGTTGTTAACGATAGAATTAGATGTAAAACCACTTTTAACGTTTAAATTATCAAAATCGGACCACAGGATTCAGAGATATTATAGATTAAAGATAGTGGCAATTGTCCTAAGTCAAACTTTGTAAGTTTTTGTTCTAGAAAGTTTTTATTGTGACTATGTACATGCAATATTGTGTTTTTATATAAGAAGGGACCACATAACAAATGTAAAAATATATAAAATGTAAGGGTTATGTGATAATTAATTAAAAATAAAGGGGTTCAAAGACTTCGGCTTGATGAAAACTAACAGTGAAATGGGCTTGAAAATCACTGTCGTCTATAAGGTAATGGGAAGCGGCCCCGTCGACTATAAAATACGCACGATCGGCCGGGCCCATTTAGTCGCAGCTCAGCCGTTGAAGAGGCACAACGAAGAACAAGCCGGAGTCCATGGACCAAAAATACTAGAAGAAAAGTGTTTTATTTCGTCCGTTTCTCTCAGAATTCAGCCTCACGTTCAGTCTCCCGAGGTCTTGGTCGACCGTAGTGTTATTACGCATTCAGGGGTGCGTGGTGACGTGTTTTACCAGCGCAGTAGGTAAGTAGGGAAGCACGTCAAAAACGTGGGAGAAGTCCCAGGGCGAGTAAGGGTGCTGATCACATCCCATTCGTCCACTACAATTGGTCCTTCGAGCCGGATTCCCTGCAGGAAGAAACCAGAAGAGTTCAGAAGATTAGAAGTTCAGAAGTCCGAAAAATTCAGAAGACTGAAACATGCCGGTTACCAGGTCGCAGAAGGATGCCCCCTCACGTCCGCCGTCCCGTCCTTCCGCTAAGGACGCGACAGAAGAGGCAACAGAATCAGAAGGGGTCACGTCGGCGTCATCGGGAACCGCAACTACATCGGGCACGAACACCTCTTCGGGTACGACGGCTACGGAAGAGACCACGACAACGGAGACAACGGTGGAGACTGCGACCACAGCGGCGACCGAGAAGAACGGTCAGAAGAAAGAAGCCGCACAGAAGGAAACGACCAAGAAGGCCCCAGAAGATGCCGCGGAAAAGGCTGTTCCTGGTTCTACCAAGACGCTAAAGCCGAAAGGGGTCGGTCGTCGCGCCAGGTCCACGAAGACCACGAGCACCACGGCCAGAAGACGCGAGCTGGAAGCCAGAGAAGAGTTAGCGCGCCTGGAACTGAAGCAAGCACAGGCTGCGGCGAAACTAGCCCGTGTCAGATTGGAACTGGCACAGTGTGAAGATGATGACTCCGTGGATGAAGACCTGGAAGACAGAACAGCACAGGTGCAGAACTGGATCCAGACATCTATAATGGAAGACGACAACAGGGAACGACCGGAGCCACGAGATCAACCTCCAGCAGAAGAACCTCAGAAGGTGAAGCCAGAAGAACACTCTCCAACGAAAGGAACTACGATTGAAATTCAAACGTTGGCGACGGCGTTGAAAGAAGCCTTCACTATACGGGAACAAGCAACGCAGCCGAAGTATATCCACGAGTTACCCTACTTCGACGGCAGCAGCAGTGAGTGGTTGGCGTTCAAGGTTGTCTACGAGGATACAGCACCGATGTTCAACGACGTCCAGAATATGGCTCGCTTAAGAAGAGCACTTAAGGGCAACGCAAGAGAAGCTATCAAGAGTCTGCTGTACTCCGAAGCCTCTCCGCTGGAAGTGATGCAAGCCCTAAGAAGAAGATATGGAAGGCCTGACGCGCTGGTGTTAGCAGAATTGGACAAAGTCAAGGCGTTGTCGAAGATCTCAGAAAACCCAAGAGACATATGTGTCTTCGCAAGCCAGATCAACAACAGCGTAGCAGCGATAAAGGGGTTGAAGAAACCGCAGTACCTACATTCACCTGAAATAGTGAAACAAATAATAGAGAAGATGCCAACGGTCCTCAAGTTCAGATGGTATGACTTCACGGCAGCAGCAGAAGAAAGTGAATTCTCCGACTTAACCCTGGTATCCAACTTCCTGAACAAAGAAGCAGACAAATGTGGAGCCTTCGCGACCTCAGAAGAAAAGAGTGGGATCAAGAGGACTCATCGACAAGCGGCGCATGCTACGAAGGAGAAGGACTTCAAAGGAAAGGATGCTAAGAAGACTTGCCCCATGTGTGAAAGTGAGCACTTCCTAGTTGAATGTCAGAAGTTCCAGAAGGCGTCGGTTCAAGATCGGTGGGCAATAGTTAAGAAGAGCCACGTCTGTTTCAAGTGCCTTCAAGGGAAACACCGGAAGGAGAGCTGCAGGAAACCACCATGCAAGGAATGCAAAAGGTGGCACCACCATCTGTTGCACGTCGACTCAGAAGACAGGACCTCGGGAGACAAAAAGGAGACACATCAAGAAGAAACAAGTGTCACGGCGTCAGTGAATGCAGTGAACAACGCAAGAGCATACCTGAAGATAGTTCCAGTGGAAGTTTTCGGGTCAAAAGGATCTAAGAAGATACTAGCCCTCATGGATGAGGGGTCAACAGTGTCACTCTTGGATGAGAAGGTGGCAGAAGAAGTCGGCGCTCAAGGAAACAGAGAAGAACTGGTCATCGAGACAGTAGGAGGCAGGCTGATAAAGAAAAAGGATTCTCAGACACTGGACCTCACGGTGAAGGGAGTTCACCAAGGAACCAAGAAGACAATCAGAAGAGTCCGAACTATCAACGAGCTGAAGCTTGCACCACAGTTCTTAGACAGAAAAAGGATTGAAGAATGTCGACACTTAAAGAAGATCGCCAACTCGCTGTACCACGAAGGGGAACCACCGCAGCTACTCATAGGTCAAGATAACTGGGAGCTGATTGTGACTCAAGAAGTAAGAAGAGGGAAACCAGGACAACCAGTCGCTTCAAGAACAGGACTTGGTTGGGTGCTACATGGATCGGACAGCGGGAGTACAAGACCAGTGCAATTCCTGAACACGTGTCTTCATGTCAGCACACCTGAAGAAGAGATGCATCAAGCCATCAAGGACCATTTCGCGATCGAAGCGCTTGGGGTGCTACCGAGAAGACCTACTACGGACTCAGAAGGTAGAGCACTTGCCATCCTAGAGAAGACCTGCAGAAGACTTGAAGATGGTCGATTTGAAGCTGGACTCCTGTGGAAGAACGAAGAAGAGCAGATGCCAGAGAGCTACACGTCTGCTAAGAATCGATTGATCAACATCGAGAAGAAGATAGACAGGGATCTCCAGCTGAAGGCAGAATACAACAAGCAGATCCAGCATCTAATCGACAGCAAGTATGCAGAGGAAGCACCTATAGGACAAGAAGACTCCAAGAAGAAATGGTACCTCCCTCACTTCTCCGTGGTTCATCCCCTTAAGAAGAAGATAAGGATCGTCTTCGACGCAGCAGCCAAATCCAGGGGAAGAAGCCTCAACGATGCTCTACTGCCAGGACCAGACCTACTGCAGTCACTCTTTGGAGTACTGCTCAGGTTTCGACAAGGGCCCTTAGCAGTGGCAGCCGACATAAAGGAAATGTTCCTGCAAGTTCGTATCAGACCAGAAGATAGAGACAGCCTGCGTTTCCTGTGGCGAGGGGATCGGCGCGACATAGTACCGAAGGAGTATAGGATGACATCAGTCATCTTCGGCGCGACCTCATCTCCCAGCACAGCGATCTACGTCAAGAACCGAAACGCAGCGGACTTCAAGGAACAATACCCAGAAGCTGCAAGAGCGATCGAGCTGAACCACTATATGGATGACTACCTACACAGCTTTCATTCAGAAGAAGACTTCAGAAGAGTGACGGCGCAGGTGGACTACATACATCGGAAGGCAGGCTTCGAGCTTAGAGGATGGGCATCAAACCAACTTGAGCTGCTGCAAGACGTAAAAAAGGACACAGCAGAGAAAACCGAAGTGGACCTTGGCGAGAAAGAAGAGAAGACACTAGGACTGCGCTGGTTCACAGAAAGGGACTCCATCGGCTTCAGGGCGAACCTTCGAAACACACCGGAGGAGATAGCTACAGGGCTCCAGGTGCCTACGAAGAGAGAAGTCACCAGCGCCGTAATGTCAACCTTCGACCCACTGGGATTAGCATCACCGGTTCTCGTCCAAGGCAAGAAGCTGCTTCAGAACATATGGCGAAGCGGCGTCGGCTGGGATGAAGAAATAGAAGACAAGGAATACGAAGCGTGGAGAACCTACTTAGAGAAGATGAAGCTGCTTCAAGACCTTCAGATTCCAAGATGTCTAGCGCCACATGGCACCGAGGGGGAGCTGCACACCTTCACAGACGCAAGCGAGATGGCGTACGCAGCAACAGTTTACTGGAGGACACAAGGTCGGGACGGGACTTACCACATCAGCTTAGTGGCGGCAAAAGTACGTGTCACACCACTGAAACCAGTGTCGATCCCGAGACTCGAGCTGCAGGCGGCCCTTCTTGGAAGCAGACTAGCATATTCTGTGGAAGAAGAAATGGACCTGAAGGTGGTAAAGAAGACCTTCTGGACAGACTCCAGCATCGTACTCTCTTGGATCAAGACGGACCCGAGAACCTTCAAGACGTTCGTAGCTCATCGCTTAGCAGAGATAGAAGATCTCACGAAACCACAGGACTGGAGATGGGTACCGACAGCACATAACCCTGCTGACGATGCGACGCGCGACGTACCGGAACACTTCGACTGCTGTCACCGCTGGTACGTTGGACCTGACTTCCTAAGGAAAGAGGAAGCCCACTGGCCGGCACCTAGAACATTCAAGAAGGAAGCCACCGGTGAAGAGAAGACAGCAGACGTCGTAGCAGCAGCAAGCACCACTTATCCATCACCAGATCCTGAGAGGTTCTCGTCCTGGAAGAGACTGTGGCGAGCTACAGCAAGAGTGTTACAATTCATACAACTCTGCAGAACAAAGGAGAGGGTCAACGTCAGCCGAGAAGATCCCGCCTGGAAAGCGACGAAAGGAAAACGAACTAAAGGTGTCGAGAAACGACGTCAATCTTCAAGAGTGCCCGACAGGAAATATATACCGCTGAACGCCGAACTACTAGAGCAAGCTGAAATCATACTACTGAAAGGCAGTCAAGAGAGAAACTTCAAAGAAGACATCAAGTGTCTGCAGCAAGGAAAACCATTAGAAGGAAGCAGCAAATTGAAAAAGCTCGACGTAGTGCTGGAAGACGGTCTCCTGCGGCTGAAAGGAAGAGTCGACGCGATACGGGGAGTAACAAGAGAATACAAGAGACCCATCGTGCTCGACAGTAAGGACAAGACCACGAGACTTATACTGGAAGATTTCCACTGCCGATTCAACCATGGTAATCACGCAACAGTAATAAACGAAGTGAGACAGCGTTTCTGGGTGCTGGGAATAAGATCAGCAATCAGAGCAGTGCAACATCAGTGTCAATGGTGCAAAGTGAGAAGAGCTAAACCGCGAGAATTACCGACGGGCAACCTACCTGCAGAAAGGCTGATGCACAGTACACATCCCTTCACGTGCACTGGCATAGACTACTTCGGCCCGATGACAATCACCGTAGGAAGACGCCATGAGAAGAGATGGGGAGCTCTATTTACGTGCTTAACAACTAGAGCCGTACACATAGAACTCACCCCTTCACTCTCCACCGACAGCATGATAATGGCCTTACGGAGATTCGCAGCAAGAAGAGGAATGCCGAAGATTGTCTACACCGACAACGGGACTAACTTCGTCGGCGCGAACAAAGAACTACAAGAAGCACAAGACACCATGAAACAAGAAGATCTCATCTCAGAAGCAGAGAAGATCGGCGTGCAGTGGAAGTTCATCCCTCCTGGTGCCCCGAATATGGGCGGTGCATGGGAGCGTCTAGTGCGATCAATCAAAACCGCGCTGGACACCACCCTGAAAGAAAAACACCCGCGAGAGGAGATACTCCACACCCTCCTCTTAGAGGCCGAGCACATCGTTAACTCTCGACCTCTCACTCACCTCTCCGAGAATCCTGAAGAAGAAGCGCTAACGCCTAACCATTTCTTAATTGGGCGGTCATGTGGCGCACCAAGAGTCGGCAACTTCGAAGACAGCGAGCTGGTGGGCAGACCCACCTGGAAGGCCACGCAGCGGCTTGCTGACCACTTTTGGCAACGCTGGCTGCGGGAATACCTACCTACCCTGCTGCCCAGGAAGATCAAGGGAAGAACCAACCCCACCGATCTACGAGTCGGAGACGTCGTGCTCATCGTCGACCACAGCCTGCCGAGATGTACCTGGCCACGCGGCAGAATCCAGCAGGTGTATCCGGGACCAGACGGGCGAGTCAGGATCATCGACGTCGAGACCAGAGGAGGAGTTCTACGAAGACCCAGTTCGAGAGTGGTGTTGTTGGTGCCGGGAGTATCGCCGAGCCTGGAGGATGGTGCGACGCACGAGGGGGAGAATGTCGGCGACGAAATCTAAGCATCTAGGCGCAAGTAGTATCGGAGTGCACCCTGACAATGATTTTGTAAGTTAGAAAGCATTTTTAAATTAGTAAAGGTCTCAAAAGTTCGTAAAAATGTCAAATTTAGACCCCCTCTGGGTAAGTGGGTGCAAGTAGCGCAGAGAGCGCCTTGATAATAAAATGTAAATATAAGGAATAATTTTGTAGCTAGTAAGGAATTTAATAATTTTGAAAAGTCTTGTTTATAAGTTTATGTATTAGATTCTAATTAGTTTTAGTTTATAGATTTCATGCTTAGTTTTCTTATTAGAATCTAATTAACTTCAATTTGAGTGAATCTTGTAAGGAAATGTACAAAATTTCGAAAGGATGTTCTATAATTACGTAACTTGAAAATGAGGTTTTTTGTTTATGGTCCGATTGTTGCTATTTTTGTTGTTAACGATAGAATTAGATGTAAAACCACTTTTAACGTTTAAATTATCAAAATCGGACCACAGGATTCAGAGATATTATAGATTAAAGATAGTGGCAATTGTCCTAAGTCAAACTTTGTAAGTTTTTGTTCTAGAAAGTTTTTATTGTGACTATGTACATGCAATATTGTGTTTTTATATAAGAAGGGACCACATAACAAATGTAAAAATATATAAAATGTAAGGGTTATGTGATAATTAATTAAAAATAAAGGGGTTCAAAGACTTCGGCTTGATGAAAACTAACAGTGAAATGGGCTTGAAAATCACTGTCGTCTATAAGGTAATGGGAAGCGGCCCCGTCGACTATAAAATACGCACGATCGGCCGGGCCCATTTAGTCGCAGCTCAGCCGTTGAAGAGGCACAACGAAGAACAAGCCGGAGTCCATGGACCAAAAATACTAGAAGAAAAGTGTTTTATTTCGTCCGTTTCTCTCAGAATTCAGCCTCACGTTCAGTCTCCCGAGGTCTTGGTCGACCGTAGTGTTATTACGCATTCAGGGGTGCGTGGTGACGTGTTTTACCAGCGCAGTAGGTAAGTAGGGAAGCACGTCAAAAACGTGGGAGAAGTCCCAGGGCGAGTAAGGGTGCTGATCACATCCCATTCGTCCACTACACTCGGAATAAACACAGACTCCTCTCTGGAACAACCTGTCAGTATACCACATAACAACATTATAACATTTCGTTGTAATATTTTCATTCGCAACCTGGTATTATGGCATAATTTTGGCGGGTTTAAATTACGCAGCAACATAACTGGGACGCCAACTCTAAATTTTAATATGTGTGTTGGGAGACCGGGAGGCTTCAATGTATTAAGAAACTCAACCGGATAATGTATGGCGTCATCGTGGTTTATCACTCGAGTCCACTGATTTATAATTATTTTTAACTCCATCGAACGATCTGAAGAGAATTTCATTGATGATTGTGGCTTGGTCGTTATGTTTTACTTTAATGTATAAACTAAAGTCGCATTATTACACACTGAACGTACAGATAATTGTGGTCTATTAGTTTTTACTTATAAAATTGCAAATGTATCTATTTAATAATAGTCACTGTAGTTATTTAATTTTATTGAATACAGAAACAATCGCGTTTTTTACATGTACTTACTTATTACTTGCAAATATTAGTTCATGTTAATATCAGTTACATATTTGATACATCCCTGTTACCTTGGTTGAGATTGGACACCGGTGACGAAAATGCGCTCCCCGGGCTGCCCCGCACGCCATGCGCCCGTCTACCAGGCCACGTAGGATATTTGAAGCCCTATTTGACTCAGTAAAGGGATGATTTTGGAAAAACTGTGATACACGTGTCTCATAATTATATTTGAAGAGTATGTATACCAATTTTTGTGTCAATCGACCCAGAGAATAAAAAGTTTCATAGAAACTTCAACCCCCCATTTCACCCCCTTAGGGGTGGAATTTATAAAAACCCTTTCTTAATGGATACCTACCCTTTACATAGAACACACTCTCCAAATTTCATGTCTCTACGACCATTGGTTTGGGCTGTGCGTTGATATATCAGTCAGTCAGTCAGTCAGTCAGTCAGTCAGTCAGTCAGTCAGTCACTCAGGACTTTGAATTTTATATATATAGAAAGATGGTCACCCATCCACGGACCAACCGCGGCAAGTGTAGCTTAACCTGAACGATCGACCCGTGCGGCTGTTATAATTTGCAAAATCCCTACTAATACATATTAAGTTTGTTTGTTACGCTTTCACGCGAAAACTACTTAACCGATCATCATGAAACTTTGTACACATATTTTTAGAGGTATTAGAAGTAACCTTAGTAAATTTATATGAAAAAAAAAATTGCGAAAGATAAAATTCGGTACGGGATAAGTTTGAACCCCAAGAAAGGACATAGGCCTATTTTTATTCCGAGATTTCGTCTCCGTCCACGATAACCGACATTTACGCGGACGAAGTCGCGGACAAAAGCTAGTTAGTTCAAATTAATATCAGTTACATATTTGATACTTCTTGATACATTGGTTGAGATTGGACACCGGTGACGACAATACGCTTCCCGGGCTGCCCCGCACGCCATGCGCACGTCTCCCATTCCACAGGATTTCCGAAGCCCTATTTGACTCAGTAAGGGGTTGATTTTTGAATAATTGTGATACACATGTCACATAATTATACTTGAAGAGTATGTGTACCAAGTTTTGTGCCAATCGACCCAGAGAATAAAAAGTTTCATAGAAAATTCAACCCCCCATTTCACCCTCTTAGGGGTGGTATTTCTAAAAACCCTTCCTTAGTGGATACTTACTCTTCACAAAGAACACACCCTCCAAATTTCATGTCTCTACGACCAGCGGTTTAGGCTGTGCGTTGATATATCAGTCAGTCAGTCAGTCACTCAGGACTGAATTTTATATACAACATTAATTTTTGTTTATGCGAAACCCGAAGCACGGGTCTAGTATTTTTGTGTAAAGAATCTATGAAAAAAATTTCAAAACTGTATCATTAATAATCACAAAGTTATAAGCTTGATAAATTACCTGGTTGTCCACGCAAAAACATATGCAGATCAACACAAACAGCTAGTGTACGTACCATCTCCGTGTAATGGACGTTTGAATACGAGAAAGACATGATAATTTTAAAATCGAAACAAAACAGCGCGGCCCGCGACTTGGAAGCGTAATTAAATATTTTTGGTACAAAATATAACATGGTGTAAAAATTATTGGAATCGATTCAGTTACTGATTCTGAACAAACTATATAGGTTAGTAGGTAGGTTTCGCATATACTAAAAATTATCTTGTATATAGATGCATAGTTGTGCCATAAAAATCGTCAACACGAGCTTCCGCGAATATTTGCGAAATGCTGCAAAAGCGCGGAAGTCTCATTATCATCCTAAATCATAATTGTACTATACAACAATTTCGTTCGTCCAATATGCTTATATTACATTAACTCTTCAGAAAGGTCAGGTGCGTAGTACTCGCAACCGGACTGTGTGTATGACCAACTGTATGAACCTAAACGAGGCAAAAGGAGTGTGTAGATATCGTAGCAAGTGGCGTTCCGTGGTTTCTGCCTACCCCCATAGGAAAAAGGCGTGATTGTATGTATGTGTATGTGTGTACAGACGCCAACACATCAAGCTACTACAATCTGTCAGATTTCTTTGATAGATTTTCGACTTTATTTCTAGAGCATTAAAGGTTCATTGGGAAAAATTGACAGTTTCGGGTAGCTTGACCTGGTGGCGTACATAAACTCTTGTATTCAAACGCAAGAAAGGGACGTGGCTAAATAAAAACAGCCTAACGGATCGATCGGAGGGTTTGAGACGCTTGTTGTTGTCGATGATTCGTGGCTGGGTGTCCATGTATTATATATAGAGCGGTAAACTATTGATCCCGGCTGTCACTTCTAGAACTTTGATAGTAGTTACGGGCAGTCAGAAGCCGAAAAGTCTGAGAGCAAGTCTTGGTATCGTGTTATAAGGTTTTCGAAGTCAGAAAAGCATTCGCTCCACGTAAAAGCAGAAACCGGTTAGTCTAAAAGTCAAGCCCGACATAGTTGAGAAAAAGCTAGGCAAATTGATTGTATAGGCGTATTTATACGTGTCGAAAATTCACCTATTAGTGCGATATCGCGACTGATCCACGCACGATTACTTAAATTCTGACCCAATATCTATCAATCCCTAACTCATGCTAGCTGATGTAATTGCTTGACCAAAATAGCCATAATCAATCACGGGTTCTCGTGGGTTTTGACAACATATTAAACTGAGATGCTATGGGAAATCAATCTAGATGATTGCAATAACTCGTGATATGTGATTTTGTTTGAAAGGAAAAGACAAAATAATTGGATCTTTAGTAGTAAGAGGAAGAAGGGACACCCTAGAAGAAAATATTGTGACCTTATTGGTGATGTTCTTTCAGAACGGTGTGTAGTACTCGCAACCGGCTTGCCTATATTATCAGATGTATGAAACGAAGCAAGAAGAGTATGATAGAACCGTAAAAGGTAGTTCTCTGTAGCTTATCGATTATATTTGAATCTTTCAACTGTTGCATTATTACCACATTGATCACAACGGTGTCACCGTTTGTTTCCTCCTTAAATTAAATATGAAAAATAATGTGATTGGTCTTTCGCGCAAAAGATTCCGTCCGCTTATAGCAAAAAATAAAAAAAACCGGCCAAGTGCGAGTCGGACTCTCGCACCGAGGGTTCCGTACAAACCTGTAGGTATCCTCGGTTTATGCATAAGGTTTACGTTTATGAAATTAAATATTTTATTTTTATTTTTTATATTTGAGTTGATTGAATTAAAGGTAAATTGCGGTTTACGATTCATGACGTATTAAAAAAAAACTATTTTCTGGATCTCGTTCAAACCAATTTTCGGTGGAAGTTTATATGGTTATGTACATCATATATTTTTTTTAGATTTATCATTCTCTTATTTTAGAAGTTACGAGGGGGGTACACATATTTTACCACTTTGGAAGTGTCTCTCGCGCAAACTATTCAGTTTAGAAAAAAATGATATTAGAAACCTCCATACCATTTTTGAAGACCTATTCATAGAAACCCCACACGTATGGGTTTGATGAAAAAAAAATTTGACTTTCAGTTCTAAGTATGGGGAACCCCAAAATTAATTGATTTTTTTTCTATTTTAGTGTAAAAATCTTAATGCGGTTTACAGAATACATCTACTTACCAAGTTTCAACAGCATAGCTCTTATAGTTTCGGAGAAAAGTGGCTGTGACATACGGATGGACAGACAGACAGACAGACAGACAGACGGATAGACAGACAGACATGACGAATCTATAAGGGTTCCGTTTTTTGCCATTTGGTAACGGAACCCTAAAACCTATCAAAAAGATTCTAGTGAACTCTCTGTCAATAACGGCTGAAAGATATCCCTATGACGATCAGGTAGACTGTCTTAGCTTAGTAACAGGATCCCGAAGATACCTTTCACTATACTGACAGAACCCAAAAAAAATCACAACAACAAACTCACTCACAAACAGAGTCTTCAACGGGACAAATTTCGTCACGCATCGTCACGTGATACGCTAATGGAACGTCATTCCGATCGGGACAGGTATTTTGATGTAGGTGAGCCCGTGAGATATTATACGCGAATGGTTTTGACAACAACCTGACATGAAGGCGTCGCTCCACAGCGCCCAACAGCTAAGCTACGCACGTGTACACTGTACAGCATCACTTTCTGTGCAAATATTGGCGTTGTCCACTAAGAATCACGGTCACGATACGCCTATCCATCTGTCTTATTTTTGTTGTTGTGGATGGGAAATCATCAAATCACATCTCCCGCTCTGGGTGGAGCGGGAGGGCGTGTCAGACTTTTACAGGCTAAGACCCACCCGTGTTCCTTCAGTTGCCTAAATGCCAGGGCTACTACTCTTTCGAACAAATCTCGTGACCCTGGCAGATTCACACATCTGGTGGATCGCGTGGCAAGCTTCTATATGCACATTGAACATAGTGGAGAACGATCGACTGACCCACCCGTGTTCCTTCAGTTGCCTATATGCCAGGGCTACGGTTACTCTTTCGAACAAATCTCGCGACCCTGGCAGATCCACCTGTCCTGACCGTGTATCGCGTGGTAAACTTCTATATGCACATTAGACGTAGAAGTTGACGATCGTCTAAAGTCTGTCTTTCTACCAGAGTTTTTTGAGATAGCTTAACAGTGAAACTAAGATAAGAAACTATGTGGTTCCACCACATCGTGTGTAAGTAGTGAAGCGGAGCGTTTTAGTTGTACAATGGAGATCAGCCTTACAAGAGGTAGAAAACTTAACTCCTTTGAACCTTTTATCCACGCTAAGCCAAGCGATGAAATTCAAACGATCCTATTGGTTGGTTGTATTAAGTACTTACTTATTAAGTACTTACTAGTTGTATTTAGTTTATCTTCCGTGGATCAAAAATTGGTCATCATCATCTGCTTAGCCTTTTCCCAACTTTGTTGGGGTCAGCTTCCAATCTAACCAGATGCATCTGAATACGAGTAGTTTACATGAAGCGACTGCCTATTTGACCTCCACAACCCAGTTACTGGGTAATATAGTAAGTACTAAGACTAGGTGAAAAATTGGTATTGTTATAAATAAATGCACCTGTGTATTAATAAATTACACATTCTTCGCTACACGTCGCTAAGCACATCCCTGTTGAGAAAATAGCATTAGACAGGCTTGTGAATCCAATTCATAATAATGTAAACTAAAGGTTAATGTAGGTCTGTTGTTGATGTGAATCCTGCTGTTGACAAAACGTGATAGGTTTTCGGATTACGTGACCAATTTTTGATGTTGTTGGCGAGGAACGTGACAACGTCACTGGTTACACTCTTGATCCTAGTAATCCTGTCAAATACAAAGTTCTTCTGTTTTACACGCTTTATATTTGCTTCACTTGTATGTTTGTTTGTAACCGACTCCTTTGGGCGCGATTTTGACCCACTTTAAACGACCAAATTTCATTCAAACTTTGCACACCTGTCAAAGACCGATGACAATGCAATAATTTCATAAATTTGTGCCATTATCCTTGCCAGAGTTACCAGGGCAGCCAAAAAACTGTCTTCAAAAACTACGCTGTCATACGTTTCAAGCTAAGCTGACATACGTCTCAAAATTCGAAACACCCTAAAAATAGAAAATAAATAATAGTTTAAAAAAACTAAAAACATGCTTCCATAGAAAACCAAACTAAAAAGTAGAAAATAATGGAAAAAAAGCGTGGGGTGCCTAATATCAATAAAAAAATACCTTAAAAAGCACCCCCTACGGAAGCGTGTTTTTTTGTTTTTTTAAACTATTATTTTTTCATTCTAATAGAAACTAGTGTCTACCTGTGACTTCATCCGCATAATGTTCAGCCTTGGAAACCAACGCATCATTGCGCATCTCTCGCCCACGCTGTTACTTCGTTTTCACTTAGCATTCTTTCCAAAACAATATAGAATCTATATAAGTAGCTCTTTGTAAAGAAGCTCTGCAGCGCTCAATGCTCAAGCAGTGCACTCGCAGCACCAGCGCTATTGAGTTCTTCTTTTAAGAGAATAAGTTGTAATTAATTATACATGTGACATTTTCACGATAGGATGGCAACGCCGATGCGATGTGCTAGAGGGATGAATGCGTAACACAAAAATGGCAATGCCTTTTAATTTTAAACATTAATTACGTAATGTACGTTTTTGCGCAGTCGAATTTTTCATACATAATTACGAATAATGGATTAGAAATTTGATTTATGCTTGAAAGCGTGATACGCAGTTAAAGTGCTGATATGGCAAACGACCATAGGTCATCACTATCATCATTATGAGGTATGTTGTTCCCACTGCTGGGACACTGGTTTCCTCTCAGTAAGAGGGAGTCGACTGTAATCTACCACGTGGGCCTGTTGCGGTTTGGTAAATGTCACGAACCACCATAAGTGGTGGTAGTGCTTTGAACGACCATACGTAGCGGTGACTATTTATTAACATGTGGTTCGACCCATAATAATAAATATGTATCTAATATAATACCTCTTAGCTCGTCTGAAGCATTTCTGGACTTGTTGCCCTCTTATCGCAATGACACTACTTGCTAGCGTCCGTTTTTTGAAGCCCATTACTGACAGTGCTTGTCACCCCTGCCATTTTATTTGTGTTATTTAAATAAAAAATTGGCCAGGTAGATGCTATAGTCATTCTATAGTAACAGATAATTAATTAATTTTAGCCACCCAAACCCATTATTCAATATCTTTGTTTCCATATCTTGTAATGGTCATGCACTAACAGGGGGTTGTCCTTGAGTGCACTTATATAGTGTGAATAGGAAAAATCGTCGGGTGGCAGCTCAGTTAATTAAAACGACAAACGGGCTTCTGCTGGTTGGCTTCGGCCCTTCGTACGCCTTTCAAAGGTCCAATATCCCAGGGTTCCAAAAATGACAAGATACGTAAATCTATAATAGGTACCTAATTATTAGAAAAAAGATTGTGCCCGCGACTTCGTCCACGTAAATGTCGCTTATCGCGGACACAGACAAAGTCACAAAATAAACAGTAGCCTATGTCCTTTTTTGGGGTTCAAACTTACCCTGTACCAAACATCAAAATCCGTTTAGTGGTTTAGTCGTGAAAGCGTAATAAACAGACATAGTTTCTTTCCGATTTATGTTATTCAATATATAAGTATACATAAAATATAAAAGTATAGATAATGTTGTAAACATTTCTGGAAAGATTTGAAGTGGTAACAAGACCTAACTATCTGATAGTTCGTTAAAAGCCAACCAAGGTTTAGTGATTTGTTAACTTGACCCCAAAAGCAAGTTTGAACGTCTCTCGAACTACGCAAGGGTCAATTTACGAACTTAATATTATTCTGTAACTAATGGCAACTAAAATAGACACAAATAATAACAATGAGTGAAAAACTAAATTGAGTCATCAGCATAAAGTTGATGCGAGCTGATTAATTGAATTAACATAATAATAAATTCATTATTTTGGATCTCCAAATTATTCAGCTATGTTTTGCATATTCATCAATTACTTTAAAATTCCAAACGATGTATTTTGGATCGTTATTAATGCATGAAGTTCAGTTTAATTTTAAAGAATTCAAAACGTGTTTTTTTTTTGGTGTAATTAAAATAGGTATGGAGAAAATAGCGAGGAGAAAGAAAACCAAAGCATATTATTGTTAGATTCCTCTTGGTAACATTATTGTTTGTTATATTGTATATTAATATCTGGATGACCGAGCTTTGCTCGGTATTTTTTGGTAAATTGTGTTTAAAATAATAAGTTTATGGTCAAGTTGATTATCGATAAAGTTGGTCAGTGAAAACACGAATAAAACGACATTTTATAAAAGTGAATCCTAGCTAGTTCGATTTATCGCCCCCGAAACCCCCTATATAAGGTGTATCTATTCATACACGAAATATTTTAAGAGGTACACCTGTAGGTGGTAAAGAAGCTATAGATGCAAAAAGAAAATTTTTATCTAAGCGTTTTAAATTTCGTAATTATTATAATTTTAAAACTGCTTGAGACGTTTTGCATAAAACCTTTACTTCAAATTCTATGAATGGACCGCCTGACGTAACGAGGCCGACGACCGGACGGCACGAGCATGGCCGCGGTGTCTCGGGCCGTAAAAAATAAGAAGGAGCCAGTATTTCTTATGTGCGTCAAATTATTTATAAATATTAAACTTTGAAAAAAAATACATTTAGAAAAAATTTTTTTTCGTTGCTGTTGCTTCTTTACCACCTACAGGTGTACCTCTTAAAGTATTTCGTGTATGAATAGATACACCTTATATACAACATTTCATGAAAATCGTTGGAGCCGTTTCCTAGATTCAGATTATAATTATATTCAGATTATATATTAGCTCTTTAAAGATATAAGATATATCACTTATAAATTACTGATGTGACTGATCACGCTGGAAGAAAACGCCCTAGGAAAACATATAATGACCTTATTGGTGATGTTTTTCAGAAGGGTCAGGTGCGTAGTACTAGTAAATGGCGTGCGTGTATGACCAGATATATGAACTTAAACGAGGCAACCGAAGTATGTAAGGATCGTAGCAGGTGGCAATCTGTAGTTTCTGCCTACCCCTATGGGAAAAGTCGTGATTTTATGTATGTATGTAACTGTTTTTTGAACACAAGTTCAACACTTTTTTTTTTAATAGCTTTGTATGGAAGAAGTGAAGTGAAATAATTTTAAAACAACACAGTCTCGTAGAATCATGAACACGATCTTCACTTCAATTCTTTTTAACACAACGATTATGTTATGTTAACTTTAAAGTATTTTTTACTTTATTTTGTTCAAGAACTATTTACTTATTCCTTTTTTACCACTATCCTGTTCCAAACAGTTATTCTGAGGTATCACAAAACTGTAGCGATTGGATATTTTGGCATGCAATAAAACCCTTGACACATTTTCAGCTCCAACACCTCAAATTCCACACTCAAAATAAAGCTTTGTCTCCTTCTGAAACAGTCCAAAATTGCTTGTTGTGTCCGTAACAAAATTCCAAACACGAATGTGCTGGCTTTTTTCGTTAATTTTGTACGTTTGTGGTGTTCGGGAACAGGATCATATCTGGCTTTTAGCCATTTTAAATCTGATGTTTTATTTTGAATATTGTTAAAATCATGTGAAAATATTTGTGTTAATAGCCGTTTTATTCGGAATATTTTGTTGCAGTTTAAAAAAATGTATCCTGGTATTGTGAGGTAGTTTTTGAAAATTGGTCTGGGATATCACTATTTGTTGTTGTAGTTATTAAATGTCTTTATTATTAACGTAACATTACAGAATGTATGCAAAAAGATCTTATTCTAATTGTGTAAATTCTTAGGCTAACTTACCTTTACAGACATTTTACACTGACTTTATTTTTTTTTTATTTCTAAACAATCTATATTAAATATTATAAAGCTGAAGAGTTTGTTTATTTGGTTGAACGCGCTTATCTCAGGAACTATTGGTCCGAATTGAAAAATTATTTTTGTGTTGGGTAGCCTATTTTTGAGGCGTTATATAAAATTACGCTATAATAAAATGGAGTGGAGCAGCAACGAAAAATGGACGAAAACTGACCGGCAAATCGATGCGACGGGAAGGGTCACGGGAGCAAAAATTTGACGCAGAAGAAGTCGCGGGTAGAAGCTAGTTTTAATAAATAAGAACATAGTATTATTTGACGGCACAAACGTCTTGGTAGCACTGACTTTAAATGCATACCACTTTACTATATCACTGTAGATATGAGATTAAAATTGAGGAAAGGACGATGACATTTAAAATTTTACAAAGTTATTTGTGGTAATATCGTTGAGTCTACAGGTATCAGCTTTTGGAAGTCTGTTAAAATACAGCATCAGTGGTCCCGACTTATGAGTTGTAAGCCTTTTTTTTTTGGATGGGATATCATCAAATGACGTCTCCCACTCTGGGATGGAGCGGGAGGGCGTGTCAGACTTTTACTGACTAAAACCCACCCGTGTTCCTTCAGTTGCCCATGTGCCAGGGTCACGGTGTCTCTTTTGAACAAATCTTGTGACCCTGGCAGGTGGTATTAGGGCCTGCGCCCGCTGGCGGGACGTCGACCCTGGCATGCATCGGTCGTGGCAGACCCCTTCAGTTCTGCTGACATCTTTTTGAGGCGCGCGTGGAGCACTACGCGCCATCGTCGACCCGAATCTGGTCCTTACCGCGCGGCGAGCTACCCATTGCTCGCCATCCGCAATCTCGCGCCTATGGTGGCCGGGAGTCCGCTTGACTCCCGACGCCCGGGGCGTCTCCTCCTGCGGCGGCTAGGGTCATGAGGGTGCAGAGATTGCCACTCCCTCACGCGCCTCGCCTCTTCCTGAGTTGTAAATCTTGGGTTCAAAACCTGATGTGTGCTTTGCTTTGTGCAATTTATTTCATAACGACTGCTCTCAAAACGGTGAATGAAAACTTCGTGAAGAAACCGGTATGTCACAGAAACAAATATTCGAAGACATATGGCATCTAAAAATTTTAACAAAAAATTAAACCGCCGAAAAACTGAAAAGCATAAAATAATACTTAAACCTTAAAATTATGAGTCGGCGCTTTGAGTGATCCTTGTTCATTGATTTTTCAGCGCCGACTCAAAATTTTAAGGTTTAAGTATTATTTTATGCTTTTCAGTTTTTCGGCGGTTTAATTTTTTGTTAAAATTTTTTATTTTATATTTTTTTTGTGGCTTTAATGTACTAATAATACTTGGCAAGATATACCCTATCCAACACAAAAAGAATTATCAAAATCGGACTACTCTGTGTAAAGTTATGCGTGTTTATACATTACAATCAGTGAGTGAACAATCAATCATCCCCTGTTTTCCGACCCTTAGGGTTCGATTTTGTTTTCCAAATGGATATGGGACCACCTTGGGAGTATACCCTTTCCAATAGAAGAAGAATTGTCACAATCGGACCACTATGTAAAAAGTTATGCGTGGTCATACATAAAAAAAAAAAAAAAAAAATATATACGCGTCGAATTGATAACCTCCTCCGTTTTTTTTCGTCGGTTGAAAAACCCGCATTGGCCCACTTCCTCTCACAGTGAGGAGACTTGCGTCCCAGCAGTGGTAACGTTATAGGCTAATTATTAAAAGAGTCCTCATAATAACTTTTTTCACTTCAAAAAAAGGAGGAAGCTAACAATTCGACTCTATTTTTTTTATGTTTGTTACCTCATAACTTTTAACTGGGTGAACCGATTTTGATGATTATTTTTTCATTTGAATCAGATACATATCTGGTGCTTCCCAAATAGTCCCATTTTAATTTGATTTCATTCGACAATAGGGTCCATGTGAAAACCATATAAGTCTTAAAGGACAATGCCCACATACTAGAACAACCGTGGCCCACAGTGAACACTTACAAATAGTGTAAGGAATGATAGTATAAGGTGTTATGAGCACCTTCTAGTACTTATCAGTTCAGAAAATAAGTCGCCATTTGGAAATAAAACAGTTTTTAATTTTTTATAATTTTAAATTTTTTCACAAGCACTGACTTATTTTATACATTTACAATGACTTTTGAATGGTATTAACACAGTCATTGTTCATTTCAAAGTTACTTACTCATTTTAACCTTTGAATAATAGTCACCTTCTAAGTTTAAACAGTCTGGGGGAGTACACACAAAACCCATATATTAAACCTAGAAAGATCCCAGCGAGCAGTTCTCAAAGTAATGCACAAAAGGAACTTAGCCTTACCCAGTAAGACTGAAAAACAAACGCAGAAACGACCTAGTATTTGACCTGAAACCATGTTAAACAGAATTCTTCAGAAGACAACCGTGCTATATGGGTCCATACCTATATAACAAAATAAGTAAAAATACTCAGCTACATCACTTACGAATAAGTAAACTAAAACTTACCATAAATGACTTCCTTCTCTCTCAAAATTATGGAAATACTGAAAAACTTCTAGAAAGTATAAAATAATAAAATAAAGTCACACAACCCCATTCATACACCCGAACCCATACATACACATACACACAAATACACCAAACCCCACACTACACATACATCACACACATATGTTCATTCATAGATGCACACACAAGCATTAAGTAGCTATGAAGTAATTAATTAAATTATTATATTATTACATTATTAAATTAAATATACATATATATCATTTTGTAATGTTTACCTTTACAAATATTTACTTTTGCACCGCACCATATATTTTATTTATTAATCAATCAATACTTATCATTTGTCCCAAACAACACCCCCCCCCCCCCCTCCCCCAACAATACAAAAGCTATGTAATGAAATAATGCTGATGTCACGTCAGTACATATACGTGTATATGACCATCTTTACAAACCAAGACCCTTCCGTGCCTCAGAAAGCATGTTAAGCCGTTGGTCCCGGCTGTCTTTTGTAGATCTTAGACAGTCGTTACGGGTCGTCAGAACCCCGAAAGTCTGTCAGACTTTCATTCAGATCAGTCTTATCAAGAGGTATTGTATTACCTAGTAACTGGGTTGTGGAGGTCAGATAGGCAGTCACTCCATGTAAAATACTGGTATTGAGCTGCACCCGGTTAGACTGGAAGCCGACCCCAACATAATTGGGAAAAGGCTAGGCAGATGATGATGAGCTGTAAGATTTGGTTACTTTCTCAATAAAGTAAAAGTATTTAGGTATTTAAAAATATCTTTTTTTACTTATTTAATACTAGCTTTTGCCAGCAGCTTCACCCGCCTATTATACGTATAAACCTTTCTCTTGAATCACTCTGTCTATCAAAAAAACTGCATTAAAATTCGTTGCGTAGTTTTAAAGATCTAAACATAAGGACAGACAGAGGGAAGTGACTTTGTTTTATATTGTGTAGTGAAGTTAAATCACTATAAGCTTGCATTAGGACTGGCTATTGTTATTATCATAGTTTTCTAAAGGTATTGTTTAATGTAGGTGAGTAATATAATACTTACCTGTTGTGGAAGAACCCATTGCTATACAATATATATTTGTGAGTTGATGAGAGCGTAAGCGCCTCATATCCATTATTCAATTCGCACAGCGAACCTTGCTTGCGCCGGTTAATCCACGCGACGTGTTCGGGACAGCATAGTTACTCAGGTCCGAATTCGCGCCGAATTAATCATTAGTAAAAGCGGGACTCCCGCAGTCCAAATGCATGCGAGGGTCGTCATATGCAGCCAGCAGTTTTCACATTCACACTAGGGTCGTCATTCAAAGTGGAGCCACGATCCAAGTTCGTGCAAGGATTGTCATTCTGGTGATATTGATCGGAGTCCATTGTCATAAAAAACCTCACAAAAGAACACAAACTATATTTTATATCTTTAACTATTTGTTTACTGGGTGTCAAATGTCAACTTCATCATCTGTCATAGAATAATGCTGCCATATTTTAAAATATATTCGATTACGTGAATCGATTATTGGTCTTGAACAATTTAATTTTATCTAATTATGGCAAAGCCATAAACAATACAATGATATTACCATTCCTTGTTTATGTATGTTTGGACTATAAGATATCTGGTTTGAGATGTTTATGAACATAATTGTTTTGTCTTAAACTGGAGTTAGTTAGTTACGTTCACAGAAACTAAAATGGCCGTCATGATTATGACGGCGTGCCGTGTGATTACAATGCACGCCTTTGAGCACACGGATTGATTTTTATAATTATTAATTAATCCGTAATCGATTAGACGTATTCAATATACGACTCGAAATTAAATTGACAATATACTAGCAACCCTAAACTTTGCCTGACAGTCAAATTCTCAGTGATAATAATACGTTAAATTACTTATTTATTGCTTATAATGACGGCGACTTAGTTAGAGATAGAAGTTAAACGGATAATTCCTGTTTAAAAAAAATATATTTTTTAATTATCGTTCGAAACGTGTTCGGGTTGGGCCAGGAATAGGCATTGACCTTTGCATTAAGTATTTGCGCGACAAATGAACGAATAACGCGATTCGATTAGTGCGGGATATCTACCATAACTAAAAAGTTAAAAATAAAAACTTTTTACGAAAAAATTGCAACCGACTTCCTTAAAAAAAACAGTACAAAGTGAAAAATAACTTTAATTTCGGAAGTTGGTGGCAAAAAAACGTTAAATACAGATCCTTAGACTTTAGAAATAAAAGTAATTTTTCATTTTGTAGTGTTTTTTTAAGGAAGTCGGTTGCTATTATTTTGCAAATAGTTTTTTTTTTGTAATTGTCTCCTGTCGCGTCGTCAAAGAACATTTTTGAACTGATATTGTCATAATCACTACGTTTGCTAAATAGATTGGTTATCATTGCAAGACTAGCAAATGAGATAAAATAAATATTGTTTTTTTGTAACGAACCCTTGTGCAAATAATCTAGCCTGCTTGTTTTGGAGAAAGTCTCTCGTTAAAATATATCAAAAGTATAAATAGATTTGATTCTATACAATCTATTTTGAGAAAGACATTATTAGTATTCTTCACCACCTCCTAAACAAGATATCATTACAAAAATCTCAACGTACGCCAGGAAATAAGGATCTCACCCTAACAGTACTACACAGAGAATATTATAATAATTATGCTATAAATCTATGTAGGCTCTGATAGTACTGTCGCAAAGATACCTCATTATGTATGAGCTAAGAGTCTGTGAAACATGGAACGAAATTTTAATATGAAATGTGGAAATAGGGTTGCTAACATAGAAGGAATTTTGGAACAAGTAAGTTATTTGAATAATAGTGTAGAACTAGATAATGATGTAAGTATTAAAGAAGTTGTTAGCGTTGGATTTAGTGTGGAGGAAATTGTAAGTACTGGTTTCTGTGAGTTTGTATCATCCCTCTGCTGATCAAAGAATCTTCCTGTGACTGCTAGCTCTTTCAATCCAGGGCTAATAGAACCACTGGTCGTATGTTTTCAGAAGCTTGTCCCGAAATCTTTCACTGGGTCTGCTGCGATGCCTTCCGGCTTTATCAGAGCTCCTTATAGTGGTTATTTTGACCCATACCTCTTTGGGCATATGTCAGATTTAGCCAGCTCTACTACTCAAGCTACACGTCTTTTTGATCAAAGCTGAGTTTTAACAACAAGTATCTAACAATATTAATAAAAAATGCTTCATGTAACAAATTTGCTTTATCAAAGTCTAATTATTTTCAATAAAGTAATAAATTCAAATGTCTTAAAGCCTCACCACAAGAAGCATACACATCAAACTGATAAATATTATTAGATCAGAAACTATAATGGGATTACCATCTATCTAGATCGGACTTATAAGTTTCACAGACGTAGACTAGAATATTCAATTCAATTACATTTTGTAAGTTACTGATGAACTTAATTAATTATGTACGTTCTAACAAGGTTCCATCTTATGATCATGCATAAAAAATATACAAAAAATATAACGCCTCGTTACGCCTTTTTCGTACAAAATTTCGACGGAGTGTTCAATTTTTCACGCTTTATTAGGTAGCCCTGGTCTGACCCTTCTAATTTGGTAGCCGTTGCTACCCTCCTTTATACATTTAGAACTAGTTTCACAGTTCTCACACGTAATTCAACCCGTACTGCTATTTACTTAGCCATTCGTGCGTTAAAATTAAGTTCTTGTATGTAATTTGCCCTTTTTATCTACAGAGTCAATGGTTGCTAAAAACTATTTAAACTTGGAATTTATTTTATGAATTACTTTGTTGGGTTTTGGCGTTTGGTCGTACATTTTATGTACCTAGAGCTACCAACTTGCTTACTTATTTATTTATTTTAATCAAGGCCTTACTTTTTCTCTTCCTAATTAACCAATCTGTATTCATGAAAACTTTAGCACCTAGTCCGAGTAAAAAAGATTTTTGGTCGGTTTTTCTCCATAAGAAATGATGGGTAAATATGCATACACTATTAAAATAGTGGTCAAAGAAAATCAAAATTATGCTATTCTTGAATACTACATATTATTTAATTTTTATATACATTCCATACACAATTTTTTATACAATTCATGTATATAAAAATTAGAAATTCTAAAATTGAAAAAAGATATTCGCGCAAACTCAACGCCATTTGGAAGAACAATGCTTATACTTTAAAATATTGTGTGTATTTTTTCGATAGCTAAATTTCTCGCGATGCTACATAACCGTGAAAACACGCTAAAATCATGTTTTTTGCACTTTTAGGTTAGGATATCTAAAAAATGTGATGTGATGGAGCAGAGAGAGAGAGAATTCCGAGGCTGAATTTGAATTCAGTGACCCAAAATCTACGGGAATGACTACTCTCATTCAAGGAGCAAGAGTCACGTCGTGCTGTGTTATTGAAGGTTTCTAACAAACATATTCTGTCAATAACACTGAAAATGAATTCATGTTATGTTAACGAAATCCACATACCATTTTTCTCGAAAGTCGTATAAAGCGGTTTATCTTTAAATTGTGTACCATTTACTGAGAAATTTATCCCATAAACAAATAAATAATATCTGTCGTTACAAAATTACATTCGGGATTTTACGTTAATACTATCACGGAAATCTTAATCAACACTAAAGTTATTATGGTTATCTATAAGTACAAATGGATGTTGGACCTCGAGTATGAAACCCATGAATTCCCAAGGAGCATTAACATGCTCCGTAAGAACCAACCAGTTATCACTAGTTTCTTTCTTCTAGGCTATCGTGCACAATCATAAATCATATAATTGCTCACCATGCATCATCAGCTTATATTGTTCTTGCTACCAGGACACACGCCTCCTCACTATAAGAGGGAGTTGGTTATAATTCAGGCAGGTAGATGAATTATATCTTTTAAATTTCGGTTTTAAGAAATGTTTCCATTACGTGTTTTGAGAGCAGTAGTGACGAAATGAAATACGCAAAGTAAAGAGCCTTCTAGGTGCAAACTCATAGTTGGCATCCCGTAACTCGAAGCCGATGTCATTGGGTCACCATTTCTCATACAATCATGTGAGATTTAGCTCAAATGGAAAAATAACATTGATAACAAATATGTCAAGGAACTATGTATAGATTTGTTATTCACTATAATATGGCATCAGTGATTTAATAATTTAATCTTAATAGAAATACAATACACGAACTTAATGAACAATTTCCCAACAACGTACAAATCGTGTGATAATACACTTAAAGGCAACGAAATTTATACGACATCAAGCAAACACGCTGAATATACAACATCCCTTGACGGAGCGTAATCAACTCTTCCTAAATTAATATTGACAGGAGTATTACAGAACACTAGAGGATTCGTCGCCATCGTACCGAAGGGATCGTTGTATAATTGTTTACACAATTATCTACGCAATAATTGAGTTTTTCTTTGCGGTTCCCTGTTAGTTTGGAATTTGCTGGGACTATATTGATTATACATACCGGATGACATTTTTTACCGTCTCGACCTTCATATGGTGTGTTGTGTAACTAGAATAGAAGGCAGGAAGGCCTTCAGATTCATTGTAGGTAACTAAAAGAATGCGGGACGTGGGCGGACGGGGATGCGTATGCGGCTCGTGGGCCTGTGAAAGATCATTGAGGCCGCCTATCGGCTGGCTTCAAAGGGTAGAACCGCGCTACGAAATCATTGATACATGCCACGCATTGAGTTTCGACAAATTTTAATTGATTTTATTTTTATTTTTGTCCAAATTTCTGTTTCTGTTGTTCTAGTATGAAAATGTTACTTTAAATGTGTAGTATTTATTGCTAGATCAATTTCATTACATGTTATTCAAAAATAAATAAAAAAATATTTCACCTATTACATCAATTTTTTTTAAGACGTTAAAAAATTTCACCCGGTATAATGATTTATTTATACCTTATCTTATGTTTCATTCGGTGGTTGCGTAGTGTTATCTTGTAAACATACATGAAACTTCAGGAAACTAATTATGAAGGAAATTTCGAATTTAATATACTAGTTAATCGAGTAATATACACTGATCCTCTCGAACTCATTGTGGTATAGAGCAAACTACTTGATGCTAATACAGCAGGCGATAATCTGATTAGCTACTTAAACTGGAATATGTTAAGATCAAACCATTAGAGTCTAAACAATTGTATTGAAAGGAAAATTATTTGATTTGTTGTGTTTGTTTGATACACTTTCAAGTTATAACAGTTTTGATGAAATTTGGAAAAGCGGTAGACCATGACTTGGATTAGGATATAATATATTTTTTTATCCCACAGGATCGAGCCTTGTAAAGGTGAAACTGTGGAGCGCAATTGATCTGAAATAAAAATTCGCTTAAGCAACAACTGAGCTATACCAATCAAGAGAAAACTCTAATAATGAATACAAGCAATTAAATGATCAGCCAGATAGTTTCAACACCAAACAAAAACCAGAACACTTTAATGGCTTTAAACTAAGTCAAGTTGTACGAGTCAACTGTGGGGATTAAGATACGAACGTAGCTCCAACGTCTTTGTGAGATCGTAAATTCGCTGGTGAATTAACACTGACCAACTTAGCTAGTATATTTTAACTGTATGTGGTTAAGCGGTAGAAACGCGAAACAGACTATAATACTATTAGAAGTGGTAGAGTTGAAACATGTGGTGTAACTTGGAATATAAAATAATAAAATAAATAGCGTTTTAATTCAGGCATTGCACCCATATACAAAAATTACAAAAATAAATAAAATCAAATCATATTCAATGAAAACTAAAATTTGAAATCAAAATTAAAAACATAATCAAGATTAGAAAGAAAAATACAAAATTAAAATCAATATCAAAATTAAAATCAAAAACAACATTAGAATCATAATCACAATCAAAATAAATGCAAAATTAAAATTAAAATCAACATCATAATTAAAATAAAATTAAAATATAAAACATAGAGGTATGTAAAGGTACCCATAGTCTTCAAAAATTTGTACATTTCATTCGTCATTATTTGTTCCCGCTTAGGTGAACAGAAATCCAGTGCAAATATAAAGGGCTTGCCAAGTTGCCCGAGACAGCCCTTAAAATGCTATTACTGGAGCGTCTCAAATTCTGCCAAAAAGACGCGACCCTCGACCTCATGATGGCGTAAAAGTCCGGGACCCTCGCTTCGGCAAACATGCTCGAGGCACTACAGTATCTTGGTAGTTTCATAAGGGTTCGGTAAGCATTATTGTACTGAACCCTTAATCAGCTGTACATCTTTGGGCACGCCACAATTGCGGCGGTAAGTCCCCTCTTTGAGGAGTGGATAGAGAGGCGCCACGGCGTCCTCACCTTCCGCCTGACGCAGGTTCTCACCGGGCATGGGTGCTTCGGTGGGTTCCTGTTCAGGATAAAGCGGGAGGATACGTCCGGGTGTTTCCATTGCGAGGATCGTCTCGAGGACACGGTGGAGCATACGGTGGAGGTGTGCCCTGCCTGGGCGGGGCACCGCCGTGTCCTCGAGGAGGCGATCGGCGGCGGCGACCTCTCGCGTCCGGCCCTGGTGCGAGCCATGGTACGGAGCGAGAGGGAATGGGAAGCCGTCACCTCCTTCTGCGAAGCAGTAATGCTCGCGAAGGAGGAGGCGGGGCGCGTGAGGGAGTGGCAGTCTCTGCGCCCTCATGCCCCTAGCCGCCGCAGGAGGAGACGCCCCGGGCGTCGGGAGTCGATTGCGGACTCCCGGCCACCGTAGGCGCGAGCTTGCGGGTGGCGAGCAATGGGTGGCTCGCCGCCCGGTAAGGATCAGGCTCGGGTCGACGGCGCGCAGTGTTCCACGCGCGCCTCAAAGAGATGTCAGCAGCAGTGTAGGGGTCTACTAGGACCGATGCCTGCCGGGGTCGCGTGATTGTTCGAAAGAGATACCGTGACCCTGGCACATGGGCAACTGATGGAGCACGGGTGGGTTTTAGTCAGTAAAAGTCTGACACGCCCTCCCGCTCCGCCCAGAGCGGGAGAAGTCATTTGATGATTTCCCATCCTGAAAAAAAAAAAAAAAAAAAAAATAGCTGTACATCTTTTTTGTGAAGTTACACCAGAGTTGACAGGTGTACATTGACAAACAATAAGCTCTGACCAGAGTGTTCTTTACGTCTCTGGTGCACTTCACAAATTTGCGAGCGAGCATGTTACTCCTCATCCTGAAGTCTGTCCGTCAATATGTGCCCTAAGTATTTAAACTGCTTTACGACCTTTATGGTCGCACCATTTAGATACAGACTGGGTATGTTCTCTGTTTTGAGGACGTTGTATTTCAGTCCATGAGCATCAGCATAATGCTCACAGACAGACAACAGTTTCCTCAAGCCTTTAATCGAGGGACTCAAAAGAACTATGTCATCCGCATAACTCAGGCTATTCACGCAGACATTGCCTAGGTGACAGCCAACTTGGGTTCTTCTGAGTTCCTCGATCAGGTTGTTGATATACAGGTTAAAGAGGTCCGGTGAAGTCAATCCCCCTTGGCGAACACCACAATCTAGCCTGTAACTACTAGATAGCGTGTCACCCCATTTCACTTGATTGGTATGGCCCCCATACCAGAATCTCAACAGATCTACAATTTGTTGTGGTACTTGTGACTTTTTTAGCTTGTCCCAGAGGATTCATAATTCACCAGGTCAAATGCCTTGCTCAGGTCTAGGAAGCAAGCATACACTGAGGTTCTCTGGCGAGTGTAGTAAGCTATTGTACTCATAAGGCTTATAATTGCAGAGTCTGTTGAGAGCCCGGGACGGAAACCAAACTGCGCATCGTCAATTTTTATGTTTTTCTGCAGTTCAGGCTGTATGAGACGCTCCAGCACCTTGCCTATTACCGTACCGAGTCTAATTGGTCGGTAGTTACTGGACTGACTTAAATCGCCAGTTCTATTTTTGACGACAGGAACCACCACAGCTTTCATTAAAAGTTCCGGCAAATAGGCGTGTCTGACACATAAGTTAAAAAACGAACTTAAGTGAGGAAATAAGTTGGCGCTTCCCCAGACGAGGTGCTCCACACTGAGACCTCCATATAATCCACCATAAATCTTTGATATAAAATTATATTTATAAAATGTTCGTACATATAATAGGAATGGAGATTAGTGGTGATCAAGTGGTAACGGCTGCGACTGGCGAGTCGGTCGTTGGTACCAACCCAGATAGGCGCTTTATTTTGTGTTTGTAAACTATTTAATCACAACTGCTCTTAAAATGGTGAAAGAGAACATAGTGAAGAAACTGACATATCCTAGAAGAAACTCTTTGAATAAATGCGATATCTGCTAACACGCGCTAGGCCCGCGTGTAGATATCATAAAATTCTCTCTCACAGAGAGGGCCTGTGTCCCAGCTGTGGGAACATCAAAGGCTAATTATAATATGGTATAAAAGAACGTACCGCGTGGTGCCGGACGTAAAGAATAACACCACCCCATTTCTTCCCGTGGGTGTCGTAAAAGGCGACTAAGGGACTTACTAGAGAATGGGCAGCAGCGTTCTCTATGCATTTTACCACCATACTGCAATCGCCAACCCGCCTGCCAAGCGTGGCGATTATGGCAAAGCCCCCTAAATTGGGGGAGGCCTAAGACCAGCAGTGGACGTCTTACGGTTGAAATGATGATGATGATGATGATAAAAGAACGAGATTTTTCATTCACCCAAAAATGATGATTACATTAATGTTTAACGAGCTGAAATCAGAATACAGAACTAACACATTAAACGTGATCCACAGAAGACGGATAAGTACAAACATTTGCATTACATAATCCAAAAGTTCTAGAAGGGTTGTTGAGTAAAAGCTTGTGACGACGCACCAATTACTAAACAAATACATTACAAAGGCAGCACAGGGGCTGTTTTTGCAATCTATCCTTCTTTCAATTAAGCTAATTGGTCGGAAAACAGAGGAAAATTTAGAAGTGGTTGAGAACAGACTCATTTATTTAGGGGCTCGAATTTTTATCCAAATATAGTACGGGAAAGAAAATAAATTAATTTGAGATATTTTTTGTCCAATTGTAATTTAAGATTTATTATAATGTCCTTCATTAAATTAGTCATGCTCAAAAATAATGACTCACTCAAAAAGAATTGGCAAAGACATAGAAACAAAACATTTCTTAAAAATAAATGATTAATTTACTTCTACAAATGGATTTAAAATATTAAATCATTCTTATCATTATTTTTATAGTACCAGTATAGTGTTATAAGCCTAAAAAGTTCTGAGAGTGGGCTGTAATCACCACGCAAGCCCAGTGTGGGTTGGTTGATATCACATGTTTGCGAATTTTTGGTTCTAGGACATGCCAGTTTCCTTACGATGTTTTCTATCACCAGTGAACTCAATACTTGTATGTTTTCTATTAACACAAAACTTCTCATTGCCGCATAAACATTGAATGAAAAATCCGCACCTTTTATTTTTTGTACCAACTCAAAAGTCTTTGCCTTTGTGCCTCTACTTTGTCCCATTTTTTTCATAATCTGAGCCCCCAGCTTTCACTAAAGCCCTGTTTTACATCTCAGTTAGACCTTGATAAATCATCTTAAATTAACCGCCCAAGATCGCCTTTGTTGAAATTCGTAACCCGATGATTATCTTAGAAAATTATTCCAGGCCTTTTTATGCTTAGAACGAATTACAACAGGATAATATTCATTCAACGCTTTCTACAAAACTTCTAACAATATATTCTCAACTTAGTTAAAATGAAAGCAATTTAAGGAAACTTTGTTCACTATGTTATCGACTAAGGAGTTGGGGACAAAATTTATACAATCATTATTAATAATTCAACAAGTAAAAGTAACGTTTGTGACAAAAGGGGGTCCTGTTTGTTAGGAAGATTCGGAGGAAGTTTTATGGCAGAACGAAACGGTCATTTTGTTGAGGAGTGTTGCTTGTCAAATTATTTTTTGTGCTAAAAAGACCGTTGGAACCCGGACTGTGCCAAACACCGGTGACGAAGTTCTTCGAATATTTATGGACATCGATTCAATATTAATGTGGCGATGAATGCGAGTTTCGTCGAGTGAATCGTAAAATTTAAATTTCAACTGAGGGTTGATTATGCTGCTCGTAAACAAGGAGTGACTCACTCAGTACTCAATTGTTTATGGCAGTCTTTATATCCTTTATCGAGGTACACAGAAGTGTAATTATAGCATCGTCAATAGCTACTATGAATGTGTTTTCATCAGGAGCGAATCTAAGAACTTTAAAAATCAACTTCATTTTGATATAGTTATAAAAACGATAGTTACAACGGTACTAATACAGAAAGTTTGAGAAATCTGCGAAACAATTACATAAATCTACAATGAAAATAGCAATTCCCGTATTGTTACATAGCAATGTGCGTGAGTCTGAAGTACCTCGTGATAATACCGCCAAGAAAGATAAACAGGTCAGTATTTTTCTCAGCAGCTATTCTTTGCACTATTCTTTCCTAGACAGCTGAGTATAAACACGACTATTCTACAAGATTTATTTGTCAGTACGAGAAAACACAAAAACTAAAGCACTAGATAAGACTTTAACTTTAATTAAAAGATTACTCCACGATTATCGCCAACTCAACTGCCAAACAAAGTCCGGTGTAAATCTACGTCGAATCGACGTTCTCTTATCAAAACAAAAATGTTATTTTCGTCGAGAATTTTCTTGTTTTCGGCCAAGTTGGTTTGTTATATGTGTTTGTTTTGCTGTCTGCTGTAATTTATTTGAACAACGCCGCAGTAACACGTAGTAATGACGTATAACGCACACTTCAGGGCTAGTAGAGATGGTCTAATAAAAGGAATATATAGCCTCCTCACCGTTGTAAAAGGTTTATGCGTTGTTTTATTTTGCTTTGATATAGATAATGAGGGTAATATTGTGGTGATAGAGTAGGGTAATAGGCTTTCGTGGTAGTTTGAGTGTAGTAATTGGTGTTTTTATAACCTTTTTAGTTTAAATTATTTCTAGTTTGGAAGTGATTTTGGCACTCAGCTTGTGAAATAGACAATAATACCAAGATATATAGGAAACGCAGATAGATTCTTTGTCATGTCAATAACACTAAAAAACGGATATACGAAAAATCGCTAATGGGCAACGATTTAGAACAAAAACTTCTTGAAAACAGCTATACCGAGCGAAAATTACAAGCAAATATTATACGTAAATTATTCTCTGCCCGTTATATTTCACAAGCTTATTGGCAGAAACTATCAGCTACTTAATAAACACATTACTCCAAAGTATACAATACACAATTATAATTACTGAGATAACAGTACGCAACCAAACATTAATAACGACAGCCCATTGTTGTACGCACATCAAAATTCCCGAAACCATATTCCATTACATATCTACAATCAAATTCAAGCCGAAAACGTTTAAAATTAATTCTACCTTATCTTTGTACTGTTAAGTAAGGGCGCTTTCACACGTGAGTACTGAAACCACACCACACTACAACACTACGGTATGTGGACAGGCGCAAAGTATTAATGCGTATACATACATAATAGGCATGTAGTTCACACATACCTTATTTTGCCGTCCAACAGCGTGGACAATATCGACCATAGCGCAACCACCAGCGACACAACGTTACATTAATTGTTTTATAAATCATAATCATGAAAAATTCTCATTTCATCGCCAATCATTGAACTTTCTGCTTTGGTCTCATGTATTGTAATTGATTTTTGAATGACCATTTCTTAAAAAAAGCCTCAATAATTCAACCATGTCAACTTTGCCATGTATGACTATGATAATTATTGCTTTCAAAACTAGAAAACTATCTCAGATTCTGAATTTAAATAATTTTAGCAACTGTATTTTAAGACAAAAGCGCAACTATAATATTCTGTAGCGAGACTATTCACACGTGATTTTCCAATGTTCATCGCTACGAAGATGTGGTGTGGACCACAGTCGCATGTAAACGGGCCTTAAGGGTGTACGTCATTAAAATGACAATACCAGGCCCAAACTTACATACAACTTGCTTGTTACGATTCTCGTTTACCAGTCATGTTATCTTCCCTTGAAGAGTAATCCTTTACAAGTTAAATTGTGCTCTCATATCTGAGACAGCTCAGTACTGAGTCTTCTTGAATAATTGTGTAAGTTTCGATATCACTGTTTTGTTTAAGTGAAACAAGTTGGGAACTATTGCAATCTCGGAATGTTCTGTTATATACTTGAAATCTGCTGTGAACAAATTTTGGTTGCTAGGTTTGCTTAGTTGGTTTTGGTTAGGATACGTATGTCGCTGTTTAAATTAAACGATTCTCAATTTAACCGACACGGACGCAATTTTTGATGCTACTAATATAATATAGCAAATTTAAAGGATATTCAAAGTATCATGATAAAAATAAAAGAGAATTTAATATTAAAATTATACTTAGGTTATGCATAAACCACTCCAAAACATAACCGGTTTTATGATACCTTGCCACGCACCCGGCTCCCGGATCGAACGATAATTCGTTCGCATGCCCACGACTCGCCTCCGAGTCCTACGTGTAAGTAGTTATCTTTCTTGCGACCATGCCGAGCACCCGCCTACCGGGTGCAAATCACAAAAATAAGCTAGGTGTGAATAGGGTGTACTTTTGAATAATTATTTTTTCAATTGGGCACTGAAAGTGTTAAAGTGTAATATTATACATAATTTGTTTATACGTACATACATCGATAAACTCACCCATATTCCCAAATGGGTTGGCAAAAACTACAGAACGCCACCTGGTACGTTTCTAACATAATCCTTTTGCCTCTTTTAGGTTCATATATCATTATGAAAATTTATGAACTAAATTTATGAAGTAGATAAACTTTTTTTTTGATTAATTTATTTTGTCTAAGGTTACTAACATAGTTGTAAGCTTTTCTGTTACTAACTCATTATGGATTTTAATTATGTCCGAAATAAATGATTATTATTTCCTTTATTTAAATTTTTACAACATATAAATTACATTTTTAAATATTAAAATAACAAAAATCATAAAAACATTTAAAAATATAAAAAATAGTAGCCCACCGGTATCGGGAATAGGATCCAAGCTACCGGTGGTCAGGGCCGCTGAGAGAGGAACCTTCTCACTATACGTGCCGTGTCCAGTAATACCGCCTTCTGGATCAAGCGCTTGATCCAGCTGCCTAACGAGAGCCTCTTTAGGTGTTGGTCGAGGCTCTTGGCTATTATGCCATTGGCCGTCACGACTATCGGCACAATGACTGCTGTATCCACATCCCACATCTCGACAACCTCGCGAGCCAAGTCAAGATATTTGATCTGCTTATCTTGTTCGGCTTTCACGAGGTTCTCGTCATGCGGGATTGCTATATCAACAATCATTGTGCGACGCTCTGATCGATCTATCACCACTATGTCCGGCTTATTAGCGACAATAGTCCTATCAGTGATGATAGATCGATCCCAATACAATGTGATATTTCCATTTTGGAGAACTGGGTCGGGCACATACTTATAGTACGGTACTTCTGATTCCACAAGACTGTATTTCAGAGCAAGTTGCTGGTGGATAATCCTGGCTACAAGGTTGTGTCTATGCAAGTAGTCTCCGTTAGCCAGACGAGAACAACCAGAAATAATGTGTCGGATTGACTCCCCCGGACGGTGGCATGCCCGACAGATGTCAACCGTGCCATCCTTCACAATATATTTCCGGTAGTTGTTTGTCATCATAACTTCGTCCATAATTGCAAAGACAAAACCTTCGGTTTCTCCAAATAGATCTCCGAATCGTAACCAGGATACGGACGCTAAGAGGTCTACATCGGGTCCATGTAGGACCCGGTAAAAGCGTCCGTGGAGCTCCTTGCTTTGCCATACCTCCCTGCGGTCATTAGTATCTAATACTTTAGGTTTGCGCCAGTTCTCGTTAGCCAAGGAGAGCGGGGTGAAGCCCTTGTCCACTGAGACCATATCTCGGTGCATCCCCACATCGGCTTCAAGGAAGTATTCCCTGAGACTGCATATCTCACGGTTGTGCAGGGTCTTGGCATTTAAAAAACCTCGACCTCCGCACTTCCGCGGGATATACAGTCTCATCACCGAGGACCGTGGGTGGTGCATCCGATTTACGGTCAGCAGTGTGCGGACCCGTCTATCCAGGGCGTCCAGCTCCGTCTGAGTCCATTTGAGTATGCCGAAAGAGTACATCAAAACTGGCATAACCCAACCGTTGAAGGCGCGCACCTTGTTTCCGCCTGATAAAAGACTATTTAGAACTTTATTCAGGCGGCCAAAGAAGCGCTCCCTCAACGATTGTTTCATGTCAGCAGTGTCGATGCCTAACGCTTCCGACATACCCAAATACTTGTATGTTTCGATTGAGGAGAGGGATCTTAGGTGTATGGAATCCGTGAGTTGGGTTCCCACGGATTCCACAATCTCCCCTCGCTTCACATGCATGACTGCAGATTTGTCCACACCAAATTCCATCCTGATGGCGCTACTGAAGGTTTCAGTTACTTTCAGTAGCTCCATCAGTTGCAGATTGTTGTGGGCAAAGAGTTTTAGGTCATCCATGTAGAGGAGGTGAGATATAACCTGACCACCTCTCCTCAATCGATAGCCTATACCTGAATCCTCCAGCAGTGTGCTAAGAGGATTCATGGCTAGGCAGAACCAAAGTGGACTCAAACTATCGCCCTGGAATATACCTCGCTCAATCCTTATCGGTTCGCTATTCCTCTGGATTTGTCGACATCCTGGATAGCGAAGGACCGTCCTCCACTGCCCCATACATGACATCAGGAAGGTGCACAGCGTTGTATCTACTTTGTACAACTCTCACACCCTCCTGAGCCATGTGTGTGGTACCGAGTCATAGGCCTTCTTATAGTCTATCCAGCATGTCGACAGATTCCTTCGGGAACGACGAACCTGTTGACTAATGGTCATATCGATTAGGAGCAGCTCCTTAGTACCGCGGGACATCCATTTTGAGAGACAGACAAGATAGAGTTTGTGTCAATATGATTGTAAATTTTAGCTCTCAAAATGGATGTAAGAATTTTATAGACCGTCGGTAGACAAGTGATCGGTCTATAATTTTTGGGTTCCGCGGTGCTACCTGATTTATGGAGCAGGTGGGTTATCCCTGTTGTTAAGAACTGGGGCAACGACCCTGACTCTAAGGCTGACTGGAACTGAGATGCCAAGCGAGCGTGCGACTTTTGGATCCACTTGATCCAAAAGTTGTGCAGTCCGTCCGGCCCCGGAGATTTCCAGTTAGGCAACGGACGGACTGCACAAGCGACATCTTGGGGTCTGATGGTAATTGCCCCCATTTCTGGTATTTGTCCGCACGCTCGCTCGATCTGCCTAGTCCAGTCACCTTCGGTGTGATTGACAGGCACCGACCAGATGTTTCGCCAGAACGAAGACATGGCGTCATCATCCGGAAGGGGCATGTCAGCCACACCTTGGTCCGGTCGCTCCCAAGCTCTGTAAACCCACCTCTCATCGCTTTGGAATGTGCGATTCTGAGTGAACCGCTCCACCCTCCGCCGATACCGACGAATACGGTTTGCCCATGCACAGATCTTCTGCTTCAGGAAGTCAATGCGCTCTGTGACGCGGGGCAAATAATCTCGGGGACTAACATCAGTCCCGGAGAACGCCCGCTTCACAAAGCGCATCACTCGAGGGCGAGTATTGCCCTCCCTGAAGCAGATTAGCTTACCGATGAGTGCTCTAGCCTCACCGATACGACACTCAATCCTGCACTGCCAAGCTGGTACGGCTGGTTTTGGTCGTGTAGCTCTGTCACTGTTAGGAAACTTAACATGAGCTACACGACAAGCCGCTACAGCTGCGCAGTACAAGATCGAGTGGGTATCAACCAGGTCTTTGCTGCCGTCAAAATATGTTGACAGCTGTGAGTCTAGAGCACACACCAGCGCCTTGTTTTTCTTATGCATGGGCAAACGAGGTAAACGTGGTCTATGTTCAGGCGGAGTAGAGCGATACTCCCTGAAAGCATCCTCCAAAGCGCTCCTTAATCGTGCATTGCATTGGGTACTCACGGATATAGCCCCGTCATCATCCTCTCCACCAACACAGTTGGGTCGCGGTGAAACACTGGGTAAATTTTGCAGTTGCACCGCGACCAGTGGCGAAGCAGGCGTAACATGGCTATTCCGTGATTCGAGGCAAAGTCGATCAAGCACGGCGGCATCCAGCATATGATTACGCTGGATGACCCGTGCCTGATCCGATAATCGTTGCGACGACACGTTGACACCTGGTTCAAGCACCTGAAACAGAGAGAGCATCCGACCACGGTACGCAGTCAAGTTAGTTCCCCCCTCTGTAGCCCCATAGTATGCGCGCATGACATTTTCGTTGACCGCTTGTGTCCACATCATGCGCTGCACACTTCCACCGGCAGCGGGGACCCTATCAGAAGCCGGTGGGCCTCGGAGTCCCAAGCTGGCCGGTGGTCGGCCTCGTCCGCGCCGACGTACTGGTGGTGGTGTCGTCGGCGGCGAGAAGTATTCGTCGCTCGAGCTCGACGCAACTGCAGAGGCCGGTGTCACTGGACTCACGTCTGGAGCAGGATCCGGCAACTGCGAGGCGGAGCTGAGCGACGAACCCGAAGATGTTAGGCGTGTGTTATGTAGAAAACGATTATGATTATTATTATTATTATTATTGGGAGTGTTATTTTTTCACAGCTCTCAGGCTGGTGTCTACTGCATTTACGGGCCAATGCCAAGTAAATGCAGCGTGTGGTGTGTATTATTATTATTTTTGTTTTCAAAGTTTATTTTCTCAGGTTCATCGAACCTGGTTTTTCTTTTTAAATCTCACGGGTGTAGACCAAGGTGAGATTTAAGTTTCAATAGTTTAAGTGTTTTATACTGCATTGAAGTTATTGTCTAAATCTAATTGTAAGAATTTCCGGACTATACGACATGTGTTTAATATAGCTGCTTTCTGCAGTGTAAGATAAACATATTTGGAGATATTAATTACTTTTAAACTGATAAATAGTTGTTTTGGGATGATACCAGTCGTTGATATCACTATTGGGACTATGGTAACTCTGTTCATTTTCCAGACTTTGGTAATTTCTTCTTGAAGTTCTGTATATTTCCTAATTTTTTCGGTGATGGTTTTCTGTATATTATTGGTGTTTGGGACTGCTATATCTATTATATATGTGTGTTTGTTTTCTTTATCAACGAGTGTTATATCGGGCCTGTTATTATATATTGTATGATCGGTAATTATGGTACGGTCATAGTACAGTTTGTAAAATTGGTTTTCTAATACAGCCCTAGGTGAGTATTTGTAGTATGGTGTGTATGGGTCCTGCGTGAGATTGTGTTTTGTTGCAAGTTTTTGGTGTATAATGTTAACTAGTTGATTGTGTCTATGAGTGTAATCGTTTTGAGTGAGTGTGCTACAAGCTCCTGTGATGTGTTGTATAGTTTCAGGTTTGCTGTGGCATTTTCTGCATAAATCGCTTCTTACTGTGGTATCTTTAATTATATATTTTCTATAATTTTTGGTATTTATAATTTGGTCTTGAATGGCCAGCATGAATCCTTCTGTTTCTGGAAATAATCCACTTAATTCCAGCCATTTGTTTGAAGCTTCTTTATCAATGTGTGTTTGGTATAAATCATTTGGATGTCTTCCATGTAGTTCTTTCTGTCTCCATTTTTTATGTATCTCCTCTATATGCCTCGCTTTATCTATTGTTTCAATATTGTCTTCATTAAGGTTCAGTGGTGTATATTTTTTATCTATATCTACTATTGTCTTGTGCAATTGGCTGGTATTCTTTTTCCTATTGAAAAATTGTTTAAGGTTTATTATTTGTCTTTTGTGTAGGTGTGATATTTCAATAAGCCCTCTGCCACCTTCTTTTCTGGGTATAATTACCCTTTCTATTGCTGACTTAGGGTGGTGATATCTATGTTGTGTAAGGATTGTTCTTGTTTTAATTTCGAGTGCATGTAATTCTGTGCTGGACCATTTTATCACGCCGAAAGAATAAGTTAGTATAGGTATAGCATAAGTATTTATGGATTTGAATAAATTTTTACTGGCTAGATACATTTTACACAGTGAATGAATTCTTTTATAATATTCTTGTTTGAGTGTATCTTTAATAGCTTTGTGTTCTAAAAGTCGTGCTTGGTTGTATCCTAAGTATTTATAAAGTTCCTCATTTTTCATTGCTTCTATTACTTCCTCCGAGTCTGTTGAGTAATTTCCTTCCACTATCTTACCCTTTTCTATATTCAGTTTTCGGCATTTTTATTATTATTATTATTATTATTATTATTATTATATCTGGTCATACTTGCTCGCCAGTTGCGAATACTACACATTCGACCTTTCTGAAGAACATTTTTTTTTTGGGTTTATTTTCTGGTAGATCAGCCTAGGAGATTCTGGGCTGCTTAACCGGACTTGCCTTTTTGGCCTACCTTAATAATTTAAGGCCTCCAGGCCAACCTTAAAAACAAAACTTAAATCTAAGCGACTTCACACTCGGGACACTACCTGTGGGGTACGATACTTGACTTAAGGCGTCGCTGGAAGAGAGTAGCAAACGGACGGGCTCGATAGAAATAAAATACCAATGAGGTCCCTATATGTTCTGGTAGGGTGTCCCCACCCCGGTATTTTCACTTAGACGTCCTTCATTCGTCCTCTCAATATGACCAAAATATAACTGTATAGTCTTTCAAAATACATAAATGTATAGAATAAGAAAACTTTGTATGTCTATAAATATTTAAGATATAGTACTATACGTTTAACTATAAATACTAAGTTACTATGTCTTTACAAGGAAAAATCTGTTACTAAGAGCCTTATCCCTCCTTAGAATAAACAAAACCAGATCAATTCATAGAAAATATCAAAAGGAAACAACCCTCTCAATAGAATCAATACATAAACCAAGACAAAGAAAACGTTATTTGGTAACAAACAACATTAAATATTCACAAAGAAACCTTCGTATTTCAAAACAGAAAAGGAAAATATCTTGAGAAAACAAGCATGTCCTAGAATCAACAAATTGAAAACATGTGACGTGAACTAATCCACGCTGGGCCGGTGAGGTAGATTTGCAGCCCACTCTCTTTTACAGAAAGAGAACCTACGTCCTAGCGGTGGAAACATTAAAGGCTGCTCATGTTTATATATCGGCACTAGAGGTCACAAGATACAATATATTCTGGATTAAAGCTAAAAATATTTCCCCTCAAAATTAAGCTATTATAAAACCTCGCCCTCGGGACTGCTTGCTAGTCCCTTCCATAGGAGTAGCCAAATATAAGGGCTTTAAGTAAAATGATACAAAATTAAATTTAGTTTAGACCCCCGCTAGAAGGGGCAACCTAAACAAACTTACTGGTGGTGTGTGGTGTATGGTTTGAGCAAAAGCGAGAGCAAAAGCAATCTATCGAATTCTGTTTTAAAATAATGACTTTTCCAAAATTATCACATGGAAGTTTAAACAAACCCTGTTCAGGGTCAATTCTTACGCAATAAGTCACAAAAGGGAATCAGTAACACATACATTTGTATTTAGGAGGGTTCAACTTTATATAGCACTACTTTTTCCAAGTATTCTGCTATTAAATTGTAATTGCAAATACATCGACAAAAATGAGTGGTTATATTGTGTTGAATATTTTGCAAACATGTTAGCTATATATTGCTTTAAAATTAGAATTTCAGGTTAATGCATTCCAATTAACAAATCAGTGCACTCAATTATAATGCGATAGTAAAAATTTGCCGCCTGCCAAGGAGGACACTGTAGACGTTTTTGGGCTGAAATGATTGATTATTATGATGACTATAAATTTGGCGTTTTCTGATTTATTACATCCGTTTGAAACAGACCTTTACTCTTTACAAAAAACACAGTTGTCTTTCAAACCGTAATCATAATAACACTACATATATGTTTTTTCAATCACTGAATAGCTTAATTCATTCAAAACTACACTTCATCGTTGTTGGTGTCAAATGCCATACGTTTAACAGACGGGTTTTTAAGCCTTCTCAAATCATCTCTATGATTACTTTCCCTTTGTTGGATAACCTTATCACTGCTAACGATTCCCTACATATTTACACGAACGTATCGCTCATTTCTCACATTGTCTTAAGTCTACTTGAGTTTGCGCCAAAACTTTGCGCACTTGATATATATCTTCGAATTAACTTAAATGTCTTCCGGCATCTATAGGGGCATGTATGAAATTTGCTTCAATAGATAGGTACAGAAGGACGGCTCCATACGAGGAGCGAAAACCAGCGCACACAGAAACACATACGTAAAGAAATTTCAAACAAATGCCAGTAACGAGTGCGCTTGCACTCGCTGTCCGTGATGCATGTATATGTGTGCGTGCGTTTTTGCTCGTTATATGGAGCGGGCCTTTTGCACCAATCTATTTTATGAAACTCATTCGGTTTAAACGTCTTCCCCTAAACAAAGAGTACATCTTTGTTAATTACATGTTTGAATTATTACCGGATATTTTCTTCGCATAACTTAAAGGGCCTTTGGAGTACGTGATCCGTGTTTTTGACAGCTGCGCTTTACGGGATTTTGCTTTGAAAGGTGAAGATTAAGACAGTATTAAGTAATTATGTGCTGATAAATTTGAAGTTTGAAACAAAAATGTTTACGTGTTGAAGTATTTTTACTACTAAGTATTTCTACTTACCTGTGAATCATTTTCTAGACTATGTTGTTTCCACGTTTATTAAACTAAAGCCTTACAAACAGCTTGGTTTTCAATAGTTGGTAAGTACCTGAAATAAAAATAAAAAATACATATATTTAAAAGACAAACTTTGAAGAATAATTTGGAAAACTTAGAACTAAGTTTTGGATTTAAAATTCCGGACGAATTGGCCCAATATTCTAGAAATGACTTTTTCTTCTCTGCCATTTTTAATGGCTCGTTACATTTTTTCGTGTTACAGGCCCAATCAGGATTACTAGAAACTTCTACATTGTTGAAATCTGTATTTTTTGTAACCTTCGAAATTGTGAAACTACCAAAAACCTTTCTTATATTAAAGTCTAGAACAAACCAGATTGCTGAAAACTTTTTACCTTCTTTTATATTTTCATCGGAAATTCGAGAATATCGAAAAACTGTTCATGTTTTAATGGGTATCATGCCCAAAGTTTGGGATCGCTGATGCTTATCGCTTAACTCGAACAAAACTTGAAGTTCGTAACACAACTTTATTAAATGACCCGACTTGGGCGAAGTGTATAAATTGTCGAATTTATCGCTTGGGTTCGCAGTGTGCAGGTTACGCGCGATGACGTCGGTCTACGGTCATTGTTTACTGTAGGTTTGGTTGACCACATTACGGTCGTCTGGGCGTTATTTTTGCTATAGCCCAAAATACGAAACTACTTTTTGTTTACGACTCAGACCACTTGTTTTTTAATGTTACTAAGGTCTAAGAAGAATTCGTCTTATTCCTCGTTTTTATTTTTAATTTGGCTTTTGTTCCATATGAAAACTGATAGACTCCAAATATTAAATCTAGACACGCGGCAGCGTGTCAAGCCAAGTTCAAGTAACAGAACTGGCGAGCAGCACCGTGTGTAATATTACACGAACCATTTGGAGCCACTTTTGACCCCCTCATAACTCAAAAACTATTTGACATAAACGTGTCAAATTTAGCTCATATAGTGAAACTTGCAAGATACATATGTGCTCCAAATTTCATAAACATATCTCAAACGGTTATTTAGATATTAACGTCCAAAAATCGTCATTTTTATCACTGACTGACCTATAGATCAAAACTCTAACCCAGTTCCAGATGACCTAGAAAGTTCAAATTTGGCATGCAGATAGGTAATTAGGTGAATACAAAGGAATAAATCAGAAACTGGTAAATTTTTATCATTTTATTATAATTTTTCACTTAATTGATTCTATTAGAAACATTTATAACAAAAACCATTTGGTATTAATTTTGTTATAAATTTGTTATAAATAAGTACCTACTAATAATTTATGTACAAAAAGTAATGATATCCCATCAAAAACATAAATGTGAAATGAGAGCCAAGTTCAATATTATCATATATGCCTTGGTTGTTGACTTCAACGACAAAAGAAGTGAGATCTAAATGGGTGCCAAGTTCAATGGTCAGTCCTGACTTGGCTAGTTTTCATATACGAATTATATTATAGCCTTCGCAAGTTTTAAATCTGTTACTTGTCCGTTCTTATTTTATTATTCCGAAAATTTGGCTTGCTGGTAGAAACTAGCCATCAAATATAATAATTCGTATATGAGAACTAGCCAAGTCAGGACTGACCATTGAACTTGGCACGCATTTAGATCTCACTTCTTTTGTCGTTGAAGTCAAAAACCAAGGCATATATGATAATATTGAACTTGGCTCTCATTTCACATTTATGTTTTTGATGGGATTTATTTTACTAGGTATAAAAGTTTTTAAACTTTTGCAACAAGCATTTTTGTAACAAAATGTGGTTAGCCTTAGAATTAAAATATAACGATAAAAATATTACCAATTCCTAGATGGCTATCTATTTTTATTATTTCATTAAGAGATGGCACCGCCTACACCTCAAGATATACTTCACAGATGCCAAATAAATTAGCAATATTAGTCCACATTTCAATGTCGAACATCCCGTGTATATATCACCTAAAGGAACTATGATACCTGTCCTAGACCTTTCGATTAGCTCTGTTTCCAGATCCTTTGATAAGCTTCAAAATTACCACAAATTTCGGCTAACCGATCGTGATATTTCGGGAAAATCACACTAATGTATATTGGAGTGCTGACACAAAGCCTAGGTTTGTGCTGAAAGGAAAACCGCTAGAGTGGCTCGACGTGTGATATGGCAAAGGTCATTATTGTCATCATGGATATCAAGTCACAGTTCAACGATGAATGTGGTCTCGAAACTGCGATAATGGATGGATTGGAGCATACATGATATCTATTTCTGAACTGGCTCTTTTATTTAAAAAATGTACTGAAGCAGACTTAATGGCATAATCTCTTTCTCTCCCAAACACGAGTATTGATCATAACGAGATCAATACTCGTGTTTGGGGCTCCCTATTACTAAACTTCCGGTCTCTGTTGAATTTTTCACAGCATGGTGTATTTCTCTTACCGAATTATTATACAATTAATTGTAATAGTTGGCAATTTTTGATAAGAGCCAATTTTCCTCATGATGTTTTCCTTAACAACACGATAGTTGTGTTATAGATAATTTACTTTAAAAAAATGCGAGTTTAGTCAGCGGGAGAGTTAAATACTCTCCCGTTGACTAAACTCCCATTTTTGTTAGATAAATATTTAGTGTTATATATTCTTCATCTTCTTGCTTCTTTTTCGTCATCCTTAATTTTATTAAAAACAGCCTCATACTCCAACACCAATTAAAACTATCATATATTCATAAATAAACTATATTTTTTAAACATATGCAATAGCCATGAATGACCCCCATCATCATCAGAATCAGCCTCAGGAGACCTGTGGCCCTGCTTGTAACCATTATTCCCATTACTGGTTATCCACTACGTGGACCCAGTGTGGATTGGCAGATGTCACATGACTTCGAATGTTTTGTTCTAGGACATGTCGGTTTCCTCATGATATTTTCCTTCACCGTTCTGAGAGCAGTGGTGATGAAATGATTTACACAAAAGAGCACTGGGACTACCACTGCTCTCAAAAATGAATGACCCTCACTCGCTTAGAACCAAGGCGATAGCTTTTAGACAGCAGTAAATATAAAAGGGAAACATGAACCACTGACGCTTGCCAAGTGGGGCAAGCTACTAGCCAAGTTTCATGAACAGCTGATATTAGTTCACTGTATATTTTTTGTTGAAATCCTTTTGGGTTGGGAGGCGAATAATTTCGTTGGTCGGCTTGATTTGTAGGTTTCTCGTTTTTGTGAGTTGTGGCTGTTGACTGGGAGGGTTTGGGATTGTATTAAGTAGTCTTAGTTTCAAGTAGGGATTTTTCAGTGACAACCTCCGGGTTGTGATTTTGATCCAGACTCCGGTCTGGATTTGTGCCTAGTTGATAGCATTAGGTTCGCCACATGGGATTTAAGCATTACTGCCGAAATATGTGTGTACTATAGATAGTCACGTCTCTGCTAGACCCTTCAGGCGTAACGATATGAATGTATATATTTCTTGTTCCGACAAGTTCGTTTTGGTAGACGATATATTTTGTTGGTCAGCTTGATTAATAGGCTCCTCATTTTTTGTGAGTTGTGTCTGTTGACTAGAGGGGCTTAGCGTTGTTTACTAAAGAACGATATTTTAGTAGTCTAAGTGAGTCTTCTAATACTCTAAGGGTCGGTTCACATCTGACGGAAGATGCGTCGAGCGTATCATCGGTCGAGTCTATTCGGTTTAATAGTGTGTTTTCATATCTGACGGAAGATGCGTCGGGCGTAACTTGTACTTCCGTGATAAATCGTTCTGTATCAAATATTTTCAATGCAAAAAAACTTCGAACGGTCTGTACACAAACGATCTCCACTGATATTACGCCTAGTCTGAATGCATCAGTCAAAATACACGTGGCGGAACGTTGTCGCTCTTTACGTCGGCCGACAATGCGTTGACGGAAACGGAACAGACGCTGTACGCTCGACGCACTAACGCATCTTCGGTTAAGTGTGAAAGGTTGGATGTTTTCTCATATAATTGTCTGTTCTGGCGTTACGCGACCGATGATACGACCCTAACGCCAAAACAAAAGATAAGCAGATGACTTACTAAAAGAATCGTGAAGTTCAGCTCAAGACAGTTATGTGGAAGAAATTAGAGGACGCTTATGTCGAAGGACAACCTCACCAACAAACTGATTGCCAAGAAATATGTATTTAGTTACTTAATCGAATTAAGATCTAAGATTTAAAATTACATTTATATTACTTAAAATTGTACAGCATTGGTCGGCAATAAGGGTTTTATTTTTATTTTATCATTATACTTTAACGTTCGTCCCGTGCCATCATTTTGCGGTCTCACGTCTTCTGTTTTAGATTCATGTTTACTGGTTAACTTACCAGATAACTGTTACCACACTATGTCGAGTTGCTAAGTAAGAGCTATTTCATACAACTCTCAAATGATGACAGTTGTAATTTTATAGCAAAAATAATTAATTAACTGACTTCACGTTTTAGAACCAGACTAAAACGAAAAGTGAGCAATATTAATTGTTTATAAATGCGAATTTAATTTGTACAGTCGCTACACGCAAAATGCTAATATTCAGCAGCATCCGGATCAACTGGAAGCCGACACCAACGTTGGAAACAGGCAGACAAATCAATTGACGTTCTAGTCTGATCCTTTATTTATCAGAAACGAAAGGATGTCTATATTTTGTTTCAATCATACCTGTTATTTGTTAAAAAGAGACGATTATACTTATTTAACGTTGCTTACAATCTAGTTCACATTTAGAAGAATATCATTTTGTTAACTTGTACTTGCCAATTTGTTAAAAATTACCTTTAAAACTCAATATTGTACGGACATCAAGCCAGAACATCAGGCTACCCGAAACTGTCAAATTTTCTCAATCATGAATTTAATACTTTGGCGATAAAGTTGAAAATCTATTAAAGAAATTTGACAGATTGTAGAAGCTTTAAGTGCTGGCGTCTGTAAATGAAGCGACTGCCATCTAAAATCCATAATCCAATTACTGGTTAATACCTACATTCAGCTGAGGTTAGATTTAGTTGTCTAACTCCGGGCTTATGACCACCCGTAACGTTTATCATTCCTATTTGAATGAAAACCGGAACCGAGGGTTTAAACTGCTTTTAGAAGCACGGACTTATATCTACTAGCTAAGTTTCGTACATTGATTTGTTTAGCGACAAAATCATAAGTCATATATTCAAACTAGGCTGAGAGTATTTTGAACGTTAAAATTACATAAGATCATTCCCCAAAAACTCTGCCCTGCACCATTTCCGATTGCTTTAGCTGGGAAGAAGCAGTGGCGCAATAAACTCGCCAGCAGCACAGCTGTCTGTTAAGTAAGTAAAACTTGATTCTATACAATAATATGTAAGTAATTATATATTACGATAAACAAAACATTAAATTATTATTGTTTGCCCTAATATGCTAGTAAACGCAAAAATTCCAATAAAACATTGAACTCTACTCCAGCAAACATAAATAATGTAAACAATAAATTCTTAAAGTGTCATAGAATTCTTTCAACCTCCTTTAACGCTTTGAATCTTTTAAAATGTCCTCGTGCCATGGTTTCTTCGTGGCCTCTATTGTTGCATTCACCTGCATCCAAATAAATATATTTCTGCAGCAAAATCGCATATTTTAAAAATGTGATTTTTCCAAGAATAATTCTATTTGAAAACTCTTCTAGCATACCCCAGCCGTTAATAGTGTCACCAGTCATAATATATCTCGGAATATGTCATAACTTTCTGCAAAGCCCGAGTTATTGTAATAGAGCATACTCTAAATTCTACCTACGAAACCTTTGACCTCTTCTTGTAATATTACTTTGAAAATATTAGAAGAAAAATAACGTTGTTTTTTGGTTTCTTTCTGGAATTGTAATGACGTGTATTTCCCAAAGGTATTCCTACGCAACTGCCATGACGTGTACTGTTGATATTACTGTTTCGTATGTTGAAAATCTTTAAAAGGCTTGAGATCGTTTTAAATATTGCACTAAGAGTTTTTGAGATTAATTGGTTTATAAGGATAAACCTTCATTGGAATGCATACATTTCTGTGATGTAAATGACTTCCAATCTGTAATTACCTGAATGTTATCCGATCCTAATAAATGAATGTCATCTAATTATGTTAACAGTTTTAAACACAGCTTATAAAACGTACATTTATGCAGTTACATAATAACCTAACGATTTTCTTTATTTCAATAAATACATCAAAGTTTTTTTTTTTATATTAGAATTTAAAAATATACAAAATAGTTGCCCACCGGTATCAGGAACAGAGTTCAAGCTACTTTTCGTGAGGGCTCCAGAGAGAAAACCCTCCTGGAAAAAAGCGAGCTGTAAGCCGTTTTCTGAGTCAAAACCCTTGATCCAGCAGCCCATCCAGAGCCTCTTCAGGTGTTGGCCGAGGCTCTTGGCTATGAAACTGTTGGCTGTTACGACTTTCGGCACAATAAATCGCTAAGTCGACATCCCACACGTCGAAAACCTCGCGAGCCAAGTCAAGATCCCTAAATTATTATTATTAATATGAATTGTTTATCATAAGCGTTAGGTATTATGGTCTGATATTAAAAGGTTAGAAATAATTAAGCTCGTATTTGTTTTATTGAAAACATATCATACTACGACAATCACAAAATCAGAAACATACTTGAACTTCTTGCAACGTGCAATGGAAGTTGACTTCTTCCACGAACTATGAACTTCGTATGTGCTAAAACTTTGTAGTCATAATAAAACCAACAGAAATGTTTAAATAAGCCTGCCAATTCATTTTCGCCTCAGATTAACACAAATCAATCGTCAAATATTTATCACATTGGTTATTGGCGTATATGAAGTACAAATCACATGAAATTGGTGATGCATCATGATTTTTGAGATACCGATAACTTCGTGATATTTTTTGAATTAGAAATAACTTCGGGATATTTTTTGTAAAACAATCACGAAGTCACCTCTAATTTTTTGTTTCTGTTCCAGAATATATGTCTGAAATCGTCAACCCGTCCTGAACAAGCGTGGTGACTTGAGCCTCCTTTATATGAAAAAGGTATTTGCCCTCCAGTGGGAAAAATGTAGGGTAGTATTAATATTATTGTGACTAAGTACATAATCAGGTTTCTAAAATGGAATGACAATCCGGGAAAATATATATATCATAATTATATTCACCCTCCAAGTGGCACTCGCGCCTCCGTTTACCTACCCAATGAAGCAGTTGATCCTTTAACTGATTAAAGCCATTTGTCAAACCATCTAATGTAATTGAGAATATGTTAATATTAATACTGTGTTGCATAGATCATTAATTTAGATAATTACGGTACTATACAGTAGCTTATGTCTATAGATATCATGTGGTGTAACTGCGGTATGTCGTTAAATGAATTAAATTCGACAAAAGTATAAGTATCATTACATGTTATTATTCAAAAAAAAGATTTACTAAAGATGTAATATAATGTTCTGAAACGTCCCGTTGGTGGCGAATGTTTTGATTTGGGTATTGTATTTTTTTTAACGTACTTCTAACTTGAATTTTTCTTATCATTTACCTCACCGATTGCGTCGCCAGTCTCTTTAGTGGTCACAACCGCTACTGCTAATTGTTTGATTTCCGGGTCGGGCAAAAATAATTTTTCATAGTAGTAGCCCAGAGGTTGGATATATATGACTGCTTGTGAAAATTGGCTCGCCGCTATTTCATGAAACTATGCCTAATCCTTCGAAGAATATAGGCTTGATATGCTGCCTCAATCACAGATAGTCCCTATTTTTATATTTCCCCGTCCAGCCAACAGTCTATACGAGTACAATCAGCAATAAGATTGCTTTTCAAAAAACAACATTTTTACTTTATTACCTTTACATTAAAGCCAATTATTTATCTTTCAAAGACTTTTAACCCAACTTTCTTTAATATTATCTGCCAACTATACTAAAGTAGCGTATCTGCTTATAGTTGTAGGTACCGGTGTTTAACCTTCATTTTCTGCCTTTACAAAGCCCCTTTTTATCGGGCATACCATAGTCTCTTACTTACTTCTCCCATATTCTTAAATACATCCCAATTATACGCAGAAATTCCTCTCCCTATCTCTATAATCAAACATAAAACCGCCTCTTTGTAGTTAGAGAGACAAAAACTAATTTATTGCACGTTCACAATGATTTTGACGTGGGTTCCTGATACGGGTTACGTAAACACCCTTATATTAATTGATATAATTTATATGTGTACAACATTGGGGCTTGGAGCCAACGTTATTGCTTCGTTTAAACTGTTTCTACCTTGTTTTGTGTTGAATTTTGAAGGTTCTGGAGTGGGTGGAGTATTAGATGATTATAATGTCTTATTAATTTGTATCGTAATTTTCAATAGAACGTATTTCATCATCATCATTCATTAGACATAGGGCTTTTTAGGGTTCCGTTGCCAAATGGCAAAAAATGGAACCCTTATAGATTCGTCATGTCTGTCTGTCTGTCTGTCCGTCCGTATGTCACAACCACTTTTCTCCGAAACTATATGAGCAACTCTACTGTTGAAACTTGGTAAGTAGATGTATCCTGTAAACGGCATTAAGATTTTCATACTAAAATAGAAAAAAAAACATAAATTTTGGGGTTCCCCATACTTAGAACTGGAATTAACTCTTAAGTTCATTTTGTATAGTATACCATACATACAACTTCAAAAAAATACACGGTCACTACAAATAGTTTTTAAGTTAGTTTTATTATACACATGACATTTCTAGACGTTTCTTTACACTTCTTATATAGAAATAGTCGTTTATCTGTCATAATTTTAAATCAGTTTTGAAAAATAACCGTCAAGATGCGCCTGTCAGTTTTATCTAAGTTAAGTTTTATTTTATTTTTATGTTTGAATACTTAAATAAGTGTGTTCATGATAAAATACACATGCCTAAATGTGTGCTCTTACATATTTTTATATAAATTCTGTTGACGCTATAGGAATTAGCATGATTTTGTGGTGTTTTTTACTAATGTATATTATACTATACAATGCCGCAGTAGCAGTAATTTACCTTCCGTTTGTTGTGTATAGAGTAATAGTTTGGCCATCGTACAAAAATTACTGGAAAAAGTGAATTGAAATTGTTTTTTTGGAATGCCACTGCAAGCAATAGAATCTCTTGTCAGGATCGCGAGATTCGTTCGAAAGAGTTATCGCGGCCCTGGCATATGGGCAACTGAAGGAACACGGGTGGGTTTTAGTCAGTAAAAGTCTGACACGCCCTTCTGCTCCGCCCAGAGCGGGAGAAGTCATTTGATGGTTTCCCATCCAAAAAAAAGCTAATAGGATCTCTGAGTTTTTATATTACCAGTATTTTATAAAAGATTTTGTTCAAGATACTTTTTTTATTAAATTTTTTTACTACCAACATGGGTATTTTTATTTAAAATTATGTCATTTACAATACTTTTTTAGTCTATGTTAAAAACTAGCAGTTAAATTTATTCTTCCTAAACATAGCAATGTATAGCATAATATACAGTCCCAAAAATGTGAAAATCACTGTAAGCGTAGCAATGTATATTATAGTATACATAATGTTTTTCCAAAATTACCATAACACGATTTTTTCATTTATTTTTCTGATGTGTTTTATAACCCAAATAAACTAATCATACACATTTTTTTTGCTTTTCTTCAAAAAAAATTTCTTGCCACTTTAAGGGTTAAAAAAAAAACATCAAACCCATACGTGTGGAGTATCTATGAATAGGTCTTCAAAAATGGTATTGAGGTTTCTAATATCATATTTTTCTAAACTGAATAGTTTGCGCGAGAGACACTTTCAAAGTGGTAAAATGTGTGTCCCCCACCCGTAACATCTAAAATGAGAGAATGATAAAACTACAAAAAATGTATGATGCACATAACCATGTAAACTTCCACCGAAAATTAGTTTGAACGAGATCTAGTAAGTCGTTTTTTTTAATATGTCATAAATCGTAAACCGCAATTTACCTTTAATTCAATCAACTCAAATATAAAAATTAAAAAAACAAAACATTTAATTTCATAAACATAAACCTTATGCATAAACCGAGAATACATACAGGTTTGTACGGAGCCCTCGGTGCGCGAGTCCGACTCGCACTTGGCCTTTTTTTATATATTATTCACGCTGAAGATATTCATCTATTTATGAACAATAGCCCAAACCATAAGAAAGACAATCCACTCATCAAACTTCACATTCTATAAATAAAAGTCTGGCAATCCTGCAATATCATTCATGAGAACCTCTACTACAAGTATTATGACATTTGTAGTAGAGGTTCTATGGGTAGGAGCGAATATGCGAAGTTCGATCACCAAAATAGGAATTGAAGATAAAAAACTTAAATCGCGTAACCATTTAAAGCCTGAACATTAAACTGCCGTTACTTCACAAATTGTTGACTAGTCTTAAGAACCTTCTAATTTAATTATTCATGCCAAGCTTAATGGACCAACTTAGTTTTAAAACAAAGAAGTAAAAAGAGATTAACATAAAATTAACTTCAAAAATATTCATTGTAATAATGACCGAAAAGTAATGAGGGTACGCAGAGACTACGCGCAATCAAAATCTGGTAAACCACTGAAAACAAAGAATTTTGCGAACCGACAAAGCTCGGCCATTAATCAACAAAACTACTCCACAATTTAATAAATCATGAAAGAAAGAAATGAAAATGTAAATCACGAACCACCATTTACCATTTAGGGAAATATAATTAAAAGAGGTTTTTATCCTGCCTAGGCTTTTAAATCTATCGCTTCGGTATCCTTTTTGCAATTTATAGTGTAAATTGCTTTTTGTGATTCAGAAATTTTCGTGGGTATGTAATTTATATGCCGTAAACCCGGGTATAAATGTTCAACAAAATTAACAGCTCATACGATTTTAAGACTGATCGTAAGAATAAACTTGACGATTTCAATTTAACAGTAAAATATGTGATTTGTGAAATATGACAAGCTACTGAAATATTTTTCACCCAATGACAAAGAGATAAAGAAGTTTACTTTAGAAGTATACATCTCACAGACCATTAACTTGATTCTATCTTTAAATAAAACCTTTCTAAACCTAAGTCCCTTGACAGTTAATTTAAGAGAAACTATGTTTGACCAAAATATTACATCTAGATAGATGTAAGAAGATTCTTGTTACAACATATTTTCACGAACTTAAATTATACGAAAACCCGTGGTAAAGACGTACTAACGAATATATTCTGCACTTGCACAAACTCTTCTAAAAGTATCAAAAGACATCCTTAACCCAATAAAACCTAGGACTGGTCGACGTAAACTTGACCTCAATTATTAATAATAAATCGCCAGTCATTGAAGTAATAGTTCTAGCGTTCCCAAACGCAGCAATAAATTCAGATCCGTACTTAACATTTACCTCAAAAGGCTATAACCAGTTGCAAGAAGTAAAGTCTATAATAAAGACGACAAATCCAAAGGCTGTAGGAAGCAGAGGTTTGGATGCTTGCCAAATCATTTCGCTACATTTTCCGTGCGTAACGTTGTGTGGTGCAAGTTAAGAGTTTTGGTTGGTTCTTCATATAAAGAGATATCATAGTCATTTTAGAAAATAACAGAAAATAAATTAGATAATAATCTCCAAAAACGAATCATCTAATATTGTCTTCTACGACATTTTTATCTTTGTGAACTGTCTGTTTTACTGTAAATAGTTTGATCTATATGATCATATTTTACACTAACAAGTCACCCATGTTTTGCTTGGTTTCTACGATTTGAGAAATTGTCAAGATTTCGTTATTTTGTGCATGTGTAATATTAAAATGAAAATTCGTTGCAAAGGCGGACAGTGGTCACGCAGTATGATATGAAATGCGACTTTAATTTTAGATATGCTGATGCATATAAATATTTATGACCAAAACCGGTCTAAGTAGCGGAGCTTGGGGGAGGTCTATGTCAGCTGCGGACGTTTTTCGGCTGAAATGATGACGATGATGATATATTTATGATGTGGTTTATGGGACTAACATTTGACCAATTTTAATAATTGAATTTCTAACAATGGTTCTCTCGACTTTTTACCGGCTTGTTTATCTCTAAGCAATCTTTCAAAGTGAATTTTATCACAGTCATCGTTGTCTACGTAACTTGTCCCAACCATCTCTACAAGCACGTGCCGAATCAAATCAATCGTCCTCTTAAACCCATGTTCGACCCCTGTCTCCTACAGTCGTAAGCCGATGTACGCTCCCAAGAGAGTCACCCTCTGCAGCAAACAACTGTCAATGCATTTTTAGTTGAAGCTGATTGGCTTCTATACTGAACAATGATAGAAATAAGTCTACTGTATTATTATAATATCCTTTGGATTTACTTGTTTTTGACATTATTATCGTCAGCATTAAATTCTCTTTGTGCATACTGTAGATCCCGTAAACGAAAGCAGGCACATGATAATGTCTGCCATCTTTACGAATTATTGTCATTCGTATTCGTGATGTTGGAAAAAGTTTGTCTTCTGGACGTTTTACATAAACTTTGTCTAATAGAAATGAGATAAAAGGTAAAACCGAAAATGTTCTTAATGCATCAAATGAATGGGAATCAATTTAAAATATTTTGTTATTATGCTGTGTTGTAATGTCAAATCTTGTTATTTAAACCACACAAACCAAGAAACTGGGTGAAAGTAGGAATAAAATGAAAAGATTTTAATATCACAAACTTTAATTAACTTGTAAAATATTTTGCACTGGCTTGATTGTTTAAAACTCTTTCGAAGTTGTAATAAGAAAATTTTGAACAAATTAAGGGTTACAAACCGAGAAGCTTTGTGGGCGCTAAACAAAAATACAGGACAATAAATTGTGAAATTTCTCTCTCTCTTCCGTAAGGTTACATAATTTTGTAAGAAGGCAATAAATTATGATATGTCTGGGAAGCAAACAAAAAGGAGAAGACCTAAACATAGCAGTGGGTGGAACAAGGCTACAAAGCATGAATAAATATAGTAATAATTACATTTTAATCAAACAGATTGAAAGCGAATTCCCGCTTATTTAGAAAAAATAATTAACACTAAATATAAACTTCTTTAGTAACCTTTTTCAAGCATCTATAATTACAAAAAAATAGGCTACAGTTAAACCCAGATGAGCCCAAAATAGATCGCTAAGGCACAATGGGATCGGAAAAATCAAATGTATTTGTATAACAAAAATAATGGGTCGTTACTCTAAATCTGAGCTCAACCTTTAAACGTCGGATGAACATAAGAACTATCACGTTTTGAAATTACCGTTAATGCTCACGACTTTTTCCTCTTCTTTAAAAATATATATCATATTATTATTACGCAAAATGCTTTTAGCTTTCTTGAGTAATCTAGCGTGTGGTATTAATAAGCCCGGATTACCTAAACATAACATTATGCCTTGTTTTCTCGAAAAGTTAGATAGAAATGTATGCATAGCAGAAGTACTCACATTTCACGAGCTATTTTTAAGCCCGCATGTAACAGGGGGTGAGCTTATTTCCATCAGCCGGGCATAGTTCAGTTTTGATCCTACCTTTCAACAATCCAAATAAAAGTTCGTAAAAGATTGCTTATCTATTAAAGCTGATCAAACTGAAATTAGAGTGTCATAAATGAGAAAATTATCAGTCCAGTCCACTTCACACAATGTAAAAGGTACACACGAAAAATAAAAAAACAGCCGACCAGACATTTAAGGTATGACTCGGAGAATTTACGCGATCAATAATGACAACGCAAAAACGATGCCCTTATTAATACCGCAGAACAAAAGGCAGTAGGGTAGATATAGGTACACAATAGATTGATTGATACAGAAGGTCGGCTCCATACAACGAGTGAAAACATACGCACACATAGACACGCTTCATGTACAGCGAGTGCAGGCGCACTCGCGACTGGCATTTATTTGAGATCGCCGTACGTACGCGTCTATGTGTGGGTGCACCTATTTTCGCACGTTTGACCTTTTGTTATCTAATCTATTTTGTGGTAGATATAAGAATAATAACGTATAGATCGGCTGTTTTGGTCCATTGATTGCCTTTGCCTTTGTTGGTGGAAGCGGTACCTCTGCCGCTATTGAAATTCAAATTTCAAGCTCGCGCCGCTGTTGGATATTTGTTACTTTGAATTATAGTAGTTTGGTGTGTTTGTTACACCGTTTGTTATTTTCGAAGCCGGTGTCAAATTTTCAATAAATACTAAGCTATGCTCAAACGAAGCTGACTTGAATAGGTCTTGATATTAAAACCAAAAAATCGTAGAACACATAACATCATGCCAAGGAACTACTTACATAAAAAATCCTTGCCGTACCGTCCCGCCAGCGGGCGCAGGCCCTAACACCACCTTCCAGGGTTGCGAGATTTGTTCGAAAGGATACCGTGGTGGCCCTGGCAAATGGGCAACTGAAGGAACTCGGGTGGGAGTAAAAGTCTGACACGCTCCTTCCCGCTTCGCCCAGAGCAGGAGAATTCATTTGGTGATTTTTGTCAACGTCAATGTCAACGGGACGTCATCGTCAACGAGAAATTAGATTAATCGAACTGAGCGTGATGTTGATGGCGGCGTACTGAGGACTTTAGGCCTTAGTAAATGTATGTATCGCTACTTCATCGCCGTCATCTTGTTCTCTTTAAGGACTCGTTGACGTGATGGTGAACATACGGCCGACACATAAAATAGACCTAAAACATAATTATTATTTTCCATACAACACCGGGTATAAAATAATAATAAGACTTAGAATTCATCTACAGGAGGGAAGATTGCTACCCAATTATGCGCGAGCTATCTATGTGTAGTAAAATTATTTACTGATACCGTTTTGCTTCTATTCTATTTCGTTTCTATGACAAGCAAAGACGATATCGACCACTCTGCGAATGCCTCAAGAGAATTGTAAAAACAATTATGAATATTAAAAAATAAATAAGGAACTGACATCCGGCTAGACAGGAAGCCGATCCCAACATAGTTGGGAAAAGGCTAGGCAGATGATGATGAATAAATAAAGAACTGACAAAAATCTTCATTGAAACAGTGGAGATTAATATAGATCTTGTTGATGTTAGTACGGGTACATTTCGTTTCGATAACAATATATAAATTTGATTTGATTTTATAGGTAGCCAGATCGTCTCCACAGGACGGAACTATTAAGCAGACTGTTACTTCTTTATAAGATGTTATCATTTTTATAGTCTACTAGTGATCGCCCACTGGTCGAAATTCGACCGTACTTCATTATATTTCACATTCAGTAACACTATAGACAAATAATATTAAAGAAAAATATTCTCGATATGATCATAAATTTGAAAAATGAAAAGAAATCATATCGGTTATATATCTATAAAATTAATTTATTAGCTATGGTTATACTTGTTATTTAGTAAGACTATAGACACAAAATATTAAAGACAGATTGTTTGACAGATTCGCGATTGGACCATCAACAAAAGAATATCTATGCATGTGTGTATTAATAAATACACGGTAATGAATAGTAGTGTGTGTAACGTGTTTTTTATTAAAAATAATGTATTTTACGCATAATTAAAAAAAATATTATCATTCATCACTTCTTCTCTGTATAAACTATAAGTGTGCGAAAGGAGAAACCCGTTTTTGGGTCTAACCGTTACACGGATCAAATATGTACTAAAAAAGTCGTCTATTTTTCTTAACTATCCCAGTTAAATGTTAGCCTGATTTAATTTGGCCAAGTGTAGAAAATAAGTAGCATTTTTTTTTTTAGTTTTTAACATCCCTTGTAAGCGATTGCAACACTTATTTTCTTCTGCGTTGCTGACTTCACAAACGCTTGCGTTGTGTCAATAGAGGGTACCCTAAGAATTTAATTGATTTAGTGGAAATCGATACTATTCCAAATAATTAAATAATTCTCCATTGTTTCAGTAGAATTGTTTTTACCTACGTATTAAAATCGATAAAATCGATTGCATCACAAATTGCACCATGAATTGCACTAGTAAACGTCAATGTTTGTTTATTGTCATAGTTCTAGTGTCATGTCATTAAATGTGTTTTCGTGTATTTCTCGGGATTTTTTTGTTTTATAAGACCTCTACTAGAATACTGGACTCCGAAATTGTTTGCCTTCTGAATAACCCTCGCTTGAATATTGGACAATGTACCCTGCCACCCTTACTGACCTTTGCTGGAAATCCGGATCAGTATATTATACATTAGACTTAATGTGAATCTTAAGAGGACGAATAAAATCCAGACATATTAGTAAAAAGATGTACTTTGTTTATATTTTAGTCGACAGCTCTCTACGTGGAAGGGATGCTATTGTCCAATATTATTGCACCTGCATTGTTGGCAAAAGAACGGTTGGTTGTTGTGCCCACACCATGAGCATAATATGGTATAGAATCCTGTTGATTCCGTATTTAAGTTGAATAATATCACTTCACTGGCTCATCACCACATCAAGCGCGACCGTGCAAACCTGCTTATCCGCCTCTGTTTCCCGCCATTGCTACTGACTGACAGATGACATTAGTGACAGCAGTTGCATCCGCTTGTGTGCATGAGATAGTGTTTACGTATCTATGGAATAGATACACTACATCCCTTTCTTATTTTAATTTTATTTGTTCGATTCAAACACGTCATCAGATAATTATGTAAAATCAAAATTATAAACATGTTCATCCTAACTATACATATGTATATGCAATCGAATACCAATTATTTTTTAAGTGAACTCACTCCTCACAACGCAAGCCATGCCATCATTTTGTCTCATGATCTTGTTGGACAAGGACTTTTAATTTAATCTCATCTTTTGTCCAGTGTCCTTGCTCCTAACATTCACAACCCTTTCATTGGCCTGGTCTGCTTGGTGCGGAATAGTATTCAATCCATTCCTTTCTACCTAAGTCGTATCACTAGCATGACTCCCAAATCTTTAACTATTCTCTTCCTATATCCGATTCCCTTTCATTTAAAAGTTTTTTTTAGATTTTCAAAATTTTTCGCATCTCAATTGTTTACCTAACATTTCTATGATTTGTTATTCTATAATGGTTTCAATTTACGTTTAACTGATGGTTTAACTTTGTGTTATTAGTACTTTACGAACGCTTTTGTTTGTTTTCGATCATTTTTCCCGAAGGTTTTTTCATATGCTGATGCTGCTGCCACATTCAATAATGTATATATTAAATGTTTTGTGTTTCTCCTTCAATATATATTTGATAATCATTCTAGGAGGTGACAAAGCCATCTTAGTAATTAAAACAGGCACGTGCCCACATAAAAAGACCCATGGAAATATTATCAGCCTATAACATCCCCCTTAAGGTATTATTACAAACGTATTATCCGCGAGGAACATGAAATCATGTTTAAGTGAAATAACTTTACGGGTTGTAAGCCATCACGCGGAAACAGTACGGCCCGGTGGATGCCCATGTCTGCGAAGTATCTGCTCCAGGCCACGACGGCCCCCGACGATACTTTCCTTAACCGCTTTGATCTTCGATATATATGTACTACGCACTAGATTTCGCGATCGGAACACTCGCTCTGTTCGACTGAACTGTACTCTGTAAGCGATCTAGCGCTGAATGTTTTAATAGTTTGCTTAGACGACGTAACTAATGTTTTAACGCTGCAGCGAACTTAAGTTTTAATTCTTTCTAAAATGGAGCAAGAATTTTGCTTACGATAGCTTCTCTATCCATTATAACTCTATGGCTTTGATACATCCTAATACATGGAGTGTTACATTTGGTTTCCTCACGATGTTTTCCTTCACCTTTTGATACATCCAGTTTAATGGAGTGTTACATATGGTTTCCTCACGATGTTTTCCTTCACCTTTTGATACATCCAGTTTAATGGAGTGTTACATCTGGTTTCTTCATGATGTTTTCCTTCACCATTTTGCTACGTCCAATTTAATGGATGTCAAATGCGTCCAATTTAATGGATGCCCATTGCGTCCAATTTAATGGATGCCCTTTGCGTCCAATTTAATGGATGCCCATCGCGTCCAATTTAATGGATGCCCATCGCGTCCAATTTAATGGATGCCCTTTGCGTCCAATTTAATGGATGCCCATCGCGTCCAATTTAATGGATGCCCATCGCGTCCAATTTAATGGATGCCCGTTGCGTCCAATTTAATGGATGCCCATTGCGTCCAATTTAATGGATGCCCATTGCGTCCAATTTAATGGATGCCCTTTGCGTCCAATTTAATGGATGCCTATCTACCATGCGTAAACAGTGCATGCTGGTGTAGATGTCACATGTCTTCGAAGTGTTGGTTCTCCGACATGCCGGTTTCCTCACAGTGTTTTCCTTCACCGTTGTGGTTGTTGCATCCAATTTAATGGAAGCCCATCTACCACGCGAAAACAGTGCGTGCTGGTGTAGATGTCACACGTCTTCGAAGTGTTGGTTCTCCAACATGCCGGTTTCCTCACAGTGTTTTCCTTCACCGTTGATGAACAGTGGTGATGAGTGAAAATACACAAAATGCCTGCCTGGTTTCGAACCCACGACCTTAGTCGGGCTAGACCACCACCACTGCTGTGCTGAAATGAAATATTATATTGTTATCACGGTGAGTGAACTGTTTCCGTCGCAATAAACCAAAGGTTGTAGTTATGTAGTTGATATTAAATCACACAAAACACTGACTTCAAATAACTTGTTCTGCAACAACAATAATGTTTTGTTTTTCCTTAACACAGCTTCCAATCCACACCGTACTGAGTGAATTTGTGCGTTTTCATTATATTCTATTCTTTTAGTTCTGTCATTCTTGTTGCATTTTTACAGTGTATAAATATTTTTCTTTCTCTCTTTCCATTTTCAATTACCAACCATATCTAGTTGAATAATCAAATTCAATTAATTTACATGTATTTCTACATAACCAACTATTCCCTTGAAGATGATATCAGTCTAACCTCTTGACTACGCTGGAGTTAAAAATGCATTTATTAATAATGTTTACAGGTAAACCTGTTGGTGAACGGCCAGCTAAATACTTATGCACTTCGTCACCGTATCCGGCAACAGTGACACAGACTACTTTTATTTTCTTTCTTGAGCTCTCTGATGACTATCAAAACCTAAGGTCCCAACAGTCGCAATGGAATTTGACCTTTATCTTGAAGGTCTAACATCAAGTTACTTACGTGTCCTTAACTTGCTAATTATCTGAGATTCTGAATCCAAATATTGATACAGAAACTTCTAAATTACTCAGTTGATTATAACCAAAAGTACTAGCTAGTTGATTATAATTAAAAGTATTTCCCATGTTTTTAAAAACTAGTTAGGTACTATATAAAATAACTATGTAATAACAACTTTGTCCAGCACAAAGAATGACTTGGTAATAATGTTTACATGCAGCAGTACTCTTGTGATAAAGTAACGATTCATTCTTCCTTTCTTTCAGTTTATTTTTAACTAAAAATGTCTAATAGAACAATAACTGATATTCATATTTCAAACCATTGCATGCCTCACACGGCGCAGCAGTGCAAACGCACACCAAAACATCTCAATAACAACTCAGCAACCACCGTCTCACAATAAAGATCTTTGACTGATATAGAAGAGATAATGAGTCAATGCAAATAAAAAATAATAATATTCAGAAATGCAAAGGCATTTTAGAATTGAAGTAAATTTAGTAGTATAGTATCATTACTTTTTACAATTTCAATATTAGATACTTACTTACTCACTTCACAGCATTTTCAGTGGGTAGTTCAAGAACTTTATTCAGCCAAAAGGCTTTTTTGCTTCTAAATTGTTTGTGTAAAATAATCAAGTTATTTATTGTGATTTACTTAGAAACTGATTTATTAATCAAAAATCACATTTCATAATCACATCATTATCCAGGTACTGTAACCAACTTACCTAATAGGTATATCAACTGTGCCATTGTAAATACATATGTCTAAAAACAGAAGTCATAATATGAAATGTTACCTCACAATTTTAACTATGGATATTAACTAAGACATTGAGATTAGTTCAGTAAGCAATCTTCCAACAATAGATGCTGAGTCCTAATGTGACAAACAGTACCAAAGATAGTGCTGATCTTATAATAAAGGAATCAACATTTTTATCCACTGTAACAGTTGTACTATACCTTACAGTGACCAGTATTTACCTGTACCTTTTAAATGTACCTTACAGAGACCACTTATTATTATGCTAAAATTATAATCTCATTATTCAACATCATGCCTATACTCACCGGACGACCAGATAGAGATATAAAAGAATTGTAGAATAAACTAACCTCAGCCAGTCCTGCCCACATCCATGTATAGGGAGCGGGTCCACAGCCATGAACCATGTACAATGCTAGACTATGGCCGACGTCACCCTCTTTTTTCGGAAGGAGAAAATCCCACTAAACTTGAGTCACCCGGGTATCGAACCCAGGACTCTCCAGGTCAGCAGTAGCGCTTGCAACCACTAGACCACAAATATTAGATTCTAGCTTTTCCAGCGGCTTCGCCTGCATATTACACATACTAACCGTCCTCTTGAATAACTCTATCTTTTGATGCAAACCGCATCAAAATCCATTGAGCAGTTCAAGAGATACAAGCATACTAACATGGGAAGCAACCCTGTTTTGTGCTATGTAAAGATTATTAAGATTATGAAATCTTCACACTAACATTTATGTAATTTATTTTTGAATAGGTACTGCCATATTTAGATGATATAAGTACTCTATCATAAAATGGAATTTCTTCCTTGGTCTTATTATATTAGATTCTTGCTGAAACATAATTGATTTACCAACTAACATAGATATTTATCATAAGGTATTATGTTATGCTAATTAATTATTGCAATGGGTGTCATACACCAATCATAAAACAGCAGTTTGTTGTTATTGACTTTAAATATGTCCACTTTGCGCTCATTTTATATCATAGTACAAACTTATTATTTTAATTTGTTAGTACTAGTATTTGACTATGGTAACAAATACAAATCCTTAGCCTTTTTCTTAGTCTGTTGACTTAATCTGAATTATAATACTTACCGTAAAGTCAGCTACACTTTAAGAGTTATCACTTATCAGTTGTGTCCATTAGTACTTGGTGTGTGCAGGACATAACATTAAGTGACATATCCTCTGTGTAACAACTCTACACCATGAGACTTTCTAGTACAATTTGGTACCTAATTCTGCTTCTCTTAGTTTTTTTTTTTTTTGAGTAGTCCATTTTTTTTTTGCAAGTTCAGCAATACCTAATCCAAATCACAGCTTGTACTGCAGCTAACATATGTCCAATATCATTAACTTATGGATACGTATTCTGTTTCCGGTAAGTAAATAATTAAGTAGGTATTCTTATTTTAATAAATAGGTTTACATTACATACCACAGTCAGAGTTAAAAGAATTATAATTGTTATAGCTGTACATTTCATTCCTGTAAATCACAAGGTAGGAATATAGATAAAATGTTTTTACTATGTCCCAGCCCGCTGATAACAGCACAATAAACAATAATGCAAGAGTGAATTAAAACATTACCGTTCTGTTTTCAAGTAGTCTGTTAGCACTCATATTAACTTAATGACTGTGTTTTGGATTATTTCATACAATTTATATTAGGTGTACTAGTCATATTGTGATGGTCAAACCCGATGCAACATAGAATTTATGACATCTCTGATTCTCCTTCAATCATGATTTGATTAACCTAAACACCGGCAGAATCCTCAATTCTGCTGGAAATACTTTGTCACTAGATGCAAAAATTAACAACTTACATTGTGAGGTAGGCATCAGAAGAAACCTGTGTTTTTAGGGTTCCGTTGCCAAATGGCAAAAAACGGAACCCTTATAGATTCGTCATGTCTGTCTGTCTGTCTGTCTGTCTGTCTGTCTGTCTGTCTGTCTGTCCGTCCGTATGTCACAGCCATTTTATTCCGAAACTATAAGAGCTATGCTGTTGAAACTTGGTAAGTAGGTGTATTCTGTGAACCGCATTAAGATTTTCACACTAAAATAGAAAAAAAACAATAAATTTTGGGGTTCCCCATACATAGAACTGAAACTCAAAAATGTTTTTTTTCATCAAACCCATACGTGTGGGGTATCTATGAATAGGTCTTCAAAAATGGTAATGAGGTTTCTATTATCATTTTTTTCTAAACTGAATAGTTTGCGCGAGAGACACTTACAAAGTGGTAAAATGTGTGTCCCCCCCCCCCCCGTAACTTCTAAAATAAGAGAATGACAAAACTAAAAAAAATATATGATGTACATTACCATGTAAACTACCAACGAAAATTGGTTTGAACGAAATCGAGTGAGTAGTTTTTTTTTAAAACGTCATAAATCGTAAACCGCAATTTACCTTACATTCAATCAAATGAAATATAAAAATTAAAAAATATATATATTTTTAAACCGAAAATACCTACAGGTTTGTACGGAACCCTCGGTGCGCGAGTCCGACTCGCACTTGGCCGGTTTTTTTTTTAAATTGACTTGGTCAGCCGCACACGTATGTGTGATCAGATTTTTTCAAAAAATTGTTTATTTTTCTGACCTTTATCCTCGTCGCCATTTGTAGAATCCTGTTGATTCCGTATTTAAGTTGAATAATATCACTTCACTGGCTCATCACCACATCAAGCGCGACCGTGCAAACCTGCTTATCCGCCTCTGTTTCCCGCCATTGCTACTGACTGACAGATGACATTAGTGACAGCAGTTGCATCCGCTTGTGTGCATGAGATAGTGTTTACGTATCTATGGAATAGATACACTACATATGGTATCTTGGTTGGGCAAGGCACCAGGGCAGTCAATTGCCTCCTGCACAATTTTTGGACACTGTTTTATTATACTATGATAATCCTAACGAAGAATGTGATGAATAAAAACCATTTATCACATTGATGTGTTTTATTTTTATTTAAATAAATTATTACATCTGAGATTAATCTGATTATGCGTGAAATCTCCTAGTAGAAACAATATTAACAAATGCAAGCCATTTGTGATGTAAGTGGGCCTTTTCTAATAAACGTAGTAAGATTAATCGGGTAAATGTGAAAGCGCATTTTATGTACCAAAAATCTCATTGGTATAGGCTGCAGGAGCTGCAGCACAATCCATGTGCATTCCACATTTACGTGTGAAACAAACCCTTAAAAAATGTTTTTGAAATATCCTCAAATGTAGATAAACATAGTCTCATTTTACCAATTTGGCTATTTTCAGAGGATCTGAAAATTGTGCGAGTGAAACCTTTCTAAATATTCTAATTTAAGGTCAAATTCCAGCCTTGTAACGCCAAGCCCAAGTTTGGGTTTCTCCTTTCATACTCTTCCGTCCGCTCAATTTTCGTAAAAAGGGATCCAAAGTTTTCGCTTCACGTATTAATATATAGATACACGTTAAGAAAATGTAGACTCGACGTTGTCACTCAGCTTAACCACGCCCCTTGAGCAATTACAATTACAATTATAATGAACAATTAGATCATAGTAAATTGATAGAAACACGCGTCTTTACTGTATGAAGGGCTTTCTCCAATTGGTCAACGTGAACACGACTTTCTAATTTACTCTGATATAATTGGTCTAGGGGCCTGGCTCAGCTGAGTGACAACAATGAGACACTATTTTCTGAACTCGAATATACTATAGTTTATTTATCTAGAATAACCCTACTAATATTATAAATGCGAAAGTTTGTATGTATGGATGTGTGGATGTGTGGATGTGTGGATGTTTGTTACTCTTTCACGCAAAAACTACTGAATGGATTTGGATGAAATTTGGAACACAGTTAGTTTATAATCTGGATTAACACATAGGCTACTTTTTATCCTGGTAGTACGTTTCCGCGGGATATTTTCCAACCTCCACGCGGGCGAATCCGCTGACAAAAGCTAGTATTATTATATACTAGCTTTTGCCAGTGGCTAGGGGTTAAATTATTTAGGCGGCTCCAGGTTATAAACTAACTGTGTTCCAAACTTCATCCAAATCCGTTCGGAATTTTTGCTTGAAAGAGTAACAAACATCCACACATCCATACATCTATAGGTACATACAAACTTTCGCATTTATAATATTTAGTAGGAAGTAGGATGTGTATAGATAAAATTTGTGAGATTGTATGTATGGAATAAACTTCAGAACAACCAGAACTACTAAGGGAACTGCTTTCTAAGCCGGGTAACGAAGATACGTGCCCATAGCAAAATAGTTCAATACTTGGGAAAGAATTCTGCTTCCGATTAATTAACTTTTTCGGACGTGCAAAAAACACATAGGTAGTAAGGACAAACGTCAAATCGAGTTATATTTATTCTTAGTTCGGGCCTCAAAGTAAGCTTACTTATGTCCGTATGTGATAAAGAGTAAGAAATGCGTTTTCTTAATTTCGGCCAAATCTACGTATTTCGTGCTTAGAGTAGATCACCTCATCCGATTCCTAAGATTCGTTTTCGGATTTTCATGTTTTGAGGTGGACGGATGACCTTGTGAAGGCCGTTGGAATCCGTTGGGTGCGGAAAGCACAAAACCGGTCGAAGTGGCGGTGCTTGGGGGAGACCAACAGTGGACGTCTTTCGCTAAAATGATGACGATGAGTGGTCAAAAGAAGAGTTAATGGGCGAATTTGGGGAAGGCGTTTAGCCTTTGAACAAAAGTTACAACATCAACAGCTATAGTGACGGTATTGACGAGTGTCATAGGATATTTTTTGTTTTAACAGGATTTTTAACAGGAACAAGCCGAGAGCAGTAACTAGTTTATGTAATTAAAATGTCAGATCGTTAAACCAACAATTATTCGGTAAAGGTTTTTACTTCTACTACTCTCGATGTTGAAAGGATTCTTCTTGAAAGTCGTTTCCTTTAGTAAGAATATTGTTATTGCCCAATAACATAGCGATAACTGGAGAAACTTCTAGGAAATAGGCTTGAATGAAAACGAATGGAAAGGCTTTGGCAAAGTATCAAGAGTATACGAAATATATATTGAATTATTTATTATCGAGGAAGCAGAGATCTAGAAATATAGGAATTAATTTCTTTTTCTAATGAATTCAGCCGAAAATATGATTGGTAAGCATTTTTTTTATATGAAAATTATAATTTCAATGTAATATCTTCCAATACAAGCCATTAAACTGCATCCCTCACAATGTTTTTCTTCATTGCATGTGATATTAAACATTAACATAAAAGTTATAGAGTTGATAGGATTTATGAAATGTGAGATAACAGCGTAACTTAGGAGAGCCACATAGGTCTCGTTAGCTCGTAAGTCGTTGAGTTCTCTCAAATAGGGTTGAGGTACACGATGATTGATCTATGCATGCCTTCTGTTCAAACAGGTCAGCTCAAAACTGCAAAAGCTTTCTTCAATAGCACCTTCTAGAGGCTGAGATGGCTCAGCATTGTAAAACACACATAAAAAAAAATAGTGTTTGGAGTCTAATTCCTCTGATTCCTCAGAATTTGCTTAAGCATTTCTTCTCAGGGATCAATCAGCTAAGAAATTCCCGGTCATCTGGTTTTAAAATATTGGCCAAACAAATATTGACTGTAAGACTTACATAAATCCTCGCGCACATGTGGGAGTGGCGCGAGGAGGTGAAACGCCGTGGCGAAACTCCGCTGCCGCGACAAATCGCGGCTCGGCGGACAGAGCTCCGGTGTGATATCATGGCGACATGGCGGGTACGATTGTCGCAACCCAGCGCAGGGCACGCCACAATTGCGGCGGTAAGTCCCCTCTTTGAGGAGTGGATAGAGAGGCGTTACGGCGTCCTCACCTTCCGCCTGACGCAGGTTCTCACCGGGCATGGGTGCTTCGGTGGGTTTCTGTTCAGGATAAAGCGGGAGGATACGCCCGGGTGTTTCCATTGCGAGGATCGTCTGGAGGACACGGTGGAGCATACGGTGGAGGTGTGCCCTGCCTGGGCGGAGCACCGCCGTGTCCTTGTGGAGGCGATCGGCGGCGGTGACCTCTCGCGTCCGGCCCTGGTGCAAGCCATGGTACGGAGCGAGAGGGAATGGGAAGCCGTCACCTCCTTCTGCGAAGCAGTAATGCTCGCGAAGGAGGAGGCGGGGCGCGAGAGGGAGTGGCAGTCTCTGCGCCCTCACGTCCCTAAGTCGCCGCAGGAGGAGACGCCCCGGACGTCGGGAGTCCATAGCGGACTCCCGGCCACCGTAGGCGCGAGCTTGCGGGTGGCGAGCAATGGGTAGCTCGCCGCCCGGTAAGGACCAAGCTCGGGTCGTCGGCGCGCAGTGTTCCACGCGCGCCTCAAAGAGATGTCAGCAGCAGTGTAGGGGTCTACTAGGACCGATGCCTGCCGGGGTCGCGTGATTGTTCGAAAGAGATACCGTGACCCTGGCACATAGGCAACAGATGGAACACGGGTGGGTTTTAGTCAGTAAAAGTCTGACACGCCCTCCCGCTCCACCGAGAGCGGGAGAAGTCATTTGACGATTTCCCATCCTGAAAAAAAAAAGGCTTACATAAATAAACATTTCATTTTCATTTCTTTTCACCGGTAATTTAAATGAAGGGACATAAATTGTTTAACAAATTGACTACAAACATACATTTTCGCAATCTCAAATCACTACTGTCACTCTAGTAGTATGATATTGCAACGCTCAATGGCGTGTGTCAACTTAATAAACACTGAACGTAATCTGCCACGTTTGATACGTAAAACATTTTTTACAGAACTGTTCCATATTAAGTATTTTGATCGAAAGATAATACAGTCTACAATCCAAATCTATCTTCCATTTTGATCCTGGAACGTCCCTTGTTAAAACGTGTACTTTAAAATTTAGTTTGGTTTACCTCGGAGATAATACTACAATATAGCTTGCCCTTTCCAAAATGAAGGGTATCCATGAATTTCTAAATTATTATTAAAAGGGCATTGTTTATATTTCATCCACAGACTAGTCCTATTAATCATAGGCCTCTATAAAATTGAGTTAGAAAATATACAATAAACACATGAACACTTGGAGGTTATTGAAATTATTACGCTATCTTTATGCAAATATTTAGGGAATAGTCGTTATTTAGTAGTCTTATGTGTATAATCGAATATGAGTCATATTAGTAACTACAAAGGCTTACATAAAATAAATATAATGTTATAAGTTGAATAAATTATTTGGAGTGCAGATGTTATAACCTATATGATCTCAGGTTCGCAATCTCCTTTTTCTTTATTTATTTATGGGTTTTGGTAAATTTTATCACTAATTCGCGAATACTAATAATGATAAGTGATTAAAGATCAAAATTCTGCTGTTTTATATATGATATTTATCAAAACAAATAGGTAAATAAAACATTTTTTGCACCTCTCAGATGTTTTAAATGTTTGGCCAGGCTAGAATGAAAAAGCGTAAGTCATTTTATTTTCAACCAAGTCTTAGTGTGTTCTAGATATTTGCTTTCTAATGTCAAATTACAGGAACAAAAGAACCCCGAAAAAAAAAGGAAAACTGTAGCAGTTGTAACATTCAACTTATGAGGAGAAAATTAAAATCTGAAGCAAGTCGTGCTAAAAAACTTTTAATAAAACCTCCGGGTTCTTTCAAAATTTAAGTTGTTCAACATTAAAATGTTGAAGAGATTATTACTTGTTTTGAACCTTTAATATTTTTCTTGTACGATCAATAAAAAAAGCTTTCGTTTTAGCAGGGACGATACGAATCAGGAGAAATCGAGAATGTATGGTAACAAAAGAAATGAAAGGTTTACTTTAAGAATTTGTTTTAAGACACTTATATACATCAGTAATTAGTTGTACAATATTTTAAAACTAGAAGAAGAACACTATCTCATTTCTTGGCCACTAAGGGAGTTACTAGAGAATGGGCAGCGTTCTCTATGCATTTTACCACCACACTGCGATCGCTAACCTACCTGCCAAACCTGGCTATCATGGCAAACCCCCCCAAATTAGGAGCCCTATGTCAAGCAATGGACGACTTTCGGCTATAATGACAATGAAGATGAAACTCGAGGATGGACTTGATGTTTCTCAATAGTTAATATTTTATGATTTTCTGTTTGTACGTACATTATTTCTATTTTTTACCTTAGTCTTCCCAATTTTGTGAAGAATAGAATTTACGATTAGCAACTTTTTTCTTTAGGCCATTTTTTAAATACCTCTGGTGCTCCCTGAGCATTCAGAATCACTCCTTACTTTGGTGACCGGCTAATCATTGACATGAACTTTTTTCGTATCAAAAGACACAAAAAAAATAGTTTTACTCTAGAAAATGTTTTTTATTGAATAAAGTGGGTTTTATTTTAAATCTGATTTTGTCGAGTAGAAACTGGTCTAATACATAATCAGCTGAGACAAAGGGCTCCTCTTTGTGAGAGGGAATAGACAGTATTCCACCACGCGGGGACAGTGTGGGTTGGAAGATGTTGCATGTCTCCGACTTATTGGTTCTAGGACATGACTGTTTGGCATTTTTGACCGTTTTGAGAGCAGTGGTGATCAAATAAATTTAACAAAGTAAAGCGATGTATTATAATCGAATCAAATTATTTTATTTCACGTCATGGTATAGGGTGACAAATGGGAAGTTGCTTAAAGTAATTACTTATAATTTTGAGAAGAGTGCAGCGAAAAAAAAAACATAATAAATCAGTGACGTAGTCATTTTTATTTGAATGAGATTTAATTGAACATTTTCAACAGACACATATTAAGTTTAAAAAAATTACAAAACCTCGCTAGGGAATAACTATTGATGATAAATATTTTCGAACTGATTTCCGTCTGAATTTGCACAATAATCAAGCCGTTTTTGGAAACTATGAAAAAACTTATTCAATTTTAAATAAAGAACTACTCTTCTATTCCTTTTCTAATAGCATCTCTCAAATTATTTACCTCTAGAATAAAAACTCTCGGTGAGATACACTTTTTCTTCATTCGTCAGGTCACTCATTATATGTATTACATTTTATGGCATCTTAGTAGGAATTGACAACATTCTAGAATGTATCTACGTGGACCCAGCCTTATACAATATGGTAAAGGGGGATAGAGACGCATATACTTTTGGCAACTTCTCATTTCTCACCCTGTACATGAGCACTTATGAAAAGTCAGAAGCTAGGTATAAAAGAGCTAGTAAGAAAGTTTTCTGTTACCCTTTTAAAAATTATTGGCTTTTAAAGTGTTTTCAAATGACAATGTTAACAGGTATGGGTGGACAGTGTCAGACTGTCAACAAGTACCAGGTACTTAGTAAAATAGAAAATGGTCAAAACATCTACAGTCTGCAAAGGCTACAATTTTCTCACATTCATAAAATATACAACCACTACATGTAAAATAGATAAATAAAATGTATAAGCCCATTTAAACCAAATTACATGATTGCCATGACAATGACAAATAAAGAGTTGAATTAGAATTGGAGCAAATGCTTCTGTTGAAAAGTTTGTTTTTTACACAAAACTGTTACATAAAAGTGTAATTCCTATACCAAACCAGATAAAGAGAAACCTTTAAAAGTGCGACAATCTTGACGCACTCTCCCATCGGAATTCCGTTCAAGCCATAAGGAAAAAGCGTCTAAAATTACTCTTTCCGAACTAAATCTTTTATGTAAATTTCTATTGCTTTTCACACCAAAATCTTTCCCTAGAGATAGCTAAGATACCTTTAGTTACGTTAGAGTTTTTCGCCAAACATTAATCCAGTTTTTATTACAATTCGTAGACCTATCAACGGCAGAAGATTAAATTGCTTGTGTGACGACTAGCAAGTTTATTGGCCAATAAATTTCGGCGCAGATATTTTATTAAGAGCGCAAATATTGAAGAGATTACCTTGTAGGTTGTAAACATAAATTGGTTTGAAAAAGAAGTTTTTTTTCTAATAGAATCTTCATAAATCTGGTTGTGACACTTGTTTTGTTTGTGACGCGATTATATTTGAAGATCAAAGCCGTCATTTAAAGAAGTTCGTTATTATTTTATCGCTTTTTTTTATTTCTTTTGAAACAAAATTCTGAGTTTCTGAAACAGTGTTTATGTTCTTTACTGTCATGTTAGCTTTTATAAGACCATTATAGAAACATGACAATAAATAATTTATTTTTACTTAGAGTTAACATTATCGCGTTCTTCTTCTTAGTGTGTCAATAGCAATCAAAATATAGTGAGCTCAGAATGTGGCTACGAGTTTGGCGCTTTCTATCAACTCCTGTAGGGACTAAACAGCAGAACACTTACCTATTACTGACATAATGTTATTTGTTAACGCCTGACACTTTAATGAATATACTGTCGATGCCAAATATCTATCAACGATATTTAATTAGGCGTATATGAGTGACGGTAGGTCACACAAATTTAATAGTCCGAAGAAAAACTTCTACCTGACCTATGGAAAGAATATAGCATAAGAATTCTGAACCACGGACGAACATCGGTCCACACATCTTCCTTTAAATTTATATTTAATAATTGTTTTTTAACTACGTAATAGAACGAAGTGTTACTTTTCTACTTTTATAATAATTAAATTCATAGTTTAAAGTGAAGTCCTTCGTTTTATTGAGCACCAAGCTCCAGTGTCTCGTTGTAGACATTATTTATTCAAAACTCAACTCCAATCTCTGCAAAATCTGTATTAGATACATTTAATCGGTTTTCAACAGATATCATTGACTGTTTTTAATTAATCACAGCTCAGCTCATATATCATTTTACAGCTGATTTTCCTGAACAAAGATCAGGGTTTCAAAACCTACTTGAAATAGTACGCAATATCAATCAGTGCATCTTGTAAATACAGACACTCCTTGGAAACTGCTACAGTGAATTCATTGAACTGGAGTTAATTAGCGAAATAGGGCACTATCATTGGGAACTAGATGTACTGATGCAACTACGTATCATTGACTATTTGCAATTTCCAGAAAATGTAGGTTTTGTAGTCGACCTTGAAATATAAATAGCGAGCTATTTTTTATCTTTTTTACCTGGATTATGAAGCGCAATAATTTAATAAAATATATAAATTTCTATTATATGACGAGGTCTAAAGAACTTGCTCGTCCTGCCTCGTCTGTTTGATGGTCGCAGGTGCTGTTGTACTCGACTTCGGACCAGGGTCCGGATTTCTGTCTGTCTACTTTTAACATCTTTTTAAATGTGGCTAACATCTGCTTAACTGGCAATGCTGTGTCTGCACACAGCATGGCCAATTCTGTATCACTATCTCTAAGCAAGAATAGACAAAGACTTTTCTATTCAACTAGACATCTCTTCTGCCCGACCACGGGGGGATCCATTGACTCGCGTTTCTTTAAATACAAAGACAGTAATTCTTCTTATAGCAAAGGAGAGGTAGCTAGTGATGTAGTTTAGGTACATTAAGACATTTGATTTTTAATTAAATAGGCATTCAATGGGATTACATGAACTTAGAGAGTTGAATTCTGATGATTTTGTTCTTGTAAAAATGTTTCTACTGTCAAGTGTCAAGAGTAGAGAAAAAATTGACATATAGCTTGACATTGATGACTTTCGTCGATCGAAGAATGAAAACATCTCTTCAGTTTTTACATTGCCTTGTCTCGTAAAAATGTTTCACTAATCTGTCATTTTGTCTATTCTTTCGTCGACAAAACCCGTTTGTATTGTGGAATCCTATCCGTTCTGTGGAAGGTAAACCTCACCTCCTTTTTTTTGGATGGGAAATCATCAAATGACTTCTTCTGCTCTGGGCGGAGTGGGAGGGCATGTCAGATTTTTACTGACTAAAACCTATCCGTGGTCCTTCAATTACTCATATGCCAGGGCATATGGTATCTCGTTTGAACAATGTCGCGACCTTGGCAAGAACCTCACCTCCTTTAGGTAGATTTTCTACATATAAACTCTCTTATATTTACACCCGTTAAATGTAGTAATTTTACAAAGGGTTTTTGGTCGGGGTTATCGCTAAGATCTTTATGAAAACAAATTTACTAGTTTGATCACGTTTTGAGTGAATATAAGTTAAAATGAAAAATGCACGATCGCTTTCAACCGATTCCATTGTGAATAACGATATGTCCAATTTACTCTCAAAATATCATTGACAAATAAATATGAAAATGTAATTCTACATATTGTCCAAAACCTTTTAAATTCAATAGCTTTTTGTTGAAAATTGCAAAAATGTGCAGACGTTTTGCGACAATATTATATTTGGATATATATGTATGTACTTAGGAGCATTGCACCAATTAGAACTAACTTCTACCATCACGACAAGCACCCTGATTGCGTAGCACAAGATCAATAATTGTGAAGGATAATTAATTGCTTCATGATGTTTGAAAAATTTTGCAACGTAAATAACGCAATGACTCAAAATCAATATCAAACTTATTTTTTCAAACTAGTCTGAGAGTCAGCACTTTTTGAACGTCTAAGTTACATAAGACAGTCCCCCAAAACGCCCACCCTTCACCACTTTCTAGTGCTTTAGCTGGGAAGAAGAAGTGGCGCAGCAAAGTCCCCAGCAGCACAGCTGTCTGTTAAATTAGAAGACCTTGATTCTATACAATAATAATTATGTAAGTAATGGTAATGCTGCCAGTCTCTTGGGTACATTGCCGGTCGACAGCGATGAGAGTGATTTTTTCGACGCTTTATTTTAGTTCGTTTATATATAATTTTGGTTAAGTTAATATATTATGTTGTTATTTTTTTAATTAATTATGTAAGTAATTAATATTATAAAAAAAAAACATACATTTAATTATTTGCTGTATGTCACTTAGCACACGCCAATATACCAACAAAAACATTGAAAACTAAACTCAAGCGGAAATAACGAATTAAAAACAAAATAGTAAACAGAACTTAAAAACGAAATAAAAGCCTCCAGGCATAAAGAGCGTGACCGCTTACATATACAATGATGCAAAATGTTACAAATAAAATTGTCAAAACGAAATTCATTTCTACTGTTAGTGTGCCTGTTGTATGTCTTTAATTACATCGCTGATATTTAACATCCCAAACTTATATTTACAAAGACATCATCCCAAAAATTAATATCAGCCTTAGCATTATAATTGTTGAGTAAATAACCAACAAACTCTGTGGTATCAGTCGCTCGTTTATTACAAAGTACATCAAAAAGCTAATAATATTTGACAAAGGAAGTGAATGAGATGGCTGTGTCAAAGGTGCTGTTTTGATATTTAGGTAAAGTCTTCAGAATTGTATTTTGTAACGTTGAATTTGCTTCACCCTGATATATATTGTAGAGTCGTTAAATTTTGAGGAGCGAGCCTGTGACTGGTTTCTGCAAAATGGTTTTAATTTAGACGTGTTAAGCAAAACTAATTTGATACCTGATGAAATTGAACATTCATAATTACAATTTGATGGAAACGCCATTTCGAACCATGTATTAAAACTAGGCATCTTCATTTTTGTTTATCTAGACCTTATGTCAAAGGAATAGACCGTGTATATCATTTACACTATGATTCACTTAATTTGTACATTAAGCCTTTGTGCCCCTCCTACGCATGGATTTTACAACTCAACAAAACATCAAGATTTCTTGGCTATATGTTAGTTTATTACTATGTATTGTGTACCAAACCTTTTAAAGAATAAATTCTCAAAATGATGATTAAACTCACATCACAAACAAATACGCAAAACGAATTTAATTTATTTAATGTATCATCCATAAATGAACGACTAATCACCAGCGTATCCAAGATAGGCAGCGTACGTAATGTCTGTCCTAAAAGTATTTAATAAAATATAAAAATACCCTGTTCAAATTAAATTCCTACGCAATATTTCAAGAGAAATAATTACATATTCATTTGAATGTATAATGTTTCAACCTTAAATCTGACCACTACTGCACCGTTTCCATTGATTATAGTTTGAAAAACATGACTTAATTGTAAATAAAGAATTATCGACTAAAATAGAAGTACTAAAGTGAACCTTAATTGTTTCATGGAAAATATCTATAAGGAGATCTAAAATTAGAATTTCAATGTGCAGTATTCAAAGAAAAAAAAAACAAAGCGTTAAATGACTAAGTGATACTACAATTTAGAAACCAAAGGTACTTTTTAACAGACCACAGGTGGTTGAGTGCTAACGTTCTACTTAAAAAAGTGCCTTAATGTGTTGGAATAAGGTTTATTGCTCATATGTTTATATAATCACATAGTTTCATTTAAATGAAGCTTCACCTAAGTTTCTTAATCGAAGCTACTAAATTGCTTTCTAATACTTGCTGTAGCACGTAGTTCCAAAGTCAACAAGATCAATATAACTAATGAAGGTTTTGGAACAAACTTGGTAAGGTCCCTAACATTAAATAGGAAAGTATAATTTCAAGCTTCATTCTACAACAGGTAGGCAGAGATGTTATATGAATGATAATTATGTTATATTTACGCAAAATCATCAATATCATCATCGTCATCACTTAAGCCGAAGGACGTCCACTGCGGAACCTAGGTCACCCCTGTGGTCCTCAATTCAAAAGATTTAGTGCTTGTCACATCTAGTGGATTTCTGCGTCTAACACAAGGACTTTGGTATTCCTTGTGGATCCAGCTCAATGTCTCCCGGTTCGCGGTTGTCATAAAATAAACGAGCCAAATGTCACCTGATTGTGAAGTAACGATTGCCACTTTAAGTTTAAAGATATTTATTCTCAAAAAGTCACTAACATGAGAACAATGCTTCTAGTAAATTATTCATATAAAATGTTCTTCACAGACGTTATTATAGTAATTATACACCCATCCAATACATTTAGCTTTGGGAAAGGTGGTATTTGTCATTAAATATGCAACTAATTGTGTTTTGAATACATTGAATGAGTGATTTTTTTTTATATGTGAGGGTATTTTGTTGTATAATTTAAAAAATATACCAATTTGATCATAGCGTATGGTTCCGAAAATACTATGTCTTTAACAGTATCAAATTTCTATGAAAGTTCACGAGAGAATCGGTTTTGAATCTTTATAAATTTTAAGAAACTTACTGCTCACGAATAAACACCCACATTTTACAAGTTCCTTTGAAACAGGGGATGAGCATATTGGCAATCTGAGCTGAGAATTTCGTTTTTGCGACATAAATATACAAAATCATTGCAAACAGTATTGAAAATTGCTCAATCCCCCACACTAGGCTTTGTACCAGATAATATAAAGTACACATATACAATTCAAAGCACAAACACTCAGATACAACAGTTTGTAGGTTAAACAAATGTTTGTTCCGACGTGCCAATTGAGTAGTCAAATGATGAACTGAAACTAGGGCAGAAGTAAGCTTGAGATTAGAGGCTGTGGAAATTCAAAACTTGCCGAGATCTTGGCTCTGTATATAAGGTTGCGTTTCCATTAAAACTGTGACCAGAGGAGCGGACAACCACATTTCTTCAACTGTTTTTAAGTCTCACGTGATATGGTGCGAGTTAATTGCCATCAACCCGTCACAAATCTAGACCCCAGGCTGAACTCTAAAAACAAATAATGGTAAAATCCAATTACACTTTGTTTTGAAGACGCGCTTTGCAACCACGGGACCAATGAGGCAGTCAATTGACCAATCACCGAAGACCAAGTTGATTGAAATGCACTTCTCACTGATTTTCAAATCGGTTAATTGGAAACAGTCTTGGTAGAGCGAAGAAGAGAACTGAATCAAGTATCTATACTAATATTATAAAGCTGAAGAGTTTGTTTGTTTGCTTGAACGCGGTAATCTCAAAAACTACTGGTGTGAATTGAAAAAATATTTTTGTGTTAGGTAGCCTATTTATTGAGAAAAGTTATAGGCTATATTAAATCAGGCTAGATTAAATCAAGCAGCAACGAAAAATGGACGAAAAATGACAAGCAATTCGATGCGATGGGAAGGGTCAGAGGAGCAAAAATTTGACGCGGACGAAGTCGCGGGTAGAAGCTAGTAGCATATAAAATCACACGAAGCAAAGTGATGCTTGGAGAAGCGGAATATGGTTTTACAGAATTATTTGTTTCCGCTCGAGTGTAAACACATCTATCTTCACAGCTAAACTTCGCTCATCGCCGCTCTTCCGTCTCATTGAAAACGCATCCTTATGGTCCCTTTTAAATAACTCTTGATATGAACGGCGTGTTAAGTTCAATTACGTGTCAAGTTAGGGTATGTTTGTTATTAGATTTAGCACGTCATATTAAACTGTTGTCATCTTTGGTTGCTATTGATAATATTCTGAATGAACATTACCTATTATGTGTGCTTTTGATATTTCTCATTTCATTGATGGCTACACGACTCAAATATCTCAAACATCAACATTTTGACAGAAAATATTTTTTTGAAATATAGTTATTTATTCATACTCGCATAATCAAAATACTGAGAAATACGATATACACACGATATAATATACGAATTATATTATAGCCTACGCAAGTTCTAAACCTGTTACTTGTCGGTTCTTATTTTATTATTCCTAAATTTTGGCTTGCTGGTAGAAACTAGCCATCGAATATAATAATTCGTATATGAGAACTAGCCAAATCAGACCTTAGGCTAAAATATACTATCCTAAGTTATAAGAAGAAATGATAGTTATAAATAAATTTCAGGACTGACCATTGAACTTGGCACCCATTTAGATCTCACTTCTTTTGTCCCTGAAGTCAACAACTAAGGCATATATCATAATATTGAACTTGGCTTTCATTTCACATTTATGTTTTGGGTGGGCTTAGTGTTTCAGTGTCGGAAGACATAGACTATACAAGAAATGCGTCTTTATTAAATTTAGAAAAACTAGATTTCTATTTGGATTTCACTGTCATTTAGAGAGCATAGAGGTATTTATCTATAAACCTTGCATAAAGTTAAGAGATATTAAAACGTCACAAAATCTCATAACCCCGTCAGGCCCAACGTACAACGTATTGAACAAAGTGACATGCAGTATTCCGGCCCAGACTTAAAAACAATCTTCTAAACGCCCTATGTATTTTTAATTAAACAAGAAATATCAACTTGAAAGTAGTTTTATTAAATTCCTTGCTAACTAAGAGTACCCAGACAAATACGTTTTTCTTAAAATAAACTACTTGAATGTGCTTGGACCGGAACCATGTTAGACGATATTGTACATTGGGTGTTTTAGCTCATCATGGGAAACTTAGCTTGGGCCTTACGAGGTTAAATAAGTCGTGATTTTTTTACATGTTGCCACATAGCTTGAGCTAGGATCCATGCGAAGTAAAAGGTTATGTAAGCCCATCAGTTCATTACCGATGTCAAAGTTTATCAAAGTTTCTTCGGTCGCCTCTTGTTCCTAACAGTTTTCCCCAGGAAGTTTGCTAGTCTTATAGATTGTGAGATATTTTTGTCTTGCTTCATTTTGTGATTTTATATGACTTTGAGTCTTAGATTCTTTATTCCTAGATGTTGTTTTGACGTGATTTCAAACTGTTTTATTGCGATCATAAAGAACGCGTAAAGTAAAGTTGTACGAGTTATTACTTAGGCTTTTTAGTGAAAAACAAATTCAGTGTGATCACTAATAGACGAATTGTGATCAGTCTCATCGAATTGTTCAGTTGTTTGTATACCTACTATATTTATCTTTATCTATAAATTATTCAAGCCAATTTGATGCCTAACTGTTTGACAAACAACTGACCAACGTTTAACAAATGTTCGATCAACGTGCGACACAATTTGACCAACCTTTTTCATCTTCATTCATTGTACCTTGTAAATGTTTGTATTTTTCAAGGCCAATGTATTGCCAACAGTCTTTGTAACAGTAACTCGATTTACACAATCTCTGCCTATCTCGAGAAAAATTCTATCAGATACAGTTTTCTTATAATCTTAATTCATAAAAACAACCTTCATATTTATCAAAACATCATACTGTTTATTTGAATGGCTACTTTTTCTTCGAAAAATGCTCAGATGTTTGCTTAGATATGCATACGAAAACTTTTACGAGAATTCTTTTTGTTGATAAAGTGAAGATGGGCTAAGTTCCATGTTGATTCAGAAGTCGGAAGTGAAAAAGGCCAGGAATGTATGAAACTATCTATTTATCATTTGCGCATTGCGTAAAAGTCTGTTCGGAGGTTTGGTTTACAACAGAATGCGTGATAGTATGACAAACGGTTCCGTATGAAACTAAATATTTTTTTAAAGTACCGATTTCTTCTCAAAAGTTGAGAATTAGCTCATCAGGCGAAATCGGTAATGATCTGGAACAGTTGTTTGGTTGTGGTGGTAATGGGATATGAATTGTTACAACATTTATTAAGCTTGTATGTACAATTAAGTACTCAAATAATTAAAATAAATGTGTAATTCAATAATGATAGGAAGAAATAAAATACGTTTATTTGTGGCAAACAAGACGCACAGAAAGACCAGAAGTATACAAAAATAAAAAATAAGGTGTGGGAAAACATGCACATTCACGCAAAACGGCCAACACTCAGCATAGTGCACATTTAATTGTTATTAATCATTTTTATACCAATAGTAATCAATACTGCATTATTTATTGCATTCCATATGGATAACATACATGGTATAACACAGTAAAATATCAATATGGACAAAATTTGGAGAGAGAAAGTGGCTAAGTAGAAAAAGATAGCGTACTACGTCATTATCTATGTTTTACAAATAAACTATTCTATTATATGGTACCATTTCCATGTTGTTAATCTATTAGGTTTACAAAATTTTCACAAAAGTCGTAGTTTATTATCAACTTGAAAACCAATTAAAATGTTACCTTTAACATTTTCTTAATTATTTATTATGCTATTTGATGTAGTATTATCTATTCTTATTTATCAGTATAATTACTATAATGTAATCATTGTGGTCCCACAGTCGAGTATTAAGCCTATAGCAACAAAGGTATAATCCAAATGAATTTCCTACTAATCCCAGAAAAACAAATCATCAATCAATATTCAGATAATTTAGTTTTCGTATCAAGAGCTGATTAATGTCCCAACACAATTTCCCAACATTGTTTTGTTGTTTTTATGATATCTAGCTTTTTTCTAAAATGTTGAATACTTTTACAACAAACAACTTTTTACAAAAAAAATAAATAACAACCGACTTCCTAAAAAAACACTACAAAGGGAAAAATAACTTTAATTTCGAAAGTCGGTGTCTTAGGATCTGTATTTAAGGTTTTTTCGCCATGTGTCGCCGCAAATACTTAATGCAAATTTAAGACTTATATGGTTTTCACATGGATTCCTTTGTCCGAATGGAACCAAATTAAAATTGAACTATTTGGGAAGCACCAGCTTTTAAATAAAAAAAAACAATCCTCAAAATCGGTTCACCCAGTCAAAACTTATGAGGTAACAAACATAAAATAAAAAAATACAGTCGAATTGATAACCTCCTCCTTTTTGAAGTCAGCTAAAAAGTGAAGTGTCGTTCTAGTAAAAAATAAGCCTAATAATCAGCCTACTAAGTTCCCACTGGTGGGACACAGGCCTCCTCTGTGTGAGAACAATTAGACAATCCAGCCTGTGTGCCCAACACGGGTTGGTGGATGACACATTTATTCAAACTAGTGATCGCCCATTGGTCGAAATTCGACCGAACTTCATTTGAATAGAAATATATTATTAAATGAAAAAATAACATAATAATAAATATGAAAAAATAATATGGTTATATTTGACATTCAGTAACACTATCGATAAATTGTTGACGCTGTACTACTGTGGAGAGGGTTCGCTGGCGGGATGGTGATGGCCAGGACCAGGACGTAGGTGTAATGAGTAAAGAATACTTCTTCAGGACTCCCCTCTTTATTTTCTTAATACTTCTTAACTGCTGGATATGGAATGAATTATCACAGAGCTCTGTTTTTATAGAATTTTCACTATTATTTTTAATTAATTATGACAGTTCAAAATGTCATAATTATAACCAGCCTGTAAAATTTATGACCAGCCTGTACAATCGTGAGGCATACAACCTCTACAGTTTGCACACGACACTAAGTTTTGTATGGAAAAACTTACTAATGCCATACTTGACACTTCCCATAAAACCACAAAAAATATTTCTTAAAAATCTAAACTAAATTTATAACGTCGCTAATACAAATAATATTAAACACAAATATTCTCGATATGATCATAGATTTTAAAATGAAATAGGTTATATATCTATAAAATTAATTTATTACCTATGGTTATACTTGACATTCAGTAAGACTATAGACACAAAATATTAAAGACAGATGTTCTCGATTGGACCACAGATTTGGACCATAAACAAAAGAATATCTATATATGCGTGTATTAAATACACGGTAATGAATAGTAGTGTGTATAACGTGTTATTTATTGAAAATAATGTATTTTTACGCATAGTTTAAAAAAATATTAGCATTCGTCACTTCTTCTCTGTATATACTATAAGTGTGCGAAATTTCATACTCCTCCGTCTGCCCAATTTCCGTAAAAAGGGATCCAAAGTTTTCGTTTCACGTTTAGGTACCTACATAAATCCAAAAATTAAATCTAATAATCTATATTATATAAAATTAACGTTTGTAGTTTATAGAGCGGATAAAGAAGGTATAAATATAGTACAATATAGGAAAATACCTACATTATCAGTTACTACTCATGCGATTGCTATGAAATTTTGGCATTATGAATTTTACTTGCACGCCCGGGAATTTTACTCGGTAAAGTAGGTAGGCAGGGTAGATGGGTAAGTGGTAGGTATTGTAATAATAAAACCAGTCTGTGATAAAAAATGAATAATTACCTAATGTAATAGAAACATTGCTTAATTTACAAAACATGCGAAAATCATAGGTAAATGTGGTATATATAATATATAGAGTGTAACGGAAAAGTTGAAGTTAAATCCGCTATCTTGAATTTTAAAATGAATGCCAGATTTGCAATCGCCACCACCCAAAACCCATTACACGACACCCATATCGAACATTTGAGAAAAAGCTACATCCGCCATTTTGGATTTCAAATTGAATGCCAGATTTGCAAACGCCACCCCCAAAAGCCACGACACTCATATCGAATGTTAGAGAAAAAAAAATAACTGGAACTAATACCATAAAATATAAATACGTACATTTTATGATAACGGCCTTTTTTACGGAAATGAGTGCTAACTTTTTTCTTACAGTAGCTGTCCTTACGCTTTCCCATATTTACTAAAAACAAATATTTAAGTAAAATGTTATAGTAATATGGAAGCAGAAAAAAAAACAACAAAAAGTAAAATTTAGTTATGCCTACTAAATATAAGTCATACTCAAAAAAACACAAATGTGACTTACCCTATTTCACTCTTTGCGGCAACGTATACGTACACAATAGATCCCGAGTAATCATTACCGGCGCGTCGCTCCACGATGCGACGTGACCACTCTCCGAGGTCTCGTGGATGACTGAATTTTCGACTCGTGTACGTTGCGTATGACTCAAAACAGGGTGGGAATGAAACCAAAAATTAATAATAAAATAAATAAGTGACATTTCGAAAATTTAAAAACTATAAATTGTAGTATGATAATAATAGATTAATATGAATGCAAGTTAGTGAAAACATTTTACAGTTTACTATCAAAATTCAACTAAACTCGAGCATGCTATTTTAAGATTTTTGTTCAACTTTACGAATTTTTGTTTATTAAACTATACAATATTTTTAGTTTTTGCCAACTATAATCGGTTAACACATTCATTGCGGTGTTTATTGCATATTTTTTATGGTAATTGTGGTAAAAGTATTGATTGTATTACTTTAACAGTGACGACTGTTTTGAAAGATTTCGCTCTGCCTCCCCTTAAGCCAACACATGTTACAGTTTGCAAGCGGTGCATATCGTCAGCCGGTTAGTGCAAATTGTATTGCGCCCGATTATAGAATTGACCGCTGACCACATCAACTATAATAGTCAAGTGTTTATCTTTTGTCAATTGTTTTCCATCCATTCATGTTTTGGCCCATTTTAAGCTACACAGTTATAATGGTAGAACTACGCAAATAAATTGTATATCGTAACGTGTATGACTATCATAACACTAATTGGTCTCATCACCATCTGCCACTGGAAGCTGATGTATACATAGTTGTACAAAGCTTGTACAACTATTTATACATCAGCTTCCAGTATAATTGGATCCAACAGAATACTAGTATTTTAAATGAAGCAACTGCCTATCTGACCTCCACAACTCAGTAACTGGGTAATACGGTACCTCTTGGTAAAACTGATTGTAAGACTTTCAGCCTTCTGGCTACCTACAAAAACTGTTCCAAGGGAAAACAGGGATGTTTTGTATTTTATATAACAAAGTTAGTGTACTTTTTCTTTAACTTTTCGTTGTTTCCTTAACGTTTTATGCAAAACGTGCCAGTTGCTTAATACGAATCTCTGGAATTGTTGATTCGCCAACAAATAAATTAACTTCGTGCGAGTCGCCTATATAAAATACTAGCTTTTGCCCGCAGCTTTGCTCGCGTTAAATTCGGGGTAACACGGTTCCCCTTTCCTGATTTAGAACACAGAAGAGAATCGAAACAGAATGTTATTTTAATACGCTACTGTAGAATTTGGGGATAGAATGTAAAGATTTTGGGTATTGGACACACGCGAACTTGCTACATATAACTGTCCATGGGAAAAGCACGGCTTTTCTAAGTTCACCCGAGCTACCGAAAAAAGAAAAAAATGAAAAAAAGTAGCCTATGTCACTCCATCCCTTCAACTATCTCCACTTAAAAAATCACGTCAATTCTTCGTTCCGTTTTACCGTGAAAGACGGACAATTTATGGTATGATTTATAATATATGAAAGTCACCCTATGCGGTTCAGTGTGGTTCGAGTCGACATCTTCTTCTTAGCGTGTAGATAGCAAAAATAGCACGGAAAACTATTAACTGACGCAGCCATTAGGTCCTCACGAGTGCAGGGGACAAGGCATGCGGTGCAAGATGGGACGTGAGCCATTGTCTGTGGAGAGAAGCCACATACATACCGGATAACTGAGCTGTTCATGTACCCCCATTTATGGAGGTTGTCCTTGCTACGACCTACTATGACTAATAAACCTAAAGTATCAAGAACGTTATGAAAAATAAAGCCTTTTTTGTGGGTGGGAAATCATCAAATGACGTCTCCCGCTCTGGGTGGAGCGGAAGGGCGTGTCAGACTTTTACTGACAAAAACCCACCCGTGTTCCTTCAGTTGCCCATATGCCAGGGCCACGGTACCTCTTTCGAATGAATCTCGCGACCCCGGCAGGCATCGGTCGTAGGATCTGCTAGGGCCGTCATCAGTTTGCTGACATGTCTTTGAGGCGCGCGGTGAAAATTACGCGCCGTAGACGCGGGCCTGCTCCTTAATAAAATAATGCCTTTGTTTTTGTTCTCGCTCTATGTTCGTTTGGTCTAAGCCCACTTGAAATGCACGAACGATCGCGGAACCTAAAAGTATGGGAGCTCGCATTCTGTAAGAGTTATTCGTGCGTATATGGGCGTATAATTCCGACGTGTGAGGTCAAACGGTACTTGTTGGGTTTTGCGTTGTCGTGCGTAGCTAATACAAAATGGTCACAAAGAATGCCTTTTTAAAAGGAGAACACATAAAATGCTACTGGAATCTTTTAGCCCCTAAATGACATTGACAGAAGAGCATCGAAAAACCAACATGGCGGCGATTATTTCGACTTTAGCCACAAGCAAAAAAATCCTTGTTCTTATTTAACTATTTAGCGAAGGTAGGGGAGCGGGGGGCACGTTGTTACAATTTTTAGGTAATTGTCAATATGATCAAGTTATCAAATAATTTAAACTTTTGATTGCTTTTATCGTTAGTCTATTCAGCTATTAAAATAAATGATGGAATAGTTATTAAAATGTATGTAATTTTTTCACAACGGACAATTTAACCAAAAAAGTTGATTGTAACAACCTGCCCCCGATTTGGGGTAGTTGTTACATCTTCGGGGCACGATGTTACTGTAGATAAATAAACAAAATCATCAATGATAAACCATTTTTTTTTTCTTTATGAGCAATTATAATATCTATATCGTATTTTTTTAAGAGATTTTTGTTGAAAAAACTTTGGCAGGAACTTTTTAAATCTTATATAATATATAAATACTTTGCATTCTAACATTTTTAAGGCACTTATATTATAGAAAAATATATAGTTATTTATATAGAGGAAGGTAACAACACCACATACATACTAATATTAAATTAGTCTTCATCAGAATTGCAACTAATGTAAATGAATGAGTGAACGTTTCCCGTTACACATTTGACATGGACCCACATTTTGCATGTGACAACTTACCCCAAAAAATTGTAACTACCTGCCCCATGGCACGTTTTTTAATATAAATTGAAGTCACCATTAATGGATATCGATAGTAGAAAAAAACAATATTGCAAATTAAAGGTAGATATATTATGAACGTTCAAGGTTAAAAATTTTGAAAAAATAAAAAATATAGACATCAGGAATCAAAAATTTCGTAAAGGATATTTGTACGTACTTGGTTGAAATCGAGACAAATGCACACAACCTAGAAGCTAGGCGCTTAGCGGGTCACTGATCGTTTTTATGTAATGCACGGTGTTATACGAAAACAAATGAGTCCAAATATGTCCACCAAAGGGTTTAAAATCCCGGTAAAAAGGCGTGTAACTTCCTGCAACAACGTGCCCGCCGCTCCCCTACTCTATATATGCTGGACTTAAAAAAGAATGTTACATTCAATTTGTGGCTAGTTTTAGTTAAAAAAAATGCTAAATGCTATTCACAATTACAGTAAAATATTGCCTGATTGGAAAGTTTTATTTTTATTTTCCGCCTATAAACTTAACGATTTCGTCAACTTTGCACAAACAACCAGCCAGGGCTGCGGATTTGTTCGAAAGAGTTACCCTGCACAGGCAACTGAAAGAATACGGGTGGGTTTTAGTCAGTAAAAGTCTGACACGCCCTAGCTCCGCCCGAAGCGGGAGACGTCATTTGATGATTTTCTACCAAAAAAAAAACTTTACTCACAAACAAAGCTCACTAGGACAATCATTCCACACTATTCCTTTCTTATCCACACAGATCCTTGATTGCAATAAAGCTTTGCTATGTGCACTTTCTTTTAAATATGAAAATAACAAAGGAGAACGGGCGTTCTAGCCTAAGAACCAATAACAGAATGCGGTATATCATTGGAAAGGTTTTTTTATGTACTTCAACTATTGTTATGGCGGGAAGTTCCAAATCGCTGTGTGGAAAAAGTTATTGCACAATAAAGCCAGACTTAAGCAAAACAATTTTTTTTTGCATTTTATAAATGTATGTATATATATATATAACCGTGAGACGTCGTCCTTATATAAAGCGTTCATACGTCACTTTTTGTTCGATAAACCGCCTTCCGGTTTTCCGAACAAAAATGCGACATTCGCGTAACCATCACTTTATATTAGAACGACGCGCGACGCCTTACTTGTCTGTACCACTGGTTTCTTGTGCTTTTCTTTATCGCGTCCGATGAGACAGCCACTGAGAACGAGTAGCAAGAGGTGTTTGCGGATGAGAGGGGTAAGTGAGCCAGTTATCAGACGCGCGCGCGCATGTTCTTTAGTCGTTATTTTTATTTGAGGGTAGCAAATACCCCTCAACGGGGCACCGGTGTGGGCGCCCTCATTGAGGCTGCGCCCAGCGCGCCGTTTGAGTGTGGCCCAGAGGGTCAGGGTCATTCGGCTTATCCGGGAATATCGCACGGTCTCGTGCGAGGCGGCGATCCTCCTTGCCGGAGTGCCGCCATGGGATCTGGAGGCAAAGGTCACATGTGGGGGTGGCGCGAGGAGGCGAAACGCCGGGGCGAAACTCCGCTGCCGCGACAAACCGCGGCACGGCGTACAGAGCTCCGGTGCGATCTCATGGCGACATGGCGGGTACGATTGACGCAACCCAGTGCTGGGCACGCCACAATAGCGGCGGTAAGTCCCCTCTTTGAGGAGTAGATAGAGAGGCGCCACGGCGTCCTCACCTTCCGCCTGACGTAGGTTCACCGGGCATGGGTGCTTTGGTGGGTTCCTGTTTAAGATAAAGCGGGAGAAAACGCCCGGGTGTTTCCATTGCGAGCATCGCCTGGAGGACATGGTGGAGCATACGGTGGAGGTGTGCTCTGCCTGGGCGGAGCACCGCCGTGTCCTCGTGGAGGCGATCGGCGGCGACGACCTCTCACGTCCGGCCCTGGTGTGAGCCATGGTACGGAGCGAGAGGGCATGGGAAGCCGTCACCTCCTTCTGCGAAGCAGTAATGCTCGCAAAGGAGGAGGCGGGGCGTGTGAGGGAGTGGCAGTCTCTGCGCCCTCACGTCCATAACCGTCGCAGGAGGAGACGCCTCGGGCGTCGGGAGTCAAGAGCGGACTAGGCCACCGTAGGCGCGAGCTTGCGGGCGGCGAGCAATGGGTAGCTCGCCGCCCGGTATGGACCAGGCTCGGGTCGACGGCTCGTAGTATTCCACGCGCGGCTCAAAGAGATGTCAGCAGCAATGAAGGGGTTTGCTAGGACCGATGCCTGCCAGGGTCACGAGATTGTTCGAAAGATGTACCGTGACCCTGGCACATGGGCAACTGAAGGAACACGGGTAGGTTTTAGTCAGTAAAAGTCTGACACGAAGAGCGGGAGAGCTCATTTGATGATTTTCCATCCAAAAAAAGGGTAGCAAATACGTTTTACTATTACCTTTTACATTCGTCATAACTATCATTCGACTACGACATTTGGCTTTGTTTATCGGATTTGTTATATGTTATAGCACTGGCTTTGTTTATCGCAATCAGAACTAAGCTTTTAAAAACGGCAGCTTTAGTCATGGATGAACACCACAACAATTGTGTTATGTGTCAGCGTGGGCTACATAACAGAATATCAGCGTCACATTTTGACTGAAAATATTCCATAAGATCAACCTGAGCTTGCAGATTATTTACGGGAACATGCACTATTGAAGGTTTGTTTATTTGTTTATTACAGTGAATATATTATACTAAGGTTATATTGTGTTCGCTTATCTTGTGGTAATACATAAATAGCAATAAAGACTTATACTGGTAGGTGCTCTTATTTTGAAGCTATACCTACTAAGAGGAAATGTTATTTAATACGAGGAGTTGGATTAGTTAATTATTTTTTTCTATTAATAATCCTACAATAAACAACTTCTAAAAAGATAGTTAAACCAATTCATTCACTCACTAAGAGGATTATATAAGATACTGATTGTTTTCTTTCCAGGTTATATTCAACAATATACGCGTTTTGTGTGTTGTTTTATTATTCTCCGAAATAAAATGTGTGGGATAATCATAGTACGTAGGTACTTCCAGTTTAAACATATCAGCGCCTGTAGCATGAGATGAGTGAGAGCGAGATACAACCTTGGCCAAAAGCATTAGGCTCTCCTATAAAACACGTGCAACTAATAGAGTATAACAAAAACTGAGCTATCTGTGTATTCATATGTTAATAAAAGAATAGGTAAGATATTTTGAGGAGCCATAAAACACCTGGTCCACAATTAGCGAGAAATGGCATTTCTGTGAATAAAGTCTAGCTTTATTTCGCCATAACTTCATTCACACAGCGATTTGGGACTTTCCGCCATAACAATAGTTGAAGTACATAAAAAAACCTTTCCAATGATATATCGCATGTTGTTATTGGTTTCTAGGCTGGCTTCTATACATTTTTGCCCGTCCTCCTTTGTTGTCTTCACTACAGTTTTCAGCAAAATAAACGGTCCGTTTTCTGAGTACGGGGCAAGTGTACACGTGGTCAGAAATAGAAAACAGATTTAGTTATTATTTTATTGTATAACTTGTTTTGTTTACTAACAAATTACTAACAGCTTTTCTTTTTTTTGTGTACTCTTAAAAACCTTACTAACGCTATCTTTGTTAAAATGTATAGACATATGCCTGAAATAAATTTAAATTAATTAATTTAAAAATAATTACATATTATATTATTATTTCTGGAACACCCCTTTTTTGGATGGCAAATCATCAAAATTACTTTTCCCGCTCTTCGTGTCAGACTTTTACTGATTAAAGCCCACCCGTGTTCCTTCAGTTGTCCATGTGCCTCTTCCGAACAATCTCACGACCCTGGCAGGTAGAACACCACTTAGAAGTCCTTTCATAAGAGTCGAGTTTTATATTTCCATTTGCGACGGTAAATTCAAAGGAATTATCATTCCAGTGTAAAGTCGATCAATAACTTCATTTGCTTCTGAATGTAGTTTTGATAAATAATATATTTATGTGTTATAGTAACAATATCTGGATGACCGAGCTTTGCTCGGTATTTTTGGTAAATTGTGTTTAAAATAATAAGTTTATGTTCAAGTTGATTATCGATAAAGTTGGTCATTGAAAACACGAATAAAACGACATTTTATAAAAATTAATTCTAGCTAGATCGTTTTATTGCCCCCGAAACCCCCTGTATACTAAATTTCATGAAAATCGTTGGAGCCATTTCCGAGATTCAGATTATATATATAGATACATATATACAAGAATTGCTCGTTTAAAGATACTAGTGATCGCCCATTGGTCGAAATTCGACCGTACTTCATTTGAATAGAAATACATTATTAAATGAAAAAAATATATAATAATAAATATAAAAAAATAATATGGTTATTATATTTGACATTCAGTAACACTATAGACAAATTGTTGACGCTGTACTACTGTGGAGAGGGTTCGCTGGCGGGATGGTGATGGCCAGGACCAGGACGTAGGTGTAATGAGTAAAGAATACTTCTTCAGGACTCTCTTCTTTATTTTCTTAATACTTCTTAACTGCTGGATATGGAATATATTATCACAGAAAGCTCTGTTTTTATAGAATTTTCCCTCTTATTTTTAATTACTTATGACAATTCAAAATGTCATAATTATAACCAGCCTGTACAATCGTCATACAACCTCTACAGTTTGCACACGACACTAAGTTTTTTATGCGAAACTTACTAATGCCATGCTTGACACTCTCCATAAAACCACAAAAAATATTTCTTATAAATCTAAACTAAATTCCTATCGTCGCTAATACAAATAATATTAAAGGCAAATATTCTCGATATGATCATAGATTTTAAAAATGAAATAGGTTATTTATCTATAAAAATTAATTTATTAACCATGTTTATACTTGACATTCAGTAAGACTATAGACACAAAATATTAAAGACAGATGTTCTCGATTGGACCACAGATTTAGACCATAAACAAAAGAATATCTATATATGCGTGTATTAAATACACGGTAATGAATAGTAGTGTGTGTTAACGTGTTATTTATTGAAAATAATGTATTTTTACGCATAGTTTAAAAAAATATTAGCATTCGTCACTTCTTCTCTGTATAGGTATACTATAAGTGTGCGAAATTTCATACCCCTCCGTCTGCCCAATTTCCGTAAAAAGGGATCCAAAGTTTTCGCTTCACGTATTAATATATAGATAAGATAAATAAGAGTTCCTGCTTGGGTTCGAGCAATTAATTGAGGCTATATCTAGTTGATATTATGTCATAAGTACCTACAATAAGAACCACCCATACGTAAACAAACGCCCCGCCACCGCGCCCTCCCTTACTTATATACTTATTAAAATCTCTACATAGTATAAAACAAAGTTGCTTCCCGCGTCTGTATGCTAAGATAATTTTAACTACGCTACAGATATTAATGCGGTTTTCATCAATAGACAGAGTTAATCAAGATAAAGGTTTATATGTATAATAATAATACGCTGGCAAAACCTTGTAATGAAAACAAAATAACTATCTGAACCAAACAACCGATCAAAACAAAAGTTAACGATACTTTTTCGATACGATAATTTCTGACCCCATCGCAGGCGAAACCGTGTGCAAAAGCTAGTCCTATATAAAAACATTCATGAAAAATAATAACAACATTATCTGGTATTACAATCGTCTGTCAGTACTTAAGTGGACGTTAGACGCTCTATCAAAATAATTAGGTGATCTCTTTAGGACGGCTTCCGGACGCTTGGGGCTAATTTGTCTTCTTAGCGAGAGACGAACGTTCTGACAAGTTGCTCCGGGGACGGTTATCAGTTTGACTGGCACTGGTGTTGAACAGCAGTTGTGTAGAGTGTGTCGTTTAATTTGTGACCATTTTGAATGTGTACCTAGTGATATCTTGCTTTTCACGAAAACCTGCTCAGTTTTAGAAGCCTTAATGCGTAGTTTATTTTGACGTACTATAGGCAGGTAATACCCGCCTGTGCCTAAACGTGTAAAAAAGGAATAAATGTACTATTACTTTTACTATTTATTGTACTAGCTTTTGCCCGCGACTTCGACCACGTAAATGTCGGTAATCGCGGACGCAGTCGAAGTCGCGCAATAAAAAGTAGCCTATGTTCTTACTTGGTTGAAAAAAAAACAAATTTCATCAAAATCGATTCAGTGGTTTATTCGTGAAAGCGTGACAGACAGAGTTACTTTCACATTCATAATATTAAAGTACTAGTATAGACCTATAGATTACATAGGGTGGCAGGGTCATCAACACGCAACCGATTACCATGAATTCAGAACATGATTCTGAACCCCCGCATCAGAATTGATTGTAAGTTATTAAAAAATAGCTGTTCCATAGATTTTCATCTCGTTGGTATGTGAACTTTTTTATGAAACATCATTTTTTATATTTGAAAACCGACGAACAATTTCTACGATAGGCCTTTAACTCATGTGCTGAATTTATGGTTTCAGTTGGCGCGTCGATGTCAGTGCCACCTGTGTTATTTTAATTAATGTGAATTCGAAGAGCTATTCATCTTTTTCTCCTTTCTAATCATAGTTAGTTTCAGCAATCTAAACGACCTACTCAAATGTCCTTTTTATGTATTGTTTGTCAAATCGTTGAGCTCTTTAAGTTCTGAATTGAGCTGCACGATGTGTGGCAAATCAATACTCAATCTGTGTGGTTATTTCTTCAACAGGCCATTTCAAATACCAATCTACATGGTCTTATTCTAAATAATATGGATGGAATATCTAAAATAATACTAATCATGACATTGTTAACGATTAAGTTTTGAACCTTCCCGTCCGTTAGACACTATTAAAGATGGATTATCTAAAATACCTCATGGTATAAACGAAATAAGAAGTGTTGTGTGATTGAAATTGATTCACCTATTTTACGTAACGAATCATAACAATACGTTGGCGTACGAAAGGTACGATACACATTTTACTTCTACACGGTTATGAAACGGTTGTTTAATAAAAATTGAATATTATTTAATTTTCCGTATAAAACAGAAATAAACTACAGGTTTCATTTGTTCCACGTGAATCTTCATATTTATTTCTATAATTAGAAAATAAAATGACGACCTACTTTAGTGTCGGACATCCCGTTAACCTGGAAGGCTCCCACAGACCGGCGCGACGGTGTAGTAGATCAATGTTCATGAAATTTTTAAAGAAATTGTTATATTAATGACACGTCGCGCTGTCTCGTCGCACCTATCTGCGGGAGCCTTGAGGTTTAGATAGATACTAATAAAGAAAACCAGTACAAAGAGGCCTTTTTATTAAAAAGAAAAACTATATTTGAATTTCGCGCTTAATACGAACTAAAGATTTAATTTTATTACAGCTTAATAAAAATATAATATCCAATCTTAACTAAAACTATGGTATATAACTACACACTTATAGGATGACGTATATTTGATTAAATATATTTTTAAGCCCAATATCCCTTTGAATTTTTTTAGACCCTTCCTTCGGCCATCTAGACACGCGGTAGCGTGTCAAGCCTAGTTCAAGTAACAGAACTGGCGAGCAGCACCGTGTGTAATATTACACGAACCATTTGGAGCCACTTTTGACCCCCTCATAACTCAAAAACTATTTTACATAAACGTGTCAAATTTGGCTCATATAGTGAAACTTGCAAGATACATATGTGCTCCAAATTTCATAAACATATCTGCAACGGTTATTTAGATATTAACGTCCAAAAATCGTCATTTTTATCACTGACTGACCTATAGATCAAAACTCTAACCCTGTTCCAGATGACCTAGAAAGTTCAAATTTGGCATGCAGATAGGTAATTAGGTGAATACAAAGGAATAAATCAGAAACTGGCAAATTTTTATCATTTTATTATAATTTTTCACTTAATTGATTCTATTAGGAACACTTATAACAAAAACGATTTGGTATTAATTTTGTTATAACTTTGGTATAAATAAGTATCTACTAATAATTTATGTACAAAAAGTAATGATATCCCATCAAAAACATAAATGTGAAATGAGAGCCAAGTTCAATATTATGATTTATGCCTTGGTTGTTGACTTCAACGACAAAAGAAGTGAGATCTAAATGGGTGCCAAGTTCAATGGTCAGTCTTGACTTGGCTAGTTTTCATATAGGAATTATAGCCTTCGCAAGTTTTAAACCTGTTACTTGTCCGTTTTTTTATTATTCCGAAAATTTGGCTTGCTGGTAGAAACTAGCCATCGAACATAATGACTCGTATATGAGAACTAGCCAAGTAAGGACTGACCATTGAACTTGGCACCCATTTAGATCTCACTTCTTTTGTCGTTGAAGTCAACATTATATTTTACACCACCTAAAATAAAATTGCAAAATCAATTTCGACTATGTCTCTGCCTTCATAAACTTCAGTAATAATAAAAACCTGCGAATCACAAAGAAGATATAATAGATTTTATCTTATTGACAGCACGCGAGCACGTGTCAATAAATACGATTGTGATACAGAAAGAAATATCAATATGTTTGGTTATTGAAAAGAAAAATAAATAACGCCGTATATTAAGAGGTTATTTTGAGAAAAATATATATTGCTTTTAAGAATAATGTTTATTATTTTTATTCTGAAAATGTTATTATTGGGTCCTGTTTCGTTTAAACTTGCTAAACGTATCGTACGTTATTGGTATTTTAGAGAGAAGAGGATTATTGTTATTTTATTTTTGGTTCTTACTTTGGAAAAAGCCGTTCAATATTATTAATTTTATATTTTTCATCGGTCTGAAAGAATATTTATCGAAATCATGCAGAAAAATATTTATTGAAATCGGTCTAGGATATTTTGACCACAGACCTTTCTATCATGGACTTTGCAGTTTAACACTTATAGTTTGTAGCATTTACAGTGGCTTTTCTCGTAATTTTAGGAACATTCCCAGTGCAATCTCAGTCTCAATAATGTGTCAAAAAATACACACAAGTTTAAAAGTTTTCTTTGTCCGTCGACATAGAAAAAAGAAATAAAATACATTTATTCGCGGTAATCATGACCGAAGGAAATACCAATCACTCAAAAAAAGCTACGAGAAAATATGCGTCACATCCATGCAAAACTGCCAACACTCAGCATAATGCTGTGACCCTATGCGAGACAGAGCCCCAACGCTGGTTTTCAGCGACCCGGCGCTGACGTGATGACGTCAAGCAGGGCCCAGTGATAACGCCCCCAACTTACCGAGCTGTAGCTCATGGTGTCGAAACCAAGAGGGCGCTTTACTTTGTGTATATAATTTCATTACCATCGCTCTCAAAACGTTGAACGAAAACATCGAGAGGAAATCGGCACGTCCTAGAACCAAAAATTCGAAGACTTATGCCATCTACCAACCCACACTAGGCCCGCGTGGTGGATTACAGTCAAGGCTTGAGACCCAGCAGTAGGAACATTATAAGGCTGATTAGACGTATATAGAAACCATAATTCCAGGCAACCTAATCCTGCCTCAAAATAAAGTAAAAAAAACCTTGCTCCAACATCTTAAGGTAAATAAATAAGTGTATTATAATATTCCTTGTAATCTCGTTTCTGGCTACCGTAAAACCGTCAAGATAAAACCGTGGGCTAAAGTCAAGTTTATGGTACATTTTGTTACATTTTTATGTCTCAGCTTTACGAAACGGTCAATGATTGTTTTCATAAAAAAATGTAATACTCGTTTTTTGTTTTTATGGTTCTCGTTAATTTTGAGTTGATCTTGTGGTGGTCATAACTCAAAGAATGATCGTGAAGTTGGTAGTATATATTGTGTTCTTTTGAAAATAAAGAATTATTTGAAATTGTATCAAACAAAGAAAGTATATAATTACTAGCTTTTGCCCGCGGCTTCGCCCGCGTGTATGTCGGAAATTAACGCAGGTATTTTCATAAAATAAAAGAATTTAACTAAAATAAAAGTAGACTAAGTTACTTCTTATTAAATCAGCTACCTGCCAATAAAAGTCCCGTCAAAATCGGTCCAGCCATTTCAGAGATTAGCCGGAACAAACAGACAGGCAGACAGGCAGACAGACAGTAGACAGACAGACAGACAGACAGACAAAAATTGTAAAAAATGTTGTTTTGGTATATGTACCGTGTATACATCCATATGCACTTAGTATAAAGCGGTTATTTTAATATTGAAAACAGACACTCCAATTTTATTTATTTGTATAGAGTATAGATATACCGTTAGGTACGGGGTTGAGAAACAAACATCCAATGATACAAATGTTCAAATTTATAATAATTAGGAGTACCTAAGTACGTTTATAATATTCATATTACTTCTTAAGTACTACTTCATACTACTTCTCTATTCTTTATCAGAGTATCATGTGTGTTTGATGTACTTAATAAAACTAATAGTATTCAAAGTAAGAAGACTGCGACATAGAGCTGGATTGAATTAAATATAAATCTTCCTAGTTTTTCTTAACGCTCCTATTCTACCTACACAGACACTCAATTATTTACTAGACACCAAATCGAACATACTTGTAGGAATGGTACTTTGGCCAGTGTCTTCACCCGTAAAGCTGTCGGAAAATATCACCCAGGAACCTACTACCGGGATAAAGTATCCTATATGATAAGTATCCAGGATAACCAAAAATCCAAATCTATCCAAAAATCTAAACATCTAAGCCTTATTTCGCGGTCTCTTACTTGGAATAATTTATTGGATAGGTTTATTTTGAGTACTTCGAACACACATGATATTCGCATTTACTATGAAGCCAAAGTAATATGAATTACAATCCTACTAATCCTGCACTACCCTACCGCTACCAACCGGGACGGACGGAGGACGGCCCGCTAGCCGCTCTGCGTCTATTTTATATAATCTCTGATATCTTCTAAAATATTAACTTTAATGATATGCTGCAAAGTGCAATTTTGATTGACATGAAATGTACAAGTATGTTATGTATTTAATTGGATAAAGAACGATACCGTATTGTTTAAAATAGCTTGGTTAATGACCCAGATTTTTATTTTGTAATATATAACAGGTAAAAGTGGTTTTTCTAGGGTATCCTTAGGAAATAAACATAGACTATCATGGATTTTTTCATCGATATTTTTAAAATATATAATTCCGTGGTACATTAATTTGATTTATCTCGTAAGCTTAAGCCAGCGTTTGCGATTTAAGCGCACAAAAAATATGTTTGTTACGACATCACATTAGAAATGTTTGAATTTCTCGGCTTTTCTCTACTATAATATGTATGTAAACTACTTTTAAACCTTCCTCTAAATCACTCTGTCTATTGATGAAAAACGAATTAAAATCTGTTGCGCAGTTTAAAAGATCTAATTCTAAGCGTACAGAGCATGGGCACGCCACAATTGCGGCGGTAAGTCCCCTCTTTGAGGAGTGGATAGAGAGGCGCCACGGCGTCCTCACCTTCCGCCTGACGCAGGTTCTCACCGGGCATGGGTGCTTCGGTGGGTTCCTGTTCAGGATAAAGCGGGAGGATACATCCGGGTGTTTCCATTGCGAGGATCGTCTGGAGGACACGGTGGAGCATACGGTGGAGGTGTGCCCTGCCTGGGCGGAGCACCGCCGTGTCCTCGTGGAGGCGATCGGCGGCGGCGACCTCTCGCGTCCGGCCCTGGTGCGAGCCATGGTACGGAGCGAGAGGGAATGGGAAGCCGTCACCTCCTTCTGCGAAGCAGTAATGCTCGCGAAGGAGGAGGCGGGGCGCGTGAGGGAGTGGCAGTCTCTGCGCCCTCACGCCCCTAGCCGCCGCAGGAGGAGACGCACCGGGCGTCGGGAGTCGATTGCGGACTCCCGGCCACCGTAGGCGCGAGCTTGCGGGTGGCGAGCAATGGGTAGCTCGCCGCCCGGTAAGGACCAGGCTCGGGTCGACGGCGCGCAGTGTTCCACGCGCGCCTCAAAGAGATGTCAGCAGCAGTGTAGGGGTCTACTAGGACCGATGCCTGCCGGGGTCGCGTGATTGTTCGAAAGAGATACCGTGACCCTGGCACATGGGCAACTGATGGAACACGGGTGGGTTTTAGTCAGTAAAAGTCTGACACGCCCTCCCGCTCCGCCCAGAGCGGGAGAAGTCATTTGATGATTTCCCATCCTGAAAAAAAAAAAAAAAAAAAAAAAAAAAGCGTACAGAGCAGCAAGCGACTTTAATATTATGCAAAGGCTATCTAGAAAAAAAAAAAAAAAACGCCATCCAGTGGATGTATACGCAACTTTGGTGTCAAACGATACGATGAATTAACTTACACCGCCACCGATTAGGGATTCTTGGAACTAACTAATGAATACGCACATACTACACACGGCTATAGGTCAAGCTATATTATTTCCAGTTTTAGCTGACCTCACATTGTATAGGCTTTTCGTACAATCAGATGTCAGTTTATACTGGAAATGTATGACTTTAGCCGTGCGTACTATAAAAAAAATACATTTAATTTTCAAATATTAAGATCAACAATTGAGATAAAAACTATCCTATCTTTTAAGTTGGACCAAATTACAAATAATTAAGAACTTTGATAATAATCTGGTATGTAGTTTTGGAGTTTATTGGCAACATACATCGTGACACAAGATTTTTATATATATAAATATATATATAATTATTTATCATCATTTCAGCCGAAAGGCGTTCACTGCTGGACATAGGTAAACAAATACACAGTGTGTAAATCAAGCTCCTTCAAAACCAGATTCAGCCGTAGATTCTTTTGCTTCCTGGGAGATTACCTCTACAGTAAAATCAATAAAACCCTTTCCATTCACTCATTAACCAATTTCAATTGTAAGGTATTGGCTTCAAACTTTCGATTATGAAGTCACAGAAAGACTACTGGAAGTAATTTCATAAAAAAGCAGATCGATATGTCCTACGGAAAATCATCATATTAAATCACTTTTGATTATCACACACTCCCTACACACCCACACACCTACACCCACACACCTACACTCACATACCCTTCTTTGCTGTCTAATTAATTATTTGATTTTTATTTTTACTTGCTTTCTTCATTATATAGAGTCATTTTTTGTCTTCCATCCCATCATAATCATCTATTAGTAGATGCTTGTTTTGCTGAAGCTTGTTTGGATAGTTTGGGGGCCTGGAGGGCTGTTACAAAGGTATTCCTAGTACAGGCTTCAGTCTCCACGACATCAATGTATTTTTGTTACCACTATTATGTTTTGTACTGATTTATCATTATGTAGTGGAGAAAATAAACGTTTTTATTATATTATTATTATTATAGGTCTCCCCCAATTTGGAGTGGTTTGCTATAATCGCTACGCTTGGCAGGCGGGTGGCCGACCGCTGCTACCCCGTCTCTAGTAAGTTGCCTTACGACACTCATGGGAAGAATTGGGATGGTGCAATCTTCAACTCTGGCACCACACGGAACGTAATATATAGAAATAGAATAGAAATTAATATACCTACCTATGAGGTGTGAATATTTTATTATTATTATAACAACTCGTTGCTGATGTTCTTCAGAAAGGTCACAGGTTTTTTTGGGGTTAAATATAATGACCACCATAAAATGCTTTGATACCCTTAGTTCTTTTACCAAAAATACATACTTGACACCAGAAAAATAAAGTCTAAAATTACAATAGTACTAGCTATTTTAGTCACGACTGCACTTCAAATTGTGTTCGAACACCAAATGTAGTAAATGATCACCAAATCTTATTAATCATTAGCTTCTGCCCACGACTTCGTTCGCGTTAAATTTCTTGTTCCCCAACCCTTCCCGTCGCGTCGAATCGCCGACCCGTGTGATTTTCCCCGTTTTTGCAACATTTTTCATTACTGCTCCGCTCGTCTTGGTTGTAGCGTAATGTTATATAGCCTATAGCCTGTCTCGATAAATTGGCTACTCAACACAAAAAGAATTTTTCAATTCGGACCAGTAGTTCCTGAGATTAGCGCGTTCAATCAAACAAACAAACAAACAAACTCTTCAGCTTTATAATATTATATAAGTATATAGATTTGGTGTTCATTAACTATTTTTGGATTAACAATGATTTTTTTGGAGTCAGTTTGCTTAAATAGGATAGCAAGATGTAAAAACTTTGGTTATAATTGTATATTAAAATTCTGGTTCAATTTTGGTGATCATTTACTATTTTTGTCTGTTATCTATACTTATTAATATTATAAAGCTGAAGAGTTTATTTGTTGGTATGTTTGTTTGATTGAACGCGCTAATCTCGGGAACTACTCCTCCGAATTGAAAAAATCTTTTTGTGTTTGGTAGCCTATTTATCAAAAAAGGCTATAGGTTATATAACATTACGCTACAACCAAGAGGAGCGGAGCAGTAATAAAAAATGTTGCAAAAACGGGGAAAATCGCATGGGTAGGTGAGACGCGACGGGAAAGGTCGGGGGAACAAGAAATTTAACGCGGACGAAGTCGCAGGCAGAAGCTAGTATGTTATTGTAACTAGTGGTATGTTAAACATAAGCCGTTTCTTTTTCTCCTTTAGCGCGAAATCCATAGTTCCCTACTCATTTATGGACATAAGACTCGTTTGGAACCCAAACTTATAATCCTTGACAATACGATTTGACAGTTGCTCCGACTCCCGATGTATTTTTATCGGTCCTATACGTGTTATTCGTCACTTGTTTTGACGGGTCTACTACTTTTAGACGGGCCTGTATCTTTGTTGGAGAACTTAGAGAGCTGACTTCCAGATACCGTCAAGTATGTACTCGTCGGCCAGTTGCCTTTTTTCGGGAATGATGTCTTGCAGGTTAACGTATGAGGTTGTAGACGGTTTCACCAAACTTGCCTTTGGCTACCTTAATAAATTAAGGCCTCCAGCCCTAAAATTAGAACTACTGCTCGCCAAAGGCATACCCTGTGGTGTATGGAACCATATGGCATACGGGCATCGCTGCTACAGGGCAGCAAGGGACGGGCTGGATCGAAATGATTACCATTGGTTTGGTTGGTCCTTTATCAACCCAGGGCCAATCGGAGCGCTGAACGCAGTCGGGGCATTAAGTCGAGATGGTTAAAAGAAACTCACTCTAGGGCTTCTGTTGAATGAAAGTTAACGGAAACAGTAGTAGGGGCGGAGTGGTTGGTGTTCTCTTGTTTTTTCTTGCTTCTATGAGACTAAAGTGTGAGTTTGTTTGTGTGAATATATTTTTTGTTCTTACGAAAGAGAACTATTAATCAATTTCATTGTTTTGAATTATGTAACAGTACAATGACAAGAACGTAGACACTCATTTATTTCTCATTTATCAAGGAGATTTCAGTTTCTGTTAACATATTCAGCTCATTATTTCAGCACCAGCACTTATAAATAACTTAGCATTTATTTACATTCATGAAGAAATATAAATTAAATTAAAGTGAAACTTACCTCAAATTATAATGGAGTATTGACAGACATTAAATAAGCCAAGGAATAAAAATATTGATAGCGTATAAATAAATAAATATAAATGTTTATTTACCAAAAAATACAGATGGTAATATTAACAATCAGTGGGTAGAGAAATATACAATTAAATTGTTGTAAAATCTGTACAATTAAAACCCTGTCTCTCAAACTAGGTTATTACCTGTATTTTGAGAAACAGTGTACAGTCACCATTTTCTTATACACTATTTCGGTTACAACAACATTTTGAACGGTGTCGTTCTACCGCTGCAATAATTTATGTGATTATGTTATATTTGTGACGTAGGAATGTGTGTTTGCTTGTGGTGGAAGGTGAGTGTTGTGCCCACACAACACACCTTCCACCACAAGAGTGTGCATGTGTGATAAGGTGGGGTGGGTGTTTACATGTGTGTATGTTATTGAAATCAGGGGTGCGTGAGTGATATGTTATTGCAGCGTAAATCCACTGCGGACGAAACTTTTTGGTTTCTAAATCAACCTTTTTTAGAAACACTGGCCTTTATATTTTTGTTCTACTTCAAATTTCGATCCTGTAAAATCTAACGCCAAAATTTTTTCTTGTCAACTGGCAGATTGCAGATTGAATCCGAACGGATCAGATCATTTTTATTTTCGGTACTTCTACGCTTAAATTTTCTATAACTAAGCCTCCGTATATTTATCGAGTGATACTTTTAAAAGTGCTATCCGCTCAAAGCGATAAAGTTCTGTGTTCAACTCTTCCGTACAACTAGTACGTATTACGTCTGTTCTTTTCCCTTTACTATTCTAATCTGTTCTACCGGCGATTCTCGCTAGCTATATCGAAGATTCTGCTTGTAACCTTGGTCTGATCGTTCTGTTTATTTGTCTTTAGACGACGACCATACAAGCCGAATTTCGGCTTCTCCCCGACGGGCTACCAGCCGTCGGATTAATCTGAGGTCCGCGACGTGTTGCGGAAAATTTTCACCGACGCAGAGCCTGACGCCTTCATAAACGGCTACTTACTGCCGTCGCTATACGCAGCACTGACGGTGTCCTTCTGGATAATTGCACCCGGCTGGTTATAAAGAACCCTTTTAACATTACCTATTTTCCTATTTTACTGTAGTAGATTATCTATTAATCATTTTCTATTTTACGCATCCTGATGTAACGTGTATTCACGGTTTAACTTAGTGTTCGTTACAAAAAAAGGAACCTATAAATCGACATGCATAGGCCTACATTTTAATCGATTGCAATCGTATTGGGGATAGGTCGTGCGCGAAGATAATTTCCGTTATATCTGTTTAACCACTAAGTTTGACTCGTCCTACTTTTTTAAAAACCAAATATTTTTATAATCTCAATCTGCAGTTAACCATTTACTTGTTTTTATTTTTATTTTTTATATTACTGTTGTATTTCTATTACTTTTGTCAAAATTATAAAAGTGGTCTGAATTGGTGTTTTACTTTAACCGTCTCGCTACATTATGTACGTAAGTAGAGACTCCGTGTAGGCATAGTCCTGCTCTAGTAGCCACTCAGTTACTTTAGTTTTAACCGCGTAGGTGTTTATTTTTAGAATGTTTAAGTCTTTATTAGTTTTACTATACAATAAATAAACTTGCTAAGTGAATAATATTGGTTTGTTGCGAAAGTAGTTTTATGTTGAGATGTATAATTTCAATGTATAGACACCAGCACAAAAAGCTGCTACAATCTGTCAAATTTCTCTAATAGATTTTCAACTGTATCGCTAAAGCATTTAAGTTTAAGTTGATTGTGAGAATTTGTCAGTTTCGGGTAGCTTGATGTGCTGGCGTCTGTACATATTGTTTTTTTCATGTTGCAAATATTGCAGCATTGATTAAAACCAACCGACCTAGTAACAGAAAGGTTGTAGAGATCACATAAGCAGTCGCTCCATGTAAAATGCTGGTAGGTATTTTAGAGGTTTTTTGCATGGAACGACCTTACGAATTTATAGGCTGGTAATGAATAAATACTTTCACTGGTTGAATGCCGCAATTAAAGAAACAAATAAAAAGCCATTTTGTCTCGCGTGTATCTACATTCCGGATACAAAGGTTTAATACACTCGAACTGTCAAAGTAATTTAGAATAGAATAGGTAAAAATATTATCAGGGTGATCGGGCTGACAACGAACGTTGAAACGTAGAATGTTTTCTGGAAAAATTATCCGTTGTATTCTCGGCAACAAGTTTTATTTTTAGATCCCGGTACAAGGGACCTTTAGTGATTTCATCTAGTAGACACTAGGCCGCCTGTTCCTGTCTAACTGTCTAGGCAGACAAAAGCGGGTTTCTTTTAGTATTATAATTAAGTTACCTTCTTAATAATTACAGGATACATGTTAAAATGTAATTGACAGACTTATGGTGATGTTTCGAAGTGTGCACTGCTTTTTTTTTGGATGGGAAATCATCAAATTACTTCTCCCGCTCTAGGCGAAGCGGGAGGGCGTGACAGACTTTTACTGACTAAAACCCACCCATGTTCCTTCAGTTACCCATATGCCAGGGCCACGGTATCTCGTTTGAACAATCTCGCGAGTCTAGCAGGCATCGGTCCTAGCAGACCCCTTTAGTTTGCTGACATCTCTTTGAGGTGCGCGTGGAAGACTACGCGCCGTCGACACGTGCCTAGTCCTTATCGGGCGGCGAGCTACACATTGCTCGCCGCCCGCAAGCCCACGCCTACGGTGGCCGGGAGTCTGCGATCGACTCAGAACGCCCGGGGCGTCTCCTCTTGCGGCGGCTAGGGACGTGAGTAGGCACTGCTTATATGCATATATGCAATGCATGCCACTGCTGAAAGCCGACATTTCATGATGATGAAGGCAAACTTGCTTTCTTATTTGAAAATAAAAATGCATATTTTTTACAGGATAGCAGAGATATGGAAGAATCTATGACCATGGATATAGTACATGATTTCGGTTTTATAAAAAACATCAGCTGTTTCCTATAAAAGAACAATACCTACGCGGTCAAAATGTATGACCATCAAAATCAAAATCAAAAGTCATTAATTCAAATTAGGCTGAGCATCAGCACTTCTCGAACGTCAAAATGACATAAGACAGTCCCCCAAAACGCCCGCCCTTCACCACTTCCTAGTGCTTTAGATGGGAAGAAGAAGTGGCGCAACAAACTCCACAGCAGCACAGCTGTCTATCCAGTTACAAGAACTTGAGTCGATACAATGTAGGGGAAGTACGGCCAAAATGACATATACGGCCAAAATGACACACCGGGCTTTTTTCGAAATTGGCGGGCTATAATCCTGCAGTTGGCATATCATTATGTGACGCCGGTCATGGTGGAAAACCTGTTAAGTTTATACCACCATTGACTTGGTCACGCCGAAGTTACTTGCAGGAAAGCGTTTTGTGCGCATAAAAGTTTTTTATTTTTATTGATTTCGTCCTGTTTTTGATCAGTTTCTCGTGGTTTCTATTACATCTTTTGTAGTAAATTCAAAAAGTGTAGCATTATGGTGCATTACTTAAAAGTATTTATTTATAAATCTCATGTTTATAGTAATTATGACTTAATTAGTGTTTAGATAACCTGTGGGGCAAAACGACATACTTACATTCGGGGCAAAACGACATACCTTTATTCAATGATGAGGGTTTCAATGTTGAAACGAACTACGATAATGATCCTTAAAAGCAGTCCGAAAAAAGGTGAAACCAAGTACAGAAGACTCATTACGCTGTGGACTCGAATGTAGAAGATTTCCAGCTGTGTCGAACGGTGATGATGATGACTGCGCATGCGTTTACTGTAACGACCTCTTTTCCCGTTCCAAGCCCAACGAGTGCTAACTACGGTGCAACAATTGTTCTCTTTGGGTTCATATTTAATATTTTGTGGAATATGTACTTCATAATTTTCGTTTTCTTTATGTATGTCATTTTGTCCGTACTATATGGACAAAATGAATTTTCTTAGAGGCTTCGATTAATTTAAATTATATTTTTTATATGGGTCCTATTCAATTATGAGTTTACGTAAGTTAAAAGTTATGAACAAAAGATGATTATTCAACCTAAACAGTGATTGTAACTATGTTAATTAAAAATATATGATTAAAAACAAAACCGTATGTCATTTTGGACGTACTTCCCCTACATCAGTGGTAAAAGAAGGGTCTAGAATCTCCCTGCTAGCCTGTAACACTTCGCATACATTTGAACAAAACGTATAAAGGTATTTTACTTCTTGCTAGGAAGAAGGTTTTGTTCCGTCCAACAAGCAGTTTTTCAAGCTAGTTGCTCACAAAAGAATCAACATGAATTAATAATAGCTGTTCTTCCATTAGCTGCCTTGCTTCTCTAGCCTTTGAGCTCAACAATGGATATTTCCTTCATTTAACTCTAAATACTTTTTAATGTACGGAGAAATGCCAATTAAAAATAATGGTGCATTATCCTTTATGATGGACTGAGTGTTTCCGAGCTTACCTACTTATATTGAATAGGAATACCTTTAATAAAACTTATGGATAACGGCCCAATATCGAATGAGTTATATTTTTAATCGACTTCAAAAAAGGAGGAGGTTCTCAATTGGACTGTATTTTTTTTAAATGTTTGTTACCTCATAACTTTTGACTGGATGAACCGATTTTGATGATTCTTTTTTATTTGAAAACTGTGGTCCCATTTCAATTTAGTTCAGTTCTGAATATGGTATTCATGAGAAAAACAATTGACGAATAACGCAATTAGATTAGTGCGGGGTACGTACAATAACTAAAAAGTTAGAAATATACTTTTTTCAAAATAATAACAAGCGACTTCCTTAAAAACACTACAAAGTAAAAAATAACTTTAATTTCGGAAGTCGGTTGCAAAAAAACCTTAAATAGAGTTCCTAAGACACCGACTTCCGAACTTAAAGTTATTTTCACTTTGTAGTGTTTTTAATACCATAAACCTCATTGATAAACAAAGTATAGACAAATACTAAACAAGTTATATGTTGATATCACATTGAATATAATCGTTAGGGAAAACATTTTTTCTCTGAGTGTTTTGATCTTGGAATCATTATCATCATTTGTCTAGCCTTCCAGTCAAACCGGTTGCAGCTAATTGCCAGTATTTTACGTGAAGCGTCTGCCTATTTTGCGTTCTGCGTTTTTTAAATATTTTAAACTATATTTTAGTTTGGCTAGCTACAAAAGCGGCCAGAATAATGGCACAAATGTATGAAATTATTGTACTGTTTTGGGCCTGTGATAAGTGTGTAAAGTTTCAAATTATCGTACAATTTGAAGGCGGTAAAAATCACGTTTAAACATTCCGTTTCATACATTCATACCTAGCTAACACAAGCTTGTTAAAATAGCTGCCATTCACCACTTTTAGTGCATTAGCGGGGAAGAAGAAAGGGCGCAACAAACTGCCCAATACCACATCTGTCTGTTATGTTAGATTAACTTGATTTAATACAATAGTAACGTACTGCGACACTGTCATCATCATCATCATCATTTCAGCTGAAAGATGTCCACTGCTGGACATAAGCTTACCCAAAATGGAGATTTGCCATAAGCGCCACGCTTGGCAGGCGGGTTGGCGGTCCCAGTATGGTGATAGGACGCATAGAGAACGCTGCTGCCCATTCTCTAGTAAGTCCCTTAGTCGACTTCTACGACACCCACGGGAAGAAATAGGATGGTGCTATTCTTTACGTCCGGCAAAATACAATACGACACTGTGATGTATATAAAATGCAGTCTTTGCATTTGAAATTTTAATAGTACCCTACTGCCGTTATTGTAGAATTCTCGTACATTACGTAGCCCTCGATACTAAAATTGTACCAAAGACGCATTGCGCCAAATTAATCTCAATTTCCTTTAAAACTTTTTTCATTCCACATAAAATACGCCTGCCAAAGGACTAATCTAACTAAATAAAATACCTAAATCCTATTACAGAGCATCAATACATTCAAAAAGAAAGATTTATCCAGTCCTTTTTACGAAACAGACGACCTTGAAGACCGGATAAACGTTAACACAGCTAGACCCGACTTATGATTGGAAATGGCTTTCAATCGTGAAAAAAACTGAAATTGTATGATCTCAGGCTGAAACGCGAAAATTCCCGGTGGATAGAAACTCGTTTATATTTTTTACGACTTACTAGGACATTGCATTATCTGGATCTCTATATTTTTAATGATAGATATTTGATAATTTATTGGATCTGCGAAGTTTCGAATGGTATTGGAAATCTATTTCTGTTTCTGGAGACTTATAGGTTGTTGCTATATCCGTTATGCTCATTGGGTAATGTTTAACTTACTGTGTTAACTTAAGTAATTGTATCATTTATTTTCCTTGACAAATGATAAATGATTTCATTTCTGAAAGTAGGTTTGCAGAAACGCTTTTACATGACAATCATAATTTTAGAACTAGATGAGATCGACTTTTCCTATCTGTCTACTCTGAGAGAAAAGGCCAAAAGAAACTAGCAGGTTACAGTGTCTTCAAAAGTCCAGATATAATTTTGATCACATCATAGTATTTAATGGATTTCTCAACCGGCTAGCCTTTTTTAAGGTATGATTTTAGTTTAACTGAAAAGGCGGCCAAACATCATTTTGGGAAAGAGTATAGTGATCAACATTTTACACACAAAAAAACAAACTGAACCGGTGTTCTAAGATAAGACGCATCACCTGAGTTTCTTGCCTGTCTTTACCAACTGTCATAGTTATATATACCGTCTAAGACTGGGTATTTAACCGATGGACGAAAGCGTTTCAATCCACGACGTACATGGAATGCAGATACTTCAATTTAAAATAGCAAATATTGGTATCGCGCTGACTTTGATGTATAATTAGCCACAAGCATGGGTCGAGGGAACTGATACAGAATCTTGAAAATATAAACAGACGTCAAAAAATTCTTCCTACATGAAATCTGTCTACCTACTTATTCCTTGATGTACTTAAGTGGGGATGACAACTGTCCTGACCCTTATATCCAATGTATGAGTGTTTTTCATTTATTTGTCCACTCAATCACTCAGGACAAGTTGACAGCTTGAATTGAGTGGCCGAGATTGTCCCCAATTTATTAAATTAAGTATGTAGTTTATTACGATAATGAATTCTGAAGGGAAGTGAAGATTTTTGGTGTGGGAAGATTGATAATGCTGAAGGAGATTGTAATAATTATTGGACTGTTATAAGTCCTATTCGAGGACTCTAGTGAGATATTATTAAGAAAAATTTATTGAATTGAGTGGCATGCGAAATTAATTGAATGGCCTTGAATAGATAAATTGAAGTTTTGAAATCTGTTAAAAATGAGACTCTGTTACTTAGCCTCCGCTGTCTGTCCGTCTGTCTGTCTGTCAGCGGACTGTATATCATGATCCGTAATAGATAGAGAGTTGAGGTTATCACAGAATGTGTATTTCAGTTGTTGCTATAATAAAAAATAAGTAAACCAAAGTTAAAATTAAAGGAGTCTCGAGTCCGACTCGCTCTTGTCCGGTATTTTTTTTTTTTTTTTACATAATCTGCCTAGCTTTTTCATAATAATGTTGTGGTCATCTTCGAGTCCTTCGAGTCTTCTCTTCGAGTTGGATGCAGCCGAATACCAGTTTTATTTAAAGTCGTCACTTTTAATTTTTATTCTTCTACGTCACGAAAATTTTCATGGTGCATTACCAGATAGACGATAGACTTCTGCAATTCACTTGATATTAAAATTTTATCTCGATTTTTATCCTTTTTGAGACATAATCTTTTCCAATTATTCCAGATTACTTTTAAATCCCGAATCATTCGGGTCGTCAACATTTGGTTGATTTTTCGTAAATTTTAATGCAACTCCATTTTAGATGTCGGTAAGTCCAACCCGGTCCAACGTCGGCTTAGCCAAGATTTGGATCAAAGCTATAAACCAAATTTATCCGAATCCTTTGAGAAATACGGCTTCCATTTCGCGGGTGAATTTCTTTATGTCCAATATTTCTACCTTATGGTGCTGTGGACTGGACTTACGGAGTTAAGCTGTACGAAAAGGGGAAAACAGGGGCGGTATTAGTGGTCGTCTTTGTATTTGAGGCAATAAATTAGAAACAAAAACTAACCGTAGTACCTATATTGTTTTAATATGTGTTTAGCAGACTACAGTTTGTTTTTTTTTTCATGACGTTTCATGAAATTCTCAAAGTAGTTTAGAATATATGTGAGATAGAAATGATTGAAGATTGTTAAAATCATTATTAAAACAGTTTTATTGGCTGGTCTGAAAAGCCTGTATCATTAGTTAGATTAATAATGTGCGCAAACAACATACTGTCAAGAATAATTCAAAAAGGAATGGTGAAAGTGAAATCAATTTCATACATTTTTGTTTATTGCCCTTATAAACATTTTAACCGGTAATCATACAGATAAATACAAAAAAAAACATTTTCATCCATCAGAAATTCCCCACAAGAACCCGCAGGGCGCTCGCAACGTTTAATATTCAGTTTAAAAATTAAATGCCTTAAGTACATAATTCTCAAAACTCTGACTGCAGAACTAAATTTCCTGCCACTAAATCAAATTCTTGTTCCTAGCTGTGAACTTCATTCATTTACATACATAGTATTTCCTTATACGCCACTTTGAGATTTTGGCGCACCAAGTCTTTCGTAATTGTTGTGGAAATTCTGACTATTGTGAAGCTGCAGTGTCTTTTGGAGATAATTTCTCTTTCATTGTCATGATTGTTACTCCTATAGTACCAGCTTAATATTATCCTAGTGCAGGGCAAACACTTCTTCTGAAATACAGAAGGATTTAGCAGTTGAGCATTGATCTCCACGCTTACTTGTGGCGGATTGATGATATCAGGTTTCCCTCATCGATGACAGTAAGGTCCAAAGTTAAAATTATTTTAAGTGTATCTTCTTCTAACTGACGAACGGTCTAACGAAAAGCTAAGCCAGTGGCGAGATGGTGCTTCCCTACCAAATTCATTTGTTACAACTGAAAACCTCGCACCTAGACATGAGTTGCCTTAGATTTCCTGGAAGTCTTTAAATGTACTGGACCGGACTCAGGTAGGCCGAAGTAAAATAAACCTGCTTAGGTGTAAATTCACAAATAGCACCGCTCTGCAGTGTGGTGCTGTCTCACAACAATGGGGCTCTTGAAGTCTTGTCCAGCGTGTCTCGCTGTCTGCTCGCTACAGGAGTTGATGGACGGTATTGAAGTATCAAGCTCGTCAAATTCTGGGCTTACTGTGCGTCATGTTTACCGCAAATAAATGTATTTTCTTTTTTCTTCTTTCTTTCTTCTATTCAGATTGCCATCGACATTTTTGGAAGAAGAGGTGCAAAATAAACTTAAAGGTTTTCTTATGACATGGTTACAACCAGCGGGGCAGTTTTTGTATGAAAAATGTTACTTTTATCGAAATACAGTTCTCAATACAAAACAGACAACTAAGTTCAGTACTAAGTTGTTAGTTTTGTTTTAAGACCCTTACCGTTAAATTAAAAATGTTTAAAACTTGAGTCCAAAGATAAACTTTATTTTGTAATAAATCGTAAATATTATCATATTATAAGTCTGGCAATACATATTTGCTTTATTTTGAGAAGCAATTTCTCTTTTTATTCAAACTAGTAACTTTTCCTCTGACCTGAACTAACATAATTTTGTTTAAGTAAATATCACACTAGCTACATGAATTTTCCTTCCAAAATTGTACCTAATATATATTATTGTTCGGTTTTTCATCTCAGTCGTACTATATATAAAATTTTGATGTCCTCATCTATGAGTTTATTATATACACTAAGTACTTAATTACATTACAAACTATACAAATGAATACAAACACTAACGTACTCTTTGGCACCCGAGTAATCATCCGCATCGCTGTCATCAGGAAACGTGCCCAGAAGACTGGCACCATTACCACGTTAAATGGCAATGCTAATTCTTTGCCCGATGAACGACCCAGTCTACCATATATATATACAGTCACGAGCAAATAATATGTAAACACATAGCCAGATTCAAAAGCGATTTTCTCTTAAAATAACGATTGCAACTTTAGGATAAGGTCTATTTCATAATAGTGTGGGTTCCAAAATACTAGGTTCGTAATAACTTAAAATTATAATCAGTACAATACGAGAAAATCACTCTTAAAAGTTGCTTAATGTATACATATTGGTGCTCGTGACTGTACATACATAGTAAAATTGTAATTAAAGATCTTTGCTAGTTTTTCTATTTGTCTGAATGTATATTCCGGATTGGCATACAAACAGCTAATCTGGTTTGAATGAAAGGCACACAGATAATGTATATAGCACATAGGGTTTATCCCGGTTGTACATTGCCGTGGCATACTTTTCGGCATCCAGGCGGGCGAAGATCATCTGGAAACTAGTGAGATATACAAACATACTCGTACTAAATATAAAGTATATCAATTTCACATCACACTCCTGATCCCCAAAAGGTTAAGCAGAGATGTACCTACAGTACACCCAGATTTCAGCAGTTACGTTTCAGTTCCACGGAACAGTGGGTGAAGCCCATTGCCATCAACCGGGAACAGACACAGACTCCGGACACCTACTGAGAAATTCACAGAATATTATCATGTAGATTAACAACAATCTGTTATACTAATAGGAGAGCGATGTCAAACTTATGTTCGACAGTAATTTTGAATTGTTTCGCAGTGCGTAGGAAGGTTATCGTACATCCCACGTCAGTAGCCAACCCTGGCTTTAACTTTCAAGGATTCAAACTATAAAGCAACACACTACCACCACCCACAATCTATGTTCAATAACTCCATTGTTTCAGGCCAAAACTAAGATCAACCTTAGGTTTATTTAAATTGAAATTGAGTGGGTTCACTAACTTAAATTTTGAGCTTTCGAACTGGATACGAGTAGAATTCAAAGTAACGTGCATTACTTACTTAGTCGCATTTTACGAGGTCCAGGATTCCTAAGTGATGTAGTATTCTTGTAGGAACTAAAAGGCTTCTTAATGAAGGAGAAAGGCGATAGATTTTGATACAATTTTTAAAACCGTGAAAATGTTCTCTGTTTATAAAGAAGGAAGAAATGATATACCTACTGTCAAAAATGAATCGATATTCTATGTAATCTTCTGTAAACCTATTATTGTCAAAATACCATGTGTAACATGCATTAGCAACTATTAAAAAAATACGTTAACTATCTTTTGAAACTGAACACCCGACTGTGCATTTTTTACTTTTCTCGTTATGCATTGCCAAATAAAGTAGTGGTGGTCCAGTCCACGACTAACAAGTTATAAATCCAGGATCAAACCCTTTAGTTTGTGTTAATGATTTCATCACTATAACTCTCACAAAGGTGAAAGAAAACATCGTGAGGAAACCGGCATGTTCTAAACCCAAAAAAAATTAAGACGCGTGCCTTCTATAAACCCGCATTGGGCCCAGGTGGTAGATTTCAGCCCACTTCTCCCTTTGTCGAAAGCAAGCTTCTGTTCCAAAATTGGGAACATTATTGGAAATTTACAACGTTATTGTAAAAACATCGTGTGTCACATTGAAACAAAGATCCTGAAAATTTCTTTAAAAATTAACATATCGATCGTTTACCGTAAAGTTATTTGCGAACATAGCTTGTTGTATCCTCAACCCAACCCATTCCACTCCATTACCCTTAGGAGTATCGGCTAAAATAGCACACATGTTACGTAAATACAGCCTGTATACCGGACCTAAACATCTTTAGATAGTTCTTGGTATATGGTGTTGACATGAACTATACTTAAATATGTCATCATAATCAGCCTACATTGTTCCCACTGCTGGGACACAGGCCTCAGTGAGAGGGAGAAGGCTGTAATTACCACGCGGGTCCAGTGCGGGTTGGTAGATGTCACATCTCTTCAAATTGTTGGTTCTAGGACATGCCGGTTTCCTCACGATTTTTCCTTCATCGATTTGAGAGTTGTGTTGATGAAATTATTTACACAAAGTGAAGCAACTACTGGAATCGAACCCACGATCTACAACTCGTAAGTAGGGACCGATACTACTCGGCCGCTACTACTCCATCATCATTTGCCCATCATTATGTTAGGGTCGGCTTCTTGACTTACCGAATGCAGATTAGTATTAATATTTTGTGTGGAATAGTTGCCGTTGGAAAACATTATGGCCAGAGTTGGGTAACAGAATGGCCTAAAATTAGTTTTTTAACCCAAACAGTTTTTTCGACAGGAGTTATGTCAAACTCCTATGCTGAAAAATAAACGCATGTTGAATTGATTCCTATGTCAGATTTCGAACTTCACTTAAGTATTGCCGCTCATGAAGGATTTTTTATTGTATTATGGTGAGTGTTTAAGGCAAGTGGCTGCAGGGTGGAAAGGAAATGACGTCTACATATATTTTTCCTATGCTATCCTTTCCTCCTGTCTAAGGTAGGACATGGAGTCTATGGGTGAAAGATAGCACATGACCCACACAATTACCCAAAAAAAAATGTCCGTCATACGCCAAATATATTATATAGTACGTATATTATATGTATAGTATACAAATAAATTAAATTGAAGTGATTGTTTTATAATATAGAAATAACAGCTTGAGGAAATTTGATTATAGGATACTTTGAACTCTGGTAACATGAGCTACTTTTTATCAGCATACTACACGGACGAACCCGCGGGCTGTAGCTACACTAAACTAATAGAGAAAAGATAATTTAGTTTCTATGAATGTAGAAATGCGTAGCATTTGCACTTCATAATATTGTAAAATAATAAATTCTAATTATTTTTTACCTTTACCATCATTTTAAGCTATTGAACTGAGTATGACTGGTGATGTTCTTCAGAACGGTCAGGTGCGTAGTACTCGCAACCAGCGTGTGTGTATGACCGATTGTATGAACCTAAACGAGGCAAAAGAAGTGTGTAGAGATCGTAGCAGGTGGTGTTCCGTGGTTTCTGCCTACCCCCATGGGAAAAGGCGTGATTGTATGTATGTATGTATGAACTGAGTAAAAATTTATACAATAACAAAAGAACACTTAGTGCTAATAACACCAATAAAACGCCTACATCTAAACGTCGTTGAAGCTGTCAGTGTCATCATCGATACCTGTCAGAATGTTATATCAGACAGCTCTTGAAATCGGTATCGATATCTTGATTACGTTCAGTATTATCGGTGAAATCTGCCTTAGGCGTCGAAGTGAAAACGTGCCGTGAAGACTGGCAGTATTGCCACGTCGAATGCCAATGCTAAATCTATGGCCAAAGATCGACCCAGCTAGGACACGTGAAGTGACGGCTACTTGACGAGAAATTTCCTTAACAAGGAGCTCATGAAAAACCGTGTCGACTTTAAATTTTGTATCAGTAACATACAACTTTTGAGCCAACACTTTTCTTATTAAGAATCCCATAAATGTTCAACCTTGGACGTTAACGAAGTTTCTAAAATTACCATGTAAAAGTAATTTTTCTCACCGACATTCAATTAAAACGAAAATGTATTTAATTTCCTTTCTCCATTTAACTTTTCCTCAAGAATTTCGGAAACGCTTTTTGTTTTAAATTCAAGAGAAAACGAAGGAAGATGTTTATCATTTTCGGGATGCAAAGGCCGATTCAGTTTTTATTGGGGCAGCGCTTCCTGGTACAAGAAAACAGGGATTGTTTGTGTTTCAAAATTTTGGAATACCTCATGTTTGTTCAGAAATCTTTTGAAATTAATTTGTTTTTATATAACAACATTACGCTTGTATTCGCTGAAGGGTTGGGCAGAGGTGAACAACCATATTTCGCTACTTATGTTTAAGACTCATGAAATTGGGCAACTCTATTACCCTCAATCGGACACAAATCCTGACTAAGGGTTGCTGCTGAGAAGTTCTTAGTGGAAAAAATTAAAAATACCGAGCCCATCCTGGGAACCCAGGACCTCATGTTCAACAGAAGCACTTGCAAGCACTAGCCCAACAAGACAGTAATAAACTTTTTAGTTATTTTAATAATAAGGTAGTCAGATATTACTGTGGCATCTGTTACTAACGCCGAAGTACCAAATAGAGACATAATTATAAATGTATTTTACCGTCACCCCCTTATTACATGGGACTTAACATAGCATATCTAGTGAAATATGTATGTACTATTGGTAAAGCGTAACCCTTCCAAATATACAAGGTGACGTTATGTATGTAAATTCTAAGTGCCTTAGTACTCGTACCCTTTAAAATGTCATCCTGTCAGTGTCACAGAAATTAATTCACAAATAAAATTTTCGTTTTAATAATAACATGCCAAGTGACATTATTTAAATACATTTTAAAGTGACTGAAAACTTGAAGTCATCCCTGAGAGTACTATGAAATTAATTTCACGAAAATTATATTGTGGTCGAGTTAAATTGCTTTTGAATGTATTATATTATTAATGTTTTGTTTTTGTTTACGAGTAAATATTTGTTATTGGATATAATTAACTAACTTTATCCCTTACAGCGTCTCATTTCAGTTTATCTTGACGTAGGTAGATTTTTGAGGCGCATTGAATTTCAACTCTCGATTTTGAACCGAGCATTCAGAATCCAACATAGTTCATCTCAGCGAGTCCAAGAATACACTGTTCGATTTTCGACTTTCGGGGCTAAGCAATGCTTCCAAGATTCACTGATCGAAAAAATCCCAGCGCGATTGATTTACATCCGTGTTAACGTGGACTTAAGATTTTTAATCGTACACCTCCTCGTATAAGCAAATTGAAGAAAGTTCTTAGTGCTTGGATAGGACTGTCGACATAAGACTAATTGAATCCTAGCTAAGGATTTCACTAACTTGGGAGAGGTCGCAGGATAAATTAAATCTATCTCGGTTAGTTTTGTTGCTAAGCACCAACCAATGTAATACAAAGATTACATGTCTCTCTTTTTCAAGTTTTTCAAAAAAAAAAAAAAACGACCACGGCTAGACACAGGCCTTTCCCAATTTGGGGAGGTTTGACATAATCGCCACGTTTCGCGGTAAGGTGGTAAAATATAATAGATGGACAACGCTGCTGCCCATTCTCTAGTAAGTCCCTTAGTCGTCGCCACTTACGACACCCACGATGTGTAGATTTATGAAAAACTAGCTTCTGCCGGCGACTTCATTCGCGTTAAATTTCTTGTTCCCCCGACCCTTCCCGTCGCGTCGAATCGTCTACCCGTGCGATTTTCCCCGTTTTTGCAACATTTTTCATTACTGCTCCGCTCCTCTTAGTTGTTGCGTGATTTTAATAGCCTTTCTCAATAAATAGGCTACCCAACACAAAAATAATTATTCGATTCCGACCAGTAGTTCTTGAGATTAGCGCGTTCAATCAAACAAACAAACATACAAACAAATAAACTCTTCAGCTTTATAATATTAATAGTATAGATAGATATATCACGAAATGTTTCAGTTTGTATGCAAACGAAGTCGAAACGAAGAAACATATTTTAAACTATAAAACAGTGTGAATAATTAAATAATATTATTACAATCATTTCATTCATTATTAAATTTATAAATAAACCTAAAATAAATACCAACCGTTACTTAACAGAAAACCTAACGACTATTCCGACACTGTTCAAGCAATTAAAAGCAAACACACGAGTGCTCTTTACAGATAAAGGAATGGGACACACAATGCCACTTCAATATTTAAAGTGGATATCTTGTACGACTTTAGTTATGTCGTCATCAAGACAATAGTAAAGCTAATATCTCTTAGACTTATGTCTTACTTTTGTAGTGAAAACTTCACAAGTTTTCACTACAAAGGTAAGACATAAGTCTGTGCGCCAAATAAATTTAGACTAATATTTTAATTTTTTTTTTGCTGAATAAAGTATCACATTAGATGATACTTTATTTACATTACAATCTAGCCTATGAGCTAATAAGTAATTTAAATATAACTTAAACTGCTAAGTAACTATAAAACTAAGAAATCGTCCAATAACGTCTTTCTTATTCACTGTAAGTTATAGGGAAGACACTTGATTCACGTGTTCTTTATAAAAGTTAGCACTTTCACTACTGTTTCAGTTCACTTGCACTGCACTAAACTAACTCAAAGGGTTTAACCCTTTTTAGTCTTCGCACTAATTCAGTGTTGTCAAGGATTTGGATTTCCTCGACATTCACGTGATGATAAAGTCTGTGTTCATGAGTTTCTGCATATTTTTGTATAACTATGTTTACGACATCCATTTTAAGGTCCCGGTGAAGGTCGCTGTTTTTTTATGTACCAGGGCGCACTGACTATATCCCTAAGTACTTTGTTTTGAAAGCGTTGTATAATTTGTCGATTACTTTGACTGGTGCAGCCCCACAGCTGTATACCGTAGGTCCATACAGGCTGTAAAACTTGTTTATATATCAACAATTTATTACGTATTGACAATGGCGACTGTCTACCAAGTAGCCAATACATTTTTTTGTATCGAATATCTAATTCGGTTCTTTTCTTTTTGACATGCTCTTTCAGCGCAGTTTTGCATCCAGGTTCATGCCAAGATACTTAGCAGTATTTGCGTATGGAATTTGTTGATTATTCATGAATACCGGGATGTATTGTGGCTTTTTATTCGCGAAGTCAATGTGGATAGACTTGCTCTCATAAATTTTGATACACCATATTGCAGTCCACTTATAAACTTGATTTACGGACTTTTGAACCTTTTCTACGGCTTCCTCGTGACTATTTCCAACAGCCATGATAGCGGTGTCGTCAGCAAAGGTTGCAATTACCCCACTTTCTAGCTCAGGAATATCACAGGTGTATAGTAGATACAGAACCGGGCTTAGTACACTTCCTTGTGGTATGCCAGCTTTTATTTGCCTAAGGTTTGAGTAGGCATTTCCTTGTCTTATTCTAAACAATCTATTTGATATATAGGACTCTATGATATCTGAAAACTGTTGAGGCAGCATTGTTCTTAACTTATAAATGAGGCCTTCATGCCACACTTTATCGAACGCCTGTGCAACATCAAGGAAAACCGTGGAGCACACCTTCTTCTCCTCTAGTGTCCTTTCAATAATATTAGTGATTCTGTGTACTTAGTCGAGCGTAGAGTGTTGTCCTCGAAATCCGAACTGGTAATCGGGTATAAGATTTGCAGCTTCAATAAGAGGCTTCAATCTCTTGAGAAATAGTTTCTCAAATAGTTTTGACAACACTGATAACAGTGAGATTGGTCTGAAAGATGTGGTTTCATGAGATGGCTTCCAAGACTTGGCTATCATGATGACCTCAGCTACTTTCTACATGTCCGGAACGTGTTTCAACCGAAATACAGCATTAATAAGCTTTTGATTTTTGTGTTTTTTGTACGCCAAATAAATTTTGACTAATATTTTAATTGACATCCTAATTCTTCTTTTTTCTTCTCTCCTAAATCTTTTATTCTTTGAATTTTTTAACTCTTTGAAAACCTGACAATTAATGATACTTTGACATCCTGTATATATGTTTATTATATTATTTTAAAATCAAACCAAATTGTAATTTTACTTAATACTGACCCAATAATCTTTGCCCTGTAATTTGTTTTTTTAATTTATGTTTGCACGCTACACTTGGCAAAATATGATGATACCTTTTACTAATCTTAAGATCATATAATGTAGGTACTACATTTTGTCAAATAAATGATTATGATAAGGATTATCAAATATGGGTGTCGAAGATATAAGGTGTGCACTAGTATCTTACATCACTCTAGCTGTCTTATCTCCAGAAAGTAAAGCTGTAATCTCTTAAACGTTTTGTCTTCCTAGTACCGTTTTGGTGACAAGTTGCAATTTACTTCATACCTTACCGTAGGGGTTGAAAGATGATGTGAGTAGTTTCTATCATCACTACGATGGTTTCGTCTGCAGTACTTATAAAATAGTACACGTCATGGTTTTGTTACTGGGAGGGCAACCCTTTTACGATGCTCCTGTAGTTGCAGATGTAAATAGTTGGCGGTAAATTTTCGGCCTGTTTGCCCAGAACCCTGTAACCCAGAAAGCCACATTTTAGACGTATTTTCGTACAACTTTGAGACTTTCAAACGCACGAACGATCCCTTTCCTCCCAGTACTATCGGAGTTTGCACATTGGATACAAGTTACTCGTGCGTATATAAACTTGTTGTATATTTTGCTTAGTCATGCGTATCAAATACAAAATGGATACGAAGACTTCCGTCTTTATTGAAAAGCAATTATATTTTCACAGTAACATTTTCCGTGTGGTACCGTGCGTATAGAATAGCACCATCCCAATTGTTCCCGTGAGTGTCGTAAAATGCCACTAAGCGATTTACTAGAAAATGGGCAACAGGGTGGCTGGTAGCAGCTGGATGAGAGTTGCCGAGAATCGAGCTGAGTGGCGTGCAATTGGAGAGGACTATATCTAGCAGTGGACAGCTATAGGCTGATGATGGTGATGATGCAGCATTCTCTATGCATTTTACCACCATACTGCAATCTTCAAGCTGTCTGCCAAGCGTGGTGATTACGGAACTCTCTTTAGCGGGGCCTATGTCCAGCACTAGACGTCTTTCGGCTGAAATGATGATTATGAAACACGATTTCTAATTTGAGCTTGATATAATAAATGTTTTGTAAAATTAATTTTACAAAACATTTATTATATCAATGGTTAAACGTTAGTTTAAACGTTTAAACGTTAGTTTAAATCTTCCGTATATTCAAATCACAACCATCATTATTTCTGTCTACCATATATAAGGTGTATCTATTCATACACGAAATATTTAAAGAGGTGCACCTGTAGGTGGTGAAGAAGCTACAGCAACGAAAAAAATAATTTTTTAAATGTATTTTTTTTCTAAATTTAATATTTATAAATTATTTGACGCACATAAGAAATACTGGCTCCTTCTTATTTTTTACGGCCCTAGAAACCGCGGCCATGCTCGTGCCATCCGGTCGCCACCCTCACAGCGTCAGGCGGACCATTCATAGAATTTGGAGTAAAGGTTTTATGTAAAACGAATCAGTTTGAACTCAATCAGTTTTAAAATTATAATAATTACGAAAATTCAAAAACGCTTAGATAAAAATTTTCTTTTTGCTTCTATAGCTTCTTTACCACCTACAGGTGTACCTCTTAAAATATTTCGTGTATGAATAGATATACCTTATATACTATACGTGACTCATCATCATCTACTAAGTCTTTTTCCAACTACTTTGGGGTTGGCTTCCAGTCTAACCGGTTGCAGCTGAATACCAGTATTTTACATGGAGCAACTGCCTATGATACCGTCACAACTCAGTCACTGGGTAACACGATGCCCAATGGCACGACTGTATGTCAGACTTTCCGGCTTCTGACGACCCGTAACGACTGCCAAAGCTCCATGAATAACAGCCGCGAGCAACGGCTTGACGTGCTTTCCTAGACATATAGAGTCCTATTACGTAACAATAATAGTTTAAAAAAAAAAACTAAAAAATAGCTTCCCCAGAAAACCAAACTAAAAAGTATAAAAAAATGGAAAAAAGCGTGGGGTGCTTTTTAAGGTATTTTTTTTATTGATATCAGGCACTCAACGCTTTTTTTCCATTATTTTCTACTGTTTAATTTATTTTATTATTTATTTTCTATTTTGTAGGGTGTTTCGAATTTTGATACGTATGTCAGCGTAGTTTTCGAAGACAGTTTTTTGCTGTCCTGGTAACCCTGGCAAGTATAATGGCACAAATTTATGAAATTTTTCATTGTCATCGGTATGACAGGTGTGCAAAGTTTGAATGAAATCTGGTCGTTTGAAGTGGGTCAAAATCGCGCTATAAGGAGTCGGTTACAAACAAACATACAAGTAAAGCTAATATAAAGCGTGTAAAATGGTCAACCGCGCCACGCCCATGCGGCTGTTTTTGGTTTGCCATTAGCACCTCTAGGTAGAAGGGCTAATGTCCTTACCTACTCTACCCAATACCTGACTATAAAAAAACATAGGTTGCTCTAAAAGTTTTGCAAAATAACATTATATTGATTAATTTTTTTCAAAATATTTACCTTCACAGTCTATACACTTCTGTATACGTAGAAACCAACTATTAAAAATCTCTTGCCATTTATCCTTTGAAACGGAAGCACAGGCACCGTCAAGCACCTAATAATCCTGCCAGGGTCGCGAGATTGGTTCAAAAGAAATACCGTGGCCCTGGCATATGGGCAACTGAAGGAACATGGGTGGGTTTTAGTCAGTAAAAGTCTGACACGCCCTTCCGCTCCACCCAGAGTGGGAGACGTCATTTGATAGTGTCCCATTAAAAAAAGCACCTGATAATTCCTTCTCAGTTACAAATTTTTGGCATTTATTTTTTTTATGAAAGGAACTGTCCAAAATCAGACAGTGCAAGGTCCGGGCTATAAGGAGGATGATCCAACAGTGTGAGCTGCGATTGAGTCAAAAACCCCTGAGTAAGGCTTGCTCGTATGCCGTGCTGTCGTGATGAAAATAAATAGGTAAGTACAACTGAGATCATCTTTCTTATACAACAGACACAAGTAAAGTTACTACCAAACAACACAAACAAACAAACGTTTTCTCATCAAAGAGACTGCTGTGTCATAAGATACGTAGTTTCAAACAAACAAAGAGTAATCTTAGGTTGTTCACAGTCATCGCATTTCTTTTTAAGTTTTTGGCCTACTTCGTACTATGACGCACGAACATAGCGTGTTTCTCGACTTTTTAGTAATAGTTCGATTTCCCCACCGCTTTTTTATTGGGTGGGAAGTCATCAAATGACGTCTTCCGCCCTGAGTGGAGCGGAAAGGCGTGTCAGACATTTACTGACTAAAACCCCGGGTGGATTTTAGTTGTAGGGTACTTTCTGTGTTCGTTCTCATTTGCCTGTGCCAGGGCCATGGTAACTCTCGAACAAATCCGCGACCCTTAGATGCCACGGCTCATTTTAAGTTATTTTTTTATTATGGACGCTTTAAATGTGCACTTCTTTTTACAGCGTTCTCCTATGTACAAATTCAACATAAAATCATAAAACTAAACTTTTGTATTGTGTTTTTTTTTATATATATATAGTCCTCCAGACCGTATTTCGACCACGGTGGCTAATCTCAAGGGAGACTAAGCCATTAAATTGGTGCGGGAGATATTATAGTACTCAAGTGTGTGCGCAGACATAGTAGCACTCGCCCTTCCCTCACTTTCATAGTCCGATGGGACTGCAATCTGACACGACCGGAGAGAGATCAGGCGCAGGACCAACGGCTTAACGTGCTTTCCAAGGCATGGGGTTATCACACTGCCAACTTCCAAACTCCGGGCTGTTACTAAGAAATCTTAAATGGAATAACCCAATAACACTTTGTCCGACCTCGGAATCGAAGCCAGGACTCCACGCTCAGGAGTCGCGGTTGCGACCACGAGACCAACGGGGCAGTCAAAAGGCGGGGTTTTTTTTTATAGTGTAAATGGGCATACTTGTCCTTTTTCCAGCATAGGTACCTTCCGTGCTGTGAAATTGGCTACATGCTTCATCTTTCTGAGTGACCTTGGCATAAAAAAGTGCCTGTAATTCCTTTATTTGAAATGTGTGCTTTAAGTTTTGAGTTATTTTGAATACTTATAGCTCATTAAATTTGCACAATTTTGTACATACTACATGTATCCTTCAAGAACTGCTGGCAACAGATGTTCGCTTAATATCTCAGTTTCTAACCTTTTCGTGCATAAATAAATACGTAAGTCTCACAAAGTTGAGCCTTTGGGTAAAAACTAGCTAGTCTTACAAATATATCTACTAATATTTAATAGATATATAATACTTTGAGTTATGTATAGTGAAAGAACAACTTCTCTAAGAGTTGCTTATTCGGTATTAACAATTCTGAAAGATTTAAATGAACCGACGATATTGTAAAAATGAAAGACTGAATTTGGATACAAAAAGATAAGATAATCATTTAATTGCTCAAACATGACTACAATGACCACAATACATGCAACACAAACAACATGTAAGACATGTTAAAAATAAAGGTAAAAGATATCATCGCGTTTGCCTTAAACAATCGTCATCATCATCATCATCATCATCATCATCATCATCATCATTATCATCATCATCAACAGCCTATAAATGTTCCCACTGCTGGGACACAGGCCTCCTCTCGGTGAGAGGGAGTGGGCCCTAATCCACCACGCGGGCCCAGTGCGGGTTGATAGATGTCACATGTCTTCGATTTTTTGGTTCTAAGACATGCCGGTTTCCTCACGATGTTTTCCTTCACCGTTTTGAGAGCAGTGGTGATGAAATAATTTACACATCGTCATCGTCATCATCATTTCAGCCAAAAGACGTCCATTGCTGGACATAATATGCCTCCCCCAATATGTGGAGTTTGCGATAATCATCACGCGTGGTAGGCGGGTTTGCGATTGCAGTATGATGGTAAAATGCATAATGAACGCTGCTGCCAATTCTCTAGTAAGTCCCTGAGTCACCCTCTACGACACCCACGGGAAGAAATGGGGTGATGCTATTCTTTACGTACGGCACCACACAGAAGACTTGCCTTTAAAAAATGTAAGTTAAAAAAATGTGTTTATATGTTGTCAGTTTCGTTAACCACTTACATCGAAAACAAGCTGGTGTTTACGAAACTTGTATAAAAGTTGTCTAAAATGCCAAAAATGTTTAATACACAATATTTTGGATAGTCTATGACAAGACTTGTCAAAAATAAGTACCAAAACTTGGTTAAAGTTTAAATTTACCTATCCAAGTCAATCTGGTTACCCTTATCCATACCATGTTGGTGTCGACTTCCAGTCTGAACTGAAAATCAGTATTTTACATTGAACGACTGCCTTTCTGGCCTACACTACTCTCTTACTGGGTAACACGATACTCCAAGGTAAGACTGATTATATTAGACTTATGAGCTTCTAATGACTGTCAAAGATCTATTGTATATGACAGCCGGGACCAATGGCTTAACGTGCTTTCGCAGACAAGGAGGTGTCTCGGTATGTAATTGATGGTCACCCATGATCTGCCAGGGTCGCGAGATTTGTTCGAAAGAGATACCGCGGCACTGACATAAGAGCAACTGAAGGAACACGGGTGGGTTTTAGTCAGTAAAAGTCTGACATGCCCTCCCGCTCCGCCCAGAGCGTGAGACGTCATTTGATGATTTCCCACCCAAAAAAAAAAAACCATGATTTTTCCCCAAGTGACAAAACTAAATGTAAGTCCCGCACCCTTAGCAGTAAAATTTTATTCGTAAATAATCTCTCATCGGCAATTTTTTTTTTGTCGGGGCAACATGCATAGTTTGTTTCGCTGCGATGAAATAAGAAAATATCAAACATTGTATACCATATAGATACCTACGAAAGTCTATTGATCCTGATTTTCGATACCAATTTCGATTAGCTGCGTCTATAGGATAGACATAAAGTTTCTAGTACACTGAAGGAAGTACCACATATATTAGGAATAAACATAAATAAGAACGGTACAAGCGACGGTCTTATCGCTAAAAGCAATTTCTTCCAGACAGCCATTGGATGGAAAGAATCATTAAGGAAACTGGAATCTACCCATCGGATTTATGTCCTATTTATGATATGGGTGAATGAACCACACGTTCATTTATAGGAATCATTCAATAAATAAGTACATTATGATATGAATGAGCATAGAAATAGTACCTAATCAGCAATTTTCTTGCCAAGTTTGTTATATTTCCACTATATTTATGCTATAAATTTCTACAACAGAACAGCGGGTTTGTTTCAAAAGAAGAAAGATCGGACAACGTAAGACAGCTAGATGATCAATACCACAATGCCTCTGTCTGCATTTTTTTTTTCAGGATGGGAAATCATCAAATGACTTCTCCCGCTCTGGGCGGAGCGGGAGGGCGTGTCAGACTTTTACTGACTAAAACCCACCCGTGTTCCATCAGTTGCCCATGTGCCAGGGTCACGGTATCTCTTTCGAACAATCACGCGACCCCGGCAGGCATTGGTCCTAGTAGATCCCTACACTGCTGCTGCTGACATCTCTTTGAGGCGCGCGTGGAACACTACGCGCCGTCGACCCGAGCTTGGTCCTTACCGGGTGGCGAGCTACCCATTGCTCGCCACCCGCAAGCTCGCGTCTACGGTGGCCGGGAGTCCGCTATCGACTCCCGACGCCTGTCTGCATACCTTTAAACAGGGTTTGACTAGAGTAAAACCCTGTTTAAAGGTATTTAGCTGATTTTAGCTTATAATATTTCCACTGCTGAGACACAGGCCTCCTTTCAGTGAGAGGGTGTGGGCGGTAATCCACCACGCGGGCAAAGGTTCTATGACATGGTGGTCTCACCATCTTTTTCTTCAACGTTATAAGCGCAGTGATGATGATCTAGACACGCGGCAGCGTGTCAAGCCAAGTTCAAGTAACAGAACTGGCGAGCAGCACCGTGTGTAATATTACACGAACCATTTGGAGCCACTTTTGACCCCCTCATAACTCAAAAACTGTTTCATATAATCGTGTCAAATTTGGCTCATATAGTGAAACTTGTAAGACACATATGTGCTCCAAATTTGATAAACATATCTCAAACGGTTATTTAGATATTAACGTCCAAAAATCGTCATTTTTATCACTGACTGACCTATAGATCAGAACTCTAACCCAGTTCCAGATGACCTAGAAAGATCAAATTTGGCATGCAGATAGGTAATTAGATGAATACAAAGGAATAAATCAGAAAATGGAAAAATGTTATCATTTTATTATAATTTTTCACTTAATTGATTCTATTAGGAACACTTATAACAAAAACCATTTGGTATTCATTTTGTTATAAATTTGTTATAAATAAGTACCTACTAATAATTTATGTACAGACGCCACCAGGTCAAGCTACCCAAAACTGTCAATTTTTCCCAATGAACCTTGAACCTAATGCTCTAGAGATAAAGTCGAAAATCTATCAAAGAAATCTGACAGATTGTAGTAGCTTGATGTGTTGGCGTCTGTACAAAAAGTAATGATATCTCATCAAAAACATAAATGTGAAATGAGAGCCAAGTTCAATATTATGTCTCACGTCTTTAACCTTGCTTTTATGTCAGGGGTCTTTCCCAATGTTTTTAAGAAGGCTGTCGTACATCCTATACACAAGAGCGGAGACAGAGGCAGTGTCAATAACTATAGACCTATATCCGTTTTGACTACGCTGTCAAAGATCCTTGAAAAAGTCCTTAACAATAGACTTTTAAATTATCTTAATTCGCATAATATTCTCGCCACGAACCAATATGGATTTAGATCAGGAAAAAATACAGAAGACGCTGTCTTGGAACTAACGGGTACTATTGCAAGAAAAATAAAAGAAAAACTAAAAACGATTGCAATCTTTCTTGATCTTTCTAAGGCTTTTGACACTGTCTCTGTCCCCCTCCTGCTTACCAAACTGCAACAAATTGGCATCAGGGGCTTGCCTCTTGATATTTTCAAGAGCTACCTGACTGACCGTTCTCAGGCCGTCAGAATTGGTACCTATACCAGTAATGAAGAGGTCCTTAGTTACGGAGTCCCACAGGGTAGTGTCCTTGGTCCTACCCTTTTTTTAATTTATATAAATGACCTCTGTAAATTATGTTTAAAAAACGCTAAAATGATAATGTACGCAGACGACACTGTAATACTTTTACATGGAAGCGATTGGCTTGAAACTCGCTCATGTGCTGAGTCTGCCTTACACGTTGTTATGAAGTGGCTAACTAGCAATCTCCTTACCTTGAATCTAGAGAAAACTAAATTTATCACGTTTGCGGCAAGAACAGCATCCCAACCTACTTCACCCTACAGCCTAACTGCACACAATTGCTGCTCGTTAAATAACACTTCCTGTTGCTGTAATGTACTTACGCGCACTAACAACATAAAATATCTTGGTGTTATTATCGACAGTACTATGTCGTGGAATGAACAAATTGGGTCACTGGTGGCACGGGTCAGGAAATTGATATTTGTATTTAAAAATTTGAGATCTTCTGCTGACTTTCATACTCTAAGGATAGTTTACTCTGCATTGGCGCACTCTATCATAACCTATTGTATAGCGGCTTGGGGTGGCGCTGGTAAGTGTTTAATGCTTAGATTGGAACGGGCACAAAGGGCGGTTCTTAAAGTTATGGCACACAAACCTATTCGTTTCCCAACCATCGAACTTTATGCTCTCTGTAAAGTACCTACAGTGAGGCATGCATTTTTCCTAAGCACCATACTACGCAAACACTCGGAACTTACTTTTGATCCCAATCACCGTTCAAAAAAGCGAAGGGCAGATAGAGTGTGCCCGACTGAGTCTGCCAATGTTGTGTTGGTGAAACGTCAATATCATTTCTTTGGCCCTGTTTTGTACAATAGAGTAAATAAGATTTTAAATATTTATCCGCTTACCTCACGGGAGTGCAAAGCGGTCACGGACAAATGGCTGCAAAGCCTAACGTATGAAGAGTTAGAAAATCTGGTGACACATACTTACCTTTAATGTAAACATGTCTTGACAGTCATATTCCTTTCATGATAGTCTATCTAAGTATACAATCACACACACACCTACAGATATACTATATCTATACCTACACACATATACACATTCATACTTACATACTTACACACACACTCTTCACATTAGAGAACTGGACTATCTTAATCTAATTTATATTTTTTGTATTGTTTCTAGGATAAAAATCATAAGTGTTAAACAAAATTTTATAATCAATCATATTTTAGTTAAATAGTTTAAAAAACTTACTTTTATTTTAAGTTTTAATATAATTGTTTTTGTCTTTTTTTTTCTATTTGTATTGTGTAGCTTTAGTTATTAATGTTGGACCGCCGACGTCTCCACTCTCGGAGGTGGGCGCTAATGGCTGCAACACAGTTTTTTAAACTAACGTAGCTGTTAACGAACACAAAAAATTATTTATCTGTTTTTAGTTCCAATAAATATTTGAATATTGAATATTGAATATTATGCCTTTGTTGTTGACTTCAACGACAAAAGAAGTGAGATCTAAATGGGTGCCAAGTTCAATGATCAGTCCTGACTTGGCTAGTTTTCTTATACGAATTATATTATAGCCTTCGCAAGTTTTAAACCTGTTACTTATCCGTTCTTATTTTATTATTCCGAAAATTTGGCTTGCTGGTAGAAAGTAGCCATCGAACATAATAATATTCCCTCTCTCTCTCTCTCTCTACCTCTCTCTCTCTCTTCGTTCCAAAAACTACGTTCCAACACAAAATATATACAGTCTAATTGAGAAACCTCCTCCTTTTTTTAAGTCGGTTAAAAAGTGTCGTTACAACTTTTTCTCTTAATTCCGTCTAGCCCCCTTTCGCAGTGCGCATAAGGAACTTCGTTCCAAAAAATTTAAAATATTATTCATTATGACGCATGGCGTAGTTTGTAATTGATATTTCGTCTCATGGAAAATGAAGATGGAATGATCTAGTCGACTCATGCGCTGGGTAGGTATGTTCTGTACCGTCTTATACGTAAACATTATTAACAGGATGTTTCATAATTCTAATGCATTATTTATTTTCTTAGTACCTATGATCTTAATTATGGTGACAATTTTTTAATCAAGCCTAGTATATTATTTCGGATACATTGAGTGGACAGTTTTTGTAAGACGACTAAAATGACACGGTGTATAGTTAACATTCTTGTTGAAATGATACACTTCAGAACGATGTAATTAATATATTGATAATTCTAATCTTCGTTACAACAATTTTAAATGGCTTCTATTAATATCGGTGACAGCTGTGGTTTACATTATTGAAGGTTGTGGGTGATTGGATCACTGGTGGATTAAAAGCGATTTTCTAAATTGGATTCTGGTCATCTATAAAATGATTTATTAGTGGCTTGTTCGATGTGATGTGTTAAGAGAAATATAAGTTATATTTAGAGGACTATTATATTTAAAGTTTTGTTTGTAAGTTATTATAGTTAAGTTATTTAGATCTACACAAATTAATTATCTGAGAAGTTACGTAGACTAGATTCGTTCGTCGTTCTACCTAGTCTTTTTCCAAGAATGTTGGGGTCGGACCCTAACATAGTTGGGAATATTTATATACTTATGTATATTATAATAAAATAAACACAACTGAATACCAATGCTTTACATGGAGCTACTGCTTATCAGACTTCTACAACTCAGTTATTGGGTAATCCAATACCCCTTGGTAAGACTAGGTGTCCGAATTTCGGGTTTCTGACGACCAGTAGCGACTTTTATAGATCCATGAATCACAACTGGCTGAATGTGCTTGCCGGGGAACAAAGGGATCGTTGTATATAAAGACAGTCACCCATCCACGGACCAGCCACGGCAGACGTAGCTTAACCTAGCGACTCAGTTAGAACGTTGCCACAAACCTCTCTTAATTGAATCGAATAGAATTGAGTGAATTGTTACTAAATAAATACAATGAATTGCATTGATAAATCAGTAGTTGTTCACTGACTGCTTACACTGCCGGCAAATAGACGCTTATCTCAACAACAAGAGCTATAAAAATCTTAGTAAACAAAAATCAAAATTACGAAAACACGTGACAAAAGTCGCTCGCTAGATTTTAAATTCTACTAAAATCCTTTCATAAATACGTGCTTTCCGAGGCACGGAGGGGTCTTGGTATGTAAAAATAGTCACACATCCACGAACCAACTGCGGCAAGTGCAGCTTGACCTGATCGATTGACCCATGCAGCTGTTATAACTTAGCCACAAGCCAATAAGTTTGTCACACGTATACACATAAATATTAGTACTTTTATAATCGACTTGTGCTTCGTTAACTTTCACAAAATCTGAAGATAAAGCAAGTTTCAGATTTATTAATTAATTAGTTACCAGCTGTTTTGTACTCCTTTATATTTTGAATGCGACACAGTTTCCAATTTAAAATAAAATTTCCAAACAGGCTTACAGGAATCATAGTGAAATAGTCCTGTTTCTTGCTTAAATTGCTAAATTCATGATACAAATTGACACCTTCTTCCACTGTTTCAACGCCCGTTAGCAGGTCATCCATGTAGAATTTTTCTTCCTTCTTTATTTTCTTCATCGTTTTTGTTTATACTTTAAACCAAAACTGGTTCAGGGTGTTGTGGCAAAGCCTGGGAGAGGCCTATGTCCAGCAGTGGACTGCGATAGGCTGAGTTGATTGATTGAAACCAGTTAGATAGCTTGACATCGTAATACTTATATTCAGAAACAAAACCACTATGACATAATATTTTCAAACACCTACAGCAAAGAATGCAACGAAACAAAATGTTCAACTCTGACCCACTGAAAATTCTGTAGCTATTAAAACATTTACGAGGTCGGCCTACATAATTTTCATCACAACCTTTGCTCTGCATTCATAATATTTTTTTTCGGACAATGTTTATCTACCGTGTTTGTTCCAATCTTGGAACCGGATTTTTTCGCTTAATTTTGCTCTTATAAGCCGGGTGAACGAGGAGTATTGTCTAACATTGGTTTTGATCCGAGAAATTATCAAAGGTTTTGTAAGATCGTGTTTTTAAATGTTGGTAGTAGATTAATGGTGTGTGTTTAAAGAAAAAAACGGACTTTTGAGTCTTTAACAAAAGCTACCATAAAAATGAGCTGCCTAATTGTTTTGTTATTTGTGCGCAAAGTTTGTGTTACGAGTGGATTCTAGAGTGGTGAGGGATTGAATATTAAAAATGAAATACAGATATTTGAGAGAACTTTTAAATATCCTGCGGGATAATTTCCGACTTCTACGCGGGCGACTCCACTGGCAAAAGTTATAACGAAATAATGAGCATAAAAGAGGATTCTATTCTCGTCTAAAAATATGTTGCTTTGTCTTCAACCATCGTTGACGAGCATATTATTGCTGCCAAGGTTTGGCAAATTTCTCAATATGTTTTTCCTTATTAAAAGGGCTTACCTTCTAATACACCGATGTATTTCACCGCCATTTAATTTCCAATATTTCATCATTAAAACCCATATTATTTCATTTAAACTTGTATAAGTTCATACTTCCTTTTGTCATGTTTATCTTGTAGCAAAAGAAATTAAAACATTATTTTATAGAGCTTATCGCTTCATGCCAGGACACAAATTAAGTTAACTAACGTATCCTATGAAATACCAACATCGACGCTTATTAAGTTAGAGTTTAGCTTTTAAGTTAATACGTAGTGACTTAATAATTGTTGTTAGAGTAGGGTAAGTTAGCTTTAAGTTAAGCAGCCATCATCATGGTGGCCTTTTATGTTGAGGATGACTTTTAAGCTAATCAAATGATGAATTACGAAGTTTATTTACAAACATCACTCAAAGTTAAGTAATGATTAGAGATCGGATATTTAGATGCATATTCACCTAAAGTTGAAATGTTGGCTAATATGGAATGCGCGTTTTTACCGTGTTTTGTGTATTGTTTTAACGAACACATACCACCCTAAACACATTTGTATTTGCATTTGGGGTTAAACAATAATCCACATCCACACTTCCACACTATCCACACTAATATTATAAATGCGAAAGTAACTCTGTCTGTCGGTCTGTCTGTCTGTCTGTCTGTCTGTCTGTCTGTCTGTCTGTCTGTCTGTCTGTCTGTCTGTCTGTCTGTCTGTCTGTCTGTCTGTCTGTCTCGCTTTCCTGCTAAAACTACTGAACCGTTTTAAATGAAATTTGGTACACAGATAGTTGGTAGAGAGTTGGTAGAGAAAGGACATAGGCTACTTTTTATCCCGGTAGTATGTTCCCGCGGGAGAATTTCCGACATCCACGCGGGCGAAGCCGCTGGCAAAAGCTAGTTTTAAATAAATATGATCCAAGAAACCCGGCTTTAATAAAAAATACGAAACCGCTTCCGTGCTTTCACAGCTAAATAGTAACATTCGGTAAATATGCATCTGAATATCTGATCACTGGTAATGATTAACCATACATTTTGACGTTTAAGCGTCTCTTAACTTAAAGCAACGTTAGTAAAAAAAAAAAAGAACTAATAAGTATATGCAGCAACAGTTATTTTTTCTTTAAAACCTAATAATAAATAAATAAATAAATAAAATAAGTTTATTGACACGAAAAACCTTTTTTTATACAATAACAATAACCGTTCACATAGGTAGGTTAAATTGGTTTTTGGGAAAAGGCTGCACAAATAGTGGAAAACCCTGCCTCCTAAACTAGGGAAACCCTGTGACCTAGGAGTCAGTGTTCTACTAGTTACTAAGTATACAAATTTAACCTTTAAAGTGTGTGATTCTAACAATAAACCCATGATGAACTGATATGCTATATGAATGTGTAAGTATGTGTGTGGGGGATGGGATGGGATGGAGTGTGGTGTGATTATTACTGAGCAGGTTAAGTTTCAGTCGACCAAGTTAAGCTATGCTTGCCGCGATCAGTCTGTTGATGAGTGACTACGTTCTTCTTCTTAGCGTGTCGATAGCAATCTAAATAGAGTTAGCCCAGAATTTGGCTACGAGCTTACTTACTAGTGACTACGTTCACTTACCAAGACACCTCCGTGCCTCGGAAAGCACGTTAAGCAGCTGGTCCTGGCTGTCATTCGTAGATCTCTGATAGTCGTTATTGGTCGTCAGCAGCTCGTTAGATTTTTTTTATGACATCTTGTAGGTCAACCTATGAGGTAGTCGGCTTCTTAACAGGAATTGTCTGTGGCTACCTAAATAAATTAAGGCCTCCAGCCAGAGCTTAAAAAAAATAAAAGCTAGAGCGACTATTTGCTAAGGGATCTTGGCTTAGGGCATCGCTGGTAGAGGGCAGTAAGGGACAGGCTGGATCGGAATGAATAACCAGTCTTAGGTGTCCAGTGTAGGTCATATAGTCAGTTTCTCGTACTCAGATGCATCCGGTTAGACTGGAAATTGATCCCAACATATTTGGGATATTCTAGGCAGCTGATAATATTAAGCAGTAACTACCTGATTAACAGATGATATAATTTTATACGTAGGAACACGAGCATCGGTCACAAGTTACAAGTACAACTGTTTAGGCAATTCCAGATCTTTATACCTGAATCCAGAGAGGCAAGTCTGACCAGGCCTGTATCGACGGCGCGTAGTGTTCCACGCCCGCCTCAAAGAAATGTCAGCAGTACTGAAGGGGTCGCTAGGACCGATGTCTGCCAGGGTCGAGAGATTTGTTCAATAGCGATACCGTGGCCCTGGCACATAGGCAACTGAAGGAACACGGGTGAGTTTTAGTCAGTAACAGTCTGACACGCCCTTCTGCTTCGTCTAAGAGCGGGAGACGTCATTTAATGATTTCCCACCCACAAAAAAATGAGATTTCTCATATTTTTAAGAACGTTCACAAAAACTCAGTCTCATACATAAACATACACCTTTTTTACATGAGGTTAGGCAGAAACTACCGAACGTCACTTACTACGATCCTTACATTCTCCATTTGACTGGCCTTTCTAAAGAACATAGCAATAAGGACATAAAGTCTCAATTTATGAAAGATATCCATAAATTATACGTCGTGGATTGATGGCACTACGGTGCGACAGACAGCGCCATCTATCAAGTAGTTTTGTAACTGATTTAACTTACAAAAATATCGTTACCGGAAACGCAAGCGTCGGTAGAGGGGATGCAGCGAGGACTAGCAGAAGGAAGGAGAGTGGCGACAGTCTAACTCCAACAGTCTAAGCAGACGCTCAGTACCAAAGCACATGTTTGTTTCTTATACATCCTAGTTTTAAATAAAGTTATTCTGTTCAAATTATCTTTTGTTCGAGTACCCACAACAGTGCCCACATCTAAGTAATACTGTGTCGGATTGTGAAGAAGACCCAATACCTCTCATCTCGGCCAGCCTATATGTAGATATTTTTGACTTACATTTTTTGCGTGAAGATAATATTATAATTTATGTAAAGATAAATTATAATATTATCTTCAAGAGAACATTGAAAATAGATGTTGAACTTATGGTCGCAAACTACGGGAATTCGGTTTTAGACGTCTTCTAGATGTTTTCCTTGATAGTCTTTAGATGAAGTTGATAGAACATAATGAACTTGAAAAAAGTTTGCTATAAGTGAGCCCGAGTGTCAGTCGAATTTACGACCTTTCATTTACCAGTCTGTACGTTTTCTGTTAAGTGATAGTATTTATTTATAATCTTAAAGCAAGAAAAAGTCCCCACAAGCTTACCATCAAAAGTTAAACACGCTTACTAATATTGTCAAGCTAAATCTTATTTAGTTAACATAGCACTGAAAAGGACTTAAGTGTGATTTTTCTGTGCAAGCAAGCATTATTCTGAGCACAGCTTAGTTTTGCGTTCGAGCGCAAGTTGTTTTGCCAATTACTTTTACCAAGTAGTTCCCGTTGCTAATTGAAAATATATTGTGTTGTAAATAAAAGGAATTGGGAGCGAAAGTAAAATAGAAAACAATGTGTTCACAGATAGAATAGGATTAACCTTATTTTATTTTACTAGGAATTTCGCCTGGTAGGTCGTAGAAGGATTTACTGAAAACCATTCGCGATCTAAATAGAAATTCTTATTTTCATTAAACAGTATGCCAGAAAATGAACTAGAAAATGTTCATCGACCTTTTCAAGAAGAGAGTTTCTATGTAAATAAATTTAATCTAAAGTAATGTAGAAATTGAACTTGTTTCGATTTATTTGAGTTACCATCGAGACGTTTGAGGGCACTTTGTTTTGTAGTACTTTCGCGAAATATTAATTTAAACTCATTCTGCAGAAAATAAAAACTTTTGGTCAATAGAAACTAATGTTCAAATAAATCGAATCGTAGACTCTTTTACTCCATGTTCGAATCAGTAATAAAATGATCCTCAGGAGAACCAGAGTAATCGATATACCCGAAGAGTTGTCAAACTTAAGAGGTACTAGACGAGAGACAATGTGCCCTCATTCCTTGCAGAATGGATGGCCGTCCGGGGCCAAATGGTTCTAGAGAGGCGACTGCGTGTTGACCGAATGCGCATCATAGGAAGGCCTCCTATAAAGTGAACCTATAACCTAGTGAAGGTCGTAGGAATTCGTTGGATGTGAGAACCATGGAACTAGTTGATATGGCGGGGCTTTCGGGAGACTTATGGCCAGCAGTGGACGTCTTTGGGCTGAAATGATGATGATAATAGATTTTCAAAACGAAACTAAGTGCTATATTTACATTTGAATGGAATTTAAAATTAAAATAAAGCAGCATGTTACTATAAAACAAAAATACAAAATACAGAAAATTAAATAAAATAGAGTGTCGGTGACGTGATTAAACCAGTGTGCGTTTATAACAGAACAGCAGATCTTTCTTGAAGATTGTAAGTGAAATAACATTTACCTATTCATTTTCTCACCACAATAAACATTACAGAGGTTGTTACACTTGCGGTACGATATGGTATGATATGGTTTGGTTTACCGTGGGAGACTGGTGCCTAAGCTAGGTTTTAAGGGCCTGTGTTTCAGAACATTTCATTTACATGATTTTGTGAGACGTAAATTATTTTCTAGATTCGGAAGATCACACACTTTAAGCTTAATCATTTTTAAGTACACACATTTCAGATTTAATTTCCAGTTGGAATTACTATTTCAGTTACATCACTAATTTTGATATGTGAAGGAGCAACTTTAACAATTTATTTACTCAAAATATGTGAGTGAAATGTTATTTTAATTAAGAAACTCGAAACCGCGTACATTTTATGTGTGAGTCTGGACATGTGTAAACATTATTTAATAATTTCACCCTATAATAACCTCATTCTCGAGAGCCTTTATATAAAATAGATTTTTAATGTATTGGAAAAACTACAATACTTACTTTGTAAAAATTACATATTGATATTATTTTCAATGAGAATGAATAAATCGCAAACGTCATAGCCATTCAATAAAATAACATGAAAATCCAATTCATTCCCCTCACCCTATTCCCAATTTCAAGAACTCTTCAATGAAGAAGCTAATTCCGAAAAGTGGTTCAAAGTAAATACTTCATTCCCAATCAAAATCTTGAAAAAAATTTCAAAATCAAGAGCAGTAAATAATCTGTGAAAGAATGGGATTTTATCAAGGTCAAGACCATTTTTGCGTATTAAAATTCTAAAATCGTTTATGATAACGATTTTAGAATTTCTTTGACAATAAACCTAGGAAAGAAAAGGATACGATCAAGGTTAAACCAGTACTTATCTTCAAAGAAAACCAATGTTTTAACCCTAAATAGAAAACGTTCAAAACTTGTGAAGAGATCGTTACAATAATAATTGTAATAAATTCGCTTGCTGTCTCTGATATCCACCTTTCTCACTGACTTTGAGCTTGTGAGTCCAAAATCAATATTACTGCTCCACAGTTAATTTATGACAGTACTGACTTATTGCAATTTTTTTTTCGAATTAATATCTCGCAGGTCAATCAATAAGGTTGCTACCTTCTGCTATGGTGCGAGATTCGTTCGAAAGAGATACCATGGCCCTGGCATATGAGCAACTGAAGGAACACGGGTGGGTATTAGTCAGTAAAAGTCTGACACGCCCTTCCGCTCCACCCTAGAGTGGGGGACGACATTTATTTGACGATTTGCCATCCAAAAAAAATTAAGGCCGCCAGCCAGGTCGTGAAAACATAAAACTGGAGCGACTACTCGCTAAGGGCACATCCTGTTGGGTACGGACCTAAGTATGTAAGACTAATCTTAGGGCATCGCTGATATAGGGCAACAAGGGATGGGCGGGACCGGATGAAAACTTACGGTAAAAAAAACGCTTGGATTTATATATCTGAAATGTCTACAATTTGGTAAGCCAACGTGAGAATTAATGCTCTCTCGTTTTTGTCTGTAAAGAGGATTTTACATATACATGAGATGGTTAGTCTCAACTCTATAGTTGGTTTTTATTTCAATATTTTTAAGTTCATCTTTCGAGGCAATTGCTTAAATTAGAAGTTCAGGTTAAACTGACGACCTTCGAACAGCACTTAGGTGTGATCATATTGAGATTGTCTTTTGTTCTATCGACTCTAAAGATAAATGTCCACGCATTACACGCAACGTATTGAATGGATTGGCTGTTAGCGATGACATAGCAGTCACTATATCGAGATATTATCGGATTACACAGGTGTACAAAAAAAAGTCCAGACTATTTGACCGGATCATGGTATTCCTAGGTATTTCGGCGTCCTGAATCCGATCCCGGACATCTGATCAATTTTGCCCCATCACGTCAGGAAAACAAGATTTCAAGGTCACTTAGAGATCAAAATGGTGATTTTTGATATTTTCGATTTTAATTCACATCTCTCTTCTAATAGAATTAAAAATGAGTCATCATTTTACAATGTTTACGGCAGTTTTCACATCAGTTTTAAACAAATCCACGTAAGTTGCCGGAACGCAACCATTTTTTAACCGACTTCAAAAAAAAGGAGGAGGTTTCTCAATTCGACCGTATACATATATATATATATATATCAATGTGTGTTCACCGATAACTTCGTCGTTTATGAACCGATTTTGATGATTCTTTTTTTGTTGGAAAAAAGATATCTCAAGGGTAATCTCATGATAAGGAAACTAGGATCTGATGATGGCATCCCAGAGAAGTCGAAGGGAACCTTCGAAAATTGTAGTGGCGACTAGTGCGTATTTTATTTCTTTAATTAATTATCTTAAAGCACTACTATTTAATTAAGGTCCGGATTTGATCTGATGATGGAGCCAAAAGACAATCGAGGGAACTCCTCAGCGACTTCAGCAATTACCTGGTGTTTGAACTTAATTCATTTCTATTGATGAGAAAGCTCCCACAAGGCTTATAATCATAAGTACCATTACAGATCTGATGATGGAGACCATAGACAGACAGTCAAGGGAATTCCTCAACGATTTACAGCAGTAGTAAAGTATTAAATTTCACCTGGTGATTAGTGGTATAGGAATAAGTGCGGGGTAGATACCATAACTAAAAAGTAAAAAACAAAAACTTTTTCACAAAAAAGAAACTGTCTTCCTCAAAAACACTACAAAGTAAAAAATAACTTTAATTTCAGAAGTCGGTGTCTTAGAATCTGTATTTGAGTCAGTCAAATAAGACACCGACTTAGTGTTTTTGAGGAAGTCGGTTTTTTTTTGTAAAAAAAAAATTATATGGCGCTCTGAGCGAGCAATTTAAACCAGTAGGTGCCGTGCGTGCGTTGCAGCCAGTGCGGACCAGTGGACATTCATCTTTGTTCATTACAGCATTCAGTGCTTGTGATAAATGATTTTATTTGTGTAAGTAAGTTAGTACAGACCCCAGCACATCAAGCTACCTGAAACTGTCAAATTTTCCCAATCCATTTTGAACCTAATGCTTTAGCGATAAATAAATAAATGAAATAAAATTCATTTATTTCAGGCATAAGAACCCATATTACAAAAATTTTGTTAAAATGTGACAATGCTGTAGCAGAAAATAATGAAATATCATCAACAAAATAGAAATATAAGTCACAGAGTTGATATAAAATACAATGTCAAAACAGGTAACAGAGATGGAATTTAAATAAAATGAAATGTCAAATTTACGGGTCACAGGATTAGAATTTAAACAAAATGTCAAATTTAACTGTATCAGTATTGGGATTCAATTAAAATGTCAAAATTTATACCGAACTTAGATTAAGGCAACAATAAATAACAATTGCACATAATATAAACAAAACAATACAAACAAACAATTATAAATAAAGGTCAATGTGTTTTGGTGTTAAAAAATTGAGTACTCCCTGCTACACATGTCTGTCACAGCATTGACGTATGTAAGGGCAGTCAAATCACCCTGCGATCACTGCCAGAACAGTATTGGAGCTGGCCCGCACCCTGCGCACTAAGGACGCGCACCGCTTGCGCATGGTGGCCTGAAACCAGTCGGTGCGCGCTTCCGCAAACATGCCCGAAGCGCTGCAGAAGCGGGGCAGCCTCAGCACAGCCCTGAATGCGTTGTTATACTGGACGCGGAGGGCGTTGTAGGACGCTCGTGTGTAACGAGCTCACAGGCTGCACGTGTACTTTAACTTGATTGGAGCAGCGTCCAAACCTGCGAGCCAGGTTGATAAAGTTGAAAACCTTTTAAAGAAATTTGACAGAATGTAGTAGCCTTATGCGCTGGCGTCTTTCACTCGTTATTGATATTTTTTAAACTAGATGAGGTCGGCGTTTCCTATCTGACTACTCTGAGAAGACAGGCCGAAACAAACTCAGAGGCCACAGTCTCTTAAAGTCCAGACATAATCTTGGTCACATCATTTGACGTGTGTGTGTTAAAAGTTTTTGGTTTACCTAGTATTTTCAGTTTTTATTCTCCTCATTTAGCAAAGCCAAATAAAAAAACTTCTTAAGTCAAATCTAAATCGTCGTGGCAAATGCAATTTAAAGTGCTTTAGAATTTTTCACGGACTTAATTCTTTTATGGCCTATTCTTTGCGCTCAATGAGGTATCCAAATCGTTTGTCTCTTAAGTATTAATTTAATAAAGAAACGGCCATTGGGTCTGAGTGCGGTGATAAAAATATTGGGGGTTCTTAAGTGATAGAATTTTGGGCTGATAAAATCAATGATCGCTGTCCTAATTTTGAAACGAAAATATATCATAAAAATAGGACTTTTGTGAACTGTATCTGATAAAATCGGAAACCAAGAAATTTCTGTTCGAAGTGCTCGTAATATCCTACTAATATTATAAATGTGAACGTTTGTATGTTTCGATGCTCAATCACGCAAAAAACATCTGAATGGATTTGGATGGAATTTGACACAAATATAGTTCATTATCTGGTTAAAACATAGGATACTCTTAATACCGATATTCTCACAATATCAAGAATTATGCGGGTGACACCGTGAAGCGCTGTTAGTAGGTATTATATGTATGAAAAGTCGCGAACCTACGCTACGGTTTCCTGGAAGTACCTATTCCTCCATATCAAACAAAAGAGTCATGAAAATAAGTAATATTCACTAGTATTTGACATTAAGGTGACATAAAACGTTTTAGATTTAGAAATCATAACATGTGTGACTGTTCACCGCTTTCTAGGAATACCAAGGTTTAAATGCGAATTTCATCCCTGCAAATTTAGAATAAAAATATGTAACGTTTTGTTTTACCCGCTATTACTCGGATTCTGTATCGGATGACACACATAAAAACCATTATAATAAAAAAATGACCGATTTTTTATAAAAACTAACCTGAAACGAAGACTCAGATTCTATAGGAGAACATTTGCATTTTTGATGCGAACTGAGCTTAATATAAGTTAATTTTATTAAGAGCCGAGAACAACGTAAATATTTATTATTTTCTTCCAGCAATCAGGCTTCTGAGTGTCCCAGATTATGTGCAATGTTGATTTAATCCTCCTCTGTATTCTTAAGCTCTTCTTTGTAACTTTATTTATATTTTCTCTGTGAGAGGTTTTTGTTGAACGCAGGATTTAATCCTTTCATTGAAGGAGTTATATCAAGTGACAAACGGTACTAAGACACTTGCAAGATTGTTTTATGGACCATGTCAACTTGCAGGTACATTTCCTTTTATAAAATTCTCGCAATTTTGAGAAATGATTCCGAAATCTTAGCAAAAATTGTAGCAGGGACTTAAACCATTTAAGATCCCCGGGACAAGTTTTCAATCTTGCTTTTCAAAAAACCTAATCAAAATCACGATAACATCACGCCTTGTTTCTCCGAAGGGTAAGGCAAAAGTGAATCTATAGTACACCGATATTTCGCCAGTTATTTATTAGTCCCGGGTAAAAGGGGGCGAGCCTATTGCGCTCAACCAGGCATAAATCTAGATTCCGGGTAGTTACGAGAATATAATTTTGTCCGACCTGGAAATCTAACCTAGGACTTCATGCTCAGCAGTAGCGCTTGGAACCACTAGACCAACGATATAATCAAAGTCACAATATTTTAACATTTTATATCAAAAACATTAAGGTTCCAAATTTGGGTAGTAATGCTTACTGGCACAGTAACAAAAACATTAAAATTTTCCATTAAAACTTCTAACAAGATTTCATTTACTTGATGAACGTTATTGTCAGTATAAAACTAAAGTCCACACAGAAGTGACAGATTATCATTCATAAATATCACGAAAACTCATTTCCGAAAACAAAATTGTCCCCTAAGAAAACACATTTGTAGAAGAACATTTATTTGCATACTAAAAACTTTAATCGTTCCCCAAAACTTTAAAATAAGTGCTGTTTTATCTCACAAAACTTTAGCCTGGCCTGAGTTTCGGCTTAGTATTCAGCCAAAAATTGTAGCTGAATTGCAAATTTGGGGTGCTGGCCTGATCTTTAGAATGGGCTAGCTTAGGGTGTATTCAAGTAGACAACACGACAGCGTCAAAATATTGCCAGGAAGTGATCATGTTTCTTCATCCAAGTTTTAAAACTTGACCTAAGGATGAGCGTTTTGCGGTCTTTCTGTATCTTTGGTTTGTGTAAAAGGGCTGATTTTCAACCGACGAAAAAAAACGGAGGAGGTTATCAATTCGACGCGTATATTTTTTTTTATGTATGACCACGCATAACTTTTTATATAGTGGTCCGATTGTAATAATTCATCTTCTATTGGAAAGGGTATACTCCCAAGGTGGTCCCATATAAATAAGGAAAACAAAATCGAACCCTAAGGGTCGGAAAACAGGGGATGATTGATTGTTCACTCACTGATTGTAATGTATAACGACGCATAACTTTATACAGAGTAGTCCGATTTTGATAATTCATTTTTATTGGATAGGCTATACCTTGCCAAGTATTATAAGTACATTAAAGCTGCAAAAAGTTATGAAATAAAAACTTTTTACCAAAAAATTAAACCGCCGAAAAAACTGAAAAGCAAAAAATAATAAACCTTAAAATGTTGAGTTGGCGCTGAAAAATCAATGAACAACGATCACTCAAAGCGCCGACTCAGAATTTTAAGGTTTATGCTTTTTTGCTTTTCAGTTTTTTCGGCGGTTTAATTTTTTGGTAAAAAGTTTTTATTGTCGAATTATTTGATGTTGATGTTGCCTGCCAGAAAATATGTGTAGTTGCAGCGACAACTCTGTCTATCCTCTGTAATGATCGAACGTATTGACGGCTGTTCAAAGCAACTGGAAATAGTCGTAGGTACGTGTGTGTGGATAAGGAATTAGGCTTTTGCTCATATTTCACAGCCCCGACCCTTGCTCGAGTCAGTCCATGCCACTGAGCCTATAGCTTCAAATGTGTTCCTAAATAATAATCATTGCGATCCAGCTTGTCCCTTGCTGCCCTCTACCAGCGATGCCCGAAACCGAGGTCCGTACCCCACAGAGGGCCCTTAGCGAGTACTCACTCTAGTTTTTAAGCCCTGGCAGGAGGCCTTAATTCATTAAGGTAGCAACGTTGCCCGTTTAGCAGCCGCCAATCTCATAGGTTGAGCTGCGAGATGATATTCCAAAAAAACACATATTTCATGAACGGAAAGTGGGCAGTAACATTTTTTCCACTGCAGTTGTGGTTCATCTGCACAGACCCTTAATGACTAGATAATTTAACTGGGTCACAGCTATCGATTTTGTTGAGCGAAATAATTTTGCAATTAATATTAATAAGGAGAGATCCTGATAGCACTAGAGTAGCGAACCAGAAAGGTAGGGAGGTAATTAAAAGCTCATTATGGCTTAGCTGTGTTAGTAGTAGGCCTGATGGTTCTCGACTTCCAGTATGGTCTATGTGGATTCTGTTGAACAAGCAGGAGTGATTCTAGAAAGTTTTGAACAGTTGTTCCAAAAGCGACGTGAATTTTAGTGCCTTATTTACATATCTTTACTGTGAATCTGGACGTTTTAAATCGGTGTTTCGCATTTCTGAATTAAGGTGCTGGATTATTAGTGCAAAAGATAAAGCAGCAGTCTTGTCCTTGACTTAAGTCTATGTGTCTGTTACGTAAATTCAAATTAACAAAGTAAAAATCTTATCCACTTTCTGTGTTTAAAAAAGTGAAGAAACATAAGCATAGGTACTTATTTTTCTTTTCTTTTTTGAATAACAGAAAGAGGATTAGTTTGTTTTTTTTTGTTAAACTTAAAAACTACTTTCTAAAACTGGATACAATTTTTTTTAGTGTTTTACTTTTCTTGTTCAATTAAATTCAATAAAACCAATGCTTGCGAAAAATTACCCCCTTATAAACACTTTCAACGGGCAATTATGTGGGTAAGCTACAAGCAAGACTTTTGAGTAAAACAGCATGGCCACTTTCTTTTTCAGGCAAAAAATATTAGAGTCCGGACTGAAAGTTTTTTTTTTTTTCAGGATGGGAAATCATCAAATGACTTCTCCCGCTCTGGGCGGAGCGGGAGGGCGTGTCAGACTTTTACTGACTAAAACCCACCCGTGTTCCATCAGTTGCCCATGTGCCAGGGTCACGGTATCTCTTTCGAACAATCACGCGACCCCGGCAGGCATCGGTCCTAGTAGACCCCTACACTGCTGCTGACATCTCTTTGAGGCGCGCGTGGAACACTGCGCGCCGTCGACCCGAGCCTGGTCCTTACCGGGCGGCGAGCTACCCATTGCTCGCCACCCGCAAGCTCGCGCCTACGGTGGCCGGGTGTCCGCAATCGACTCCCGACGCCCGGGGCGTCTCCTCCTGCGGCGGCTAGGGACGTGAGGGCGCAGAGACTGCCACTCCCTCACGCGCCCCACCTCCTCCTTCGCGAGCATTACTGCTTCGCAGAAGGAGGTAACGGCTTCCCATTCCCTCTCGCTCCGTACCATGGCTCGCACCAGGGCCGGACGCGAGAGGTCGCCGCCGCCGATCGCCTCCACGAGGACACGGTGGTGCCCCGCCCAGGCAGGGCACACCTCTACCGTATGCTCCACCGTGTCCTCCAGACGGTCCTCGCAATGGAAACACCCGGACGTATCCTCCCGCTTTATCCTGAACAGGAACCCATCGAAGCACCCATGCCCGGTGAGAACCTGCGTCAGGCGGAAGGTGAGGACGCCGTGGCGCCTCTCTATCCACTCCTCAAAGAGGGGACTTACCGCCGCAATTGTGGCGTGCCCGACTGAAAGTTTGTTTGGAAAACTTAAACAATTACGTGCTTTTATACTCCAAAGTGATAATATCTACAACCATTTTTTTCGGTTGTGTTTAAGTTCCATGAAAAAGGGAGCTACCCTGTTACATTAATCAGGCACAAATCTGGACTTCCAGCTAAAATATAGTGGAAAGCAGGTACGTTAATTTTTATATAGAGAAACCGAAAGAAACTGTGTTGTATATTTTATTATCAATCAACTTAGCACTTTATGTCAATTTGCCGTGTTATAGCAGTTTCATACAACTGCCAAAAAACGACAGCACTCTAATGTAATAAAAGAGTATTAATCACATTCTGAATCTTTATGTGGGACATTTCTTCATATGTTCGATAATTTGTCTGCTCAACAACGTAAAAAACGCAATGGATACTGCTGAACTCTCAAAATAAAAGCTATTCCTACTCTTGGGGTATTCAGTACGTAACTCTGTAGTTGCAAACCTAACACAAGCGGACCGTAGGAGCAAAAATATTCAAATGTAGGGTCGACGAATACCTAGGAGGCTAGTAATATACATGTAATATGAAAATTCACTAAATATAGACACTTAAAGTCGGTAGTGAATTTTCTAAGACAAAACAAAATATAATGTATATTATATGGAACCTTTGCAATCCATAAAAGCACAGTAGGTATATCTCGTATGTAAAAATAGGAGAGTATTATCCGAAATAACAAATTCACAACATTGACAGACAAGGGTACGAAAACAAAAGATCTCATAAGTTATTTATACAATGATGTATTACGTAAAGCTAAGATAAATAAAATATCGCGTTGAAATACAAAACATTGGTTATATGACAAGCATATTAAAATTAAGGTTTCATATAGAAACATCCGATAATTTGATTTCAGAACTATAAATGGAATCAAATTTCACGTTACACCACGACACGACATATGACATGACCAGAGGTCGGAATTAGGTAGAGTTATTTATGTACTTGCATCGAAATGTTGATATTAATATGGATCTTCCCGGGATTTCTAATAGACAATCCCGTGTGACCAACAATATTACAAATAAATAATAATAAAAAGCTTAGAGATAGATAAGACAAATAAAACAAAGATAATTAACATACAAATTTTATCACTATTAAATTCACATTTAAAATTCTCAGACTTATACTTCGCCTTTTTATAAATAGGTCACGGGATGTTTCTGCTCTTCAAAATTAATCCCGGGATTTGGGGCATATCCACTTTATTCTTTCGTTGTATGAAATCAGTGTAAGTACATAAATAACTCAACCTAATTCCGACCTCAGGACATGACACGTAACTAAGGTACTCTAAGTCATACACACGTACGTAATAAAATCATGATAGGATTTATTAGCGCACTCGATTTTGAACGCACTGTTAAACGCCGATGGTCGAAAATCGATCAGTAAATCAGATTGTTCGTTTTCCTTCGTTGATTGATCTTACGTTGTACAGGCTGGCAATAAAATAAACTTAAATTACATTTGAACTTTTAAATTAATTTAGAGATAGAATAGCAGAAAAAACAGTACGGTGACAAGCATTGGGATATTGGGCTGACAAGCAAAATGACAAAGTTAGAAACATAAAACTTAGAAAGACCTATAGAATTAATTAGTGAAATTCTCCAAAGAGCGTGTTTTATTATTAGATCCCGGTACAGTTTTTCTACTTTAAGGCTCCTATAGTCCCTATATCTCCTAAAAATCTTTCACTGGATTTTTTCAAAGTCTCATAAAATCGTTGGAAATATCTACGTTCTAAAAGACTTTATTTTTGATGGGACGTTCTATCTATACTTATAATATTATAAAGCTGAAGAGTTTGTTTGTTTGGTTGGTTGAACGCGGTAATCTCAGGAATTACTGGACCGAATTTAAAAACTCTTTTTGTGTTGGGTAGCTTATTTATTGTGGAAGGCTATAGGCTATTTAACATCACGCTACGCAACGAAAAATGGACGAAAACTGGCAGGCAATTTGATGCGACGGGAAGGGTCAGGGAAGCAAAATTTGCCGCGGATGAAGTCGCGGGCAGAAATTAGTTTTTTTATAAGTAGCCTAATATTAAGGTAGCCAAAGAGTGTCAATGGAACCGTATTTCAAACCTTAGTTAGTAGGATTAAGTAGAAAAACTCGTTTCTATTATTTATTGTGTCGCTGTCATTTGAATACTGACTCATCTTCAAAATCATCTGCCAAGCTTGTTACTCACTATGCTGGAGTCGGCTTCCAGTCTAACCAGATACAGCTGACTACCAGAAATTTACATGGACTGACTACCTATCTGACCGCCATAACCCAGTTACTGGGTAATACGATACCCTGTGGTAAGTCTGGTTGTCAGACTTTCGGGCGTCTGGTGATCCGAACGACTCTCAGAAATCTATAAATGACAGCCGAGGCTAACGTGGCTTAACGCGCTTTTTGAGGGAAAAACGGGTCTTCGTATGTAAAGATAATCACCCATCTTCGGACTAACCGCAGAAAGCGTAGCTTAACCAGTTTGATCGACCCTTGCGGCTTTTATTACTACGCTACAGACCCATTGTCTGTTACTTTTGACAGTTAAAACTTCACGAGTAAACCTCAAATCGCTAATTTGCCAGAACAACCGTTGTGATAGCTGCTCGCTTCATTTTTGTTTGAAAAAGCCTTTGCCTTCCAGTGAGACAATAACGAGCCTGAAAAAATACCACCACAGGAAGTGCTGTGAATTTTGTAATAAACAAAAAACGTAGCTTTTTATGTGCTGTACTTTCAAACATAATTGAGGACTGCAATTTTAACGGTCATAATAACTTTGATTTGCACAATGTGCTTTAATTGTATGAAAAACGGAATCCTGTATAATGATAATTATTGCATTTTTTTACCAGAAAACATAGACATTATGAGTTACTTTCAGGCTGACGAGTGCAATCTTCGAGATAAATGTCAAGCACCATCATCATTTCAGCCGAAAGACGTCCACTGCTGGACATAGGCCTCCCCCAAGTACCGCCACTTCGACCTGTTCATAGCTTCTCGCATCCAACGCATTCCTGCGGCCTTCACCAGGTCATCGGTCCATCTTGTGGGAGGCTTTCCAACGCTTCGTCTTCCAGTACGCGGTCGCTCTACTCCCCAGCTGTTCTGCGAGCAATGTGCCCTGCCCACTGCCACTTAAGTTTGGCAATTCTTCGGGCTATATCGGTTACCTTGGTTTTCCGACGGATCTCATCATTTCTGATTCGATCGCGTAGGGAAACTCCAAGCATAGCCCTCTACACTGCTCTTTGGGTGACTTTTAGCCTTCTTATGAGGCCCATTGTGAGCGACCACGTCTCAGTACCATATGTCATCACTGGCAACACACACTGGTCAAGAACCATAATAAATGCCATTTATTTTAACACTTCAGTAACATTAATTGCATCATTTATGTTTTCGTGAAGACACAATTTAAAAAAAAATGAAGCTATGCTTTTTTAATTAGTGGATTTCCGACAGTCGTCACGGGTCGTTAGAAGCCCGAAAGTCTGCAAAATTCCTCTTACCAAGGGGTACAGTATTATCTAGTAACTGGGTTACGGAGGTCAGATAAGCAGCCGCTCCATTTTACTATGGTATTCAGCTGTAGCCGGATAGCCGAAAAGCCGACCCCAATATAGTAGAGAAAAGGCTAGGCAAATGATGATGATCGTGAAACTATTTCTTTCAAAAGCCTTCGGATTCTGATTGAAGCCATGTTACGTAATTAGAGGGCAAGATTATTATTTTTGCATAAGTCTAAGTCTTCGAGAGGGAAGCCGACGGAAGGATCCAGTTAGGTTGGGCAGCATTTGGAAAACTTCGTCGAATCTTCTCGTCACCTATCCCGCAATGTCTGAAGACTAAGGTCTTCAACCAGTGTGTCGGACCGGTGCCGAAACGTGGGCACTGACAGTTGGGCTGGTCCACAAATTCAAGGTTTCTCAGCGCGCTATGGAGCGGGCTATGCTCGGAGTCTCTTAGAAGGATAAAATCAAAACGAAATTATCCGAAAAAGAACTGGAATTATAGACATAGCTCGCAGAGTAAGCAAACTGAAGTGGCAGTGGGCTGACCATATCTGTGGAAGGACCGATAGCCGGTGGAGCAGACGAGTCCTGGAGAGGAGACCGCGTATCGGCAAGCGTAGCGTGGGACGCCCCCCAGCTAGATGGACCGACGACCTTAGGAAAGAGGCTGGGGCACACTGGATGCGGAAGGTGGAAGACAGGGTATTGTGGCGCAACATGGGAGAGGCTTATGACCAATGAACTGCGATAGGCTGAGTTGGTTGAAGTCTAAAATCGTCAATCTACTTTGAGCAAGCGTGAGGTTTAATGCTCAGTCCTTCTCCTTATAAGAAGAAGTCAATGCCTTGCATAATCAGTCTGTTACGTTACTCTGTGAGATGGAGTGAGCCATAATCCATGGTGGTGGTGGATGCCACATGTCTCCGAATGGATCTGCCGGTTTCTCTCACCGTTTTGAGAGCAGTGATGATGAAATCAAATACACAAAGTGCCTGCCTGACTCCGAACTCACATACGAATTGTAACTACCCTGCATCGACACAGCGATACCACTGGACCACCATTGCTCTCATTATCCCATCTCCCCACCAGCGGAACGATATTAAACTGATATTATTATTATTGGGTTTTTCCATCTTGAAATTCTCAGTAGCAGCCCGGAGTCTGGATTTGTGCCCGGTTGATGGCAATAGGCTCGCCCCCTATTCCATGGGACTTAAACATAACAGGCGAAATGTGGGTGTACTATAGGTACACCTCTGCCTAACCCTTGGGGGAAACAAGGGGTGATGTTATGTGATGTTGTATGTTATTATTATTATAACTCGCTCATATTTTGTTCCGGAATGAGGTATTCTATTGCTACTTATTCCAATAGATAGTAGAGAAGGTAAAGCTCATTATTCTAATTCAGGTGTTCTATTACATGAAGGTCAAAATCATTTATTTGGCTTTATGCTTTTGGATATGAATAAAATGTATTCTATTTTAAGTATAATTGTGTTAAATTTTTGTCAGTATCGTAGAAAATGTGTTCCATTTCCTATTGTTTCTTTATTTCTTTGACGAACACGACAATCCATACGACTTGACTTCAAAGAACCCATAAAACATTGATGAATTCGAAGAAAAAATGACCGCAGCGTTTACCTGCAAGAAGTATAGCAGAAAATTATAGTTTACCCTCCGTCAATTTGTGATCAATATATAGAACGGCTCTTTTATTTAGTGACATAATAGATGATGGATTACTTGAGGTCTATAGGATCATGATATTAATTTATGACGTCATGTTTCGGTACTATTAAGGAAAATAGGGAGTAATTTTGGTTAATAGATTTGGGTACAGCCAAGGAAATTAATTGTATAAAATTGACACACCATCAATTCAGGGCGTTAAAACCATTATAATTACAAATGTCAAAGATTTATAGTTTTGATTTGAATATAAATACGGATAATTAAGGTTAGTGGGTAGTAAATTTTCTGGTAGTAAAACTGACTTTAATAAAAAAAGAACACTACGTCGGTAATTTTATAAAAGTCACAGAATGTAGTAACTTTCTAAGTATGAATAATATCATACAATGGTATTAGATTGAAATATGACGACTGATAAAATATATACCTAGTAAAGGCATCATCATTATCAATTCAGTCGAAAGACGTCCAATGCTACACATAGGCCGGGCCAAAGAACCACCATTTTGACTGACCAATTAAAGGCATAGAGTTTAATACGTATACGCTATGCTTGTTCAAATAAACTTCATTCGAAAGAAATACCGTGGCCCTGGCATATGGGCAACTGAAGGAACATGGGTGGGTTTTAGTCAGTAAAAGTCTGACACGCCCTCCTGCTCCGCCCAGAGCGGGAGAAGTCATTTGATGATTTCCCATCCAAAAAAAAAAAAAGATTCAGCAACTTGAACAACATTAGTTATTAAACCTAATGGTACCTCTGATTAGTACGAATAAAGAAGCTGAAATGCCATTTGAACCCAAACTCTTCTCTCACAAATCAATCAAGTCTTTCTACAAGCTAACAAATATTGTATAACTTAGGAACTTAGAAGACTCAAAATAATTTAATTCTAGTCATATAGATTGTTTTCAGCCATTTGACAAAACGGAACATGAATAAAATATTTGTCGTAGGAAGTGCTGTTTTATTACATACTAGCTTTTGCCAGCGGCTTCGCCCGCGTGGCGGTCGGAAAATATCCCGCGGGAACGTACTACCAGGATAAAAAGTAGTCTATGTCCTTTCTCAGGCTCTAAACTATCTGTGTACCAAATTTCATTTAAATCGGTTCAGTAGTTTTAACAGGAAAGCGAGTCAGACAGACAGAGTTACTTTTGCATTTATAATATTAGTGTGGATAGTGTGGATTAATTAAAGTCTTCCTATAAGCCTACCAATATCTGCCAGGGTCGTGAGATTTATTTGAAGGAGATACCGCGGCATTGGCATATGGGCAAGTGAAGGAACACGGGTAGGTTTTAGGGGGTAAAAGTTTGACATACCCTCCCACTCCATCCAGAGAGGGAGATTTCATTTGATGATTTCCCACCTACAAAACAAAAAAGCCTACCAATATTATGACTTAGAATATCTCTTGCTGTAGACACTATCATCACAAACGAATTTAATCTTAATCACACAGTTTCTATTCATCCATTTGTCAAAACGGAATATGAATAAAATATTAGTCGAAAAGAAACGCAAAGAAAGTACATACCTACACGACAAATCCGAATCATAGAGGACAATCTGAACACGCTTCGTTTACTCGTCAAATATGATTTGACGTAAAAGAATATAGGATATATTACTCCACTCAGCACTTTGTACGCCCGCGGCTCCGTTTGCAGTTGGAACTGGGGCAGGGAATGGAATAAAAACGGTTATTGCTCGGGGTTAGAAATATCATGTAGCTTATATAGTAAATAATGTAAGTATTTCCTCAATTGCTATGATATAATCGGTGTGGCGATAAAGTGTAACGAGAAATAGCGAAGTTAATTAAAAAATACTGGAAGCTTAATCAAGTCTCTGGTGACTCAAATAGCTTTGCAATCTCATATTTCTTGTTGACATTAAAATAAATAAAAGAAAAATTACATCTATGTTTGCCAAGAAAGTGATTGGATAACTGTATGATTACTAATCTTATGTGGTATTTTTCGTCGAAACGTTGAGCACCTTTTAAATCTGTGTTGAGCTTTACGATAACCTGATAAATGCGTGACTGAATGGTGAGGTACATTCAATCTGCGTATTTCTTTCCTCAAAAGATGGTATTTTAAGCCATCTATCTAGATGCTCTTCACATGATCTAACCTAGATTATGGACTTAAAAGATACCGTGATCTCTGAGTGTGTTTCGGCCTTTCTTCTAAGTTAACAAAGAATTTGACTATTGAGGGGATTGTTACGAGAATTGTATCGTACTTAAAAAAAAAAACTATCGTACGTAAAAAATTTGCATGTATAAAATTAGAGATAATTGACAAATTGATACTATCTAATACGGGAATTACCCATAAGACCAAATGCTCGTTCACAGTGTACGGTCTATCATTCAAAAAATTACATAACTGCAAAGGAATCATTACATATACAAGTTAGTGGTTATATAGTCATATGGGCTCCTCTACAGAGATATCCATGCAATTTGCAGGGTGTCTGCGAGATCGGCTCTTCAAATTGAGTGTGAAAATGGAACGGTCGTGTCTGTATGCACTTTCATCGTTCACGAGACCATAATAACGAAATATCCGACGCTGACTGCTAGCAATAGTGCCGCACTATCTACGAAATGTATCTAATCTATCTACCCAGCAGTCCAGCACTGTGGTTCTTTTGGCTGAAGATGATGATCTACGAAATGTATCTTTTCAGAATCGTGAAGTTTAGCAGATATATCTTTTAATTGTCGACAAAGAAGAAATAAATACTCTACGCAGTGAGAATCTAATACTGTTCAACTAGCAACCGGCCTAATTTATATGGTTTTTAGAACGAGAGTAAATATTGTTTCTTTATCAAATGTAAGTTTGACAATGTACTATCTTATATCTTTAAACGAGCAATTCTTGTATATATATATATATATATAATCTGAATCTCGGAAACGGCTCCAACGATTTTCATGAAATTTAGTATACAGGGGGTTTCAGGGGCGATAAATCGATCTAGCTAAGATTCATTTTTATAAAATGTCGTTTTATTCGTGTTTTCAATGACCAAAATCGATAATCAACTTGAACATAAACTTATAATTTTAAACACAATTTACTAAAAAATACCGAGCAAAGCTCGGTCATCCAGATATTAATATATTAACCAGTCAATTACCGTAATTACAGACACAATTAAAAAACCATTATGTCTATACCAAATGTGGTATCTCAGGGACTTAGAGGTTAATATTGCTGATGCCCAAAGAGCTCTTAGCTTTTTTTCTGTCCATACTTGTAAATAATATAAATATTACTGTTAGCTTGTTTTCTGTATTTAAAATTTTACTATTAGGAAATAACTATAACATTCAAGAATAATATGATTTAATACCTTCCAGGAATAAGTGTTCAAATTTATAGTAAAACTCGTATCAAAATCCGTTGAGCAAGAACAACGTGGTCAAACAAACAGACAAGAAAAGCGACTTCAATTTATAATATTCAAATATTATGTAGATGTTTCTATTTCCACAGGGCAAAGCAGTGATGGTTTCTAACAAAAACATCAAATCTAATTGCGTGATGTTGTTTTATGAAATTAAATCCTCTTGTTTTAAGGAAAATCTCGTGACTAATAGACCTTTACGGCAGAGCAATGAAAGCAAAAACATAATTAGCCCAAAAAGAACTTGGAAGTGAGAAGCCAAATACGGAACAGGAAAAATAATTTCCAATTTTGCTCCAATTGCGGACAGAATTATGTGTATCCCCACGCCTATTTTACGCTTAAGCGTAGGCAGAGCTTCAGGCCATGCCAATATTCCGTTGGCACTTCGCCTCTTCGTAACATGTTGAGTTTAAATCGCAATAGTGAATCGTGACAAATTGTTAGTGCAACGCCCACAAAACTGCAGTCAATGAGTCACAGAACGTGGGTGTTACTTGATATGACAAAGTTTAGGGAGCAATATTGTGTCATGATCGTGTGGGTAGGCAGACAATCTGGTACAAGCTGTAAATCTGAATAATTTGAATGCCGGAAACGTAAGATTAGGTAATCGTTACTTTGAAGTCGGCCATGCCTATGACCAGCTATGAATGAGACGATGACGATTTTGGCATAATTTCTTCTTTAGTTTGCAAATCGAAATCTTCAACGCAATAATTGTAACTAGATGTAAACATGTGGAAACTTATAGATAGCGTTTATGTTTAAAAAAAAACTTAAGGACTTATGACATACATTAATATCTTGCGTAGGGAGGCCTACGTAAGACATTTATATTTATTCTTAGTTTGTAAGTTTCAAAAAATATATAATTTGAATTATAAAGGTAATGAAGACAATATAGTTATTATTAAAATATGTAAAGCTACGCAAAATATTGCCACAAGAGACTTGACTAGAAAAAACTACAGCGAGAATAATGCTTTACATTAAATAAATGAAGCCCAAACGATAGAAGGAGCAAAACCACTTAGTGATATGAAACCTTAAGTAACAGATAGCTGAGATAAAGCCCAAATTGAGGCAGAATACAAGATAAACGCAGAAGAACCTTTGACGTCACTACAACAAGATGAAATTAGATCTGATTTGAGGGTCAAAGATGAGTGTGGACATTTTGTGATTACTGGCACATTATAAGTAAGGGAATTACAATGAACCTGGTGCCATTTTAACTCGATAACGGTAAAGCATAAAAGGGTATTTATTTTTGTATTGTCTTAGATTAAGTGTTCGACGCCAAGCCAAGGGCTCGCCATAGAATTTTAATAGCGCAGTGGAAGGTATGATGGTGGGGCCTTGGGACAAGACGTGGCGAGCGAACTTGTCCGCCGTGCGCGGAGCTTATCACTACAATAATCAAATAACTCACCTGGTTGAAGAACACCTGCTCTGGAGCCTACCTGGATTTATGTATGTAAGTGAGTGTATAGTGTATTGTGTTGTGACGTTGTAAGTGGTATCCAGGACACCAGGCCGCTGCACTAGGCCAGAGATTTACTCCAACATGCTGTTCAGTCACTTAACCTCAAAGTTCTTCAATTTCAAGAAACTAAACCCGTATTATTTCATCAATGGGGTTGATTATGCACAAAACAACTGGGTCACGACTGATTGTCCACAAAAACGACCGATTCTCAAGGATTAATTTAAAAACGCCTCGCGGAGGCAAAATCAATCCGACGCTTTTCGAGACCCAACCAAAAAGAAAAAGTGTCAAACTGACAATGACAGATGTCACTCCATTTCACGTCATGGTGCGTTCACGGAGTAACCAATTTAAACGGGACGGAACATTAAGTGTAAACATTAAGTAAGTTTTCACTGCTACTTTCATCCATAAAAATAAATGAATAATTGAAAAAGTAAAAAAATATACATGGTGCCATCGATGCTCAAACTGAAAACAGAAATCTAAGCAGACCAGTACGAAGCGCAAAATTTTTTGGTCAGTTATAGAAAAAAACTGCTCTTTAATATAAAGTGCAATACTTACGCGATCAAACTATATGGCAGAGCCAATTTCTTTTTTAATTACTGACAAAAATTTCAACGCAGGGGAATTCAAAGTTATGTACTGAATCTATGATAATATGTAAATTATATATCAATATCCTTACAAAATGATAAATTTTCAGTTATACGAAAATTAAAAAGATGAGAACTTCAAAACACGATATCTCAGCGAAAAAAAAAAAATATTTGAGCAAACTCAACGGCATTTGAAAGAAGAAGACTTTTATTTAATATGGTAACCTTTACTTTATTAGAAAAAATAATTCGTGAGTCTACTTAACCTCAAAATCGGGCAAAAATTGTACTTTTTGCACTTTTAGGTTAGGATATCTTAGAAACCTGACGTGATAGAGCAATTCTGGGGCCAGATTCAGATTCAGTGCATCGAAAACCTTCGGAAATATAGTCTGGTTTCTGGTTAAAAGTTATTTAGTTTAAGTAAGTAGTAGGTTATTTGAAAATACTTCGCCTAAATATACTTAAAAGCTCACACATTTGAGAAGCTACATACATATATATTTTTGTTAGATTTAATCTAGGTTACCAAGAAGTTGTTATCCGAAAATCTAGTATTACTGAAAGGTCCTCTTTAAGTTTATCGATCCCTAAAGATTAAAGTGCCCAACAGAGATCCTTATCTAGTCTTCAAGCCTTTGAGAAAACATATATTCTATCCTTCAAAGGTTCTTCGGAATAATTTTTGAGGCTACAGATTCAAAACATTAGATTTGCCCTCACAGTACGTAGTTTTGTTGCGCCAAAAAGTAAGAAGAGTAAACTCACACCTCCCATTTGAAACGATAGTAGTATTTCTGTATGAGTAAGCGAGACAATACAATTTTTATGTCAATTAAATAGAAACGTGGCAGTCCTTAGACAGGGTCAGGTGAATCTAACAATATAAACCCTTGTTGAGACCCAAATATACCTAAGTCGCCTTAGAAATTTTCTTATCTTACTTTGAATATGTTTTAGATGGATTATGCTGGTAGGCTGCGTACAGATGTAGATTTCAGAAACACGGGTTTGTTGAAATAAATCCTATTTCAGAGCAAGAAGAAGATTTAGGCTTTGTAGTTAATCAAAATGTTAATCGTTCTCAAAACATAAGGAACGCGCTCACGGTATTCAGTTTAGATCGTAGGTACGAATTGATTCATGAGCTTAACTTTGTTAAAATTATTTCATCACCACTGCTTTCGAAACGGTTACTGAAAACATCGTGAAGAAATCGACATGTCCAAGAACAAAAAGTCAAAGACTAATGACATTTACCAATCCGTACTGGGCGCGGTTGGTGAATTACGGCTTATTCCCTCTTACTGAGAGAAGGCCTGTATCCAAACAGTAGGAACATGATAGGTTGATTACGTTAACGACGAAATACTTAAATGAAATTAATTTTAAGACATCGTCTTAAAGTTAGATCATCATCATCATCATCATTTCAACAGAAAGACGTCCACTGCTGGACATAGGCCTCCCCCAAGCTCCGCCACTTCAACCGGTTTTGTGCTTCCCGCATCCAACGGATTCCTGCGGCCTTCACAAGGTCATCGGTCCACCTTGTTGGAGACCTTCCAACTCTACGTCTTCCGGTACGCGGTAAAGTTAGATATCGTTTCATAATTCAAGAAATAAACGACGATCTCCAATAATAACTTAACAAAGAAACTACCTCAAAGATATATAAGAGTTACAAACATGATTGTGAATGACGACTATAAAACTCATAAAAGCTATCGAACACTTTCTCAAATCAGTTCATCTCAATACAATGTTGTATCACGTTTAGAATCGACATTTTACCTAGAAACGCGTATGATTGCGAAGTGACAAGTCGCTATATATTGGCTTGTCTGTAACAACACACGCACAAAATCGAATGCCAAAAGCCTTTGGCATGAACACTTGTATCAATGTAGATATATGTATTGTATTATATCAATATCTGAAGTCTGAACTAAAATCAGTCTGTCCAGCTGCTTTTAGTTGCATTTTTTGATTGATAGGAATGTTTCTACAGTTTATTGTAGTAAAGACTTAACTTCATCTTCGAATATTCATTCTAGCGGTGTCTACATTGCTTATGTAGTATTTTTACTACCATATTTATTTATTAAATAAAGAAGGATTACTAATTAGGTACATACAATATGGGATGTATTTTTAATGGTATTTTAATCAATGTTCCTCTTAACCAAAGCACCTGCCATCTCATCTCTTCACCACCTTTGGTTGAATGGTAGAGAATGCCTGAAGCATTAAGTCTGCCTGTGTACCTTTTTGTGTGCGAAAAGTTTAAATAAATAAATACATTAAAATTCATTTATCAATAACAAACTTGTACAATAGGTACGTTACCCTCGAATGCACGCTTAATTACGGGTAACCACCGCTTATACATATACATTATCTGAATATATAATTAAATTCCGAATTCATAAAAAAACAACCATACAAGACGTTTGTTGCAAAAAGATTTAGCTTCTCCTATTTATGAGTATATTCATCATCAAATTTATCTTCGTATAGTCTACTGTTAGATATATCAGCCTATCGTAGATTGAACCATAATACTACATTATTGTTTCTACCTACAGCATATTCAGCGCTTCCTAATTAAGAAATGTTCAAATAAAAACCAAAGTTAATTGCAGAAGATATGCAGAACGTACCCAAATTCGCTGCCACGCGAGATAAGGAAAACCGTAACTTTGCAAATGTCAGATTAGACGACGCCTATAGTGGCTTAGTAAAAAAGGTAGGCCTAGTACGAACGCGTGGCATTAACGCAATGTTTAGACAGTTTTAGAATTGAACTGCCTCGTTTCGTGCATATTTTAAGTTTAAGATTTCTTTCAGAAACATTTAGGCACTTTTTGTTCATCATCATCATCTGCAGCCTATAACGTTCCCACTGCTGGGACCCAGGCCTCCTCTCGGTGAGAAGGAGTGGGCCATAATCCATCACGCGGGCCGAGTGCGGGTTCGTAGATGACACATGTCTTCGAAATTTTAGTTCTAAGACATGGCGGTTTCCTCGCGATGTTTTCCTTCACCGTTTTGAGAGCAGTGGTGATTAAATAATTTACCCAAAGTAAAGCGCCTGCTTAGGTTCGAAATTACGACCTACTTACTCATAAGACGCGGTTATTACCACTAGCTCACCACTGCCCTTCTTATTTTTGCTCATGTCGCAAAAATTTTAACCAAGAGCTATTTATGATAGTTTTATTCTCGATTTACAAATGCCGCATCAGTCCTCCATCCAAAATTCCCAAAATTTCCGTTCCAAAATCTAACAACTTTTATAGTACATTACGATACGTCGAACATATACTATTTTATATCTCGTGTGTCATAAACCCGCGCTTAAGTCACACTTTTCTGTGACTTAAGTAGGAAAAAATAGACTATTTAATATATTAAATTTAAATTTGTTTCGGTCACACTGTCCTATAAATTAAAGAAGACTACCAGTGGACTATATTCTTATCAATAAGTATACTTTGACTGCAAGTTCCCATTATTTTTTTGCGTCAAAAGAATACACAGTCACCAGGGTAAAATCGCGAGTAGTTAGTGAATGAATGCATTCGAAATAAAAAAAATACATAGGTAAGTGTCAGCTGCTTAGTATCCCGGCCAACATGCTAAAGTCAACTACGAAAAATGAGGTCAAAGGGCCCGTAAGCTTTGGGCAAGCTAGCTGTCACTATAAATATAATGACGGGTCTTTCTGCTCTACACATTGCCAAAAATATATCTGCAACCGAAGCAGATATTATGTGAGGACTTATAAATACACATAAAGGGCTAATGGAACGTCAATGTTCTAGGTTCCTACTTATTGTGTTAGAATTAATAAATAGAATCTTTTGTACAAGGGAAAACATTTAGTAGTAAATCGAAAACAAATATCACTATCATTACATTCCGCGTCATAAATGCATAAGGGCGAAAGACACCACTCGTCTCTTTCGTCTCAGAAAAAACAAAATAAAGTCAGTTTTTGTTTCATAAGAAGCTTTTGAATGAAAGCATTTCAACAAGAGACTTTCATTTAAACTTAATCAGTGTATGATAAATGACAGGCAGGCTAAAATACCCAGTTGTCAGCCGTTTAGCGAGCATTTTAAGTTTAAATAGCTGCCAGTCAAGAATTGTGGATAAAAATAAAATGTTACGTAACTTGAAGATTATTAATAAAACACAGAAAAATGTATTCCAAGTTTCAACGTTTAGACATAACCAAGCTGTACCTTTCCCACTGCTGGGAAACCTCTCGGTGAGATGGAATAAACCGTAATCTACCACGTGGGCCCAGTGCGGGGTGGTAGATGTCCCATGTCTTGGAATTTTTCGTTCTAGCATACCTGGTTCCTTACGATGTTTTCCTTCACCGTTTTGTGAGCAGTGACGATGAAATTATTTATACAAAGCCTGTATGGATTACGAAAGACCCACGACCTACAAATTGTAAGTCGGGGCCAATACCACTGGGCCACTAATGCTGAACTTTTAGACTAACCTATATAACTTATAACCAATATAATCTGTATAACATTCAAGACAGTTCACAGTCGATAAGTCGACCCAAATGATAGCAAAAATATATTATCTTAGAACGGCTTTTCAAGATCACTTTCTTTGATAGCCATTTAATCTCGACCTAAGTGGGTGTGTACTTTTAGAAAAATACAAACTACGCCTACAAGTTTTATAAAGCACGCAATGATCATTAATGTCTATCCTAAGAACATAACTAGAAAAAGAAACATCATAAAAGTACGAGTTACTGCCAAGAAAAGTCCAATTAGGAATAAATGAGATATGACCAGCGGCTAAAAGAAATACAACTTAATGCTCGTGAAAGTCCCTTTTACCAGCTCATTTTTTCTTTCTCCATTTTATCCCTTTTGACAGCAAAATATCCAATAATAATATCGATGATTTTAACAAGCAATATAAAAAGGCACCAATTGCATTAACAAATCGATAAAAGTCTTTGAACTGTGTCAAAGTCTTTGAACGTGATGATAGACTTTGAAGGCAATTTTTTGCATAAACGTTTGTTAACATGATACGCAAAGCATTCCAACTTAGAAGCACTTCTGAGGAAGTAATGAAGTATCAAAACTTTATAATTTTGAGCACGCACGTGTAGCTAAATATAATGTTAACGAGGCCTTTGACTCGAAAACTGTATGTTGAAATAGTATTCGAAATTGCGGTTTTCACAAGTCAACTTTATTTAATATCGTTGGCAAAATGTGTCCTAATGCACCACTGCCTACCGCTTTGAGGAATTCAAACATGATTTTATCAAGCTACAGACTTGTCCTGAATTTAATGACACTAGAAGATTTAATGCACAACTTAACGAATGGACTGTGTCCAATTTTGTCCCGACTTCAAAAAACGGAGGAGTTTTTATGCTCGACCGTATGTATATTTTCCTTTTATGAATGTTCACCGATTTCTCTGCAATTTTGGACCGATTTTCAAAATTCTGAAATGATGATAGGTTGTGCTTCTGGGGCAGTCACTTAAATACTTCGCAAAAAACAGACCTCCAAACTTTGATTTCGGAAATCGTATTTTAATACCTATCAAGTTCTAAAAAGAATCTCCTATCCTGTCGTAACTTTATGTTATGTGGGTTTACAATTACTACGAATTTCGGAAATCGTATTTTAATACCTATCAAGTTCTAAAAAGAATCTCCTATCCTGTCGTAACTTTATGTTATGTGGGTTTACAATTACTACGAATTTCGGAAATCGTATTTTAATACCTATCAAGTTCTAAAAAAGAATCACCTATCCTGTCGTAATTTTATTTTATGTGGGTTTACGATTACTAAAAAAAAACTATTACATGACAATAATACCAGACTATTATTATCCCACTAAAGGGCAAAAAGCCTCTTCTCATACTAAGAAGGTGCAAGCATTGATCACCACGCTTGCTATAGACGGGTTGGCGATTTCAGACTTATTCAATTATACCATTATGTCCAGATTCCACCACGATGTTTCCTTCACCAATGACAGTAATGTCTCAGATAAATTCAGAAAATCACCGTCATCATCATTTCAGCCAAAAAAATACCTACTGCTGGACATAGGCTGCCTTCAAAAGAAGGGGTCTACACGCTTGATAGACGGATTGGCGAACGCAGTATGGAGGTAAAATTCCTAGCGCACGCTGCTGCCTATCCTCTAAGTTGCATATTACCTCGCTCACGAGAAGAAATAGAAAGATGCTATTCTTAACGACCGGCACTACAGGGAACTCAGAACGTAACTATCGCTAATGCTATAGTTACGTTTACGGTAATTTACCGTCAGCATTGCACTCACAAACTCAAACTCAAAGCATTTAATTGAAATTAACCAATTACAGGCACTTTTGAATTGTCAAGAGGCGGATAAAAATGAAGCTAGTTGCCCATTCAAAAGTGGAGGGAGAACCTATAAAAAATTGTTACAGCATTTATGTTTAAATAACCAATATGAGAACGATGTAAAAATACGTGTACAATAAAAGTGACCGCAATTAAAACAAAAATAAAATAACAATTCAGATATTAAAATAAGCCGAGTCAGCTTAGAGATGACCAGTCCCTCCTGATGGCACTCGTTTACGAACATGACAATATAAAAACTTCTAATTTGCATCAAGAGGTAGAAAAAATCCTAGCAATCAAGATTTTATGTTGCGTTAAAATTACTAGTAAATACTTAGTGAAACGCTTACCTAACTACTACAACGTCACTATATAAAAGCTTATGCCAAGAGTATATATATACGTCTTAATATAGCACTCACAATTTAACAGTTTCTAATAACTACTGAGTTCTCAAAAGGAATTTCCCGACCAATCTAGACTAACCCTAGATATCCAATCTAAAATCGCTGTAACCCATTCAGGTACAAGCATAACAACCCGACGGCTTATGGCTTATGCTCGAGGCATCGTGGAATCTCGATGTTTCAAAATCCTTCGCTATTCCATCACTTTACTGTAGCAATGTTTGTTACTAACCAACCGATTGATTTGTAAGGTAGTTGGATGTGGATTTTTGAGAGAATAAAGCCATCATACCTAGCTGGGATCTTAGACGAATATGTACCCTACATTTTCACTTTATGGTAAGTACCTGGATGTCCAAGCTTCACTCGGTATTTTATTTTTTTGGTAAATTGTGTTTTTTAGAAATCATAATTAAATAAAAAGTACATTTTGTAATTTTTCTTCCAATAAAAAAAAACATAAGTTCATGTTTAAGTTGAGTATCTATAAAGTTGATTGTTTTAAACACGCATAAAACGACATTTTCTAAAAATAATCCTAGCTAGATCGACTTATCGCTCGGGGACAATAAGTCGATCTAGCTAGGATTAATTTTTAGAAAATGTCGTTTCGTGCCCCCTGTACACTAAATTTCATGAAAATCGTTGGAGTCATTTCTGATTCAGATTATATATATATACATATATATATATATAAAGGATTGCTCGTTTAAAGATATAAGATAAGGTATGGGTTTCATCAACGTATCAAGCAGTCAACAACAACTGCCAAAAGATATGAAGAAGAATGAAAGGATCAAGTAATATCGCTCTTTTGAAGCATGAAATTACATAAATTAAAGGAATCCTCATCAATCAAACTAATAAACCTAGTAATTATAATTTAGGCAAGACTTAATAGAGTAAAATTTATAACAGTACTACCAGACTACTAAAGATTTGATTACGAACTACCATTCTAGTGAGAAACTTGTGGCTAAGAAATAACTGCCGCACGGTTCGATCGATCACGTTAAGTTACTCTTGTGGCGATTGATCAGTGAATGTTTGATCTTTACTTGCTAAGACCCCTCCGTGCCTCGGAAAGCACGTTAAGCCATTGCTTCTGGCTGTCATTTATGAATTTTTGACAGTCGTTATCATCAGAAGCCCGAAACTCTGACAATCAGTCTTACCAAGGGGTATCACATTACGCAATAACTGGGTTGTAAAGGTCAGATAGGCAGTCGCTATATGACAGGACAAAATACAGGTGTCCGTATTTATGTGAATAGAAATAAAACCCAAAATAACTCATTTGTTTTGCAATCCATTCCCATTTCTACTAAATCTGCATAACAGCAAAACTGATGAAGTTCAGAAAACACAAAATCCATAGGGTTGAAAACCGTGTAATGTCTTGTAATGGTCAGTCCAATACATGCAAAAAATCGAGGTCAAAATCTTATTTAAATGTTTTCTTTGCCAAAAGCATGTACAGATTTTTCATTACTGGATGTATTAATGTTCTCTATTAACATTTAAAGAGTATAATCAAGTCTGTTTTGGCAACGCCGTCCGTCGGAGAGAATTCGGTCTCTAACTTCAAATACGAAATTACTTTTTAGCCTGAAATGTTTTTGAAACTAATTGGAGCCTGTAGTTTCATTCTCCTGATGTGTCATACATCTAGTCAATTTCCAACTGTGTTTGTATCCGCTTCCAGGTTCACCGAATGGTGCTGATTATCAAAATTTTACGTGAAACTATTGTTCGACGTAAAAAACTCGTTTACTGCTCAACAAAATATCCCTTGGTAAGACTGGTTGTCAAACTCATTCACATTGTAGGTTCCCGAATAACTTGACAAATAAAATAAGAAGTATTCTATTTGTTTTTCATTCAAATCCGTCCAATCGTTTATCCGTAGTTGAGTTACAAACATCTCTTTACACTTTCGTTATCATCATTATTATTTCAGCCGAAAGACGTCCACCGCTGGATATAGGCCTTACCCAATTTGGGAGGTTTGCCAAAATCGCCACTCTTGGGCAGGTGGGTTGGCGATTGCAGTATGATGGTAAAATGTTTAGAGAACGCTGCTGCCCATTCTCTAGTGTCCCCTAGTCGTCTCTTATGACACCCACGGGAAGAAATGGTATGGTGCTATTCTTTTCGTCCAGTACCACACGGAAAATTAACTTACAAGTAAATAATAATTTGTTAAGTAACAGGCGTTTTCTTATCACTTCCATCATCATCACTAGATTCCTCTGTCCATATCTCAATTTATTTTAGATCGTATCTACATTTCTTTTTCTTCTATAATTCTCTATTAGTCGTTGTCTTGGTAGTCACTCCAGTTTTAGCCGTGTCATATTTCACACAGTCCATCCACCGTTTCTTTGGTCTTTTCCTACTCACATAGCCATCCACATTCACACTCAAAACTGTCTTCACGACATTACCAATCAAGAAGACTTAATGGATGGAGAGATTTAAAACTGACGAGTTTAATAAGTAGTTAAAAGCTTAGAAGGCAAAAGAAGCTTGAACTAAGTAGTCTGTATAAATCACCCAGGGTATCATGCGGGCGACGAATGAATTATTAAACTTTTCTTGATAAAATAAAATAATCTTAGTGCAATTATAACTCACATTTTCAGTATATAGAAATCGGGCAGTAACATTTTATCCATTTTCAATATTTTATTTGTATCTATGAATGTATATAAAGCAGTAAATAATGATTCCTAAATCCCACAAAAGAATTACCGTGCGTTTGGTATCAAATACCAAAATATCTGAGCACGAAAACCATAAAAACGATCCCTAGAATTGCCGTTTTGCCGATTGCGACAAAATTAAAGTGCAAGTAATTCATCGAACCAATTCTGTGCACTCGACACTTCAAGAGAAATATTGCCCATTGTAAAAAATCGATGAAAACCTAATAAGTTCTGTGAACGTTTTAACATTCTGCTACAACCGCACCCATTAGTTATAACGTCAGTTCTTAGAAAGTGCTGAAAATTGCTTGTAAAATCCCTTGAACAAGCATTTGTACCCTTTTTCGAAGAAAATTCCTTATTTTCACTGCTGAATATTTCAATCCGAAGAGCATTAAATCTTTTGCTAAATGTTAGTGGTTTATTTGGTTCTTAAGTTGGAAAATTTAAAATATTTTTTTGTTACCTTGCAATTGGTGCAGAGGTTTTCTTTAGAATGTTTAAGAAAATGTTTGTTGCTCGCAGATTTTAATAGATTATTTTTGTATAGGTAACGAAAAAGTGACTGAGTTTTTTGAGTATACGATTAATTAGGTTAATAATTTTAATATTATTACGAAGTGGCGTAATTATATAAGTTATAAATTTATTACTTTAAAAGTATATCATTGCAAAAGACATATTTATAATTCCTAGATATTTTAAGAAGTGCAGTAGTTATTTAAAAAAACACACCCTTACCTGATAAATCCAGAAAAGTAAAACTGAAGTCACTGCATAAGGTAAAACTTTCCTGTTTATAATAATTTTCACTTTAACAGTAAACCACACTTAGCACTTCACTAAAACTATTAGCCGAACAAAGTTTTTAAGTACACAAAGTTCGTCACAAACTTTTACCGGCAACCCTTATTATGTGTCATAAATCTTATCACTTTCTTATATCCCGTACTTTACGACCCGCGACGTCACATTTCGTTGCACTCGATGTACGTCATCCATCAAATAACGCAACAGCACGTCTGACTCGCACGACACCTTGCGGGAAACTAACTAACGAATACAGCATCGCCGGGGTGAGCGTTTCAATGTGTGGGTGAAAGTCCGTAAACAGTGTACATACAGCTAATGTTGGATGTGTGAGTGATCCTAGACTCGCGTCAGTGATTTGAGTCCCGGTACAATTTTGTGTTTGTGTGCGGCACCGATCACCTACAACTGCAACTGTGTGTGTGCACAGTACAGCCGGGAAAAACGGACTGTGTCACACCGCGCATGCCCAAAGAGGTCTGAAAAATAAAATTGTGTTTCGCGCTATTTAAATACTGATGCGAGCGACAGATTATAAAACCAGTGTGCTTTTACAAAGGGGTAATTTAACTGAATGGGGGTTTTCATTAAATTCGTTTTTAGAATGTCTTTATATTCGTATATTTTATTTGGTGTATCATAATTTTCCGCTTTGGTGCGCGTTGTAATACGTTACTATAAGTAAATTCACGTACAACTCTGTTATTGGCAGGAATATTTATAGGCTGTGTGCATTGTATGTACATTTTAATGAAAGCTGAAGTTTCACGTGATCAATAACAACATGATATGATCTGACGCATATGTGAAAATCATTTAATAATTAATCATGTAGCTACAATGAATTTTCTTTTTATCAATTTTTTTATTTCATAAAATTATGTTTATTTTTAAAGATTGTTGAAGCAAACTGCAATTATATTTTTTTTTAAATTAAGTTGTTGTTCACCAGGTCATCGATCCACATAGCGGAAGGCCTTGCAACGCTACATCTTCCAGTACGCGGTTGCCACTCCTGGAGACAGGTGCAGAAATCCGGTCAATGCAAGAAGCACTGAACCGGGTGAAGTGGTGGTTCCTTGGGGGAGGCCTAAGTCCAGCAGTGGACGTCATTCTGCTGTAATGATGACGAATGATGCTACATTCAGTTATATATACATTTTTAAGTTGTTTCCGAGCTATCTATCCCTAAAGTGGGTCTTTATGACACCTGCCATGTTTTGTCGGTGCAGCACCCTAAGGTTGACTGGCAGAAATTGTCTCAGGCATTAAGTCTGCCTTTGTACAGTTGTTTTTAGCTAGTGCATATAGTTTTAATAAATAAAAATATTGTTATAATGTTTTAAAGAATGATGTCGTTTTTCCCATTTTGTATGCTACAGACTTAATCATTTCACCAAGCTTTATATCTATACTAATATTATTAAGCTGATGAGTTTGTTTGTTTGGTTGATCGCGCTACTCTCAGGAACTGCTGGTTCGTATTGAAAAAATCATTTTGTGTTGGGTAGGTAGCCTATTTATTTAGAAAGGCTATAGGCTATATAACATCACGCTACGGTCGAAAGGAGCGGAGCAGAAACGAAAGTTGGACGAAAACTGGCAGGCAATTCGATGCGACGGAAGGGGTCAGGGGAGCAAAAATTTGACGCGGACGAAGTCGCGGGCAGAAGCTAGTTCTATGATAACTTCCGAGGCCCTTATTCCAATTTATTTCCAGTCAGTGCAGCTTGTCATTTTCTTCTACCCTTCTCTACTAGTCGTCATCTTACGAGTCACTCCTTTTTAGCCAAATCAACTTTCACACAGTTCATCACCATGTTTTTATTAGCAAATAATATCGTATAAGCATCACTCCGTTTCTCACAGATTATAATAATATTCCCTGAATTACCTACTACTTTATTTATTCATTAAAACAGTGGGGAGTGTTCGGTGAACAATTCTCCGTGGGATACATGATAAATCAGGTTATTACGGGCCATCAAACTATACGATAAATAAATAAGGAAAACATACAAGATTCACGAAACGACAAAAGGCTACTGTGATAGAGGAAATAACGTATAATCATGCGGGTATACTCTGAAGAGACCAGTGGTGGCCAGTGGTTAAGGCCGCCTCTTAAAACTTGTAGATTGTAGGTTCAAACCCAGGCATGCGCTATACTTTGTGTAAATAATTTCATCACTTCTGCTCTCAAAGCGAAGAAGGTAAACATCGTGAGGAAATCGGCATGTCCTAGAATCAAAATATAGATAAAGTGTGATATCTACCAACCCGCACTGGGCCCGCGTGATATCCATCAAGCGGGCACAGTGCGGGTTAGTAAATGTCGAGTCTGCCATTATCCTATGGCCCACTCCTCACAGAGACGAGACCTGTGTCCCAGCATTGGGGACATTAAATGCTGATTATACTATTCTCTGAAGGGAAGGGGTAAGTAGAGATTAACATGTCACCAATAACGTTATAAGACCCATGTATGAAACTTGGGCACAAATCAGACAGTGATAACACTTTGAGCCTCAACTGGCGTAATGAAATACGGAGTTTTAACAAAATAAGAGGCCATTTTACAGTGAATTTGACGGGCGGCCTTCTGTATTGACAATTTCCTTTGGAAAATCATAAAAATTAATAACCAGAGACATTATGCTCAGCACTAGTATTTACTTCCAAATAATCCGAACAATTGAAGACGATGTGACCAAAGTAAGTTTTTTCTTTACTTCAGATAGGTAACAATATATCATAGGTAGTAGCTTAAGATGTGGGTTCACCAGTTTGGCTATAATCGTTACAAATGTAATTCTTTTATACGTATTAATGTCACTGAACTATGCTTGCGTGGGTCCCTAAATGGTTCAGATTTAATTTGACTCATCATATTTCCAGTCAGCTAGTGAATTATTAAAATGAAGTGCTGTTCGTTGGAGAGCGTGTAATTTGAAAACGCCTGGGCCAATTTGAATGTTCGTTATAATAATAGTCCGAATTAGGTTTTTATTTTATGGGAAAAACAATGAGAGCCTGCCCGGGAATCTTTGAAATTCAGAACATCCTTTTTCTATCGCTTCTTTGTATGAATTATTGAAAATTGGACAAGTCAACGTCTATCAGATCAGCTAGTCCTACTAATATTATAAATGCGAAAGTTTGTATGTATGGATGTATGGATGTGTGGATGTTTGTTATTCTTTCACGCAAAAAGTACTGAACGGATTTGGATGAAATTTGAAATGCAGTTAGTTTATAACCTGGATTAACACATAGGCTTACACATATTAACACATACTTTTTATCCCGGTAGTACGTTCCCGCGGGATATTTTCCGACCTTCACGCGGGCAAAGCCGCTGGCAAAAGCTAGTAGGTATTAAAACGTATTAAAACGCCTGTTTTCCTCAAAAGATTCTCTATATACCTAAGTACCTAGAATTTAAAAAGAAATTGATTAAACGTGAAAACGTATTGTCATACGTCAGTGCTGCCAATATTTTTCCAGTCGAATGATTAATTAATTCGCCCGAAATTTCATTATGTTCATTTTAATTTAACCACTTTAAAATTAATTGTGTTCTTCAATTGTTGGGTTTACAACTTAATTGTACAATTTCACTAAAGGTTTTCTTTTAATTGGTAGGCACATCTTCAGTATTGTGAATGTAAAGTTCTTAGAATTTTCTGCCTTTACTGGTTTTGTCCCGTGTGGTTCCGGACGTAAAGAATAGCACCACCCCATTTCGTCCCGTGGGTGTCGTAAGAAGCGACTAAGAGACTTACTAGAGAATGGGCAGCAGCGTTCTCTATCCATTTTACCACCATACTGCGATCGCCAACCCGCCTGCCAAGCGTGGCGATTATGGCAAAGCCCCCCAAAAATTGTACCAGTCAAATTGGCGGTGCTTGGGGGAGGCCCATGTCCAGCAGTGGACAACTTGCGGCTGAAATGATGACTGGTTTATTTGTAAGTGTTTTGAATGAAGACGTTAAAACATAATCAGCCTCATATTCTTTTTAGCGTGTCCATAGCAATCGAAATATAGTTAGCCCAGAATTTGGCTACGAGCTTAGCAGTTTCAGTAGCGTCCACCAACTCCTGTAGCGTGCAAACAACAGGACACGCTAGACAAGATATCAATTGCCGTATTATTTGTGGGACAGCACCACATTTACACTCTCCACCTGAGCAGGGTTACCTGAGTCCGAGGTCTATTTAAAGACTCAACCTCATTATAGAGCCTGTTTCCTCTGTTCAAATGCTAGGGCTCAGTATTTTGTCTCTGTAACTTAATATATAAATACTAGCTTTTTCTAGCAGCTTCGCCCGCGTATTATACTTACAAACATTCCTCTTGATTCACCCTGTCTATTGGTGAAAACCGTATTAAATCCTTTGCGTAGTTCAAAAGGTCTAGGCATGTAAAGAAGATTATCTAGCCACTTGAGCGCTTCATTTTCCGCAATTTTCCGGCCGACCGCAAATATTATTTGACCACATCCGAATCCGATCACATACACATCCGTAGTTCATAAATTAAAATCACAATTATATACCAAAATATACAGTTAAAAAGCTGAAATAAATGAGTTTTTGTATTAATTTTGAGGGTAGATGTTAGTTAGGTTCGTTCTGGGTACTACAGTACCCCGTTGGCGATCTACTTTCATTGATCTATTTTCATGAAACTGAAACCCACACCATCTATTAGGAATTCATAGAAGTAACCAATGAACACACATATTGTCCTATAAAAAACATTTAATTTGCTAATATTGAGATCAGTAATTGAGATAAAAACTATCCTATCTTTAAGTTGGATCAAACTGCGCACGGTGTGCAAATTTTATTAAAATCGGTTAAGTAGTTTAGGAGTCCATCCGGACAAACAACATGATGCGTAATTTACAAGTATATATTGGTTTATTTTTAGACATAATAAATATAAAAATATTCTTACAATCTAATCCATAACAAAAACATCACAACAAAAACCTAGCACTGAGTCGTGGGGTTATGTATTCCTCGCCAACGCAGATAACTGACACCCATCAGCCAAAGTTCTTCCTTCATGAAAGTCTGCAGGTGTTGAGTCAGAACCGTACCAGTGAAGTTAATCTGACGACGCGAGAAAAACTTCGTGACTCCCAAGGTGAACTGGGTCTTCATCCTGATGTACCTCACGATATCCTCTACCTTCGTGGTATGATGCACACGTGACATGTGCATCTGGGTTATTGGAATAGCAGGACGCAGCAAGCAGGCTATTTCTTCTTCTTCTCCACACGAATGAAGCCTTCTTCATCGATCTTGCCTTTGCCTTGTTACCGCCGATAACGAGCTTACAATTGCTTCGGAAGGCCTTAGGGCTCCCCTCGTATAATTAGGCCTTTGTCGAACAATTTATCGAGCAGTCCCGATTTTTTTATAAATTTTGCTAATAATTAATTTTAAATTAAAAAAAACTGCGACAGTTTTACCGACCCCACATTCCAATTTAGAAAAACGCTTTCTGTCACAATCTGACGAATTTTGAAAACAATTGCTTAGCTACTGCTTTGATTGGTAAATTCGTCTGCTCGGAAGTGTAAATCTTGCAATGAACATAGTTGAAGTTTTAAAATTAAAGGCATTGCCTTGCCATTGATGCTACATTAGCTATTAAATTAGCCAGTGGGGCTCGTGGCTATATGATAATAGCCACAAGGATCGTTTTAAGGTAGAGTTACGTTTGCCGCGGTTGGTTGTTGGATGGGTGACGACCCATCACCTATCGAGATCCGTAAGGCCATAGAGGCACGATGTCTCGGAAAGCACGTAAGATTGTTGGTCTCGACCGTCATTAGCCGTGTCAGAAGCCGAAAACTAACAACTAGTCTTACCAAGGTTATCGTTATACGTCAGAAACTGGGTTGTGAAGGTCAGATAAGCAGTTGTTCCATGTCAGATACCGGTATTCAGTTGCATCGTGATATACTAGAAGCCGATCTTGACAAAGTCAGGAAAAAGCAAAGCGGTTTGATTTGCTACCAAAACAAGTATTTCGAATGATATTATACTTAATCCTTTTGTCTCTAGAACAAATAATTAATTAGAGCGTGAAACAAATTGTTTGCTAGTATATACAAAGAAGCAGTCAATTCAGTGTAACACTGGAATATATTTACGTCGTGGTCTGAAACAAAATCAGTGTCGAGCAGAATAATGAAATGAAAACATAAATATGAAAATATTATTGCGATTAGATTGATTTTTAACGTATTGTTTTTGACCGTGTTACGTTTTAATTATTCATTTTGTTGTTTCAGAGTAGTGAGTACATTGTTATTTTATGTTATAGTTGTGTTATTTCAATGGTTCATCGGACTTTAATGTGATTGTTACCGCCTATGAGCACTACAAGCGCAATAGACCGTGCCGCTATATTAGTTGAAGAATCTTTGTTGCGCTACTTCTTCTTTCCAGCTACGAAGGGGTGAACGTCGGGTGTTTTTAGGGATCTGTCTGTTGTAAGTTTGACGATCAAAATGTGCTGATTCTCAGCCTAATTTTAATAAATGACTTTTGATTTTGAACTGATGACAACGACTCAGCAAACGTAGAGAACACCTTCTGGTTACGTGAGGCGACGAACTTCACAGGTCAGCTGGTAGCAGCTGGGTAATTGTGTTGCCGAGAATTGAATGGAATGTTATGCAATTTAAGAGGTCTATGTCAGTGGAATGCCGGAGACTAATGATGATGATAGCAAGTGGTTAACCAGTGTCGGTATACAATTTTAGATAGTTGCAAACCAGAAAACAGTATTCTCTAGTCGTATCAAGTGGTAAGCCGGTGTCGGTATGAAATTGAAGAAACTTGCAAAACGGATCACAACAATGCTATTATCTAGTGGTTTTAATGTCGAGTTACAATGTAAAAGATAATTTATATAGCGAATAGATAATACGGGCTAGTGTCCGCAACTCCAAGTCAATCTTTATTTTACGTACGGGATCATTAATACAAAATTTAGCGTACTGTGCTGTTGATTACTGTTTAGTTTTCTGAGTATCCTTTTCATCCAAATCTTTATATCATTTACCATAGAAATACCTAAATCTTTTTGTTGCAAAACAAACGGTGATTTTGACAGCGGCGCGAATTTGTGTTAAATTTTTAGATACTAATTTAATCTCTAGATTTTGAATTAAAATCGAATTTACCTTTTTTCAGTTGATTTAAATGATGATAGAGACGAATATACCAAAATTTACAATCACCGCATTATGAGCTATGAGTGCAAAAGGTCTTACTGACTGGCTGGAGTGGCGACGTGTAAATAGCCGCCACCACGCGGGCATCTCAATTATGAAAAATTATGGTTTGATAGTAATTATATTGATTCCTATGAAACCCACCCTGTGAGCTGAAGAATGATAAATGGTTTCGACCTCAGCACTGAAAACTATTGGCTCACTAACCTGTAGACCAGCTCAGGAACGCTTCGCCAGCAACTGTCAGCAGCTCACACCGTGAAGCACTTTCACGAAACAGATTGTCAAATCACTGTTGGGTATTTATAACGAGTCTCTTCAAACTTAAGCCGTCCATCACGGTGAAAAACCGACTTTTCCTCAAAATTACAGGAGAAGGTACCGACTGTGACTTTCGAACAAAGGAGACTGAGGGGTTCACATTAGTCGGTGCTCGGCGCGTGGTGGCCAAAACTATATGGCGCTGGTGTCGCCAGGTTCAGCGAATCAAAAGGCGCGCGAACCAGATAGCCACAAATACTAACATATAGAAACCATTTGAAACGAATTAATTATTGCTAAAGAGATGACCTAATACTTAGGTATAACAAAAATAAGTATTAAAAAGTCAATTTGGGTCACTTAAGGTGCCCAACTACTGGCTATTGTAAAAATCACGGCATTGGCCATTATTGTGTGTAAAAAGAAAAAAAATGTGTCCTAATGGTAAGCTTTTTGTGGCTGAAAAATCATCAAATGACGTCTCCCGCTCTAGGGTGAAGCAAAAGGGCGTGTCAGACTATTACTGACTAAAACCCACCCGTGTTCCTTCAGTTGCCCATATGCTAGGGCCACGGTATCTCTAATGGTGAGCCTAGTAGTTCATTTTGAGGATCTTTTAACACCAAACCTAAGATGTATCCTGACACTGTTTTTAAAACAAAGCATGTTATTTGCGTTATTTTGAAAACAAACAAGACGAATCTTCTCATCAAAAGAATTTTACAACTCGTATAAAATTATTTAATTGATTAATTTACTCTACAAAATAAAGTCAGTCTCATGAACACTAGCCTTATCATCTGCCTAGCCTTTTAAAATAGAACAGAATATAATTTTAAATTGCTTTTTCCAAATATGTTGGAGTCGCCTTGCAGTCTTACCAGATGTAGTTGAAGATCAGTATTTTTAATGGATCAACTAAACGTACTCTGTATGAAAACGAACGTAGTATTACACCCCTTCGTGTGGTGCCGGAAGTAAAGAATATCACCATCCCATTTCTTCCCGTGGGTGTCGTAAAAGCCGACTAAGGGACTTACTAGAGAATGGGCAGCAGCGTTCTCTATGCATTTTACTAAACCCCCCAAATTAGGGGCGGCCTATATCCAGCAGTGGACGTCTTTGGGCTGAGATGATGATGACACCCTTTGGTAAGACTGGTTGTCAAACTTTCAGGCTTCTGTCGACCCGTAACTACTCGTCAAAGAACTACGAATGATTGACGGGACCAATGGTTTCACGTGTTTTCTGGCATGGAGAGGTCTTGGTATGTAATGATGCCTGTTGGTCACCCATCCATGAACTAACTGCGGCAAATATAACTTAACCTATTCGGTCGACTCACGCGGTAATTATTATTTACCCACAAGCCCCTCTCATATCCATCCCATAAAAACTAGACTAAAGAATAATTCCAGCTATAGCTGTAATGATACGAGACGTCTACGGCTGAACATAGACTCTTCAAAAGAGATTTGTCATATTCGACACGCTTTGCAGGCGGTTTGGCGATCGCAGTGTGGTGGTCAAATGCATAAAGAACGCTCCTGCCCATTCTCTAGTAGGTAAGTCCCTTTATTGCCTCTTACGACACCCACGGGAAGAAATGCGATGGTGCTATTCTGTAATTACGTCCGGCAAATAAGAGAAGACGTCCGGCACCACACATACTGAAGAATACTAAACTTAAAATAACTGTTGTAAAATAATAAAAAGTTGACTTGCAAGTACTAAAACAACATGAAGACAAAGGACGAATGAAAACTCTGAAACTGGGGTAAAGTTATACACAGCTCCTTGTAACTTGGAGGCAGATAATACATTGGACTGTTGGGAATGCCTTAATTACGAAGTGTATAACAATTTAGAAGCAAATTCCGATACAACAGCATCAAGGTTAATATTTGAACGTCTTATAATAATTTGCCTGGCGTCGGTTATATGGGAATTTTGATTCAAGTGTGACTCTTATGATTTTAAAAGAAGGTATGAAATGTAACGTCAAATAATATTTTACTGATTCGGAAAACATTTCAATAGATTTACACATACATACAGAAACTCACGTCATTTTCCCATAGGGGTAGCTAGAAACTACGAAACGCCATCTACTACGATCCTTACAAAGTCCTTTTGCCTCGTTGAGGTTCATACATCTGGTCATCATTAATAGATTTAATTCATGAATTTTAGGGGTGTCTTTTCTTACTAAAACAGTAATTAAATAGAAAAGCGAGACTAAAAGAAAAAGTTTACAAATTCGTTTGTTTGCAATATAAGTAAAACCTTTTGTTTTAATAGGGCACTGTTTTTGTATAATGATGCCTTTTAAAAAATGGACATAACACTACTTTATTTTTCATACTTCATAGTAATTTCGCCACGAATCGTCAGAATTCGGCTTACTTTATTGTAAAACATAAATATGCCTACATAAATTCATGTAATTTTTCAAAAGGGGTAGGCAAAAAATAATTATAGCTCCAATTGGTACGAAAAGTGGCGTTCTGTAGTTTCTGCAAAGCATATTGATAGAATGAGGTATTCATACATAATGATTAATCATTAATGTTCAAAAAATCTTGTCATACTCCTACCGCATAACATATACCAGGTGACTTTTTTTAACGTCTTGAAAAAAAAATGGGTGTAATAGGTGAACGGAGTAGAAGCCTTTGGCATATAAATTTTTATTATTTTTATTTTTGAATAACATGTAATAAAATTGATCTAGCAACAAATAGTACACATTTAAAGTAACATTTTCATACTAGAACAACAAAAACAGAAATTTGGAAAAAATAAAATAAAAAAATCAATTAAGATCTATCGAAAGTCAAATCATACGCACCCTACTCAATGCGCGGTATGTATCAATGATTTTGTAGCGCGGTGCTACCCTTTGAAGCCGGCCGATGCCTATCGGCCGCCTGGCCAAATTGATCTTTCGCAGGCGCACAAGCCACACACGCATCCCCATCCGCCCGCGTCCCGCGCTCCTTTAGTCACCTGCGATGAATCTGAAGGCCTTCCTGCCTTCTATTCTAGTTACACAACACACCGTATGAAGGTCGAGACGGTAAAAAATTTCATCCGGTATAATCAGTCTATATTGTTCCCACTGCTGAACACAGGCCTCCTCGCGGTGAGAGGGTGTGGGCCATAATCTACCAATTTTTGGTTCTAGAACATGCAGGTTTCCTCACGATGTTATCCTTCACCGTTTGAGAGCAGTAGTGGGGAAATATTTTACACAAAGTAGAGCGCCTGCCTAGGTTCGAAACCACGACCTACAACTCGTCAGGGCCAATGCCACCATTGTCACCAAGTCGTTGCTAGTCTAAAATCCATTGTTGAGACACAAGCCTCAACCATGGATTTTAGTCTAGCAACTCCTCTTTGTGAGAAGGAATGAGCTATAATCCACTAAGCGGTTAGTGTGGTTTGGTAAACGAAAAACGGAATGAAAACTTGTTTTTTCTGCACAAAAAAGACACAGGTCATAAAAGATACAATACACACACTAATACAAAGTAGCCAAAAGTCTCGTATTTAACTTCCAAAAATTTGACAACATGTGAATGTGTGTTTGTTTTTGTGAGTGAATGTCACATGTCTTCGATTTTTTTGATCCTAGGACATGCCGGTTTCCTCACGATGTTTTCATTCACCGTTTTTAAAGCGGTGGTTATGAAATAATTCACAAAAATTAAAGTGACAAAATAAATCGTAAAAGTAGATCGTAAGTCGGGGTCGTTATCACTGGGCAAGTATAAAACTACCATACCATATGATCTTTTTGAAGGACAACACCAATATGTGTAGGGCGGCCCATACCAGTGATTCCACTTACATTCGCCTTCCACATCTGCTTTGTATAAAAATACCTTGCATATTACCTTTTGTTAGTCACCTTCCATTAATTGTCTCAACATGACCAAACCATCTCAGCTGTTTTCAATTTTAGGGTTCAGTGCGTTCGATAAAAAATAAGACCCTTATAGGATCATTCGGGTGTCTGTCTATCCCTCTGTCATAGCTAATTTGCTCCAAATTTAATGGACCGATAAAGTTGAAATTTGAAACACATTACACCCAAACACGTACGTGTCACGTAAATAAATGTTGAATATGGGAGTTAATTTTGAGAAGCAAATTATATATCACGCCTTATCTACGAAGCAACTAAGCCTACAACAGTGGTACAGAAAATAATTGTAACTATCGGGTTACATTACAGATTACAGAAAATTTTACAAGAAGTCTATCAACCTATACTTATAAAACTAAAGAATTTATTTGTTTGGTTGAACGCGGTAATCTCAGAAACTACTAGTCCAAATTGAAAAAATATTGTGTTGGGTAGTTTATTTATTGAGAAAGGTTACAAGCTATATAAAATTATGCTACAATCAAAAAAAGCGGAGCAGCAACGAAAAATGGACGAAAACTGGCAGACAATTCGATGCAACAGAAAGGGAGCAAACATTTTGACGCGGACGAAGTTGCGCACAGAGGCTAGTTTTTTTTATAATATCATAGTAAATCTCTCAACATTGTGTGTACAAACTTATATTTTAGAGTTGGGTTGTATATGATAACATGATTTTCAACTACAATGTTAAGTTTGGTCTTCTGATAAATTCACCCCAGCTACGGAACCCTCGATTGTGCGTGGTTCGACGCAAACTTTGCCGGTTTTGTCATCACTGACAACGTTTAAACAACCAAGTCGTCGTACCTTAAGTTTGTTGTATTTACTTACTAAAGAACTTTAAAGTCCTCAACCAAAACTTGTCCAATTTGCGTTCACATAAAAAACGTTTGGTGCAACAATAAAAAGCCTATTTAAGTTTGTTCACTTATGTATTACAGGTTGATCCAGAGACTGCCAAACATTGAGTGGAACTGAAGACAAAAACCCCTTGAAAGTTTGGAGTGACAAGTTTGGTTTAAATGGAAGCGGGAAGCGGTTTACTGTACAACTACAGTACAAGCGTAAAATCAAAATTTAATACTCTTCATTTAAATTAGGCTGAGAATCAGAAGAAAATAATGGATGGATCAAATTACACAAGACATCACTCCACAACGCTCGCACTTCATCTAGTGTTTTTTTTTTTTGTTGTGGGTGGTTAATCTTCAAATGACGTCTCCCGCTCTGGGTGGAGCGGAAGAGCGTGTCAGACCTTTAACTGACTAAAACCCACCTGTGTTCCTTCAGTTGCCCATATGCCAGGGCCCCGATATCTCTATCGAACAAATCTCACGACCCTGGCAGTAGTAGCGGCACTTCGAACTCCTCACAAAAATGAGTGGCTCGATATGTGCTCTTATTAAACCACTACCATTTTTTTGACGCAATAGTCCGATGCGACTTTAATATGACAAATTATGTGAAAACTTCATAGAAATTAATCTACTAGAGTCGCGTCGTGCTCTCGTGTCGCATCGTTGTGAAAGCCCCTTAATGCTTTTGGTCGATGATTTGTACTCTAATAATTGTCAGATTGTGTTGTTATAATAGTATAGTCAATGTAAGTAGTAGTGCATCGGATGTGGTACAGCGCCGGGCACTGGCTGTGTACTGGCGTTGACCAAGAGACAGTATAGAGCTCTGCTTGTAGACCGGCCGAAAATGCAGTATGCAGTACCAAGGTGACTGTTGAGGCTATAGTAATGCTTCCGCTACATCTCGAGACTCACGCCGTACAAACAATGCCAATCTGAATTTAAGGTAACGAGTGGTCCGCTTCAATCTTCGATAGCTATTGTCCAACACGAGTGCTCCGTTTACATTATAAAATAACACGCTTTCAAGTGTTTTTCATTCGATTCTGTTGATTCTACTTCAAACTAAACATTGTTAGCAAAGTATGCAGACTTTTGATTAATTTTTATGGCATGTTTTTCTAAAAGGAGGTAAATATCTAGAGTTTGTAGAATATATGACCAAATTAAATTGGTTTTGAGTCTTAGTAACTCATTTGTTGTTTTTATATATATATTCCATATTGTTTTAGTTTTCTCATGAAATTAAACAGTTTTATTGTTGTTAACTGGTTGGATTTTTTTTTTTCAAATCAAAATGTTCTTCTTTATTTAAACCGAAAAAAATTGGTTCTTCTTTTGGAATCTTTTTTATTATTTTCATGTGACTAACTCGTATACATTTAAACAATATTATAGATCCAACTTTTAAAAAAAAATCTTTTTGAGTATAACCGTTTATCGTTCTTTCAACTCTATCAAACGCTTGGTCTATTTTATCTATTTGTCAAAGCACGCTCTAGAGGCTTTGTAATTTGTAATGGCTTTTGACAATTACTAACGTTTGATAACCGATATGGCTATGGCATCTATTGTGTCTGGTTTTTGCAAGGGCCTTTATGTTTTACATTAGACACCATGATGACGTACTGTGCTGTGATTCACGTGCGACTGTACATATTTTACATTTCCAACTGGCTGTTACATGATATTCAAAAATTGTAACCGAACTTGCTTTGATTTTGAAAATAGTACATGGTGATAGAAACCCGGCTTATATGTGGACCTAAGGCACGGGACAAATACAAGAGGCGTCGGGCGGAGGTGAGGCGCGGGCGCGGCGCAGGCGCGGCGCCACTTCTTTGATATTTCGTACAAAATGTATAGAAGAGGTGGGGCGCGAGACATACTGAGACGGCGGGGTGCGGGCGCGGCGCGGGCGTCGCTTCCTCGCCCTCGGCGCACCCGCAGTTAGAAGTGGCATGACGGGACAGTGTACGCAGGAGTCAACTATACGGCGAAAATGCGTAGCGATATAGAATTTAACATAACGAGAAACACCGCGCCTCGCCTTTCCGACACCGTTAGCACGCCTGTTCTGCGCTGCACAGGCGCCGCGCCCCCACCACACCCGCGCCACGCTCGCGCCTCACCTCCGCCCGACGCCACTTGTATTTGTCCCGCGCCTAAGAGTGTTGTTGTAGGTACTGTATCCCAATTCAGGTACGCAGGTAAAGTCATAAGTTGTTCTATACAAAAGTGCAATACTCATAATTTCAGCTGAAAGACGTCCATTGTTGGATATAGGCCACAAATTGGGTGAGGGGTTTGCCATGATCGCCACGCTTGGCAGGTAGGATGGCGATCGCAGAATGGTGGTAAAATGCATTGATAACACTGCTGGCCATTCTCTAGTAAGTCCCTTAGCCGCCTCTTATGACACCAGGACACCACAAGAAATGAGATGATGCCATTCTTTACGTCCAGCACCATAAGGAACCATTGCGATACTAACATGATCAAAATGTATGCAATAGCTAATAAAGAAAGAAAGAAGGATATAATAATACTTCTTTAAAATGTGTTCTCTGTTAACTGTCGGATTATATATCACGCCTTATCAAGCCGACACGAGAAATTGACGCATCACTATAAAGGGATGCATTAACCCATCACATAAATGCACAGTAATGGTGGTGTAAATATAACGTATTAAACACCCACATAATTTAAAAAAGAAAGCCATAAAAAGTTGTCACGGACGTATAATTTTTACTGCCACCAAAGAACATTAATGACCCGTATCTGATTTAAAGTGGCACCTAACGCCTCCTAAGTGTACAGTACTTTACTTCATATAATATTCATGATGTAATGATATGACCCACATTACGAACTATCCTGTAGAGCGCCAAGGGGTACTGTAGTACCCAGAACGAACATAACTAACATCTACCCTCAAAATTAATTAAAAAAAAAAAACTCATTAATTTCAGCTTTTTAACTGTATATTTTATTTTGGTATAAAATTGTGATTTTAATTTACGAACTACGGATGTGTATGTGATCGGATTCGGATATGATCGAATAATATTTGCGGTCGGCCGGAAAATTGCGGAAAATGAGGCTATCAAGTCGCTATGGAATTAATTTTATTACACTCACTACTAAAATAAATCTAAGTTGACGAGCCACATGATATTGAAGAAGAAAAAGAAAGACTGACTGGCTGACTGGTTGACTTATTATTGTTATAGTTGCTACTAAATATTCTGATTGACATACTTTTATTCTAATTGACATACATTTATTGTGATTGACATACTTTTATTCTCCATGACATACTTATTATTTTGTTTTGACATAATTGTGATAATTTTTAGAGTAGCCAATCCAATATTTTAATTTTATTAAACATGATATTTATTTCACATTTCTACATTTGTCATTTTTTTATGATTTTAATTTTATCTGAACTCGTATTGTATTTTTTAATTTGAGTATAATTTCACAAATGAATATTATTTGCATGCTCTTGTGACGGTAAAATATGGAGGACAGTACTATGTAAAAACAACACCTATGTATTAATTACCCATGTTTGCAAAAAATAGATGATTTCATTTGATATGATTTGACAATTAGGTCACAGAAACAAGTCCAAGATAATTAACTCGAAAACTAGGGAAAAGTAAAAACAAAATAGATCATTGAAATATATTGTTTGTAATTATGGAGCTAGAAATATGAATGTATTTGTAATTGAATATGTTTATGACATCATCTTGAAAGGACAAATTGTTGGCGTGCATATGTTTAATTATGACGAAGATATTTTAGAACGTGCCATATGGGCGTACCCAGGTTTTGGGCCAGGGGGGGGCAAATCAGATTTTTTATAAGCAGTTAGTCTAATAAATAAACATAAATTAAAATAGGTATTTTTTACATTCTTTAAATATTTAAAAGCTATATTTTTAAAAGTAACTTTCGAGGGTCTTTAGCAAAACGATTTATGACGTCTTTCGTGAAAGAATCGCCCATAGCATTAACCAAATTTTCTATGTACACTGAGCAATCAAAGCCCATTTAATCTATTTCGAGCATGGTCGATCGAAGCTACGTTTTTACGCGTCTGAGTGTGCTGAATGCCCTTTCAATTGTAGTGGTGGGTTAAGGCATTTCCAGTAAAATTTCTAGAGCTGTCTTCACCTTCAAATAATAGGATTCTGCTACTCCGTTATTAACTCTGTTATTCCAATACTTTCAAAGTTCTGCTGCTGCTTATTCATCCAAAAAGTACATCATAGCGCGGCTTCAGATGTTTTCCCTACTAATACATAACATTTTGATACTTCCTCCATACAATTTTAAAATTTTGGAACTGTAATTTTAATTGTCTGAGCAGGGTGCAACAATGAAAGAGTAAACGCTGGTGAATGGTCTTCGAATCTTGCCTCTAATGAAAATGATAACGAATCCAAATAGGGCACGCATAACGAGCGACGAAAATAATCGCTAAGAGGCTCGCTACAGTAGGCAGCTGGTAGAATTGCCCTCTGTTATTGGTGGCTTGCTGTCTTAGGTTAATGCAGCTCAAGGTTCAAAGTTGCAGCAATTTCTTCAGCTGATTTGATTTAATTTTCACTCTTTTCTTAGGCGGAACGCCTGTGTTCTGCAACTGCAGTGGTTATGGTTTGTATATGTTCTGCATATTTTATTATGTCCACCGTTTTAGACGTGGGCACGCCACTATTGCAGCGGTAAGTCCCCTCTTTGAGGAGTGGCTAGAGAGGCGCCACGGCGTCCTCACCTTCCGCCTTATGCAGATTCTCACTGGACATGGCTGTTTCGGGAGATTCCTGTTCCGACTAAAGCGGGAGGAAACCCCCGGGTATTATCACTGCGTGGATCACCTGGAGGACACGGTGGAGGTGAACACCACCGTGTCCTCGTGGAGGCGATTGGCATCGGCGATCTCGCATCCGGCCCTGGTGCAGGCCATGGTACGGAGCGGGAAGGCATGGGAAACCGTCACCTCCCTCTGCGAAGCACTCATGCTCGTGAAAGCGGAGGCAGAGCGCGTGAGGGAGAGGCAGTCTCTGCGCCCTCACGCCCCTAGCCGCTGCAGGAGGAGACGTCCCTGGCGTCGGGAGTCAATTGCGGACTCCCGGCCACCGTAGGCGCGGGCTTGCGGGCTGCGACCTGTATTTTTTTTTTTTCTAACCGATATCTTTGCCATTAGTAGACCGATAAAAACAAAAACTTTTTGAACACGCTTTTATTTGCTTCACACGTATGTTAGTATGTGCCTATGTAACGGAAACTTTGAACATGATTTTGACCGCCTTTAAAACGTCGGATTAACTCGAAATTTGGCATACCTATCAAGGACCGATGACAATACAATAATTTTGTAAATTTGTGCCATTATCCTTGCGGGGGGTTACTAGGATAGCTAAAAAACTATCATCAAAAACTACGCCGAAATACTTCAAAAAATTCGAAAACTACACTGACATTCATGACAAAATTCGAAACACCCTAAAAAGAGAAAATAAATAATAGTTTAAAAAAACTAAAAACCACGTTTCTTTCAAGACAATAAAATTTATATGGGGCCCTGAAGAACCTATCCATTGATATAATAGTTTAAAAAAAAAACTAAAAAACACACTTCCGTAGAAAACCAAACTAAAAAATAGAAAATAATGGAAAAAAGCGTGGGTTGCTTTTTGAGATATTTTTAATTGATAATAGTTTTTTTTAAACTATCATTTTAATGGATAGGTTCTTCAGGGGTGGTCACATAAAATGTTATTGACTTTGCTTCAATAGTTGTTGCGTTAGCTTCGATATACGTATTTAATCCACTTTGTTCATCGTGATGATATTGTAATACTTCCTGTCACTGCTAATGACTAGGCCAAAAATGGTATACCTACGAATTATTGCAGGGTAGATAAAAACGTTTTTGCAAAAACAAAAATACAACCAACTTCCAAAAAAATCTAGAAAGTGAAAAATTAGTTACTTTAATTTCGGAAGGCAGTGGCAAAAAAACAAAAACTTATTTTTGCTTGCAGTACTTTTAGCGAGTAGGTAGATCGGGCGCATCGCACGATTTTTAAAAGTTGTATATTGTATTACAAATAATACAGTTGTTTGTTTTATGTTATTTTTCTTAATTTTTATCGATAAAAGTAGAAAGTTAGTAGGGATGTTCACAAACTCCAGGGGGGGGGGCAGCTGCCCCCCTCTGCCCCCCCTGGGTACGCCCATGGTGCCATATAAACTTAATAGGCGGAACATTTAATAAATTTACTAATAGGGAAAAAAAGGGAAAAAAGCTCCAACCCTAAGTAACATAGGACGACAGAAATTAGAAGAATAAGACATACAATTAAATAATAAGGAAAAAAAGTACCGAATTACTAAATACCCATTATTTAAATATTAATAGAATAACTACGTAGGTATATGTATTGAACCAAACATCTAGGTTAACGTCAAAAACCGTATAACTATGATGAATATTATGTGGTTACAATTAAACAAATTGAATTCGAATCACAATAAATTAACGAAGAAAAAAATACAAATACGAATTATAGATTAACGTGAGGAACGGAACGACAGAACGAGAATGAACGAGAGGAACGTGATGTGGTGCCCTTTTTACTTGAATCGAGCGAGCGGTAACACTTTCAAACCGGAACTCTCGCGTAACAATATGGTTAAGGAAACTTTTAATATCGTACGAAGTTTGCTAGCTTGACGTAAAATTTTGTTTTCAGGAGAGTATGTCTTAACAATCCAGGTGTAACCACTCATCGTAACTCTACATTCTAGTAATAAAACATCGCCATAATCAACTCTTTACTTAGCTTTTATATACACTTTACCATTCATGTTACCATCATTAAATAATTCGGCATTCGCTTCAGCCGAAACTTTTTATCGTCAAACTTGCAATCCTCAATTTTGAATGCATTTTACGACACCTGTCAACTTTGAAATGGCTCGTAAAATGTTTACCTGTGCATTACATTCCCGGAGGAATTGTTGGAGTAAACTCGAAAAATATTTTGTGAATCAAACGAATATCATGAGAATGAGCTTCAATTTACTAAATGAGATTGTTTTCACAAGTTGATGAAGGTTTTTTGTAAATTGAGTTTTATAAGGTGTCTTTATTACATCTGTTTGAAGTATCATCATTTGTTTACTGTTTGTTAATATTTGTAAGGCGAGCACTAATATTTTGACATATAGTAGCGGCTTACTCTAGTGGTTAAATAAAGGATTGTATAAAAGCTAACGTAAAAATAAAGCCAAACACAAGATCAACAAACGACCCCTCAGGTGATTATATAAACAGAATACCCGTGAACTGCCAATCCTTAAATGGATTTCGATTACTAAGGACACAATACTCCCCTACATTTTAATCCACTCCACCAAACATCAACTAAATAAATCATGGTAAGCACCAATCCAAGTAACGCCTTCAATTTGATTAAATCATTTGAAAATCCAGTCAATCTCTGAAGGAAATGAAGTTGAAATGCTCATCATATCGAAAGTATAAAACAAGCCAACAATGGTGGATCAACAATACCTGCCGACGAATCACGGAATAGCGCTATTTGTAAATAATCAACACATTTCTATTCGAATGGAGGCCCAACCCAGGGAAGGGAGCCGAAGTGCGAAGGGAGTGAATACGGCATTCAGTGCTCGAAGAATTGTTGTTCGAGAGGAATTTTCGGAATTTCGGAAAGCATTCCGGGAATCTATTAATCAACTGATGGATTTTGGGGAGATAGTTCGGCTTGCAGAGTCTTCCGGGTGCGTTTTTGAGATTCAAAATTCTGAATTCCATTAATAGCGTGATTTTATTATTGGGGTAAAGTTTTTTAATGGAAATATCTCTCTAAATTAGATAACTGTTGTTAAACTTGCTTATTTATTTTACCAGTACTTGATCTAATTCTGCAGCCAAACAGCTTTGCTATGTACCAATGCTCATGGACAGTGTGTAGTTACTTACTATCGCACCTAAAAATATATACATTTATTAAAGTAATGATTTATAAAAGGTAAATGATATTTTGCCGTGCCAAAAAGTTATTTATGTATTTCAGATGTTTGTTCTTTTCTTTTCGTATTCAATAAAACTCAGTCCCAGAACTCCTAAACCTGAACCTTTTCTTTTAATTCAATTAGCTTTACATTAAACATATTGGACACTAAATAACGGAATACCTTAATTACCGCACCGAAATGTTTCCTGGGCTAATCTTCACATTTCTATTCAATGTACCGATTGTCCCGAAGGATTTGTACAAAAGGGACGAATTAGCTACATTGTGGACACAATGTCTTCCCAACATTTATAGGCATCGTGTTTGTTTAAGACCTTGTCGAAATAAATAGAAAAATAGAGAAAATAATTGATAAATTATTAACTTTTCAGTAAAAACATAAAAAAAGAAAAATATAAATAAGAAAATAGAGAACAGAACATATACAGTGAAAGTTTTTTACAATGTCATCGAAGGGCAGTGAATTTGACGGCCTACTCGATTGCAAGTCGGCATCTATGGACATTAAGAGACGTCGCTGAAACGTGATTATGTCAGATACTAAGCTCAAATGTCTCATGTTTTACCGGCATTGGAACTCTTCAAACGAAAACATGACAACTCTACGTAGTGGTAGAAATAGTTACGGCGGTGGTAGTTCCATGCACGGTGTTTTCCACAAAGAGCACTATTACTATCTAAAAGTATATGTTGAGAATGCTAAGAATTTTCCATCTCGTTCGAGATTGTCGGTACACATTACGATGTAATCTGGTTTTAATAAATTCATGAATTTCGGAAGCAGATAATTTTATTTGCCGACCGGTTTATATTGGATTAACTTGTTATTGGAGAATTTGAACGAACCCGTTGTTAATATAAAGTAATAACTGAAAGATTTGTTCCGTTACAATACTTTATTCTGTTGTAATTGAAAGTATATTTTTTGAATAATTATTAACTGAAGTTTTAAATGAGACTTTCAGATGAAACGGAAATTCTTGTTTGCTAATTGGTAGGAGAGTTGTTTATTAGGATGTTTGTAACTATAAGTTCATATTCGCCATTTGTTCACTTCATCGATAATTATGTTATTGATTTTAATATAGACTGAAAGTGTTCCGAAGAGCTATAAATTGATTACTAAATACGGGCATTGACTCCAAAAAATAAGAATATTTTTTTAATACTTTATATATGTTATTCACCTGTATAAAGTATTAATAAAACAAAAATTAAGTCAAGAAGTAGCAAACCTCACACTCTGACATTGTTGCACTGTTTTCCTCTTGAGATTGTATTTCAATCGGCTTGTGCCGTGCACACACATCCAGTCGCATGATATTTTTTTATTTTTTCGGGAAATTTATACTTAACAATCGTATAGAGTTTCTAAAGAACATTTAAAGGTTCGTCGATCGTTAACCAATTCTGTTGTATTTCTTCTTAAATTCCTCATATCTATTCAGAGTTGCAGGGATATTGAGGCGAAAATGGAAACCATGAATTCAGCACATGATTATGATTATCTAGACCCCTTATCGTAGAAACATTTCGTCGGTTGTTAAAAAAAATCATCTGCTGCTTCGCATTCGAAATGGTTTGAACATCATTTTTTTTGTATTCTACGATAACTTTCAATGGGAATTTCGGTATCATAACTGAATTTATCGAAACCGGATGCACGTCAATATCCGTACCATATACAAACATCATTAAATTTCTGTGTTAAAATTTTCGGTTATTTTTTAAATCAGCCAATACACAGTGGTCACGCTCATACTCGCTTACTTTCCAATTTTGGTTCCAATAAAGCCCAAAAAAACTTAGTTTGACTCGGCGTTTACCAACATTGATCCGAATTCCGCATACCATATCCAAAAAATTCTTCACACACGCAATCCGTAGCGTGTATCAATATCAAAGGCAAGCAGGTAGCGTGATAACAGCCTGTTATGTGTACAATTATAATAATAACACAACATTGGCCCGCCTAATTAAATACAATTCTAGTTTTGACTACGTTGCGACGTCATGAGTGTATTTAGGAGATCGTGGTAGCGATTGTGTGGAAACAATTGCGTTTTTATGGTAATTCCTGGATTATATTTGGGTCTTGTAATTGAATCTGCTTGATAAGAATTACTTTTTCATAATGAGTCATATAAATGTGGTGTTTAAAAGGCAAAACCTTATTCAAGATGGTGATAAGTGCCTTTATTAATGCTTTATTACATACATATACAAACTCACGTCTTCTTCCAATGGGTGTATGCAGAAACTACAATACGCTACCTGATACGATTCTAGAATACCTACTTTTTATCTCGTTTACGTTCATACATCTAGTCATACGCGCACGCAAGGACTACGCGTGTGACCTTTCAAAAGAACATCACCAATAAGGTCACTATATTATGTCCTCCTAAAACGTCCCGTACCTACTACTACTACCATACTCACATGACTACTGCTTTTATTAACTTACTTGTTACGCTTCATTGCAGGGCTACATCTGATCAATTACAATAGATATTCAATTTGTTTTTCTTACTCTTAAATGTTGACAGAGACGAGACAGAACTTCTTTCTCACTAGTATTTTAATGTCATTCCCATCATTGCAGCCGAAAGACGTCCACTGCTGGTAATAGGCCTCCCCAATTTGGAGTGGTATTTGCCATAATTGCCACGCTTGGCAGGCGGGTTGGCGATTGTAATATGGTGGTAAAATGCATAGAAAACGCTGCGACTCATTTTCTAATAAGTCCCTTAGTCGCGTTTTGCGACACCTACGGGAAGAAATAGGATTATACTATTATTTACGTCCGGCACCAAATAGAACTATTAGTATTTTAGTATACGTCTTATGATTTATTTAAATTTATGCTAGTTTCTGCTCGTGGCTTCGCCTACGTGTTTGCCACGATGATTTGAAATGATGCCAAAAAATATACTTGCGGGAAAAAACCAAGGTGGAGGTTTCACTGTGTGCGATCGAAGTCCGATTAGCCGTTGATACTTGAAAAGGTAATAAACGCAGTTAATGTTGCATTTGTAGTGGTAGCATGGACGATTATGTTTAATTTAAACAAAGGTTTCCGTCTCTTTTCCATAATATCTACGCTAGCAGAGCCGTCCGTGAGTACAACTAGTAATAGATATCAATAGTAATTGCAGTATAGAGTACTAAAGGCCGACACGATGTCGCCTCTGATGGAAAACGCCACTAATTGACACATTCAACAGCAAAAGGATTTGCCGATGAATTGCCAATTTGACGTTACTGCAGTGAGGTTACGTCACTCGCCTAATTTGCAGCGACAATTTAAGCTACGTATTTCTGAAAACAAAGTGATAAACTAACGTGTATTAATAAGATCAACTCAGTATATTGCAGTCCACAGCTGGGCTTTGTTCTGTTCTATGTTAAGCCACAAAACCTGCTTTCCTGCCTTCGACATCCATTTAGTTCCAGCGAACATTTGGTTGTTGTTAAAGAGCGTCCCACAATATGTTTTTGCGAGTCGTCCTTGGAAAATCATCCCTCCATGTAGTCGAAAGATGGCCCTTACCTCGTTTCCCAACAAACCACATTAACCTTAATAAATTAATGATTAAACCACCCACCAAACTTTAGAACAACCCTTTGCTCTCATTTGCCAATAAAACACCCAATTACAGTCGGTGAATGTTGAATTTTATCATCCTTAATTCCATTGAGACATGTACTAAAATCCACATTTTCCCATTCATAAATAAGTTCGGTAGCAAAATTTATCACGCCTTCAGTCAAGCACAAAATTTAAGGTACAGAAGGTCGGCTCCATACAACAAGCGAAACACACTCACACACACATAGATGCGCACGTACGGCCATTTCAAACAAATGCCAGTCTCGAGTGCACTTGCACTTGCTGTACGTGAAGCATGTCTATGTGTACGTGCATGACAACTCGTTATATGGAGTCAAACTTCTGTATTTATTTATAAATCTATTTTGTGACCCAAGTCGAAACTAATTATGTTGAATTCACCTTCACGCGTCGATAAACTAGATGGAACGGGTGTTTTGGGCTTCCATTTTCTAAAACTATAATGATATTAGAGTTTTTGTTTGTAAGGGCGAGGTTTGATAGGTACCGATATTTTTAAGGTTATGGAACAAGCTGTTGACCAGGATTTCGTTTTTACGTTTCTCATAAACTTTAACCCTGTCTAGCATCAGTTACTCGTAAAAGTGACAATTTGAACAACACCATATACCATACTTTGCTTTAAAAATAATATGTGCACTGTGCAGTCATAAATACGAGATTGGAAGTAATATTTCGTTTAATAGCACTTCAGTAAACGTCTCGTAAATTCAAACCATTTTTGACTCGGAATTACAATACTACCTTACTGTCTCACGCTGGTTACGGCGAAAGCAAACACTGAATCAAGCCAAAAGTTCGAATACATTTGTCATTTACCAATTCGCACTGGGCTTGCGTGGTGAAATAAGGCCTACTCCTTCTCACCAAGAGCAAGCCTGTGCCCTTACAGTTGAGACTATATTGGCCAATTATGTAAATGAATATTGAAATTAATTATAATTATGGGTGTCACACAATATTAATTTAGTTATTTGACCGCTTCCAATTTAAAATTGTTCGAATTTAGTAACGTTTAGGTACTCTGCAAATTCGTGCTAGGCCCACAGATAAGACACTAAATACATTTCAGTGTGATACATGTAGCAAAACCGCGCCATAGTGCGGACACAACTAAATGGAAAACAATAAAACACTAAAATTAATTGCAAAAGGGAAAAGCCCATTTAATAAAGAGGTTTTGGCCAAGTGATGCCCACGAAAGAAATAAACTATAGGCATTAGGGCTGACATCACAGATAAAGAAACTACCACTATTTTTTGCATAGAACTTGGTGGGACTTTTAGAAACCATATATAAAAATTAAAGGTTATAAAAAAACACTTTTAGTTTTTTTATTCGTCCTCATTTAAATAAATGACAAGCACGCCATCTAGGAATTGGGTTCACAATATACAGCTACAAAATACAACTTAAGTTGAGACAAAACAAACTGCAACTATTTTCATGGTTTCCTTGTCACTAAACAACCGAATTATTTAATTCAAATCTATCTTACATAGCTATACAATATAAGTTACTGAGTATGTATGGACCTTGCATGTTTTTATAGTAACTTACTTTATGTGGTGCAATCCATTGCTGTAATATAGACCGAACTTCCACATTGCTTAAGGTAAATCTCTTAAGTCTTCGTGTATCTACGCCACAATTGACACAGAGAGGGCTCCGTGGTAAGCTAGTAAGTTCGTGTAAATCAGGTTCAGGTACAGGTCCGGCACCCTTGGCAAGCCGGTGTCGTCGTGGGAGGCGGGTACAGAATCCAAAGTAAAGCCAAGGTCATCATCGGGAGCGGTTACAGGGTCCATATTCGTAATTAAAGTCGTCGAAAATCAAATAGAAAAACGCAGTAGAAAATAAATCACGATTCGCAAGAACACACAGCACCAAACAAAATGTGAAATGTCAATTAGTTGTCAACTACGATTATTATTGACGTAGGGATGCGACATGACATCGATTTACCGAAAAATCTGTAAATCAATTTAAAAAAAACTGGAGACACGGAATCGGTTCAATAGATCGCGTTTAGAAGCCTGGACATGAACAAACATCTTTTTTGTTTCTAAATAAAACAACAAAGGCGAAACAACTATATAATAAAAGAAGGTTTTCCAAAAATCTATGTTTGGTAACCGGTTTTATTTAGTGTATCGATTGTGTGTTTCAGTAATATTTGCCATCCCTACTCAGGATTGACAATCGACCGGAACTGTTAGATAATATAATAAACTATTGAATGTTTTTATTAAATCGGCTTTTAATTCCGGAGTTTTCATAACAAATAAGTAATAGCAATATTTTAGTTATTAATTGGATATTTTTTCTGTATTTACCACATTGATGGGCAGGACATGGCCAAGAATGGGCGTCTCCCTTTGTTGCTAATCGCGAGTTAGGTCTGACCACAGCTTTATTATTGTATCTATACTAATATTATAATACTAAATAGTTTGTTTGTTTGTTTGAACGCACTAATCTCGGGAATTATTTTACTTTCAATTAAAAAAATCTGTAAGTGTTGGGTAGCCCATTTATCGAGAAAAGCTATAGGTTATATAATATCACGCTACGACCAATAGGAGTGGACCATCAATGAAAAATATTGCAAAAACGGGGCGAACTATTCCTTTTGGGAACTTCTATTGCGAGCACTGTGTAAGCAGTTAAAGTAACGCAACAATAATGTATGACTTAATTGTTTCTCTTAAAAAGTTCTAAAAGAAAGTCTGCGAGAGCATAAAGATGATATTGTCTATCTTTTAAGGTTGGCTCACTGTAACTTTTTTAATTGTAATCAAATCTAAATATTATAAAGCTGAAGAATTTGTTTGGTTGAACGTACTAATCTCAGAAATTTCGGTTAGTGTTAAATAGCCTATTTGTCGAATAAGGCTATGCACTATAATATCATGCTAAGACACTTAGGAGTCGAGTAAAAAAGAAAAAACTGACGAAAAAGAAAAACTCGCACGGACAGGCAATTCGATGCGACGGGGAGTGTCGGTGGAGCAAGTTTGACGCGGACGAAGTTGCGGGCAGAAGCTAGTGCCTGAATAAAATGGTAATAATTTAGTAGGCAATGAAATGTTCTGTTTATTTTGATACGACTTTGAATTATAATTTGAAATTGTTGACCGTAATAATGTGAGCAATTACTGTGAATTAGATTTTATATGACTAGCTGTGCCTGTGGGATAGACCCACAACCACATGATTAAGTTTTAAGGATTTAAAAACTTTTCTAATTTACGTTCTACGGACCCTAATTTTCGTATCAAATGATATGTTTTTCTTTCCTTTTAGCCATCAAAGGGCACCCAGACGCGACTAAATTGCCACTAATAGTCCATGATTTTTGCATATATTACGCGTTCACATATCCATGGTCTGGAAAGGCTTACGCAGGTCCAGACGAAAAACAAATTCGCTTAAGACAGAACACCGGCAAGAAGGTCAGTCGAGATTTAGAGGGCTGTTAATGGTAGCAACAACTAAGTGAACCACACTGCAGTAAATCGCATAACATGGACACACGTCGTATGTTGTTGCTATCCTCATCAGCATTGCGTTTACGACCAAAAAGCCCGTCTTACTTAAATAACATTAACGCAGAGACAAAAATACCGAGTATTCGCATATCTCATAGAATATTATTAAAAAAACGAGCTGACCTTTCGGAAGGTTTTCTATAGGAATCAGAGGACTGAACTTTGCTCGGACGTCCTTCTTATCTGCTCCATGAGTGCGTTAACTTAAGTTCGGATGTAATTATTTGTGACATCATGTAGGTTAGCATACAAACTTCGACAAAGCGTTTCTGTTCTTTCCCTGTTATATAGGCCTGCAATATTTCAGAATAATCATCATCAGCAGCCTATAATGTTCCCACTGCTGGGACACAGACCTCCTCTCGGTGAGAGGGAGAGGACCATAATCCACCACGCGGGCCCAGTGCGGGTTGGTAGATGTCACATGCCTTCGATTTTTTGGTTCTAAGACATGCCGGTTTCCTTTCGATGTTTTCCTTCGCCGTTTTGAGAGCAGTGGTGATGAAATAATTTACACAAAGTAAACCGCCTGCTTTGGTTCCAACTCACGACCTTACTGCTTATAAGTCGCGGCTGATACCACTAGGCCACCACTGGTCACTGTTATTTCAGAATGCTTCTTAACAAATCACCAGCTTATTACAGCAATTTCTTATTGATCAAGACGCTCAGATAAATCAAGTGGTACGCAGTATTCAGATGCGCAAAGGCATTGAACTCGCTACTTGCTTAGTCAGAATATGGCTACTGACCAAGCCGTACGCACGGCGATAAATCAAGCACATACATTTCCAATACAAGCTGACTTCTCACTGTACGAAAAGCCTATAAAATGCGAGGTCAGCTAAAACTGGAAATGTTTAGTTTGATATGTAGCCGTGTGTACGGCTATTTGAGAATTAAAACAGAATGTTTGAATTATTTATTGTGAAGTGGCTATAAATTGCGGTTTTGACTAAACACCGGTTCTTATGATAGTGTAGGATTGGGCTGAGGGTTACGTGAGGTAACAAGTAAACGTCCGTATGTCGTGCGATCCGTTTATTGACTGCTTTTACATAATACTTATTTTATATTCTATGTATACTACTTGCAAGCTATTACTGCAAGCTTGCACATCATATTACATACCACATCATAGGGGTTGTTACAAAAAAAAAACATATTAAAGGTTTTTTTTTTTTACATTCTTTGCCTAGAGCCAATTGTCGAAATACAAAACAAACATTAGCTTAATAGATAGGTTTTTATAATAGTCTTATTCTAAACACAACAACATAAACAATCGCGAAAATGTAAGAAAGATTACCTAATATAAATCTAAACAATGTAAATATAACATTAAGTTTAGTGTGTCACTGACATAACATGATATCACTTAAATGTAAACAAACCGATTAAATATAGATACTTAAGTTACATATCTCTTTGTTCTATTTTTGTGAACTGTCTCTAATTTATCGCCTTTCTTTATAACGACATTAGGTTCGTTATCGCTTAACACTGTATAAGGTCCATTATATAACTTGTCTAATTTTGTACCTGTTTCATTTTTTATAAGTATCAAATTGTTTAAGCGTCAGTTCCAGTACCGTTGGCTCAAGTTGACTCGGCGCAAATTCATAGATGATAAGCAATTAGCTATAAGTATTATATCAGGCGTTTCGATTACTGTCATTTTTTAATCCTTTTTGAATGTGAGGTTGTTCAAAAATTAATTACATACATTACATACTAAGTGTCTCGCTGCGTGCTACATCCTGAGTTTTATTCTAATTCCCAAAATTCCTAAAAGTTCCTCCAGTCTTGTACATGGTCCATATGAACCGGATAATTTATAATATATCTACATACTAGCAAAGTGGAATAAGCTGGAATTGATTATTCTGGAAATTGGATTAATGAGTAACGGAGTGAAGAGGTGACGAACACGTTTTTTCGAAGAAAAGTGGATCGGACTTTAAGTGAAATAAAACAGGAAGTGTTTAACCATTATAATATTAAATTCACCCAACACTCATTAATATTAAATCAGGTAAAATAAAATATAGGAAGTAAGTATTTTTAATAAAAACTTAAATAAGGTTAGTAACATATTTTCATATCAGATTTTTACAAAGCTATTTACTTATTTTATTATTTTGTATAAACATATTTACAAGTAATTATTTACATAGCATTAGGTTAAATCACATTTGTAAAATATAGTTAACCAGTACTTAGAATACAGTACAGTAGTGTTATTGTTAACCTGCATTAGTTAGCTATTTCTATTACAAATATCATTTTCAAATTTAACCTTACAATTAATTGTTGCTTTGTAAATCATTTAACAAGTAGATAAGTAATTTGTTTGTTACATTATTTCTTTGGAATAGTAAACCTTACATAACATACTTTCCTACAGTAGCTATTTTTATCATTTGCAGTGATTCAACTTGAAAGTAAACTTTGTTATTAAAAACTTAGTAGGCTAATTTTGCTTACAGTCTCATTATTCACTAAGATTGGTATTTTTGTTAAAGTTTAAATATTAACATTATAATTGTATAATTACAGGTCTACAACACCCTCCTTTCGATATGACTGAGATTAAAGAACTTAAGAAGAAGCGAAGCAGTTATAAAGGAAGATTAACAGTATTTGGAACCTATTTAAGTAATCTAAAGGATGCCGAAATTACCCCCTTTCAGGTAGTGGAGTTAGAATTGCGAGTCAGCAAATTAGATGATCTTTTTAATGAATTTAACGAGGTTCAATTGAAATTAGAATGCATGTGTGATAACATTGATACTGAGACCCTCGAAAGAACTACAATTGAATTTCAATATTATGGTTTAGTAGCTCAAGCTAAAATTATGTTATGTAAGTTTTCAAAATCTGAGCAAGATGATGTAAAGTCGAATTACAGTAGTGGTAAGCGCCAGTTTGTCAAGTTACCTACAATTCAATTACCCAAATTCACAGGATCATACGATAATTGGCTCGAATTTCGCGATACCTTCGCAAGTCTCATTCACGACAGTGACGACATAGATGAGATTAATAAATTCCATTACCTGCGGTCATCATTAACAGAATCTGCTGCTGTCGTAATCCAGTCTATTGAGTTTTCTGCTCAAAACTATAAAGTAGCATGGGAGCTTGTTTGTGAGCGATTCGATAACGAAAGATTATTAATTGAGAATCACGTTACAGCGTTGTTCAATGTCGAGTCACTCACTAAGGAGTCCTCAACTGCACTAAAAGGTATTATTGATAATGTAAACAAAAATATCAGGGCGTTAAAAACATTAGGTGAACCTGTTCATAGTTGGGACACATTACTTATTCATATTATTCGACAAAAACTTGATACTACAACATTCCGAGAATGGGAGGAATACAAAGGGCGTATCGATAAATCTAAACGAATTACTTTTGGTCAGTTCATTGAATTTATGCGTAATCGCGCTGACTTAATAGAAACAATGGAAAAGTCACGCCATTCTACAGCTAACATAAAACACAACACTAAAATAAAAGCCTTAGTTACAACAAAAAACACAAGTAGTTCTTCATCATCACAAAGTTGTCCAAAATGTAAAGGCGATCACAACCTAAATTCATGTCCACAGTTTTTATTATTAAGCGTCAACGATAGAATGTCTTTACTGCCTAGTTATAAGGTATGTTATAATTGTTTACGTCACGGTCACTATCCTAATAATTGCAAGAAACCAGGGTGTAAAATATGTAAACGCAAGCACCATACGCTTATTCATAACACCGATTTCAAACCACAAACTGTTTCAAGCAAATCAGCTGGCGGTACGACCGATAAGGCGAAGGTTGAGTCATCCTCCACTGCCGACGCAAACAATAGTCACCTTTCACTCTCAGCTAATATCTCAGCGCATTCGCATACGAGTAGTACGGGCGATATCCTGTTGTCCACTGCGTTAGTTCGGTGCTACGATGTCAATAATAAAGAACACATCGCTCGAGCTCTTCTCGATTCAGGCAGTTCATCGTGTTTAATGACAGATAATTTATTTAATAAACTAAATCTACCCTATTTAAACACAGATAAATGTATACAAGGCATAAATAAATCTCTTTCGTATGTGGAGAAAATGTGTCGAGTGCACATTAATTCGTTGCATGAATCGTACGCTAATGATTTAACTTGTTTTGTGTTACCCACGATAACTGATAACGTTCCCGCTAGACAGGTACATGATGTGAATATACCCTCAAATATTAACTTAGCGGATCCGTATTTCCACACACCCGCTTCTATTGATATTATTATAGGAGCAGACGTATTTTGGAGTTTATTAGGATCTAACATGATTTTACTAGGTGATGGGAAACCAACACTTTATCAAACTAGACTTGGTTGGCTAGTTTGCGGCCCAATAAACGGCGGCTATAGTAATCATTCATCTCAATTTTCATCAATTACATGTAATTTTACTAATTTCAACGAGTATTATCAAAGTTCTTCCACTTCGATTGAGTTAGATGACATCCGAAACCAATTGTCGCGTTTCTGGCAGCTTGAGGAAGTTTGTCATGAGTCATCTACTTATTCAGATGAAGAGAAGAAGTGCGAAGAACACTTCATAAAAAATACAACGCGCTTGGCAGACGGCCGTTTTAGCGTTAAAATACCGTTGAAGGAATCTTCGAATAGTTTAGGCGAATCATATCATCGTGCAAAACGATGTTTTCTGTCATAAGAGCGCAGAAATCTCAGCCAACCCACACTCGATAAAATGTACAAAGATTTTATGACTGAGTACATTTTTTTAGGTCATATGTCTGAGTGTGATATTCATGAAGATCAGCGGTCATATTTTATTCCTCATCACGGAGTATTACGCGAGAGTAGTAGTACAACCAAATTACGGGTAGTTTTTAATGCAAGTGCAACCACCACCTCTGGTCGTTCTTTAAATGCAATACAGATGGTGGGGCCTACCGTTCAAGATGATATGACGGCAATCCTTCTTAGATTTAGAATATATAAGTATGTCTTGTGTGCTGATGTAGAGAAAATGTATAGGCAGGTATCTGTACATCCATCAGATAGGCACCTGCAGCAAATTGTTTGGCGCGATGATGCTTCTAGTCCTCTTAAAGCCTACCAATTGCATACGGTAACTTACGGCACGGCTAGTGCACCATTTCTCGCGACTAGGTGCCTCAAACAGGTCGGACTTGAATGTCAGGATCAAAAGGTCGCTGAAGTTATCCTTCACGATTTTTATGTGGACGACCTTTTGACCGGTGCAGACGTTTTTGAGGAGGCTCGAATGTTACGTCATAAGGTGACTGACGCTCTCGCTTCTGCTTGCATGCCTTTAAGGAAGTGGAAATCTAACGAACCCAGTTTAATTTCAGAATCATCTGGTGATTCTTATTTTGATTTCCACAAGGAAAGTGATGTCGTCAATAAAACGCTTGGTCTTAGTTGGCAAACCGACACAGACAATCTGTGTTTTCCTATTAATATTCCTGAACGCATAGAAAACACTAAGCGTGGCATGTTAGCAGTAATCGCGCGAATATTTGATCCTCTAGGATTGTTAGCACCGTGTGTCGTGACAATGAAAATGTTGCTTCAGAGACTTTGGCTAGATGGTTTAAAGTGGGATGACCAGTTATCGCCTGACATTGGTTCATTATGGGCTAATATAATTAAAGCCTTGCCTTGCCTTCATAATTTACGTGTTTCACGTCGTGTGGTCTGTGACGCATACAAACAGGTCGAATTTCATATTTTTACTGATGCTTCTGAACGAGCTTACGGCGCTTGTTTGTATGTTCGCAGTATCAATGAGCAGGGTGACGTCGACGTGCGATTGTTAATGGCTAAAAGTCGTGTAACTCCCATTAAACCCGTAACCATACCGCGACTTGAGCTCTGTGCCGCTGTGCTTGGTGCACGTTTATATCAAAAAGTTGCTAGTTTCCTCCGCATTAAACCGTTTCGTGTAGTATTTTGGACTGACTCCATGATAGTTCTGGGTTGGTTAAAAATGTTACCTATTAAATTAAATACTTTTGTTCGCAACCGTGTTGCCGAAGTATTAGAATTGTCGGGTGCAGGTACCTGGAAACATGTGTCAACACACGACAATCCAGCTGATTTAATTACCCGCGGAGCAGAACCTACTGCTATGCAATCACTGGATTTGTGGTGGTTCGGTCCATGCTTCTTAAAGCATGACGATACTACATGGCCAGTTCCTGCTATGAATTCAGGAGTCTTACCAGAAACTAAATCTAGTATTTTAATTAATTTAGCCCAAGATCATTCTCACGAAGATTTATTTAAAGCATTTATAGAATTTAATCGCTTTTCCAATTTTATTAGGTTACAGCGTTCTGTTTGTTATGTTTTTCGTTTTATTAATGCATGTAAAAGACGTTCAGCAAATACTTCATATTTAAGTGCTCAAGAATTACAAAATTCATTAAACTTTATTATTATTCAATCTCAAAAAGAGTCTTTTCCTGAATACAACTTATTATTAAACAATAAAAAATTACCATATAAAAACAAATTATTAAACTTAAATGTGTTTCTAGATGAAAATAAAATTATTCGTATAGGTGGTAGATTACACAATTCCGAATATTCAAATTCATTTGAAAAGAAACATCCAATCTTATTACAGTCCACTCATCACTTTGTGAAACTATTATTTAGATATGAGCATATCAGACTTATGCACGCAGGTCCCCAATTATTATTAAGTACAATTAGAGAGACCTACTGGCCACTCGGTGGTCGCAATTTAGCCAGAGCCTGTTATCGTCAGTGTGTTCGCTGTCGGCGTCTAAAGCCACAGGCAGTCGTCCCTCAGATGGGTAATCTCCCATTAAGCAGACTCTCACCAGCCGACTTTCCTTTTCAAAGCGTAGGAGTTGACTACGCAGGCCCTATGACCTCGTCTAGTCGTCAAGGTCGTGGATGTAGATTGGTTAAGGTGTACATCGTTATTTTCGTGTGCTTCACTACAAAGGCCATTCATTTAGAGTTGGTAGGTGACTTGACGAGCAGTAATTATTTACAGGCGTTACGTAGGTTTATGTCTCGAAGAGGAAAACCTCTTAACATCTACTCCGATAACGGAACATCGTTTGTAGGAGCCTACAATGAGATAGCTGATTTCCTGAAGCGCAATTGTGACTCCATAACTGCTAGTGCGGCTCAAGAAGGTATTAAATTCCATTTTATTCCTGCTTACGCTCCACATTTTGGTGGTCTTTGGGAGGCGGGTGTTAAATCGACCAAATTTCATTTATCCCGAGTGTTGGGCAATTGTAATTTAACGTACGAAGAGCTTAACTCTGTTTTGGTTCAAATTGAAGGCATATTAAATTCTCGACCGCTCACACCGTTATCATCAAATCCGGAAGACCTGTTGCCTCTCACTCCAGGTCATTTCCTAATTGGACGACCTCTCACGTCTCTTCCTGTCAAGGATATCCGAGACTTCTCCACTCATCACTTGACGCGCCATCAACGTATTGAGCAGCTGCGGCAGCATTTCTGGTCAAGATGGAGCAAGGAATATGTGTCCGAGCTACAGCAGCGAGTAAAGTGGCAAACCGGCAATGACAGCCTGAACCTGGACTCCCTCGTTGTTATCAAGGAGGATAACCAGCCACCGATGAAGTGGAAGTTAGGCCGCATTGTTGGTCTTCATCCTGGCACAGATGGTATAAGCAGGGTTGCCGACGTCAAAACTTCAACTGGGATTATCAGACGAGCGTTCTCCAAGATTTGCCCCTTACTGGAAGACAACTGTTGAAAGGCGAGCTTTCAACGGCCGGGGGCATGTTTAAGCGTCAGTTCCAGTACCGTTGGCTCAAGTTGACTCGGCGCAAATTCATAGATGATAAGCAATTAGCTATAAGTATTATATCAGGCGTTTCGATTACTGTCATTTTTTAATCCTTTTTGAATGTGAGGTTGTTCAAAAATTAATTACATACATTACATACTAAGTGTCTCGCTGCGTGCTACATCCTGAGTTTTATTCTAATTCCCAAAATTCCTAAAAGTTCCTCCAGTCTTGTACACAAATCACCTGGTTTATACGAAATAGGGTTACATTTTCTATCATATACTAATTTCCTTTGAGTTTTACTTAAAATCAAATTATTCCTAACTTCCTTATGAGCTAACTGTAACCTATATTTAAGTTCTAATACATAGTTATCTGGGTTGTAAAGCGGTTCTACTACGTCATTGGTAAGATTACTAGGTAAGTTGCATGTTTTTCCAAAAACTAACTCATACGGTGTGTATTTTGTTTCCGTGTGGACGGTAGTGTTGTATGAAAAACACCAATAATTTAACCATTTACTCCATGTTTCTGGATGTCCGTCACACTGAGTACGTAAAAATGCTGCAAGATGCTTATGGGTATTTTCTAAAGCACCTATCGACTGATGATGATATGCTGTCGAATTTATTTTATTGATTTGTAGCAATTTACAAATCTCTGACATTGTTTCCGACATAAATTCCGTACCTCGATCGGTAGCGATGGTTGTAGGTAAACCATACCTAAGTATAAAATTGTTTACGAGAGATCTAGCTACACTTACCGTATTTTTTCTCTGTAATGGATACGCTTCGATATACTTACTGAGCTCACATTGTAAACTTAAAATATAAACGTTACCTTCTAAATCCTTATCTAATGGGCCCACTAAATCTAAAAATACCTTTTGGAAGGCACTTGTTGCCGTTGTAGTTACGACCATCGGTTCTACTATATTTCTCGAATGCTTACTAGTTTGGCGTTTTTTACAGTTAGAAACGTAATGTCGTACGTCGTTCTCCATGCCTGGCCAAAAGTACTTACCTTTTATATTATTTATCATGCGTCGTACGCCTGCATGCCCACTTGTTGGCAGCAATTTATGATAGTCGTGTAGTATGTATGTCTTTTCGTCATTTTCTAGGACTCTTTTTATTCCTCTTAGAATATTAATTTGTGGTCCGGTCCACTGTGGTCTACTTTTTATTTCATTGATCAATTCTTTAATAAATTCTACATTATTTTTATCTTTTACTATGCATAGTTCTTTAATATTTGTTTTTCTACAATTTTCACTCAATAAATCCGCAAATTCGACTCGCGAGAAATGCGACATAAAATCGAGATTGATAAATAGAGTAGATTCATTTTTAACATAAGCAAAACATTTGTCTTCATAATCTATATTTTTCTTGTTTAGATCTTTACCTTTTATAAATTTTAATTCTACAGCTTCATTAGGTTTTCTTAATATCTCTGCTATCCTTGGTTGGCCTAACCTCGGTTCGTCAGCTATATTAAGAGAATCATTGTCACTCGTTTCAGGTATTGCTTTGCACTCAGAGTTTAATCTCGCTCGTTGTGCCCTTGTCATTACCATACTTACAATTTTTTCATTTAAAGACTTTAATTCGTTCGAACTTATGGTTACCCTACTCAATGCATCAGCAACATTATTCTCTGTACCTTTTATGTATTTAATATCGTAATCGTATTCTTCTAATAGTAATCTAAACTTTAAAAGTCGTGTAGATGGATCTTTCATGCCAAATAGATAGATGAGTGGCTTATGATCCGTTAGGATAGTAAATTTTCTTCCATATAAGTAAGGTCTAAAATATTTTATACTCCACACTATTGCCAAAAGTTCTTTTTGTATCGTAGGATAATTTAACTCTGCTTTATTTAGTTGTCTACTGGCGTAAGCTACTGGTCTTAGATCGCTGTTACATAATACTGATCCTATTGCCATATTTGATGCGTCCGTTTGAAGTATGAATTCATTTTCTTTAGAAAAATCGGGGTATTGCAAAATTGGAGGATTAATTAACTTTTCTTTGAGAATGTTAAAACTATTTTGACACTCACTTGTCCATACAAAAGTTTCGTTCTTTCTACATAATTTATTTAGTGGTACTGTTATTTCTGCAAACGATCGAATGAATTTTCTATAATAGTTGCAAAATGCAACGAATCGCCTAACCTCTTCGGCATCTTTTGGTACTGGGTAATTTTTTACTACAGTAATTTTTTGTGGATCTGGTAATACACCTTTAGCTGAAACTTCGTGACCTAAATAGAGTAGTTGAGTTTTCATAAATTCACACTTTGCTGGGTTTAATTTAAGGTTCTCGTGTCTACTGTCCTACCAAATACAATGAGATCGTCACAGTAAACGAAACATTTTTCAAATGTTAGTCCCGACAAGGCAATTGACATGGCTCTTGAAAACGCATTTGGTGATATTTTGAGACCCATAGGCAGGCGCTTCATACGATATTGTCCTTCACTAGTCGAAAAACTGGTGATATCCCTACTTTCTGGTTTTAAATTAACTTGATAAAATCCTTGGTGAAGATCTAAATGACTAAAACAAATACTTCCTGAAAGAGAGTCTAATATTTCGGTAATGTTTGGTAGTGGAAATTTATCGTCTTGGATACAATCGTTAAGTTTTCGGTAATCCACTACTAAACGCCATTTCTTTTCTCCATCTGATTTTTTAGGAACTAAAAGAATTGGACTGTTCCACTCACTGTTGGAGGGCTCTATTATGTTGTCCTGTAACATTTTTTTAACTTGCTTATTAATTTCCGATTTTGACGATTGAGGCAAACGATAAGGCTTAGTATACACTGGCATCGTATTTGATTTTATTGTTATTGACTGTTCTACTACATTTGCTGTACCTAGTTTGTCTCCTTGAAGGAAAAATATGTCTGAATATTTAGCACAAATTATTTCTAAATCTTTTCTATCGCTTGAATTTAAATGAGATAAATTTAGTTCCGATATTAATTTTTTTTACTCGTTCCAGTCCCGTTTCTGATTTATTAAATAAACAAATATTATAGTTATCTAAATACTCTAAATCATCGTGACGTATTAATTTTGATTTCGCTATTTTGATTAAATTGTGACTTGTGTTTAATATTTTTACTGGAACTTTACCTCGTTTTGGTTGAAAAACACAACCTGCTATGAATTGTCATTTATTTGCTTAGGGTGTAAAACGCATTCTTTGTAAACATTTTTGTTTATGTCGATATAGTGGATAGACTCACTTCGACTTGGAATAAGCAAATAATTTTCCGAGTTCGTGTAAATAGGTTGATGGTTTTGTATTTCAATGCGATAATGCGGTGTTTTGTCATTTAATTGTAAGCTGAGTACGTTTGTCGGTATATCAATGTTAGCGTTATAGGTTCTCAGAAAGTCTAAACCGAGTATTCCATCCGATTCACATGGAATATTGTCGAACAAATAAAACTTGTAACGAAACTGTACACCTGTTTCTAATTTCAAAGTTATGTACGCGAAGTTATTTGCCTGTACTTTTCCACCGATTCCTTTTATGCTTGTTTGATCGTTATATAATTTTGTTTCGCGTGTTACCGACTGTCTGTTGATTAATGAAATAGATGCACCCGTATCGATTAAAAATTTTAGTTGTTGTTTGCCAGCATATAAATAGATGAAATCGAGACTTTTACATACTAAACCATAATTAGTTGCTCCGAAAAAACTGAAATAAATTTTCCTCCTTATCCTTTTCCTCTTTTGGTACTGTGACAACATTTACGTTGTCCTGCTTGGCACCTCTATAATGACCCCTGTTACTTCTATAGTAACTTCTATTAGGCGGCCTAGAGTATCCACGCTGTTGGTAATATCTGCCACGGTAAAAACCTCGCTGTGCGGGCAACTGACCCCTGTAATGCTGGGCTGCGTTGTTACCTCGGTAGTGAGATGGATTTCCACGGTATTGAGTAGTCTGCCCACGATGGTAGTTTCCGCGATTCCGACTGTACCTTGAGTTTCTGCCTCGTGTGTAAGATAGCACGGCATCCTCACCTGAGGTTCCGGGATGTGACAGCTCCTCATCCTCTGCTGCTCGTACAGCATCCTTCAGTTGACTGTAATTTCTAGCTGCTATAATAGTACTAAGTCGACGATTTCTCAGTCCATCTGAAAATCTTTTAACTACTAACCTTTCGTTGATTAGACTTAGTATCTCGGCGGCTGTCTGGTTTCCGTCAGCTTGCGCTATGGTAAGGGAGGTAAATAAATCTCCTAACTTCTCTCCGTATTCGCCTATAGTCAAGTTGTTTTGACTTATATTATTAATCTGTGTCATTAATGAGTTGGAAGATTTTTTTGTCAGCAGATAAGTTTGAATATCTTTTACTAACCCAGAAACAGATTCGTAACTTTCTTTCAGTTTGAATCTCGTTATTTTTGACAGACGAGTCTTTAACACAAATGAAACTAGCAATTTCTTACAACCTTCTTCTTTCAAGCAACTTTCATACATCTCTATACCTTCGATTATTCTCTCTACTGTTTCTTCCTTTCCGTCCATAACTGGAATCAAAGTACTAGCCGTTTTTAAACTAAAACTCTCCATTTTTTATGTTGTCTTATTTTCCTCTATATCTAAAAATTCGTCGGACGAACTTTCTGAAATATCTGTTACCTCTTTATAACCCAAGATTTTTCTATAATTTTTCTCAATTTCGTTAGGTATTGAAGGATCTAAATTTAATTCCCTTTTACGTATACGTCCATATTCAATTAATAATGTAAACTCATTATACAAATTATCAGCCTCTTGAAACTTTCGCTGTCCTACTGTTTCACTTCGCCGTTTAGGGCCTAATTTTCTAATACTAATACATAAGTCTAGTAAACTTTCATATATTTCACTAAGTTTTTCCATCAGTAATAATAGAGTCTATTTTTACACTTCATGAGTACCGCACTCATACCTGTCATCGAGTTGGTCCGTCTCGATGGGCTGCTAGGCTTGTCCTCTGCAAGGGCTGCTTGGTTTGTCCTCTGAAGTGACTGCTTGGCTCATCCTCAGGAAAGGCAGCTTGGGCCGGGCTATACCCTGGACACCACAGGTAACTGAGCCGGGAATACCCTGACTCCTCCAACAAAATAAATCTGATTTCTTCTATCTTCTCTTCTTTTTTTTTTCTATTATTTTTCTTCTCTCTTCTATTGTTTTTTTTTCTTTCTTCAATATTGTCCTTTATTCTTCTATTATTTTATCTTTTTTCTTCTAAAATTTTATCTTCTTTCTTCACTTCTTCATTTTTCATTTATTTTTCATTTTATTTACGGCAGGCGCAGGTGACGCAGGTAGGTTCCTCTCCTGATCTAGTGGTCACGCGACGAAAGGGTCATCTCAAGTTTTCAGTATTGTGCAGATGACGAACATGACAACGCTTATGTTTGAAAGGTGATATTCCGCGCTGTTTGATCCTCCGGAAGCACTCGGCGTGATGAATACTTCGTCCTTCTTGATTTCTGAGCGACACATTTTGATGTAGGTACGTTAATTGTCCATGTAGATATTAAATAACACCGAAACGTGGTTGTAATCCTGGCAGGGTCGCCATGTAGGATTGGGCTGAGGGTTACGTGAGGTAACAAGTAAACGTCCGTATGTCGTGCGATCTGTTTATTGACTGCTTTTACATAATACTTATTTTATATTCTATGTATACTACTTGCAAGCTATTACTGCAAGCTTGCACATCATATTACATACCACAATAGTGTGGTATGAAATTTGTTAATGAGCTAATATTTTTAGAGATTAAATACGATGTTTTAAACAGATTGTGAAATATAATTTAATTTTCTCTCATTGGAAAAAGACAATGTCTGGATTTATTTGTGGGCTGCGGTGTTTACCAAATAACATTTTTTATGTGACAAAAATATGAGGTACACATTCCATCGGGGTGTTTGTGTAACACAGGAATAATAGAAATAACTTTAATTTAGACAGTTCAACAACATTCATTGCCTATTTACAATACTATGTTGAGCAGACACATTTCTCAAACATATGATGCAATAGATAATATCCTTCAAAATGATTGAGATAGTGTTAATCAATAAGGGTTGTTAATGTTACTTTACAATATTATTTCTTTTTTGGAATGAAGTTCTTTTAACGTGGCTTATGGTAAGAATTGAGTGGTAGAAATCGTCTCATAAGGAAAAAGCGTCCATTCAATAAGATCTCTCTCTAAGAGAGACAAATGCCTGATCATGAGACACTGTTGTTGTGGAGACTTACGCTGTGGAATTACAGTAGCCAGTCTCATTTGCATTCAATTTCGAAAAGACAGACATCAATATAACTGTTCTTCAAGGCGAGGTTTCTAAGTGCTGAAACTTCTGCTTAATTGGCAAAAAATATATGTATACACAGTTCTTCAACATAACACTTAAAAACACCATGCCAATATCATTGTTGTCCAAAATACATATTGGAACTCCATAGCTAATCTAATTCAGCCTACCTCACTCCATAACTCCATTCGGGAGGGCAAAATAGGCTTGATTTGCGAAGCCAATTTGTACGGCAGGTCATTGTCCCGCCTACAGGTTCGGCGCAAATCCGAAATCGGGCAGAATCTGATTATAATAATGACGTTCGGTTGAATGAGACATCTGAAGCCTTTTTATAGATTTTTAGATCCATATTAGATGGTTTTACTGACTGACTACTTTATGACTTCGTTTTTGATTAGTGAAAAAAGCATATTGGGGATATTAGATCTAAATTAAAATTTTTCGTTAGATCAGCTGCCTCGTTAGTCTAGAAGCGCTGCTGTCAAGCATAAGATTTTGAGTTCGATTTCCAAGTCAGAAAGTGTTTTGTGTTTATCAATTAGGATTTTCTAAGTAACCGTTGAGAACTTGTGCCCGGTTGGTGGCAATAGGCTCACCCCTTATTTCTGGGACGTAAACATCACTAGCGAATACTGAAATTTCGCCTAAAGCTATGTGCCCAACCCTTCGGAGAAACAAAACATGACGTTTAACATGTTAGTTAGATATGAGGATTAGACAAGACATGAGTATAATAATTTAACGGAACTTAAGCAGTCGTTATTAATAAAAAGTACTTTTTACGTGATAGTGCATGGAATAATATATATGAGTACCCTCAAAAGTATCAGAATATTCCACAGAGTCACACAATAATTTCTAGCATCAAAATAATTCGAATAAGCAAGTAGTTTATACCTTTACCATGCATTCGATAAATTACTCCATTCGCTCTTTGAAACGTTCCAAACCCAATTAATAATCATTGACATTTATATTGTAACAGGACAACCTGCGAATGTCACAACTTTATGGAATGTCGGAAAAACCATAAAATTAACGAACTCTGTGAATGACTTGGTATAAGAGTCGGGGGAAACCAAAGAAACTATGGATGAATTGAATGAAAGATTATAAATGGCCAGAAATTGAGAGAAATTCAATTGTCAATCAATTGTCAACGAAACCGAGTGGGTGCTGACCCAACGCACCCGCCTATCCCCTTCAGGGCTAGGCGAAAGTTTGGACGGGTCCCGGATCGCTGGCCTTGGGGGCTTCCCTCGTCAGTCCCGGTGACAGTTTTGCTTCCACAGCCGCGTACTAGTGCCGCGGGTATTTCTATACCCCCCGCACTAGACTGGTCAGGGTATCTCTATACCCATCCGCACTGACCGGTTAGGGCCCCGTCGCACAATAAGATTGGCGACGGTTCACACAGATTAGGGCTCACGCAGTAGGACACACCTCCCTGTCTATACCCGACAGGGAGTGCTACTCACCCCCGGGCACACCCACCCGGGGATTAGGGCTTGTTAGGTGATAGGCGCTCCGATGAGCGAGTAGGGTCCCCCTTTTTCCAACCATGTTGGGCTCGAAGGTCTCCGAGTGGAGCTCAAAAGAGCGAGAAAGTTTTTTCTCGCTCTGCGAGCTCTTCATGGACGACCCCGAGTTCAAGGGGTTGTTCAAACGCCTGTCTAAGCGCGCCCTGGTTGCCCAAGCGCACACCATCGCCGCCGAGGCCACTCCGACTTCAGAGACTAGCGTCGCTACTTTTAGCGACGCTCTAGAGTCTCCCCCCGTGCCCAGCTCTCAGGTGCCCACTTCAATGGACACCGAAGAGGTCTCCTCTGGCGAGGAGGAAAACCGAGCAGCAGACTCGGTCTCCTCCCCCTCGTCGGATGAGGAACAATTCACGCTAGTTTCCCACGGCAAGGGAAACAAGCGTAAAAAGACCAAGTCTAGCGCCGCCCCGGCCGCTAAGTTCGCCGCAATAGAGGAATCATCCCCTCCCTCGCGTGCCCCCACCCCGCAGGCTAACGCCGCGTCCATCCCCACCCCTAAAGCGTCAACCTCCGCAAAGGTTGTCGCTCCCCGCGACATTGCCCCCACCCCTCCGGTCAACAAGACCGCTAAAAAGATCCCTCCCCCGCCCCCTGTATTTATACAGGACAAGGCGAAGTGGACGGAGATCTCCAAGTGGTGTGTTGACCAGAGGGTCAACTTCACTAATGCCCGCTCTACCCAGCAGGGCATTAAAGTCCAGACCCCTACGTCACGAGACTTTCGTGACCTGACCAAACTCCTCAGTGCACGTAATGTGTCCTATCACACTTACGCCCTGCCTGAGGAGCGTCAAACCAGGGTGGTGATCCGACGGATCCCCGTGGAGATCGCCACGGATGACATCAAGGCCGACCTCGAGGCACAAAACGTGCCCGTAGATGAGGTCCATCGAATGCACCGGGCCAGACATGGTCCGGCATTCGACATGGTTTTAGTCGTGTGCCCTCCCACCGAGGGTCACCACCCCATCTTCCGGATCAAGGCTGTCTGCAGCCTCACGGGCATCCGCATTGAGAAGCCCCGTAAAACTGGCAACATTGGCCAATGCCATAGGTGCCAGCTTTACGGGCACTCACAGCATCACTGTTTCGCAACCCCCAGGTGCGTAAAGTGCTTGGGGAATCACGGAACAGTGGATTGCCCCCGTCCCAAAGACCGAACCCTCTGCACAGAGCCACCCAGCTGTGTTCTCTGTGGAGAGGCCGGCCACCCCGCCAACTACCGGGGCTGCCCCAAGGCCCCGAAGTCTTCCTCCTCGAAGCTGGCGAAGCGCGCCAACGCTCGCCAGCAAAGAGAAGCCCCCTCTTCCAAACTTCCAGAGAGGTTGAGTCCCCAGAGACCCAGCCCCTGGAATCACTGGAACCAAGGGAACCACATGCAGGCATTCCCTGCATTAGGTCCTCCCAAGCCCTCCCCCGCTGGGATCCCTGCGTTATTGGACCCGCGTCCCAACGCCCCAGCCCCCCCCCCTGCGCCCCCCGCAAAGCCCGTTAAGCCCATGGCCGCTCCCGCCGCCAAACCGGCACCCCCTGCTCCCCGTCCCGTAGCACCCCCATCTGGAGCAAAGGTGAACCCCCTAGATGCTTTTAACATCATCTCGGGTACGTTCACAACGTTCTTTTCCCCCAGAGCCCAACGTATGGCCCAGGAGCTAGTCGACGCAGCACGCGCCGGCAACCTGCTCCAAATCCAGGCCATCTACAACGCGTATCCGGAGATTACGCAGGCCCTTGTCTCCCTCTCTACTCAAGCCCCCCATTATGGATAGTCGAGTACTAGCGAGAACCAAACCCCGATCCCTAAAGTTAGGTTTTTTCAATGCCAATGGCATACTCAACCAACGTGATGAGATCGCCACTTTCCTCCGCGACCATCAATTAGACATTCTACTCATCCAAGAGTCCTTCCTTAAACCGAATCATCGCGACCCGAAAATTGCCAACTATCGCTTAGTTCGCAATGACAGGACGCGCTGCCACAAAGGCGGCACCCTCATTTATTATAGGAAGTCCCTGTACTGCATCCCCATGGACCCTCCCCCCCTCTCCCGTTTAGAAGTTTCGATCTGTCATTTAGGAATGACAGGTCATCAGCCGATCACTCTGGTATCGGCCTATCTTGCCCCTCAGTCCTCGACGGAGAACTACCAACTCCTCACGGACGACCTCGATCTACTTCTTGGCTTGAGTGAGTCCGTTATAATAGCGGGCGATCTCAACGCCAAACACCCAGCCTGGAACAGTTCCAGGACTTCGACCAGAGGACGACACCTGTTCGACCTCTGTTCCACCCTCCACTTTGACGTCATCGCCCCGATGACCCCTACCCACTTCCCCCATGATCCCACCCACGTCGCAGACGTCCTCGATATAGCTCTTCTTAAGAATATCAGCCTTAGGCTGGATTCCATAGAAGCTATACCCGAGCTCGACTCCGACCATAGGCCGGTAGTCATGCACCTGGCCTCCCGCTTAGGTTCCCACGATCCCACCCAACCCCCCGCTACTAAAGTGATCACGGACTGGAGGAAAGTCAGCGAAAAGCTGAAAGCCACCACGTCCCCTCACTTAGATTCCATCCCGGATCACTTCGATTCGATCGCTGACACAACGGCCGCGATCGACTCATTCACAGAGCACGTACAATCGGTCTTGAACGAATGTTCAAGGGAAGTTCCAGAGTTGGGCGACCAACGCTGGAAACTTCCGGACGATGTACGGGCTCTGCTGAATGAGAAGAACGCGGCCGTTCGTGCCTACAGCAACTTTCCCTGCGACGCGAACAGGGCTCACTTGCGTCACTTACAGCGTGCTGTAAGGACACGCATTGAGGAGCTACGTTCCGCCGGTTGGGAAAAGATGCTGGGCGATTTAGAACCGACCCACCAGGCATTCTGGGAGCTTCAGAGGAAACTCAAATCCAAAGAAGTCACCACAATGCCCCCCCTGATCCGCCCCGATGCGACACTTGCATTCGAGGATGCCGACAAGGCCGAGTGCCTAGCCGACAGCCTCGAGGCACAATGCTCGCCTAGCTCACTGCCAGTAGACCCAGATCACCTCGCTGAGGTCGATGCTGAGGTCGAGCGCAGAGCTTCACTCCCGCCCGTTGAGGACCCAGATGAGCCCTTGCCCCCCGTCACACCTGACGAGGTGCACGAGCTCATCAAAGGTCTCAAACCCCGCAAGGCCCCCGGATCAGACGGTATCACCAATAGGGTGTTCCAGCTGTTCCCCGCGCACTTGATCATGCTCATGTGTACCATCTTCAATGGTGCCCTGAGCAATAACATTTTCCCACAGGCTTGGAAGGAAGCCACAGTCATTGGCATCCCAAAGCCCGGCAAACCGAAGGCGGAGCCCTCGAGCTACCGTCCCATCAGTTTGCTCAATGTACTCGGCAAGATCTATGAGAGGCTTATTTATAAGCGTCTCAGAGATTACGCCGAGACAAAGGGCCTCATCCCCAACGAGCAGTTTGGTTTTCGAACCCAACACTCGTGTGTCCATCAAGTGCACCGTATCGTCGAACATATAAGCGTTGGCTTTCAACGCGGTATGTTCACGGGTGCAGTTTTCTTCGACATAGCGAAAGCGTTCGACAAGGTCTGGCACAACGGCTTGCTATACAAGCTGTACCAACTCGGAGTGCCAGACCGTCTCGTGCTCATCCTACGAGACTTTCTATCGAACCGCACCTTTCGCTATCGCATCGAAGGGGCACTGTCCTCCCCCCATCCTATCCGAGCAGGAGTCCCTCAGGGCTCTGTCTTGTCCCCTCTCATTTTTACGCTATTTACTAGCGATATCCCCAGAAGTTTAAAGGCTCAGTTGGCTCTGTTCGCAGATGACACGGCCATTTACTTCACGGGGCGCAGTCAAGACGCCTTGATTCGCTACCTCCAGGCCGCAGTCGACGACCTCGCCGACTGGTTCAGGAAGTGGCGAATCGAGGTCAACCCCGACAAGAGTCAGGCGGTTCTCTTTACGAAACCGCGACTCAAACCCCGCCCCCCGACCCCCCTATCCATGTTCGGCAAGCAGATCCCTTGGGAGAAGCGAGCCAAATACCTAGGCGTGATCTTAGATCAGCATCTCTCCTTCTCTGAGCACATAAAGAAGGTCCGCTCGCGGGCCGCTTTCGCTCTCGGTAGGCTACACCCCATTCTCAACCCAAAGAGCAAAATGTCACTTCGGTGCAAAAAGCTCATTTATACCGCGTGCATAAGGCCAATTATGACCTATGCTTGTGCAGTCTTTGCACACGCGAAACCCCACCACGTCCATAGGATGCAGACCCTCCAAAACCGTTTTCTCCGCAACGCCACAGGTTCGCCTTGGTACGTTCGGAATGCTAATCTCCACCTCGACCTTAAACTCCCGACTATCCATCAATTCATGAAACGCATCTCCAAGCGTTTCTTCGATAGGGCCGCAACCCACCGCAACCCTCTGGTTGTCGCGGCAGCCAACTACATCCCCTCCCGCATTAGCAAGACCCGCCGTCCGCGGCATATATTAACCGATCCTGATGACCCCATTACCCTCCTCCAGGAGAGCAATAGGGCCACCAGCACCTTACTTAAACCTAAACGTCCGTCATACCGACCTCGCCGCCGAGGTCCGTCGTCGCGACACTCCCGACTAGCTAATAGTCCCCCCCGACCCTTGCATGAGCCAGCCCGCGTCGCTGAGCCCTTAGTTATCTACCCCCCAGATCCAGCCGATCCCTTGCTGATCCCCCCCACCAGTGACTCCCTAAGCCGAGGTCCGAACCCCACAGGGGGTGCCCTTAGGTCTTAGTCGCTTAGTTTGTAGTTTTCCTTTAGTTTGTAAGCCCCTGGCTGGAGGCCTTAGATTAACATCTAGAGTCATTCGCAGGGAAAGCCCGGTTAAGTAGTAAAAACCCTCGGGTTAACTACGAGAAGTCAGTGTCCAAAAAAAAAAAAAAAAAAGAAATTCAATGAAGAAGAAGAAGATGCAAACAATGCGGGGCCACCCGAAAGTTTGGATAAGAGTATGATGATAGAAGCACCTTTTTTTGAGGTTGGCTTAGCATCAAAACGACGTCTCCTGCTATGGGTGGAGCGGAAGAACGTGTCAGACTTTTACTGACTAAAACCCACCCGTGTTCCTTCAGTTGCCTATATGCCAGGACCACGGTATCTCATAGCAACACCTTACACCGATAATAGAATTTCATTGTGTATAACAAAGAACGAGAATTACCTGCAGAAGTATGTGACCTGTGTTTGCTGACAGCTAGAATCTGAGGATCTTTAAGCCAAAAGTGAATAAGTTACTTCTACACAAACGTGTTTTATCGTCGACGTTAGCAGTGCTTATCATTAGATGTAGTCAAGTAGTAGTCGCGAGTTCATCAATAATTTAAAATATACCTACGTATAATGCTTCAAATTAACACATACCTACATCACGCAATCGACAAATTACTAGTATTCGAAACAACCACGGCTGTGCAAAGCGTCGTCTCTATCACTAATGTCTGTATATCAGTCTCATTCTAAACCCCTATGTGTAATATTTACGCCCGAGCAAAGTCATTCATTACCATTGACATTTCTATTGTTAAGGGAAAACCTGCGAAAGTCACAACTTTATGGAATGTCACAAAAACTATAAACTTAGCGGCTTCTACTCGCCGACCTTTTATGCTCATGTAATAACGTTAAAAAGCCACAGAAATTTGCCCCTATACAAGGCTGTTGGATAATAATGTACGCTGTTTTAAAATTTGGGGTGCTTGTGTAAGAGATGATCTTGAGAACTTATTTGCAGGGCAGATGTAGAAAGTAGGTACAGGAAGATTTTTTTTGGAGCTTTATTGGACTGAAAAAAGTTTAGAAGAAGAACGTGGAGGCTTTTGCCACTAACAACCAATTAGAAGTTTGAAAGCTAAAGAGTTTTGAGATTGGTCAATTTTATACTGCAAATGGCTTACAGATCAACACAACAAAAAGACAAACAATGAAATAAAAATAATCTGACAATATGCCAATTAATTTACATAACCCAACAAAAACCCAAAATACATAGAACACCAGCACTCCACAGACAATTTTTTCCATTTTTGTATGAAGACTGGAGTAATCAATTGTAAGATATGCCGACGACAGCATAAACTGTCGGCAAGAACTGGAGTGGACAAGGTTTGTATAAGACAGGAAGAGTACGTTAAAAGATTTGGATAAGCAATGGATGAAAAAGATATAGAATCTCACGGTTGTACAGTTTAATTTCCACCACATTTTGTTTGAAGTGCGAAATCCGCTGTCAAAACAACTCAACCCCCGAACCGCTCCGCTAGTCACCCTCGTCGACGATGCGAGACGAGACCATAAAGAGAAATTGACGGCTCACATTATACGCTGCCGTAAAACGCCGATTTCAGATGCACCTGCCTTTGTTATAAACCATACTTTATCCACTTTATTATTATGAATAAGTTTTTATTTCCTAATTTTGCACTTCATCAATTTTATTGTGGAGTGTTCATTTGTTTAATTTAGTATGCTGGTTCAAGAGTTTGTGGGTTAAGGAAAATTTTTATATGCAGGATGTACGCAATATGCTCCTGTACAGGAAGGAAAATTATCTTCATGCGTAGGCGTCACCTTTCTTTATAAAAATGGTATTCAGATAGAAAGGTATACTCTGTACGTAAATATTTAAACATTTCATGTCAATGTTAAATTGTGGTTAAGTAACAACTTTTACTGAATAAGTTGCCTTAAGTTTCAATTATAATGTAAAAAAAGAGGATAAAGGAGAGGAGTTTTCTTACAACATCGAATCATAGAAAACCGCAGGAAAGTTAAGGTAACCGATATAGCTCGAATGACCTAATTTACTTGAGTTGAGCAATTCCTAGGGCTATAAAAACAGTTCACAGTGAGCACATTCAGCTTCTGGAGTGGCGACCGCGCGCCGGAATGTGTAGCCTTCCAGGTCCTTCCAGAAGTCAGATGACCTTGTGAAGGTCGCAGGAATCCGCTGGTTACGAGAAGCACAGAACAGATTCAGCAGTGGACGTTTTCCGCTGAAATAATGAAGAGCAAGCTACAGAAGAAAAAGGTCTTGTTTTTATTTAAAACTTCAGTACCAAGCCCAGGCAAGGATGAAGAAATAATGTCACTCACAGATTTTTGATATTTTTTAGGTTTCTACGTCACGGTATACAAATCTAGAGCAAAGCAGTAAAGATGAAAGAAATAACCACTTCCATGCTTTACCTTGAAATGGAATAACAACTGACAAAAACAGGCAAGGACATACACATTCTCAAAGGAAAATCCTAAACGATTTCTTCCCGAGGAGGCCATAATAATAATTAGAACACTCCTTAATACATTATGTATGTGTGTAATATACTCTGCCCCACACATAGCTGCATTTTCCTTAATAAAAGCTTCTTTTTCTTATTCACAGTGTATCTCAATATTGAAATATAAACGAGTAATATTATATGAACCACAGGCTTTGTTTTTGTTACTTGATATTTTTGTGTATATATTTTCTAGCGATATGTTGTTTTTGTAATGGCAATATTTCACATTTAGAGGTAATATGAGTTGAGACTCTGTGTTTTGAAAACCCGATGGTGGTGTGGCTTAGCACGCGCCTCTCTACCTTCTGTAAAGCCCATTATAATTATGAAATAATAATTGTATTTCTATCTAGAACTGCTCAAAGAAAAAAGCTTTTGTGTCCATTCTTGGCATTCACTGCGTTAGGGCTTACCTTATCACCAAATCTCGCTCAAACTTTTCAATATTAATTTTTCCATTAAACATTGTATTACAATATTCAAGCACATAAACCTTCCCCTATTATACTGTTAATATACAAGAATATGCTAGAATTACAAAACTTGCATCACACGCCCGCTTGATTGAAAAATAATTCGAGTTACCAATATTTAGCACGTTGAAAATGGAACCCCAATTTCGGCGGCCATCCGCAACTACGTCATACAAACTTATCGATACGTTCATAAAACTATTCGATCCTTGAATATACTCTATCGTGATAAAATAAAGGTCATGTGTAAATGAGTTTTGAGTTTCATAGCCGCAAATACTTTGTCCTTTCAAAATGATGAAGCAAGAGTTTGATAGAAGGGCACGCCACAATTGCGGCGGTAAGTCCCCTCTTTGAGGAGTGGTTAGAGAGGCGCCACGGCGTCCTCACCTTCCGCCTGACGCAGGTTCTTACCGGGCATGGGTGCTTCGGTGGGTTCCTGTTCAGGATAAAGCGGGAGGATACGTCCGGGTGTTTCCATTGCGAGGATCGTCTGGAGGACACGGTGGAGCATACGGTGGAGGTGTGCCCTGCCTGGGCGGGGCACCGCCGTGTCCTCGTGGAGGCGATCGGCGGCGGCGACCTCTCGCGTCCGGCCCTGGTGCGAGCCATGGTACGGAGCGAGAGGGAATGGGAAGCCGTCACCTCCTTCTGCGAAGCAGTAATGCTCGCGAAGGAGGAGGCGGGGCGCGTGAGGGAGTGGCAGTCTCTGCGCCCTCACGTCCCTAGCTGCCGCAGGAGGAGACGCCCCGGGCGTCGGGAGTCGATTGCGGACTCCCGGCCACCGTAGGCGCGAGCTTGCGGGTGGCGAGCAATGGGTAGCTCGCCGCCCGGTAAGGACCAAGCTCGGGTCGACGGCGCGCAGTGTTCCACGCGCGCCTCAAAGAGATGTCAGCAGCAGCGTAGAGGTCTGCTAGGACCGATGCCTGCCGGGGTCGCGTGATTGTTCGAAAGAGATACCGTGACCCTGGCACATGGGCAACTGATGGAACACGGGTGGGTTTTAGTCAGTAAAAGTCTGACACACCCTCCCGCTCCGCCCAGAGCGGGAGAAGTCATTTGATGATTTCCCATCCTGAAAAAAAAAAAAAAAAAAAAAAAGAGTTTGATAGAGGTTTATCTTTCACACTACAAAAGTAACCACGTAACTCATGGTCCTAAATAAGTGTTAGAAGTTAAGAATAATACAGGCGTTAGAATTAAACAGGTACCTATCAAAACATGTGCGTACCGTTTTAAGGACAAATTGTGTTAAAAAAAACAAATCATTACGGTAATCTTCTTAAAATAAATTTTTGATATTGAAGGTGACGATTTAGAAGAAGACTACCTGAAAATCAGATTAATACAATAAATAAGGAAGTTAGGAAAATTCAAGGAAATCTCATAAATATTTTCAAAATATTGTAACGCCAAAAGCTTAATAATTTTAATGTCATCGCGTTGACTGGATAAATTGACAACATGAAATAAAATAAGACTAATAAATAATTTCAATATTCGAAAAGATATCATAGATTCTAGGAAATTTAGTTACTGGCCTTTTCGGTATTTTTTAGTTTCATTTTGTATTAGAAATTTATCAATTTGGCAAAGAACAATCCTGCAATCCACGACTGAGGTCTATAGTTGTATTACGAGTAGGAGATTAACCAGGTTTTTATTGATTAATTTCACTATTTATGTAAAAATCATCAACAGCCTATAATGTTCGCACAATTGTGATACGGGCCTCCTCTCGGTAAGAGGGCCATAATCCACCACGCGAGTGCAGTACGGGTTGGTAGGTGTCACATATCTAGGAATTTTTGGTTCTAAGACATGCCGTTTTCGTCACGATGTTTTATTTCACCGTTTTGAGAGCAATTGTGATGACATAATATACACAATGTAAATTGCCTGTTTGGGTTCGAACCCAATCTACAACTTGTAGGTCGCAGCCGTTACTATGGCACCACTGCTGCATGTACACACATAATATAAATAGACACGATGATCGAAACGCAAAAGTACGTACCAAATTTTAAATCGTCAGATTTGCTATCATGGAACTAAGTTGCACAGAATATGGTTGACTTTCTATGCGACTTAGTTCCGTGAGAAGAATCAGTTTGCACAATAAATTTGATATATCTAGTTAAGCGAAATGGATCCAATCCAGACCCAGTTACTTTTGAAATATATTGACGTTTGAGCTTCGAGAGGTATTTTTTTTTTATTTGTCGCTTTAATATATTTTTTTATATTAAACATGTTTTTTATTCGCAATGGTATAATAACATATTCTGTAACAAAAACTAGTTAGAAACCAGAAAGTTTGAATTGCTTACGCTGAAAAGAAGCGACATACATTTTTTTTTCTTTCCCTGCTCTGTGTGGAGTGGAAGGGCGTGTCAGACTTTTACTGACTAAAACCCATCCGCGTTCCTTTAGTTGTCCATATGCCAGGGCCACGGTATTTCTTTCGAATAAATCTCGTGACCCTGGTAGGAAGCGCCATACCATTGGTTTTGAAGTTGAAGTCTACGAAAAATAAAGTAATTTTTGACTAGGTCGTGTTATTGACCCACAGTATGAGTAACTTGTATCAGTTTAGTGCACTTAAATCATTTTTGTCCAAGTTGTGGATTGAATCCATTTTGCTTAACTACGTCCAATTATGAATAATAGCATTTCCATGGCAATCAAGTCAAATCTATGCGACATTGTGTAAAAAATATTAACAATGATAATAATATGATTAATTTCGACATGAATAATATTACACGTAAAACTCTCATTCATCATTCCATTGATATTTTAATCATGGATTTAATGTAAACTGAATTCAGAATTTCATTCGTGAATGATTCGATTAAGTTGAAATAATGCAGTTGATCCATCGATGTTCAATGTGTAGTCATTTTTCGGCCGCCAGAAATTTTAAATCATATTTTGAATTTGAGTAATTCCATACACGCTTTCGACAGTAAGCAATGTAAAGAGGGTTCTGTAGCCAAAGGGTGCTAAAGCTCCGCTGTCCATCTGTCTGTCACAGTGCTGTATCTTTGGACCATAAAAGGTGGACACTTAAACTTTTCACGTAGAGTGTGACTTAGTATGGCCAAAAGATAATATTTTTGATATGTTTTTTTGCTTCCTGTAAAATGCTAGTAATAAAGTCCAACATAGTTTGTGAAAAGGCTGAGTAACCGTTGCGCATGTGCTCTTTGAATACACTGTCGTCACCCACACTAAGACAGGAACCCTCGGACAACCCAGATCTTACTTAGATATTCTCAATGGACCAGGAGATCTAATCAACTTTTGTAGGGAGGTGTGGTGGTTAGAATCACAACCACTGACGGCAGTAATAGCCCACACCCAATGGTCCACCCGAAAAACAAAGTGTGGAAACCAAATAACTTTAACACAGTACAAAGTGGCAAAGCAAATTATGTGGGTGACTACACCTAGACTGATATCAAATTACGTGTTCGTAAAGTATTTAAAGTTTTCACATTTTCTTCCATTTTTTGCTTAGGTTTCCAAGAAGAACGGTGGCCGCTACATAAAGGCCGCAATGACGGCTGTTTTGTTAAATTATGGCAGTGGGATATGACTTTACGGTGTTAATAATATCTCTAGGAATACACACCAAGGCAAGCTATGTGCTCTCACGTCCCTAGGCGCCGCAGGAGGAGACGCCCCGGGCGTCGGGAGTCAATTGGGCACTCCCGGGTACTGTAGGCGCGGGCTTGCGGGCGGCGTGCAATGGGTATCTGGCCACCCGTTAAGGACCAGGCCCATGTCAACGTGGCACATAGTGTTCCACGCGCGTCTCAAAAAGATGTCAGCAAACTGAAGGGCTCCGCTAGGCCCGATGCTTACAAGGGTCGCGAGATTTGTTCGAAAGGGTTACCAGGGCCCTGGTATATAGGTAACTGAAGGAACACGGGTTGGTTTTGGTCAGTAAAAGTCTGACACGCCCTTCCGCTTCACCCAGAGCTGGAGACGTCATTTGATGATTTCCCACCCATAAAGAATAAGGAAGACACACCAACTTATTTATATATACGTAGATATCGTTTCAGTGACATCATTCGCAGGTAAATTACAGAATCTGTGTAGTAGCTTCTCTAAGAAACTGTAGCTGAACGGCCTTATTCATTAAAAAATCTTATCAAAAGCCTAAAGTGCTCGATGAGCCTATGAAACTTTACAAAAAAAAAAAAATGTGTATTTATTAAGTTTCTGTAACTAATAGGTCATTTATATATCAAAATGCTTATAGTGAAGTCATCCAACAGTTTGACCAACACATGGAATCGTCAAACGAGAATACGTAATATTAGATCTTTAAATATGAAATTGCCGTTCTGCAGTACTGGCCATTTCAAATCAAAATATTTTTTTTTTGTCTAAGAATTCTAATTTCAAATTAATTTTATTTTAAAAACATGGAATTCTTTTTCCAAAAGTAGTCATTTGTTTATTGATTACTATTACATTTTCATCGCATTTCAATCTTTTTCGTCATCATGGATACGTTAAAAATTCGAGTAATTATGGAATATGAGTACCGTCGTGGCAGCAACGCGGCACAAGTGGCACGCAACATCAACGACGTTTACGGAGCAATTACTACAAACCAACGCACCACCTGTTATTGGTTTGTTCGCTTCCGTTCTGGAAATTTCGACCTGAAAAATGAACCTCGCGGTCGTCCGAAGACTATGGTCGACAATGACGAATTAAAGGCGATTGTGGAAGCTGATGATACGCAGCCTACGGCTAAATTAGTAGCAGCTCTCGACGTTAGCGTCAAAACAATATTGGTCCATTTGCGTCAAATTGGTAAGGTAAAAAAGCTTGACAAATGGGTGCCCCACGAACTCAATGATCGCCGGCGCGAAGTACGCGTCGAGACGTGCCTTGCACTGCTCAACAGACACACAAATGAAGGAATTTTGAACCGCATTGTTACCTGCGATGAAAATTGGATTCTGTTTGATAACTGCAAGTGCTCAGCAAGTTGATTGGATCCTGGTTCAGCACCTAAACAATTCCCCTTAACGAAAACTTACCTCTAGAAAAGTGATGGTCACTGTTTGGTGGTCTAGCGCCGGTGTGATTCATCATAGCTTCTTACCAAACGGGGTGAGCATTACTGCAGATGTGTACTGTGAAGAACTGAACTCAATGATGGAGAAGCTGGCACATCTCCAACCAGCATTGGTCAATCGCTCGTCTCCGCTGCTCCTGCACGACAACGCGCGACCTCATACTGCACAGCAGACGGTCTCCAAGTTGCAAGAACTGGGGTTGGAAGCTCTCCGTCATCCGCCCTACTCACCAGACCTTGCGCCTACAGACTACTACTTTTTCCAGAATTTGGATAACTTCTTGGCGGGAAAAAAATTCAATACCCGAGAGGCAGTAATAAATGCCTTTGAAGAATTTGTAGCCTCCCGTCCAGCTGATTTTTTTAAGAAGGGCATCAATAAACTGCCACTGCGTTGGCAAAGATGCATTGATTGCATGGGTGATTATTTCGATTAAGACAAATAAAAAATACATGAAAAAAAATCGTTTAATTTTTTTCATACAATACGGCATTTTCATAGGTAATTACCTATTATTAATTATTTTACTGTCTCGTCTTTTCAGCCGTAAGACGTCCACTGCTGGACTTAGGCCTCCCCCAATTTGGGAGGCTTTGCCATAATCGCCACGCTTGGCAGGTGGATTGGCGATCGCAGTATGGTGGTAAAATGCGCAGAGAACGCTGCTGCCCATTCTCTAGGAAGTCCCTTAGTCACCTTTTACGACACCCACAGGAAGAAATGGGGATCATCATTGAATTTTACTGTCTACAAACTAAATAACAGAATACATTTAACGTCATTATTATTTAATTATTAACAGTTTATATGTGAAAATGTTTCCAAGTTGACATTTTGTTAGCTCACAACATTTGTAGGTCAACTGTTATTTTCTTATTTTTCAGCTGCTATTTTGACTTTAAGTCACTGTTATCTTAGGTTTCTGACTTTTTTAACTTTATAGTAGCTATATAGATCGTTGAAGTGCTACAATGCGTTTATGAATAATACTTTTTGACCACCAGACTTTAGCAAGATTTTATATGTTCGATAACTTTTGTGAATGGGACCGTTAGAGTTTATTTATTTTCGTCATATGGGAGAACGTGAAAAATCCCAGTATTCTACTTGAGCCTAAATAAAATATTCTTTATTGAGTCACCTAAACCATACGTGCCTTTGGTTCACCATCCATAGCTAATGGATTAAACGTGGACAGATGAAACCTTTTTGACGTGTGTTGAATAAAAATATAAATAAAAACCTGTACGAGGGATATTTATAGAAACAAACTAAAAGGAATGGTCAGGGATTAAGCTTAAAAACAAATAACAGAAGTATAAAACAAAGCCTGTCAGTTGAAAATTTCATCCTTCGCCAGGTAGGTTTTGTTGACCAAATACCTAAATGAAATATGGTAGAAAATATAAATATTATATGTGATACTTTTAAATGGGTATAGGTTACCTATATCCATTAAAAACTATAATAATCTTTCTAGCTTTTTCTCAACTATGTTCGGGTTGGCTTTCAGTCTAACCAGATATAGCTGAAGACCAGTAAAATACGTGGAGCTAATTTACAACCCAGTTCTTGGGTAATAAAATAAACTATCAGCCATATCATTTAAAAAGCGTATCAGGAGCTGATTACATCATTTGAATTTGAAATACTGATCGCAAATTTATAACGCGTTAATTATAATAACACTAGTTTTTGCCAGCGGCTTCACCGGTGTGGCGGTTAAAAATTATTCCACGGCAACGTATTACCCGGATAAAGAGAAGATAATCCAAATCCATTCAGACATTTTGCGATATTGAATAACAAACATTAAAACTTTCTAATTTATAATATTAGTAGGATTATCTTGTTGCTAAAGACGGTAGCAATTTTATGAATTAGAAACTCCCGTCAAACATTATCGTCAATAACCCAATAAATCATTCAGAACACCGCAAAATGTTTAGCAAAATATCAAGTTTAAGTCGGAGAGATCCAGCCGAAAGGAACAGAACCAAAACTGGTGGCTAACTCTCATCTATCAACAAGTTTATAAAGCAACTTTCTCAAGTTTTGCGACGGAACGGGTAGAGGAGGTTTTAAAGTTCATATTTTGACTTAAACTTGAAATATTTTGTTCCATTTGACCGGAGAATCGAGGCTTTGCAACGAAGGAATGGAAGTGAAGGCACTTGAAATGTTTATTGACAAACGAAGTACAGTTGCTGAATTTGTGCAAAATATTTCCTATGTGTGGTGCCGGACGTTAAGAATAGCATCTTTCCATTTCTTCCCGTGGGCGTCATAGAAGGCGACTTAGGGAGTTACTAGAGAATGGGTAGCAGCATTCTCTATGCATTTTACCAACATACTGCGATCGCCTCCCCGCCCCGCACCCCGCAAAAAGCGAATTTGCCATAATCGTTACGCTTGGCAAAGCGTAACGATTATGGCAAATTCGCTTTTTGAGGGAGGCTTATATCCAGCAGTGGACGTATTTTGGCTGGAACGATGAATGATGATGATGATGATTCCATATGTGAATACTCTCCGCTAGGTTTTTGCATACATACATTTTCAATACAATACAAAGCTTGAAGATGCAGTATTAAGGGACTCAAAAATCCCTAATGGCAATGTACTCGTATCACGAACACGTTCAACCAAATTGATTAAAAAGCGAAAAAGTGTATGATTGGGATGACTCATATGATCAAATGAATGAGAGAGTGAGTAATATCTCATTGAATGAGTATTTTTTGGTACTAACGGAACATCGGAATATTGATGCCTGACTGGAAAATTATGACATCTCAAAATCCTCACATATAGAGTCGACAGAAACTAGATCATCATCACCCTTGCATTTTCATATTTAGTTGGCTTCCAATATAACCGAATTCAGCAGAATACCATTTTTATGTATTAAGCGACTACCTATCAGAAGTGGGATTCTCATAATTTTAAGAACGTTTACAGTCTGATCTCAGTCTCAACCTGTCACAAATATTTCGAGTTTCTATACATATTTGACAAGTATTTAACATTTGATTGTCACCGATCTCAGGCTGTGATTCAATTTTGAATGTTTTAATTACGTGAATTGTCTTCTGACGTCCACAATCTAACTACTGTGTAATACGGTATACAAACTCTTGGTTAGACTACAAAAGCTAGATAATAAATTTCTCAAACAAAAACATCAATTTTATTAAGATCCATCCACTCTCTAAAATTGAAACAATGTCTCAATTTTGCATCATTACCTTTCCTATAATATCCATATTTCTTTCGCCCCTCCATCCATATGCCTTCAACCGTGACAATATTCGATATCCCCGAGACAGTCTGCATTGCAAACTATTTTGTCAGGAGCCCTTCTGCTAAATTTATTCAATTGCATGACACAGTGTATCTACTTACCGTAGTTCACCATCCAGATACATAAATTAAAAAAAAAACTGAAGAATACGCTTCCATAGAAAACCAAACTAAAAAGTAGAAAATAATGGAAAAAAAGCGTGGGGTGCTTTTTAATGTATTTTTTTATTGATATCAGACACCCCACGCTTTGTTCCGTTATTTTCTACTTTTTAGTTTGGTTTTCTATGGAAGCATGTTTTTTAGTTTTTTTTAGACTATTATTTATTTTATATTTTTAGGGTGTTTCGAATTTTGAGACGTATGTCGGCGTAGTTTGTGACGTATGTCAGCGTAGTTTTCGAAGACAGTTTTTTTGTACCCTGGTAAGGATAATGGCACAAATTTATAAAATAATAGTAATGTCATCGGTCCTCGACAAGTCTATAGAGTTTAAATGGAATCTGGTCGTTTAAAGTGGGTCAAAATCGCGCTATAAGGAGTTAGTTACAAACAAACATACAAGTGAAGCTAATATAAAGCATGTAAAACATACAAGGCCGTTGCCTACGGTCTCACTCGCATCCTGGCTATATAACAAAATGTCTAGAAAAAAATAAGGTATCTTATATTGAATATAGTCTAAGTAGGTGCGGAAGTTTATATAAAATCTTTAATTCAATACTGCAATCGAGTAGCAACCATCCAAATCCGAATTCTTTTTACGTAATAATAATAATTTAGTAGGAATCAAATCGTGTAACCCAAATTGCAGTATCTCGGTAAGTATGTCAGTTTAGTAACATAATAAGTTTCGTCTCCTTATCCCTTACACGTTGCCATAATATCCGCCTATAATGTGCCCACTACTGGGACCCAGGCCGCCTGTCGATGAGTGGGCCAGAATCTACCACTGGCCCAATGCAGGTTGGTAGATGCCACATTTATTAGTTTATTTTTGTTCTAACAAAGGTCATAGGTCACACCAGTCGCATGCACAGTGACCGCTGGGCAATTTGTCTTACACAGTGATTACCTGAGGATGGACGGCGTCCAGGCAGCTAGCCAGACAGCTAGCCCAGGAAGAGGTGGCGAGACGGCTTAGACGAGTATTACATGGTTTGAATCTAAGTGGCCCTGAAAAAGGATGCCTGGAAGGAGGAAGGATTTGGGGAAGGCCTTTGCGCAGCAGTAGGTCCTCATGAGGAGCCTTCCTTCACCGCTTTGAAAGCAGTGATGATAAAATAATTTACACAAAGTAAAACGCTTTTCTGGGTTCGAAAGTACGTTACCGGTGAACCTACTCTCCATCCACATTACTCTGCACAAAAGCTTGCATTGAAAGACTGTAAGCATCTCAAATTGATAGACTGTGGCACTATAATTGACGCGTTATTCCCAAATCGGTGTCTGCCTGCGTAGTTATGATTTGTTATATTTTATTGAAAGGATACTGTTATATTTGTTTTGTAATTTAAAATGGCTGTGGGAAGTCTGCGGTTTCGATGTGTTTATAGCGGTATAGCGATTGTGGTGTTATAATGTAATGGGGAGTCTATCAGTTTGGTGCATTTTGATAGCTGTTTAAACGTATTTATTATTTTTAGAAATCGATATTTAGAGGCGTAATTGAGCCGAGCATGTTATAACCAATACGCACGTATATCGTACGACGTTTTTTAACACATTTGCGAGGAAACAGAAAAAAAAAAACATTTTCCACTTCAAGAAATTTTCATACGTGGTTATGTATCTGTCCTTGGATATTGACGGCAGCAAGCTGTCGCATGCGGTTCGCGCTTCTGTTAGTATATCCGTTGGAGTTGAAGTAATATATTGCTCATCTTCATTATTGAAAGTTGTCATCTTTACATACCATGACCCCTCTGTACCTCGGAAAGCACATTAAGTCTTTAGTCCCGGCCGTCGTTTGTATATCTTTTTCATTCAATACGGGTCATCAGAAATCCGAAGACCTGACAATTAACCATTAACAGAGTTACCGAGGTCAGATACGTAGTCGCACCATGTAAAATACTGGTACTCACCTGCATCCAGAAAAACTGGAAGCCGACCTCAACATAGTTGGGAAAGGGTAGACAGAGGACCCTATAATAAGTTAAAACCTCTCTCTGTTACAATTATTCTAACTAGTGATCGCCAGTTGGTCGAAATTCGACCGTACTTCATTTGAATAGAAATATATTATAAAATAAAAAAATATAAATAATAATATGAAAAAATAATATGGTTATATTTGACATTCAGTAACACTATAGACAAATAATATTAAAGACAAATATTCTCGATATGATCATAGATTTGAAAATTGGAATAGGTTATATATCTATAAAATTAGTTAATTACCTATGGTTATACATGACATTCAGTAAGACTATAGCCTATAGTTTTTTTTTTTGTTTTTTTTTGTCTATAGACACAAAATATTAAAGACTCAATTGAACCACAGATTTGGACCATAAACAAAAGAATATCTATGCATGTGTGTATTAAATACATGGTAATGAATAGTAGTGTGTGTAACTTGTTATTTATTGAAAATAATCTATTTTTATGCATAATTTAAAAAAAATATTAGCATTCTCACTTCTTCTCTGTATAAACTATAAGTGTGCAAAATTTCATACTCCGCCGTCCGCCCAATTTCCGTAAAAAGGGATCCAAAGTTTTCGGTTCACGTATTAATATTATAGATAACTCTATATTTATTCCTTAATTTCATTATCGCACCTACTACTGTTTGTCTCTGCATCACCCAAAGGTTGATTGGTAGAAGTTCGTCTCTGTACATTTTACGTGCTACATAAAGTTTTAAATTACTAAACTCGTATTTAATTTTCATTCAGTGAGCACTTTGATGGTAATAAAAGGTCAGAGTGATATTTTCAACGAAAATGTATGTCTGTAGGTATTCAAGGACCTACGATGTAGTACGTTTATGTAGAGCAATGTCTGCAAAGTTAAAATGAACGTGTCAGCTAAATATGAATTCAATTTACTGAAAATTTTAGAACTATGCGAATGTAGATGTGTATTTATTCTATAAATTACTACAATAGAATATGTTTAATAACCGAAAAAACAGATATTAGTATAGTAACAGGTAGAATGTATCGTTATTTTTCTTTTAATTTTAGTCGTTCAGGTTGTTTGTTGGTAAAATATCGATGCCTTTCGGCCAAAAGAGGCTAACCGCCACTTTGCAAACTTTACAGGAGAGTACCTACTTTAAAGTTCAAAATAAGTGAAAAAAAATTATAGAAAATCTGTACGTTCAAAAGTTTCAAAATTTAACCATATAGTTTTTGATTAGGTCTCTACGAAATGACACTGTTAATTAAAACAAATCACACTCCTAACACTATTTACTGTCGCTTACGCTCAAATGGTCCTAATTATACTAACAGGAAAAAACGTCGTAAATGAAAACAACGCAATCAATGAGTTCCAACTCAAATGATTTAACTGCACCATTTATTTTATTTCTGTTGAAGAAAAAGAGCATACCTGTGCTTTTTCTGTTCATCAAGTGGAGCCAATGTGACATAACCGGCTATTGGTTAATGGCAAAAGAACAAGGAAATTGTAATAAGTTAATTATCTTGTACAACGCAAAAGCACATTGTGATTAATTCTTATAAAATTATACATACATACTTACATACATACATTAGACTTTTATAAGTTTTTAAACTGGCTAACCGACTAAGGTATGAATTTAAAAAAAAGAGAAATTGTGCTCAATCAGTCTTTAATTTCATACCTAAGGACCACTCTTAGGTATGACAATAATAGTAAACTTAAAATTTCGTAATTATGGACTTACACTTAAGCATGACAAAAGAATAGTTAACTTAAAATTGTGTACTTATGGACTACTCTTAGGTATGATAAAAGAATAATAAACAAACTCGCATTTGCGCATATTGCAAACTTGCGTTTGCGCATATTGCAGTTTTTATTTTCTCACTCTCATAGTCCCATAGGCAATTCGACACAACAGAGTCATATCAGTCCCAGGACTAACTCTTGACTGTTACTGAGAATTCTTCAAAAATCCAATAATTCCTTGCTGGCAAAACCTAGGATTCGAACCCTTGATTATGATCCTAAAAGCGGAAACACACTTACGTGTCGTGGCGTATCGTAACGCGCCAGAAGCATTCAGTTTCATACATTCGACAGAATGTGTTGCAACACGACGCGACATGCAAATATGTCCCTAACCATATCAAATATATGAAATCGATAATTATGCTTCTGGTGCATCATGACACGCCACGACACGTAAGTATGCACTCAAAACAAAAACTCTGTAGGTACTTATTTAACAATTCAGTATTGTCTGAACAAGATAGCAAAAGAATTACTCCTTACTTGAAATAACTAATTAAAATACACAATTATAGATGAATATAAAAGTCTATTAAAATAATCTTCCTGTTTTATTTCCTTCAAAAACCTTCGCGCCAAACGGACTCGCGAGCACGTGGGTACTTACGCCGCGGTTGTCTAGACACTGAATGTTCGCTGTGCAACGCTAACGACATTTTGTTCGAACGAAAGAGAGAGATAACCGATGCTGTTTGTCATTCTTATGTAAGCTAACCGCCAAACCTTTGATTTATCTTCTTATCTAACCACCATACCAGATATTTTTTTTTTTGGAGGGAAAAAAGGGTAAGCGACAATTCGTTTCGATGATTTATCCTAAACGCCTTTGATGATTGATTTGGTGACTAGGGAAAATAAAAATAAGCGCCAAATAAAGTCACGAAAATGAGGCCTAAATCTAATAAAAGACATATATTTTATCCAAAGAAACTGCCCTAATATCCTAACCAAAAGTTCGGTAAACAAAGATTCGAGCAAAATTTGATTAATGTATATTTTACAAAAAAGTATTTACTTAACGTTCAAGTAAAGAAAAAAATATTCAAAGCCAAAATTGCTTATCTCACAATTTTGAAATATTATTTTTATCCAACCACCATAATACAAAAAAATAAAACAAAAATAACTGTCGTTTATGAAGAAAAACTTAGTGTTAGAACCTCAATTCCTTTACCGCCTAAGCGGTAAAAAGTTTGTCCTAGAGCCACGAAACTTAGACCATTAGACGCAGAAAAAAACCGATTCTAACATATATTAGGTCTTTACCTATGAAATTGCCATTCTGCAGTACTGGCCATTTCAAATCAAAATAATTTTTGTTTGTGTAAGAATTCTAATTTAAAATTAATTTTATTTTAAAAACATGGAATTTTTTTTCCACAAGTAGTCATTTGTTTATCGATTAGAATACATTTTCATCGCATTTCAATCTTTTTCGTCTTCATGGATACGTAAAAAATTCGAGTAATTATGGAATATGAGTACCGTTGCGGCAGCAACGCGACACAAGCGGCACGCAACATCAACGACGTTTACGGAGCTAACACTACAAACCAACGCACCACCTGTTATTGGTTTGCTCGCTTCCGTTCTGGAAATTTCGACCTGAAAAATGAACCTCGCGGTCGTCCGAAGACTTTAGTCGACAATGACGAATTAAAGACGATTGTGGAAGCTGATGATACACAATCTACGGCTGAATTAGCAGCAGCTTTCGACGTTATTGTCAAAACAATATTGGTCTATTTGCGTCAAATTGGCAAGGTAAAAAAACTTGACAAATGGGTGCCCCACGAACTCAGTGATCGCCAGCGCGAAGTACGCGTCGAGACGTGCCTTGCACTGCTCAACAGACACAAAAATGAAGGAATTTTGAACCGAATTGTTACCTGCGATGAAAAATGGATTCTGTTTGATAACCGCAAGTGCTCAGCAAGTTGGTTGGATCCTGGTTCAGCACCTTAACAATGCCCTAAACGAAAACTTACCCCTAGAAAAGTGATGGTCACTGTTTGGTGGTCTAGCGCCGGTGTGATTCATCACAGCTTCTTACCAAACGGGGTGAGCATTACTGCAGATGTGTACTGTGAAAAACTGAACTCAATGATGGAGAAGCTGGCACATCTCCAACCAGCATTGGTCAATCGCTCGTCTCCGCTGCTCCTGCGTGACCTCATACTGCACAGCAGACGGTCTCCAAGTTGCAAGAACTGGGGTTGGAAGCTCTCCGTCATCCGCCCTACTCACCAGACCTTGCGCCTACAGACTACAACTTTTTCCAGAATTTGGATAACTTCTTGGCGGGAAAAAAATTCAATACCCGAGAGGCAGTACAAAATGCCTTTGAAGAATTTGTTGCCTCCCGTCCAGCTGATTTTTTTAAGAAGGGCATCAATAAACTGCCACTGCGTTGGCAAAGATGCATTGATTGCATGGGTGATTGTTTCGATTAATACAAATAAAAAATACATGAGAAAATTTCGTGTAATTTTTTTCATACAAAACGGCATTTTCATAGGTAAAGACCTATTTATATAAGTCGATTTCGCAAAAAATGTCGCTTACCCCCTTTTGGCCAGAAGGCATCGATATGTTTCGTGACCGTTACAATTATGACTTTATAGAATTATAATCATTAAAATTAGGAATACAACTCCTTCAGTGAAAATTAGCCTCAAACATAATAGTCATTCAATAGGGTAGTTTGAACTTATTGAGTTGTATTCATATTTTTTAAGATTCACCATCTCAACCAAAAACGTCCACTGCTGGTCATAGGAAACACTTATGACCAGCAATGGGCAACACCAGCAGCCTTCTGAATAGTATACAGCGGAGCATTGATTGCCCAGTTGTAAGGCACTGAAATGCCATTCACGGCTCCGGAGGTACCCGATATAACGATAAATAGCGCATTTTTAGGGTTCCGTTGCCAAATGGCAAAAAACGGAGCCCTTATAGATTGGTCATGTTTGTCTGTCTGTCTGTCTGTCTGTCCGTCCGTCCGTATGTCACAGCCACTTTTTTCCAAAACTATAAGAGCTATGCTGTTGAAACTTGGTAAGTAGATGTATTCTGTGAACCACATTAAGATTTTTACACTAAAATAGAAAAAAATTTTGGGGTTCCCCATACATAGAACTGAAACTCAAAAAGTTTTTTTTCATCAAACCCACACGTGTGGGGTATCTATGAATAGGTCTTTAAAAATGGTATTGAGGTTTCTAATATCATTTTTTTCTAAACTGAATAGTTTGCGCGAGAGACACTTCCAAACTGGTAAAATGTGTCCCCCCCCCCCCCCGTAACTTCTAAACTAAGAGATATAAAACTAAAAAAAAAAATATATGATAGACACTACCATGTAAACTACCACCGAAAATTGGTTTGAACGAGATCGATTAAGTAGTTACTTTTTAAAACGTCATAAATCGTAAACCGCAATTTACCTTTCATTCAATCAGCTGAAATATTTTTTTTTTTAAATACATTTATTTTCATAAACATAAACCTTGTGCTTAAACCGAGAATACCTACAAATTTGTACGGAACCCTCGGTGCGCGAGTCCGACTCGCACTTGGCCGGTTTTTTTATAATACTTAATAATCTTACTAAACTCCCTTAATAAATGATTAATAATAATAATAGGCCTCCCCGGACATAATGGCGTTTTTATAAATACAATTCTATAAATGAAAGCAGAATAATTGCTGTGGAAATGCGACGCATGTGTGGTGTGACCATGAATGATAGGATGAGCAATGATGTAATAAGACAATGGAACGGTTTAAAGAAGATGTGGTGGTAAAAATTAAAACGAGTATGCTTTAGATGGTTGGGTCATGTTGAGAGGATGAATAAAGAACGGGTTACAAAACGCCGGGAGGGGATGCCCTAAGAGGACATTCATTGACCTTATGGGTGATGTTCTTCAGAAAGATCAAGTGCGTATCACTCGCAACCACCATGCTTGTATGACCAGATGTATGAACCTAAACGGGGCCAGTATGTAAAGATCTTAGTAGGTTTCTGCCTTGTGTCTATGTAATTTTTTAAATAAATATTTAAGTTTAGCGGACTATTACTATGGCGGTATAGATTCAAAATACTCTTTATTAGAATATAAATCACAGATATAAATAATATGAAAAACACCGATCTGGAGTCGTCGTATTTTTCGTCTTTTTAGACCACAATTCTCCAAATACAGGAAATGACTGGAACTGTTAAATAATTCAAATTACTGTAACAGTAGGAACTCCACAGACAGAAATTCCCGGAACTAGTGTGTCTTTGCTATCTTTGAACCCAATACGTTTCAACTGTTTGCAGCGTTGGATACCGTACCATATAATACAACGGTACAGAAGGTCGGCTTCATACACCGAGGGGTCGTTATTTTGCTGTGTGATTTAGTACAGTACCTCCCAGCAACGTCCCTACAACTAATCGGAATCTGAATATTTTTGAAAGATTTTGCTAATCCGTCTTTACTATTCCAAATATTATAAAGCTGAAGAGTTTGTTTGTTTGTTTGATTGATCGCGGTGATCTCAGGAACTACTGGTTTGAATTGAAAAATTCTTTTTGTGTTAGGTAGTATATTTATCGAGGAAGGCTATAGGCTATATAATATCACCGCTACAACCAAAAAGAGCGGAGCAGTAATTAAAAATGTTGCAAAAACGGGGAAAATCTCACGGGTAGGCGATTCGACGCGACGGGTTGGGGTCAAAAAATTTAACGCGGACGAAGTCGCGGGCAGAAGCTAGTTACTTCGTATATTAGAAAAACGTGTTTGCTCAACAACCTAAATAACGTAATGAATGTTGTTGAACTGTAAAAGTTAAAGCCTTCCAGCTGTCAGTGTGTTACAAAATTATACCTCTGCTCTTGAAACGGTAAGAAAAACATCGTGAGGAAACCGACATGCTTTAAAAACAAAAACTCAAAGACATGTGACATCCACCAACCCGCACTAAAGCTGTGTCTTTAATTATGGCCCACGTGCTGTCACTAAAAGGAGGCTTATTTTTTAGCACTCAGAACGGTATCATCAGCCTCTATTGTTCCCCTATGTAAAAAAATAATAAAAATAACTCCTTTCCTTCACCGTTTTGAGAGCAGTGGTGATGTAATTATTTACACAATGTAAAGCGCCTGCCTGGGTTTATACCACTGGGCCACCACAGCTCCAGAACAGTATAGGCTGATTGTAAAATCCAGTGATTGAAAACGCATGGATACACTTCACGTGTAGCGAGTGCAAGCGCACTACGACTGGCATTTGTTTGAAATCTCCTAACCTAAGCGTCTATGAGTGTGTGTGTGTGTGTGTATATTTTTGCTCGTTTTGTAGAAGTTGCCTTCTGTAGTTATCTATTTTGTAACCGTACTATCTTCTATATGTGAAAGTTCTGGTTACTGTATAGCCGTTCTGAATTTGTTACCAACGAGTTCGTTGGAATGTCCTTCGGAGTTTGAAGCTAAAACAATATTTTAACGGTAATAATACATTGGCTGGTTCGCAGGATAAAATGGGGATGATAGAGGGCTAGTTGTAGTTCTCATAAACCCGAGAGTTGAATGTTATCCGTAGCAAACAATGTCTTTGCAACTTGAGCCAGCATCATTATTTTTTTTCTATGTGTTGCATCCGGTCATTAGTGCAGACACGAAACGAATCACAAGCGCGCCACTGGCGACATCACATCTGATCGCATTGGAGTTAAGACATCTCTAAACTTTGCTCGATTCTTTATGCGCAGTTATCTTTACATACATAGTAAAAAACAAAGTCGTATTTCGTGTCTGTTCGCTGAGAACTTCTGAACTACGCAAGGAATTTTAATGCGGTTTTCATGAATAGGAAGGTTTAAATGTATAATAAGCTGGCAAAAGCTAGTTATACCCTGTATGTTTTCATTGCTTAATTCCATTTTCTGCCCACATGATGTCCGAATCTAACGAAATAAATCCTGACGGTCCTACATGTTTTTTATTTGGACTAAGGTACAGTAACCCATTGGAATAAATTCTCTCAATGTTAGTTAAAACCGCCTTAAAGAACAATGAACACAGACATTCACAAAAAACGGTATTGTTCTGCAAAAACCAAGTGACAATCCACTAAGTTTACAACAGATCTAAAGGACTTACACATCCAAAAATATTACTACCAACTGTCGGGCAACAGCAGCTTAAATATGAACTCTGGTCACACTACGACCCTTGAGATCTTTCGAGGCACTCCTAACCTTAACTATTACCAAGTTAATGGACTTTATCGATTTGTTTGCTAAGGATGATTAACCAGTCGAACTATTAAACCAGCCAAGATTAATTAGGAGGGTACGTAACACTGATTTAGTTTTTTATGAAAAATGAATTTGTTTTGTGTGTGTGTGTGAGAGAAGAACAGAAATGGTCGAGGTGCCGGTGCTTTGAGGCTTATGTCCAGCAGTGGACGTCTTTCGGGTGAAACAATGATGATGACCGTGAGTCATCAATGTGTTCTTTTGTGTGAAAGAGCAGGATTTTGGTTTCAAGTGGGACAACTCATGGCTGATAATCTAAAATAGGTATATTGTACACAGTTAAGAAAAAGGTACAGAAGTGTGTCTCCTGTTTTGTGCGTGTGGTCAGTAGCCAACTTTTGAGGAGCGTTGATCGCCCTATGTTTAAAAAACCGGCCAAGTGCGAGTTGGACTCGCGCATCGAGGGTTCCGTACAATAGAAACCATCAATACCATTTTTGAAGACCTATTCATAGGTACCCCACACGTGTGGGTTTGATGAAAAAATTTTTTTGAGTGTCAGTTCTGAGTATGGGGAACCCCAAAATTTATTGTTTTTTTTTTCTATTTTTAATGTAAAAATCTTAATGCGGTTCACAGAATACATCTACTTACCAAGTTTCAACAGTATAGCTCTAATAGTTTCGGAAAAAAGTGGCTGTGACATACGGACAGACAGACAGACAGACATGACGAATCCATAAGGGTTTCGTTGCCAATTGGCAATAGAACCCTAAAAAACACAGTTCGAGAAAATGTTTAAATTTATCAAAGATGCTGTTAATGTAGCACGCATTTTGATAATCCTATCATTTTGTACTTACATATTTCCATAAGTTTAATAGTATTTCTTGCAAACATATTCGTACCACGAATTCATAATTCCATGGACTTGTAGGTAGGTTGAAGGTACCAAATTAAATGTTGCAAGGACAGACAGCCACGTGAGTGTAACTGCGAGCACAGCTAGTCTACTAATACTTACAAAACTACCCACTAAACGTTTCAGTCCAATCCCATCTGCGACTCTCAACACAAAAACCGATACAAAATCACTTAGCCCACCAACTATAAAAAGGCTTATCTACTCACGGATCCAGTTATCCGATTCTTCGGCCCGATTAATGAACAGGCCCAGAATATCCTACAAACTGTAATCCGTTTAACACCTCGAGTTTGGTTCCCTGAATCGCGAAGTTCCGACCTTTTGGTGCCGAAATTGGGACCAACTGATTATACCTATTTATTAAGCACGATAAGCAGGTCTTACTCTAGTTAGGAATAGTGTTTGTTCGATAATTCAATGTAAATCTTATTACATAAAGCCCTTAAGGTTCCGTATGGTGCCGGACGTTAAGAATCATCAGCACTATCTCATTTCATTCCGTCGCGTCGGTGACATAAAAGGAGAATGAGCGACTTACTGGAGAATTGGCAGCATCGTTCTCTATGCATTTTACCACCGTACAGCGATCGCCAACCCGCCTGCCTAGCGTAGCAGGCGAACGGGTCAAAGTGGCAGTTCTTAGGGATGGCCTATGTCCTTTATATATTCGGCTGATATGATGTAATCAGTAAGAACAGATTTTATGTTATCGCTGGTATTTTGATGGACTTTAGATATCTCACAAATCACACCAATAAGTGGAATAAAATTGTTTCAAGCTTGAGCACAGAGCTTGTAATCAAAATCAAAATCATTTATTCAAGCTACATATGTTGATAATCAACAGCTTTCCAACTTCATAATTGTATAAGACAGTCCCCTAAAACACCCGCCCTGCATCACTACCTAGAGCCTTATGGTTCCAATTGTTCAGGTAAGAATAATTATGACCAACATCTTGTTAATAATAAAATAAAATAAATTAACTGGTGCAGTCAAATGAGATAAAAAAATATATGAACTGCTATAGACAAGTAGGCAGCAATAGGTTACCTAATTCTCGAAAAAGAACACAAACATTGTCTTGAGTTAATCACAGTGACCTACTATTCCGATCGTTTAAGTAGTCGTTGATAGAATAGCATGCTTTTGAACATAGGTTGGATTTTACTTTAGATTTATTCGCGTAGTAATATTATCACAGCGCTTGGCAAAGGCAAAATAATTTCCCATTCTACAAAAAAATATTCTTAAGATTATTAAAAAATTAATGAAGTAAAACAAATTAAATAAATTTGATAATTATATGGGCAGCTACAAAAGTTTTCACTGTCATATTTGGAGAATATTTTAACCTACTTACCTTTATAAATATAAGTCATGATCACTAATCAGGTCAAGGACCTCATAGGCTCCAGTAATAAGAAAAAACAGCTCTTCTTAAAAGTTCTGGACTTCTTATGGACTGAAAGAAAAATTTCCTCCATTAAAACTTCGAACATAACGCTTATAACGCACTTTCTGAAGGCTTAATAATTAATTTAAAAGGTCTATCTCCATCATTATTACGAGGTTAAAAAGTTGAATTTTTGAGTAAGTATTAGTTACTAGAATTTATGCATTCATTTTGAGATCGACCCTCCCTTGCTTCGTGCTAATGCAATAGATTAATATAACGACAATGGGTGTCGTAAAAGGCGACTAAGAGACTTACTAGAGAATGGGCAGCAGCGTTCTCTATGCATTTTACCACCACACTGCGATCGCCAACCCGCCTGCCAAGCGTGGCGATTATGGCAAAACCCCCAAATTTTGGGAGGTCTATGCCTAGCAGCAGACGTTTTTTGCCTGATGACGATGATTGTTAAAACATATCAAAACTGATATCTCTATGCTACGTCTAAGTTAAGTATTCATGTATTACATTAAATATGCACCAATGGTTACATTGAATTGGTCTGGACACATCTGCTGTATATAAGACGATCAATGGGTCAAACTTACGACCTTACTGCGGTTACTGCGCTTAGTGACAATTCACACAGTGGCAGGCCCAGACGGAGATGGCGGGATGACTTGGACAGGTCTAAAAAAATGGCGATGTAAAATTAGCGGAATTGAAAAAAAAAAACACCGAAATTTGTTGCTTTTTTGTTGCTAATTAGTTGCTAGAAAATTAATTTTTTTGCTCCACCCGATCACAAAAAATCGGCAATAACGCTAACTTTACATTAAGATAGCGTGGAAATCACTGAATGTGGACTGATCGATCAATCGAATAGGGGTCAATTTGTTGCTAATTTGTTGCTAAAAGATGCTAAGAAGAAAAAATAAAAAAAAATAAAAAAATGTTTTTTTTTTAATATGCCAAAATAAATAATATCCACGCCAGCTTAACTCTCGAATTTTCCGTTAAAAAACTATAGTAAAAATTTGTTCCTCCTCATAGTGCAACTTGTTTTGGCAGAGAGAGTCAGCAACAAAATAAAAACCGGAAGTCAAGAGTAGTTGGAGATCGGTTTACAAAAAAACCGGCCACGCTAGCTTAACTAACGATTTTTCGGCGGAAAAACTATAGTAAAAATTCGTTGCTCCTCATAGTGCAGCTTGTTTTAGCAGAGAGAGTCAGCAACAAAATAAAAACCGGAAGTCAAGAGAAGTTGGAGATTGGTTTACAAAAAAACCGGCCACGCTTGCTTAACTAACGATTTTTCCGTGGAAAAACTATACTAAAAATTCGTTGCTCCTAATAGTGCAGCTTGTTTTAGCAGAGAGAGTCAGCAACGAAATAAAAACCGGAAGTCAAGAGAAGTTGCAGATTGGTTTACACAAAAACCGGCCACGCTAGCTTAACTAACGATTTTTCCGTGGAAAAACTATAGTAAAAAATTGTTGCTCCTCATAGTGTAACTTGTTTTGGCAGAGAGAGTCAGCAACAAAATAAAAACCGGCAGTCAAGAGTAGTTGGGGATCGGTTTACAAAAAAAACTGGCCACGCTTGTTTAACTAATGATTTTTCCGTGGAAAAACTGTAGTGAAGATTTGTTGCTGCTCATAGTGGAGCTAGTCTGAGTACACAGGGTCAGCAACAAAATAAAAACCGGAAGTCAAGAGAAGTTGGAGATCGGTTTACAAAAAACCGGCCACGCTAGCTTAACTCTAGACTTTTCCGAGGAAAAACTATAGTAAAAAATTTTTACTGCTCATATTGGAGCTAGTCTGAGTACACAGGGTCAGCAACAAAATAAAAACCGGAAGTCAAGAGAAGCTGGAGATCGGTTTACAAATACACCGGCCACGCTAGCTTAATTCTAGACGTTTCCGTGGAAAAACTATAGTAAAAATTTGTTGCTCCTCATAGTGCAGCTTGTTTAAGCAATGAGAGTCAGCAACAAAATAAAAACCGGAAGTCAAGAGTAGTTGGGGATCGGTTTACAAAAAAAACTGGCCATGTTTGCTTAACTAATGATTTTTCCGTGGAAAAACTGTAGTGAAGATTTGTTGCTGCTCATAGTGGAGCTAGTCTGAGTACACAGGGTCAGCAACAAAATAAAAACTGGAAGTCAAGAGAAGTTGGAGATTGGTTTGCAAAAAAACTGGCCACGATTGCTTAACTAATGATTTTTCCGTGGAAAAACTGTAATGAAGATTTGTTGCTGCTCATACTGGAGCTAGTCTGAGTACACAGGGTCAGCAACAAAATAAAAACCGGAAGTCAAGAGAAGTTGGAGATCGGTTTACAAAAAACCGGCCACGCTAGCTTAACTCTAGACTTTTCCGAGGAAAAACTATAGTAAAAAATTTTTGCTGCTCATATTGGAGCTAGTCTGAGTACACAGGGTCAGCAACAAAATAAAAACCGGAAGTCAAGAGAAGCTGGAGATCGGTTTACAAATACACCGGCCACGCTAGCTTAATTCTAGACGTTTCCGTGGAAAAACTATAGTAAAAATTTGTTGCTCCTCATAGTGCAGCTTGTTTAAGCAAAGAGAGTCAGCAACAAAATAAAAACCGGAAGTTAAGAGTAGTTGGGGATCGGTTTACAAAAAAAACTGGCCATGTTTGCTTAACTAATGATTTTTCCGTGGAAAAACTGTAGTGAAGATTTGTTGCTGCTCATAGTGGAGCTAGTCTGAGTACACAGGGTCAGCAACAAAATAAAAACCGGAAGTCAAAAGAAGTTGGAGATCGGTTGACAAAAAAACCGGCCACGCTAGCTTTACTGACGATTTTTCCGCGGAAAAGTTATAGTAAAAATTTGTTGCTCCTCATAGTGCTGCTTGTTTTATCAGAGAGAGTCAGCAACAAAATAAAAACCGAAAGTCAAGAGAAGTTCGAGATCGGTTTACAAAAAACCGGCCACGCTAGCTTAACTCTAGACTTTTCCGTGGAAAAACTATGGTAAAAATTTGTTGCTGCTCATATTGGAGCTAGTCTGAGAACACAGGATCAGCAACAAAATAAAAACCGGAAGTCAAGAGAAGTTGAAGATCGGTTTACAAATACACCGGCCACGCTAGCTTAATTCTAGACGTCTCTGTGGAAAAACTATAGTAAAAATTTGTTGCTGCTCATACTGGAGCTAGTCTGAGAACACAGGGTCAGCAAGAAAATAAAAACCGGAAGTCAAGAGAAGTTGAAGATCGGTTTACAAATACACCGGCCACGCTAGCTTAATTCTAGACGTTTCTGTGGAAAAACTATAGTAAAAATTTGTTGCTGCTCATACTGGAGCTAGTCTGAGTACACAGGGTCAGCAACAAAATAAAAACCGGAAGTCAAGAGAAGTTGGAGATCGGTTTACAAAAAAACTAGCCACGCTTGTTAACTAACGATTTTTCCGTGGAAAAACTATAGTAAAAATTCGTTGCTCCTCATAGTGCAGCTTGTTTTAGCAGAGAGAGTCAGCAACAAAATAAAACCGGAAGTCAAGAGAAGTTGGAGATTCAAGCTGGACTCCCAAGTCACGAATGGTATCGACTTTCTGAAGAGTTATGCCGTTTAAGTAATATGCTGAAGGCTGAATCAGCTTTTTCCGTGTAAATGTTATATGATAACACTTAACGGCATTGAGAGTCATCATGTTACTATGACACCACTCATGAATTGCGTCAAAGTCCTTCTGTAGCAAAGCAATGTCGGTACTTGATTTAATTTCCTTATATATTTAGTTTTAGATCATCCGCAAACATAGAGCATTTTGAGTTCTTATTGGAGTGTATGATATCGTTCACAAATACCAGGAAAAGAATAGGACCAAGATGAGATCCCTGTGGCACCCCAGATGTTGAGTAATAAAGTGGCGACTCATAACCCTTTATAATAACTCTCTGTTGTCGTTCTGAAAGATACGATTCAAACCAGCATAGCAAATGACCACGCATACCGTAATTCTCAAGTTTTTGAAGTAGAAGCACATGAGTTACTTTGTCGAACGCGCTACTGAAGTCAGTGTAAATCTAGTCCACTTGCACACCGGAGTCCACGGATCTGCTGATATCATTAATGTAGTGAATTAAGTTGGTGGTAGGTGATTTATTGGTACAGAAACCGTGCTGTTGCGTAGCCAATTGAGTTTTAATGAGTGAAGTTAGTACAGGACAAAATAATGATTCGAACAGTTTCGAGAAAATTGAAAGAAGGGATATGGATAATTTTTAACATCATTAGGCTTCCTTTTTTTTAAATATTGGAACTACGTGTGCAATTTTCCACTGCATGGGAAACTTAATTTTGCCGACATAAGGGACTTATTAAAAATAAGTTTGAGCGGTAATGATAAATATTTGGCACATTGCCTTATGAAATGCGGCGGTAGGCCGTCAGGCCCTGGACCTTTGCAGGTATTTAATTTTTTTAATTCTTTGAGTACGTCTCGCTCTGTGAAATAATAGCTTCCTAGCGCAAGCTGAGGGTACTCTTCTGACTTTGTTTGTACCGCGACTGTACCAGCAGCAAAAGTGGCAGAAAAGTGTGAGGCAATCAGTTTACTCACTTCTTCTCCAGTTGCCACTTTCCCGTTCCAATACATCTCAGAAGGAATTTCATTAGACTTGGCTTTTTTGGCCTTAACGAATGACCAAAATGCCTTCGGATTCAGTCTGATGTTATCTTTAGTGTTGCTGACGTATGTGCTGTAGTACTTAGTTAAGAGAAATCATTAGTTAAGCAAGCGTGGCCAGTTTTTTGTAAACCGATCTCCAACAACTCTTGACTTCCGGTTTTTATTTTGTTGCTGACTCTCTCTGCTAAAACGAGCTGCAGCATGAGCAGCAACAAATCTTCGCTATAGTTTTCCCACGGAAAAATCAATAGTTAAGCAAACGTGGCCAGTTTTTTTGTAAACCGATCTCCACTTTCACTTGACTTCCGGTTTTTATTTTGTTGATGACCCTGTGAACTCAACTACCTCCAGTATGAGCAGCAACAAATTTTCACTATAGTTTTTCCGCGGAAAAATCGTTACTTAAGCTAGCGTGGCCGGTTTTTTTGTAAACCGAACTCCAACTACTCTTGACTTCCGGTTTTTATTTTGTTGCTGACTCTCTCTGCTTAAACAAGCTACACTATGAGAAGCAACAAATTTTTACTATAGTTTTTCCACGGAAAAGTCTAGAATTAAGCTAGCGTGTCCGGTGTTTTTGTAAACCGATCTCCAACTTCTCTTTATTTCCGGTATTTATTTTGTTGCTGACTCTCTCTGCTAAAACAAGCTGCACTATGAGGAGTAACAAATTTTTACTATAGTTTTTCCACGGAAAAGTCTAGAGTTAAGCAAGCGTGGCCAGTTTTTTTGTAAACCGATCTCCAACTTCTCTTGACTTCCGGTTTTTATTTTGTTGCTGACCCTGTGTACTCAGACTAGCTCCAGTATGAGCAGCAACAAATCTTCACTATAGTTTTTCCGCGGAAAAATCGTTAGTTAAGCTAGCGTGGTCGGTTTTTTTGTAAACCGATCTCCAACTACTCTTGACTTCCGGTTTTTATTTTGTTGCTGACTCTCTCTGCCAAAACAAGTTGCACTATGAGGAGGAACAAATTTTTACTATAGTTTTTTAACGGAAAATTCGAGAGTTAAGCTGGCGTGGATATTATTTATTTTGGCATATTTAAAAAAAAACATTTTTTTTATTTTTTCTTCTTAGCATCTTTTAGCAACAAATTAGCAACAAATTGACCACTATTCGCTTGATCGATCAGTCCACATTCAGTGATTTCCACGCTATCTTAATGTAAAGTTAGCGTTATTGCCGATTTTTTGTGATCGGGTGGAGCAAAAAAAATAATTTTCTAGCAACTAATTAGCAACAAAAAAGCAACAAATTTCGGTGTTTTTTTTTTCAATTCCGCTAATTTTACATCGCCATTTTTTTAGACCTGACTTGGACCCCTTTTATTAAAGATTTGTCCTTGGCAGCTCTGGACAAAGAGACGGAAAGAGAGCAGCAAGGCCTTTGCTCAGCAGTGGGGTATTATCATCTAATAATAAATAACAAATACGCGAAAAACCTTCCGGATCAAATCTCTTAACTATGCTGAAAACGACATGAACATTAATTCCATTGTTCAGAAGAAATGTTGAACATTTTTTTGTGGAGTATTTGTGTTAAGGGACGAAAATCTTAGCTCATTAATTATGTCGTAGTCTTTCAAGATTTTTCTAGAAAAATATTCTGAGAAAAGATTTCTGAATAAATCATGTTATGTAATAAAGCTTAGTTGATATGGATCAGAGGTATCATTTGATTACTTAAATAAATGTTTTACTTTACAGTGCCATGATTAGACACAAAACTTGTTAAATTATCGTAACAAACTTTGGCTGAGTAATAATATCTAAAATCGAAATGACCTTCGTGTACTGAGTGTGTAATTTACTCCGGCTATGGACTCGCATCGCGTTGCATCGCTTTTTAACCAACTTCAAAAAAAGGAGGAGGTTTCTCAATTCGACCGAATATTATTTTTTTATATGTTTTCGTGGATAACTTCATCGTTTATGAACCGATTTTGATGAATCTTTTTTGTTGGAAAGGAGATATCCCAAGGGTACTATGATAATGAAACCAGGAGTTGATGATGGCATCCTAGAGAAGTCGATGGGAGCATTAGAAAATCGTAGTGGCGACTAGTGAGTTTATTATTTTTTTTTCATTAATTATCTTAAAGCACTACTATTTAATGAAGGTCTGAAGTTGCTCTGATGATGAAGCTGAAAGACAGTCGAGGGAACTCCTCAACGACTTACAGCAATTACCCGGTATTTGGACTTAATTCATTTCTGTTGATAAGAACTTTGCACCCATATTGGTTATAAGTGCTGTACGCTGCCAGGCTAGACTAGACCCCTACCATAGGATTTCAATGGAGTAGGTGGAAGCGTGATGGTGGGGTCCAGGAGACAAGAAGTGGCGAGCGCAACTAGTCCGCCGTACGCGGAGCAGACAATACACGTACAAGGTACAATATACAAACAAAAGAACTTACCTCATGGTTGAAGGAAACTGCTCTGGTTTCTACCCGGAGTTGTGTATGTAAGTGAGTGTATATGTATCGTGTTGTGACGTTACGAGTATTCTTCAGGTTAGAATCCGCTTCAACCCGGCTGGAGGCAATCACAGCATGCGGCCCTCAAATCACTCGTTCCCCAATAGCGTCACTTGAATGACCTTCAAACTATTTCAGGTATTTCCAACAAACAGAACCCGTGATATGTCTTCAAATTGGGGTTAGTTACACTCAACACAATTGGATCACGACTAATTGTCACAAACGGATCGATTTAAAAGGATTAATATCAACAAACGCGTCGCGAGGTCCCAATAGCGCGACGGGGCTTTTTTAGCGGCAAATTAACAAGAGCTGTCAAGTGTCAACGTCAAATTGACAAGTTAGATGTCACTTCGTTACACGCGCATTCCGTTAGGCGCACAGATAATAAACGGGACAGAACATCTACCCCCCCCCGGACGGGCCTTCCCGTCCGCTAATCACTTGGCAATCCCGACAAGGTTGCGTTTCATCAGTCCACCTGACGCGCTGCTGGAGGATGTGCAAATACTCCAAGCTCCAACGCTTGCAAAACTCTGAGCGAGCTGCTGCACCAACTGAAACCGCGATAGCCAATTTTGGCTCACATCGACAAAAGGGTGCTCCGGCAGGGCGACAAGTGGCTGTCAAATCAAAAAATGGCCTGGGGTTAGGGCCTCCAAGTCGTTTGGGTCCGAAGACAGCGGGCACAATGGACGCGAGGTCAATACAGCTTCAAAACGGCAAAATACCTAAGCTAACTCCTTAAAGGTGAGAACGGTGTCTCCCAACAATCTGCGTCAGAGTCCCTGTGCCGCTTTCACCGCGGCCTCAAAAATACCCCCCAATGGGGGCAGGCTGGCGGGTCAAAACAATAACAAACAACAAAAACAACCAAACAACAACAACAATTTAACCAAATGGCCCTCCTTAGGCAACAAAAGGGGGTGACGGCCTCATAAGGAAGGCTAGAGTGCCTCAACCGTCAACAACAAACAACAAAAGACCCGTATCGTCCAAAAAGGGGTTCAACTTAATAACGGCTCCCGACAATATCCAAACTCTCGCTGCAGAATGGCCAACAGCGCATTGCAACCGGCATGCGAGTTCTTAATGTGACGATCAGTCACCAACAATTCAACAACAAAAAACAACAATTCAAAAATTTGTCGAGGGAGCTTTATCGACTCAACAAAACTCAGGGTCCTTTGTTCCAACAGCGAGCACCTTGAGCCCGGGCAAAGGACCCGACATCAAGACTGGCGATCGAGGCCAATCATCCTCGGGATGAGTCAGCCAGTCTGGTCCCCACCATAGGGGGTAAGCAAACAAGCGGGGTGCCATGCACCCACGTGAGGCCACGGCGCCTGGGTTCAAATCTCCAGGCACGTGCCTCCAAATCAAATGCGTTTTAGACTTTTGAATCTGGGACACTCGGTTCGCAACAAAGACCTCCAAAGAGTGGACGGACGTCTTCAACCAACACAAAACAATTGACTGTCCGTCCAGGCGTAAGAAGCCCGAATGTCCACAGTTCCACCCAAAGTGTGAGCAACGTGGTTCAATAAACGTACAAGACGCGCCGCCCCTGACAATTCAACTTAGGGGTGGTCAGTGCCGTCCGGAGGGGGGCCACCTTGCTCTTGGCCAAGACCAGTGACAAATTCACCTGGCCTGTTGCGCAGACGGTGCGCAGACAAACAACAGCTGCATAACCGTGCGAAGACGTATCCCAAACAAGGGTAGCAGTGTAGCTCCCAGGGGGAGGGTAGCGCGGGGTAACACGACCTCGTTGACTGCAGGGAGTGCGGATACAAATTGGAGCCAATCTTCCAACAGGGTTTCCCGAATTGGCTCGTCCCAGCCAAGTCCCGCAGTCCAAAGGCGCTCAAGAAAACAATTTTGCCCAAAACAATACAAACAAAACAACAAAACAATAGACAAAAGGCAACCCTGGACTCCCATGTCCATAATGACACGGACCACAACAGAGTCCCCCGTGGGCCCCCAGACCTGACCGATGCCGTTGGCAACAAAACCGTGTCGATCTGAGGGGTACCTTAGCGGGGCAGGCGCCAATGTCCTAACAATGCCTGGGCGGCGACCGATCGCCGCACCCAGGCCCAAGTCTTTCCCAACGAGGATGGAATTCAAATTCCTCGTACGCGCGGTGTCCCGAGCCACGCGCCATCGCTGGATGGGCATATCCCACCGGAGGCCTGAATGGCGGGGGGCGTGACTCCAACCGGGGACGTTCCGTTAAAGGAGGGGAGGGCAGGCGGTGCTGGTCTTGCCAGCAGTGCCTAGCAACAATTGCGTAATCGCCTTTACGCGGGGAGACCAAATGGCGGTCGCGCGGCTCCCGATCAACTTGCGCGGGGGGTGGAGTGCGGCGCACAAAATTGCGGGCCTCTCCCCGGTTCTGAACCGGCGAGGCAGAAGCCCGGTGACCAACTCCATGATACCCCCCCGTACGCGAACCTTCATCAGAGGCTGGTCTGCCAGCGTGGTTCGCGTTAGCGCACAAAATGTCCAAATGGGACCCCCTACAAATTCTACAAGGGCGGGGGTTGGGGCAGTCCCGATGGAAGTGAGCCCCCAAACAAGAGAAGCACATGCGGCGTGCATTGGCAATTCGGCGGCGGGCACTCACGTGCAATTTCAAAAAGGCCGCGCAAGTTGCCATGCCATGCCCCGTGTCCCTACAAAACTCACAACCAGGACGACTCTGGGTGCCAGCAAAACGAGCGGCGGGGCGACCATCAACAGGCCCGCGAGCCCCAGTCCGTCCCTGGTCTCGTGGCCGGGAAGACGGCTGGCATGACTCAGTGGCAACGCCAGAGTTGTCCACAAACCGACACTCATCCTCCAAAATTGGACGAGGTCATCAAATGGGGGGAGATGTGTGACACTATCCCCACCATACTTTTGCTCGAAACGAGCCCTCAAATCGGCAGGAAGCCGTTGCAGCACAACATGCACCAAAGGGTAAGACCATTGGTCCACCGGCAAGTCCAATCGCTTTAAAGCGTTGGTCGCTGCCACCAACGGGTTCAACAGGTCAGTACGCAATGCTGACAAACTAGTAATGACCGGTAACCCCAAAATCAATTCAATATGAACGTCAGCCAAACAACGTTTATTTTGGTACCGCTGGGTGAGTAGTCCCAAAGCGGTAGGGTAGGCTGAGTCAGTCAACGACAGATGCTGTACCAAGGCTCGGGCCTCACCTTCCAGGACAGACAACAAATAGGCCAACTTTTGGGCGGGTCTGAGGTCCGAGCGTGCATCAACCAAACTTGCAAACAGGTTTTGGAAACCGTACCAGTGGTCCCAGCGACCGTTAAGTGTGGCAGTTCCAAAGCAGGCAATCTACTCAATAGTCCGGGACCTGAAACAACCAAGGTCTCCGGCTTGACCTGGACAGGTGTCCGGCACTGCAATATTTCCATTTGTATGCCATTGCACAAACAAAACCATTCAAAAAACAAAACAATTAAATTATCAAATAACAAAGTTCAATCAATAAATAACAAGGAAATCCAACGCAAATAATCAAATAAAATAAACCAAGCAAAAGGTAATTAAGTAACAAAGTTCAAACAATCAATTACAAAATAACTACCAAACTGACTAATCAGCAACTCAAGAAATAACATTAAATTGGTTTCAATTCAATTCAACAATAAACTTTTATTTTAATTCAAAATCAATATCAACGTTCAAAATTCTATATCATATTCAATTCAAAATTCAAATTCAAATCCAATTCCAAATGTTAAGTTCACAAACCACTGTGTCAAAGGTACAACAATAATAAACCTTTATTCCAACTCAAAACAATGGTAATACTCAAAAATGCCAATTTCAAATATTAATTTTCTCAAACAACCATATCAATGGTACAAACTCAATATTTTAATGTCTTCCTGACATTCAATACAACACAGATCAGACACAAAAAGGGGCTACAACAAGGGGCTGCAACACAGCCCAATCCAATCCACTTTATTAGCCCGGCTGACCTTGGCAACATCAGGTTACCCGTCTCAATAAATTTAAACAAATTATTTCAAATACCAATTAATTACCATTAACAAACATTTACAGCGAATTACTACTTCCCTTATAGAGACTGCCAAGTAATTAGCCTACTGTAAATTACCAATTTGGTGGTTATGTCTTATAACCGCGCTCTGAATACCAAAAATGTACGCTGCCAGGCCAAACCTCAATTCAATTGCGCAGTGGAAGTTTTGATGGGGGGCTCTGGAGACAAGAGTGGCTAGCGTACTGTCCGCCGTACGCGGAGCAGATAATCAAATCAAACACTTACAGTACAACAAAAGAACTTACCTGTTGGTTGAAGGACACTGCTCTGGTGCCAACCTGGAGTTATGTATGTAAGTGAGTGTATGTGTATCGTGTCGTGACGTTATGAGTATTCTCCTGGTAACAATCCGCTTGCAATAAGGCTGGAGACAATCACAGCATGCGGTCTTCAAATCACTCATTCACAATAGCGTCACTTTGACTTGACCTTCAAACCATTTCAACAAGATATGTCCAAACCCGTGTTATTACGTCAAATTAGGGGTTAGCTACATTCACCTCAACTGGGTCATGACAGATTGTCCACAAAACGACCGGGGTAAGGGATAACTTTCCAAAAAGATCGCGAAATACAACCGGCGACGCGTTCCCCCTTTTCCCACCGAAATTCAAGAGAGATGTGAAGTGTCAACATCAAATTGACAAGTTAGATGTCACTTCGTTACACGCGCATTCCGTTAGGCGCACAGATAATAAACGGGACAGAACAAGTGCCATCGCAGGTCTGATGATGGAGACCATAGACAGTTGAGGGAATTCCTCAGCGATTTACAGCAGTTCCCTATTGTTGGGCTTACTTTATACGGTTCAAAGTGCCAATTTTATCACAGGAGTTCCCTCGACATCGTAGAGGACTACGATTTACAGCAATTACCTGGTGTTTGAAATTAATTCATTTCTATTGATGAGAAAGCAGCCATAAGGCTTATAAGTACTATTACAAGTCTGATGATGGAAACCGACAGACAGTCGGCAAAAAACTCAAATGCAGATCCTAAGACACCGACTTCTGAAATTAAATTAATTTTTCACTGTGTAGTGTTTTTGAGGAAGTCGGTATTTTGTTACTCGTACAGCAGTAAAAAATGTGTATGCTGTTTATGCTACAAATAGATTGATATGCATACCCTAATATAGCAATAATATCAAAGTTTTTTATCCTTCAATTAAAATTTCTTCTTTTCTAAAAATATAAACCTTCAAAGTAAAACTTCCCATCAAACCCAAAACACTCTGAGAACTAAAAAAGTAACACATCGCCCAACTTCCACCGTATCCATCAATATGTCAATAATTAAACTCTTAAACCGGAAATGATAGCGGCCATGTTTGCTCCCGCCAAACTTCCGGCCGCCATCTCAACTCGGCAAGTTTGCTTGGTACGCAAACACATTGTTCTCTAGTCTTAACAAGTGGCTCTTAGCCAACTTTTAGCCATAGTTTTTGCTAACGATAATATTCTGGGAAACTTTCCTGTGTTTTGTAAGGAATTTGGGGTCTTTGAGAATTATTATACTAGGAAATAGTCCATTGTAAATTTCAATATTACCAAAACAAAACCTGAAGTTGTTAATTAAAGTCTTTAACATGTTTTAGAATACCTCGAATTTCCTTTTGAGCAAGCCTTGTAACTGAATTCTAACTCATAGATACTGCTAACTAAAATCTCAAATTAATGGTAATATGAAAAGTACCTTTAATTTTATGAACCAGATGAAAAACCAATGATACAGTTCTAAAGACAACAGAATGAAATGTACTCAACATCTATATATTAATACGTGAAGCGAAAACTTTGGATCCCTTTTTACGAAAATTGGGCGGACAGAGGAGTATGAAATTTCGCACACTTATAGTTTATACAGAGACGAAGTGACAAATGCTAATATTTTTTTAAATTATGCTTTAAAATACATTATTTTCAATAAATAACACGTTACACACACTACTATTCATTACCGTGTATCTAATACACACATGCATAGATATTCTTTTGTTTATGGTCCAAATCTGTCTTTATTATTTTGTGCAGTGTAACCAACACCCAGAAATATTTACCCTTAAAGCTTAATTTTAAAACCCCTAAAATTGCCAAAATTACTAAAAAAATCCGTTAAAAAATTATAATGAAAATACCCAACGAATGTTCAGTAATCATAGACCGGCACACAGTAGTAATATTTGTCTATATTTAATACGCGACATTTGTTAATCATTCACTCTGCATTCTTAGTATCGAGGAACCGTACTAGAAGTCGTTAATACTTTTATTGTAATCAAAAACACAATGAGAAATGTAAGATAGCAAAAAATCCCTAAGAATACCCCTAAAAATGGAACGCCCCAATCTCAATCCTCTTATTACTAACTTAGGGGTTTTCCTAAATTTAGGGGGTAACCTAAATTTGGGAAAACCCCTAAGTTAGTAAGCCTGATTTTGTGTCTATAGCTTACTGAATGTCAAGTATAACCATAGGTAATAAATTAATTTTATAGATATATAACCTATTTCATTTTTAAAATCTATGATCATATCGAGAATATTTGTCTTTAATATTATTTGTATTAGCGACGATAGGAATGTAGTTTAGATTTATAGAAATATTTTTTGTGGTTTTATGGGGAGTGTCAAGTGTGGCATTAGTAAGTTTCCCATACAAAACTTAGTGTCGTGTGCAAACTGTAGAGGTTGTATGCCTCACGATTGTACAGGCTGGCTATAATTATGACATTTGGAACCGTCTTAGTTAGTTAAAAATAATAGGGAAAATTCTATAAAAACAGAATAAATTTCTGTGATAATTCATTCCATATGGAATGAATTATCACAGAAATTTAGTTTTTGAAATTAGTTTTCCAGCAGTTAAGAAGTATTAAGAAAATAAAAAAGAGAGTCCTGAAGAAGTATTCTTTACTCATTACACCTACGCCCTGGTCCTGGCCATCACCATCCCGCCAGCGAACCCTCTCCACAGTAGTACAGCGTCAACAATTTGTCTATAGTGTTACTGAATGTAAAATATAACCATATTATTTTTTTATATTTATTATTATCTATATTTTTTTCGTTTAATCATGTATTTCTATTCAAATGAAGTACGGTCGAATTTCGACCAATGGGCGATCACTAGTTTCATTAATTCGGCTAATATTACCAAGGACAGATTAATATATTATAAAACAGATATGTTTATTTTCTAATCGAGGGCTTGTGGTTAAGCAGTAACAACCGCAGGGTTTGATAGATCAGTTTAAGCTACGCTTTATGCGGTTAGTCCGTGGATGGGTGAACATCTGTACCTACATACCAAGACACCTCTTTAGATAATATGTTAAGCTACTGGTCCCAGTTGTCATTCCTGGATCTATGCCAGTCGTTACGCGTCGTCAGAAGCCCGAATTTTACTCAATGACTTGGATCGTGGAGGTCATGTAGGCAGTTTTTGTTGAAAAACCTACGGTGTTTTCCCATACTTATAATTGTAATTTGAAAACATTATAAAAGTCAAAAATTTTTTTAAGAGTAACCGTGAAGTTTTTTCTGCTCTTAACCGGAACAACTAATTGGGACCGTGCACCTAGTTTCTGATGTTTTTAAGGGGGTATTGTCGTCTAGAAACTCGTTTTTTTTAAATAATTTTCAGGAATTATTTTCGTGGAAACTGTTGAGCCTACAGTACCTGGGTTAATTATCCATCATAAGACATGTTTCAACTAACTTCCAAAATTTTTATGAAATACTTTATTGAATTCTTCAAGTTATGCGCTGATATTCAGGTTGTGATTTAAGACGCTCGTCCAATTGGGCGCAAAGATTGTGGTGGTTCTAGTTATCTGAAACAAAAAACATTTTTTTTTCTCAATCTACATAAATATAGTTATCGTCTGACCAAGATCTAAGTGCGTATGAAATTTTCTATCGGAATCGCAGCCGTTTGAAAATTAAGTTTTTCCTGGAAAATTGTCAACGAAAACATGATAGCAGGGCTAAAATATTCCAGCTATCGGTGTCATTTTAGTTCACACTAGAGGTGACAAGTTCTTAAAAATGTGTGCAAAACCAGAAGTCGATCGGCCCGATAGTTTCTTAGAAAAACGTGCGTCCAACTTGGAAAATTTCGCTTCGAGCTAAACGCGTTTATACAGAAGTCATCTCCAGTAAATTTCAATTTTTTTGCTGACGTACTAGTATGCTAAGTATCACCTTCAACAGTAGAAATTAATCACTCCGTCTGTTTAATTTCTTATAATTAATCCGGAATCAAAGAAAAAAGTTGCTGACCGAATATATCAATTTACCCATCTAATATTGGATAATAGAAAATAATATGGCTTATATAGCTGACCCTACGTTCAATGGTGATATATGGGCTCTATTAATTTCTTGACCCGGTAATGCCGGAACAGTTCCGATTGCCATATATTATATTCTTTCTAGGTCAACGCTCCCTTTGGTGCCGGTAATAAAGAATATTCCCCCGGAGTGTCATAAGAGGCGACTAAGGAGCTTACTAGAGAATGGGCAGCAGTGTTCTCTATGCATTTTACCACTATACTGCGATCGCCAAGCCGTGTGCCAAGCGTGACAATTATGGCAAATCCCCCAAATTGGGGAGGCCTATGTCCAGCAGTGGACGTCTTTCGGCTGAAATGATGATGAGGTCAACGTTGGATTTTGTCCAACAGAAGTGTCCTCTGATAACTTGAGTTAGCATATGGCTTTAAGATTAGCGTGGGTAGATTTGATATAAGGATAATTAAGGGTGTCTTATTAAAGTTATTAAGCGGTTTGTTATTTCATTTCTATTTTAAGTTTATGAGCGACAATTACATACATTGCTTCTAAAATTAGCCTAATTATGTACCCACCCACTTGGCCTTCATGTTAGGATAAGTTGTAGAATATTAGTTCACGTCGTGGCAATTACATACTTATTTATTTAACTAGGTTGGTAGAGGGCTGACTATAGCACTATCTGGATATATTAGTTTCTGAATTCATTAAGATCTTCAGCTTTTCATTTAAAATCGATATTGGTCGGATTGTTGGTTTAATCTAAATCTAATGCAGTAGGGTTCTGTTTAAAGGATACCTACTTCGATTGAACACTTACTCCCTTATCATCACTGCATAATTATAAGAAAAAGTCCCCCACCGCTTCTGTCTGTCTGCCTGTTCACGATAAACTCAAAACATACTGAACGGATTTTCATGCGGTTTTCACTTTTAGACGGAGTGATTAATTTCTTTTTAGTTTTTGTCCGTGTCTTTCCCCCGCGTGCAAGTCGTTAATTATGCCTCAGGAACGTTCTACCGGGATAAGGACAAAAAGCATCCTATGTATTCATTCCTTACAGATAATAATATAGGTACTATATGTGTACCAAATCGTTTAGCACTTTTTCCGTGAATGAGTAACAAACATCCAAAAAACACATTTAGAGGAGGTATATTAAAAAATAGGACAGTATAATTACATCTAGAACACTATGTAGAAGAACCAGCTAGAAACTACATTATTCACGAACAAAACTCGCTGTATAAGCCTATTATGTTACTTGGAGGGGTTACCAGGAATAATATAAATGTGCATTCACCCTCGTTAAGGAACTACGCTTGCTAATGAGTAGACGGCTCGGTTCTCAGAACAAAGAAGGATAGAATTATCATTAAGAGACGTGTTACAAGATACGCAAAGTAGTAGTAATTTTACTTATAAATTTCTGGTGAAATAGGTATTGAAGGTTTGTAACAAATAATAAAACATCTAAACTATAGAGTTTGTTTGTTGGACACGCCAATCTCTGGAACTGTCGGATATTAAATAAAAAAAATATGTTTTCATTTGATACCCCATTTCCCGGGAAAGGCTATATATCACGCATCGACCCTTAGAAGTCGAGCAAAAATTAAATGAAAAATCATAAAGAGCGCCAAACGAAAACGATGAACACACATACAAATAAAAACCATGTAAAATACTGGTATTCACCTGCATCCCATTAAACTGGAAACCAACACCAGCATAGTTGGGAAGAAGTCTACGTAGATTATGAGTCTAATTACAACGTAAAAGACACTTAGGTATACATGTCAATCATATTTATAAAACTAGAGTATTCCGGGCTGTTGCAGATTGGGGACTGAAATTGTCTTTTGAGGCAAAATACATTTGTATGACTTCAAAATAATCAATAATCAGTTTTCAATATCAAAGCAATAGCTGATGAACTGACACATTAGTATGCCACTTGGCTACACTTAACTATCTGCTACCAGCCACCCCGTGAAGATGATCACTAGCATATGCACTACATAGCATAGCACTACATTTCCAGATAATAGAGAGTAATACAATTAATTTAAAATGAACTAAGTGTAGGTAATAATGTTTGTTAGAAACCCATACATATTTCCTAGAAAAACGCAATTACCACTTTCAAGGTTAGTTTAGCGCCGGGCACAGTTTACCTGCTTAATTAAATGAAATTTCTATTAATTCACATGCGTTTAAGCAAGCGCAAATGCTGGTCAATTTTCAAAGGAAAACATCAAAGCTTTTAAATACGAAGAAATATTCAACTTCGAATATTTACGTAATTATTTTGCAACTCACGACAATGCTACACAAATAGCGGAGCGGAGAAAGTAACAGAATGGGATGATGTTTATCTCTTAGAACAACAGTCTTACATCGAATAAAATATCAAAGGTAGTCGAAATTTTCCCGTACTTCGGACATTCTCTAATATAATAACATTAGAATAATGTTGGTTAACGACTCATGCTAATTTTACTGCATCCCTTTTGCAAAAGAGGTCACAAAGCAGAATCTTCTAGATTGTAGATCTTTGTGTATCTTTTTATCATTTAAGTGTTTCTGATTATCATAGTAGGACATACTGAAGCATATTTCAGGCTGTTTAAAAAAATGACAATCATAAAGTCTGACAATCATTGTTTACAGATGAAACCTTAATAATCAATGGCTGATCTCTGAAAGTTATATACAAACATTCATATTTGTTTATGGCGCCTGCCGATTGTGTGACCCTAGCTCCACTTTCGACTTTGTCGTTTCTAAGCATTCGCAGAAAACGGTAACTCGAGTGAACCGTTGCGATGGCGGGACTCAACAAAATCAAATATCAGAAGTTGTTGAAATGCTTAGGAAATTAATATATTAAATTTAAGATTTGAAGTTGAGGATATCGAAGTTTGCGCCCCGTTTTCATTTAACACGCAAGTTATTTAAAATTGGAGTTTATCCGGGAGTTCTCATAAATTGCTATACTAATCAGAAGTAGCTTATGTCCAACTTTGTATTACCGGGTAAGTAACACGGACAGAGCAATCAGCAGGTTTCAGAGAGCCTAAACAAGCGACAATCGCTTTCACAGCGTTTCGTATGACGTTCAACAGGATTGACTTAAGCAATTCGATTGCTTATGTCAATACAAACACTTTTGGTTTTTCCATTTTTCCATGATCGCTCATAGAAAGTCACTTTGTCTAGGCCCTAGGCAGTTGGAGCCAAGTGGTAAAGGCCACGACTTACGAGTTGTAGGCCAATTTGAACGCAGATATAGGTGCTTCACTTTGTGTAAATTATTATATGATCACTAACAGAACTACTCTATCAGATCGGTAAAAGAAAACATCGTGAGGAAACCGTCGTGCACTAGAACCAAAAATTTAAGGACATCTGCCTCTCCACACCGGGCCCGCCAGTTGGACTACGACCCACTCCCACACATTGAGAGGCGGCCCGTTTCCCAGCACCGTGAACGTTATTGGCTGATTATGCTTATGCTAGGCGCTCTGGAAGCCTTAGCAAGCCTCTGATACGTAAATGTTCTAGAAAATTTACTAAACATTCTAACTGGCTGTAAGGTATCTACAATAAACCAATCACTGGGATTCTGATTTTTACTTTGGATTCCATCTATCATAGCCAGGGTTCCTAGTAACTCTATTTTGTGTAACCCAAAAAAAAAAACCGACAAACCATCAATATACAAAACAATACTTCGTTTCACAGGGTTAAAAAAAACTGACATCGCACTGTTTCGCTTATATTTCAAAAGCCTGATAGGTTTTTAAACGAGGTCGCCCGGAATGGCGGGAGAACCAGAAAAAATATTTCATCTAACGACCATAAAATGGCGTCGTTTAAAGTCAGTATTTTGGTTCGAGAAATGTGTTTTCAATTTGCGTTTTAGGTGAGGAGAATGGAGGTATCTATTTCTTAGCAATTTAAAAGGATATGATGGTCCTACTTATGAAACGTATGCAAAGTATAACGTAATTTGATCTCCTCATTTCATATGAAAACATAATGAATTTGAAACGTCCTTATATTAGGCAACGCGCCATACTCTAACATCAGTTGAGATACCAATCAGTCAGGGATCACATGTTGGGCACGCCACAATTGCGGCGGTAAGTCCCCTATTTGGAAGTGGATAGAGAGGTGCCACGGCATCCTCACCTTCCGCCTGACGCAGGTTCTCACCGGGCACGGGTGCTTCGGTGGGTTCCTGTTCAGGATAAAGCGGGAGGAAACGCCCGGGTGTTTGCATTGTGAGGATCGTCTAGAGGACACGGTGGAGCATACGTTGGAAGTGTGCCCTGCCTGGGCAGAGCACCGCCGTGTTCTCGTGGAGGCGATCGGCGGCGGCGACCTCACGCGTCCGGCCCTGGTGTGAGCCAGGGTACGAAGCGAGAGGGCATGGGAAGCTGTCACCTCCTTCTGCAAAGCAGTAATGCTCACGATGGAGGAGGCGAGGCGCGTAAAGGAGTGGTAGTCACTGCACCCTCACGTCCCTAGCCACCGCAGGAAGAGACGCTCCGGGCGTCGGGAGTCGATTGCGCACTTCCGGCCACTGTAGGCGCGAGCTTGCGGGCGGCGAGCAATGGGTAGCTCGCCGCCCGGTAAGGACCAAGCTCGGGTCGATGGCACGTAGTGTTCCACGCGCGCCTCAAAGAGATGTCAGCAGCACTGAAGGGGTCTGCTAGGACCGATGCCTGCCGGGGTCACGTGATTTTTCGAAAGAGATACCGTGACCCTAGCACATGGGCAACTGAAGGAACATGGGTGGGTTTCAATCAACTCAGCCTATCGCAGTCCACTGCTGGACATAGGCCTCTCCCATGGGTGGGTTTAAGTCAGTAAAATTCTGACACGCCCTCCCGTTCCGCCCAGAGCGGGGGAAGTCATTTGATGACTTCCCATCCAGAAAAAAAAAGGGATAACATGTTGACCTGACATAAGGGATAAACTAGTAACCCTCTGATCCAATGCAAAAGTGCAGGAGTTCGACCAGCACCTGTGTTTCACTTAAGTTTGTTTAAGTAACAGTCAGCATGGTGGCTTAAGTGTCTGGCATAATATCTTGACTATCCTAATTGACCTCCTTAAGTTCTGAGTTGAGCTGCATGATTACTGACAAATGTATACACTGATTGGATCCACAGAATTTGTGTGGTTCTTTCCTTAAAAGACCACTTCAGACACCAATGCACATGGTCTTCACATGATCTGACCAAGATTATGTCTGGACTTTAAAAGAGACTGTGACCTCTGAGTTTGTTTTGGCCTTTCTTCTCAGAGTAGTCAGATAGGAAACGCCGACCTCATCTAGTTTAAAAAATATATATGATTGACGTGTAAAAGTGTTTGTACCAACCAAGGAACTTAAATCCAACCTGGAATGCGCACAGGCTGCCAATACGTGTCCGAGCGAGATAGCTTTGCGAGAGCCCTCTGTCCCTTTCATTAGGGTGACCAAGCAATTTGATGTAGGTAGATACTAATATAACAGGATATAATATTTTAACCAATAATTTGATTTAAAAAAATAATAATTACGCTTTAAATATGGATTAAAGTAAAACGCATCATGGAAAATTTATAAATATTTATTTGGTAGATAGTTACAGTCAGGTTCACACATTACTAAATAAAACAGTTTTAGGCAATTTCTGTCTTAAAGTTGATTTACCTATAATAATGACCTATAATTTATTACCACAATTGTGTGGTAGCACAGTGAGTTAATACTGCTGTAGAATTCGATATTTAGCCATTTGTGCCATACAACTTATTCAGAAATATGCTCAAAGTGCACGCCCCAAAATTATTATGGCATTTTTACAAAATTTGCTCCCGTTTATGGAGAAATTATTTAATTTACTCTGCTATCGAGTATTATTGTATAACCTGGAATATCTGGCGCGATGGGCAAATAACCATTTCGTTTAGTATTAATTGTCATAAAAATCTAACAGACGCAGTTTTTAAGAAAAATGGTTGGGACACTTTTTATTGGGCAAATGCGTCAAAATTTTGGACTGTACCCGTAAATAATAATTTCGTTCATTATGGGCACCCTACTTCAAGAAAGGGGCACAGGGTTCTCGAAACGCTTTCTCTCTCGGACCGAATTTCACTTCGACCAAGTGATTGTCTGTAATAGAACTCAGTGCCATGTACAGACGCCACCAGGTCAAGCTACCCGAAACTGTCAATTTTTCCCAATGAACCTTGAACCTAATGCTCTAGAAATAAAGTCGAAAATCTATCAAAAAAATCTGACAGATTGTAGTAGCTTGATGTGTTGGCGTCTGTACATAAGGTTATTTTTATAATGGTGTCAAATTGACAATGCTCGTTCCAGGTTGGATATAAGTTCCTTGGTACCAACCTACTATTTACAAATAAATTAAAAAAGCTGCTGTTAAGTAAATGTTATTATAGCGTCAACGAATTTTTAAATGATAAATCCCTGAAATTAGTTTAGAAAAGTCCGAAGCATGTATTTCATCTATTTTTAATTACTATTTTAGAATAAGTTACATTATAAGATAATCAATAGGTACTCCTCTCTACCTACTGTATTTTCCTTTGCTGTGCCCGACAGGGTCCACAATTGTTTCTAAATAAAATGTTTTACCACCTAAGCATAAACATTGTGGAACGCAATAAAGTATTGAGTATTGAGTATTGAAAAATAAAGTCATTTATCATTATTTATCATTTAATACATATTTCGGTTTTCCCACTCTTTAAAATTTCGATGAGCATTTGTTTCAGTTCAAAAAGGTTTGTCTGTTCCAGAAAACGTGTCTAGTCATTAAAATCGAATGGGACAAAACCAAAACGATTTGAAGGTCAAAGGAACGAAAGCTGATAAACGTCTGTCCGTAGAAATATATCCTTAATATCTATATACCTGTATGTTTATATTATTTAGATCCCGAAAATATCCGGCGGGTACCGACGAGCGGATCCCGCTGGGGAAACTTTTAATAGCTTTATTTAATACGAGTTCGATTATTGTTCGTTTCGAAAGCGAAAACTGGTCATTATCCGAAAAGTCCGTAGCGTTTCAACTCTACACACTGGATTGCAGAACGGACAACCGTTTGAAATGACCCGTTTCATTTGTTTACTACAAATCTTTCGCTGGATTGAATTAAACTTTACTCATTTGCTAGATAGAAATAATGGTATTTATTTACAATTAAGATTGAATTTGTCCATGGAAACTAACAAATTTCATTTTGTGTAGCGATCAAGAGACCGCTGTTCTGCTGGGAAGTTGGTTACGCCACTTCTTCTTTCGAGCTAAAGTAGCTAAAGGTAAGCGTTTCAGGAGTCTGTCTCATGTTATTTTGGAGCTTTAAAAAGGACTGACTCTCAGCATGATCTGAGTTTTCTTCAGTGCCACAGAGGCTGAAGAGCTGACATTTTCTAGGTAAACCCACTGGTCTACCTAGCCCACAAATACTCCTCCAGAGTTTATTTTGATCATGGCGGCCATTCTTAGTGGAAACTGACAAGCTTTCAATGCAGGAGATATAATAGTACACAAGTATGTACGCAGACATAGATGCATTCTACGCCTGTGTCTGCGTACACACTTACGCTCTTGCCTCACTCTAATAGTCCATTTGGACGGGCATTTGACACGACCTGAGAGATGACGAAGGCCAACGGCTTAAGGTGCTTTCCAAAGCACGCGGGAATCACACGACCAACTTCCAAACTCCAGCAGGCCGTTTATAAGGTATTCTTAACGAATGAACACCACTTTGCTCGACCTGGGAATCGAACTCAGGAAGACCCCATATTTTCTGGGTGTCACAATTGCAACTACGACATCTATGGGGCAGTTAAATAGTAACGCCTCCACAGAAAGTAATATTTTATATCAGGAGGAAGCTGTATAAATCCCTATATCCCTGTCAATTTTATCGAACCATCTGAGAGCCTTTTACCTAGGCACATGTTACCGTGGCCGATTTGGAAATTATTAACACGTTAACTGCCGTGTCGGACTATATGTCCGACATTTTTTGTTCCATTCAGGTCCTGTCGGACTATATGACCGACAACACATACAAAATCTGAACGTGTCGTTGCTGCCTGGCGGACATGTTTATTACTCTTTCAGCTACATTAAGTGTCCCGTAGAGCACAAAACCCACTGTGTCAATATAACGTTTGTTTACATTTACTCTCATACACTTTCTGGAAAGTTTGAAGTCAAAATAAGAGTAAGGAAAAAAATAGGCTATATATAATGTAATAAATATGATATATATGTATTTATGGAAAAAACAATCTATTTAAAGTGAAATAACACTAAGTACATTTTTTACTCTTTGTGATTTTTACCATGCCAGTTAACGTGTTAAATAGACTTCGTACTCAAGTTGACAATCTCCACAGATATGTCTGTGTGATATTGTTTTGTTATGTTTGTTTTCTGGTGTACAATAAACAAAATATTTTTTTTTTGATTTTCATTAAACCTGGATCACTTTTATCTTCTACATGGTTTCAGTTTTAATGGCTTCCCACCTTAGATCTCCCCTTAATTATTTACAATAGTCCATTTTGTTCGATTTTCAGAAACATGTAGAAACATAAGTCTGCTTCTCTGTCGTTTTTCACTTTAATGGGTGACAGTGGATGAACAAGATTCAGAAATACCAATCATATTTTTATTGGCATACGTAATGGTAACAGAAAAAACGTGACACCCTTACTCCTGGACTAGGTGAAAGTATTATCATTTCAGAAGCGAATGACTTCGCTCGCTTCGGACATATGTAGCTCGCTATACAAAAAGGAAGTATGTAAGTAAATACAGTTAGGATTAATGGAAACCGTCTGGGGGTTACGAAATCCATTCTATTTAACACCTCAATTAACTGATTCGATTTATTGAACAAGTTTTGACGCGGCTTCCTCAATTTGTTTCATATTTTGTGAAATATTTCGCTGTTTGTGACATTTTATTCACCCTTTGTTTACACAATTTTCGTCGAAGTTTGAATGCAATGTACGTCATGGCTACTGAATGTTTTTCCAAGTAGAATGGGTTATGGCGCATATTTTTTCAATTAATTTATTTACTTGATTGTGGACGCGTCACGCCCAGATGAAAACAAATAAACGGTCTACGTTTATATTTACAACTATTGTATAAATTCGCTTTGTTCGTAGGTATGTGTTTCAGATTACTCAGTTTTGTATTATTATTTTTTTCATTCTTCAAACAACATGGTTTTTGGAATATATTATTTAAAATGTCGATTCGCCCCTTTATGGTTTAATAAAGTCATCAAATCGATTCATAAGCCGAAAATAGTATCCCAATAAAACTTCAAGGTAGCCAAAACTTTCACCTCACTATTTTCTCACATTTACTCACTAACTCAAACTGACCTAATTCCTTATTCTTATTCTGTGCCTTCGCCTCCTTATTCTGTACTCGATTCCACACACTTAAGAGAACGCCAATAAATATGCACATCGATTTCCAGAAAAAAAAAAACTGCATTATAAAGCGTGGAATTTCAAAAACACATTGTCACACAAGTCAAAAGCTTCTGTATGACAGTCTCTTTGTGAAACACAATGTGCCGTTTCAACGCTCGACTATATATAGTTTCCTTCACAGATTAGAAACGAGTAGCCAGTGCCTAACAATACCAGAATTGGATAGTGATTCCTTGTTCAAAAAGCTACGAAGTATTAATACCAGGAAAGGAGCAGGTCCTGATGGGATCCCACCTTTATTTATTTCTGCCTGTGCACCAGCCTTGGTTACCCCACTATTAAAAATATTTAAAGTGTCGCTAGCCACAGGAACCTTTCCATCCGAGTGGAAAAAGGCCAAGGTTGTTCCTGTGTACAAATCGGACAAAAAAGATAATATTTCTAATTATCGGCCTATCGCAATTCTCTCCACGTTCGCCAAGATTTTTGAGTCCATGATCTGTCCACACATCCAACAGCATTTCTAACTGTATATTAGCGAACACCAACACGGTTTTGTTGCCTCAAGGTCCACTGCCACAAATTTAGTGTCTTTTTCGGAGTCTCTAGTAGAATCTATTGACTCTAACAAACAATATGATGTGTTGTACACTGATTTCAGCAAGGCTTTCGATAAAATTTCTCATGCCTTACTAATCCGCAAACTGGCCATGTATGGTATTACTGGACCCTTATTGAAATGGCTAGCATCATACCTGTCAAAGCGAGAATTTTATGTTGTTGTCAACGGTTTTCGATCTGCCAAAAATTATTGTATGACTTCCGGTGCCCCACAGGGATCCCATCTGGCTCCTATATTATTTACCAGCTTTTGCCAGCGGCTTCGCCCACGTAGAGGTCGGAAATTATCCCGCGGGAACATACTACCGGGATAAAAAGGGTAGCCTATGTCCTTTCTCAGGCTCTAAACTATCTGTGTACCAAATTTCATTTAAATCGGTTCAGTAGTTTTAGCAGGAAAGCGAGACAGACAGACAGACAGACAGACCGACAGACAGACAGAGTTACTTTTGCATTTATAATATTAGTATGGATTATATTTATAAATGATCTTCCCCACTGCTTTTACTTTTCCGAGTGTTTTCTGTACGCTGATGACCTAAAGTTTGCGCGGAGAATCGAATCTCCGGCCGATGTTGCACTTCTTCAAGATGGTCTAAACAGAGTTGTTGAATGGTGTGAGACTAACAAAATGGAGCTTAATTTAAGAAAATGTTACCATCTGTCATTTTCAAGAAAGTCTCACCCCATACACTCAGAGTACTTCATAAATAGCGAGAAAATTCAAGAAGTGGATGCAATCAGAGATCTCGGCGTACTGTTCGATAAAAAAGTTACTTTTGTTCCCCACATCGATAATGTTACTAAGAAAGCATCGAAGATGTTAGGCTTTGTGCTTAGAAACACCAGGGGCTTTAAACAGGTCAGTACTAAAATAATGCTATACTATAGCCTCGTACGAAGCGTATTGGAGTATTGCAGTGTTGTATGGAGACCACATTACGCCACGCATAAATTACTCTTAGAAAGAGTTCAGAAACGGTTTCTATGGCACCTCGCGTTTTCTAGGGGTAAAAGTAAACAGCTACTCTCATATCATTCTCGTCTCAAGTATTTTAAGATGCAGTCGTTAACTACTCGAAGAGAAGTTACTGATGCCTTATTTATCTATAAGTTGCTTAGAAATAAAGTAGACTGTCCAAACCTACTGAGTCTCCTAAAGTTCCGTGCCCCAGCCCGCTATCCGCGAAACCCCATAACACCATTGTACCCACCATTGCGCAGAACGGTTCTGGGTGCTAACTCACCGATTTCTCGCCTATGTAAAAACTTGAACAGCTGCAGTGATCGCACTGACATACACCATGACAGTGTGACGGTATGTCACCTATTTAAAATAAATTATTATATTTCTTCTAAAATTGTGACACGATAACGTGCCTCTTAGGAGGAAGCACATTAAATCTTAACTTTATGGCCTGACAGCTCGACACGTTACCGTAATAAATAACGAAGTAATATATTTCTTTAAAATCTCAAAACAATATCGAACTACTTACAAAGCCATTCATTTATATTTTACCAGCAGCAAAGTGCCAACAATCAGTCGAAAGTAATATTTGAAGCCCCTTAATTGGTACAAATTCTCAGAACTAAGGGTAGATAGATAAAAGGCGACGGACAGTCTCACATCTGGTTGTCATAACTTGAACCCAAACGATAGTTTTTAAAACAATTGAGAAATTTCACGCAAAAACGGTCGTAAAGTGATTCTACAAAAGTATGGGAATTGCGAGGGTTCTCAGGCTCGTGGTGAATTTGGGATGGGAGAAAGATGTGTGGAGGTTGGCAGTTGGCTTTAGGGAACCAGGAGAGGTGGTCGATTTAGGCTAGGCTGAGAGAGTTAGAACTTATAATAGAGAGTGTGACTATGTCTGTGTGGAAGGGTCGTGATAGCGAGAGTGTTATTATTACGTTAAATATTTAACAGGTGTATAGTTTAGACTAAGCTATAGTAGACTAGAGTTAATGAAAGGCGTGTGAATCTTAGAGAGTTGGAAGTTAGGAGACGTGTGAACTGTGAGGAATGGTGCTAAGGTGGCTGGTAGTACACACAGTATTTCGTAAGTAATATATTTCTCTCCAAGGAGTTATCTGGTAAGTGTTACCTTTTATCTTTAGTAATAGTGCATTCAGCGTAACTTTGAACTATTCATTTCATGGTTCTAGCAGGGTAATCGTATATTGTGAATTATACATAGAAGTTTAGTGTTATCGCAGAGAATCCATTATTGACCATTTACTTTGGCACGACGAAGCTACTTTTATGTTTTAACCAACGATATAAGATTATCTAGAAATAGCATGCCCACTTCCTAATCCGTACCTTAACAGATATTTGTCATTGGCGGTTGGTTATAGGGAATCGGGGAAAGCCTCGCGCTATACCTAACATGTGATAGCCGGGAGGCAGAACCGTAGATACTACATAACTAGGCTATAAAGCAGGCCTATATTTGCTTTATAAACCAACCAAACGTTAGTGGTGATTACTGTTTCCAAAAAGGTCTCGCCACATAACGCATTGCGTGAGGTTTCGTTGTATGCGCATTTCCGGGAGAGGGGGTAGGCTTCACACACGTTCACTAAGTGAATTTTTAGTCGTTCTAAGAACGCTAGGGACCGTGTCTCGTTAAAACCCCAAACCCGGCTGCTATAGGCCTCTTACTGAATCGACACTATTTAGCGAGACACGAAATCTGGATGCAGTCATCCTCTAATGGGGAAGAGTAAGGAAATGTGAAGTGACGAAATTCCACTTCGGTATGCAACAAGAACGATCGCAATGAGTTTTGCTAGAGACTGAGTTTACGGTGCGCTTGTGCTAGTTATGTGTTACCTCAGAAAGGGACTGTAGTAGTACTATAGAGACTGCTATAAGAGTGTCATTCACATGAGTACGTTTTAAAGCTACTCAACACTTGTCTTTCTCGATAACAGTGGACTTCGCAGTACACTGCCCTAGGATTGAGAAAGACATTTAATTGCTGCTTAGGGAACGTGTTTCGTTAGAATCGTATTAGTGTCCTCATAGGTTCTATGCGTTAGGTCTAATGGAGCACGTACAAGGAGACAAACGTTATAAAACGGTTCCCCGTCTCACTGAAGTGGGTAAACTGTACACTGATAAATTAACCTAGCTATAAAAGATGAATTTAAGCGCAAGCGCAACGATTCCTTTACCTCTCCAGATAATTAAGACTTTATTGCAGGGATTAGCGCTCACCTGTGAGGGAGGAGACTTGGTATAAGCCAGGAGGCCATGTTAAGTGCAAGTGAGCTATTGTAAGAGAGCAATTATAATTAGATAAGTTGAATGTATTTGGCTTGAAGTCCAGATTGGACTAATTTAGTATTCACCGAATTATGTGTGAGTGTGTTTGAGGTTCGATTAAATGAGACTTTCATTATGATAGTTACCTTAGGTTGGTAGGGTTGTTAAAGTCATTATGACTAAGTAGGAAGTGGTGAAGGGTGGGCCCTTTGGGGCTGTCTGGATCTACAAGAGAGTTGCTCCACAACTCTATCAAATTATTCTTGAGTCACGACTCTCAGCTCAATGTCTTATTTATAGCTATTATCTATAATTCTTGAATGTTTGCATTCTTAATCTCAGTTCGATAATTCGGTCAGACTAACAGTAGCACGTGTCGTACAGATATGCTTGTTGTACAACGGGTGAACTTCTAGGGGTTTGGGTGGCTACATCTATCATATATCCAGTCTACGGACTGATAGGGACCATGTCTCCTAGAGCATGATGTCGACATAGGGCCGCTGAAAAGCCGCCACGTCACGTTTTTCAGTTCGAAAGAACTGCTAGGGACCTTGTTCCATATGAACAAGTACGACGTACAGCCGCTGAAAAGCCGCTTGCGTCACTTTGTGGAAGTGTTGCCCTGAGTACTGCAAGTGTTGAAGTGAGGTATCGTGTGAGTTACCATTGACCTAATACCTGTTACGCTAGCGTATAGGTTACTAATACATTTATATAAAAAATACACTTAGCTTCCCTCTCCCTTGTTTATTAGCTTTCTAGAACCACATCCAATGTATTTCTATTAGTATGAATTCCTAAGTTTTATTTACTATTTCTTTCAATCCTTTCCTTGCTCCTTAGATGTGACAAGGAATTGGACTTCCTCATATTTGGAATTCATTTTATCTCTGTCGGTGGGAGAGTGACCAGGTCAGGTGACGAGCTCTACAGGGCGGTACGGGGTGGGGTGCCGCCCTCCCCCCTACGGGGGGGACCGACTTAAATACTAATATTAACGTAATTAGGAAAAACGAAAATTTTATCAGCCTGGGGTAATTGTGGTACAGTCACAACAGCATCGGAAAATATTATAAAATTGTGGTTGAACACTTTACTGTCAACCAATAACGTCGCCACTGAATGTTTATTTTAATTTTAATTTTAATATTCTATTTTATCTGTATTTAATTTAATCCTATGCATTTGAATTTAATAATGAGACTTAATTTATTTCTATTTGTTAATTATATCATTCTGTTATTTGTTCAATTATTTATTATTCATTTTTTTTGTTATTGTATTATTGTTACGCATGAATTACCAAAAAATGTTGCATAATTTTAATTGTAAATATCCTTATTGTCTTTGTAATAATATGTAAAACCATAAATGGTGCATGCAGTGTTAGCCTATAATTAATTGTTGCACTTAAGAATGTACCATTATCGAAATTATATTTAATGTATTGTGTTAACAATTGTTGGCTAACCTAAATAAATAAATAAATAAAAATAGTGTCAGTAGATATTGTAATGTTTCCCCATCACAGACGTGACTAAACGACGATGATAGACGACAACTGAATAATATTATACATAACACCTGTTACTAGAGAGATTACTAACTGCATACTGTATTAACTGCATTGCCATGCTAATAGCATTGCAATCCCTTGCATAATAATATAATCTGACGATGTGCATAGATTCTAAGGGCATGTATTTAATTGGACCTAAAATAATTCTCGTCTTAGTTTTAACCTAACGATACTCATTTAGTCAGGGTACTCTAGTAGGTACGAGTAGGTTACTGCTAACAACAGTGAAAATAGGCCAGTAATTTATACAGGACATTGTTAAAAGCTCAAAAAGTTTATAAAAAAGCCGTTAAATATTTCCCAATTCCAAAATAATTCCTTCTCTGACTTATTATTTTCACCTTCAGTATATGCTAACTGTTTAAAAGGCAGGACTTATTGGTTGAAGTTACAGGCAACACAACAAAAACTACTAACAGAAATATAAAGTTTCATGATTACGAGACTATTAAAAAAAAAATAGTCTTCCTTTTAGTCAGTGGCGGTAGTATTATAATTATCAATAATAATAGACACGCCCTCCCGCTCCACCCAGAGCGAAGAATAATAATAATCGTACACATTGACAATTTGTTAAAGTTTCATTGTTACTGGTTCGAAATCTTCTACACTGTTTGTTAATCTTAAACTTTTATTGTAATTTTATTGGAACGAAGTTCCTTATGGCGAGTTGCGAAAAGGGGCTAGACGGAATTAAGAGAAGAAGTTGTAACGACACTTTTTAACCGACTTAAAAAGGAGGAGGTTTCTCAATTCGACTGTAAATATTTTGTTTTGGAACGTAGTTTTTGGAAGGAAGACAGAGACAGAGAGAATATTTTTGTTGAGTGTATACAGGTATTTTGTACATAATAAATAATAATGAAAAAAAGAACAATCATGAATCCTGGAAAGGAACTTCGTTCCATCCGGGTGTCCCTTCGGTGACACCTCTCTAGGTTTTATTATTTATTTTATACTAGCTTCTACCCACGACTTCGTCCGCGTCAAATACTTGCTCCCCTGACCCTTTTTTTTCTGGATTGGAAATCATCAAATGACTTCTCCCGCTCTGGGTGGAGCGGGAGGGCGTGTCAGACTTTTACTGACTAAAACCCACCCGTGTTCCTTCAGTTGCTCATGTGCCGGGGCCACGGTATCTCTTTCGAACAATCACGCGACCCCGGCAGGCATCAGTCCTAGCAGACCCCTTCAGCGCTGCTGACATCTATTTGAGGAGCGCGTAGAACACTACGCGCCGTCGACTCGAGTCTGGTCCTTACCGGGCGGCGAGCTACCACCGAAGCACCCATGCCCGGTGAGAACCTGCGTCAGGCGGAAGGTGAGGACGCCGTGGCGCCTCTCTATCCACTCCTTAAAGAGACTTACCGCCGCAATTGCGGCGTGCCCACCCCTGACCCTTCCCATCGCATCGCAGCCTGCCAGTTTTCGTCCATTTTTTTGTTGCTGCTCCTTTTAATTGTAGCGTGATGTTATATAGCCTATAGCCTTCCTCAATAAATAGGCTACCCGACTCAAAAAGAATTTCTCAATTCGAACCAGTAGTTCCTGAGATTAGTGCGTTCCACCCCCCATTTTAGGGAATTGGGCGGGGGAGTAGAAAGAGACAAAAAGTAGCCTATGTCACTTCCATCCCTTCAACTATCTTTACTTAAAAATCACGTCAATTCGTCGGTCCGTTTTGCCGTGAAATACGGACAAACAGACACACACACTTTCCCATTTATAATATTAGTATAGATTTTCATTTTATTTTTATTTTTTATTTATTTATTTCATGAACAATTTTTACATTGTGTCGAAATTATTACAGTAAAAACTAAAAACATGCATACATAAATTAAAAAAAGAATTAAACAAATGAATTTATATAATGAATGGGACCCACTGTCGTCAAATCAAGAATAAAAGAAAAAATAAAACAATACAATTTAGGTAAATTTACACCGATACAAATGTCAAAAGTACTAATTAATATAATGTCAAAAATAGAAATAAATTATATAATGTCGAAAATAGAAATCAATTATATCATGTCAAAAATAGAAATCAACTATATTGTGTCAAAAATAGAAATAAATTATGTCAAAAATAAAAGGTTAATAATTATAAAAGTTTAGTTATGTGCATCACCGAGAAACTCATCAAGTGAGTAATAGCATTTTTCTATCAAAAATGTCTTTAAATGGTTCCTAAACTGATTTAAATTATAAATGGACTTTAATTGTAAAGGTAATTTATTAAATAATTTAATTGATTGATAGCGTGCGGCATGACTAACTATTTTCAAATGCGGTTGTATCTTATATTGTAAGTCCTTACGCCTTGTGGCTTCCCGATTATTTCTTTCGTCAAGTGTTTCAAAATTATGTAGCTTTTCCAAGAGGTCTGTGAGCAGAACTAAAATATATAAGCAAGGGACTGTGAGTATTTGTAGTTCTTTAAAATACTGCTTACATGATACCCATTGGGGAATTCGCACCATGGTTCTTATGGCCCTTTTTTGTATGATAAAAGCAGTATTTAGATTGTACGCATAACTGCCTCCCCATAGAGATTCAATCTTAAAGAATGTTAGGCTTACAAATGTGACTGCCAGGGAGGAACGCTGACTCCTGAGATACAGGATTTGTCCTAGTTTGGGTGTCAGGAGTTTCACAGAACGACCTAGTGATAAGTCTATTAATTTAAGGATAAAGTTATTTAAAGAATGTTTTTGTTAGCGCTTTTCTCTCTTTACTGTATTATGCTTATGAAATAAATAATTTAATTTAAAAAAATCTTTGTCTGTTTAAGACGGCGACGGGTACCGTAAGTCGGAGCGAGCGATGAAAGATCTTCCACAAGGTTGATGACCTTGTGAAGGGCACAGGAGTCCGTTATTCTTATGTCCAGCAGTGGACGTCTTTCGGCTGAAATAATCATACAAGACGAACATTTAGAAACACTATCATATTATTTTATAAATCATTACAAAGAAATGTCACTGAACGGCCAGTGCATTAGAGGAAGCGTAAGGTCAACGACCTTATGCACTTAATTTTTTACTATCACAAATTTAAAACGGTGCAAATTAAAGTGCAGAAGAAATTACGTGGAACAAAGTAGTGGCGAGAATATGAATCTCGACTACTATTCTATCGTTAAATCTGAAGTACCTCTTTTGTTCAAATTCAGTGGATTGTGAGTTTATCTATTCCAATAAACCTGCCAGTGCTGTTATTTTATTAAGTACCTACAATCATTTTAGAATAAAATGCTTTTAGTTCAAACATGATAAGATTTACAGATAACAGAATTAAAATAGTAACAACAATAATGTTTAAATACTAGCTTCTGCCCGCAACTTCGTACGCGGATCCTGTTGCTTATGCCAGCGACAACGGGATCGTCAAAATCGAAGATTGAAAAGACTGAAAAGTCTGATGTAGAATTCTAAGGCCCGGGGAAGGGAAAACAACGGGATGAGCGAGACGATTGGAGTCGTTCCAGATCTTTTATTTTTGTATGTCAATAGGAAATGCCCATCGGACTAAGCAACTTTTGCTAAGACGTCATTCCTTAATATGTTATTAAGAGTTTTACTTAAGATTTCCACAACAGGTGTTCCAGATCTTCAAATGTATTCTCACAACAGAAAATGCTCTTCACGTGGAATATTTTTTGCTATGGCACCATTTTTATATCTTTTATATTTACTTTAGCTGGTCTGTTGCGGTCTGCATCAGGTGTTCATTTTCCAAAATAAATTATGTATAGCCTATATGTTGCCCTGACTTAATACCTATACAACAAAAAACTTTTCTTCCCGTTACTCCGCAGCGGATTCCAAGGGTACACTGAATTAACAATAATATTGCAAATAACTTTAAAAAATTCTTTATAAACTATATTTGAGGTTTTTCCTTCTGGAGCTAATATATAAAGACCGGAAGCGTTGCTGACCCTTGAAAAAGTAACATAAAGTTGGCCATGAGAAAAACAGTCGGTTGCCAGGTCAACACCAGCGGCTTTAACTGTGTGCGCTTAAATTGAAAGGGGAAATTGTTGGGGATGAGTGGTATGCGCGGTATGAACACAGTCTCACCGGCACCACACCCAGTGAGTATTATAGCAACAATTATATTACGTTGTAAAGCGTTGACAATAAGACGGGTTCCGTTGCACAGTTTTGGCGGAGTTAAATTTCGCATCAGCATTATGGGAACACCGACTTTAAGTCTTATTTTATGAGCAGGGAGACCACTCGCTGCAAGTGAATTGAGAAACTCAACTAAGTAATCATAACGTTCGCGATCAGCGGACAGTCGCGCATCATATTCTTCACTGGTCTCTAGAGACCTGGGTGTAGATGCATAAATACGCTGAGAACGCAAGCGAGCTTCGCGCTCCGAAGATGTTTCTACGGAGCGAGTTGCAGCCTAATGTTCTCGAACAGCATCAAGTCTATCCTGACGCTCTTCGGTAGATTCTTGAGATCTTATGATCCTCAATCTTTTAGCTCCTTTAGAACGTTGGGAAAGATTTGACCTCTTTCTAGGCATGGTTATAGTTTTATTCTGAAGATATCTGATCAATTAAAATGTAAGTGACTGCTCGCCTGCGTTACCGGGTAGGCTACCGTGTCACGAAGATAAATGGAAAAGGAAATTAAACACTCAAATACCATAAGCCCGAAGGCATATTTCTTCGATAATATAAAATAATAAATGGGAGTTTTAGCCAGTAGAGTCAAATTTTCAATGATTCGTAGAATTTTCATCGAAAATCAGTCCTAAACCGTTACTGCCTTCACCGCGTGGAGGTACTCCCAGCTTATGTTATTTCATAATTATACAGTGAAATTAGTGGTAGCTCTGATTTCCACATCAGGTGTTCCAGATCTACAATCTTTATACGTCAACAGAGAGTGCTCATCAGGCTGAACAACTCTTGCTAAGAGGTCATTCCTATATATGTTATAGTGTAGCTGGGCTCTTGGAGTTCCACATCAGCTGTTCCAGATCTTCAAATTTTATACGGCAACTGAGAGTGCTCATCAAGCTGAAAAACTCTTGCTAAGACGTCATTCCTATATATGTTATAGTGTAGCTGGGATGTTGGAGTTCCACATCAGCTGTTCCAGATCTTCAAATTTTATACGGCAACTGAGAGTGCTCATCAAGCTGAAAAACTCTTAAGACGTCAGTCCTATATATGTTATAGTGTAGCTGGGATGTTGGAGTTCCACATCAGCTGTTCCAGATCTACAAATTTTATACGACAACAGAGAGTGCTCATCAGGTTGAACAACTCTTGCTAAGACTTCATTCCTATATTTGTTATAGTGTAGCTGGGCTGTTGGAGTTCCACATCAGGTGTTCCAGATCTTCAAATTTATTCACTTAGCAGAAAATGCCCATCACGTGAAACAATTTTTGCTAAGGTACTATTTTTGTATCTCTTATAGTTTAGCTGGTCTGTTGCGGTTCTGCATCAGGTGTTCAAGTTTCCAAGATAAATTATAGCCTATATCTTGCCCAGACTTAATACCTATACAACAAAAAAAAAAATCATTCAAATCCGTCCAGTAGTTCCGAAGATTAGCGTGTACAAACAAACAGACAAACAGACAGATTTTTTTTTGGTTTCGTGCTCTATTACTGTTTCTAAACCTCCCTCAATTATTATTTTTTTTAATATATTCAATGTACAGACACAGTTTTTTTACTGTTTTATTATATGTATAGATATGTATAAAAAGGAGAGGAAAGAATTACACGGTATCAAAAATTCGCCTCCATGGCGTTCAACACTGCCACGGTCGCGAGATTTGTTCGAAAGAGACACCGTGGTCCTGGCACATGGGCAACTGAAGGAACACGGGTGAGTTTTAGTCAGTAAAAGTCTGACACGCCCTCCCGCTCGGCCCAAGAGCGGGAGACGTGATTTGATGATTTCTCAACCACAAACAAAAATGGCGTTCAACAGAGAAAGTGCCCAAAAAGCTAGCAACATTACCATGTTATGAGGCGATGTTAATTTGTTGGCCAAAAATTGGCCACACCTCTATCCAGGTCTCGTGAAAAATCGACGAACCGCTTGGCAATGTCTTGAAAACGCTTGCCACACATCGACCTAGTGAACCCCAAACGACTTGAACATGTTACTCCCCATAAGATTGGAATATTCGGACCTGTAGCAGCCGCTCAAACACAGCTCACCGTACGAGGATTTAATCCGAGGATACCGCACGATCTCGTGCGAGGCGGCGAGCCTCCTTGCCGGAGTGCCGCCATGGGATCTAGAGGCAAAGGTCCTCGCGCACATGTGGGAGTGGCGCGAGGAGGTGAAACGCCGGGGCGAAACACCGCTGCCGCGACAAATCGCGGCACGGCGGACAGAGCTCCGGTGTGATCTCATGGCGACATGGCGGGTACGATTGTCGCAACCCAGTGCTGGGCACGCCACAATTGCGGCGGTAAGTCCCCTCTTTGAGGAGTGGATAGAGAGGCGTCACGGCGTCCTCACCTTCCGCCTGACGCAGGTTCTCACCGGGCATGGGTGCTTCGGTGGGTTCCTGTTCAGAATAAAGCGGGAGGATACGTCCGGGTGTTTCCATTGCGAGGATCGTCTGGAGGACACGGTGGAGCATACGGTGGAGGTGTACCCTGCCTGGGCGGAGCACCGCCGTGTCCTCGTGGAGGCGATCGGCGGCGGCGACCTCTCGCGTCCGGCCCTGGTGCGAGCCATGGTACGGAGTGAGAGGGAATGGGAAGCCGTCACCTCCTTCTGCGAAGCAGTAATGCTCGCGAAGGAGGAGGCGGGGCGCGTGAGGGAGTGGCAGTCTCGGCGCCCTCACGTCCCTAGCCGCCGCAGGAGGAGACGCCCCGGGCGTCGGGAGTCGATTGCGGACTCCCGGCCACCGTAGGCGCGAGCTTGCGGGTGGCGAGCAATGGGTAGCTCGCCGCCCGGTAAGGACCAGGCTCGGGTCGACGGCGCGTAGGGTTCCACGCGCGCCTCAAAGAGATGTCAGCAGCAGTGAAGGGGTCTACTAGGACCGATGCCTGCCGGGGTCATGTGATTGTTCGAAGGAGATACCGTGGCCCTGGCACATGGGCAACTGATGGAACACGGGTGGGTTTTAGTAAGTAAAAGATGATTGATGATTACCCATCCTGAAAAAAAAAACCGTACGAGGATGTTTTCTTTTCGGATTTAATTCCCAATCCCTACTAATACGTATTATAAATACGAAAGTAACTGTCTGTCTGTCATGCTTTCACGTCCAAACCATTGAACCGATTTTGATGAGATTTGGTACAGAGATAGACTAAGATCTTGGGAATGTTTTTTTTTTTACACGGGATCTATTTTTCCGGTAGGACGTTCCCGCGGGATAATTTTTGACCTCCACACGGGCGAAGCCGTTGGCAAAAGCTAGTTAACTATAAATAAATAAAATAAAATAATTATGTGAAAGTAACAATCAATGGTGGAAAGGATAAATTCCTTCTTCCCCGGCAAAAGATTACCACGTTTGTATTCCATTTTTACACCTCTGACAGACACAGTGTCGCAGAGATTTGACTGTCAAGGAAACGTGGCATGAAATAAGGAAAAAATAATGGCAAAATCCACGTTAAGTTCAAGTTAGCAAAGTGTTCACCAAATAAATAGGTTTAAAATATAAGAAAATTACATGATTAACACAATCAAATCCACAGTCCAAACTTACACCCTAAGTTAACTCAAGTAACTTCGTCAAAAAATGAAATGTCTTCAATAATGGCAAGTGAAAGTATTCGTTCAATGAACTATGAATGAGCGACTTTTTTCAGTAAGAATACAATTTAGATACTCTCCGATAACACCAATATTACGCGTAGATTGTAATCTGATCAAAAAGTCTGGATTGACATTTGACTTGACGATTTTCATTGCAATGAAAAAAAGAATTCAAAAAAGTTTCATTATTCATCTTTAAAAGTCATTTTTCTATCACAATATTGGGTTTATTCAAAGAAAATACAAAGATAAATTCGTGAATGAGACGTGGATAAATTGAAAATAAAGCAGGGCTGATCCAGTTCCGACTATATAAAAACAAAATCCAATGTAATTAATTCAAACTACAACCTAGTTTGAATTAATTAAGAATTAAATAAGAACCAGAACATTTAGAACGACAAAATTACATAAAACGGATCCCTAAAACTTCACCACTTCCTAGTGCTTTCAGTAAGAAGAAAAACTGACGCAACAAACTCCCCAGCACCACAGCTGTCTGAAGAACTAGATTATGTACTAGTGTACAGTAAGCAAATTAATTAACATTACAAACACAACATTAAATTAAATTATTTGTCATAATGTCAACTAGCACACGACAATGTACTTACCAACAAAAACATCGACAACTATACTCAAACCGGTAAAAATCTTTAAAGTAATAACACTGGTGGTAACTTTTACTGTGGTGATTGGTGCGTGCTGTGTACTTAGTATTTTAAAATACTTCCAGTCCATTAATTTCAAAGTCCAAATTTTTATGTTTGAATTTTTAGTTTGATGCTCTGATCAAACTAAAAATTCAAACATAAAAATGTATCTTCAACAGTTCGTTTAAATCGAAAAATTCTAACGTGATTCCGATTGCTAACACTAGAGTATAGCAGTGGCAGTAATCAAAGTTCGAGCTCATATCGACAATGGTACAGAAACGGTTGAAAGAATCCGCGCACACGGCACTATCTGAACGAATTTCGATTGTGTTTAATTTCGATTCGATTCCGTTCTTATTATTTTTCTTCTTTCACGTTTTGATGAAACGGAGAATCGCAAAATAGATGAGGATTTAGCTGTTATTGACTTTGCGTTTATTTGGATTTGTTTGAATCGTATCCGGGATAATTGGATTTAGGTTGTGAATTCAAAATTCTTGAAGAAGTTCCAGAAATTAGAACATTTTAGATTTGTAGACTCCGCACATTACTAATGATAGTTATTAGCCAATCTCTTTGTGGAAAACAACATGTGTGAAGCTATCAGCGACAGAGATAATATTTCATATCTTTGCCACCTACTCGACGGTAAAAAAATCACACCTTCCTCGAAGTAGACAAAGCATTAGCATCCGACTTAGTGACTAAGGGTTATACAAGACGACAACTTTTTTCATCAGGTGGGCCTCAATAATCATAAATAAGACAAAAGTAGGAACACTGTATGACTCAAGAATACCAGTACTGCAAAACTCAATAGTACAAATTAATTCAGAGAATCTATACTTCTAGTAATTATAACAGTACCTAGGATAACAGCTATAATTATAAATGCCAACTTTACAATTCACCTATACAAATCAAACGCTCTTCCTAATTTCTCTGAATCTCCATATCTGCGTCGACAACGACATGCAGTATTGGCAGAATGAAAGGTCGACGTAATCCCTTAAGAAGCTTCGTGCGTAGTCAGCCCTTTGCAAAGAGCAAGTGCCTGTGTTACAACAAAGATGTTAGCAGAAGATCTACTTTTACAAATAATTAATATGAATTTAATGTATTTGTAATTAAAAACACTTTAGATTTTTTTACTATCAATTAAGAAAGTATCTAATAAAACCAATATAAACAAAACTATAGAAAATGAAACATAGAATCTAAGGTCTCAATAAGGTAAACAAATAATAAAAACTTTTACTTTGAGATACTAAATTTGAAACTAGGTCAGATTGGCAGTCACTCAACTTAAAATACTAGTTGAATTCAAAATAAAAAATCTATTACATAAACCTACATGGGCACTTATGTAATGTCATAAACGATCAATTAGCTGAAGCCGCGCAAATTGTCCAGTTGGAGATTCCTACGGAGAAAAACCGGCATCTAAGTTCACGTTTACTCTTTTAAACACGAGTATTCAGCTTCATCCGGTTAGATTGGATGCCGATCTCAATAAAGTTGGGCAAAAACTAGGCGAACGATTATGGCTTTTAGGTACGAAATGGTATGAAATGTGAATGATCTGGGAAAAGGCAACCAGATCTAGGAAAAGATTTTCTACAGATTTTGCTGAAGATAAGAAGGAGAGTAGCAAATGCTGAGATAAAGTAGGTTTGTTTGAGAGTCTATTGTCCATATTATTATGACTGAACCTTCTGTTTCCTTCCTACATCAAACCAGAACAGTTTTGGGATCATTCGCCACTTTAATCAGGGCATTGTTGACCCGCGCCTAATACGCGAAATCCTATTTCGAGTTCCTCATTTGTTGCGAATCACACCTTTGCGCACTTAATGGATAATGACTGTTGAAATGTGGTGCATATGTGTGCAAATACACATACCTATAAGAACACGGTAGTGAATTCAAATAGTGCTGAATTCTGTTCGGAAATGCATAAAACTAGGCTTTTGATAAAGGCTGGGCATTGGCAGTAATCGAAGTTCGTTATTTGATCATTTTATAATACAGGTTTTACAAAATTTAACCTAAAAAATGATTTAACTCTGAAATAAATATACAGAAAGACATGAAAAGTCAGGAAGATAATTGTATACCAAATTTACTTACATCCTAAATTGTTCCTATATTTAAATCACCACATTACGTTATGCTTGCCGTGTTATATTATAAATTTATTATTGTAGTGTGTCAATTTCATAAACAAAATTTGTCTGACTACGTCGCAACAATCTTTCTGTTTTATTATGCCACCCAACAAAATTACCTGAATGAAATTATTTCTCGATTTCAATGAATTCGTTATTTTTTAAATAAAATATGAACAAAAATATGAAATACGAGTACACCTTCAAACGTTGACACTGATATTTGTGACTTCTAGTGAATTATAATTATTTGATTTATTAATAAAGATTTTGTGTACTTTAAAAACGTATTTTGGAGGCCATACTATTCTGAAATATTTCTACTATCTACTACTGTGTTAATATTAGAATTTAGAGTATGACTCATAAATTAGCAACAAATGAAATTTATAGTGATATTTTCTGCGATTTAAGTTTCCCACTTGTACACAGAAAAGCGTGGCTTAAGTGTATGCTTAGGTCACACTTGCTATGTCAGTTTACGATACGTGTGACTTAAGTAGTTCATTGTTGCAACCCGTGCAATTATAGACTTCTTAAGTCACACTATCGTAACGTAATATTATTTTTATTATAAGCAGTGATCGGATATTTGGATGCATATTTACCTAATGTTACGATTTAACTGTGAAAGCACGGAAGTGGCTTCGTATTTTTTTATTAAAGCCGGGTTTCTTGGATCATCGTATTTATTTAAAATTAATGTATAACCCCAGATGCAAATACATATGTGTGTAGGGTGGTATGTGTTAATTAACACACAAAACACGGTAAAACGCTCATTCCATATTAGCCAACATTTCAACTTTAGATGAATATGCATCTAAATATCCGATCTCTAATTATAAGTTACCCTTTCCTTCAGTTTAGTATTAATACTTCATTTTATTCTTCTTTTAGTGTCACATCCCCGTCAATCAGGTTATTTGATTTATCATTCTAAGTTTAAATGAACCTTGCACGTCATAATACAGATAGGTCTATTAAATTTGCCTATGTGAGACCGTTAGATAGTTTCAACTTTACAGGGTTGTTTTAAATTGGTTTTGTAAAACTCCGCTCACGCGATTGGTTCGATATTTAAAAACGACAAAATAAAAAAGATTTCATGTTTTTTTTGGGACGTCAGAGAACTTTTTGTGTTGTTACTTGAAGTATAAGTTGAGAAAAACTGTTTTCTTATATTTAATCGTGTTTAGATACTCATCGCGTCTGCGGAGTTTAGTTAGTCAAATTAAAATAAATGAAGGTTAAATTTTCTGGAATTTCGTTAAAGGTAGAAAATAAAAATCAATTATGAGGTCGACGACATCTTTTTTCTATGTCACATCATTCTACCAATCCCATACCAATAAAAATCAGTGCACCTCTATTTAAATTGGGAAGTCACCGCAATTACAAAACTACTTCCAAAAACAACAACTCAATAGTCAATTATCAGTGCCGTCAAACTTACCGGATGATTAGTTCGCCTCGTCCGGCCCGGATACATCCCGGACACGTCGCTGACGTCCGGCGACGGCGATTGCTATCGAATTTCAAATTTCGTTCTCGCGATACGGCACCGGAACCTCAATCGCTTGCAGTAGTTCCGTGGAGTTCTGCATTTTTTGTTGCTGTTCATATATTCTGCGAGTTCAATCTGACGGTTTTGTTCAATTTTGTGAGGTTGGGACTGGATTACCTATTGTATGGGACTGGTTTGGCGTTTCATGCGATATGGTGCTTGTTGATGCTCTTTTGTGCTTTTTCTAAGAGAAATATAGTAAGCGTGATTATGTTTGTGTGATCAACATTTTTATATTGGAATTTGTAATTAATTCAAACTAGCACCTCCCCTGAGTGGAGGTTGAAAATTATCCTAGGAGAACGTACTACCGAGATAAGAAGTTTTCTTTGTCAATGTCATTTTAAACAACTACTTCAAGTACCAAATAACAAAGAGTAATTATTTTTATAGTAAAGTCTAAAGTTTTATATAAAGTTGCTACAAACAAACAAACAGCGACCACAACTAGCGAATCACCGCTGGAATGTTTCTGCCAACTTCTGACGAATTTCTTTCATTATAGAAAAAAACCGACTGGTTGAACAACTGAACATCGTCCTTATGTTCAGTGTGAGCGCATTCCGAAGGAAGACCGCTTGAACAAAGAAAAAAATCTTTTTCAAAAAAATTACAACCGACTTCCTAAAAAAATATTACAAGGTGAAAAATAACTTTAATTTCGGTTGTTATTTTTTTGTAAATAGTTTTTATTTTTAACTTTTAAGTTATGGTAGATACCCCGCACTAATCTAATCGCGTTATTCGTTCATTTGTCGCGTAAATACTTAATGTAAATTGGAAACCTAATTATGGTTTTCACATGGACCCCATTGTCCGAATGGTTCCATTCGGACAATGGGGTTCATTAAAATGGGACCATTCGGAAAGCACCAGCTTTCAAATTAAAAAAAAGAATCATCAAAATCGGTTAATCCAGTCAAAAGTTACGAGGTAAAACACATATTTTTTTTTTGTGATGTGCGTTTTATTTTCGTGCAGAATTAACTTTTATTTCCAAAGACGATTTTTGGTTGGACTAAAACGTATAATGTGAGCAGAGTATTCCTAAATATTGAATTTGGGAAATCAGGTAAGAAGAAGAAGTGCGTTTGTCAAGAATAGGGTATAATGTAGATAGAGCTCTCAACTCTCTGGGTTGACGAATGGGCTACCATTTTAAACGCAGTCCTTTCATAGACACATGGTTTGTCATCTCAATTCTGTTTTTAGTTGAATTATTAATCGATGGAAATATTTTCTTTCTTAACCCAATCAGTTTCTTCATCCTACTCGTCTCTACTTACAGCGTTAGGGATCAACAAAACCACAATATTGTATTATAATGTAAGTTTAATATTAATATATTTGCACATAAACCTCCCGAAATAATTTCACTAAAATACGATCAAAACCGCTTAAAATTCCGTTGCGGGTTTTATGAAAGGACACAAACAGCAACTTTTATTTTTAATAGGAGTATGTATAGACTGAGAAAGCGTATTGCAAAGTTCTTAATTAACTCTTCGTATACCGTAAACGTGGATCCACGCGAGACACAAAGGTTTTTTAATTGTGTCTGTAAATACGGCATTCAGTGGGTTACTCCATCTGCCTAGCCTTTCCCCAACTTTGTTCGGGGCAGCTACTAGTCCAACCGAATGCAGGTGAATATTGAGTATTGAACTACACGCGGGCGAAAACGCAGGTGGAAGCAAACCAAAATTAATTAACATATCATTAGAAAAAAAGAAAGAAGAAGAAATAAAAATTGTTTATTCTTCATACCTACTAATAAGCCTAATATACCTACCTAATAAGTTTAATAAGCCTTATATACCTAACTTATAAGTTTCTGGCAAATAAATTACATTATACTTATTTTTGACTTTGAACATATGACTGACTGACTATAATAAGTTACAAGAGTTATTAACCTTTTTTCTGTGAATCGAAGAAAGCGTTTTTGAGACCTACTCAATTTTCATTTTTGATGGTAACAAGAAATCAAGATCACCTTTTAGAATGGTATTTCAAAAAAATTTTGGTAAAATGTAAATAGCAAAATAAAGGTATAAAAGCCATTTAATACTTAAAAGACAAAATATTTCTTTGCTTTAAAATTTTATTACCAGGAAAGAGACAATTTTTATATTGACTTTGACATTTATTGAAAGGTTGGAAATAGTAAAGACAGCAAAAATATAGTCTATTCCAAAAGAATTTGATGAAAGTTTAAACAAAGCTGTTCAAGTTAAATTCTTACGCAATCACTCACTAAAGGGAATTAGTAACACATTAATTTTAAATTAAGAATGTTCAAAACCTTTTTAGGTATCTCAACACTTTTTCAAAAATTCTAATTGTTTGAATAACATCATTAAATTATAATTTAAAGTCGTTGGCGAACATTGAGGTTATTATAATTATCATTGTCAAATGAAAAACATCTTTAAGGTAATTAAAATTAGAATTCCAAGTTTATATTCATTATTTTTATAACAGTTTTTAACTGGCCTGTCTTTCATACAAAAAAACTTTTTTTCGCAATACTTTCTGAGTGGCCTGGTATAAAGAAGAGAGATATAGAAACCACAGGTTTTGTTCCAACGGGAATTTATGTATAATCAACTTATAATGTTTCCACTGCTGGGACTCCTCTTCTCTCTATAAAATCCAGGGGGCCGTTAACCACCACGCCGGATGCTTGCTCCTTGATGGATGTCAAATTTATTTGAATTTGGTCATCCCCTATCGGGAGTTGAAATTTTGTGAGAAAGAGACTAGATCAACGAGGCAGTCGATAATAGTATATTTTTAACATTATTTTATCTACACACACAAATAAATAGACAAGAAGAAAAGAACAATACAAATTGAAAGAGAGGTGATGCTTATTTCTAAATAAATCTCTTCCAGCATATTTGCAATAGAACAGACGATAAAGAAAAGAGAGAGATAGAGGTATTCATTATTTATTTGAACAAAGAACACTCCTGAACTTACAAAGAATAAAAAAAAGCAAAGAAATAAAAGCTCAAACGAAACAGTCTAAATAACACTAAAAATTCGCAACACGACACTATCAATATAAAGTTGAACTAAATTCGTCCAATGCGCCCGCTGTACTTACATAGCCCGAAGGCAAGCGAGATCCATTTACCAATCTTTTATTGCTGCCAATTTGGAAGCATAAAGCCTTTGATATTTGATTTAGAAACGAAATTCGGTTTATTAACGTTGGCTTTAATAATGGAGAGGTGCGAGTAGGCAATAAATTTGTGGATTTCGTGATATGAAACGTTGAAACTGGTGATGTTGCGGAAAGCATGTAATTGATGTTTGGAGAAAGGTGCTGATGCAAACATAGGTGGTGAGAATAATGAGTTTGAGAATTGGATGTCGAATGTTTGTTTATTTTTGGGCTTTGTTTCATAGAACATAATAACTGGTTGATTTATCTATCCACTAGCTTCTGCCCGCGACTTCGTCCGCATTTAATTTCTCGTTCCCCCGACCCTTCCTGTCGCGTCGAATCGCCTACCCGTGCAATTTTCCCCTTTTTTGTAACATTTTTCATTACTGCTCCGCTCCTCTTAGTTGTAGCGTGATGTTATATAACCTAAGCTTTTTTGGATAAATAGGCTACCCAACACAAAAATATTTTTTCAAACCGAACCAGTAGTTCCTGAGATTAGCGCGTTCAATCAAACAAACAAACTTTTCAGCTTTATAATATTATTAGTCTAGATACAATACAATGCTACATACAATATGTGCAAACTTACAAATAAATACAATTATAGTTTCTGTTTGTAATGTCCTAATAACAGCTTCTTACTAAATGTATATGAAAGTATATACAGTGCTTTTAACAAAAACCCTTATTTGTCTGTTCCGGCTAATCTATAAAAGGGATGAACCGATTTTTTAGGGACTTCACTGGCAGATTGCTGATTTTACTGTTTATGGGTATAGCACGTTCTCGTGGAATGATTTCCCACAGCCAGGCAGGCAAAGCAAAGAATTAGCATTTCCATGCTGAATGGTAATGCTAATTCATTTGCCTAGTCACGTGAAGTGTCAACCAGTCGGTGAGAAATTTCCTTAAAAAGGAGACGCGCACTCAGGCCCTATGATCCGAGCGATTCAACCCCAAATAGCTCAAAACTGTAGTTACCTATGAGGTTACAATATTTGCGCCGCTGTGGGGTCTTACATATTTTGTTGCTACCCAACAATGACTCGACCATTTCACTTAAACACATACTACGGCCCTGAAAATGTCCAATATCGTTGCTTTAGTAGATATTTGCCTAAAACCCATACTTATCCTGATATACCTTTTATCCCGTAGCTTTACAAAATGCTCTGTCATCAAGGAAAGGTTCTTACGTCGGCGGAATTTAATCTAAGCTGTAGTTGGAGCAAATTTGAAGGAAATATTAGAGTTACTTTCCTGAAGAATCATTGACCTTTGAGGATGAGATTATTTGAGATGTTTGTACGTCAATGGATATTAAATATAGCAGAACTTTAATAATACAGTCTCTCTTTGGTCCTGTCATTCGAGTTTTTCGTTTTTTTTTTGTACGTTTCCTATTGAGAAAAGCCGCAAAAAAACTCCACGGTTTCTCTTTTAAAATAATTGGCTTTTCCAGTGTTTTCAAATTCCAGTGTTAGTAGGTATGGGAGGACAGCGTAACCCTGTCAATAAGTACCATGTACTTAATAATATAGAAAATTGTATACAAATGTACAGGCCACACGCTGAGTGTGCGTATATGCTCCTTTCCATATCCTATAGCTCGTCAGCCTTCAAAGCAAGAGTGAACAGACATCTTCTGGTCAACCCTCGTTTTATCGTAGACCTCAATCATAGTTTTCCATCAGGCGAGAACAAGCCAATGAGGCAAATACGTGTAACTATCACAAATTGGTGTCTTTCCTTAGTCAGAAATAATGAACATTGATGCGTAAATTCACTACGTCGTTTAAAAAAAAGACGACTGTTTTTATTCAAATACAATATGAAGCATCGGAATTACAAATCTCTTCAAAAGCGTTCGGATATTGATTGAAAGCGTATCAAGCAATTAGGGCGCAGGTTTTCGTCTCTTTATCAAAGTCACATTGTTAGAGAAATAAGGTTTGAACCTGCTTGTTCAATTTGTTCATGCTGAACTTGCCTTGGACTTGGTCACTAAAAGTGATAAGTGACCAGGGTCGTCTGATTATAGTTGAAGTTACGTAAGGAACCGATTAATGGTTTCGAATGAAATGAGCTGTTTCCAGGCATCCTTTTCTAGGACCATCTCGATCCAACCGTTGCAGTACTCGTCTAGGTCGTCTCAATACTTCGTCTTGGCCGACCGCGACGGCGCCATCTATTCTCAGGTACCCACAATATTTGAGGGACGCTTTTGCTCAACTGTGGGACCGTATAGGTAAAATAAAATAAAATAACAATAAAAATTTACTGTTTATTTTCTCATAATTAAAATAAATTGTATTCGAAAACTGACATCGGTTTTTACGTTCAACTATATCCGACGACCCTGGTTACTTATCGCGTTTGGTGCCGTACTTCTGCAGTGGTCACCGTGAACAGTTTTGCGACCAATGCCGTGACACACAGTTAAAATCACATTACAAAATTTCCTAAGAAACCCCTAGAACTTTTGCTCTCTAGAGCATTCAGCTAGTTTCTATAAACTTTTAAAGTTTTAATAAAGGTCACGAGGGAATCACTTTCTTCACGTCGCTACTGGGTTCAGTCGTGGCTAGATTTTCAATTAGACTACTATTAAAGGAAGACAAAAAGAAAAAACCAGCCAAGTGCGAGTCGGACTCGCGCACCGAGGGTTCCGTACAAACCTGTAGGTATATACGGTTTATGCATAAGATTTATGTTTATGAAATTAAATGTTTTCTTTTTTTATATTTGAGTTGATTGAATGAAAGGTAAATTGCGGTTTACGATTTATGACGTATTAAAAAAAACCTTCTTACTGGATCTCGTTCAAACCAATTTTCGGTGGAAGTTTATAAGTTCAATTTTAGGTGGTATGTACATCATATATTTTTTTTAGATTTATCGTTACGGGGGGGGGGACACATTTTACCACTTTGGAAGTGTCTCTCGCGCAAACTATTCGGTTTAGAAAAAAATGATATCAGAAACCTCAATACCATTTTAGAAGACCTATTCATAGATACCCACACGTATGGGTTTTATGAAAAAAATATTTTTGAATTTCAGTTCTAAGTATGGGGAACCCCAAAATTTATTGTTTTTTTTTTCTATTTTAGTATAAAAATCTTATTGCGGTTTACAGAATACATCTACTTACCAAGTTTCAACAGCATAGCTCTTATAGTTTCGGAGAAAAGTGGCTGTGACATACGGGCGGACGGACAGACAGACAGACAGACATGACGAATCTATAAGGGTTCCGTTTTTTGCTATTTGGCAACGGAACCCTAGAAACGGATAAAAACTTATTCGGTCTGGGGGAACGGGTTTCTTAAACTATTTCCTCCACTCCGAACAGAACGTCAAATACTCTAGCTTTAAAATACTCAATCGTTATTTAGACCTCACTATTGACTTCACAAGCCTCGAAAACCATAGAAACCACTAATGATTTGAGCACCCTTGAAAATCATGAAAACGACATCAAGATGATAAAATTGAAGAATTTCGCAGCCGCCATCTTAGATTTTCATTTTGACCTCACTATTGGCGAACTCGAAAATTATCACACTCTCCCTCTGTCTATTTGTATTATAAATTATAATAAGTCTCATATAGCTTTCTTTGTAACGTGACAATTTTAACAATTTTACTCCTACCGCAAGCTGTTTTAAAGAACTTTATTCCAAAAATTCAGGGTGGCAGAGATATTAACTTGCATCCTGAAAACAAGAACTCAGCACATGGTTCTAGATCCCCTAGAATAAGCCCCCACCGATTATGATCCCGTAGAATTTATTGTGGGTTTATTAAAAAAAGTAAGCTATTATATAGCAAAGTGTAATTAACGTGGTCAAAATGTATGGCACAGCTTTTATTTTTTTAATAACCGTCGAAAGATTCAACTCATTTGGTGAGTAAAGATGGTCTCAAATCCACCGACAAACCGTAGCAAACGTAGCTTCTCCTGATCGATCGACTCATGCGGCTATTACAATAAGGAACAATGAATTCCAGATGGAACCATTATCTATCTATGTTTTGAATATGTTTCAAAATATCTCTATTTAATTTTCCCGCGTTATCAGCTCATAAATGCAATGCATCAAAAATGCAGCCTATAGATGGCTATTGGCTTGGATGGCCAAATATGATAAAAATGGAAACCACACAACCAATCTTCTCACATACGACCAACTGTCAAACCGCATCCTCAGTGCATTGACCCTTTTTTTTTTTTTTTTTCAGGATGGGAAATCATCAAATGACTTCTCCCGCTCTGGGCGGAGCGGGAGGGCGTGTCAGACTTTTACTGACTAAAACCCACCCGTGTTCCATCAGTTGCCCATGTGCCAGGGTCACGGTATCTCTTTCGAACAATCACGCGACCCCGGCAGGCATCGGTCCTAGTAGACCCCTTCACTGCTGCTGACATCTCTTTGAGGCGTGCGTGGAACACTGCGCGCCGTTGACCCGAGCTTGGTCCTTACCGGGCGGCGAGCTACCCATTGCTCGCCACCCGCAAGCTCGCACCTACGGTGGCCGGGAGTCCGCTATGGACTCCCGACGCCCGGGGCGTCTCCTCCTGCGGTGGCTAGGGACGTGAGGGCGCAGTGACTGCCACTCCCTCACACGCCCCGCCTCCTCCTTCGCGAGCATTACTGCTTCGCAGAAGGAGGTGACGGCTTCCCATTCCCTCTCGCTACGTACCATGGCTCGCACCAGGGCCGGACGCGAGAGGTCGCCGCCGCCGATCGCCTGTGCATTGACCCTTACGTCTGAAAGCGTCGCCAGCTGATTGCTTCCCGTGTTGACGTCGAGTCGTGACGTGTTTGTCGAACAATTGACTAGCAGTGTCATTAGAAGTGACAGGGGATTATCGTGTCTTCGTATGTAGTATATTGAAGTGTGGGCGGCTGGCCATTTGTGCGTTTGATGACAAAATTGGTCTGTGAATATTTGCGTCTGCAATTTAAACATTAGATGTATCTGTTGCATTACAAAGCAAACTATGAATAGATCCGAATCAGTTGCGGTATCTAGTACGATTCGTTTCTGTTTCGTGACTATTCGTGACTATGGTCTGATCCAAAAGTATGTGATGAAAATGTCAACAAATGTACCGGAAAACGTACCTGCGGAAGCCATTTTTTAGCGCCACATACAAAATGAATGCTTTATTTGATTGAATATTTAGACCCGAATCTAATTAATTGAATCAATCTGCTGGGGAGTTTGTTGCGCCACTTCTTCTTCCCAGCTAAAACACTAGGAAGTGGTGAAGGGCGGGTGTTTTTGCGAGACTGTCTTATGTAACTTTGACGTTCAAAAAGTGCTGACTCTCAGCCTAGTTTGAATAAATGACTTGATTGAATGTTTTTTATATATATCGAACCAACATGCTGAGATTTTTCGGCCTCGCACTGATCGTTTGTTTTTCACTATTTGGTAAGTTTAAACTTTTTTTTTTGACTGGAGATTGTATTATATACTATGGAACGGATTTTGATACGGTTTTTTTCAAATTCAATCATATATTAATTTGCAAACATGAGTTACTAGTATCTGTATATATTCTTTTCACCATAATTTAGGTTTTATATAATATTTAACTTACATACAATGAGGAATATCGACGTTATGTCAGTTCGTTAAAACCGTGGGAAGCATGGGCGGAAATTAATATTGCTCAGACAATGAATTGATCAATTTTTCACTTCTCATCTCCTTATTTAAATCAAACGAATGATTTCACGTTCAAGACAAACTTCTCCGAGCTTCTGGGAAATAAAAATCGTACTGACACGTGAACCTACGAATTATTTTATGGTCCAATGGAAAATCTCAGAACGTCTCTTTGGCACGCAGTGTGTGTGTTTATTTGAGTATGACACTTTATATTTCAACGAAGAATAGACACAGCTCTTTCCATACAAAATGACATTTTGTTTCTCTATATTTTGAAATCGCACCGTAGAGATAATTCTACAATCTCTCATTTTGTCTTTCATTTCTAACGATCCTTATATAAGTCTTTTTAGGGTTCCGTTGCCAAATGACAAAAAACGGAACCCTTATAGATTCGTCATGTCTGTCTGTCTGTCTGTCCGTCTGTATGTCACAGCCACTTTTCTCCGAAACTATAAGAGCTATGCTGTTGAAACTTGGTAAGTAGATGTAGTATGTGTTTCAGTCCCATGTGATAGGGCGTAACCTCTATCACATGGGACTGAAACATAACCGCTGAAATATACTCACGTATATTGCAATCAGCCGGGCACAAATACAGACTCTAGGCTACTATTGAGAAATTCCAGATCGAAAAACCTATTAATTATGATATCATCAATGAGCCAGTTGTGAAACTAAACCTAATGTGTAGGTTTTAAAGTAATTTTTCCAAAAACACATGTATTTGTTTACACGTTCGAAAACTAGATTGTGAATCGGGATAGACAGAAACTCTGATATTACAATGTGAGCGGTATCATTTAATGTTATTATTATAGTTGAGAGTTCTTCCTTGAATTCTGCTAAAATGTGCGAACGAACGAATTATTTCTTTAGGTGTAACTAAGGTGTCATTCCTAATTGACCGGTTCCGCAGCTAGGACCGATGCCTTCCAGGGTCGCGAGATCTGTTCGAAAGAGTTACCGTGGCCCTGGCATATAGGCAACTGGAAGTTTACATGGTTATGTAAATCATATATTTTTTTTAGTTTTATCATTCTCTTATTTTAGAAGTTACGGGGGGGGGGGGGGGGGCACATTTTACTACTTCGGAAGTGCCTCTCGTGCAAACCATTCAGTTTAGAAAAAAATGATATTAGAAACCTCAATACCATTTTTGAAGACCTATTCATAGATAACGCACACGTATGGGTTTGATGAAAAAAAAAAAAGTTGAGTTTCAGTTCTAAGTATGGGAAACCTAAAATTTATTGTTTTTTTTTTCTATTTTAGTGTAAAAATCTTAATGCGGTTCACATAATACATCTACTTACGAAACATAACCAGTGAATTATGGGTACACCTCTGCCAGTCCCTTCTGGGAAACAAGGCGTAATTTGATGTAAAGTTCAGTTTATTATGACTTTTTGATAGAGCACTCAGCCTCTAAAAGATGAATACATTGCTGCCGTGGCATAACTAAAATGCCGTTATCCGACATATGGTCGATTTTTTACTTTTATTCTATTATAATGAGAAAAGAAAATCTATCGATCTATGTTTCCGAATTTTCAATACCTTGAATAGTTTTGGAAATAAAAATAGGTGTTGTCGTTGAAAAGTGATATCGGTTTAAATGTTTACCGTGGTTTTTGCATGTTATTCAAAACAACGGTTTTAGTAGATAACGGCATTATAAATATATCACGGCAGATTGTCAAAATATTATTTCATATTCGGCAATCTGTGTTCTGTGTACAAGACACACTATTAAGAACTTGACTGAACCTAATGTTATTTATTTTTACATTAACATGTTCTTATTTTTCTGTCTTTAGTTTTAAATTAAGTAAACTAGTGATTGCCCATTGGTCGAAATTCGACCGTACTTCATTTGAATATTAAATGCAAAATATATATAATAGTAAATATAAAAAAATAAAGTTATATTTGACATTCAGTAACACTATCGACAAATAATATGAAAGACAAATATTCTCGATATGATCATAGATTTTAAAAATGAAATAGGTTATATATCTATAAAATTAATTTATTACCTATGGTTATACTTCATACTTGACATTCAGTAAGACTATAGACACAAAATATTAAAGACAGATATTCCCTATGCATGTATTTATTGAATACACGGTAATGATAGTAGTGTGTGTAACGTATTATTTATTGAAAATAATGAATTTTTACGCATAATTTAAAAAAAAATATTAGCATTCATCACTTCTACTCTGTATAAACTATGACTGTGCGAAATTTCATACTCGTCCGTCCGCCCAATTTTCGTAAAAAGGGATGCAAAGTTTTCGCTTCACGTATTACTATATAGATATAGCAAGATAATAAATAATACCTATTTAATAATAATACAAAAAAATGCACACAATCATAGGAATTCTTATCGATTTCGAGTAAATTTCATATTAGTCATCTTTTTGGTGCTGACTGTATCTATCAGTCATTATTAAATTAACTTAATCAACACCCACATAAAGTTGAGATTTGTTTAAGTGGAAATAACGTAAGTTGGAAATTCAGATTTGAATGATGTTTAGTCATAATAGAGCGTAGGTAGAGACAGATTACCACATCGCTCGAACATTTATCTCCTACTATTAGTTCTTGTAACTTGGTTGTGAGATTTCTAACATTTCAGTGGGGTGCTTTCTACGTGAATGTTCATAAGAAGAAGGAATTGTTTTCTTTGTTATGTGTGTCTCACTTCAGTTTATGGTGGAATCCTGGTATCATCATAACCAGCTTTTATTGTTCCCACTGTTGGGACACTGGCCTCCTCTGGGTGAGAAGGAGATGGTCGAAATCTACTACGTGAGCCTAGTGCGGGTTGATAGGTATATAAAGATGTTCACCCATGCACGTACCGACACTGACTTGACCTCAGTTTTATACTCGTGCGACTATTATTATTTAGCAGCAAGTCCTCAAGTAAAATGATAAACAGCGATAAAACAATCAAGAACAAAGGAATTAATTGTTCATCTAAAATGAGCCTAAATGCTCCTAAAATTTTCTAAACGCAGGTAAAGTATAAAAACCAACAATATTATTATTATTTTTTATGAAATCGAACCGGCCCTTTGATATCACCTTATAATAGAAAATTATGCACCCACCACTCTGGGGGCCCATAAGGGAAATCTCAACTTGATTTTCAGAGGCCCACCTATATCCTACTTGAAAGGGTGTGCGGTAAATTGTGGAAATATACACGAAAAGTATTTTGAGGGTTCTTTTGAAAAATTTGGCGAAACGGAAAATTGGATATTAAATTTGAACAATATTAACTTTAAATTTGCTTTTTTGTTCCTAGTTTTAGTGAGTTGACATTTTATAATATTACTGTGTGAGATGTGAGATTTTTATGTTATTTTAATGTTTATAATGATTTCTGATGTTTTTTTTTACCTTTTTTATTGTTATGTTATTTTATTTTATTTTAATATGTAATTTCAAACACAATGAAAATTGTTCATGAATAAATTAAATTGAAAATTAAATTGAAATTGAATTGAATTGAATTCTTCTACAAGCTTTCTCTAATATCTTCAACAGTTTCAAAAGCTATTAAATATAGGTACAGTAGCGATAATGTAGTATAATAAAGGTTTCAGGGAGTTGGCTAGGTACATTTTAAAAATATCCGACCAGACAAGTAAATTGACTTAATTGAATGAAGATGACCAAGCCAATAAAGGTAAGTGAGCCGTGTGGTGCTGGACGTAAAGAATGGGCACCGTCCAATTTCTTCACGTGGGTGTCGTAAGACGCGACTAAGGGACTTGCTAAAGAATGGGCAGCAGCGTTATCCATGCATTTTACTACCATACTGCAATCGCCAATCCGCCTGCCAAGCGGGGCGATTACCTATGGTAAACCCTCCCAAATTGGGGGAGAGTTATGTCCAGCAATGGACATGATGAATGATGATGGTAATACTCTTGTATATAAATATAAACATTTTTGCTGGCTAAAATAAACAATCATTTAAGAAAATTATTTCAATTTATACTTGCCTATAGCTTAGAACGAAATGCGCAAAAGGTATGCTTTTAGCTGGGATTATCCCAACGACCACGACATAAGGGATATTGTGTTAATTAATCCTAATTTTAAAACCTAAAACACTTTGTAACAAACAAACGAATAAAGGACACAATACAATTTTGATCCCAGCTTTTTTTAGCAACAATGAGACCTTATAAACGTATTCATACTTTGTATTACTTACCTATGGGACCCAACACCCTATACACCGCATTTTGTAGGTAAAAATATTAATTTCTGAAAGAAAAAAAAACATACGCCTCAGCAAAGCGCGTGCTGAGCGCAATTTCTTTTTAATTAATATACAAGTTTGTGTGCCTAATATTACACACTCACTTTGACGCCATAACGGACTGACCTCGTTTAATTTTATGCTCGAATAACGAGAACGGCTAGTAATTTACCTTTGAAACGGAATCAGTTAGGCCTTTTTGTTTTTGTAGGGAAATTAAAAAGGAAATGGGAAAGTGTCGGTTTATATGAAAATTTAGCGGGACGTAGCGAAGTTTGTAAAAAAAATCGTATTCTTTTTGTCTGTTGTGTGTCTATAGAATCTAGGATAGAGTAGGTGTCTAAACTTAAATTATAATGTTAAGAATTTATTTAGTCAATTCGTATGAATGTGCAGGAATACCGAAAAAATCTGATGAAAAACAAAAATACCATAGCGTAGGAACAACATTTTTAAAACCAGGCCTAATTAAAGACGATAGTGTAAAAATGGCTCTTATTCATTTTATCATAAAAGCAGAACTCCCAAAAATAAAACACCATAAAACAACATCAACTCCTCAAAATGTTGAACCACCAAAAGAAGACAATCCAAAAACAGGCCCAATTATGTAGAACCAACCCAACGATCCACTTTAGAAAATCATAAAAATGGAGAAGCGACCATTTTTCCCGTTATCCCGCCGCGAGTAGCTTACTCAGTCCAAGCATTCCAAGTTCTAAGATTTGAAGGAAACAACAGTCAGACAATTACAGCTGGCTTTGTTATTTCAAGGGGTAGCGCTCTTGCAAAAATTTTTGACGACGTTCCGACGTTTCTATTGAAATTTATAGAGAATGAACGAAGTTTCGCTTTCGGTAGTCAAATATTTTCGGTCACACAAGCCGGTTTCGGCCGCAGTTTCGGTTTCGACCACTTTTAGTCGCCAAAGCTTCGTGAGGCGGTTAACATTTTTTTTTATTTTAGGTTAAACTTACAGCTAGACAGATTCAGTAAGTACAATAATAGTTTATACAAAATATGGCCAGTTACAAGTTTGCACGTTATTGTAGATAACTGAAGACTGCCTGTCTCCTTGGTCCCCCATAATGTAAATTCGGGCCTTTATCAAATAGTGCTAATGCTAGGAAATACAATAGTTTTGAGCTGATAGGTAATACCTATGTGCTTACAAAAAAACTAATTTACCTACACCAACATTTGGCCTCGGCCGAAACTAACGGTTACGGTTTCGGTTTCGGCATAAAACTGTGTTAGGTCCAACTCTAAAAAAAATTCTTCTTTCCGAAATCCTAAAAGTATGCGGCTAATTAGGATGTTCCTCTTCCATTGTAGTTTTATAGTGAAGAGGCAGAATGGTTGTCGGAGTTTGTCAGTTTTATAATTTAAAGGGTTTACGGCCTATGGGAGAACTGCTTTGAAAGGAATTATTTTATTTGCTTGTTATCAACTAAATGTATAACTGTGGATTTTGTAAGGCTATATAAAACATATGTGAAAATAAACATATGTATATAAACGTATATTTCGTGATTCGTGACTTTAAAGAAGGAGTATAAGAATTTGGCACAGTTAAAGTAAATTTTAAAATTATTAACTTTCTTATATATATATATATATATATATATATGTCGACGCGCGAGCAAAGACGCGCGTAAAGCATTAATTACTGCAGTGTTTTGTTCTGATAGATAGTTTAAGGACTAAATAGCCAATTATTTAAAGTGCTTGAAGTTTGCATTGTTCATTTGATGCATCTGTATATCCATTAGTGCGGATTGGATACCCCGCTGTGCGGGTTAGTTTTGTGTCATTTAATTGAAAGATTTATGTCAGCACTTCTGAGATACTTGTCCTAAGTATGGTTTCGAGAGTGGCGGTAACATGTGGTCTGCATATGGATTACCGAACGTAGTCGTGGGTCGGCCTATGAGGAATAACTAACAATGTTTTTTTGGTTTAAGAGAGGTGTTGGGAAAAGGGTCTTCGAGCCCACATTCTGTTTTAAGATATCGTGAGGTATAGGAGCGACCTACGAAAACGTTCCTCTCTGCGAAATCGTATTTATTATTTGGTCATAAGATTTATGTTGTGTTCTAATGTCATTGTGTGAACTAGGTATAGACCGTTATAATTGAAGAGTTCTCACAACTATCTTTTAAACAATTAATGTCGCGTTACCACGCCTAATACGAGCTACTTCTGATCATGTTCGAGAGCTATCTGCGAATCTCAATACCTGACGCTTCGTTATCAGAAGCTGGGATGTCCGCGACCTTTGTGAAATTGCCACGTCCGCGTGTGAATAAATTGTGACAGAAATCAATGATTAGTGACTCAGAGTGGAAAAGATTGTTTGAGGCCCAAAATTAAAATTTACGGGAACTCTTTGAAGTCGCGTTGGTGGCAAATACTCCGCCATACTGTGCCACAATACCAGAATCCAATCCATACCGGATTCGGAAAAACAAATGTGTTCAGTGCTTCAAATGTGAACACGCAGGGCACGTTGCTCCGCAATGTAAGAAAACGACTACAGGTGGGGCTGGTGGCAGCGGAGCATTTGTGGCTATCGAGCTGTGACTTCGCATCAATGTCTACGGTCAGTCGTTCCATTTTTATTTAGATTCTGGTGCCTAATGTTCTATTATGAGTAAGATTGTGGCAATCAAATTTTCTGGAAAACGTTTGACGTCTGTGATCACCTTGATTGGTCATATTAGTCAAAGACCTTTGTGTAAAACTCTAGATGACCTCGTTAATACATTCATAATGTGTTACATAGATTATACGATATTATGATTATTTCAGAATCTGTAGAACAAGGTCTATACAGACAGACTACGTATTGTTCTAGGTGTTTTAAAACTCTGAAAATGATTAGTCATTCGACTTCCTGTACCAGTTTTAATGTGATTTGATCCTAATTGTCAAATTGAGTTTCATACAGATGTGAACTGAGAGGGCAACGTTGCAATACTTACTTATGCAAAATTATGGTAGGTATCATTCAAATGTGAAACTTTTTACCCTTGTAAACTGTTGTGTAACTGATACTTTTTACAGGATATGAGATTTACTGTACTGTGTATAAACTCAATCTAACGCCAAGAGTACATAAATGGTTAGCGTTTTGATTATGTTTTGATATTGATATCACTCATAGAAATGGGAACAGAATGTGTAACGTACTATGTAGATTTGGTATTTCGAAATCCACTACCGTTGAACAATCCTCCTGACAAAATTGAACAAAAGTGAGTGAACTTATTGGACCACTTCTTGGTAGCAGGCTGAACAACAGCGAGATCCGAAAATAATTAATATTATAACGAACATAAATAGTGGCGAAATAAATAACGATTGTAGGTACCCTTCTGCCCAATCCTTCGGGGAAACAAGGCGTGATGTTATGTTATGTTAAATAACGATATGATAAATTCATATAAAATAAATTCAGGAATTCTACATTGGAAAATACAATGTACTTGTACTGATATGTGTTTACCTATTGTCCCCAGAGCTTTTTGTTGTTCAGTGATATATCAAGTGCGCGAGTCAATAATGCATTTAGATTGAGAAAAAAAAAATACTTTTGAGAAAAAAGTACGTTTTTACTGGTTTCCCAATGTGAGAAAAAAGTTTGTTAAAATATGTCGTGCCCAGCGCTCCTGCCCTGGGGTCCTGGGTTCGATTTCCGGGTCGGGCAGGGTGTTTCTGAGGTTTCCTATCTGGAGTTTCTCAGTGAGGGCCGGATTTTGGATTTGTTCCTGGTTGATGGCAATGGGCTTGTCCCCTGATGTAAGGGGACATGAATGGCGAATGTACTGGATCGCGTACCTCTGCCCAGCCATTCGAGGCGACAAGAGATTTTTATGTAACGTTCCGATATTCGCGGAAAATTGCGTGTAAGCTATCTAACCCGATGGCGGGAAAACCTTAAGCGGAACCACACCGGATACGTAAAGTATCAATACCTTGGCACACTATTAGTATTGACGTAACAGATAAACTTAGTGGCTCTAATCAAACGAAAGAGTATGTGTTTGTCTGAATTACTGATGCTTTCACAAAATATGTTGTGCTGTATGTGTACATAGTGCGCATCGATATTTTGAGTGTCAAAATCTTTATGGTATGCAATTCATTTATTTGGAAATTCGTTCAGTATTAAGCAGATCAGGGTAAATACTTTTTGAATAAAGATTTCTGGGGTTTTTGTGATACCCACAATACAATGTTAAGTTTAGTTGCTGCTGGTACATAAAAAACAATTAGTCAAGTGGGACGTATAATTTGCACCTTAAAATCATGCTTACTGCTGTAGAGATAAAAAGGGATACGACGATGTAGCAAATGTACAGGATGTACAACTCGCTATCAATTCGACTAATAATCGCGTGACAAAAGCAATCCCAATAGAAATACTTATTGGAAATGTAGTACGACCACTTATTAGCCTTTGGTAAACAAGACGCAACGCGAGTTAACGACGAAGTTAGACGAATTCCGTGTGAAAAAAAAATGCCAAGTATGATACAGTGATTCAATATGTTTGTGTCGGCAGAAAATCATGAGAGGAATCAAGCAAAATTAGACTCGAAATTTCAAGGGTCATTGAAATGTGTTGAATTACTAGAAGGTAACCCCCATTTACTAAAAGCTTTAGATAAAAATACAACCTATAAGTATGCGCACGAGCGTGTTCGTGCATTGCCAGATTGTTACGTTCGCACAGACTAAAAAAAAAATATGAAGTTAGCAGCGATGAAAAACAGTCAGGTCAAGCCGTAGTCGACGCTATCGAATGTTAATAGTTAAGAATTAAAATTTGATTGTGAAAGTGACCTTTAATTATAAGGTGAATATCGAAATACATTGTTTACGTGACTTGTACTGTGACCAGCTGCTTACCGTCGATCGTAGGTCATATTCCTAGCCCAGTCTAGCTGGTGTCGGAGACTGCGCGGCGGCGGTGGGTGGTGGGTGCTCAGTGGGCTGGCAAGAATGCCAGATGTGACGGCCGGCGTGCCAGCTTGGGCCGCTGTGGTCGTGTGATGGCGAGGGTGCCATAGATGACGGTCGGGATGCCGACGCGTCAGGTGATGGCCTGTGTGCCAGTATGAGCCGGTGTGCCCGTGTGATGGCCTGTGTGCCAATGTGGGCCGGTGTGCTGCTATGATGGCCAGTGTGCCAGTGTGAGCAGGTGTGCTCGTGTGTTGGCCGGTGTGCCATTGTGGTGGCTGGAGTGCCTAGTGGTGACTGTGTGCTATGTGTTGGCCGGTTCTCCTGGCATTGCCAGTCTAGTAGCTGGAGTGCCTGGTTGTAACTGCGTGCTAGCATGTTGACCGGTTCTCCTGGCATAGCCAGCGCGCTGTTGGTTGTTAAGTCACATAAACATGTAGAGTTATTATATTGTTGGCGAGTTTTGCATTGCGTAAAAATGATTAAATAGTGATTAAAGTTATAATGAAAAGCGATCAGACCTGTTCCTTGTCGAGTTTAAATTAAAACACGTTTGAAAACGATGAACAATGTACGTAGTGGAAACCTAGCAGTCGATACTTAATTTCGATACTTGATTGTCGATACTTAATTTGTAGTAAAAGCAGGATAGCCGAGTGGTATCTACAGAATAAAATGTTTTGCATTTGACTACTGAAACCTAGCAACGAGTGGTTTCTATCTAGACATGGCACACGAGGACGTGTGATAGTCAGGATCGCCGTGTCGACGCGCGAGCAAAGACGCGCGTAAAGCATTAATTACTGCAGTGTTTTGTTCTGATAGATAGTTTAAGGACTAAATAGCCAATTATTTAAAGTGCTTGAAGTTTGCATTGTTCATTTGATGCATCTGTATATCCATTAGTGCGGATTGGATACCCCGCTGTGCGGGTTAGTTTTGTGTCATTTAATTGAAAGATTTATGTCAGCACTTCTGAGATACTTGTCCTAAGTATGGTTTCGAGAGTGGCGGTAACATGTGGTCTGCATATGGATTACCGAACGTAGTCGTGGGTCGGCCTATGAGGAATAACTAACAATGTTTTTTTGGTTTAAGAGAGGTGTTGGGAAAAGGGTCTTCGACAGTGCTGCCATTTTAGCGCTTTCGGCGCTAGATCTAGCGCTTTTTTGCTATGTTCAGCGGGTACTTGATCATTTTAGCGCCTAACGGATAATTTAGCGCTTTTTTAATTTTTAATATGGCAGCACTATTTGTTCCGTGGAGAATAAAATTATTGTCTATGTTCAATTTTGTGCTCTATGCCAGCTGGGTTTTAATATGGCAATAGAGCACGGGGAATCCCATGAACATTAAGTACGGTCTGTTTCATGTTTGGTTGATTGACTTTGCTTCTTTCATTTTCATTCTGTCTATGTGAACGCACTGAAGTTCAAGTTTAGAAATAACGTTTTAAGCACTGATTTTATTAGTTACTCTTGTGAGTGTTCCATAGTGTTGTGTTGGTTAACTCTTTTGAAATGGATGTACCATTATCAAAAAAAACTGTGTACAAACAAAGATATAAAGTCGAATGGGAGAAATCGCCCAACTTTAAACAATGGTTGAAACCTGTGCCTGGAGATGATACAAGGGCAATGTGTTTGTATTGTAGGAAGGATTTTCTTGCCAAATTAAGCGATATCCAGAGACATTGTGATTCAGTTCATCACAAGAAGCAGGCGAAACCTTTCTTGGACAAAAAACAAACACAAATCTCTTCAATGCTGCAAAAACCCGTCGATAAGCTCTGTGTTGAGGCTGAAGGTGCTCTCTCAATGTATGTTGCAGAACACACAGCTATACAAGCAATTGACCACCTTACCGAATTATGTAAGAATAAATTTTCGGATTCTAAGGCTACTACAGAAATGAAATTGCACCGAACGAAATGTACAGCAATAATTCAGGAAGTATTAGCACCTCATTTTAAAGATTCTTTGAGAAATGATATTGGTGATAATTCGTATAGCTTGATTATAGATGAATCTACTGATGTTTCTGTTCGAAAATATCTCGGTATTGTTGTTAAATATTTTAGCAGCAGTCGCAACGAAATAGTTTCCACATTCTTAGGGCTGGTTGAATTGGAATCTGCAGATGCCGAAGGAATAGTTTCGGCGTTAACAGCACAACTTGAAGCTTTTAAACTTGATAAAAGCAAGTTAATTGGAATCGGAACAGATAATGCTTCGGTTATGACTGGAGTAAACGCAGGTGTCCATAAAATATTGCAGGAAAGGTATGCTTTACCCAATCTAGTGTTGATAAGATGTGTCTGCCATTCGATTCAATTAGCAGTGTCACATGCGTCATGTGAGACTATACCAAGAAATATAGAATTTATGATAAGAGAAACTCACAATTGGTTCAAGCTTTCACCGAAACGAAAAAACGAATATAAAAAAATATATGAAGCGATAAACTGTGGAGAGGAGCCACTTAAGATCTTAAAAGCTTGTGATACACGATGGCTGTCAATTGAACCCGCGGTAACTAGAATCTTAAGTCAATGGATAGAACTAAAATTACACTTTCAATTAATGAGAACTCGTGAAAATTGCTACCAAGCCGAATTATTATATAACATGTACAACGATGAAAGAAACAAAATTTATTTGCAGTTTTTGTGTGGAATACTTAATAATTTACAAGGGGCAATAAAAACTTTTGAAAACAAAACTTCTGACCCATGTCTGCTCTACAATACGCTACATGATTTGATACGAAACATGTGCACGAAAATAATAATAGCGCAACCGAGAATGCAATTCGAAAGCATTAATGTGAAAGAACATCTGTCTCTGTCACCATACCTTGGTTATTTATTTGAGAAAGAGATGAACGAGTCTTCATTGAATGAGGATGAAAAAAATGCAATGAAGACGAGGTGTGTTGATTTTATTATTAAACTAATAAATGAGCTGCAACAAAGACTGCCTGAAAATTTAAAACTACTTAAAAACTCTATGGCATTATCTGTTTCCGTCATTTTAAAACCAAACAGAAATATTGATAACTTTATACAAGTTTTGGAAAGTCTGGGTTACACAGAAAATATGGATAATGTTATACAGCAGTGGCAAACTGTTATCCTACAAAACTGGGAAAATACCGAAGATACGGTGAAGTTCTGGACAGAAGTTCAACAGTCGAGGGACGCAGCTGGATGTTGTCCATATAAAGACTTATTCAATGTCGCGACAAAAATAATGAGTTTGCCACATTCAAATGCTGATATTGAGCGGGTGTTCAGCTTAATGAATGTGGTTAAAAGCAAGTTGCGAAATGCATTGCATTTAAAAACTATTAACGCCATCCTATTAATAAGAACAGGATTAACCGCGGTTAACAGCAACTGTTATAATTATCAACTACCAGCTAATATTTTAAGTAAGATAGTATCATCCGAAAAATATAAAGTAAATACTACTGAACCTAACCAGCCTGGACCCTCGAGTTCAGCTATGATGGAAGAAGAATTTTAATTTTTTTTAACTTGTTTTTTTTACTTAAAGTTGACTTTACTATACCCAAACTGTAGGTATAGAATAATATTATTATGTTTTCTCTTCTAAATTTTATTATTGTAATAAATAGTTGTTTTTCACTACAATCACTTCGTATTTTATTTTATTTTTGTCGTGCGTATGACGCTTTTTCCACGATCAATATGATTACACGATCTACCATACTAAACACATAGAGCAAAACAACGGAGCCGTAAACGAGATGCGTTTATACGAGTCGCAATCTGCGTCTCGCTTCCAAACCTTTATCAGAATTGTTTTAAGAGTTCATGGTAACAGCCCATAGTTAGTATGGGAGATTATTTAATCACACTGATCGTCTAAAAAGCGCTTCAGTTAAAAGTTCGAATTTAGCGCTTTATTGACTCGTTTGAGCCGATTTAGCGCTTTAATGACTCGTGAATATATTCGAATCTAGCGCTTAGTGCACCGCTGTTAGCGCTGATTGGAGTTTTTCATCTGGCAGCACTGGTCTTCGAGCCCACATTCTGTTTTAAGATATCGTGAGGTATAGGAGCGACCTACGAAAACGTTCCTCTCTGCGAAATCGTATTTATTATTTGGTCATAAGATTTATGTTGTGTTCTAATGTAAACTAGTGTGAACTAGGTATAGACCGTTATAATTGAAGAGTTCTCACAACTATCTTTTAAACAATTAATGTCGCGTTACCACGCCTAATACGAGCTACTTCTGATCATGTTCGAGAGCTATCTGCGAATCTCAATACCTGACGCTTCGTTATATATATATATATATAAGAAAGAAGGCATAATAGTTAGGGAGGTGGCGAGCAAAATTTCGATATGATCAGCACACAAGGCAGAAGTTATTAATAGTGATAATTATACCCTAAGAAACATCAAGGACCTCGTCTGCCATAGTGACGCTGCGTTGTAAATTTACATGATGATACATTTCAAAAATGTTTAAAAAAAAGGTGTGCTATATTATGCGCACACGTCTGCCGCTGGGGCTGATGATCACAGTCATCCTGGAAACACAAAGAATCGAAAAGGCAGACATACAGGGCTCTGACTTTTGTAGTATTCAATTTTTAATTTATTTTTATGATTTAAAAAACTGTATATAAAGTGCACACTTGGCAGATTTGAATTGTTCGATTAAAAACAATGAGAAGAACTACGGAAAAATAGTCTGCCAATATGTTGCCTCTGCGTTGTCTATTGACAGTGCTCCAAAAATGTAAAAAAAAAGAAGGTATGCTATATTATGCGCACACGTCTGCCTCTTGGACAGATGTTTGAATTAGTTATGAAAACCAAGAAAACCGACGAGGCAGACGTTCAGGCCTCTGATATTCCAAAGGCAGACCATTTGATATACTTTTTTCAACCCGACGCTCGCGCCAAACCAAGCAGGTATAAAATATCCCCATAGATCCTGTCGTGGTGTCTCTCTTTTCTTTGGGAATATGAGTGAGAAGGGTATAACTCAGTTCCGACCTTTTCCGTATTGTGAAACTAAATGTATAGAGCGTATATCTATATACAGCTTATATCTATATACGTATTTTACACGAATAAAACGTGATTTAAAAAGTTAAAGACTGTTCCTATCCAGATCCTAATCCTATTCAGATTACATTCAAGCATGCAATTAAAAAAAAAAACTTTCTAATTAGAGTTCCAAGTGCATTTTGTTTCTGCTTGGCATTGAGAAAAAATATGATTGTATAGATTTCAGCTCCAGAAGTTTAATCGTTACCGTGAGTTTAGAGGATTATATTAAACAAAATTATAAGAATAAAACTATAAACAATAACAATAATCCCATGCAATACTCGCTGTCCCTTGATTCCGTGAATTTCAAACAGTTATACAGCTGAAAATTAGTGACCAAAGTGTCTGCTACATGTTTTTTCGAATCCACAGAGTCATAGTGAATCGAATGGGTGCAATGAGAATCGCGTGCAAATGACTTGGTAGAGTTTTTTTTTTTACATTTTTACAACTCCGTCGCATGATAATGCAGAGTCCTGAATGTCTGCCTCTTCAATTTTCTTCGTTTCCTAGATGATTGTGACCATGTAGTCCAGAGGCATACATGTGCAAATGATTTAATACCCCGATTTTTTTCAACTTCAATCCGCTGTAACGCGAAAACGCAGCGACATAGAACCTTAATTGATTGACCAAATCGATTCATAATGATTTAAACTGCAATCCACCTCGACGTCAAACGTGTGCAAATCATATACCGAAATTCTCGCCACCTCCCTAACTATAAAGCTTATATTTTTTAAATAGTAATGCAGTGAAATACGTTAAAACACATAATTTATACCCGTTCACGAGCATAACGAAACATCAGCCTCAGCAATCCCTCCCTCGCCATATTTGAGGGAAGGAGGCAACCCGACTCCCGTTTATGTCAACTGGTCTATGAACCGATGTTTTGTATGCAATTGATATTTATTTATGCAAGTTTCGATACGTGTTCTTTCTTTACCTTTTGCAACTGCCAAGCAACGAACTCGAAACGTCTGGATATTTATCGTGAAAAGTACAATAGTTTGCACGCCTGATCGAAGACATATTGAAATGAAATTCAAGTCTAAGTTCAAATATCTCAAACGTGAGGTTGAATTTCAAAGAAGTGTTTGCATTATTATATTTTTTCTGTCTTAGGAATGTTTGACATGTTCTCAATCGCAGAACATGAATTTTAGTTAAAGATTTTAAGAAATGATAAGGCTTAAACAAACTTACAAAACGTGCCTGGTTGAATGTTTTTTTTTTTTTTTGCATCCCTGGTAAACTTTACTTTACCGGTCTTTGTATACAAGCGATACGATAATAGTTTTGCGTTATATTTTGGTACAAATGATACAATACGTCAACTTTACGTTTCAAAAAAATCTAATGTTAATAGTTCATCTTATGATAAAATAGAAGTCAGTCACAAAATCCTTTAGCAGGATGCTCAGGATGCTCTGGACCTCGATAAATTCCATCGGATTCCCGACAATGAGTACGGTAATTTATATCTTTTGGTGACTGTTGCTTTGAACTTTTCTACTTGTACTTGTCCCGTGTGGTGCTGACGTAAAGAAAAGCATGATCCCATTTCTTTTCACGGGTATCGTAAAAGGTGAGTAAGGCGTAGTCGCCTGCCATTTACTAGAGAATAGGCAGCAGCGTTCTCTATACATTTTACCACAATACTGCAATCGCCAATCCTAGGCCTGTGTCCAGCAGTGGACGTCATATGACTGAAATAATTGATGATGACATTAACACGGAGGATATTGATGACATAAAATCTTTTCACTATTATTTGTCCCAATCATTTGACAAAGACTAGTTCTATATTACAATTCGTTCAAAAGCTACCATGAAAACGGTTCATTCACAGAAGAGTTCGAAGAAGCTATATCAGTTCAATATAAATTACAGATCAATTTGGAACCAAGCCAGGGAAGACAAGTTGAGCAAAGAAAGCGTTTTCTATGATACTATCGTTCACGTTTATGTCAAAACTAGCTTTTGTCAGCAGCTTCGCCCACGTGGAGGTAGGAAAATATCCCGCGTGAATGTACTACCGGGATAAAAAGTAGCCTATGTGTTAATCCAAGTTATTTTTTTAGCTCGAAAGCGAATTTTCATCCGACTTGCTTCAAATTTATCGTCACTACTCGGCTCCTATGTGTTTTAGCGTTATGTTATATAGCCTATGACCTACCTAGGAGTATGGACTACAATCGTACCAATTTTGGTTAAAATCCCTTCAGTAGTTTTTGACCCATGCGTGCACATACATACAGACAGACAGATAAAAAATTTATTGATTGCGTTTTTGGCATCAGTATCGATCACCTATCATCCTCCAATATTAATTTAGAATATATTTTCAATGTACAGAATTGACCTCCCTACAGTTTTATTATAAGTATAGATATAGAAGATTCTATCATTCTGTAACTGTTCCAATTTGGAGCAATTACCTTTCATGTAGAATTAATGAACATGAACAGCATGCTTGCTTGTGTCTTTTGTGGATCTTTGACAGTCGTTACGGGTCGTCAGAAGCTTGAAAGTCTGAAACCCAGTCTTTCCAAGGTATCAGATAGGCAGTTATCATCATCATCTTCATCATTTCAGCTGGACATAAGCCCCCAAACTCCGCACCTCGACCGATTATGTACTTGAGACACAAAGTCAATTTGCCGTGATATCGCCCTTTTTAACACGCTTTTATTTTCTTTGTATGCATCTATGTAATGGAATATTAGTACATGATATTCACCCCCTTAAAAAAATCGTATTAATTTGAATGTTTGTACACTTATCAAGGACAGATGACATTACAATAATTTCTTAAATATGTGCCATTATCACCAAGATAGCAAAAAAAAAAGAAACGAAAAACCCGCTTTTGTAGCTAGCCGAAAAACGCTTTCATAGGAAACCAAACTAAATAGTAGAAAATAATGAAAAAAAGAGGTCAAGTGCGAAAAAATCCCCCAATAAGTACCTAACTCACGCTTTTTTCAATTTTTTCTACTTTGTAGTTTGATTTTCTATGAAAGTATGTTTTTTAGTTTTTGAATCTATTATTTTTTAACACCTGACATAGAATGGCAGTGACTGTAATTTCCAAACACGGATAGTTTTATTTAGTAGTCATTTAGCTAAAAAATTGTTTCCCTGACTCTACCTGAACCAAATAAGAGTTTTCATAAACTGTTTGCCTTTCTTTCTTTTGCTATTCCTGGGGAAAACAAAGCTACTTGAAAAGAAAACATTTAGCTATTGCAGATGTCTTTTATCGTATTTATACTAATAAAACTAAGTTCTAATGACTATACGAAGCGACAGTAACTGCTTGCTCGCAGCTCTAGTTACATTTAAAGAGACTGCAGACTTTAAGGGAGACAATAATAATTTGATTTAGGTTTGTTGAAATTACTTCCACGAGGGACTTAGTCTGTGATTTGTCATTCAAAACATCATATAGCACTACCATAACGTTCCCACTGCTGGGATCCAGGACTCTGTGAGCGGGCGTGAATCCATAATTCAGTATGCTGGCCCCTCAAGGGTCACAAAATTTAGATTTTATGGTTATAGTACGCAGCAGTTTTCTGATTACGTACCTAACTGTATCATAACTACGTTAATTGTTGAGAAGACGAATTAAAGAGGAATAGTAATCACAGGGTAAATTTTAATGAAAACACCGAAAAGAGAGTCCGCAAAAGGACTTATACTGATCATATTGGTGAAGTTCTTCGGAATGGTCAGCTACGGTACTCGCAACGGGCGTGTATGACCAGGAGTATTAACATAAATGACGCAAAGAGAGTATAGGATCGTAAAAGGTGCTGTCTTATAGTTACTTCATACTCACATGGAAAAAACGCTTGAGTTTATGCTTGTATACTTCTTCAAATAAAATTCAATGGTCGGTAACTAGTACCGAAACCAGAATCACAATCGCCAACAAAATCACAAAACCATCTTCTAAATCGAGCTCAATGTTGCAACAGGTCCGCAGTTTATTGAACAACGTTGTATAAGCTTCCTCCAGCTTCCTCGATTGATAAACAGCATTTTAAGTTTTTCTTCCATTCACGATGGAAATAATTTAATGGCTTTAGAATGGTTCGATTGCAACTCTATTGATAACTTCCTTAAAAAGCTTAAGGGTGGTTTCACACTGTTTGGTGTGATTTTGTTGTTAGATGTGATTGAATTATTATGTTATTGATTTTGACAGTCTAGCATTGACTGGAGCTCAGATGATTAATGGGCAAAAGCTCGCGTAACGAATGTTAGTAAAACAAATTCCCGAAGCAAATACCTAGTAATGTCTACCTTATACTTACTTTGGATTAATTTTCGATTTCGAATACGCAGTGATGGTCTACGTAACATTCTTTGCGTAAGTTTTTGTTACACAATATTTATTTGTGAAATGACTACCTAATTAAAACTTACCGAGATGACGACTACTAGAATAGTATGAGAGATTAAGACATGACATATTGCGTTGACTCCACATAAATTGGAATAAGGGCAAGCGATTGATGAACAGATTAAATTCCAAACTCAAAAACAAATAATAATTGCTGAGCACGCGCATGAATGTGCGTTTTGTGACTTTTTTCGTTGCTTAACAAAAGCTCGTATAACGAATGTTTTATAAATAAATTGGCAGTGCGATTGCTCACAATAAGTACCAGCCATTCACTATGTATTTTCTTTTTGGTAACTATCACTGTCCCAGTGACCAGCGTCAAACGAGTTTTTTTTTTTTTTTAATAAATAATATTGTGATGCTGCCAAAGTTCTTATCAAATTTACATGATAGCTAGGTACTATATCATTTCTTAGATTTTTCAAAAACTCAATGTTGAATTAATCGAAGTCAGAAAATAATATCCCACCGGATGATGTAGAAACCCTTTAAGAAAACGATAAAAACTTGTAGCTCGCCATGGGATCTGGAGGCAAAGGTCCTCGCGCACATGTGGGAGTGGCGCGAGGAGGCGAAACGCCGGGGCGAAACTCCGCTGCCACGACAAATCGCGGCACGGCGGACAGAGCTCCGGTGTGATCTCATGGCGACATGGCGGGTACGATTGTCGCAACCCAGTACTGGGCACGCCACAATTGCGGCGGTAAGTCCCCTCTTTGAGGAGTGGATAGAGAGGCGTCACGGCGTCCTCACCTTCCGCTTGACGCAGGTTCTCACCGGGCATGGGTGCTTCGGTGGGTTCCTGTTCAGGATAAAGCGGGAGGATACGTCCGGGTGTTTCCATTGCGAGGATCGTCTGGAGGACACGGTGGAGCATACGGTGGAGTTATGCCCTGCCTGGGCGGGGCACCGCCGTGTCTTCGTGGAGGCGATCGGCGGCGGCGACCTCTCGCGTCCGGCCCTGGTGCGAGCCATGGTACGGAGCGAGAGGGAATGGAAAGCCGTCACCTCCTTCTGCGAAGCAGTAATGCTCGCGAAGGAGGAGGCGGGGCGCGTGAGGGAGTGGCAGTCTCTGCGCCCTCACGTCCCTAGCCGCCGCAAGGGGAGAGGCCCCGGGCGTCGGGAGTCCATAGCGGACTCCCGGCCACCGTAGGCGCGAGCTTGCGGGTGGCGAGCAATGGGTAGCTCGCCGCCCGGTAAGGACCAACCTCGGGTCGACGGCGCGCAGTGTTCCACGCGCGCCTCAAAGAGATGTCAGCAGCAGAGTAGGGGTCTACTAGGACCGATGCCTGCCGGGGTCGCGTGATTGTTCGAAAGAGATACCGTGACCCTGGCACATGGGCAACTGATGGAACACGGGTGGGTTTTAGTCAGTAAAAGTCTGACACGCCCTCCCGCTCCACCCAGAGCGGGAGAAGTCATTTGATGATTTCCCATCCTGAAAAAAAAAAAAAAAAAACTTGTAGCTATTTGCAATTTTGTTAGCGGATCAGTTATAATGGATTTCATTTAAATACATTATATTTTCAATATATTGGCAAACAAACAGTTTATGAAATATTTGATGGTGAAAATGAAATGTTAAAGATGTTGTATGTGCCCACAATAATATATGTATGCTCACATCCAAATGAAGGTTATCGTAGTGCCAACAATATTGTTAGACTTCAAAGGATGTGGGATGGTGATCTATAAGGCATAGCTACCCTCACAAATATTTAACGTAACGTGTTTCTGTGCGTAGTCAACATTTAATCGGACAACGATTTCCTTACCTAGTTTTTTGAAGCCTTCAACTACAGGCATTTTCTGTGCATAAATTAAGACTTCTCGACATGCAATGTAAGCCAATTAAGATAGCAGTACTGAAGGAGTCTCTAGGACCGATGTCTGCCAGGGTCGCGAGATCTGTTCGAAAGAGTTACCATGGCCCTGGCATATAGACAACTGAAGGAACACGGGTGGGTTTTAGTCAGTAAAAGTCTTGAAACGAAGAGCAGGCGACATAATTTAAAGATATCCCACCCACAAAAAAAGCCAAATAAGTTACATATACACTTATTTTATTTAGTTTTTTTTTCTTAATTCATGTATACGTTTTAGGCAAAGTTCTAGTTTTCATTGGAGAAAATATCATCAATTAAAGTTAAGTACAAGAATACACACATGATTTTGTATTGTATTCTCAATAAGATGAACAGGTACAAGAACTGAGTAACTGTATTATCACAAACTCATTTTGCTTTCCCGATCCAGTGCGGAAAAATTAAGTTCAGCAGAATCGGTAAAGGGTTCCGTACTTTAACACAAGCAGCAGCAACGCAAACTTTTGCTGTGCTAACCTCATAAAGTGCATTTTTACTAGCAAAAATATTTTAAGCAACAGAAATACGTCGGTATGTCAAACGAACCTATAATTTTTTATAAATTTAATTATAAACATTTGGCTTTAATCAGGCCTTTTCGTCGTCGTTCCCACAATGTGACCATATACGAAGCCTGTCAAAGTAATGTGGTTTCCTACACACTGGAATGCTGCCTTATTGATCCTGTATGAAAATTGATTCTTTTTCAAACGTAAACAGCTACTTCTGCAAAACATCAACCCACAGATTGATATCGTAGTCATAATATAAAAATTTTGTATTTCATCCTGGGGTACGGTACCTTAAAAAAACAAACGGTGAGTGTTGGAAAAAAATCGCGATTCCATAAATTGTTCAGTAAAACTTGAATGTGTTTCTTTCATTTCGCGTTTATCCTGAATTTCTTTGCTCGCTTTAATTTAAAAAGTTGGATTGATGTCCTCAGGCCGAAATCACGGGCTGTTTTTTGTATGACTATGTTTATGAAGTACAAATTACCCTGTTTTTTCTCTGCTTTCAACGGGTATCGCTCGTTAGTATATATTTTTTCGGTGTCTGCTCCTGAAATTGTTGGTGCTATTATATTTTTGGGATAAGGGTGGTTATTTTTAGATGTTGTTTTGAGGCTGAAATAATAATATGTTATATAGGTTCTCCTGCGAGCGATGTGCCCCATCGCCTAGATGGCCGAAGGTTCTGGAGTGGCGACTGTGTATTAGAAGACAGCGTTGGAAGGCCTCTCATAAAATGAACTGGCCGTGTGAAGGCCGCAGGAATCCGCTGAATGCGAGAAGCACAAAACCGGTCGGAGAAGTGGCGGTGCGTGGAGGAGGCGTATGCTGGACAGCAGTGGACATTTTTCGGCTGAATTGATAATGATGAAGATATGTTCTTAAGTTTCAAGTATTTGCATGTTCTAATAACATATTTTTTAGCTAGTTCGTTGACATTTTTTTAAGTTTGTTGGTAGCACACTTGCTACCCGAAGCGTGACCTGGTTGCGTAAAATTACATTTAACAACAAACTACGTAGGAAATTAATTAAAAATTGTAGGTCAGTTAACTCCTAATAATAATTCAAGTGCTATTGCCTCTTATCACGCGTTATTTCATTTAACACGATTTTGTACCTACGAAGTAATTTATGTAGTAATAAATCATTTCTGATTTACAACTGGGTACACTGTGCGTTGGTGCTGACATAAGCATTGCGTAGAAAACGCGCGAGTTTTCTGTGTGTCGGCCATTTTGAAATCACGTGCGTTTTTTAGTGTTCTCGCGCTGACTCGTCTGTCTGCTGGCATCTGCAGTGGATTATTTTAATTGTTATACCCCATTTTCATTTATCCAATATAAAATTATAAATGGGAAAGTGTGTACCTGTTTGTCCGTCTTTCACGGCAAAACGAAGCGACGAATTGACGAGAGTTTTTAAGTGGAGATAGTTAAAAGGATGGAGAGTGACATAGGCTACTTTGTTTTTGTTTTTAAGTGGCTGGTGTGAACTTAGAAAAGCTGTGCTTTTCCCATGGATAATTGTATGTAGCATGTTTGCGTGTGTCCAATGCCCAGAATCTTAACATTCTATCCCCAAAAATGGAAAGACATATAATATCGTCTAAGTAGCGTATTAAAATAACATTATATTCCGAGTTCTATTCTGTGTTCTGAATCAGGAAAGGGGAACCGTGTTACCCCGAATTTAACGCGAGCGAAGTCGCGGGCAAAAGCTAGTTGATTAATAATTGCATGTCTGATGATTACAGAGGTGTTAACTATTACTGCAGATTGGTATGGCAGTCACTGTTTACCAGTTTTAATTCAGTTCCAAATCCTCTTTCTTTGACTTATCTTAGAAAATTTGAGACAGCAGCTCTCAAATGCACCACGGCAACACTCCAGCTCACTTCACGAGATGAACTATCGAATAATGGTCTATCGGAGGAGTTAGCGAGTCACCCAACATCTGTATTCCAATCAGAAGTAAAACACAAGGCGTTTCAAGTTGGTCTCTAACACAGAGGTTTACCCATAGGCGTCAATTATTCTATCAGTCTGGTTGACGATACTGCTTTACAAGGTGGCAAGGTAATCGACACGACATGCAATCTGTTACCGTGGATTTTAGTATATGATTCTGAACCCATGCGTTGATATGTTTCGATGGATATTAAAAATAGGCGATTCCATACATTTTGACCGCGTGGGTATTGCACTTTTTATGAAACAGCTCTTTTTTTCCTAACCCATGAACAATTTCTACGGTAGGTTTCTAGTATTTACCAGGGTCGCGAGATTTGTTCGAAAGAGATACCGTGGCCATGGCATATGGGAAACTGAAGGAACATACCCACCCGTGTTACAGAGAGATGAGAGAGATGTCTCAAAGGGATGTCAGCAAACTGAAGGGGTCCGCAAGGACCGATGCCTACCAGGGTCACGAGATTTGTTTGAAAGGGTTACCAGGGCCCTGGCATATAGGTAACTGAAGGAACACTGGGTTTTAGTCGGTAAAAATCTGATACGCCCTTCCGCTCACCCAGAGCGGTAAACGTCATTTGATGATTTTCCACAAAAAAAAAAGGTTTCAAGAATGTTATGTGCTGATTTCATGGATACATTTTACACATAATTGTTTCTGGCTACTGGCAGTATAATTCGTACCGATAAATAAATTCTTAACCTCTGTTACAGATTGATAATTATGTAAATGGTTACCAAATTTAATGTTTAATTAATAATTAATCGTTGTCGAAAATTCGAAGGAATTTGATTAAATATTATTACAGATATAATATTTAATCCTGCATTAAAATTTAGACACGCTAAAGAAACAAAATTCACCATTGAATCTCTAATTCAACGTAAAGCAATTCTAACAATTTAATTGGTATTCAGACAACTTGAAAACGAACTATCAAATCTTCTACAATAACTAGGAGTATTACTCGTAATTACAGCTTCCTTTGTTCTTTCATGTTGAAGGCAATCCTTTTATGTTGCCAGCTTACAAAATGGTATTCAAGCAAAATCATTTTCTATTACGAGTGAATTCTTATTATGAGCCGTGATATTCTCTCTCGACAATGGTTCAGAACCTAATCATTGTGTCATTTATGAACAATCCCTATTCAGAATGGAATGATATCTGACACAGAGCGGAAAAGTTGCGTTGATAAATTTGATTGTGAGAAAGATTATATGACAAGAAAGGAATGACTTCCAAGATGGCGTCTAACAGAGATGTAGAAAGAAGAAGAAGAGGAAAATCTAACTTGAGATAAAATCAGTAGGAATGAGATGATGTCACTATCACTCATACTTATTAACAGTGTAATTGCAGTTTGTAGTTTTAAAAGAAGACCAGGAATAAAAAGAAAGAGTCGCTTAAATAAAAACCATATTAAAAAACAAACTATTTTTGGAAAAAAGAACGTTGGCAGCTGCACGCTGTGACTGTATCAAGATTGCTTTCATTTAGCATGATGGTGTGGGTAAACCACAGCACAGTGCTGATGTTCTGTGTTCACCCGAAAACGACGTAGGGAAACCCACTAAGGTTTACAGATTTATAGAAACTAAACCAAAATACGTAATAAAGATAAATACTATCCTTAGAATTTATATTAGCACCAGTAATTTGCTGCTCACGATTCATATGACTATGTAGCTTCATTCATCAGCAGCCTATATAATGTTTCCACTGCTGGGACATAGGCCTCGTCTCGGTGAGAGGGAATGGGCCATATACCATGTAGGTGAACATAATTATGTGAAATAAAATATTCTGAATTAGAATTTTATGGTGATGATTACTCCACACTAGTAGTACTCAAGAACAAATGCAAATCGCGAATAAAAAAATCTACTGCTTCACACATTTATCTTATATCTTTAAACGAGCAATTCTTGTATATCTTATCTTATATCTTTAAACGAGCAATTCTTGTATATATGTATATATATATACATATATATATAATTTGAATCGCGGAAACGGCTCCAACGATTTTCATAAAATTTAGTATACAGGGGTTTCGGGGGCGATAAATTGATCAAGCTAGGATTCAGTTTTAGAAAATGTCGTTTTATTTGTGTTTTCAATGACCAACATTATCGATAATCAACTTGAACATACACCCTTATTTTAAACACAATTTACCAAAAATACCGAGCAAAGCTCGGTCATCCAGATATTATCTTTAAACAAGCAATTCTTGTATATAATCTGAATCTCGGAAACGGCTCCAACGATTTTCATGAAATTTAGTATACAAGGGGTTTCGGGGGCGATAAATCAATCTAGCTAGAATTCATTTTTATTAAATGTCGTTTTATTCTTGTTTTCAATGACCAACTTTATCGATAATCAACTTGAACATAAACTTATTATTTTAAACGCAATTTACCAAAAAATACCGAGCAAAGCTCGGTCAACCAGACATTGTTCCTATAACTCGATAAAATGTGACTGAGTAAAATGACTGAGTTTTTTTAAATATTTTTAGTGTTTATTCTATAGTAAAAGATGTTCGTTATGACGAGAACAGTGACTCTAAATGATAAATAAATGACTTTATTTTTGCAAGTAGGTTTGTACAAACACTTTTACACGTCAATCATTTTTTTTTTAAACTAGATGAGTTCGGCATTTCCTATCTGACTACTCTGAGAAGAAACGCCGAAACAAACTCAGAGGTCACAGTCTCTTTTAAAGTCCAGACATAATCTTGATCAGATCATGTGAAGACCATGTGGATTGGTGTCTGAAGTGGTCTTTTAAGGAAAGAACACACAGCTTGAGTGGACCTGTCCAATCAGTGCACGCATTTGTCAGTAATCATGCAGCCCCACTCAGAACTTAAGGAGGTCAATGATTCGAAGAACAATACCAAAGAAAGGACATTTGTGAAGGTCGCACAAATTACTCAAACTGCCAGACAATGTAAAAAAATTAAATTAGAAAAAAAGGAAACCAAAAAAAAAGAACACCCACTTCGTCTTCACATTTACAATAGGTAATTAAAACAATATAATACTTAAAAGTAAATATTCATGTCATTGTATAAGTAAAATTCATCAATGTCAATGTGTATATAAAATCAGGAAATAGTCCCGGTCTGATCATTTGAGGACCATGTACATGGGGGTGTCTGAAATGGTCTTTTGAGGAAAGAACCATACAGATTGAGTGGACCTGTCCAGTATATGCACGCATTTTTCAGTAATCTTGCAGCTCAACTCAGAACATAAGGAGCACAAAGATTCGACGAACAATACCAAAGAATGGACATTTTGGTAGGCCGCATTAAGTACTCAAACTGCCAGATTATCATTAAAATGGAATGAGTAAGAAAGATATAAAAAAAAACAAACATCACCTACATAGTCCTCACATCCAAAATCACTTAAATAATAATAATAATAATATACTTCTGAAAGTATATATTCATGTCATAGTGTAAACAATAATCAAATGTCAAAGTGTATAAGCAATAATCAAAATGTCAAAGTGTATATTCCCAATAAAAAATTAATAAAAAAAAGGAAAGTAATTAATAATAAAAATAAATAGCGAGGCATATTTCAGGGTGATAGTTTGAGTCCGCTTTGGTTCTGCTTAGCCCTGAATCCTCTGAGCACACTGCTTGAGGATTCAGGTATAGGCTATCGGTTGAGGAGAGGTGGTCAGGTTATATCTCACCTCCTTTACATGGATGACCTTAAACTCTTTGCCCCCAACAATTTTCGACTGATGGAGCTGCTGAAAATAACTGAAACCTTCAGTAGCGCCATCAGGATGGAATTTGGTGTGGAAAAATGTGCGGTCATGCATGTGAAGCGAGGGGAGATTGTGGAATCCGTGGGAACCCAACTCTCGGATTCCATAAACCTCCGAGCCCTCTCTTCATCCGAAACCTATAAGTATTTGGGTATGTCGGAAGCGTTGGGCATCAATGTTACTGACATGAAGCAATCGTTGAAGGAGCGCTTCTTTGGCCGCCTGAAGAAAGTATTTAATAGTCTTCTATCAGGCGGAAACAAGGTGCGCGCCTTCAACGGTTGGGTCATGCCGGTTTTGATGTACTCTTTCGGCATACTCAAATGGACTCAAACCGAACTCGACGCCGTGGATAGGAGTGTCCGTACGCTGCTGACTGCATATCGAATGCATCACCCACGGTCATCGGTAATGAGGCTGTATATCCCGCGAAAGTGTGGAGGTCGAGGCTTTTTAAACGCTAAGACTCTCCACAATCGCGAGATATGCAGTCTCAGGGAATATTTCCTAGAAACCGACGTGGGGATGCATCGAGATGTGGTCGCAGTTGACAAGGGCCTCACCCCGCTCTCCTTGGCTAACGAGAACTGGCGCAAACCTGTAGTACTTGACACTAATGACCGCATGGAAGTATGGCAGAGTAAGGAGCTCCACGGACGCTTTTTCCGGGCCCTACATGGACCCGATGTAGATATACTAGCGTCTGTAGCCTGGCTGCGTTTCGGTGACCTCTTTGGGGAAACCGAAGGTTTTGTCTGTGCAATTATGGACGAAGTTATGATGACGAACAATTACCGGAGATTAATTGTGAAAGACGGCACGGTTGACATCTGTCGGGCATGTCACCGTCCAGGAGAATCAATTAGGCACATAATCTCCGGGTGTTCTCGTCTAGCTAACGAAGAATACTTGCATAGACACAACCTAGTAGCCAGGATTATCCATCAGCAACTTGCTCTTAAATACAGCCTTGTGGAATCGGAAGTGCCGTACTACAGGTATGTGCCCGACCCAGTTCTCGATAATGGAAATATCACATTGTACTGGGATCGATCCATCATCACTGACAGGACTATTGTCGCAAATAAGCCTGATATAGTGGTGGTGGATCGAGTACAGCGGCGCACAATGATTGTTGACATAACGGTTCCGCATGACGAGAACCTCGTGAAAGCCGAGAAAGATAAACAGATCAAGTATCTTGACTTGGCTCGCGAGGTTGTCGACATGTGGGATGTGGATTCAGCGATCATTGTGCCGATAGTCGTCACAGCCAAAGGGTTGATAGCCAAGAGCCTCGACCAACATCTAAGGAGGCTCTCGTTAGGCAGCTGGGTCAAGGGCTTGATTCAGAAAGCGGTACTTCTGGACACGGCTCGCATCGTCAGGAGGTTCCTCTCTCTGGAGCCCTGACCGCCGGTAGCTTGGACCCTGTTCCCGATACCGGTGGGCTACTATTTTTTATATTTTTAAATGTTTTTTTATTTTATATTCTAATATTTAAAAATATAATTTATATGTTTGTTAAAATGAATAAAGGAAAATAAAAAATATCATTCAGTACAATAATAATTTAAAAATAAAAATAAAAAATTGGAGCAGCTTAATCCCAAGCTTTTTTGTCCTCAATATAATCTTTAACAGTGTAAAAGGCTTTCTGGCACAACTTACGTTTAATGAATGATTTAAATTTATTGAGACTTAGATCTTGAACATGGCTTGGAAGTTTATTATAAAAGCGTATACATTGACATCTGAATGAGCCACCTATTTTCTTGAGCCTTGTTGAAGGACAATAAATTTGTGTTTATTCCTAGTATTTATATTATGGATATCACTGAATTTTTTAAACAATTTAATATTCTTATGGGCATATAAAAGATTTTCAAAAATATACTGTGAAGGCACAGTCATTACATTAATTTCTTTAAATTTCTCTCTGAGTGAGTGTCTCGGGCTTAATTTATAAATTGATCGAACAGCCCTTTTCTGCAAGACAAAGATAGTCTGAATGTCGGCGGCATTTCCCCACAACAGAATACCGTACGACATTACACTATGAAAGTAGGCAAAATACACTAAACGGGCTGTCTCTATGTCAGTTAAATTCCGAATTTTTCTAACAGCTTATGCAGTGGAGCTTACCTTTTTCGACAATTTATCTATATGCGGGCCCCACTGAAGCTTGGTATCCAAAGTTAGGCCCAAGAATACAGTGCTATCTTCAGGATTCAATTCTAAAACAGGCCCGAACCGATTCTAAAACAGGGCTCTAAAACAGGTTATCAGTTATTACATTATCTACAATTAAAAATCATCTAACTAGCTTTTCCCCAAATATATTGAGGTGAAATTTTAGTCTAACCAGATGCAGCACCAGTATTTTACATGGAGCATCTGCCTATCTGACCTTCAGAAACCAATTACGGGGAAAACAGTCCCCTTGGTAATACTGGTAGTCAAACTTTCGGGCTTTTGACGCCTCATAACGACTGTCAAAGAGCCACAAATGACAGCTGAGACCAACTGCTTAGTGCGCTTTCCGAGGCACGAATGAATCTTGGTATGTAATGATGGTCACCCATCCGCGGACCAAACGCGGGAAGCGTAACTTAACCTGATCAATCGACCCTTGCGGCTATTGTTACTTGAGATATATCGCTTGCGGCTATTTGAATAATGAGTGAGATCACTCATTATTCAAACGTCTTCTCTTGAGTTTGAATTCTTCCAATATTGAAAAATCTCATATTCCGTATAGATATTAGTCGAAAAAATAGATAAGGGAAACGTATAAGTATAAGGGAACGACTAGAATAAGCTCACGCTTCCAAAGATCTAATAAAGTCGCGTTGTGATTCTTTTGGGCACTGGATATTGAGCACACTGCTAATCACCGAAATTTAAAAATCGAAGACTGTGTTTTTTCGACTGCACTCTGTTAGATTCTGGATACGCTATTAAGGTAGCCACAGGCAAGTACGGTTAAGCAGCCGACAACCTCATAGGTTATGCCTGGGAAATGTCAATGACCAGTTCAATGAATGAAACCATTATTTTTACTGCAAAGAAACAGAAAGTGTGTGTTATCTTTAAGTTTAGATCAAACACTGAGCGTTCTAGAACTATTCTTTTTAAAAACTGTTATCCAAAAAATGCTGACATTATAGCCTACATTTAATAAACTTAAAATTTTTATCATTCAATAACATTATAACGTCATGATTTACCCTGACTAAATCTATGCCTACTTATCCTTTAACACCCCTAAGAAAATACACGAACACAATAACATCTTGGTCTATCGATATCTGCAGGCATATTCTGAAAAATGTAACTGTGAAAACTAAGGAGACCGTAGCTGTAAACAGTGTCAATTTCAAGTTTCAGAATACAAAACTCAAACTCAAAGCATTTATTTCCTGCCAGGGTCGCGAGATATGTTCGAAAGAGTTACCGTGGCCCTGGCATATGTGCAACTGAAGGAACACGGGTGGGTTTTAGTCAGTAATAGTCTGACAAGCCCTCCTGCTCCGCCCAGAGCGGGAGACGTCATTTGATGATTTCCTACCCATAAAAAAGCATATTTATTTTAAACTAGCTTTTGCCAGCGACTTCGCCCGCGTGGAGGTCGGAAAATATCCCGCGGGAACGTACTACCGGGATAAAAAGTAGCCTATGTGTTAATCCAGGTTATAAACTAACTGTATTCCAAATTTCATCCAAATCCCATCAGTAGTTTTTGCGTGAAATAGTAACAAATATCCATACATACAAACTTACGCATTTATAATATTGGTAGGATTTTTTTTTGTGGATGGGATATCATCAAATGACTTCTCCCGCTCTGGGTGGAGCGGGAGGGTGTGTCAGACTTTTACTGACTAAAACCCACCCGTGTTCCATCAGTTGCCCATGTGCCAGGGTCACGGTCTCGCCACCCGCAAGCTCGCGCCTACGGTGGCCGGGAGTCCGCTATCGACACCCGACGCCCGGGCGTCTCCTCCTGCGGTGGCTAGGGACGTGAGGGCTCAGTAACTGCTACTCCGTCAGGCGCCCTCCTCCTTCGCGAGCATTACTGCTTCGCAGAAGGAGGTGATGGCTTCCCATGCCCTCTCGCTCCGTACATATTAGTAGGATTAGTAGGAAGTAGGATAAACAAGTTACAGACACTTTTGAATTGTCAAGGAGCGATGAGTCAGAAAGAAGAAGCTAGTTGCCCATTCCAAAGTGTAGTAGGAAAAACTGGCAAGAAACTACATGGACACTTTTTTCGTTCAACATTTTGTTACATAAAGTTAGTTAAATCATTTATGTTGGAATTATCAATGTCAGAACGATGAATTTAAAGTAAGGCGTGGCAGCTAAGACATGACCGGTTGCTACTGGCGGCGCTCGTTCTCGAACATGACGTATGAATCAGTACCATTTAGCTCAACCATTTTGAAGGGAACCGCCACCACCAGCGAGACATTTGAGTGAGCATGACATAGGGTACATGATGATCGGAAATGTTTTGATAATCATTTTTAAATTTAAGTTTTCACAATAATATTTTTATGTGTTTTTATTTAATACAACATACAAACTAACACAAAAATAAATATATTACATACAATTAAATATAGGTAAAAAAAGGGAAGAGCTCACTGTGCATCAAAGAATTCGTCCGCATCGCTGTCGTGGGAAAAATGGCCAGAAGGTTTTGTAGAATGGACCGTCTAAATTAATAAACACAACACTCTGAGCGTGTAGTGGTATGAAGTGTGATCGAATAGATGTAGTCACATCTCTGGTCCGAACAAAATCGGTAGTCGTGATGCATCGGATTAGTTGGTTAGAGCAGTTTACGGTAGATCGAGTACAGGCAAGGATATTTGAAGCTGAAGACGGCATTTAAGGATATGACTAATACTGTGGAGAAAATTGTCGAGTAAAAACATCAAAAACTTGGCTTATGAACTGAGAGCAATGGCTTCTTTTTTGTATGGGAAATCATCAAATGACACCCGCTCTGGGCGGAGCGGGAGGGCGTGTCAGACTTTTACTGAATAAAATTCACCCATGTTCCTTCAGTTACCCATATGCCAGGGCCGCGGTATCTCTTTCAAACACATCTCGCGACCCTGGCAGAAACTTGGCTTACGGATTGATAGCAATGGCTTAGATAGCATAAAAAATTTAAAGCATCATCATCTGCCTAGCCTGTTCCCAACTATGTTGGGGTCGGTTTCCGGTCTAACCAGATGCAGCTGAATACCAGTATTGTACATGGAACGACTGCCTATCTGACCTCCACTACCCAGTTACTGGGTAATAAAATACCCCTCGGTAAGACTGGTTGTCAGACTTTGGAGCTTCTGATGACCCGTTTTGACTGTCAAAGATTCACAAATGGTAGCCGAAACCAACGCCATAACGTATGTTCCAAGGCACGGAGCGGTCTTGGTATGTAAAGATGGTCACCCATCTACGAACTGACCGCGGCAAGAGTAGCTGAACCTGATCTATCGATCCGTGCCATTGTCATTACTTAGCCGCAATCCTTGAGTGTCTTTTGTAATTTTTAATCGACTTCAAAAAAAGGAGGAGGTTATCAATTCGACTTAACTTTTGACTTGGTGAACCGATGTTGATGATTTTTTTTATTTGAAAAATTCTGACAATGGGGTCCATGTGAAAACCAGTCTTAAATTTGCATTACGTATTTGCGGGACAAATGAACAAATAACGCGATTAGATTAGTGCGGGGTTACCATAACTAAAAAGTTAAAATAAAACTTTTTACAAAAAAATAACAACCGTATTCCTTTAAACAAAAAAAAAACACTACAAAGTGAAAAATAACTTCAATTTCGGAAGTAGGTGGCAAAAAACCTTAAATGCAGATCCTAAGACACCGACTTCCGAAATTAAAGTAATTTTTCACTGTGTAGTGTTTTTTTAAGGAAGTAGTTTGTTATTTTTTGTATATAGTTTTTTTTGACGATAAAAAGGGAATGAGTTTCTGCTTAATTTATATGAATTTTCAATTTGAATAAGATGAGGATGCCTTACCTATATCTATACATAATTGTATGCCTACTCCTCCTTCATCAGCCGTAACTAACGAAACGTACGGACACAATAACACCGGTCCAGTCCGATATCTGAATTAATAGACACACTCCACCGAACGTGTAGCGGTATTCAGTGTGACCGCACGCAACGTATAGATGTACGTCCGAACCGGACCGGTAGCCGTGATGTGCCGGATTAGTGTAGGATGCCGGTTACGGTGGCTCGAGTAAAGGCATTATCTAAGGCTGAAGATGGAAATAGAAGATTTAATATTAAGATTCTGGTTTGAGCCGTTGAGAGGAGGGCACGCCACAATTGTGGCGGTAAGTCCCCTCTTTGAGGAGTGGATAGAGAGGCGCCACGGCGTCCTCACCTTCCGCCTGACGCAGGTTCTCACCGGGCATGGGTGCTTCGGTGGGTTCCTGTTCAGGATAATGCCGGAGGATACGCCCGGGTGTTTCCATTGTGAGGATCGTCTGGAGGACACGGTGGAGCATACGGTGGAGGTGTGCCTTGCCTGGGCGGAGCACCGCCGTGTCCTCGTGGAGGCGATCGGCGGCGGTGACCTCTCGCGTCCGGCCCTGGTGCGAGCCATGGTACGGAGCGAGAGGGAATGAGAAGCCGTCACCTCCTTCTGCGAAGCAGTAATGCTCGCGAAGGAGGAGGCGGGGCGCGTGAGGGAGTGGCAGTCACTGCGCCCTCACGTCCCTAGCCGCCGCAGGAGGAGACGCCCTGGGCGTCGGGAGTCAATAGCGGACTCCCGGCCACCGTAGGCGCGAGCTTGCGGGTGGCGAGCAATGGGTAGCTCGCCGCCCGGTAAGGACCAGGCTCGGGTCGACGGCGCGTAGTGTTCCACGCGCGCCTCAAAGAGATGTCAGCAGCAGTGTAGGGGTCTACTAGGACCGATGCCTGCCGGGGTCGCGTGATTGTTCGAAAGAGATACCGTGACCCTGGCACATGGGCAACTGATGGAACACGGGTGGGTTTTAGTCAGTAAAAGTCTGACATGCCCTCCCGCTCCGCCCAGAGCGGGAGAAGTCATTTAATGATTTCCCATCCAAAAAAAAAAAAAAAAAAAAAGCCTTTGAGAGGAAGAAAAGCAACTAACAAAAAATATTTACGAAGTTGATGCGTATGTAATCGCCGAAGGAGGCACGCTATAAGTACGTAATATACTTTCTGACCTTATTGGAGATGTTCTTCAAAAATAAATGTTGCGTAGTACTCGTAACTGGTGCCGGTGTGCGTGTATGACCATATTTATGAACAAATGGAGTACCTACCTATGTAAAGAATGTAGTCGCTAGCGTTCTGTTGTTTTTTGCTACCTCCATGGAAAAAACGGGCAAGTTTTTGTATGCATCTATCTTGTTGTAGTTACTGAGTGTATTCGACTTTCTCGCGTAGAAAATATCAATATTCGATATCTGAACTGACAAGACCAATAGCTTAGATAAAACCGGCCAAGTGCGAGTCGGACTCGCGCACAAAGGGTTCCGTACAAACCTGTAGGTATTCTCGGTTTATGCAGAAGATTCATGTTTATGAAAATAAATGTTTTTTTTAATTTTTATATTTCTGTTGATTAAATGAAAGGTAAATTGCGGTTTACGATTTATGACGTTTTAAAAAAAAACGACTTACTTGATTTCGTTCAAACCAATTTTCGGTGGTAGTTTACATGGTAATGTACATCATACATTTTTTTTAGTTTTATCATTCTCTTATTTTAGAAGTTACGGGGGGGGGGGGGGGACACACATTTTACCACTTTGGAAGTGTCTCTCGCGCAAACTATTCAGTTTAGAAAAAAATGATATTAGAAACCTCAATACCATTTTTGAAGACCTATCCATAGATACCCCACACGTATGGGTTAGATGAAAAAAAACCATTTTTGAGTTTCAGTTCTATGTATGGAGAACCCCGCGATTTATTGTTTTTTTTCTATTTTTGTATGAAAATCTTAATGCGGTTCACAGAATACATCTACTTACCAAGTTTCAACAGCATAGCTCTTGTAGTTTTGGAGATATGTGGCTGTGACATACGGACGGACAGACAGACAGACAGACATGACGAATCTATAAGGGTTCCGTTTTTTGCCATTTGGCAACGGAACCCTAAAAACGAATATAAGATTATTAAGCCTTTTAAAAAGGTTCAACTAGTGAATTATATATTATTCTAGCCGCCCACGGCCCACTGTTTTTCTCACAGACAAAAGGCTTGTGTCCCAGTAGTGGGAACAGTAAAAGCTGATTATGCAATACTTATTCCCAAAAAACAATATTATTCTGACAGATCTCAATTTTGCAAACATAATTCTTGAATTCGCCTTTTATGCTTTTTTTTTGCCGTGTTCATAAATCACCCACATGAAAAATATATGGCGACAACAAAATAGTGACGAAGAATGTTCATCCGTTTTCTGGATGTATGATCCGCATTAGTGCATATCGGTTGAACAGATTTGGATTAAATTCGGCACAGAGATTGTTTTAAAATCTAGATTATGACATAGGGCATTTATCCGATAGTACGTTCCCGTAGGATTTTACTCGATATCCTTGTGGGTGAAGCCACGGGCAAAAGCTAGTTCATATTATTATTAGTCCAATTACGTATTATTTTCTAGAAAAGAATTGTCTTAAATAAAAAAATCCCAAAATCTCCACAAAATGATAAGCCCCGCAAAACACAAAAACCTTTGTTTGAATTTCTTCTCATTACACGTCTGTTCTTTGTTTAAAAAACTATAATAAAAATATTCTGAGACGAGGCCTCCTTTCGTTGCATCTTTTTGGTTTGAGTTTTTCTTTTTAATCACCAAACGTTAACTCATTTCCCTTGAGATTTTTAAGGTTTTAAATGCAAAGTCTGGCAACCAGCAAAAGGCAGATTCTTTTATTAGAATCGTTCTATTTTATAATATTTAAATGAGTTCATTGATATGAGTTTGAGTAGCATACTTAGCAAATTAAAGTGAGAATTTCAACATTATTTTATTTAAAAAATGCTAGTGATGTGAGCAAATATAAAAATGTAATCTTTTAACGCGTAAAGCGTTTGTGTGAAAGCAATTTAAAACGAATTGGAATGCTTGCCATTTTGGGGATTACATTGGAGTTTTTTTTTTACGAGCACAAATTATTCGAGCACAATATAACTGTGTGGAAAGTGCTTGCGTGTAAAAATGCCCATAATGGTCCATTATCACTAGCCAAGACAGACCTTTTTTTTTTTCAGGATGGAAAATCATCAATTGACTTCTCCCGCTCTGGGCGGAGCGGGAGGGCGTGTCAGACTTTTACTGGCTAAAACCCACCCGTGTTCCATCAGTTGCCAATGTGCCAGGGTCACGGTATCTCTTTCGAACAATCACGCGACCCCGGCAGGCATCGGTCCTAGTAGACCCCTACACTGCTGCTGACATCTCTTTGATGCGCGCGTGGAACACCACGCGCCGTCGATCCGAGCTTGGTCCTTACCGGGCGGCGAGCTACCCATTGCTCGCCACCCGCAAGCTCGCGCCTACGGTGTCCAGGAGTCCGCTATCGACTCCCGACGCCCGGGGCGTCTCCTCCTGCGGCGGCTAGGGACGTGAGGGCGCAGAGACTGCCACTCCCTTACGTGCCCCGCCTCCTCCTTCGCGAGCATTACTGCTTCGCAAAAGGAGGTGACGGCTTCCCATTCCCTCTCGCTCCGTACCATGGTTCGAAACAGGGCCGGACGCGAGAGGTCGCCGCCGCCAATCGCCTCCACGAGGACACGGCGGTGCTCCGCCCAGGCAGGGCACACCTCCACCGTATGCTCCACCGTGTCCTCCAGACGATCCTCGCAATGGAAACACCCGGACGTATCCTCCCGCTTTATCCTGAACAGGAACCCACCGAAGCACCCATGCCCGGTGAGAACCTGCGTCAGGTGGAAGGTGAGGACGCCGTGACGCCTCTCTATCCACTCCTCAAAGAGGGGACTTAGTGTAGGGGTCTGCTAGGACCGATGCCTGCCGGGGTCGCGTGATTGTTCGAAAGAGATACCGTGACCCTGGCACATGGGCAACTGATGGAACTCGGGTGGGTTTTAGTCAGTAAAAGTCTGACACGCCCTCCCGCTCCGCCCAGAGCGGGAGAAGTCATATGATGATTTCCCATCCTGAAAAAAAAAAAAAAAAAAAAAGAGGGGACTTAGCACTGGGTTGCGACAATCGTACCCGCCATGTCGCCATGAGATCACACCGGAGCTCTGTCCGCCGTGCCGTGATTTGTCGCGGCAGCGGAGTTTCGCCCCAGCGTTTCGCCTCCTCGTGCCACTCCCACATGTGGGCGAGGACCTTTGCCTCCAGATCCCATGGCGGCACTCCGGCAAGGAGGCTCGCTGCCTCGCAGGAGACCGTGCGGTATCCCCGGATTAACCGGTTAGCCATGACCCTCTGGGCCGCACTCAACCGGCGCGCTGGGCGCAGCCTCAATGAGGGCGCCCACACCGGTGCCCCGTAGAGGGCCATGGACCGCACGACCCCCGTGTAGAGCCTCCGGGAGGAGGCGTTTGGACCCCCCAGATTGGGCAGGAGCCACTTTAAGGCAGCCCCAGCCCGCTCCAGTCTGGGAGCCAAACGTCGGAAGTGCTCGACGAAGTTCCACCGGCTGTCGAGGACAAGTCCCAGGTACTTCATCGTCGACTCGACGCCGATGTGAACCCCTCCCACCGTGAGTTGGGAACCCGCAGGTGGCGCGTTCCGAGAACCATGAAAACCCATGGCCTCGGACTTGTGCAATGCCACCTCGAGTCCCAATTGCTGGATCCTATCGACAGCCAAGTCAGACCTTAGGCTACAATATTTTACCCTAAGTTATAAGAAGAAATGATATTTTATGCTGTTATAAATAAATTTCAGGACTGACCATTGAACTTGGCACCCATTTAGATCTCACTTCTTTTGTCGTTGAAGTCAACAACCAAGGCATATATCATAATATTGAACTTGGCTCTCATTTCACATTTATGTTTTTGATGGGTATATAATAACTTGAACAGGCTCGATAACTTAATACCAATTATATGCCCAGGGGAAGGGCGGAGCAGCCTAACATAAGCAAACTATTTGATTCAGAGGCTTTCCCCATTGTTTCTAAAATAAGTTACCTATTTTAATTGATGCATTTTTAATGTTAACAGGCATTAACTACGGTACACAAAGAAAAGAGAATCTTGAAAAACAAAACTCGACAAAACAGTTCGTCATCAAGAACTCCAATGGTATCATATAAATTAGTTTGACTGGCTATCCATTCTGACAATTCACTATTTAGTTGAACGTAAATTAATCGACTAATTTTGAGCTGTGTGAATAATGCCAGGCTACAACGAGTTATGCTCCACGCCAGTCCCTTCGCGCTCCGAAGCACATTGATTCGCTTCATCAGACCTGAATCATACATTTAAGAATCGTGACTAACAAACCGTGACTTTACACAATCAATAATTTAAGTCAAAGTTCAACAACCCGTCCACACGACCTTCAAATAATTTATATCCAACAAATGTAGGGAATCTTGTCTAACATTCTACTCGAGACAACTTTACGAGTCGGACGTCACTACAGCGCCACATTCTAAGTGAAATATATATCCCTTAGGTGATCCTTAAGGTGCGGTTACACGGCCAACTTAAAATGTGTGGGCAATTTTGATTGAATAGACGTCATGACAAAATCAAACCCTTTACTGCGGTACTAAGCAGTAATATTTGTGATTGTGAAAATCTGCCTCAAAAATTTCCACCAATGCTCTCAAAATGGTAAAAAAATATTTTAAGGTCATGTCCTAGAAACAAAAATTTAAAAAAAGATAACATCGTATCCCCGTGGCCCGGCCGCGTGGTTGATAACGACCCAATCCCTCATACAGAGAGAAGGCCTATATCAAAATAGTGAGAACTTAATAGGCTGATCTGTACCTGATTGTAACTACATATTGTTACAGTATTTATTTATATATGCTTTATTGTACACCAAAAAATGCATATTAACAAAAACACTTAACAATAAAAACATACAACGGCCTTATCGCTATCTGCGATCTCTTCCAGGCAACCTTAGAATGGACAGTGTTTGCGTGCGTGGACTTAAAAATGGGATTGTCACTGGTGCAAATATAGATAAAATTTAAAAAAATAAATACATAGAATAATCATTTATATCCTGTATAATAGATACTATAGTATAGTGGTGTAGTATTATGGAACGCTAATGTAAAAATATTTTCTTATCGATTTATGCATCTTTATCAAGCTAACAGTACTGCCGTAGCAAAAAAAATTACAATTCAACAACTTTACTACCGTACGGGCAATGTTCACTCACAACATCATCAGAAAATTTACTGCAAAGACAACATGTAAAAAAAATGAGATAACTGAGCATTACGGTGTTACTTTATTTAAATAATGAAACTAGATTACTTTAATTGTGCAATTGTGTCGGGCAATCATTGACTGAAAATATCGCCCGTGTGAGCGCACCTTTAGGTAACCCTTAGAGGTTTACGAGACGCCATAAGACGTTGCAATACATCTTATATTGCATGTTTGACAACACATGGTGGGGATATTGCTCGAATTTCGCGCAAGATCTGCGTTTTAGGCAAAGGTAAGGGACGCTTGTTGTGTATTTAAAGGACCAATAGTTCGGTTTTATTGCCCAAGTAGAGTTTTATGTTGTATTAAAGTTTTGATGTTTAATTCAATAGTGTGTTTTATGTGCTACCGTGTGCGGTGTTCTGATGGTCTCATTTGACGGAGTTATGAAGACATTAATCTTTAGTATTTCTATTCTGGTGTTGTCACTGTTTTGCTTATCTGCAGTTTCATAAGATTGCATGACTTCCTTTAAACTCAACTGCAGCTCAAACTCAACTGTCAAATCAAACGCCCGAATGTTGGCATTGGCACAAGCTCCTAAAAAGAGTGAAGGGCATCCGAAGCAGATTGTTTCCCCTCTCCGTAGCACCATAGTATAGGCGCATGACAGTCTTATTGATGGATCGAGTCCATATGATGCGCTGTTCACTTCCGCCAGGAGCTGGGATCCTATCAAAGGCCGGTGGGCTTCGAGATCCTAAGCTATCCGGCGACCAGCATCCTCAACGTCGACGAGCAGATGGTGCTGCACGAGAGAAATACTCGTCTCTCGAGTTCGACGCAACGACCGCGGCTGGTGACGTCACAGCGCCCACAATTGGACTGGGTACCTGTGACAACGAGGTGGACCTGAGCGAGGAAACCGGTGGTGGTGAGTGTGGATTACCACTTGTCCCGTGATGAAGTCCCAAACCGGAATCTGTGGTGAAATAACAATGTAATTTTTATAATCTTTATATATAATTCTACTGTACGTGTGTATGTCACTGAACTCCTCCTAAACGGCTGGACCGATTTGAATGAATATTTTTGTATGCGTTTGGGTGGCACTCTGGATGGTTTAGATTCACTAGTGGACCCGGTAAGTCGCGCTGCTATTGAGTTTTAGGAAACAGGACAATGTCTGTACGGTCAGCTAGTATTTTTATAATTCTAATGATAAGGTTTTCAAAAATTACATACAGTGTTACAGGACCTGCGCATGGCGGAGGGTGAGGACGCCGCTGCACCGTGGTGTCTCTCGAGCCACTCCTCAAAAAGGGTCTTACCGCCGCAACAGTGACGAGCCCTATCTAAATCACCCTACGTTGAAGTTCATCGGTTATTAAAAAAATAGTTGTTCCCACACATTTTGAACGCGAAGATATTGCAGTTTTCTATGTAACAGCCTACATTTTGATAACCGACCAAAAAAAATACGTATATCTCTGCCACCTAGTATAAGCTAAAAATGGGATATGCACTAATCCTAAGTAAGCGACAAACAAAACTAAAGAATATTTTCATCAAAAATAATTATACCAGCCTATAAAATTCTGCCTAATACGACAGCTAAAGATCATTGAAATTCGTTCAGCCTTTATATAAGGTGTATCTATTCATACACGAAATATTTTAAGAGGTTCACCTGTAGGTGGTAAAGAAGCTACAACAACGAAAAACATATGTATTTTTTTTTTCAAAATTTAGTATTAATAAATTATTCGACGCACATAAGAAATACTGGCTTCTTCTTATTTTTTACGGCCCGAGACACCGCGGCCATGCTTGTGCCATCCGGTCGCCGCCCTCGCAGCGTCAGGTGGGTCATTCATAGAATTTGGAGTAAAGGTTTTATGCAAAACGTCTCAAGCAGTTTTAAAATTATAATAATTACAAAAATTCAAAAACGCTTACATAAAAATTTTCTTTTTGCTTCTATAGCTTCTTTACCACGTACAGGTGTACCTCTTAAAATATTTCGTTTATGAATAGATACACCTTATATATAGCTCAGATAAGTGTAGTAAAATTGCGACATACACGTTCAATCACAATCCGATTCGTTTTGAAGACTGTTGCTAATTAGTTGCTTTATTTGTTCCAGTTTGTCTGTTCAACAACGCATGTAATGCAATGAAAATGGTTAACTGTCCAAATGATAGTCATTTCTACCAATATTGTGTCTTTCTTCAAAATCAATAACATACCACACAATAACCTAACGCACAAATGAACCAGAATACGCTAATAGAAATGTCATAAACACGAAACATATAAAAGAATATCTTATATACTACAACACCAGTATATAACTTTGGTATGTATCGCTTACCGTTCTATCGGCAAAGATGATTTATTACTGACCTCTACAACGGGAAATAATAAAGGCTGGCCACATATCCCAGACCGTATTAGGGTGCACATAAAAAGCGATATAAAACGGGAAATTCCGTCGGTTGGTTTGCTACTCGTTCATATTATATGTAACACCGGTAAAATACCGAATGTCGGTAAAATATCGAACTTATACTATATGACTTCTTATAATATTGGTTGAGTTTAGATTGAGTGAAACAACTGTTTTATGGTTTTCCCCTGATCTTAAGGACAGGGTTTATTTTATATAGTCGTTATTAGGGTTCGGTAGTAAAACGGTAATAGTTTAGTTATGTTCTTACGTTCATCTTTAGCAGAATATTATCTACAACCCCTAATATTAACATGGAACATAAAATCCGTCAATCAAGAAGATTTTGATTGACTTCTGTAACATTATATTTAGTTTACAAGGTGAAAACGACAAAAATGAAACTGATAAAATGATGTTTTTACGGAATCATTATAAAACTTTTAAACCATCGGCTTTTCTCTACAATGATAAACACTTAGACGTAAATGATGGTGTGAACGGTATCAAAATTCGTTGCGTAGTTAGGAAAAGTAAGCGGAGAAACAGACAGGTGAAAACAACGAGTTTAAAGCTACTATTAAGAGATAACAATCACTCTAGCACGCGTAGAAAAAACTTTGTCTATTCTTGGTAGAATAGAGATAGAATTGTCATGCTACGCTAACATAAAACGGTACAAATCTTTCTACAATCTTTAATTCTGCCTTTAATTTTTCTAGAATCTGTAATTTTGTCTATTCTTCCGTCGACAAAACCCATTTCTACGGTGGTCATGCTACGTGTGTAGCTAATCATACAAGTAGCTTGTTTGACAAAATTACTTTTTTAATTTCGATGTCAGTATTCATTTGATAGTTTTAATATACTCATATGCATTCATATTGCCAATGTTGTTATTTTATTGTTGTTTTCACCTTGTAAAACATTTTACAAAGTTATTGTATAAAATATGTTTTATAAAACGAACTCAGCGTTTTTTCGTTTCCGCGAGCAAATTCACGCAGAGACAGTTATATAATGTTTGATTGAATTAATGCAAATCATTAAAGTAGTTTTTTTAGAATCTATTTACGTAGTTTGTGATCGGGGTCAAGCGTTGACCAATTCAACGTTAAAAAATTCGTTTACTAAATTGATTTCTGCCATTTTTAATACAGGTATTTTTTAAATCCCAAAAATAATGATAACTTCGTAAATAATAGTCACACTACCGCTCTGTACAGTGAAAACAAAACAAAATCGTTAAAGTACCTACTACGCGACTGTGTGCGTGCGTAGATTTGTAATGTGACCATAATTCTCTTCCACAATTAGTTGACTAATTAATTTAATAAACAATGTTTTATACATATACATAAAAGTGAAATTTCAGCGTATATATTATGATGTTAGAAAATTATCTAATTGGGGTGTTTAGTGGTGTGCGTTAATTACAGGCCGTGTTATATAATACTTGTGAATAGATTCTGCCCCAAGTTTCGCTCGCGTGAAAGTCAACAATATTACTTTCTGGTTGTTATAGTATTGGTTTAGAGAAAAAATGCTCAAGTACGTGATTATTTTGTCTCGTTTGATTTTTCCTATTTTACTGATTTTTTTTAAATAAACAAATTGCGTCAAATTGTAAAAATGACCAAACTGTGTGCATTTTTTTTAACATCATCAGCCCAACTAGCTATATTGAGGTTGGTCGAACTGGATGTAGCTGAATACCAGTATTTTACATAGAGTGACTGCCTTTCTGATCTCGACAACCCAGTCGGTCAGACATCCGCGGAAAAACCTAAGCATGCGTAGCCTAACCTTTAAGTGACCTATGTAGCTATTATGATTTAGTCACAAGCATCTGTTTCACATTAGAGCAAAAGCATAAGCATTCGTAAAAGTAAGGTACATTAACTTCTAACTTTCTTGTAAGCATACCTAGTTTTTCGTGAAACTTCTACACCACTCACTTAGCTTTATTAGTTATAGATATACAACTTCGCTGGGAAACGGAACGATGTGCCTAGAAAACTTCATCTAATTTCGTTACTGGTACGCGATGAGAAAGCAAATTCACAAAAAATGAGATTTTTGCTTTGCTTACGTAAGGCCTAAATAGGTTTATGTTTTCTGATAATGACTTGTTATGTAATGACAAATGGAATAAAAGATTCCTTTCTTTCTCAAGAACTCATTTGTTTCATTTCATAAAATGTTATGACTAGAATTTTGACCTTTCATTGTTAATTATAACAAGCATGTTATTGTCTAAATATAGTATATTGTTGTTTCTTGAATGACTACATTAAGTCATATTATTGTGCATCAATCTTCGTCTTTCTTCATCCTTTCTCTAGTCTTAGTCTGAAGTTATCGTAAATTCAAATTCATTGCACCTACCACTGTTTGTCCCTGCATCACCCAAAGGTTGACTGGTAGAAAATGTCTATGGCATTAAGTCCGCCTCTGTACATTTATGTGCTTAAAGTGTTAAATAAATAAATATCGGACAACATTTTCAATTCTTATTTATTTATTTATTTTCCAGCTTACATCTAACATTACAGGTTTGTACTTAATGCGATAGTGTAACGTGTATTTTCGTACTGCTTAACTTGTATTATTACTTTTTACGTTTTATTTCTCAATTTATGAAGGGGTCCTTTGCCTGCCTTGAACTGTTATTAGCAGTTTCACAAAATCCCTGCTATGCTAGCTTTTACAAAATCAACCCGATACTCACTTCAAAAAAAAAAGAAAAAAAATTCTTCAATACTTAAATTACTTCGGAACTTTAAGAACGAACTCATGGCGACCCCACTTGAACGGTTTCGTTAAATGAAAATCTCCGTGTCACGGTGAGTGGTGACCAATCTCTACGTGAATCGAGGACTGTTTTTCACCAGCACTGCAAACTATAAGTACTTGATTTGATTTTGTGATCGTGATATTAACTTCTCTAATGTTCTTGGGCTTTTTAACCGACTTCAAAAAAGGAGGAGGTTATCAATTCGACTGTATTTTTTTTAATGTTTGTTACCTCATAACTTTTGACTGGGTGAACCGATTTTGATGATTCTTTTTATCTGAAAGCTGGTGCTTCCCGAATGGTCCCGTTTTAATTTGGTTCCATTCGGATAATGGGATCCATGTGAAAACCATATAAGTCCTAAATTTGCATTAAGTATTTGCGCGACAAATGAACGAATAACGCGATTAGATTAGTGCGGGGTATCTACCATATCTAAAAAGATAAAAATAAAAACTTTTTACAAAAAAATAACAACCGACTTCCTTAAAAAAAACACTACAAAGTCAAAAATAACTTTGATTTCGAAAGTCGGTGGCTTCTATCCTAAGACACCGACTTCCAAAATTAAAGTAATTTTTGACTTTGTAGTGTTTTTTCTATTAGGAATTTCTCATTAGCAGCGCGGAGTCTGGATTTGTGCTCGGTCAATGACGATAGGCTATTTCATGGGCCGTGAACATAATTGGAAAACTGTGTGTGTAGTGTATATAGGTAACCGCATGCCAATCCCTTCGAGGATTACATGCATGATATAAGTTTATGTGCTGTCCCGGATTTTGATTTTATGGACCCATATTTCTCAGCTGTTTATGGAATCTAACATCAAGTAATTTGATTCGCCATTGTTTCTTTCGCCGGGGAAAATTCATTGCACAGCGAAAAAAGCGACTTATTTTATTATTATTAATTATTTTATCTATATATTAATACGTGAAGCGAAAACTTTGGATCCATTTTTACGAAAATTGGGCGGACGGAAGAGTATGAAATTTCGCACACTTATAGTTTATACAGAGAAGAAGTGACGAATGCTATTATTTTTTTTAAATTATGCGTTAAAATACATTATTTTCAATAAATAACACGTTACACACACTACAGTTCATTACCGTGTATCTAATACACACATGCATAGATATTCTTTTGTTTATGGTCCAAATCTGTCTTTATTATTTTGTGCAGTGATACCAACACCCAGAAATATTTACCCCTAAAGCTTAAGTGCAAAATCCCTAAAATTGCCACAATTACTAAAAAAATCCGCTAAAAAATTATAATGAAAATAACCAACGAATGTTCAGTAATCATATGTAGTAATATTTGTAGCACACAGTAGTAATATTTGTCTATGTTTATTACGCGACATTTGTTAATCATTCACTCTGCATTCTTAGTATCGAGGAACCGTACTAGAAGTCGCTAATACTTTTATTGTAATCAAAAACACAATGAGAAATGTAAGATGGCAAAAAATCCTTAAGAATACCCCTAAAAATGGAACGCCTCTAAAAATCTCAATCCTCTTATTTATCCCCTAAATTTGGGAAAACCCCTAAGTTGATAAGCCTGATTTTGTGTCTATAGTCTTACTGAATGTCAAGTATAACCATAGGTAATAAATTAATTTCTATATAACCTATTTCATTTTTAAAATGTATGATCATATCAAGAATATTTGTCTTTAATATTATTTGTATTAGCGACGATAGGAATTTATTTTAGATTTATAAGAAATATTTTTTGTGGTTTTATGGGGAGTGTCAAGTATGGCATTAGTAAGTTTCCCATACAAAACTTAGTGTCGTGTGCAAACTGTAGAGGTTGTATGCCTCACGATTATACAGGCTGGTCATAGATTGTACAGGCTGGTTAGGTAAGGTTAGGAAGGAAGGAAGTACGGTCGAATTTCGACCAATGGGCGATCACTAGTTATTATTAATCATTTATTTCAGAACATTAATATACATTCCATATAATTGTTAGTAAATTATACTTAAAACTATGTTAGTTAGATTATTAATTTCTAGCTTTTGCCAGCGGCTTCGCCCGTGTGTGGGTCGGAAAATATCCCGCGATAACGTACTACCGGGATAAAAAGTAGCTTATGTGTTAATCCAGGTTACAAACTAACTGTGTTCCAAATTTCATCCAAACTTTGTTGAGTTTACGAAATTTTATCCTACATTTCTATCCTAAATTTTTATCCTACTAATATTATAAATGCGAAAGTTTGTGAGGATGGATGTATGTGTATGTGTATGTTTGTTACCCTTTCACGAAAAAACTACTGAACGGATTTGGATGAAATTTGAAATACATTTAGTTTATATCCTGGATTAACACATAGGCTACTGGTTATTCCGGTAGTACGTTCCCGCGGGATATTTTCCAACCTCCACGCGGGCGAAGCCTCTGGCAAAAGCTAGTACTAAATAAAGAAGTAATGGATTTCCTACAAATTACTCGGATTGTGATTGTAAGGTCACGGTACGGTTACAATTGTTTGCATTATCTGTATTGTTACCACTGCTGGAACATAGGCCTTCTCTCGGTGAGATGCAATGGACGTTCATCTACCACGTGAGCCACATGGCTTCGAATTTTTGGCACTCGGACATGCCATTCATCACGATAGTGAAGTGTTTCGTTAATTTAGGTACTCAACTCTTTATTTGTGGTTTTATTTGACAAGATTGATTTAAAGAGTGTCCACAGAGTGTCTTGCGCCCTTTTATCCACCTAGGAACCTACTACGCTTTGAAGTGGGCAACTAACTTCATCTTTCTGATTGACCAACTCCGTGGAAATTCAAAAGTGTTTTTGATTATATTATGTAATTCATTTTCTCTTCTACTCTTTCACACGTTGTCTACATCTCTTAATCTTCTCTCCTATCGCAGGTACGCTGGGATTGATTTTTTTAGAAATAAGCATTACCTCTGTACCAATTTTCATGTATTTTTCTTCTTGTCAGTTTATATATGTGTGTACATAAATGGTTAAATAAATAATTTGTACCTACCAATTAATACAAAATTGTTTCAACCTTGGCGAGCATACTGCCTAGTCTAGTCATAACAATCTAAACATAACTACTTCTACATACTCGTTGTACTCTAACCTACAATAATGTGTAGCCCAATTATATTATCATAATACGCATAAAGTCTTGTATCATTATTATTTGTCTAATTAGTTGTAACGTCGGTCTAATAATTCAGTTTGAATCTATTATTTATATATATAATATACTATCATATTTTTTACTTAGATTTTAAATTATGTATATATTTTAAGATAATATGGTCAATAATAATAAAAACTTCTTTATTTCTAATTGAAGCAAGAACTGAACAAATAAGAAGTTGTTTGAAACTCTACCATACATATACGTAATTAGCTCTAATTTCATAGATTCTGATAAGCCATGTATGTAAACATGTCTCGAATAAAAATAAGTAGAAAACTTAGTGTTTGTTTTCAGCAACAATCAATTGTCTGTGTATCGAAAGAAAAAAAAATACAAATATACCTACAGTCTATTCCGAAACTATCTGAGGAAAGTGCCCCCAACCCAGTTCAGGTTTTTATCTTACGCAATCATTTAACTAAAAGGAATTAATACATGAGTTTGTATTTAGAAGAACTTTAAGATTACAACGTTTTTTTTTTTTTTCAAAACTATTGTTGTTGATATTTTAATTGAAAAGTTATAAACCAAAAGTTTGTTAATAAAATCAACTTCAACTGTCACATGAAAAACATCTTTAGTGTTATTTGAAATAAGAATTTCGGTGTTTATAATTCAAATAATTAACTTGTTAGTAGCCCTACACATTGGCATTCACAGGTACGGTTTCTGATCTATTTTATGTTATGTCAGAGAAATTGGGTATTAGTGTACCAAATTAAAGAGGTTACTGAAACCCCAACTCTTAAATTAAATTATTACTCGTAGAAACTTCAATCAAACCTAATTATTTCGTTCAAGTTCAGTAACTACCCAAATTGTATGCAAATAAAGTGGTCTCAGTTCTTTCAATACATACATTATGCTTCTTAGAATTCCAAAAGAGGATTTACATACGAAATGTTGGCATCGTTACTTCAGACTATAAATCACATAGGCTAATGAGCTTTCCTAGCTATAAAACTTGCGGTACTCATTAGTTACACTAAATAGTCGAAAACAAAAGGTTTGGTAACGAAGGTAGTTGTCAAAATATATCGTGGGAAGCTTTGAGAAAATATTGTGTACTCTAATACATTTGAATAGAGGTCGTTTAAATCTTGTTGTTTTTTTTTTGGATTCAACTTAGTTAAGTAGTCAGCCAGTTTGCTACATAATGTTTTGTATTGTGTTAAATCACTACCGTACTCAATTTTCAGCACACATGCTTGCTTTGATGTTGTATGTCGGATTGTTGAGCTCATTAACTTTTGTGAGTTGATCTCACGATGACTGACACACAGGTATGGTCCAGTCAGGTCTACTCAAACCCGTGTAATAAGCACTAAACAGATTTGAGTGAACTTGATAAGATTACCTCAAACAAACTGTTAACACCAAAAAAGCGGGAGAGTTACGGCACCCATACGTATACTCTCCGACAGAACCTCAGTTCTCCAATCCTTAGGGAAAAAATATATTATATGGAGACTGACACTTTAATGTGACAACGCACTAGAAGGAGTAATGTTATTTTTCCGCAACACAATGACACTACGACAGTTGCTTTGGCCCACGTACAATTCTCCACCGGTAGGACTAAGTGCGGAAACCAAACCCTGAAACATAGAACAACGTAGAGACCACCTAAAATATTAACCTACGTGTCTGTGTTCCTCATTTCCACATTTGGTCACTACTATGGAATGGTATGGCCTTGAAAAGAAAAGTTGACAGCAGGATTTGTTTCTGTATTTATTCCCGGGATAGTCGGGTCGGAAGAACACTGACCTCATCTCAACATCACCCTGTAGCAGTCCACTGCTGGACATATGCCTCTCCAATTGTACGCCAGTTAGCTAGATTCTCGGCAACTCTCATCCAGATGCTAGCAGCCACATCTAGTTTAACAAAAATAAAGACACGTTTTTGAGTCAAGTTGATCTTCTGTGTTTATTCATTCTGTGATAGATTTGCTAGAACTTTTTAGTCTAGATTTTTTATAATTTACCATTAGCTAGGTTAATGACGTCTCGATATGAATTAAATTGTGTATGATTATCGTTTTTATACCCATATCGTGACATTACTTAGTCATTTGGTATTCATGTTTGCTATAATATTATAGTCTAAGTGTCAGGCAAGAATATAATATTAAACTTGAATATCTAATAGCCTAGACTACTTAGAGTCTAGGATATTATCTTTGTCACATAGACAGGCTTTTAAATAAATTATGTCTGTCTATCGCTCTTAAATGTAAGATGTCTATTATTACACGAATTTAATATTTTGGTGCCAGAACATGCCGGTTTCCCCACGATGTTTTCCTTCACTGTCTTGAGAGCAATGATGATGAATTTAATACACAAAGTAAAGTGTCTTGGTTCGAACTCACGACCTACAAACTCGTAAGTCGTGGTCAAAATACAATACAATACAATCCTTTATTTCAGGCTACTAAGGCTCATGAAAACAATACATAAATAATATAAAAACAATAACTATAAACTAATACATATTCTATAAAACTAAACTAAACTAAAACTGTCACTAAACACGTAATGATGACAGCGTCGTGTTCCACTGCGTGGTGTCGCGTAACCGTCCTCGGAAACGTCGATATACGACACCTTTCGGCCAAAAGTCCTCTCTTAAACAGGTCTGTAGATGGTCGGTTGGAACTCTACCACGAACGACTTAAAGTTGATGTTGTGTCGCGATTCCAACCTTTCAACCTTCAGAGTCCAGTTGGTCTTCACTTTCAAGTACTACACGACTTCCTCAATCGTCGTGGAGTAGTGCAGACGTGAAACGTACGGCTGCGTCGTAGGCACAGCAGGGCGCAGCAGTATGTTGGGTCCATTCACAGCGGTACCACACTGGTTTCGTGAACAGGGCTTCTTCTTCCTTTCCACTTTCGTGAAACCCTCTTCATCAACTTGGCCCGTTCTCGGCAAGGAGCTACGGACCGCAGCCAGGGCAGGTTGGCCACCCAATATAGCATTGGACCTTCACTGCTCTGTTTTATTTGAAACTTAAATCCCCACTCGACCCAAATTAATAGGGTGGCTGATAATTTCTTCGCAATTATGAATGTGGTCAGTTAGTACTATCCCGGAGAATTATGATCTCACCATTTTGGCGCAAGCTGTATAGTTATTTTTTTTTTTCATTTAAACACTAAATTACACTTTGACCTTAATCAAAGACCCCTTCATGCCTCGTAAAGCACGTAAGGCCCGTCAGTCATTTGTGGATGTTTAACAGACGTTACGGGTCGTCAAAAACCTGAAAGTTTGACAGCCAGGTTTTTTCAAAGGCTACCGTTTGAGTTATTAACTGTATTGTGGTGGTAAGATAGGTAGTCGCACCATTTAGAATACTGGAAATCAGCTACATCTGATTACACTAGAAGCCAAAACTAACATAGTTGGAAAAGGGCTAGACAGATGATAATGATGGTTTCTAAATACCTTCAAAAATGGCCCTTCAACTTCAGTGACATTAATGAAGTCTTGTTCTGTTAACCCCTACTAAGTGCTAGCATAATGAACTCCATGCAACAATAAATTTCACTTTGGTGGAATAATTACTTTTCAAAACCACTTATTTTAAGTAAAAAGTGGTCGCTCTATAGTTTTTGAGCATTCATTTTAAGTTTTGTTTTAAGTTTAAGAAGTCACTTTTAGCATTAAATTGTTACGGTCGATTAGGGTTTTGGTCTTAGAAACTCCTAAAATCGATACGCATTTAGATTGGGAATACTAACTAGTTTCAGTAGTTAGTACAACGTTGTTAGGTAGGTATAGTTGGAGGGCAGAGATCCCTAAGCACCGGGATCATTTAATAAAACCCTCGTATGCATGTAGTTATAAATTATTTCGTTTCATCCACGCTTCTATTTACAACTGTCATTGCGCCTGTCATTAATCCATCTTCTTTAAAAAAAAACCTTATGCTAAAATATTTGAAGGATCGTTCTAGATCTCCTTGACAATTTGAATGTATTCACATAATTATAGCCAGCTTATATTATATAATCGTAAGGTTGTCTCAAATAAACAACCACTATAGTAGATAGTTCATGGTTTCTGAATTCGAAAAATGATAGTCGAAATATTACTTTTTCTTTGTCTTAGAGCTAGTTTAAAATATCATTATTTTTGATGCCCGACGAGAAAGAGGGGTGTTACAAGGTTGTGGTATAAATACCTACATACCTACTAGGTGAGTATGTGTGTATCCACAAGTACTATCTACTTACATAGTATGGTTTTTTACGGCTTGAATACATTTCGTATTCAAGACTACGTTTTATGTACGGTTTTAGGTTTCAAGACATAATATTTGTATTCCGGAATCATAACCAGACAATATGTAAAGAAATTCTAAATGTCTGAGGAATTTTTTGCATGACTGTATTTTTCTTTTTATTTATTTTCTGCACTTAGGCTTTTCCAAGTAACAGTTATTTTTCAACCATCCCTGATGGTTCTACCACGTAAAAAAAACCCCATTCCTCACAAAAAAAAACTACAACTAAAAGCAGTTGTGGCGCAGTAGTATCGGCTCCAACATACGAGTTGAAGTCGGTTGTGAGTTCAAACCCAGGTAAACTTTACCTTGTGTAAATAGTTTTATTATGACTGCTCTCAAAACGGGGAAGGAAAACATCGTGAGGAAACCGGTTTGTATCCTGGAACGGAAACTTTGATGACATGTGACATCTATCGACCCTCACTGGGCCCACATGTTGGATTACGGCCCACTCTCTCTAACAGAGAGCAGCTCTGTGTCCCAGCAGTGGGAACATTATAGGCTGATTATGTTTTGCTTTTCTAAATCGGAGTGGCGATAGCTTTCAAAACGTTTCATATTTCTACAAAGATTTTCAACAGAATTAACATAGGTAGGCAGTGAATATAGATCGTGATCTGGGATCAAAATCAACTATCGCAAACCACAGGTTTACTGTGTATCTGATGTAAAAGTTTATCAATCATTTTACAAAGTCAATCTGGATTGCAATCACGGATGTTGATCGCTAAAACTAAGTAGTTTTCACTTAGGGTTCTTACTGACTTGTTTTTTTTTTTTTGCTCGGCTCCAAATGGGTTTAGCATAGTGTAAATAATTTCCACAAAATAGGGCTACCGAATGCAAAAATATTTTTTCAAATGCGACTCGCAGTTTCTGATATTAGAGCGTACAAACTTAAAAGAAACGAACTCTTCAGTTCTATTATATTAGAAGAGATTGGTAAAAGTCACACTCATACTTTCCTGAATCGGACCTCTGGCCTCCAGGCGATCACTAGTTTTCCTTCTCCAATATGTGTTCTACTTCATAAATATTGTTCTTGTGTACCTTCAATAAATATCAAGACATGTACCGTCAATATTAGCATTTTTCTTTCCATGATCAACTTTACCCATGATTATAATAAAATATGAACATGAATATATCTCTTTCACTAAAAATCTTGTACAAATACTTGAGGTTTTTTCTTTTGTATCACTTTGGTATTAAACGGCTGCAACAGACGTTTAGTGATTTAAGTATAGTATTCACGAGTAAAGTCGCTCACAAAACGTAAATATGCACAGTTGATCGTATCAGTAAGTTTTAATCATATTTAACGGCGTGGTACTGACCATCAAACTGAACAACCATGGAGTCCATCCTGATCCATAGGATAATCTAGACTAGACTACTGAAAAGATAAGTAGTACTGAAAAGATGATAGCAGTGTGATTGTTTTCGAGCCGTTTGGGGTTGAAATACTAGTGCTATGGGGTCCGAGTGCCTACTTCATTTTTCGGGACATCACCAAGCGGCTGGTCGACTCTTCACGTGCCAAAAGGGATACCCTATTGTTTCCAAGAAATCTTTTCCTGTTGACAACGATGAGGACGAATTTTTTGATGCCCATTGATTAGGGTAATAATAAAGAGGCATAAAAGAATCGTCTGCCTTCAAGCTTTATTGGTACATAAATGTACATAAATTATTATTTTATATGAGGACTGACAGATTGTAAAATATGATAATATTAATAAATATTCTCATTAGGTACTAACTTAGTTTTTCTATGCATCTCTATTACGTATGTTTGTGTGGAAACATTTAACACAGTATCGAAAAGCTCTCATAACATACTTCAACCACAAACCGACATTGTGTCATACTGGTGTCAGCGGTCACCACTTCCCTTCCCATTATGTGGTCAGTTTGTTTGTCAACTTGTAACTTAGACAAATTTACTTATTTATTAGGACTATCATACCATGTTAAGATAACTGATGAAAGGGCATATGCTCAATAAAATAATGACGTAAGTCTTCATGATTAAATGTATACTTTATTGAGATAAGAGTTACATTACAATAACTAACTAATCATTTTCCTTTGATAGTGAATGTCCTAATTTTTTTTTTTTTGTGGGACATCTCGTAGTTAACCTAAATAAAGTTATTACTACTTAAACGGACTATTTTAGGCCTCCAGCCGGGACATATATACTTAAAAACTACCTGGGCAGTCCCTGGTAGGGGGGGGGGGGGGGTAGCAAGGGACAGGCTGGATAATAGTACTTGATTATTACATACACGACTCGATAACACTGACCCGAGTGGGGCTCTCGGAACTGCTGGCCTTTGCCCATGTCACCTGTACATTTACTATGAAGAATGCTTACATTGCAATTGTCCGGTCGCTACAGTGTCTATTACTATAGTTAAGAGAGGTTAGTTATTATAGAATTGTTGTTAACGTACCAACGGTTAAATTGCTTATTAGCCTTTTTGGCTAGATCGTAATTAATTACTAAGAATTTTGTTCTTACTAATAAAGTATTTAAAAAAAACGTACCAACGGAACAACGGACTAACAACCTGTTACCTTTAGAAAGTAACTGCTTTGTAGATAGACAAACTAATGTACAGGCGACGTAAATCGTTCCTAAAAAGTGACCCTTAGGAACCCTAGACCGACAGGTATGTATGTTATGTAGTACTTGTTACTAATTCACCTGTATGAAAAGATATTTTAACGTTTATAGACTTCATAGCCTCATTTTCCGCAATTTTCCGGCCGACCGCAAATATTATTCGATCACATCCGAATCCGATCACATACACATCCGTAGTTCGTAAATTAAAATCACAATTGTATATCAAAATAAAATATACAGTTAAAAAGCTGAAATAAATGAGATTTTTTTAAATTAATTTTGAGGGTAGATGTTAGTTATGTTCGTTCTGGGTACTACAGTACCCCTTGGCGCTCTACTCGTTAGTGGATTATGTTAGAAACTTACTTTTTGAACTGTGGAGTAGTTAAAAAGTAACTTCAGAAATGTATCATTATAGGGCAGAACGCCTTTACCTGGCTATTTATAATAAAATAAATAAAATCCTTAACTTCAACCCGCTTACGAAAAAGAAATCACTAGATTACTCACAGACGGAAAACATAATTAAAGAACAATAACTTTATAGTAATATAGGCAAACACAGTCTCAGATACCTATAACTCAAAGCACAACCATTTATCACAGGCACTCAGAGAGACACACACACACACAAAATATAACACACTCACACATACAGACAACACATACACAAACACGCACCATACCACGCAAGAGCAAGAAAGCATTAAATTCTATTGTGTATTTTTTTTTTATCTCATTGTAATTATTGTTATTTTTTTTATTTGTGATTTTAAACATTATTAATTGCTCCACAAACGGGTGAAGACACTGACTCCTGTAACACAGGTACCACCTAGCTCAGGAGTCAGGGCTTCAATTGAATTTGTCAAACCTTTTATATCAATAAAGCATATTTATTTTTATTATTATACCTATCTATAACTGAGACAATACTGATGTTACATATGCTAAGTGTTTTGTTTAATAAAATTATTACTTACTTAAAAAAATATTTTGGAAATGATGTGATAAGACAACGGTGCGGTATAAAATAAGATGTAGTGATAAACAATTAAAAGAGAATGCTTATATGATTTGGTCATGTTGAGAGGATGAATGAAGGACGACTTACAAAAGGTATTTACAAGTCAGATGTGAGTGAAAACGCCGGGAGGGGACGCCCTAGGAGGACGTATAGTGACCTTATTCGTGATGTTCTTCAGAAAGGTCAGGTGCGTAGAAGTCGCTACCGGCGTGCGTGTATGACCAGATGTATGAACCTAGACGAGCCAAATGGAGTATGTAAGTAATGGAGTATGGAGTATGCAGTTGCAGGTGGCGTTCCGCAGTTTCTGCCTACCCCCATGAGGAAAAGGCGTGGGTTTATGCATGGATGTTTATGTTTTACACTTCCGCCATTTCAGAAAAAAACGGTCGTGACGTTCAAAATGATTTATGTTTATTTATTTAAAGGGACAAACCGAAAAGCAGGAAATTTCCTGTAAATGTACGTTGAGAATGATGAGATAAAGGATTTTACTCAAATCTCCTTGTATTGTTACCCCTTACTGTCATAAGCATTTTCCATAAAACTGTCAGACATTTGAAACACACTTGTGGATTATTTTTCATGTATATTATTCATATTGTTTTCTTCCGAAGATTTATTGCTTGTAAAGAACTCTTTTAGATTTACCTGCCTCGAGGAAATGCTACTTTAACTCTATATTCCTTATCCTTTTAAGGAAGGAATAAGGAAATATCGTAGAAATTTTATTTTGTCTTTTTATTTTGATGTTTTTATTTTGTAGAATAAAATAAGTCAGTTATAAATACTTAATACCATAATTTCAGCCGAAAGACGTCCACTGCTGGACATAGGCCTCCCCCAAGCTCCGCCACTTCTATCGGTTTTGTGCTCCCCGCATCCAGCGGATTCCTGCGTTCTTCACAAGATCATTGATCCAATTTGTTTGAGGCCTTCCAACGCTACGCTTCTGGTATGCGGTCGCCACTCCAGAACCTTTCGGCCCCATCGGCCATCTGTTTTGCGAGCAATGTGCAATCCTTAATAAAATAAATTAATAAGCTGTGTGGTTTTTAAAAAGTCGCAGTGTGGTATACAACAGTCACCAGTCATTGTTTGGCTATCATTGGCATTCATGACATATACAAAGACATAAATACACACATAAACACACACACTACACTCAAACACACCTACGAAATTGGTACTCACTCGTCGATTAAATCATTGAATTCAAACCACTAGCAGAAAAGTGGCCCACTGCCTATATTGACATTTGATCACAGTCACCCACCCGCCAATTTCTTTTGAGGCCTAAATTGTTTTTAAAAATGGGCAGGCACTACTGCCCGCGTTTGAGTGACTCTAGGTAGATACGGATGTATCTTGTGGTCATTTCTTCTTGCTTTTACTAATTAATGGGTGATTCATGCAGAGGTACTTTTTTCAAAAGTATAAAGATTATCAGAATTTCAGTTTTATTGGGTTATCTTTATAAACATACAAATCAACTATTCTTTACATTTTTATTTATAGATTATTTCTTTCAACTGTTTACCATGACTGCGACTTACGTTACATCGTGCTAAGATATCGAACTATTTGCTACATAAACGGATGGATGTCAATAATAGGTATATTTTCCCCTAAATTTTTTTTTTTTTTCATATATTTATCAACTATGGGTAGTTGTAGATACAAGCCAAATGAAGTCAAATATTTTATTATGTTTGTAACAAAATATGGTCAAGTTTAATACAGAGTCGTGTATGCCTGTTTTGTTCTTAAAAAAAACACTGATTTTATGCAGTTTATTTTCAAAACGGAACAAAAAGTAATATAAACCACTATGAAATAAAAATCTTAGCGCTTAGTACCGAGTTATTAATTATATTATTATTTAAGCGTTTGACAAGTTTTGGCGTGATTATGCGGGCAGAAAATGACGCGTGACGAATGACGATCGGAACTTGTCACTTACGTACACATACATTTGTGTAACATACGAGCGCCCTGCAGCACTTTTTTATTTATATATTTTATTATTTACAATATGTTAAATCATAAATGTAAAGGATAAAGTGTTGCAACATTGCGCTGATCTATAAAAAAAAGTAAAAACAATAAAAATTATGAATTTTTGAAGAAATTTCCCAAAATATCCTATTTCAAACTATAAAAAAAAAACAAAAATATTTATGGAAGATAAGATATATTATGCAAAACGCAAAGGACCCACCCTGTGCGTTTTCGCATTCGTCAGTCTAGTATTAACACTAGAAGCGCGGAACATACCGACTGAGGTAAATTTGGATAAAAAAATATGTATATTGCAATTACGTGGCTGAAGTCTCGAATAAATAATAATAATTATCATATTTCATGAAAAGTCATAAAAAGTAACGATTATATGCATAATAAAATATTAATTACAGCAGGAAGAATATCGAAGTGGGTCAAATTTGGGATGCCCGCACTTCTAGTGTTAAAATAATGTAGAAATAGGGCTCTGTGGAATAATTTTATTTTTCGTGACTTATAGGGGCCCGTTATCTTCGGGACGTTTGGTACCAACAAGACTACGTATAATACAGTCCAACAACATACGTGGCTTTGTTGCGAGAATAACTCGGTGCACATTTTATTTGTTTGCTTCGAATTGGCCGCGCAGATCATGAGAAATCACATCTGTAAACTTATTGCTTCGTGGTTTTTTTTTTTTGGATGGGAAATCATCAAATGACTTCTTCCGCTCTGGGCGGAGGAGGATGGCGTGTCTGACTTTTATTGGCTAAAACCCACTCGTATTCCTTCAGTTACCCATATGTCAGGGCCTCGGTATCTTGTTTGAACAATCTCGCTACCCTGGCAGGGCTTTGGGGTTACGTAAAGTCCTAAGTCTACATAGATGAGCCAAATACGATTAAGGAACTGGAAGCTAACATTCCTGGCGTCTTTCGCCATATACCAATTGAAATGCTTATACATCATAGATAACTTTGAACTTCAGAATGGCGCATGTTTACCGGAGTTAGAATTTTAAGGAATGGTTCTTTTATAACATAGTACAAGATAACCAAAAACTATATTTTTATTATTTTTCTTAAAAGTTACTCGAAATGAATCACCCGCTGGTGACTATTACTAGCCTAATTTGCCGCCACACATAATGCATTAGCGGTTTCGTAAGACAAAACAGAAATTATGAAAGAAAAATAAACTCTATCTAAAGAGCCACCAACTGTAAAAACACAGCCCATTACACTTCTAACAAGAAAAAATAGCCGTTACAGTGCATTTCTTTCTCCTAATTTTGTATATTTTTTGTTTCTGCCACAACAGAGCACTCATTACAGCAGCATTTCAAAATAAATATTTAAATTAAATATGGGACTTTTTTAATAAACGCAAGGCCGGGTCGGAAGGAATTCGCTGATGGAATATTAAAATATGAATGTGAGGAGGGGCACAGAGGGAAATAGGGTCGCAAAGTTTAGCATTGCAGTTGAAGTTGTTTCTTTAAGGGATGGAAATTAGGTGAAGGACCAACTTAGGGCCCTTGGTGATAATTTGGGGTGATAGTCCCCTAAACGTTTGAACTCAGGGATTAAAGCGCTCCATTTCTGAAAATGTCGTTTTTGTTTTGTTTATTTGTTTCAAAATACGATTTCCGTGTTCTTGGTAACGGCATCTGTTTGAACACTGTTTACGCGATTCTCTTGTTTTACGTAGAACTCAAACGGTGGTCTCATCTACGTAGAATATGTTTGCGGTATTTTAATTGGCGTTTGCTCATTAATACTTAAATACGCAAACGCAAAAACATTAAAAGATTGTACGTACGTACTTACCAGTATGAACCAGTGAGGCAAAAAAACCATTTCTTCTATTAGTGTGTTATGTAATAATCTTGCAGCAGAACGCGTCATGGGTTAGACTCCTACCTAAAAGATTTAGTTCTAATGGCAAAAGAGAGAGAAACATAAAAAGATAGAAGGGAGGCATTTGCCTCGCAGTGAGAAACAACATGCTCATAATAATAATAAATGTACGTTCCTTAAATTGTGGATTGCTATATTTTTCATTGGTAAAACGATTAAATCGATTTAGGTATATTCAAAGAAGTATCTCGGTAACTTTTTTTACTAGCAAAGCATGGTGACCGTTCAAACTTTTGAACAAACAAAAAATACCTTTCGGCACACAATATATTGTCATGATAAATTATTTTATCTATCCAAACGGCATCGTCTCTTAGGTTTCCAGCATGTAGCTGAATACCAAAATTTTACGTGTAGTGACCTCCACAACAGGCAGATGTGAATGGAAACACCGGGAGGGGATGCCCTAGGAGGACATATAGTGACCTTATTGGTGATGTTCTTCAGAAAGGTCAGGTGCATTGTACTCGCAACCGGCGTGTGTGTATGACCAATTGTATGAACCTAAACGACGCAAAAGGAGTGTGTAGAGATCGTAGCAGGCGGCGTTCCGTGGTTTCTGCCTACCCCCATGGGAAGAAGGCGTGATTGTATGTATGTATGTATGACTTCTACAACCTAGTTACTGGGTAATACTATACCCCTTGGTAAGCCTGGTGGTCAGAGTTTCAGGCTTCTGAAGACGACAACAACTGTTAAAGATCTACGAATGATAGCCGAAATGAAAGGGTCTTGGAATGTAAAGATGGTCACCAATCCACGGACATACCGCGGCAATCATACTTTAACCTGATCGGTTGACCCGTAAAGCATCGCAATAAAACTGGCCAAAAATCGCTTGAAAACATGAAACAACATCTGCCCCCGTTTTACTGTTCAAAGCTAGAAAAGAACACTACACTAACAAACAAGATTCCACAAAACTAAAAGAAGTCCCTAGAACGCCAACAGCTAATTGCACTCAATGCAAAATGTAAATTACTAAGCAACTTCACACAACTATTGGTGAGAACCCGTACTTCGATCGAGTCCACAGGAAACTTTACAAGGAAATAGAAATGGCATCGATTCTGTTCGAATATTTAACATACAAAACTAGTAGCTGTACCCTGGGCGCTTTTAATGTGCACATCAATTTTACATCATCATCATCATCATTTCGTCCGAAAGACGTCCACTGCTGGACATAGGCCTCCCCCAAGCTCCGCCACTTCGACCGGTTTTGTGCTTCCCGCATCCAACGGATTCCTGCGGCCTTCACAAGTTCATTGGTCCACCTTGTTGGAGGCCTTCCAACTCTACGGTACGCGGTCGCCACTCCAGAACTTTTCAGCCCCATCGACCATCTGTTCTGCGAGCAATGTGCCCTGCCCACTGCCACTTCAGTTTAGCAATTATATAGGATCTCTTCATTTCTGATTCGATCCCGCAGAGAAACTCCAAGCAAAGCCCTCTCCATCGCCCTTTGGGTGACTTTCAGCTTTCTAATAAGGCCCATTGTGAACAACCACATTTCAGTTCCACAATTCAATTTTACATCGTTTTCTCATAATCATAAATTCAACATTATATGTAACTAATTTATTATACCAAAGAAACGATGGGTGGACATGTATGAATTATGATATGGATAGAAAGAGGTGACTTCCGTGATGACGGCTAATAGAAAAGTGTGGAAGAAAAAACATATTGCGGTGACCCCAAATAAATTGGGATATAACTAATATTTATATAATATAGGAAGAAAATACGGAACTCCACCTACTACGATCCTTACTTCTTTTGCCTCCTTTAGGTTCATACACCTGGTCATACACACACGCCGCACAGTGGAACGAATGTATGGGAGCGGTTGGACGTAGACATGTCCGAAAAAAAAGAGTAAAATTATGCCAAACTAATGATGCCATCTTATTCGATTACTTAATGCCTTCATAACTTGTGGTGATGAATTTCTTCATAACTCCCATATTTCGGGAGTAATTTGAGAAAATGTGAAATTTTACTATGAAAATGAGTGTATCGAGCTCTCTCCCTCCTGATTCCGGGCTTGTTTCAAGTAGCGGTCTCTAATATCATAATGCTAATACTAAGAGCTATATTTAATACTAAGACACATAGTGCGCCAAATGTGCACTTTCTGGGATAAAGAGTGATGTTTATTTTATAACACAATTTTTTTATTTTTTGTTTATTTTGTTGATTAAAACCGTTTTTCTAAAGGTTTACCTTATTACAATAACATTTCTGAGCAGCCAATTAGAGAAGATATAAGCTAATTAGGATATATAATTAGGGACTTAAGGTTTACATATAAAACTGATGCACTAATGATTACTGATAAGAACATTGCTATTATTTAATTACTAAATGGCTCTTAATACACTAATTTAGCATGCATCATTTACTAATTATCACAATAACTAATTACCTTGCAATATTTAACAAAGGATACCTGGGATACCTGGATTTTATATAAATAGGTCACTATTAGTAACTTTAAAATCAGTGTTGATTTACACCTCGTTGTATCCAAGCTAATCTCGCAATGTATTTTCCAAATTTTAATACAAATCTTGATATTCACGTTGCTTTATGCGCACGCGCATATAAAGATTTACGCGACTTTAACTATTTGTTCAGTGTTTTAAAAGATAACAGTTGTGTTCAGTTATGTGAAAGTGCTGAAACAAGTTTAAAAGACTGGTGTCGTCGATTTTGCTACCGCATTTATGCAAAATGGACACAGTCTGGAAGAAGCACAGATAAGTTTCGGAAGAAACATGAGATTTGGCTACAGGCTGCAATTCAATGGCCGGAATTACAGAATGAAAATATGGAACCTTCTACAGAAAATATAAGTGACGTCATCGAGCCCATAATTTCTCCTGCTAAATCTGATGCTTCAACTTGTACACATCCTAGTCCTCGTAAATCTTTTGAGGACCTTAGTAACCGGCAAAAAACAAGACGCACTGAAGATAGTCTTTCATGCAGCAGTAGCAGCGCTGAAATTATGTTTTCGGCCGAAAGGGCGCTTCAAAAGGCAGGACAAAGCGATACAGCTTATGTTATGAAATACTTGACGGAGAATCCAGAAGAGGCCTCAAAAATCAAAGCCTTCATTGAAGGTAAATCAATTCAGGTACGGGAAATATCCCCTTTGAAGGCATTGGCTCTTTATGTATCGATGAACTTATCGAAATGGCGCTATAACACTCTTCGGGATTTCAACACTCAAGAAGGAGCTCTTCAATACCCGAGTTACTACATGTTGGTTAAAGAAAAAATTAAGTGCTATCCGGCCAAAGAAGATCTCACAGTTACAGAGAGCTCTGCAAAAATCAAATTACAAGCCTTGATGGATTTAACCTCAAGAAGACTTATTAGGTCGTTAGAAACCCCTGTTGATCCCAATCAACAGCTCGTATTGACCAGCAAATGGGGTTTTGACGGATCATCTAGCCAAAGCATTTATCATCAAAGGACGAGTGAAGATGAGCAAATCGATCTTGCTAGTAATTTTATGATTAGTCTTGTACCACTGCGGCTCGTTTCAAAAGGTGTAACAATTTGGGAAAACAAGCGACCATCTTCCACTTCATTTTGCCGGCCAATATTGTTTAAGTTTATAAAGGAAACCAAAGAAAATGTGCAGAGAGAGATGGCTGAAATCGAAGCAGAGATTGAAGCCTTAACTCCATCCACCATCACTGATGGAATTAGTGTCAAACACCAACTGCTGTTGACAATGATTGATGGTAAAATTCATTCCATTATATCCAATACAGCAGCTTCAGTGTGTGACATATGCAAGGCTTGTCCTAAAGAAATGAATAATTTAGAGTTAATCAAAGATAAACACGCAAACGAGGACATGTATAAATATAGCTTAAGCACCCTTCACGCTTGGATTCGCTCAATGGAATGCTTATTACACATTTCCTACAAATTAGACATAAAATCATGGCAAGTAAGGGGTGATATAGCAAAAAGGCAAGTTGATGACAGGAAGAAAAGAGTTCAAGAGGCTGTAAGAAGAGAAACGGGCTTACTTCTCGATGTTGTGAAACAAGGCAGTGGATCCACCAACAATGGCAACTCGGCAAGGAGATTTTTTGAAAACTACACTAAATCTGCTGAACTGACCGGAATAGATGCTATGCTTTTAAGAAAAATCTGTGTGATCTTGCAGTGTATTTCATCAGGAGAGAAGATCAACGTAACTAAATTCCGAGAGTTCTGCTTTGATACTGCTAAGCTTTACGTGGAGTTATACCCATGGTATTATATGCCTTCTTCACTTCATAAAATTTTAATGCATGGGCCAGACATAGTTTAGAACATGTCAATTGTGCCCATTGGTTTTCTATCCGAAGAGGCATCTGAGGCTAGAAATAAAGATTTTAGAAAATATAGAGAGGGGCATTCTCGAAAGCATAGCAGTATCTCATGCAATGAAGATATTATGCACAATCTTTTACTGTCTTCTGATCCACTTGTTACAAGTATCCGTCCAAAAGGAAATAAGTTTGTAAAAAAATCTTCTTTTAAGGAATTTTATGAGCTTACGGATTCTGAGAAAAGTGATATCGAATTTGTTAACATAAATGATTTAGCGGACATCGATTCTGAATTTGAATTAATTGATGATGATGATGATGACGAAGATAATTAAATGATGTTATTGTTTTAAAATGTGTAACTTAGTAAATTAGAGCTTACATCTTAATTATTTATTGTACTTTTAATGAAACTAGGTAATTTATTATCAACTTACTTAAAAGTCATACTCTCATCAGTTCTTGTGAATATTTTTGTTAATATATATTTCTGTATATATATAATATATTTATAGACCTCTTAATAAGTCTGTCTGCGGTTTAAAGTAAATACAAATGGGGAAAAAACTTTTTTTTTTTAAATTTTCATTTCCTTTTATCCCAGAAAGTGCACATTTGGCGCACTATGTGTCTTAGTATTAAATATAGCTCTTAGTAATAGCATTACGATATTAGAGACCGCTACTTGAAACAAGCCCGGAATCAGGAGGGAGAGAGCTCGATACACTCATTTTCATAGTAAAATTTCACATTTTCTCAAATTACTCCCGAAATATGGGAGTTATGAAGAAATTCATCACCACAATTTATGAAGGCATTAAGTAATCGAATAAGATGGCATCATTAGTTTGTCATAATTTTACTCTTATTTTTCGGACATGTCTACGTCCAACCGCTCCCATACATTCGTTCCACTGTGCGCCGGTTGCGAGTACTACGCACATGACCTTTCAGTAGAACATCACCAATAAGGTTACTGTATGTCCTCCTAGGGCGTCTCCTCCCGGCGTTTCCACTCACACCTGACTTGTAAATACCTTTTGTAAGCCGTCCTTCATTCAACCTCTCAACATAACCAAACCATCTAAGTACATAATATTACAGCAATATTATGTAAATTCTGTAACTAATTATATATTGTAACAATGTTATTAAATTATTTAATTGAAATAAATAGTTTGAGATATTGCAATACAACTGTATTTAACCGATGAAAAAAAACGGAGGAGGTTCTCAATTCAACGCGTATATTTTTTTTTTTTTTTATGTATGACCACGCATAACTTTTTATATAGTGGTCCGATTGTGACAATTCTTCTTCTATTGGAAAGGATATATTCCCAAAGTGGTCCCATATAAATTTGGAAAACAAAATCGAACCCTAAGGGTCGGAAAACAGGGGATGATTGATTGTTCACTCACTGATTGTAATGTATAACCACGCATAACTTTATACAGAGTAGTCCGATTTTGATAATTCTTTTTTTTTTGGATAGGGCATACCTTGTTTAGTATTACTAGTACATTAAAGCCACAAAACATTTTAAAATAAAAACTTTTTGACAAAAAAATTAAACCGCCAAAAAACTGAAAAGCATAAAATAATAAACCTTAAAATTTTGAGTCGGCGCCGAAAAATCAATGAACAAGGATCACTCAAAGCGCCGACTCATAATTTTAAGGTTTATTATTTTATGCTTTTCAGTTTTTCGGCGGTTTAATTTTTTTGTCAAAAAGTTTTTTTAATCACAGGTGGGTCCATTTTACAAAAAAATATCTTAGAGTTCCAATCAATTCACGTTCATATTGGTCGACTTAGCAAAACCAAAGCGGCACAAACACTGCTAAGCGTCTAAAGTCTTGACATCATTATTTCCAATTAATTTGTAATTCCCAGACAATCTCAGCCTATTTCGCTTAATGATACAATTCGAAGAAATAAACTCAATGACTTTATTTCTTGAAACTGTCAAAGGTACTTAACAACATAGACTCGACACAATTCTGAAGAATAATGTCAAGTAGATACTCGTTTAAATATTTAATATCTGGATGACCGAGCTTTGCTCGGTATTTTTTGGTAAATTTTGTTTAAAATAATAGGTTTATGTTCAAGTTGATTGTCGATAAAGTTGATCATTGAAAACACGAATAAAATGCCATTTTATAAAAATGAATCCTAGCCAGATCGATTTATCGCCCCCGAAACCCCCTGTATACTAAATTTCATGAAAATCGTTGGAGCCGTTTCCGAGATTCAGATTATATCGATACCGGAAATTTCAATTGTCGTAAAGGACATTTTGCCGAAAATGAGTTATATATATATTTGGAATCAGCGTCGCAAGCTCTATCGATTGGTATATTTAAAAAATATCTATCTTAAAAAAAAAGCCCTTTACGACCTGGCTTTCTAACAGCTCTAGCGCGATTTTTTATACTATTTGGGATGTATCGTAAAAATAATTTTCAATAGGGGAGCGTAAAGTCATGTTTTAATTATTTAAGAGGTCGTAATCCTCATTTTTGCATTAAACTTTTTATACGACATTCTTAACCACATAATAAAGATATAGTCTTAACCCTTACGACCAAATCTATGCCTTGTTTTAACTTACGTAATTAGGGCGTAAAGGACGTTTAAAATGTGTCTGGTATACATACCTTTATGTAATATTAACGTATGGAACCTCCACGCGTGAGAACAAAAAGTTTTAAGTTTTTTTTTGTATGATTTGAAACTGAATGGAACTGAAGGGCTGATGCTCACAAGAGGTATTTTACCATACACGGCAATCAAGGTGACATCAAATTCATATACCTTTCTGTGCCGCTTCGCGCGTACCAAATTTTTGAATTTTCGATACGTGATTTTTCAAATCTTTGACATGGTCAAACGAAGTTGAGCATCGATTTACTTGTACTGTCGTTAGTTAATAGCCTATTAATGACTTTTTTAATGAGAATAATTAAATACGATATTGATCAAATACTTTTTTTTTTACAAAATTGCATAATCAATCATAATCACGCTGATTAACAAGTGACTAAAAACTGATGTTACTAAGTACCTCATTTGTTAATCACCGTGACTATGGCTGAGTTATAATGACACGCCCTTCCGCTCCGCCCAGAGCGGGAGACGTCATTTGATGATTTCCCAAACACAAAAAACACAAAGACGTCTAACTTATTCATTTCCGTAGGAGTTGCTTTACATATATCACAAGTCGGAGATGAGGTATTTGATAGATGGGAAGTGATTTTGCCATCAGTCATGGTCGTAGGCATCGAGTGCTTAACAGAATGGCCTCCCATAATAGAAGGCTGCAGGTCTTCAATCTCGTTTCCAATCGTAGCCTGTTCTTCAACTATGTTCAACCTGTTTTCTTTTGAAAACTTAAAATATAATGGTCTGCAGAACATTGTGAAAGATGGCTCTGGATTCTCCCATATCACTTCTTCGCCACAACAGCGCAGGGGCTCAAACGAACATATAAAAATGCTAGAATCGTCATCCTCTGCCAAAGTTTGCTTATACAAACTTTGCCCTGAAGCACCATCAAAACCCCACTTGAATATAAGTATACATTCTTTGCCATGCAGTGAAGATTCTACACGAAAAAATATTCCAAGTCTAGCCACAGTTTTGTTCAAAATAGCTTGAAGTTTTACTTTAACCCCTCTTTCCGTGACTTCTATGGCATCTTTTGGCGGATAGCAGTTCTTCTTCGCTTCAAGGATAGCTGTATAAGAAGGATACAATGGTATTCCTTCTTCTTTTGCACAATATATTAATGTTATATACTGCCAATTCCAAAGCTTCAATGAGGTCAAAATACCTAAAGCTTTATCAGCAGAATATATGGGCATAGTTTTCTATGCCTTTAACAATTCCTTTATCTTTGTAGCTTCTTCGGGATGCTCCGAGACTAGTTTAATGATATCTGCTACATTCTTATTTTGTGCTTTTAAACCAGTTGCATGAGCATGACTTTCAGTTCTGTACGTTAGGAGCTCTTCCACTCTTCTGTAGCGGGCTTAGCTTCACAAATGGTTTTCTTGGACTCACAACTGATGTTGATGTTCCAACACTGCACGTTTCCGGTCCACAGGATGTTGATGCACCCTCATTTATAGCGAAGTCAGAACTGGAACATGGTTGCTGTTCTACTAACACCATAGAAGGGGTTATCTTTTCCCTCACAACCTCAGGCCATTTTATGTCCTTTTGCAGCTATGTCCCATACTTTTTGATGAATGTACGTCTCGTGCGATTACGCGAGATCCATTTGTTCCTCAACGAGCACACATAAGTCCGACAGAATTGTTTCAATTAGTTCTTATAATTTTTGGCAAATCAACTTTATTCGCAAAAACTTCAAATAACATTTGAGGTTGTTAAAAAAAAACTGGTGTTTGCCACAAACAGGAAAATGTCCAAATTGGTAACAAAACCTTCCATCACAACACAATAAAATTATAAATATAACGTAATAGCGCAAAACATTTTGTTTAAATTTTGAATTCCTATTAGAATAATATTTTTACTACTTTTTTACTAAATATTTGAATAATAAATAAAAAATATTTTAATTTCACTTGTTTTTACTACATATTGCAGGTATTTCTATTCAAAACTTTAGGTTTTTTGTTCCTTTTACCCCCTTAGTCTCTGGTTGAATTGACCTGTACTATCCAATGATAATCAAGATCAGTCCTTTACGACACATCTGACTTTATCATAACCAATTTTTCGTGGCTGTAAAGTACTTCAGTTAATTTTTTTTGGGCTGTAAAGGACTCTCATTTTCGTCAATAATTATGTTTGGTTTATTTTATTCATTTTTATGGATAGAACACGAAAAAATAGTGAGGGTTTCTTTTGACATCATGAATATAGTACTTTGTTTGAAAAAGATATAAGTCAAAAACAATTTTTTTTTTTGTTTTTTGGCTCTACTGAAAACTCGTGTTTTGTCCTTTACGACAATTGAAATTTCCGGTATCGATATATATATATATATACAAGAATTGCTCGTTTAAAGGTATAAGATTAATAGACGCAAGAAAATCAGTCTCCCTAATTTTTTCCCAACTATACTGGAGTCAGTTTCTAATATTACTAATATTTTAGATGGATCGACTACCTCTGACCTCCACAACCCTGATTTGTAGTTAAAACGGTTCCCTGCCAGGGTCGCGAGCCTTATTCGAAAGGTTTACCGTGGCCCGCCATACAGGCAACTGAAGGAACACGGGTGGGTTTTAGTCAGTAAAAGTCTAACACGCCCTCCCGAACCGCCCAGAGTGGGAGACGTCATTAGATGATTTCACAACTCACAAAAAAAAAAATTGTCTGATTTTTGAGCTTCTGACCAACCGTAATGGCTATCAAACTTACACAAATGACAGCCGGAACCAACGGCTTAACGTGCTTTCTGAGGCACAGGGAGAGACATGTAGCTTAACCTGCTATCAAACGATGTGGTTGTTATTATTTAGCCACGAGCCCATCCAAGAAAAAAAAAGAAAAAAATTGCCGTTAATATGGTCCAAGTTAGGCTTTGTAGAGCATCGTCTCTGTTTCACACCTTTTTGAGTCTCTTTCTATAATTTGACGAGCATTATTTATTTCTTGATGACTAGACAAAGTTGAATTCGTTTTCAAAGCGTTTCTTATTTTTCTTACTTCATTGAGATTTAAATAAGCTTTTTGGTTGCTAGTGCCTAAACACAATGTTTGACTTGTCTATCAGCGTTACCGCTGATATAATGTCACTTTATCTGGGGCAAATAAGCAGCCCCAAGCTAAAATCATTTATTTATATTTTTAACCGACTTCCCAAAAAGAAGGAGGTTTCTCATTTTGACTGTATCTATTTTTTTTGTTTTTTATTTGTGTTCGCGGATAAATCCGTCGTTTGTGAACCGATGTTGATGATTCTTTTTTTGTTGGAAAGGAGATATCCTAAGGGTGGTCCCATGATAAGGAAACCAGGATCTGATGATGGCATCCCGGAGAAGTCGATGTGAGTATTCGAAAATTGTAGTGGCGACTAGTGCGTAAGACAGTCGAGGGAACTCCTCAACGACTTAGAGCAATTGCCCTGTGTTTGGACTTAATTCATTTCTATTGATGAGAACTTTGCACCCATATGGGATATAATGGTATGGTTTCGTTATGAGATCATCAAGTGACTTTGTGCGGCCCTCCACATACTTATTATTATACAAGACTTTGATACGGTCCCAACTGGAATACGCTATTCAGATCTGGAACCCTTTCTATGACAAATACTGCTCTCGAATAGAAATGGTACAAAAAAGTTCCTACGATCCATGAATTATAGATGCCATCAATCAAAAGTTCACTACGTGCTGTTACTGGATCGTTACGGCATTCTAAGTTTGAAGTCCAGGCGATTGCTTCTGAGCGTAATGACACTGCATGGCTTATGTAACAATACGTTCGATTGTCCTCACTTAGTAAATAAATTACGCTATGTTGCGGTACAATATCTTTGTGCTGTATCTACAATCTACATCGCAATCTTATGTTCTTTATCGCACGTTCAATATCTATTAAATGTTTCTACTATCTGTTATCAACACGTAGTCGTTGGTATATAAGATGCACCTTTGGATAATTATAACCAGACTATACTACATCTTTGGTCTCATTTATACCCAACCATATACTGCCAAGAAGTTTGGCAAATTGGTGACCCCGACGAACGAATACGCAGCAAGAAACATGGCGCAACCACCGTGCAAGGCGAACATAAATCAGCAAGGAACACTTGAAGTAGCTGCTGGCACCTCGGTTTTATCCCGCATTCCGGAATTTTGGAAAGACCAACCCAGATTATGGTTCACGCAACTAGAAGCCATATTAGCACCACAGAAGCAAGGGGACGAATACAAATACTGTACGGTAATAGCAAAGTTATCCAAGGAAGAAATACTACAAGTTAGTGACCTAATCACTTCGCCACCGACTACAGATAAATACAAAAACATCAGGGAGCGTTTAATTGATTGTTACGAAGAAACAGAGCAGCGGCAGTTTCAAAAATTAATATCAGAGACAGAACTCGGTGATCAAAAACCTTCGCAGTTATTACGTCAAATGCGAGTCCTCGGGAGAGGAAAAATCAGTGACGAAACAATTAAACTACTATGGTTCAGGCTTTTACCAACATCAGTTACTACGGTTCTAGCAGTTACGGAAGACATGGAAATTGACAAACTGAGCCTAATTGCAGACAAAATAATAATGAATTCAAAAGTAACCGAAATATCAGCTGTTAGCAACGACACTTCAAACGACAACAATACAGCATGCATTTTAACCCAGCTAGCAAAATTACAGATAGATATTGACGCAATTCAGCAAGGTCGATATGGCTATCGACCCAACACGCACAATCATTTCAAGGAACGTCAACAATTCCCGATTATGAGGCCGAGAACTAACTATAGAGGGGCAAATCGATTTTGTTACTACCACGGAAGATTCGGAATATATGCAAGGAACTGCATTAAGCCATGCGGTTGGAAACCAATGACTTACGTACGGAACCAGGGAAACGAATAAGAGCACAGACAACGGCGAAACTCTGTGCAATCCACCCATCCAATCGCCTCACCATTACCGACCGAAAAAGTGGTATGAAGTTTTTGATTGACACGGGCGCAAATATCTCAGTCATTAGCAAGCAACAGAGATATTCAATTTTACAAAATGAACAATACACACTATACGCTGCAAATGGGACTAAAATTAGGACTTACGGCGAGAAGACGCTTACCTTGAATTTAGGACTACAACGATGTTATAAATGGAATTTTATAATCGCCGATGTTACACAACCAATAATTGGAGCAGATTTTCTAGAGCACTATAAACTATTGGTCGACATAGCTGGTCGCAAACTTATCGACAAGGTTACAGAGCTGACAACGCATGTAACTTCAGAAAAAGCGGCACAACAAACAATTCGTACTATCGCAATGGGAACGAATCCACGTATTACGCAACTTTTAAACAAGTACGAAGACATCACGAAAGAGTCCTTTCTACGCAATGCGCCCAAACATAAGATTGAACACCACATTATCACTATAGGACCACCCGTCGCAGCTCGGGCAAGACCATTACCTCCAGAAAAATACGACATAGCCAAAAAGGAATTTCAAAGTATGATAGAACTCGGAATTTGCCGACCGTCAGATAGCCCATGGGCAAGCCCATTGCATATGGTAAAAAAGAAAAATGGCGAATGGAGACCGTGCGGAGACTATCGAATGCTCAATAGCACGACAGTACCGGACAAATACCCACTACCAAGATTAACTGACTTTACATACATATTAGAAAATAAGAAGATACTAAGCAAGATAGATATACGCAAAGCATACCACTGTATTCCTGTTAAGGATATAGAGAAGACAGCCATCATCACACCTTTCGGACTTTTTGAGTACTTAAGAATGCCTTTCGGATTACGCAATGCGGCACAAACATTTCAACGATTCATGGATTCCTTATTTAGAGATTTAAATTTCGTATTTATATATGTAGACGACTGTCTCATCGCATCGGACAGCGAAGATTTGCATTATCAGCATTTAGAAACGGTTTTCAAACGTTTACACGAGAATGGAATAACCATTAATCTCGAAAAATGCGAATTTCACAGAAGGGAAATAGATTTCTTAGGTTATCATATAACGAGCCAAGGAATACAACCTACCGAGGAAAATTACAAGGCAATCATGGAATTTCCCAAACCGAAAACGATTCAAGAATTAAGAAGATTTTTGGGCATGGTCAATTTCTACAGAAGTAATATTCCACGCGCAGCGGAAAATCAAAGAGTTTTAAACGAATTTCTACATGGTTCAAAAAAGAACGATAATTCACCTGTTCCTTGGACAACGGAAGCAGACCAAGCTTACGAAAAATGCAAGGAAAGCTTGAAAAACGCGGTATTAACAGCGCATCCTTCCCGCAACGCATCACTAGCGCTCATGACCGACGCTAGTGCTACTTGCGTTGGTGGAGTTTTACAACAAAAATCCGGACGCAATTGGGAACCATTAGGTTTTTTTTCACAAAAATTGAGCGAAACTCAACAAAAATATTCTACGTTTGACAGAGAGCTGTTGGGAATTTACATGGCCGTCAAACATTTTCACAGATTAATCGAGGGAAGAGAATTTACAATATTTACGGATCACCGACCTTTGACATACGCATTCTCCCAAAAACCATCATCAAACGATACACCGCGACGGGTCCGGCAGTTAGATTTCATTTCACAGTACAGTACCAACATCCAACACATAAACGGACGTGACAATATTACCGCCGATGCCTTATCTCGAATAGAGGAAATATACGTGCCGTCACCTATCGATTACGCTGAATTGGAAAAATGTCGATCAACAGATAATGAACTTAGTAAATTACGTGACAATAAAAGATTGAAATTCAAAAACATTACGCCTCCGGGTTCCACAATAAACATCACCTGCGACACGTCTACTGGAAAAAGCCGCCCCTACTTACCAAAGCATTTTCGCAAACAAATTTTCGATACCATTCATGGTATGAGCCATCCAGGAAAGAGAACTACGAGAAAAATGATAACCCAAAGGTATTTATGGCCGTATATGAACAAAGATATCAATAATTGGTGTAGATCATGTTTAGCCTGCCAAAAATCAAAAATACAACGACATACGATATCACCTCCTGGTGCATTTATGACAGCGCAACGTTTTGAGCATTTACATATTGACATCGTCGGGCCACTTCCGATTTCACAAGGGAAGAGATATTTAATCACAATCATAGATCGTTGTACGTCATGGCCCGAAATATTTCCGGTAGAAGATATAACTGCAGAAACAGTAGCCAGGACGCTTTTCGAAGGATGGATTACTCGTTTTGGATGTCCATTGCGCATTACTACGGATCAAGGCCGACAGTTTGAATCAAGAATATTTGAGTCACTCTCTCGATTTTTGGGAATACATAAAATTAGGACAACACCTTATCATCCGCAATCCAATGGAATGATAGAGAGATTTCATAGAACTTTAAAGGTAGCGTTAATGACAAGAGAATCCAACGAAAATTGGTTAAAAGAAATCCCAACAGTTTTACTCGGGTTGCGGAGTAGCTTGCGAGAAGACACAGGTTATAGTTCAGCAGAGATGACATATGGAACGCCAATACGACTCCCTGGAGGGTTTTTTGAGTCATCAGCAGCACAGTTATCAACGTACGAAGAATTTGTAAGACAAATTCAAAAGGACATCACACAAATGACGTCAATTCCGAAAAGAAAAAACCATAACCAAGCTATATTTGTGCATCCCGAACTCAAAGAATGCTCACACGTATTTGTTCGGTGTGATAGAATGAAGAAAGCCCTGACGCCGCCGTATGAAGGACCCTACCCAGTAATTAGTAGAACAGATAAAACATTTTGCATTAGAATTAGGGATAAGGAGACAGTGATATCAATTGATAGATTGAAACCAGCTTTCATGATCAATGACGAATCGAACTACGTGCCAGATTCAAAGGATTGCGACAGACATTCACACACGTACACTACACGATCGGGACGTAAGGTAAAGCCAGTGGTACGTCTATAAAAATCGCTGATAGAAGCAAGTTATTCGTATATATATTAACATAGATCTTAACATATACCATTAATTCACAACTACTCGTAACAACAAGACATCTAAAATGGGAAATCAAAGTTCTAAGGACCAGATAACATACAATACGGACAGTTGCCTCAATCAAAACGAAGCGGACAAGCTCCGTAACCTGATCCAGGAGGACTTACGGTGGACAAGAAATGTTGCGATGGGACAGATTATTTTAACAATCGGTGCGATCCTAATTTATGGCATAATGAAAACACTGGACAGAAGAATGAAGAGTTTAACGGAAAAAAATAATAAACACTCGTGCAACAGCTAAGTCAAAATTACAGACGTCAGCAAATCGCACCACAACAGGCGTCATCAAATTCCACCGCGTACAATAGCATTATTATTTATATGCATCAGCAAATAACTAGTAAGGTCTAGATCAAATTTATATTGTAAACACTATTACCATAATATTTACCTTTTTTTCTTTTAAAGGGGGGTGTACTGTTGCGGTACAATATCTTTGTGCTGTATCTACAATCTACATCGCAATCTTATGTTCTTTATCGCACGTTCAATATCTATTAAATGTTTCTACTATCTGTTATCAACACGTAGTCGTTGGTATATAAGATGCACCTTTGGATAATTATAACCAGACTATACTACATCTTTGGTCTCATTTATACCCAACCATATACTGCCAAGAAGTTTGGCAAACGCTACATAGTGCCTAGAACTATTATCCAACGGGGGTGCGCGTTCCTCGACTGTTCCACACAGACATGTGCAAAACCAACGCCGGGGAACGCGCGCCCCTTCGTCGTCTTGTAGAGGCATACAACATTAACTTTATGCAATTGGACATATTCAGTCTCTCAAACCAACTTTTCAAGAAAAAGGCTATAGATATACTGTTTGAAACGGTGTAATAATAATGTAGGCTAGTTTAAATTAATTTATGTTATAGCTACCACACTCATATTTTTCTTTTTATACGTTGTTGGTGACAAAACGTAGCCCCGTTAGCCACTGCGACGACCGGAGGGCGACAGCGGCTTGCGGGGAGCTGGGGACGAGGAGCCGAGAGCCACCGCCGCCGCTGCTAACACGCACCACCGGACCCATCACTTAACTCACGACACGGACCAGAGGCGCGCGTTCTTATAATCTAATATACGAACCCACCTAGATTTACAGTCCGCTATTTTATTTCTACCACCTCTGAGAATCACCAACATATGGTCTTCTCACCGTGAAGAACATTTTAAGAACGTCTTGAGGCTTATACCGTGTCAAGAAATCAAGAAGCTTTAACGAGTCGCACGCGCCGGCCGTTACGCGACGACTTTCGAGAAGGTCAAGGAAGGACATTTGAAGGACGAACAAACCGTCAAGTCACTGTGGACAAAGGATAAGACATCTTGTGAGTTCGTTCCTATTTATTCCTCTTATTCCATCTTCTCTTTGCTATTTAAATTCATATTCTCCCTTCTCAATTTCATACCCATTCTGCTAAAACTTGAGTCAGTGCTTTGTGCATTCTTCATACGTATTCTTCATACTATTCATTCAATAAATACGCTGTTATCTATAATATTTTAGCTGTTAATTTCATTGAGATTTCTTTTCATTCGTGGCTTTATGCGCTAATTGCGGTCGTAAAACTCGAGCGTTGAATGCCTATTGCATGAATCATCTTGTGTACTTCAAATCGAAACGCACAGTCATTGAGCCTAGCTACCTGGTTATAATTTTTTGCTTACTTGATAATATCTTTATAACGGTGCATCAAGTAGCTTGTTATTTTAAATCAGCTGTTGCCATTCCATCGAATTGAGGTTTGCTTCGTGATCATGTCTGAACTTAAAACTTTGATTAAAAGACGCTCAGCTATAAAATCAAAGCTCACTATTTTTGGCAATCACATTAAATTAATTGAAAATTCTAAAGCCTTAACAGAGTTACAAATCATAGATTTAGAGTGCCGCTTACGAAAATTGGAGCCCTTATGCGAGGAATTCGACACGTTACAGACTGAAATCGAGATCCTATCTGACGAGCTACCAGTCAATGAGGTACCCGCGGAGCGTGTGCAGTTTGACAACGACTACTACCCGCTGGTGGCCAGAGCCAGGAGCCTGCTTGCTGCCGGGGGGAAGGGCATCGGATCTGTGGTGGAGTTCAGCGATGCAGAATCAGGTGGGCGAGTGAGAAATTTGGTTAGGCTACCGAAAATTGACTTACCACATTTCAGCGGCGGCTATCAAGACTGGCTCGAATTTAAAGACACATTCCTTTCTCTTATACACAACAGTGATTGCATAGATAACATTAATAAATTCCACTATTTACGGGCTTCTCTTCAAGGAAATGCCGCTCTAATTATTAAAAATATTGACTTTAAAGGTGACAACTATAAAATTGCATGGGAATTATTGTGCGAGCGATTTGATAACAGTCGCTTACTAATTAATAATCACTTGCAGGCTTTGTTTAACATAGATCCTATTCGATCAGAATCATGTAAGTCGATTCAAAATCTTATTGATGTAACTAACAAGAACATTAGGGCTTTCGCATCGTTGAAGGAACCGATCTGGGACACGATTATAATTTATATGATGTCAACTAAACTTGATAGTGTGACGGCTCGAGAGTGGGAAGAACATAGAAATACATTGACTTCGTCCCCAACCCTATCACAGTTCATAACATTTTTAAGTAAAAGAGCCGACATCTTAGAAACTTTAGAAGAGAATAATAAAAATAATAAATTAAAATCAGAACCCGTAAAGGCAAAAAGTTTGATAATAAATAATAATAACAGCACTAATAGCAAAAATACAAATAAAAATTATAAACGTAAATCATGTCCATTGTGTGACGATGAGTCACATCAGCTGTTCAATTGCGAATCGTTTAGAAGTCTTCCTGTAGAATCTCGGATTTCAAAAGTAAAAGAGTATAAGGTGTGCTTAAACTGTTTGCGCTTCGGTCATGTAGCAAATAAATATTTTTTGTCACACTGCAAATATTGCAATGAAAAGCACAACACTCTTTTGCACCTGGAAAAATCTGAGCAATCTGCTTCTCGTGATTCGTCATCAACGTCTTCAAAAGACATTGTGTTGACAACTGATGTTCTACCGGTTACTACTCCGACGCGTGTTTTCCTTTCCACAGCGTTGGTGAAGGTGGTCTTGGACAACGGTAGTGGAATAAATATCGTTTCCGAAGCTTTATGCAGTAAGCTTGGTTTGCCGAGGCGGAACGAGAGCTCCACGGTATCAGGTTTTAATAATCATGTATCCCATAGTACACAGTCTTGCAATCTCACAATTGAGTCATTGAATACTAGCTATAGGAATAACATTGATTGTTTTGTGTTTACCAACGTCACCACAGCAGTACCGATCACATACATTGACACACGACATATTCAAATTCCAGCGGGCTTATTTTTATCTGACCCCACTTATAATATACCTTCTAAGGTCGATATTCTTATCGGGGCAGACATCTTCTGCGATATTCTGGGTAGCAAAAAGATTAGCCTAGGCAAGCATCTACCTGTGTTACGTAGTTCGGAGTTCGGATGGATAGTCACTGGTCACATCTCGAGTCCGAAAAGTTCATTCAGTCAATGTCTTTTAACTCAAGGTCAACTTGATTTTGATCTCACTCGTTTTTGGGAAGTAGATAGTGTTTCTCTTGAGCATTCTCAATCCGCGGAGGAACGTGCGTGTGAGAACAGTTTTACCGTCAACACAACTCGAAATAACGATGGCCGCTTTGTCGTCACCATTCCTCTCAAGCAAGATCCCCAGGTCTTAGGCGAATCTTTTGAGATGGCGAAGTGACGTTTTTTATCGCTTGAGCACAAATTCGAACGAGAACCATTATTCAAGGAGAAATATTTAAACTTCGTGAAAGAATACGAGCTATTAGGTCACATGACAGAGAATACAGTTCTCTTTCCATACAGTGACAATGCCAACTACTACCTTCCTCATCATGGCGTACTTTGGGAGTCCAGTACAACGACAAAGTTGCGTACAGTCTTTGACGCTTCTGCCGTCACCACTTCAGGAATTTCCTTCAATGAAATTCAGATGGTCGGTCCTACAGTCCAAGACGATCTCTTATCGATTCTCCTCAGATTCCGCCAGCATAAATTCGTAGTATCGGCAGACATTGAAAAAATGTTTAGATCTATTGACATTGTAACCAGTCAACGCTCATTACCTACAGCAAATTGTATTTAGGTATGACTCATCACATGGTTTAAAAACGTACACACTAAATACAGTTTGTCAAGGAACTGCATCAGCGCCATACCTTGCGACAAAATGTCTGAGTAGCCTGGCATCCACAGTCAGCGATAATAGCGTCAAATATAGTATAACTCATGACTTTTATTGTGACGATTTGTTAAGCGGGGCTAGTATTGTAAGCGAAGCTATAGATTTATGTAAAAAAATTACTGCCACCTTAAACTCAGCAAAATTTAATATTCGCAAATGGAAATCGAATAACACATTAATTCTTAACGAGCTATTTTCAGGTAAAATTATTGATTCAAATACAATTTTAGATCTATCAGATAAAAACATAAATACAGCATCAAAAACATTAGGTTTATATTGGCTTTGTCAGCAGGACACATTATCTTTTTCAATTAATATTGAACTTCATGAGAAGGTTACTAAGCGCCATATTCTTTCCGTTATAAGCCAAATATTCGACCCATTAGGCCTTGTCGGGCCATGCGTTGTCGAAGCTAAGTTGATTATGCAGAAATTATGGGTCAATAAATGCTCTTGGGACGAAGAGGTTTCGTCAGAGATATTACATCTCTGGTCTTCATTTGCTAACACATTACCCTGTCTTAATAAGTTAAAAATACCTCGTTGGGTTCTTAGTGATCTTTGCGTAGAGATTGAAATCCATACATTCACAGATGCTTCTCAAAGTGCGTATGGGGCATGCGTCTACATCAGGTCTGTGTGTAACTCAGGGCTTGTGCGTGTTCAGCTCTTAGCCTCGAAAAACAAGGTTGCGCCAATCAAACCCACAACTATCCCACGTCTTGAGCTGTGTGGGGCCTTATTAGGTGCAAGACTGTGTACTAAGGTACAAAATTCACTTACATTAGAAATTAACAGGTGTCGCTTTTGGTGTGATTCCACGATCGTATTAGGGTGGTTGTCCACCCCCTTAATTCAACTCAACCAATTCGTACGTAATCGTGTTAATGAAATAAAGGAAAGCACCAGCGGTCACACGTGGAGCTACGTGCCGTCCAAGAAGAACCCGGCAGATCTCGTTTCTCGCGGGGTGAAGGCTGATATTATCAGCGACGCCTCGTTATGGTGGACGGGCCCATCATTTTTACTCGAATCAGAGAATAGTTGGCCACAAATGCCTAATGAAACCCAGAGACGGGACCTACCGGATCTCCAACCTTGTCTTGTTATAAATAATGACGTTAACAAAAACGATGATGATAAACTATTTACAAAACTTATACCTAAATATTCACAATTTACACGTTTACAAAGAGTTATAGCCTATACATACAGATTTATTCATAACTGCAAAACCAAAACAAACGGATTCCGTGATCATCTTTCTTGTGAAGAATTACAATGGTCATTTAATTTTATTATACACATTGTACAATTAGAAATGTTCCCAAGTGAATATCTTATCTTAAAATCAGGTCAGGTATTACCGAAGAAAAATAAATTAATATCATTGACCCCATTCTTAGATTCAAATGATATCTTGAGAGTAGGCGGTAGACTTGATAATTCACCTTATAGCTATGACACAAAGCATCCCATTTTATTATGTGGGAAACATCATTTAACGAAAATCATATTTCACATGCATCACTTGAAACTTCTACATGCTGGACCTCAGTTACTGTTGTCCAGTATTCGTCAAACTTTTTGGCCTTTAGGAGGAAGGAATCTGTCTAAATCTATAACGAAAGCTTGCATAAAATGTTTCAGATTTAAAGCCAGCAATGTCCAGCCCATTATGGGACAATTACCTGAATCCAGAACTACACTGGAATTCCCTTTTTTACATTGCTCGGTGGATTATGCCGGCCCAGTTATGATAGCTAACCGTAAAGGTCGAGGTTGCCAACTAATAAAATCTTACTTGTCCATTTTTGTCTGTTTAGCTACAAAAGCCGTGCACCTAGAACTCGTCACAGATCTTACCAAAGAGGGATACATGGCCGCTCTAAATCGGTTTGTGGCTCGTCGACGGAAGCCCCAAAGTATAATCTCTGACAATGGGACTAATTTTGTCGGAACATGCAACGAGTTACATCGTTTCTTACAGGACTCAAGTTCCCATATTAGTTCTGCAGCTGCCCAAGAGGGCATAGAATTCCTCTTCATTCCGAGCTACACGCCTCATTTCAATGGTATGGCTGAATCTGCAGTCCGTTCCACAAAATATCATCTTCGTAGGCTTTTCGAACTTACGCATTTCACGTATGAAGAAATGCATACTTGTCTGACTCAGGTGGAAGCCATTCTTAATTCACGTCCTATTACTGCCTTAAACTCTGATCCTACAGACTTCACACCTTTAACACCCGCTCACTTCCTAATAGGACGATCACTTGTGTCAGTTCCACATCCACAGCTGACAGAAAGAATAACCAGCCTTGAGCGATACAAACGAATCGAGTTCGTCAAGCAAAATTTCTGGAAACGATTCTCCAACGAGTATGTCACCACTCTGCAGCAAAAGACGAAGTGGCCTACCGCATCAAGCGAACTCAAATTGGGTTCCCTAGTCCTTATAAAGGACAAAGCGCTTCCTCCCCTACGTTGGGCCCTGGGCCGCTGTGTGGCCGTTTTCTCAGGAGCTCAGGATCAAGTCGCACGAGTCGCCGATATAAGGATCAAAGGAGGAACCATTATTCGAAGGGCGTTTAATAACATTTGTCCCCTTCCAGAACCTGATTATTGAACCAGCAGCCTTCCTGCCTACTTCAACCCGGGGAGTATGTTGGCGACAAAACGTAGCCCCGTTAGCCACTGCGACGACCGGAGGGTGACAGCGGCTTGCGGGGAGCGGGGGACGAGGAGCCGAGAGCCGCCGCCGCCGCTGCTAACACGCACCACCGGACCCATCACTTAACTCACGACACGGACCAGAGGCGCGCGTTCTTATAATCTAATATACGAACCCATCTAGATTTACAGTCCGCTATTTTATTTCTACCACCTCTGAGAATCACCAACATACATTGTCTTTCACTTCTTTTTATTATTTTTTTAATATGTGGACAATGGTGTGGGTTACATGATTGTTATTCTAAGTTAAGGATTTATTGTATTGCTCTTAGCATGTTACTGTTTTTTTGTCCCTAATAAATAAAATAAATGCCATTACAGGTCTAATGATGGAGACCATAGACAAACCGTCGAGGGAATTCCTCAACGATTTACAGCCGTAGTAAAGTATTAAATTTTACCTGGCGAGTAGTGGTATAGGAATTAGTGCGGGGTAGATACCATAACTAAAAAGTTAAAAATAAAAACTTCTTTTACAAAAAAAAAAAACCGACTTCCTCAAAAACACTACAAAGTGAAAAATAACTTTAATTTCGGAAGTCGGTGGCAAAATACTGATCCTAAGAAATTGCGTTTTTAGGCACATCTTTATTGTACTGAACGCGAGTAAGCGACTTCTATTCAATTCTGTAGATTCCTATGATCGACTCTCAGTTGTAATTATGTCATCGATGAATATGGAAATTTGAAAGTTCACCCTTTCAATAGCGTATTAAATATCCTTTGTGACGTCATAACTAACGTATTCAATGGTATTTCATTATCTTTGTGTTAGCGTTTTCTTTATTGGTAGGGAGACGTTTGATTAAAGGAGTTTCGTTCATTGATTAGTAGGAGTCACTCTTTTCAACCGACGAAAAAAAACGGAGGAGGTTATCAATTCGACGCGTATATTTTTTTTTATGTTTTTATTTTTTTATGTCTGACCACGCATAACTTCTTACATAATCGTCTGATTGTGATAATTCTTTTATTGGAAAGGGTAAACTCCGAAGGTGGTCTCATATAAATTTGGAAAACAAAATCGAACCCTAAGGGTCAAAAAATAGGGGATGTTTGATTGTTCACTCACTGATTGTAATGTTTAACTACGCATAACTTTATACAGAGTAGTCCTATTTAGAAAATTCATTTTTTATTGGATAGCGGTATACCTTGCTAAATATTATTAGTACATTAAAGCCACAAAAAATTATAAAATAAAAACTTTTTAACGAAAAATTAAACCGCCGAAAAAACTGAAAAGCAAAAAATAATAAACCTTAAAATTATGAGTCGGCGCTTTAAGTGATCTTCGTTCATTGATTGTTCAGCGCCTCAAAATTTAAAGGTTTATTATTTTTTGCTTTTCAGTTTTTTCGGGTGTTTAATTTTTTGTTAAAAAGTTTTTTGTCGTATTTGTTATAATAAACAAAAGGTTTTGTCTGATTTTTATGTTTTATCTTTTTTTTTTTGTGTTTTCTGTTGGTAATGTATTTCAGAAAGAACAGGTGCGCACTACTTGCAACTGGCGTATATGTATGGCCAAAATGTAAGTTAACGAAGCAAAAGGATCGTAACATTCTGTAGATTCAGGGGACGAAGGCGTAACTTTGTGTGTATATTTTGTCTTAAAAAGGGAAGAATATTGTACGGTCCACTTTAATCTTTTCACAACGCAGACTCAGTGCGAGATACCACCAATCGTATGATTTTAAATACAACATAATCACCTATTTACTTCAGTGACTAGCTTTGAATAGCGTTAATACGTATACACGAGTACATTATCTTACTTCAAAGAAAACATCGTAGGTAGGTACTTAAACGGCGAATAAAAAGTTCATCGTGATCACCCTTTCAAGCATTTGTAATGGTACTCATTACATAATATAATGATTTTTACAGGTAGGTACCTGTAATACCAGAACGGATCAATAGAGGTGTTTCTATACGTATAGTCAACCTACTTTCGCCAATAATGGCTAACTCTCATGTTGTGTCAAACCCATGAGACTTAAACATGGAGCGAGCCAACTCCGCTATAGAGCCTAAGACGCTATCAAGAAATTCTTTACGGAATAACCTCAAACACTTTTCCCGTCCACTTTTGATAAAACTTTTGACCTCAGTAGTAGCGCTTGCGACTAAAAGGCCAACGAAGCAGTAAATTGCACATATCATAATCAACCTACAATTTTCTCTTGACTGGGACATGAAGACTTTCTCTTCACTACTGTCTTTGAGGGGAGTGGGTCGTAATGTATAATGCGGACCCAGTGTGGGTTGATAGATGTCTCATGTCTTCGAATTTCTGATTCTGCGACCTGCCGGTTTCCTCACGACGTTTTCCTCCACCTATATTTACACAAAGAAAAGCGCTTGCCTGGGTTCGAACCCACGACATACAACTCGTAAGTCGAGGCCATTACTACGGAGCTTCCACAGTTCTGTGAAATGGTCCATATATAGACCGATATTTGTGAAAGTCAATCAGAACCGTCAAACAGCCAAAACACAAACACGTTTCATAGAAATTCCCATAAATTAAATCTTTACACAGTACTGTAACAACAAAGGCATAATTTTTATATACAAAACCCCTTTAATTAGCGGTACAGATTTCCAAATACATACATACGTTACTCATAAATCGTATAGGAAAGGTACACGGAAAACGTGCTACAGTTCGGAATACCACACCTGGAGCATATATACCTGACGCTGCATCAAGGTAATATAACCCTTACTATTTAGAAAATAAAGTTGATGTAGAATGCAATTATAACTTAGGAAAACTAAACTAAAGCAAATAGAGAGCTGAACCAAAGTAAAACGAAACTTAAAGCTGAAGACATAAAGTTGGGAAAGACAGCACAGATAATTTTGTCAAAAAGCACTATCGTTCAACATAGCCCGGTTTATATCCAAGTGTTTGACTAAATGTCAAACTGTATTGTTTATAGTCGCAATTATTTATACTTTGATATTTAGTGAACAGGTGTTAATCGGTTTGATTTAGTGTTCCCGGAAGGATTGAGTTACTATATTTGTTAATTACAGCCGTAACAAAGTTTATTGTTTGATTATGGATTTAATGAATTCATGGGCTACTGGAATTACTAAAGGTCTGGGAGAATTATCGGAATATGAATCAGAAATAGCTGTGATGTTTTGATTATTGATAGATGTTGAATATTTGACATAATGGTGCACCTATGCAAGACACACTTGCTAAAACTTTGTCGGAAATGTTGTTTGATGTGTTGTGTGTAGTTCATTTCAAAAGCATTGTTACCGTATTATTCGCACGCTAGATTTTCATAACGTAATTTTTGGTCATTGCGACGCTATGTTAAGCTATATATGTTTTCTTATATAGTAGAATTTTCTTTGTTTGCCAGTCATCATTCAATATTGACTTCTATAAAATATACGTAAATGTCATCGATCAACTACTGTCTCGACTAGATTACAGTAGATTACATCCAGTACCTTAAATTGATCACACTTCTTATCAGAATCCGAAACATTTTGTAATATATTGCTAATCCATTACTTCATATGTTCAAAAACATTGACTGCTTAGGAACGCAAATAATAAAATGGACGTCGTTGAACTGTCAAAAAGAGAACCATTCCTTTCGTTTGTGTTAAAAGTTATTAAAAGTGCAGTTTGTTGATTGGAAGATTTGAAATAAAGAGAAATACAAAAAAATATATTTATGTTACACTCTTTTCATCGGCTTTGGGATCAAACTACTAAATTGATGCACGTTCACGATTGCTTTCACTGTAAAATGTATCAAGTTTTCATTTTTGTAACAGTTTCAAACGTGTCGGATGCTCACTGTATTAGTTATGCAATCAAAGCCGTTTGAAGTTTATTTCTCTTGGACAAAGAGACAAATAAACTAAAAACCGATAGTGGTATGAAAACTCAAAAGGACTGACGTAAGTGCGGTATAGGAATCGCCATTTTCTATTTTCTGTGACGACACATTAGGCTCATTCTTTTTTCAAAACGAATTCAAATATATCCCTTGTTATCCTATAGGTGAAGAAGTTGCTGTTAGATTTATCTGCAGAATATCGAACTCAGGTCTGCTATTGAGAAATTCCAAAGAGGCATATCACATTTTGGTCGAACCCAAGACCAAGCACTTACGACCAACAAAAAAGCAGTCTAAAATTAAACATGATTATACTCTTATTCTTTGTCTCTCGAATAACAAAAATCCGTCATATTATTTGGCCCATAAGAGAAAATGATGGCTTAAACCAACCCGCTACTTATTTGCCTGACATGCATAACAACGATGTCATTATAGCCACAACAACCGAAAAAAAAACACGATTATGAAAATAAGGAACTTTGCACATGTCATACTAATGTTTCATGATTTTGAAAAATGTATAAAATGTGTAATGAAATTGTGAACATATGTGAATAATAATACAGGATTCCGGGCAAATCGACGCTCAATCTCATACCATGATTTTAGCAGATGATTTTTACCCCGTAATGTAGAAATTTTTCATCGGGTATTGAAAGAAAAATAATAATCTGCTATTTCATAGAAAGAAAGAAAATATAAATGTACTTACGCGGTCAACATGTCTGGCAGGGTTGGTTTTTTGTAATAACGGACGAAACTACTAACAATGCATACTAAACTAAACTGTAGATTGCATTTAAAGGTGATTTCTATGAAGCAATTTAACTGCCTTTGAAATACCATAAATTAACAATAGCAAAATTTGAACGATGCCGAGTCACTTATTGGTTTAATTTTTTTTTTAATACTCCACGCGCAAAAAACTTGTACCTACCGCGAAAATAGAGGTTATAAATGCTAAAGTGACTCTGTATGTCTGTTACGCGTCCTCAACTAAACCACTGAACCAATTGTTATGAAATTTGATACGGGGTAAGTTCGAACCCCAAGAAAGGCCAAAGGCGACTTTTTATTCTACAACTTCGTCTCCGTCCGCGATAACCGACATTTACGCGGATGAAGTCGCGGGCAAAAGCTAGTTTGGTAATAAGAAAGGGTACAATATGGGTAGATAATTAACTCTGCAATCACACAAATTACGCAATTGCCTCTAGTGTTTGGTAACTCAGCATACTCACTTGGATAAAACGAGTCACTTCTTTTATTTCCAGTACTCAGATTGAGCACACAGAACATTTGCACGTATTGTGAGATTTGAACCAAATTAGTCACTGACTGCTTTCATTTTGATGTTCTAGCGATGCTTAGCTTACTGTTGCTAGCACACACCACAGAGTTACACAGAACATTTAGTAATTACAAGGTTGTTAATCTAAAAAAGATTGTAAGCAAAGGGGTTAAGGTCTAATTTTCTTGCCGTCTAATGCTTTTTTTTGACGTCACGTAACCATTCTCATTTCTCTTTCCGTCATTATCACATTCAATCTGTCAAGCTTAGCTTCATGTCAAGAAGGATAATAGAGAAAAGCAGTTGTCACTGACAAACTAAAAGGAAAAGTTAAAAATGACATTTTAAATAACAGTAGGCGAGAGATCGCGCTGATAAGCCAAAAGGAAAGGTAAAAAATGCGAATTTGTAGAATGCTCTAGGAATACTTAAGAAATTAACTAATTACATCATCTTTCGACTTAGATCATCATCATCATCATCATTTCAGCCGTAAGACGTCCACTGCTGGACTTAGGCCTCCCCCAATTTGGGGGGCTTTGCCATAATCGCCACGCTTGGCAGGCGGGTTGGCGATCGCAGTATGGTGGTAAAATGCATAGAGAACGCTGCTGCCCATTCTCTAGTAACTTAGATAAAGATGATCTATTCTCGTATCACTCAAAAACACAGCACAAAATCGTCTAATCATAATACAACGCATACCAACATACAATGTCACTTCCAAAATGGCTGCCAACTTCAAGTTATGAACACTGCACGATGTTGTTAACGCTAATATCTTTGCTAAATACGCGGAACTACACTCCGCCACAGTTTAAACAGATATTATGGGAACAACTAAAATTTCCCTTCGAAATTACAACGCAGGAACTTGTAATGTAGAATTTAAACTTTCGATGAGCGATTCTTAGAATTTAAAAGGATGGATAGGAAGTCCATTTTGTGCGCTGCTGTCAATTTTTGCTTCATTCGAAAAAGTTATGTTTAGTAGTTGGTTTGTGAAAGATTCTAAAATGTAATTTTCTATTAAAGCTTGCGTTTGTAACTAGGCTTTTATACGCCCGTCAGTTTGACGAGTTGATCTGCTGCAGTCTGCGTGCGGTTCTCAACGAGACCACAACTGTTCCACACACTATAGTTCGTGAAAAAGGGGTTATAAGTAAGATCAGAATGTGCATAAGTTCTAACTATTTTATAATTACTAAATTAGTTTGATAGTGGTAGCTAAGAATAAAAATAAAATAAATTTATTAAATGTGCTGAATATAATTTGAGATGTGATTTTTATATATTTTGATAGCTTCTATGTGCTTAATTTTATTAATTTGTGTTTTTTAACACACGTTAATGTTAAAAAAGCAACGTGTTTAAACATTGATGTAGTAATGTCATCAGCTAGTTTGGTGTAAATAAAACATGCACGAGCGGAAGTGTAAGTCTTCTTTAGTCTCTTTCTTCCATCCATGCTAAGATAACTATATTTATTTGCCTCCAGATTTGGATACCTACTTAGATTTAAATCGTTAAAATAACAACTTTTTTAACACCATACTCAATCTTCATGTCAAATTCATAATGTATTCAATATTGTAAACATCAAAACAAAAATATTTTCTTTCAGCCTCCAGAAAACTTGCAGAGTCATGTACGTATGTTCGACGGACATAAAGTTTGATGGCCGTTTTGAATCTCGTCCAAAAACTTTGGTAACAATCCCATATGTTGGGTTCATGGGAAAATGCTTGGTTAGCAAATTGATGAGCTTTGTTGGGGTTTGGAAAAGCTTTATCACAAAATAGGTTACAAAATACGTAACATTATTGTATTTTTTTTATATCATGTGTAAAATGAACATTTTATTCCTATTTACAATTTTAAATTCAACTAGAAATATAGAGCTAGATTCCCATTCCATAGCGTAGTTAGGTATTGTGGTGAAGAGATGGCAAGAAAATCTTTAAAAACTCTTTTAAATAAATAAAAATGTACAAATAAGTCAAGATCAAAAAAAAATCACACTTTATACAGAGACAGTGATCATTTAAATGTCTTTGGTATATTTACAGTGTTAATTTCAATTTTAGATGCTACTTCGGTAGGTACGGCTTCTGTCCGCTGCCTTGCCCGCGTGGATCTCGGAAAGTATCTCACGGGAGCATACTACGGACCAAAAAGCTATGTTACCCATAATATCAGCTATGTGCTGGTGAAAAGTCGCTCCAAATTCGGTCCAGCCTTTACGGAAAAAAGCTGGAACGAACAGACAGACAGACAAAAAAGGTTTTTTTTTATTATAAGCACCGTGTATGTTTTCATAATATACTCGTACATACATTTTGTAAAGAACTGTTACTTTCACATTACGAATAGAGGATTCAGTTTTATTTATTTGTATTTAGACCATAGATGTACAGAAGATGTATAATTTTTTCTCACCATGTTTTTCTTTTCCCTCGATCAGAATTCATGATTTGGGCCGCTGTCCTGCAAAACAATTCAAAGAGTAATTTACATAATACTGTATTGTGTAAATCCTATGTACAAAAATTATCAGAACCATACAATAAACTAGTTTTGGTAACACAAACCTATCGTTCTAGGTAAGTATACAATTCTCGGTAAATTCCTATAGGTACAAAATTTACTATCTAAACATCAACAATGTAAATAAAAATTCCTCAGAAGTAGCGTACCAGGAATGTGTGGGAGGCCGCTTACAAAATTGTCTATAAATAAAATATAGGTAATGCTTTATTTAAGTTCCTTTATAAATACTTGTTTATCTTTTAGCACATTATTAAGATGTGTATGGTTATAAAAACAGTCTAGCCCTTCCAGTGGTAGGCTCCGTACTTCAGCAAATGAGAATTTCGAAAATGTGATGTTTGAACGTAAAAATCTCAGGAACTATGTTAAGAAACTATCATACATTAACATTTAACATAGGTTAAATGTTAATGTATGATAGTTTCTTAACATAGTTCTTGAGATTTGTACGTTCAACCAAACAATCTCTTCAGCTTAATTATGTTAGTTTAGAGATAGTATAGTATTTAAATTTCATTACAATTAAAAGAGTTATAGTGAGTCCACCTTGAAAGATGGATATACGCTCTCGCGGACTTTTTTTTAGAACTTTTTAAGAGGAACAATTCCGTCATACATGATTTTTGCGTTACTTTAACCGTTTACGCAGCGCACGCGCGGAAACTCTCAAAAGGAATACATTTTCCCCGTTTTTGCGACATTTTTCATTGATTTTCCCCGTTTTTGCAACATTTTTCATTGATGCTCCGCTCCTTTAGATTATAGCGTGATGGTATATAGCCTATAGCCTTTCTCGATAAATGGGCTACTCAACACAAAAATAATTTTTCAATTCGAATCAGTAGTGTGTGTGATCACATTTTGAAATTCTCCACTCACACATTCTCCACTGGAAGGGCTAGCCAATGAAAACAGTATTGTTTTTGTATGAAACGATGAAGCATAGGTTATTTTAAGTATGATAACTTTCTTAGCATAATATAAAAAAAAAAGTTTTATTGTTTCTCATACAATTGTTACATAACTTATAATTGAGGCAGCCCCGATAAGTTATAAGAATGTCTGATCTGTTTTTGATCATAATCACCATGAATATTAAATTAGTCGACAAAATATTCTTCACGAATGAGCGCATTTTTGGCAGTCAGACACAGTTTCAGCGGAGATAGCAATTTTTTAAAGATATATTGATGAGTATTCTTGTTACTTCATGAGTACCTATAATGTTCCGGTTCAAAAGAATAATTATTCCCTCTCGCTCCGTTCCATGGAGTAGGAAAGCGGACCCCGGGCTCTGAAAGGATGCAACCGGGATAACGCAAAGATGATGATGATAATGATGAATGTCCTTACACAGTGTCATTAAAAGTTATGAATACTGTTGGATAATGATATTTTTTTTTATCATTACTTTCCTAAACTCAAACTCAAGGCATTTATTTCAATCGTCTAGAGGACACGGTGGAGCATACGGTGGAAGTGTGCCCTGCCTGGGTGGAGCACCGCCGTGTCCTCGTGGAGGCTATCGGCGGCGGCGACCTCTCGCGTCCGGCCCTGGTGCGAACCATGGTACGGAGCGAGAGGGCATGGGAAGCCGTCACCACCTTCTTCGAAGCAGTCATTCTCGCGAAAGAGAAGGCGGAATGCGTGAGGGAGTGGCAGTCTCTGTGCCCTCACATCCCTAGCCGCCGCAAGAGGAGACGCCCCGGGCGTCGGGAGTCGATAGCGGACTCCCGGCCACCGTAGGCGCGAGCTTGCGGGCGGTGAACAATGGGTAGCTCGCCGCCCGGTAAGGACTAAGCTCAGGTCGACGGCGCGTAGTGTTCCACGCGCGCCTCAAAGAGATGTCAGCAGCAGTGAAGGGGTCTACTAGGACCGATACCTGCCGGGGTCGCGAGATTGTTCAAGCGAGATACCGTGACCCCGGCACACGGGCAACTGATGGAACACGGGTGGGTTTTAGTCAGTAAAAGACTGACACGCCATCCCGCTCCACCCAGAGCGGGAGAAGTCATTTGATGATTTCCCATCCAGAAAAAAAAGGCATTTATTTCAAATAAACCAATTACAGGCACTTATGGAGTGTCAAGGAGGCACTTTTAAATTGTCTATTTATAATATCTATACACAACACGTGGATAAAATATTGCCATCTTATTCAATTTGAACCTGTGTAGAGACTGCCTCCTCGGCATAGTGGTCGTCAAGCCTTACTGCTGTATATGAGGTCCTGGGTCTAATAGCCAGGAGGCTAAGCGGTGTGTTTTTGGCTGTTTCATCTGATATTTCTCGGAAGCAGCATGGAGTCTGGATTTATGCCTTAAACATAACTAGCGAAATGTGGGTGTACACCTCTGTCCAACCCTTTGGAGAAACAAGACGTGAAGTTATGTTGCATATTTAGAAAATATGTGGGTGTTAACTCTTCCCACTCATAAATTATAATCAAGGGTTTTATTTTATAGTCTTCGAGAATAGGAATGTAAATATTTCCAAGGATTGTATAACCTTGAATGTACGTAGGTGAATTTCTTTTTACAATTCAAGAGTATATGGTTTTTTTTTTAGGTGGGAATTCATCAAATGACGTCTCCCGCTCTGGGCGGGGCGGGAGGTCGTGTCAGAATTTTACTGACAAAAACCCAACCCTGTTTCTTCAGTTGCCAATTGCCTGGCATATGCCAGGGTCACGGTAACTCTTTTGAACAGATCTCACGATCCTGGCAGTGAGTTGCAGGTTGCGGTTGGTTGAGTTGGGTTGTTGGTTGCGTTAAACACCTACGTGCTTTAAAATTACAATTTCATTTTCAGAACAAAAATAAGTTATGCATAAATTCAAATTATAACTAAGTCGACATTTATAGTCTTTTTCGCACAATCTACTTTCAACTTGGTGTTAAATCAAGCATTGACAATCCATCAGAGTGCATCTTAGTGCGTCGAAAATCGAGCAGGGTGTTTTATACTGTTCGAATTTAAAATCGCTGCGCTAAGGTGTGCGTTTAAAATCGAATGTACAGAAAAATCCCTCCGCGAATGTATTATACAATACAATAATAATACAATCCTTTATTTCAGGCTACTAAGGCCCATAAAAACAATACATAAATAACATAAGACTAATAACAATAAACTAATAAATATTCTATAAACAAAACTAAACTAAAACTATCACAATACACGTAATGAAGACGTCGTCGTGTTTCGCTGCGTGGTGTCACGTAACCGTCCTCGGAAACGTCGATATACGACACCTTTCGGCCAAAAGTCTTCTCTCAAGTAGGTCTGTAGATGGTCAGTTGGAACTCGTACCACGAACGACTTAAAGTTGATGTTGTGGCGCGATTCCAACCTTTCGACCCTCAGAGTCCAGTTGGCCTTCACTTTCAAATACTGCACGACTTCCTCAATCGTCGTGGAGTAGTGCAGACGTGAAATATACAGCTGCGTCGTAGGCACAGCAGGGCGCAGCAGCATGTTGGGTCCACTCAGAGCGGTACCATATTGGTTTCGTGAACAGGGCTTCTTCTTCTTCCTTTCCACTTTCGTGAAACCCTCTTCATCAACTTGGCCCGTTCTCGGCAAGGAGCTACGGACCGCAGCCAGGGCAAGTTGGGCACCCTTCTTCAGTTTTTCCCCTATCACAGTTGGTCGCTTAGGCTGCGACACACCTGATTTGTCGGTGGTGACAATAGCAGCGTAGGCACGAATTATATATTATGTGTTATGTCCATGGGAATGAGCTAACAGACTTCCATTAACCGTTTTAACTGGTTTATCTTTTATTACTATTAATTGACTGTTTTAATTTGATAAGGTAGACCATTCAGAAACAGACACCAAGGGTAGTAGTGTTTTTTTTTTTATAGGACATCTCATAGTTAATCTGAAAAGATTCTTACTATTTAAACGGATTGTGGCCCGGCGAGTTCTAAAAAGTTACCTTTTTAGGCCTCCAGCCGGGGCTTATTATACTTAAAAACTAAAGCGAAAGCTCTAAGGGTTACCCCGAGTGGGGTACGAACCTCGGCTTAGGCAATCACTGGTAGGGGGACAGCAAGGGACTGGCTGGATCTGGGTCAAATTATTTAGGAACTAATTTAAAGCTAACGGCACAGCATCGCGGGCTGGCTCTTGCAAGGGTCGGGAGGGACTGCTAAGTCGGGGTCGCGACGACGGACCTCGGCGGCGAGGTCGGTACGGTTTGTGTTTGTGTGCTGGTCTAGCTGTACTGGTCTCTTTTCGACTCTCCTGGAGGAGAGTAGTGGGATCATCAGGATCGGTAAGAACGTGCCGCGAGCGGCGGACTTTACTGATACGGGAGGGGGTGTAAGTAGCTGCCGCCACAACCAGAGGGTTGCGGTGGGCTACGGCCCTATCGAAGAAACGCTTCAAAGCGCGTTTCATGAATTGATGGATAGTCGTGAGTTTCATATCTAAATGAAGATTGATATTCCGAACAAACCAAGGCGAGCCTGTGGCTTGACGGATAAAACGGTTCTGGAGAGTCTGCATCCTATGGATGAATCGGGGCTTAGCATGTGCAAAGACTGGGCTTGCATATGTCATAATCGGCCTGATACAAGCGGTGTAAAGCCGCTTCTTACACAGAAGAGACATTTTACTCCGCTTGTTCAGGACGCAATGGAGCCTACCGAGAGCGAAAGCGGCCCGCGAGCGAGCCTGCTTTATGTGCTCAGAAAAGGTGAGGTGTTCGTCAAGGATAACACCTAGATATTTGGCTTGCTTCGCCCGGGGGATCTGCTTGCCGAACATTGAGATGGGTCGGGGAGGGGGGTGATTACGTCACGGTCGGGTGTAAAAGACCGCCTGACTTTTGTCGGGATTGACCTCGATTCGCCACTTCCTGAACCATTCGCCGAGCTCGTCGACTGCGGTTTGGAGGTAGCGGACCAGCGCTGTGTCACTAAATCCCGAGAAGAAGATGGCAGTGTCGTCTACGAATAAAGCTAACCTTGCCTTCTTACTTCTGGGGATATCGCTAGTGAACAGCGTGAAAATGAGGGGAGCTAGTACAGAGCCTTGAGGGACTCCTGCACGGATCGGGTGAGGGGAAGAAAGTGCCCCTTCGATGCGATAGCGAAAGGTACGGTTCGCAAGAAAGTCTCGTAAGATGAGCACGAGACGGTCTGGCACTCCGAGTTGGTACAGCTTATACAATAAGCCATTGTGCCAGACTTGGTCGAACGCTTTCGCTATATCGAAGAATACAGCGCCCTTGAACATACCACGCTGAAAACCAGCATTGATATGCTCAACGATGCGGTGTACCTGATGGACACACGAGTGTTGGGTTCGAAAACAAAACTGCTCGTTGGGGATGAGGCCCTTGGTTTCGGCATAATCTCTGAGTCGCTCATAAATAAGTCTCTCATAGATTTTGCCGAGAACTTTGAGCAAAATAATGGGGCGATAGCTCGTGGGCTCGGTTTTGGGCTTACCGGGCTTAGGGATGCCAATGACGGTGGCTTCCTTCCACGCTTGGGGGAAAATATTATTACTCAAGGCACCATTGAAGATGGTACACATGAGCATAATCAGGTGAGCGGGGAACAGCTTGATCACTCTGTTGGTGATGCCGTCTGAACCGGGGGCTTTACGGGATTTTAGACCCTTGATGATCTCGTGCACCTCGTCAGGTGTGACAGGGGGCAGGGGATCTTCAGGGTCTTCAACGGGCGGGAGGTAGTAGTAAGGAAAATATGCCTTTTTTATTGTGGGTGGGAAATCATCAAATGACGTCTTCCACTCCGGACGGTGCGGGAGGGCGTGACAAACTTTTACTGACTAAAATCCACCCATTTTCCTTCAGTTGCCTATATGTCAGGGCCACGATAACTCTTGTGAACAGATCTCGCGACCCTGGCAGAAGGAAGGAAAATATGCTTAACATACGATACTTGTGTTAGGGCCGGATTCCCAACACGTGCATAGGTATATTTTTATAACTTACTAGGGTTACTTCTAACTTTGTTATGCAGTTTTGTGTATGAAATTAATTAAAAAACATTTTTGTTCGACGCCCATCATTATTAAAGAAATCTTTTGAACCAAGAATCATCTTTCTTTTATAAGTCCCAGAAATTAAAAAAAGTGACACGGGATCAACAAAATTGTACCTAAATAGAATTATCTATTTAAGTACAATTTTGATGAACCTGTGTCACTTTTTTTTAATTACTGGGGCTAATAAAAGAAAGATACGCAAGGAACTCTTCTGAAAATTATGTCAGAAGAGTTCCTTGCCCGTTTCTCTTGGTATTATGTACAAAAGAAAATAAACTAATTACGTTTATTTTCAGCAAACATGACGCAAAGAATGAAGAAACATAAAAGAAAAAGCTGGGGGACAACATGCATCACATCCACGCAAAAACAGCCATCGCTCAGCATAATGCTTTGAAATGAGAAACCTCCTCCTTGACAATTCAAAAGTGTCTGGAAGTTTGTAGAATTACTATCCTGCACCAAGGAATCCAAGGAAAGCAGTAAATAAAGTTTTAACTGAAAATTAACAACATCAGCCCAGCGCTTTCAGTTTAATAATGTCAACACTAAAGCGGTTATACCAGTTTTTAGACCACTTCATGAGATTAGAACCTTCAGTATAGTACCTAAAGACCTTACTTGTGGTGTCGAAAATAGTGTTTTTTTATGTAGGCTACCTATATACGATTAGCAGAAATGGGAATACAGCCAGTCTCAAAAAGATGTTGGTATTTATACATCGACAAGAATTCATTTTATTGCACCCAATCTATACTTATAATATTATAAAGCTGAAGAGTTTGTTTGTTTGTTTGTTTGATTGAACGCGCTAATCTCAGGAACTTCTGATCCGAATTGAAAAATTATTTTTGTGTTGGGTATTAGCCTATTTATCGAAAAAGGCTATAAGCTATATAACAGCACACTAGAACTAAGAGGAACGGAGCAGGAATGAAAAATGTTGCAAAAACGAGGAAAATCGCACGGGTAGGCGATTCGACGCGACGGGAAGGGTCGGGGGAACAAGAAATTTAACGCGGACGAAGTCGCGGGCAGAAACTAGTCTTTCATAATATGATTTATGTGTAGCTACAATTCCGTTCCGTTTGGTGCCGGACGTAAAGATTAGCACAATCTCGTTTCTTCCTGTAGATGTCGTAGAAGGCGACTAAGAGCATGGGCAGCAGCGTTCTCTATGCATTTTATCACCAAATTGCGGTCGCCAACCCACCTGCCAAGCGTGTCGATTATGGCAAAGCCTCCACCTATGGGGCAGGCTTATGTCCAGTAATGGACGTTTTTCAGCTGAAATTATGAATAATGTAGCTAAAAATATAAGAGCGTCTCGTGGCTAAAACATAAGAACCGCACGGATCGATTAAATGTTGAACTACAGTTGCTACGGTCAATTCGTGGGTGGGTGAGCATCCATTACATATCAAGATCCCTCCGTGCCTTGGATAGCACATTAAGGCTTTGGTTCCGTCTGTCATTTGCAAGTCTAATTATCAGCCTAACCAACGGTATCGTTCTACCCAGTAACCGAGTTTTGGAGGTCAGATAGAAATTCACTCCATCTATACTATATAATTATATATAATAATATTATAAAGCTGAAGAGTTTGTTTGTTTGTTTGTTTGTTTGATTGAACGCGCTAATCTCAGGAACTACTGGTCCGAATTGAAAAATTATTTTTTTGTTGGGTAGCCTATTTATCGTGAGAGGCTATAGGCTATATAACATCACGCTACAACTAAGAGGAGCGGAGCAGTAATGAAAAATGTTGCAAAAACGGGGAAAATTTATTCCTTTTGAGAGTTTCCGTTGCGTGCGCTGCGTAAACGGTTAAAGTAACGCAAAAATCATGTATGACGGAATTGTTCCTTTTAAAAAGTTCAAAAAAAAAGTCCGCGAGAGCATATGTCTATCTTTTAAGGTTGACTCACTATAACTCAAAAGGAGCGAGCAGCAACGAAAAATGGACGAAAACTAGCAGGCAAATCGATGCGACGGGAAGGGTCAGGGGAGCAAAAATTTGACGCGGGCGAAGTCGCGGGCAGAAGCTAGTCTATAATATTGGTACTAAGCTTTCTCCAAAACAGACAAATATTTGGCTACTATTCGTAATAATTAGGCCACGATTCCGTGTATAGAATGTTTATTGATATTCAGTGTTGTTATTGTCTTGTTATGTTACATTTTCGAGGAATACCGCTTCACATCAAAGTTTCTGGTAGACAAGAATACAAAGAGAGGAAAGTTTTGAAGATAGCTGAAATGATTATTATAATAATGAAAACCGACTTTAATATGTTCGAAGATGGGTAACAAATACATATTAGGTACTCCAGAACCAATACCGATCTCCCAGAACACTCTAATACGAGAAAAAAACATCCTCAACATTCAAAGTCCCGGACCGCTTCCAAAATAAATATGAGAATATATCCCCACTTGCAAGAAGTATCTCAAGTACCAAATAGAATCTCAAATGTTTGTTGAACCAACATTGGAGTTTGGTACATCGATCAAATGTTGGACACAACTGCGTTATGTTTGGCAAATAAAAATAAAAATGCCCTTTTATACATCATATACTTTGAGCACTGAAATCAAGTTCAAAGTCCGCGATACCGACACAATAGTTGAATAAGTACTATGAATATAATCCCGTGAAAAGGGATGGGGTAATGACCAAGTAATCTTTATATATATAATTCTACTGTAGGTGTGTATGTCACTGAACTCCTCCTAAACGGCTGGACCGATTTGAATAAAAAATTTTGTATATATTTGGGTGGCACCTTGGATGGTTTAGATTCACTATTGGACCCGGTAGGTAGCGCTGCTATCGAGTTCTAGGAAACAGAACAAAGTCTGTACGGTCAACTAGTAATTATAATAAATTCTGAACAGCTTCGGCGCCCGTGTATCATTTTTGCACACACCTGTTTATAAAATATGTATCAAAAATGATACACGCTATGTGTATCAGTTTTGGAGATATGAGAACACACAAAAGTATTTGGTAGGCCAGTGTATCATATTCGATACACACTCTGAAAAAAAAAAACCTAAAAATGAGAAGATAAGGGATAAATTGATCACATTAATATAATAAATAAAACCACATAAATAAAAAAAAATACACAAAAAAAAAATGATTTTGGAGATTATGCGTGGCGCCAAAGGTGTTAATTGATGGTCAGGTTTGATGAGCAGTTTGGTTGAGCAATCAGCTATCGTAGGTTCATAAATAGATAATTGGTTTTAGATCGGAATGGCTATGAAAGTGAGGTGTGTGTTAGTAATGTACCAAACATAACAGTAAAAAAAACCGGCCAAGTGTGAGTCGGACTCGCGCACTGTAGGTGTCGTTTTATGCATAAGGTTTATTTTTATGAAATTAAATGTTTTTTTTTTAAATTTTTATATTTGGGTCGATTGAATGAAAGATAAATTGTGGTTTACGATTTATGACGTATTAAAAAAAAAACTACTAGCTGAATCTCGTTCAAACCAATTTTTGGTGGAAGTTTATATGGTTATGTACATCATATATTTTTTTTAGTTTTATCATTCTCTTATTTTAGAAGTTACGGGGGGGCACAAATTTTACCACTTTGGAAGTGTTTCAGTTTAGAAAAAAATGATATTAAAAACCTCAATACCATTTTTGAAGACCTATTCATAGATATCCCACACGTATGGGTTTGATGAAAAATTTTTTTTTGAGTTTCAGTTCTTAGTATGGGAACCCCAAAATGTATTATTTTTTTTCTATTTTAGTGTAAAAATCTTAATGCGGTTCACAGAATACATCTACTTATCAAGTTTCAACAGCATAGCTCTTATAGTTTCGGAGAAATGTGGCTGTAACATACGGACGGACAGACAGACAGACAGACAAACAGACATGACGAATCTATAAGTGTTCTGTTTTTTGCCATTTGGCAACAGAATTCTAAAAAGGAAGAGTGAAGCAATTAAAATTGAAATATGGAATCAAGACAGGTATAGCCAGATCATCGTCTGCCTCGCCTTTTCTTAACTATGTTGGGGTCGGCTTCCTGTCAAACAGGATGCAGCTGAATATCACAAGTTTACATGGAGCGACTGCCTATCTGGCCTTCACAACCCAGTTATTGGGTAATTCGATACCCTTTGGTAAGTCTGGTTGTCAAAATTTCAAAAAGTTGTCAAAATTTCCGGCTTGACGTGCTTTCCGAAGCACGAAGTGGTAGGTATTTTTATGTAAGATGTTTATCGACGTCGTCTTTATAATAATCCGACGGAATTTGAAGGAAATCAATAAATCAATTGCTTCATTATTATTAAAAATTCGTCTGATCCTCATCGCACATAACGCAAATAATGTTGCTGAATTGACAAAAGGGAAGACATTCTGTTGAATTTGTATTACGAAGTTACCTTTTTATTTTTGTAGGTGGAAAATCATCAATTGACGTCTCCCGCTCGGGGCGAAGAGGGAGGGTGTGTCAGACTTTTACTGACCAAAACCGACCCATGTTCTTTCAGTTGCCAGGGCCACGGTAACTCTTTCGAATAAATCTCGCGACCCTGGCAGGTACGAATTTACCCTTAGAATAGTTTTTAGTCTCCCATTATTTTCTAGTGAACCAAGAAATACTTGAAGTACTATAGATGAATTAATACTATACCTAGCTACTAGTATAGAGCTCTTATAGATGAATGGCCTGATGGACGCTGAAGAGAAGTGAAGTGCTATTGTGAGAGCTACAGATTTGAGTGGGCGTTAGTATGAGTGGAAAATAAGAAAATTGTTGAAAATAACATCGTGTAGGAGTATGTTCGAATAGTTGTTAAGAGAGTAATGAAATAATAATATTATTAATTATATTTTCTAGCTGTATGAGGTTGAATCCCTCAGGCCAAGTGCCCATGGGATCTTTTAAGGAAATCTCAAAATCGCTGGTTGGGACTTTCCGTGACCAACAGGGTGGTTTTTGCCTTAGCTAGTGGTTAAGCATTGCCATACAACTTGTTAATGCCGCCAGTCTGTTGGGTATATTATCAGTCGACGGCAACACGGATGAACTTTTAGACACTATTTTAGTTTGTGAATAGGTAAGGTTATTTTGGGACCAAGACATTAAATCGGATAAAAATTATATATTTACTTTTGGGACATCGTTTTATTATTTTTATTTATTAGTTCTTTAAAAGTGGTTATGCCCTATTATTTTAAAAAGGAAACAGTTAAGAGATAATCAAATAATGTTATATAAATTATGTTTATTTCACTTGCCCTTTTCACTAGCTGAAAATAACTAAAGAATAATCTGAAGCCGGATTTTTAATTTACTTTACAAAAATGACAGCTGTGATCGACCTTTTCTTGTCAACATGAAAGTTAGATGAAATTAACAGCTGCAACATTTTGTTCTAGAAAATTAAAAATCAAAGTTTAACAAAAGATTACATAGAGTCTATCTTAAAAAAAACTCTGGCAGATAACCTAAGTGCTAAAGTCAGTTTTAATAAATGCATTCGGACCCTGTAAAACGGATTTTATGTGGTAATTGCTTCGATAAAATTTTACTTATAGAAAAACGAAACTGTTAAGAAATCTCTAAGATTCTTTTCCATAAATCTTACTCTCCAAAAACCACTTAAGATTTTGACAATAACCGACTTGTGATCACTAAACCATCAACATTTTAAATCGATTCTTCACGAAAACGATGTACAAAAGTTACCAAGAAAAATGAACGCGTTCTAAAATCTCAGACAAATCAATAGGAGTTACAATCAAAATCAAAATCAAAATCAAAATCAAAAGTCATTTATTCAAACTAGGCTGAGAGTCAGCACTTTTTGAACGTCAAAGTTACAAAAGACAGTCCCCCCAAAACGCCCGCCCTTCGACACTTCCTAGTGCTTTAGCTGGGAAGAAGAAGTGGCGGAACAAACTCCCCAGCAGCACAGCTGCCTGTTAAGTTAGAAGAACTTGATTCTATACAATATCGTGTAAGTAATTAATATTATAAAACAAAACAAAACATACATTATTCGCCATATGTCAGCTAGCACACGCCAATATACGAACAAAACATTGAAAAGTAAACTCAAGCTGAAATCTTTATCTTTACATATTATAAAATAAAGTCACTTCGCTGTCTGTCTGTCCCTATGTATGCTTATATCTTTAAAACTACGCAACGGATTTTGATGCGGGTTGTTTTAATAGATAGCGTGATTCAACAGAAAGGTTTATATGTATATAACATGCGTAATATAGTAAAGAAACACTTATAATTTTAGAGGTTTCTAATGTGATGTCATAAATAAACTCATTTTTTTGCGCTTACATTGCGAACGCTGGCTGAACTCTACGAAATAGATCAAAATAATGTACTACAGTATTGTACACCTTAACAAAGTCTACAAAAAAGTCCGCGATGGTATATGTCTATCTCTTAGGGATAACCCACAATAATCATTTTTTATTCTTTACTTTTTACGAGAAATAATGGTTTATTTACGAAGCGATTTTAAGCAATACAGAATTAATCCTTATCCAATTAAGTACCTTAAATAAATTGTGCATTTAATATAGATCAATATGGCCCTTTACAGTATGTAGTTCAAATGAATATCTTAGAAGATATCAGAGTTTTAAAAAGCGGGAGCAGAGTGGCTGGCGGGCGTTCGTCCGTGCCGTCCGTCCGTTGGCGGCGCGGCGGCGGTCGGGTAGTACGATACGTAACGCGATAAGTAGGATTGTAATTCATATTAGGTACGTTGGCTTCATAGTAAATGCGAATATCATGTGTGATCGTTATACTCAAAATAAACCTAATGGTATTCCAAGTAAGAGACCGCGAAATGGCTTAGATGTTTATATTTTTTTTGTTTCTCATTGTTGCAAAGACGGCCAAACGGATTTAGATAGAATTTGGCACAAAGATATATTTCTTGGATACGTAACAGATAGCATACCTACTTTATCCCGGTAGTAGGTTCGTGGGTGATATTTTCCGACAGCTATACGGGCCAAGCCACTGGCAAAAGTACTATTCCTATAACTATGTTCGGTGTCTGGTAAATGATTGAGTGTCTGTATGGTAAAATAGGAGCGTTAAGGAAAACCAGGAAGACTTATATTCAACTAAACCAAGCCCTGTGTCGCAGTCTTCTTACTCGGAATACCTACTATTAGTTTTGTTTTAAGAACGCGAACGCCAACACACTTGATATTTTCATAAACTATGAATCCGAAGGATTATGAATTATAATCGTACTTACTACTAATATTATAAATGTGAAAATAATGTATGATTGGGTGTTTGTTTCTCGATAACGCAAAAATGGCTTAATGGATCTGGATCGAGTATAAATTACCTATATAACCTGGATTAACACATTTTTACCGCGGTAGTACGTCCTCCTGCGTTAATTTCCGACATCCACGCGGGCGAAGCCGCGGGCAAAAGCTAGTAAATAATAAAACAAAATCGTAAACAGAACGTAAAACTTAAATAAAGCCTCCAGGCATAAAGGGCGTGCCCGCTTACATATTCAACGACGCAAAATGATACATATACATACATTGATGCATATTGCTAAGTTGAAGTTACAATAGTTAAACTAGGACCTCCGGAGTAAAAATAAAATAACAGTTAATACAAATAACAATAACAAAAACCATGGTCAGCAAGTCGACCAGTCACCACAAGCCACAATGGTATTTTCTTTGTTTCCAATCGTTTTGTTCTACTTTTTTATATTAATCCGTTCCAAATTGGCTGTTAACTGAGCTTTATTTTTCCTATGTGAGTTTGGACTCATTTTTCTACGCTTCTTAATATTTTTTGTTTTCTTTGCGACATTTCTTTGAATGTGAAAGGATTGTTAGTCCGAAAGTTTATCTACTGTATTTTGTTAATAACCTTTTTTTTACTAAGGTACAGCGATTATCTACTAATAAAGCTGCCTAGTGTCGGAGCAGTTCATGTTTTCTTTTTTTACTAAGCATTGAATTTTTTACTGATTACTATCGACATTGAAAATTAATTATTTCATAAGTTATTCACCAGGCCTGTTTTATAAATCTTAGTCTTGTAGCATAAGCATTGTTTTTGAATCACTGTTCTTGAAGAAATTGCGTTGTATTGTATGGGAAGCCTTTTGGCCCCTTTGGATTAGTGTGTATATTTTATGTTTATTTTATAACTAGCTTTTGCCCTCGGCTTCGCTCCCGTTAAATTCGAGGTAACACGATTCCCCTTTCCTGATTTAGAACACAGAAGATAACTCGGAACAGAATGTTATTTTAATTCGCTACTGTAGACGATATTATATGTCTTTCCATTTGGGGATAGAATGTAAAGATTCTGGGCATTGGACACACGCGAACATGGGAAAAGCACAGCTTTTCTAAGTTCACCCCAGTGCAGCCACCTAAAAAAAAAAGTAGCCTATGTCACTCTCCATCCCTTCAACTATCTCCACTTTAAAAATCACGTCAATTCGTCGCTCCGTTTTGTCGTGAAAGACGGACAAACAGACAGACACACTTTCCCCTTTATAATATTAGTATGGATGTGCGTCATATATGTTCAGAATAAATATTTTGTTTTTCTTTTATTTTATACTAGCTTTTGCCAGCGGCTTCGCCCGCGTGGAGGTCGGAAATTATCCCGCGGGAACATACTACCGGGATAAAAAGTAGCCTATGTCCTTTCTTAGGCTCTAAACTATCTGTGTACCAAATTTCATTTAAATCGGTTCAGTAGTTTTAGCAGGAAAGCGAGACAGACAGACAGACAGAGTTACTTTTGCATTTATAATATTAAAGTGTGGATTATCAATACTCTAGCTATACATTGCCATCATAAGCAACCTTTATTTTTCCCACTGCTGGAATACAGGCTTCCTTTCAGTGAGAGGATGTGGGCCTTTATCTGCCACGCGGGCCCAGTGCGGGTTGGTAGATATCACCGGTCTTCGATTTTTTTTTATTCTAGGCAAGCCAGCATCATCTCGATGTTCCTTTACCGTTTTGAGAGCAGTAGTGATGAAATAATTTACACATAGTATAGCGCCTGCCTGGGATACGGCTGGGCCACCAACGATCTGCCCACTTCTCGACATCGCCTAATTTCACATAAATATTCCAACATCACTACTCATTTTTCACTCACATCATCTACATCATCATTTCAACCACTTCCCTAATCTTCTCCCGATATTCAAATACGCATTAAACATTTCTACCGTAAAAATAATCACTAATACGACCCCATCTCGATTCAAGTCTCGTACGAAAAAAGGTTCTAAGAGAAGCCACGGAATCGAATCGAATCGCTAGCAAGCGTGGAATTCGTATAAACGCATACCGATTATTATTATGCATCGAATACCAATCGAATGACTCGAATAGACGGGGACGTGCGAAGATTTTCTCGCATCGCGATTTTTCCATTGATGCGAGATTATTATCTTCTGTACGTGTGTATGTTGTATTGAAGAACATTCGTAAGGTCAAGTTGGAATCGATGTATGTAGGGGAAGTACGGCCAAAATGACATATACGGACAAAATGACACACCGGGCTTTTTCCAAAATTGGCGGGCTGTAATCCTGCAGTTGGCATATCATTATGTGACGCCGGCCATGGTGGCATACCTGTTAAGTTTATACCGCCATTGACTTGGTCACGCCGAAGTTACTTGCAGAAAAGCGTTTTGTGCGCATAAAAGTTTTTTATTTTTATTGATTTCATCCTGTTTTTGATCAGTTTCTCGTGGTTTCTATTACATCTTTTGTAGTAAATTCAAAAAGTGTAGCATTATGCTGCATTACTTAAAAGTATTTATTTATAAATCTCGTATTTATAGTAATTATGACTTAATTAGTGTTTAGATAACCTGTGGGGCAAAACGACATACTTACATTCGGGGCAAAACGACATACCTTTATTCAATTATGAGATTTTCAATGTTGAATCGAAATACGATAATGATCCTTAAAAGCAGTCAGAAAAAAGGTGAACCCAAGTACAGAAGACTCATTACGCTGAGGACTCGAATGTAGAAGATTTCCAGCTATTTCGAACGGTGATGATGATGACTGCGCATGCGTTTACTGTAACGACCTCTTTTCTCGTTCCAAGCCCAACGAGTGCTGGCTACGGTGCAACAATTGTTCTCTTTGGGCTCATATTTAATATTTTGTGAAATATGTACTTCATAATTTTCGTATTCATTATGTATGTCATTTTGTCCGTACTATATGGACAAAATGAATTTTCTTAGAGGCTTCGATTAATTTAAATTATATTTTTTATATGGGTCCTATTCAATTATGAGTTTACTTGGGTTAAAACTTATGAACCAAAGATGATTATGCAATCTAAACAGTGATTGTAACTATGTTAATTAAAAATATATGATTAAAAAACAAAACCGTATGTCATTTTGGACGTACTTCCCCTATATTTATGAGATAAGAAACACGTGGAGACAATAATGGCAGACATAGAATTATTCGAGCAGGAACTAGTTTAGTAAAGCAGCCGAAAGAAGTCTACTAGTGAACATAAGCCTCCCGCAATTTGGGGGGGTTTCCCTAATCAAGGCAAACGGTTTTGCGATCGCAGAATGGTGATAACATGCATAGAGAACACTGGTACCCATTCTCTAGTAAGTCCCTTAGTCGCCTCTTGCGACCCACGGGAAGACTTGAAGTGACTTTCATAGATAAGCACTACTTACCATTTATGTATTTCTTTCACAAAGCAACGTTGCAGTTCGCGTTTACTGGTTCACGAGACACAGCTTTATTTTGGGATAGCAATGTATCTATGATGCCTCTCAATTATAAACCAGTCTTAACCGTTGGAGATAATATAATTTATACGTGTTGATTTTTGTTAGGGCTCGTGGCTAAGTATTACTTACAGCCGCACAGGAAGAAGAATTAGATCGATGGGTGACCTTCTTTACATGTAGAGAGGCTGACCTAGGAAATCACGGTAAGGCGTCAAATAAGCGCTTTAAAATACTGACATTTAGCTAAGCATGGGTAGGCTGGAAGTCGACCCCAACGCAGTAGGAAAAAGGCATGGCAGAAGATGGTGACTTATTAATTCACTAGACATCCTGATCTGGTGTCTAAATGTACATGTGCCAAGCCACCATAACATTCAGTAACAGAATTTATAAATAGTCTGTGAAGAAGTTTTAAGTCCACCCGAAGGCGGAAAGGTCACCCAATGACGTAGATGCCCACATTATCATAATCTGCCCTCGATGCATCGTTATACCTATAAACAAGTTTGTTCGGGAACATGAAATTTTATAACTTTTTAATTCACTCGTATGAAATTATTATTAACAACGAGGTTGTTATTTCGTTTTATGTTGTAACAGAACAACAAATCAAATGAAAAAAAAAATGAAAAAGTGTTTATTCACAAGGTTATGGTTGTTTTACAAAATATATTACTTCTGCCAAACTGCAAGGCAGTTTGTTGGCAGATGTAGCTCCTTTGTAACTAGGTTGAGAGTCAGCACTTTTTATAGGTTAAAATTACACGAGACAGCCCCCCCAAAACGCTCGCCCTTCACCAGTTCCTGTTACTTTAGCTGGGACGAAGAAGTGGTGCAACCAACCCCCCAGCAGCATAGCTGTCTATTAAGTTACAAGAACTTGAATCTATACAATAGTAGGTAAGTAATTAGAATTACGAAACTAAAACATTACATGAAATTATTCGTCATATCATTGTGTTAGTTAGTTGCACGTGCCAATATACCAACAAAACATTGAAAACTAAACTCAAGCTGAAATTAAAATTGATTCAACAAATGACCTCATCCAGATCTAAATAAAACTAAATGATAAGTCTGAAATAATTTTGCAAATAAACCAACAGATTATTGTTTCATTTCACTATAATAATGACAAACTGGAAATATAAAAACAATATATTGATTTAGGTAATTTAATTATATTTATCACTACTAATAACATTAAAATATCTGTTTTAACAGATCAGCTTCAATAATAATTAATTAATCGTTAAAACACACAAACAATTTAATCTATCAGCTTTGTAGATTTAAATCATTTTAATTATGATTCACAATAATGGTTCTTTGTCGAGGTAGCCTCATTATTAATTCAAAACTATGTTTTTGATAGTAATTAAATTAATTGGAAAGGATACTATGATACAAAACAGGAAGGAACTGGAAAGACAGTATACCTATCGATTTAGAAGCACCACACTCGCACACTGCCTCGTTGGTATAGTGGTCGCAAAGCGCTACTGCTAGGTTTGAGGTCTTGGAGTCGATTCACGGGTTGGGAGAAGGGTTATTGGGTTTTTCCTAGGGATGTTATGGGTATGAAATTTCGGATACGGATTGTTACGGATATAGGAATGATTATTATACCGGATATGGATACGGATACGAATATGAAATTATTTCAGATTATTCGTTAGTTTCGGATAATTTCGGTTACGGATATTAAACTTTTATGGAATTTCAAAAGTAAAATATAAATAGCTAATAAAATGATTTTATTTATATGTCACCATTTGGTAGGAATTACAATCAGTCCGTGAGTAATTATTACAGCTATTTAAAATAAAAATGATTATAAATATATATTGAGTGTTATTTAATCTACCTAAAATAAAAATGTAATAACAAATCCGATATTATCCGAAACGTTTATTTCGGATTCGGTTACGGTTACGGATACATTTTTATATCGGATATCCGATAGTTTCGGTTACGGTTACGGAGCTCCCTAACATCCCTGGGTTTTCCATCTAGATTTCCTCATTAGCAGCCCAGTGTCTGGATTTTATGTCTGGTTGATGGCAATTGGCTCGCCCCCTATTACATGAGACTTAAACATAACTGGCGAAATGAAGGTACACTGTAGTACCTTTGCCTATTCGCACATGTTTAATACCTTTATAATTCGTTCTTTTAGCCAATTATAACATAGCAAATTAACTATTCATAAAACTAGGAATATAATAATATTGTTAGGAAATTAGTTAACCTAATATTTATTAGGTATAAGATCTCATGCCGCCTTTGATTCAGGTTTATCCTAGTACTGGCATCATATTTCGTTCTACCTACCTATATTATACTCAAAGATTTATATTGTACTAGCTGACCCGACAGACGTTGTCCTGTCTTAACGATAACTATTTAATTCGAATTGGTATCTATCTATATATGTATATAAAAATGAATCCCTATTTCCCTTGGTCACGCCATCACGCGTGAACGGCTGGACCGATCTCACTATTTTTTTTTGTGTTTTTCTTTCATAAGAACCTTCTCCGGACAATAACAAACACAGCAAAAAAGAAAAAAGTGAAATCGGTTCAGCCGTTCACGCGTGATGGCGTGACCAAGGGAAATAGGGATTCATTTTTACATATATAGATAGATTTTACCAATTAAATTTTTTGATTAAATATTTGTAACTATCTCATTTACTCAAAATTATTAATTTTAATTAAAATATTATTCAAATGTACGTTACGTTTAAATCACCCCTTCGTGCTTGGACCTCTCTACGAAGCTTACAGAATTGGCAAACTCAAGTGGCAGTGGGCAGGCTATGTGTGTCGAACGAGCGATGGTTACTGGAGCAGATGAGTCCATTAGTGCAGACTGTGTATTTGTGAATGTAGTGTGGGATGACTTGAAGCCTCGCGCGCGTGGATGTCGATATAATTATACATTGTTCGCATGGGGTCATCGCAATATCATCATCATCGTCCTGCCCTTTTCCAACCACATAGGGGTCGGCTTCCAGGATCTTATCTGGCTGCAACTGAATCCCAGCATTTTACATGGAGCAACTGCCTATTTGACCTCCACAACCCAGTTACTGCGTAATACAATAGTCTTTGGTAAGACTCATTTTCAATGATCCAGACATGACAGGCGGGGCCAACCGCATAATATGCTTTCCGAAGCACGTAGCGCTTTTGGTATGTAAAGATGGACACCATCCACAACCAACCAACCACGGACCCATGTGGCTCCCGTTCGTTCAGACGACATTTGGCGCGAATACACGCAACGTAACGTCATCTTTCAGTCGATGACGAATTAGGTGTACATCAAACGTTAGGCCTAGCAGTTGGAACATAAAAAGCTAACTGCATGTTTGTACGAACAAAATTTTCCTACATACTGACCAACATAAGGGTGTACTACGTGAGCTTGACAAATGAATATGCGAATAACACTTGTGCGACAAAACTTTACTGCGACTCACAATAGTTCGAATGCACGCTTGTGCGACACACTCAAGCTCACATAGTAAACTAGGTTAGGTTAGGTTAAAACTGTTACCTCCTACGCACGAGCCGAGCGAGCGAAGCGAGCGGTGCCGCGGCAGCGGCCGGTGAGTGCTAGAAACGACTAGATTCAGTGTGTCGCACAAGCGTGCATTCGAACTATGGTGAGTTGCAGTACAGTTTTGTCGCACAAGTGTTATTCGCACATCCATTTGTCGAGCTCACGTAGTACACTCCCAACATAACGCTAAAATAAATCATCAAGTTTCAAGAAACAATGGCACAACTTAATTGAAATTTACTACCGTCAATTAAGTTCTGTGTTTAAGTTACAACTAGTTTCAAGTTATTTTAAATTAACTGTCGGATGGATAGCTCGGGGCGAGTTGTTTTAGTGTTCTGTTGAATCGGCTAATATTCCATTCCAAAAAGTTTTTGTAAGATAAAATTGTACGACTTACATCTAGCGAAGTAGTTCAGTGTTTGAGTGTCACCAATTAATCATCTTATATAGGATTTATAGCACTACCGTAAGCTTTATATCTCCAAAATTACTTCGGAGCTAATATTGTTTCAGAATAAGTATAGAATTAGAATAGAATAGAATTGAAAACTTCTATTTCAAACAGGAGTTCATAGGGCAGCAAAATCTATTATTACAAAACACATCAAAATAAGCTTATGTTCCCACGGACGTAATAAAATTGCGACGAGATTTTTCGTTACTACGTACTGGTTTTTCTACGCAATGCTTGGCACCTACAGGTAAAAAAATAACAATACAACACTGTTCGATTTTCGAAACCCAGTTTGTTGGATTGTCTATGCTCGGTTCAACACCGAAGTAGTTGTTCTTTTCTTGATTTTCAGAAACGTCAGGTGCGTAGTACTGGTAAACGGCGTGCGTGTATGACATGATGTATGAAATAAAACGCGTCAAAAGGAGTATATAAGGATCGTAGCAGGTGGCGTTCTGTAGTTTCTGCCTACCCCTATGGGAAAAAGGCGTGAGTTTATGTATGGTTCAACACAAACAATTAAAAATCCAGTTTGCATGAATTCCGTGTGGACGTTGACTAATAAGACTAACAAGACGTTGATTACAAAAACTTTAGTGTTTTTATGGAAGTCGGTTGTTTTTTTTTTTTTTTTGTAAAAAAGTTTTTTTTTTAATTTTTAGTTATGGTATTTACCCCGCACTAATTCCAAACAAACAATGCATATTTATGCGATAGCAGAAATCGCAGTTGATTTGCTGTCATTTTTAAAGAGTTCTGGTATCTGTCTCAGGAACTCATTATCAGATCTATATGAAATTTATATGGGACCATTTTGGAATAAACTCCTTTCGAACAAAAAAAGAATTTTTCAAATCCGATTATATATGACGGAGTTTATGTATGGCCGAATATACATAATAAAAAATCTCCTCCTTTTTGAAGTCGGTTAAAAATTGGCCTCTGTTCATCTGAGTATCAGTCACAGATGGTTTGTGTCCAAATTGACGTGACTTGAAACGACTGAATTTAAATGTATATTTGTTAACACGCATTTATTTTGATTTCTAAAGAATTCTGCTACAAAAATACCGTATAACTAAAATCAACCAAACATTTGCGATCACTGATCAGCCGCCAGACATCACGTGAAATGGTTATTTAAGTACTCTGTATTGCCGATCGTGTTATTGTGATAAATTTATTTTTATTTTGTGACTTACATGTAACACAACTAAAGATATTTTTTACGTACTATTAATATATATGTTAGTGCTGTGCACTTCTGTAAGTGACGAACTAACAATTCTTATAACTGTATGTATGTGATTTTTGTTTGTATATATCTTAGTAAGTCCTTGAAGTGCCTTAAATTATCAATAAAGAAATCACAAAACAAAAGAACGGATTCTTTGAAAGTACTACATTAGAAAGAATGAAAAATGTGAGAAAACGAATTTCAAGACATTACATTTTGATCCATACGAAGCTCACAATTTCTATTTCACAAATTCATATCCTCTAATCCTGAGTATAATACGAACAATGTTCACATAAGTTAGATTAAATATTACACCCTGTTGAACTTCGGAACTTAAACAATGTTGCGTATATTAGCTAGTACTTATTTGCTCGACGTAGTACGTTATTAAAACCTCATGCACTTACCAAGTGTTCATTTTCAAAGCAATTTGTTTCATTCTCAGCTTTATTAGGAATAGTTCGCAGTATTATGTGATTTCGGTAGACGAGACTAGAGTTTATTGGTTCTATTGTAACGCTTTATGAAAAGGTCTTTCATTAATGAAAATGGCTATTCATTCTGTATTCGAATTGTCAAGCCTTTTGTGAAGACGTGAAGGCGGCCTTTTGCTCGGTATACTAGTCTTAAGTTCTATATGTTCACTGAGCATGGGTAACGTTACACGTGTTTTGTTTTTCATTTGTAAATCTTTAGCGGCATTTTTCTTTTCTTTGTGAAATCATCAAATTACTTGTACTCGCTCTGGGAGGAGCGAGAGGGCGTGTCAGGCTCTTACTGACTAAAACCTGTTTCTTCAGTTGCCTGTACCAAGGGCTACGGTAACGCTTTCGAAAAAATCGCGTCCCTGGCAGGCATCGGTCGTAGCGGAACCCTTCAATAGGTGTGACATCTCTTTGAGGCGCGCGTGGAACACAACGCGCCGTAGCGTCGACCCGGGCCTGCACCCTAATTACGAAACGCACTATTTATCAGAATCCGAATGGGATTGAAGATTATTTCTAAACCATTGCGTCATTTGTTCGAATAAGTTGTCAGCTCAGCAACGTAAATAACGCAATGAATGTTGTTCAACTATCAATATGAAACCAATTCCTACTGATAGCAAGTTATGCAATTCTGTGTATACTTATTATTCTTTTATACTACTCTCGTGTGACCAGTAGAATCAGTGTGAAAGCATTATTCTCTACAGTCAAAGTCTTTGCAATGGTTGTAGCGTCCTATTTCCTAGTGACTTTTAAACAGCTCTAAAAGCAGTGGTCCAGTGGTAACAGGCTTACAGTTTATGGCGTAGTTTCTAACCCAGATACGACTTGTACTTTACGTAAATTATTTCATCACCACTGCTCTCAATGCAGTGAATAAAATCATCGTGAGGAACCCGAATTTCATACAAGCAACATTTCAAAAATATGTGACACCTACCAATCCGCAATGGGATGGTGGATAACGGCTTCCCGAGAGAAGGCCTGTGTCCTTGCAGAAGGAACATTACAGGCTAATTATGTTCTGTAAACAGCTCTAGCATTTGCCAAGCCAGGGTCCTTACCATCCTAGCTAGTATAAAGCGACCTCGGTGTGAAACGAATTGGATCGTAATCCACTACGCGGATCTAGTGTCGGTTTTTTAGACGACAAGAGTTTCCAGTTCTCAGACTTATCTGGTTATAGAAACTAGTTTTATGGTGCATGATCGCCATAAAGTCTTGGAACGAATGTATAAAACAAAAAGTTTAACAGTGATTGTGTTAGTTTCTAAATTCGCCACTAGTGGCGCTCTTGTAGACGTCATCTGTCATCATAATTCATCGATATCACGTTTAAGATATCGATATCACGTTTTCGTAGTTTTGCTGACTAATTTAATTTTTATTTTGACCCTACATAAAATTTGAAGGAATACAAATTCGATCCCATTTCTTTTCTTTCATTTAATTGGTCTTAAAGTATAGAATAGAATAGAATTTTATTTTGCAAATATGTGTAATAGTTGAAATTATATTTCTAAGCTCAGCCGTATTTTACCATTTGGCATCGGCATACATACATTGAAATGAAATGAATCGTAAATAAAGACAGCAAAGGTTTCATTGAGAGAACCAATAAATTATTTTTTAAAAGCAGACGGAATGAAAATAAAGCAAACAGGCACTTAAATTATTTTCTTTTACTAAAAGATGAATTTGCGATCGGTATATTGTGCAAAAAATATATGTAGTCATAAAATGCTGCCCTAAAAATTTATTAAAAGCAAAAATATAATATTGTTTATGTTAAGAAAATAAAGAGTATTTATTAAAATAGGTTTGAATAAAAAGCAAACTGATCAAGTCTTCTCAATCGAAGAAAAGATCATTTCGATATTTTGGGAATATTTATTTGATTAGAGAATTTAAAAAATCCCAAAACATCCAAATCTTCATCTGTTTATCGTAGCAATAAAAAAATATTACATACATAAATTCACGCTTTCGTCCCATGGAGATAGGCAGAAACTACAAAACACCAACTGCTGTAACTTCTCAGTTACGAATCAATTAAAAGAATATCAATATGCATTGACAGTATTGTGGAAATTAGTACTTACTATCTGTGGCTTCACCCGCGTGAAAATAAATTATCCCACAGGAACATTACTCCTTACTATATCGGCTATCTGCCAGTGAGAGTCTCTTTAAAATTCGTACAGTCATTTCGGAGATTAGCCGGTACAAACAGACACCAATTCAAACATTTTTCAAACTGTATTTATTGTTATAGGGACCGTCATACGCATTGAGTAGAAAGCTGTTATTCTAAAGTTATAAACATACACTTCAATTTTAAATGCTTATTTGCATAGATCTGTTTTAATAGGCCAAAGTGTTTGACTTTGCCCTGTCAAAACAGATCGATACTAAATAATTTTCATAACATTAATCAACAATTTATATTTTTAACTTTCAATAAAAGTAAAATTATTAACTATTTTATTAGGTCAAAGTCACACTCGCATCATTCATTTTAATTAGTCCAGCAAGCTAGACTACAGACACTTTTGAAAGACAAACATTTTAAACAAAAGGAATTCTAATCATAGAATTTGTGTCAATACTGTTCACGATTGATCACCAATAAGACCAGTGAACTGTCTAACAAATAGAAGTACCCTCACTTGAATAAAATTTAATTACTCGGTTCTTGCTGTTTGCACCCTCACACAGAATAAATTGGTACCGAAGGCCGCCTCCGTACATTTAACAAAAACTGGCGTACGCACACATTAATGTATATAGATAATTCACAAGTCTGCAAAAAATAAATAATTGAGAGCTGTTTTGGATTTTTTACGTAATTCTTATGTTTGTGGGTGTGCTGAAACGGATAATGACTATCATTTTTTCATAGAACGTCACATTTTTTGACAATATAGGTATCTATTTCGTACAAATTATCATCTTAAAATAAAAGACTAAAAAAATATTTTTATATTTATGATTGCGTAAGAAACCTTTTTTAAATCTAAAATACATTCATTTTTTTTAAGCTATTGCATAGCTTCTATCGAGGGCCTTGAGCGCGGGGACCGAATCCAGAAATTCCGTAACGAAAAAAAACCTCACGCTCCCCACTCCGACGGGCACGAAGGTATGGCTTGAAGGCCGTGCATTGTCTAACGTCGTTTCTTTTCGGCAGTCTTCGACACGGTGTTTGTGTGCGCGCAACTAGCCGTATTGTGCGACTCTACGAAGCTCGCACGAATCGAGACGAGCTGCTCCGAAATCGGACGAATACATAAGCAGCTGTTTATGAGAAAGTATATAGGTATTTATGTACAACAGTGAATAGTTGTACTTGTAAAATTTGTGTATATAGTGTTTGTATTATTTGTCATCGGTTGCTAGGTAAAAACCCAAAATATTTATCGTCCTGTTATTTGTCATCGGTTACTAGGTAACAAACCAGGCCATAGAGTATTATGGGCATGGAGTACTAGTCCTTTTGTGCGGTGGCAAAACTAGGTCGGAAGAGTCGGAAGAGTCTGCGATCACCTGCAGTCTCTATGATGAGTTGGTTGGTAGCGGGTCCAAACCCATATGTGTTGAGCCAATTGTAACGATAGACTTAACTGATGATACATTTACTAAAAACAAATTGTTTACTAGTCACAATAAGTTAAAAAAATACATTAGAATTAAAAGACTAATCAGAAAATATCAAAAATCATTGAAACGCCAAAAAGTAACTCAATTAAACACAAAACTTAGGAAAATAAATCTAAATTTAAAACAAGAATTAAAGAATTGTTATAGTGATTTACAGTTATGCAATACTTTGTATGATACGGACACTCAGCACCTTCGGGATGAATTGTTTGTTAGGGAATATGCTCTAAAGGATATCTTTAGTAAATATGAGGCTACTCAACAAGACCTGAGTAAGCGCATGCACGAAGCCTGTGAGTTGGCAGACCTGGTCAAGTACAATGCGGAGAGGTATGAGTCTCTGACAAATAACTTCTCCAGCTGTGCTTGCTCACAGACTCAACTTGATACACCCACACCCTCAGCAGCTCACCCTGTAGATTGCTGTATTGTTGATAATAACAGCATGATAAACACAACTTATATTTTTTCTGACAAATTTGGTCAAGGTTATGGTAGCATATTTAATCAGTGTTCACAACAGTATGTTATTAATAATTGTTCACCCGGTGCCAGTATTAGCCAATTATTAAGTAAAATTAAATTGTTAAAAATAAACCCTGGTTCTACAGTAATATTATTATATGGGGATAGTTTAAATGTTAGAAAAAAAGAAATAATTCAATGTGTCCATTTGATGTTACATCTCAATGAGACCAATCACTGTAAATTTATTTTCTGTGCCTTGCCTTATTCTCAATACTTGTTTGAGGAGCAAAACAGGCACATTTATAATTTAAATATGTTAATTTATAATAGGACTAGTTGTCACAGTGACGCTATTTTATATTTTGATTGTAATCAATTTATTACTGATTACAAATTAACAAATTATACTATGTATTTGCCACCTAGGTGTAGGAGACAAATTGCTAATCTTTTAGCATACAATTTACACCGTGACACTGGTACTTGTAGGGTACCAGTGATTACTGTTAGTAGTGGTTCTAGCACCACTTCTGATACACCTAGTAGTTTAAACTATTAGGTGCGACAACAGGTAAGCCACATATGTTGAATGTTGTTCATCAAAATATGCAGGGTTTGTCCGGCAAAGAACTAGAGTTAAGTTTATTTATAGAAAACCATGATGTTCAGGTATTATGTTTGACTGAACACTGGTTGAAAGAACATGAAATAGTGTTTATGAATGATGATTTTTTTACTGTGCAAAGTGCATTTGTGAGAAAAAGTGCTATACGCGGTGGATCATGAGTTCTTGTTTCAAACAAGTTGAAATGTAAACAACGTTTAGATTTAGTTAATCTTTCAATCGAGCGCACTATTGAGTTGTCTTGTGTTGAACTAGAGCGTTACGTCATAATATGCGTCTATCGTCCACCCTCTGGGGATTTTATTCATTTTGAGTCGGTCATGGAGGAGTCACTCAACAAATTAAAATCAATTAATAAATGTATAATTTTATGTGGAGATTTTAATATTAATATTTTAGATGTTACTCCTTTAAGTATTAGACTACTCAATCTGTTTAAATCATTTAATTTAATAAACTTGTTTTTCGAACCTACTAGGATCACAGCATCGTCTTCGACTTGTCTTGATAATATATTTAGTGATTGTGATGCCAATAATAAGTTAGTGTTAAGTGACTTAACGTCTGACCACTGTGGATTATTAGCCAGCTTCCCTTTGCCATTACAAAAAAAGCCGCATAAAATAGAATGCAGGCCCTATACAGTTAGTCGTTGCAACAAATTTAAAAATAATATTGCTCATAGGATTACACCATCTATAGTAGAACACGATAATCCTAATGAAATCTATGGAGCCTTTATTGATATTGTGCAAAAAGAATACCAATCTACTTTCAAGACCAAAACTATTGACATTAATAGAACCTCTGTTAGCTTCAACCAATGGGCTACTCCAGGTATTTATAAAAGTAGAGCGAGACTATACGAGTTATATGGTTTAAAAAAATATATATTTGATACTCCTTTTCTAGAGTATGTCAGAAATTATTCAAAGTTATTTAAAAAAATCTGTGCTTTCGCTAAATCTAAATTTTTAAGCGATACCATAAAAACATCCAGTAATAAAATAAAAACCACTTGGAAAATTATTAACAATGAAACGGGTAAATCGGTTAAACAGGAAAAACAACTAGAGATTATGATTAACAACAAATTGGTAAATAAGGCTGCCGACGTAGCTGAGGCATTTAATGAGTTTTTTGCCAACATACCTATAACTACGACTTGCTCTTTAAATTCGTCCCCGTCTAAAGCTGAAAACCTTTTGCATAGTAGTGTGCCCAGATGTAGTCGCTTATTTAGTTTTGAACATGTAACGCCTCGTGACGTGGTTAATATTTTTAAAACACTTAAGTCAAAAAACACTGGAGATTACTGGGGCATCTCCATTAAACTGTTAAGTAATATAATAGACATTGTAGCCCCCTATCTAGCTGTAACTTTTAATAAATGTGTTGATTCAGGATCTTTTCCTGACCTCATGAAGAGTAGTAAAGTCATACCATTATTTAAAACAGGTAATAAAAATAACGTTGGCAATTTTAGGCCCATTTCTATCTTACCTGCATTTAGTAAAATATTGTATTGTATGTGTTTTTTTTTTTTTTTTTTTTTTTTTTAAACAGTTACTAAGACATTTTAATTTAAATAGCCTCCTTCATAATGAGCAATATGGCTTTACAAAAGGTCGTTCGACAACAGATGCGGGTGTTGCTCTGCTAAAACACATTTTCAACGCATGGGAGAACTCGCAAAATGCTATCGGAGTTTTCTGTGATCTCTCCAAAGCTTTTGATTGCGTTCACCATGACACACTTTTGCGTAAACTGCGTCATTACGGTGTTCAAAACGAAGCTCTCAATGTCATAAGTTCTTATTTGCAAAATAGGCACCAATGTGTAGATATCAATGGTGTAAAATCTTCCGGGCTACTAGTTCAGTTAGGTGTACCCCAAGGCTCAATACTGGGTCCTTTCTTATTCTTAGTGTATATAAATGACTTACCATTCTATTTAAAGAATATCCGTGACATTGTACTATTTGCTGATGATACCTCACTTATCTTTAAAGTAGACAGGAATAGAAAAGATTTTGATGACGTGAATAATGCGCTCTCAATGGCCACGGATTGGTTTATTACAAATAACCTAGTTCTTAATGCTAAGAAAACGAAATGTATAAAGTTTGCCTTACCGAATGTTAGGAACCTGGGACCCAATGTCGTTTTAAATAATGAGGTGCTTGAAACTGTTAACTCGGCAGTTTTTCTGGGCATAACAGTAGACGCCAAACTTCAGTGGGGATCACATATATCGAGCCTAGCGGGAAGGCTCAGTTCGGCCGCCTACGCCGTAAGGAAAGTTAGACAGTACACGGACGTTGATGCAGCTCGACTAGTCTATTTTAGTTATTTTCATAGCATAATGTCCTACGGCATTCTGCTGTGGGGCAAATCCGCGGACATTCAAAATATTTTTGTTCTTCAAAAACGAGCTGTTCGAGCGATTTACCAACTAGGTGCTAGAGTTTCTCTGAGAGATTTGTTTAAAGATATTGGTATTCTTACGGTGGCATCACAATTCATCTTCGCCAACATCTTATATATTAGGCAAAATATACACTTGTACACTAAAAACAGTGATTTTCATAATATTAATACTAGAAATAAGGACAAACTACGAGCCCCCTTTCACCGGCTTCATAAGGTTCATAATTCTTTTGTTGGTCTTGGTATTACCTTTTATAACAAGCTTCCCTCTGCTTTGCTAGATTTGCAGTTTAATGAGTTTAAAGCTAAAGTAAAATCCAACCTTTGTTCAAAGGCATACTATTCTATCAACGACTACTTAAACGATAAGAATAGCTGGTCGCTGTGATTAACTCAAGACAATGTTTATGTTCTTTCAATCCAGAATTAGTTTTCCTACCGACAGTTTATATGGGTAGTTCATATAATTGTTTTTTTATTTCACTGATTTTGTTAATTTATTTTATTTTCTTTTAATTTCATTTATTGTGGATATAATCTACTCATTACAATGATTGTAAATGAGTTGTATTGTAACATGTAGTTAGCTAGCGACCTCGTCAGCTGTTCATAATATTCTTGTCTCACCAACCGGCAGCAAGTTCGTCATGCTCCCTTAGATGTCACTGCTTGCGGTAGCGTCAGGGGTCGGGTTACCACCTTCCCTCAAATATGGCGAGGGGGGTAATGGCTGACCTTTGCGTTATGCTCGTGAACGGGTGCTGCTTGTGGTGACTGGTCGTCTTGCTGACCATAGTTTTTGTTATTGTTACTTGTATTAACTGTTATTTTATTTTGGTCCGGAGGTCCTTAGTTTAACTATTGTAACTTCAACTTAGCTGTATGTATCAATTTGCATCGTTGAATATGTAAGCGGGCACGCCCTTTATGCCTGGAGGCTATTGGCGTGTGCTAGCTGACATATGTGAATAATGTATGTTTTGTTTTATAATATTAATTACTTACACAGTATTGTATAGAATAAGTCTGTTAAGTTCTTCTAACTTAACAGACAGCTGTGCTGCTGGGGAGTTTGTTCCGCCACTTCTTCTTCCCAGCTAAAGCACTAGGAAGTGTCGAAGGGCGGGCGTTTTGGGGGGACTGTCTTGTGTAACTTTGACGTTCAAAAAGTGCTAACTCTCAGCCTAGTTTAAATAAATGACTTTTGATTTTGATTTTTTTGATTTTGAGGTACTAAAGTTTACTTATCAAATTTTGCGGTGGCAATCATATGTACTAACCTTTATGCTTTAGTTCCAAATTTTACCTCCAAAAATAAGTTTTCTTTGTGTACATTTTTTTTTAATATCAAAGAAAAAGAAATACTGCATAAATAAAATAAATAAATAATTATAATTGCATAAGATGATACAAAATGCTATGCAATAGCTTTACCGCAGCAGTCCCCGAGTGCCACACGTCTTTTTTTGCTTTTTGTGCTTACTGCAGTAAAAGCATTTTTATTCATTTTTTTTTCAATCATGTTATGACCTTTAAAAACAGTCATCAAAATAAAATTTTATCGATTTATTTATGACTTCAAGTTAGCCCAAATTCACAAAAAAATGTGTTTTGCTAAATAACCTGACGTTCTGGAATTTTCTGAGTATTTTTTTAGTTTTCAATACATCTTAATACATAGGAATCAGTTGAAAATATCCAGACCTCCTTTTCGTTGCAGACCTGTGTAATGTTTTATCACATAATACAGAAGAAGCATTTAATTTTGGTATTATTTTTATTTTGTGAAGAGTTTTTATGAGATTTTTCTTATTATTTAATAAATGTCACCATTTTTCAATTTTAAATATTACATTTTGTACAGTTACTATTGTTATCTTTTTTTCACATTATTTTGCTGAGTACCAACATAGAGAAACATATTTCCCCATTCCTTGTATTTTTTATTCTTTATTTCAAATCTGATCCATCACATTAAACGCAAGGAAACATATTTCGTTTTCCTTCTACCAAGACAAAATATAAAAAAAACCGCCGTATCTAAAAACAAAGCATAAATACGGTGATCTCAAACAAATGCCAGTCGCGTGTGCGCTTGTACTCGCTGACCGTGAAGCGTGTTTATGCGTGTGTGCGTTTTCGTTGTATGTAGCTGACCTTCTGTACGTACCTATTCTGTGACCCTGGACAGCGGATACCGAAGCTTTTGTTGCCGACTCGTACTTCCGCTCTAAACAATGGCGAACGCCGTGAAAATAAAGTTTATTGCACGTTTTAGCGCTATACACTTTTTATGGCATCCTTATTGAGATGAGAGATAATTAGTTGGTGTGTTTTTGTTTATGTTGTTTGCAGACGATGCATCTTAAGTGGAAACCTTCAGACGCCTGGAGGTAGACTTGCGACAGCTAATATGTAAACACTTAACCTCTAAGTCCCTGAGATACCACATTTGGTATGAAAACAATCGTTTTTTAATTGTGTCTGTAATTACGGTAATTGACCGGTTAAACTACAGAAAGTAAATACTCACGAGGAAGATGTATTTATAGTATTCGGTTTTTAGAAAATAATAATAATGAAAAATTATTTCTGCATAACATAACTATTGTTTTAAATCCACACTATAATATTATAAATGCAAAAGTAACTGGTGGCAGGACATGTTTGCCGCATGCCAGCCAAACTGTGGGTCCAAGTAACACAGAGCTAGTGTCCTGAGACAGTGAGGCGGGGTCGCGGCAGACCACGTAGGAGATGACGGGACGAGCTGGATAGGTTCCATCCAAACTAGCAGCAGGACGCGCGGCTTCGCGATGATTGGAAGAAGTGGAGGGAGGCCTTTGCCCAGGAGTGGGACAGTGCAGGCTAGCAAAAAAAAAAAAAAGTAACTGGTGGTGCAGCGTGTAAATAGCCGGCACCATGCGGGAATCTCAATTATGAAAAATTATGGTTTGATAGTAATTATATTAATTCCTATGGAACCCACCCTGTGAGCTTAAGAATGATAAATGGTTTCGACGTCAGCTCTGAAAACTATTGGCCCACACTAACCTGTAGACCAGCTCAGGGCGCCTCACCAGCAACTGTCAGCAGCTCACACCGTGAAGCACTTTCACGAAACAGATTGTCAAATCACTGTTGGGTATTTATAAACGAGTCTCTTCAAACTTCATCTGTCCATCACGGTGAAAAACCAACTTTCCTCAAAATTACAGGAAGAGCTCCGTCGTAGACTTTCGAACAAAGAAGACTGAAGGGGTTCACATTAGTCGGCGATGGGTGAGCGGTGGCCAAAACTATGGCGCTGGCGTCGCCTCTGAAGGCGCGCGAACCAAGTTAGCCACAGATACTAACATATCGAAACCATTTGAAACGAATTCATTATTGCTAAAGAAATGACCTAATACTTAGGTATAACAAAAATAAGTATTAAAAATCAATTTGGGTCACTTAAGGTGCCCAACCAGTAACTCTATCTGTCTCACTTTCCTGCTAAAACTACGGAACCGATATAAATGAAATTCGGTACACAGATAGTTTAGAGCCTGAGAAAGGACATAGTCTACTTTTATTCCGCGACTTCGTCTGCGTCCACGATAACGGACAATTACGCGGACGAAGTCGCGGGCAAAAGCTAGTTATAAATAAATCTCTACACCGTTTTCGCATGAAAATTTTAAATAAATAGAGTTTCAAGTGTCCCGGACTCCCCTACTTATTTGTCCTCGTGACTGAAGGTACCTACAGAGCCTAGCGTAGCCTAGCCTAGGCTAGCAGAGTTCTTAAAATTGTTACTTTGTATTTCTAAGGAAAATAGTGGCGTTTATTATATTATACATCCCGAGACGTTTCTTAAGACACTTTGAATACAATTCTTAGGTAATACTATTTTTGTCTTGCAACAATCCAGCACTTACATAATTTATCAGAACCTTTTGTAATAAGCTGTCTAGAGTGTCTACTTTGTATTAAAATATTACGCAAAAATATTCATACCATTCGTCTTACAATGATATTTAACACACAATGTACATAGTGTGGAGAGTAAATGGAAAGCTGTGTGTTATATAACCATTGTAGAAAAACATCCATCAGATTCAAACTTCAAAAAGCTTGCCATACCCAGATCTCGTAAAAAGTACCAAAACACGATACTATTGTTCTCTCCCCACAAAATAACTCGAAACAATAGGTAATAAACGAAGTAGCGGTCAGAGTGAAAAACAAAGGAAACGCAATGAATCAAGCTCTAAAGAGTCAAGTAAACTTCGTTCAACTGTTTGTCTACCTTAAGAACTCCCACTTTCGTTTGATAGATGTGGTCTTAAGGGGACGTGGTGTAAAAAAGTTAGTTTTTGTAATTTTGTGATTTTTGCAGGACTGAGAAGACTCAATCAATCTGCGATGCCTTTTCTCAACTATGTATGTTGGGTTCAGCTTCCAGTTTATTTTAGAGCTCTTACACACAAGCGGCATGTTGCCAACGGCAGGTAACTGAAGCCATCCACACGCGATGATGACGCTGATCTTTCGGTTTAAAGACATTTATTTCTCAAAGAACATTACAGTTCACTTATAGAGAAACTTAACTAAATTAAAAATAGGTTTATGTTTACATTGCGACGTTCAAGCCATCGAAGAAACTGAACACCGTAGTTCCACTTATGAATTATTGCAATTACTTAAATGGAAACAAACATAAAAAAAATATGCAAAAAAACAGTTCAAGCCAAAATATAAAAGCTAAGCTTATGTGTCTAATATATAATTCCTTAAACCTTTTAAATGATGGTATACTTGTACACTCTCTGACATTTTAAGGTAATTTATTGTATCTTTGAAGATGGCATGTCTGTTGACGCATTTCAACGGCAGCAGACACCTTCGCCTTTGGCAACATGCCGCTCGTGTGTAACTGCTCTTACATGGAGCGACTGTCTTTTTGACCAATACAATCCAGGTATTGGGTAAAACGATACCCCTTGTTAAAACGAGCTGTCAAATTTTTGGCCTTCTGATTGTCAATAACGACTGTTAAAAATCATGTCCGTAAGGATTGAGGAGCCACATCAGATTTTTAAAATCTGATTTCACCATTATTTAGCAGCAATATAGCTGATTTTGCAGCACGAATTCTAGATTTAGCAGCAAAATATATCACTAGTTATATGTAATGCAAAAGTGGCTCCTCAATCTAAACGTCTGAATTGAGGAGCCACCTGGAACTCGTTAAGTAATAGATGAATATTATTGAAAATTTTGTATCATTTAGTAGCAATTGTGGATATTACTGTCAGAAAAATTCGCTGCTGTAGCGCTAAAATGAAAGAAAATACAATACTTTTAGTTTGGCTCCTCAATCTACACTCAAGAGGTGAATTTCTATTGGATGTGAGCGATCAATTAATATATTCGACATAATGATCATTTAGCAGGTGTTGTGTTTGTTTTTGCAGTAAAGGAATAAAATAGTAAAACAGAATAAATTTTGTAGATGAACGCATTTTCTTTGGCTCCTCAATCCTGACGTTCTAATTATATATGTTTGACTGTAGCCACCTGAGATCTCAACGGAATCTAAAGCCAGAGATACTAACATTTAGCAGAAATGTCTGCTATATACAATATGTAACAAAAACCCTGTCCGATCCAATAAAGGCGTAATCCTCGTTCAACATACGTACTAGAAAAAATGATATATAAATGTATCTAAAAAAAAACAAAAGGTAATTGATTTTTTATATTTATAATCCATGCGAAATATAACAGTGAATATGGGAAATTTTCATAAGTTAACAACACTCCACCCGCCGGCAAAATCTTGTTATTTTTACCTATTTTTATTTCAAAGATCCACCGCCCTATAGTACCGCGTTGTAGGCACTCGTTTGACTCTTTGATGTTGCCGACTGGTTGCCTACCGGCGCGCTACTTGTTGGCCAATTGCCAGTCTTTCGTGTAGATAGCTTTTGATCGGACGTCTGTACGTATCACGTGCCGCTATCGTTTCGCGAACAATTTCGTATTCCAATCAGCCTTTCCACTGGATTTTTATTTATGGGGTCATGTTAAACAAATTGTTTATAAAAGAGAGTGCGATTCGGAAATCGAAGTCAGAGATCGAATTATGGCAGCTTTCGACTCACTTAAATCGGACACAAATGCGCTGCAAAGAGTACGTGCAAATTTAGTGAAAAGGTGTCGAATGTGTATCAGTGTTGGAGGTGGACTTGTGGAGCACGATCGCCGAAGTATGCAACAACAAAAGAACTGAAACCTGCAGTCAGTAAGTACATTGCCCAAAGGACATCATATTAAAAAAAGCCCTTATCAGGGCTACATTTAATTCAATAAATTGTTTCTTGATAAACATGATTAAATCTCCGGATCACTATGCCTACAAAACAATATCAGCTGATACCTACGCGTAGGCATAAGGTATGACGTAGCGTAATTTTCTTTCGTTATAAGTTTGTTTGGCGGCACGCGACAAAGCAGGTTCATGACAAAGGATCATACAAACCGCGGCTTCTTTGACACAAAACTGTACGTAGTAACACGTGAACTTTGTCGAGCGATCAGTGTTGCCTTTGATTCGTTTTCATTTTTTATTTTTATTTAATTATATTCACAAGGGAAAAATAATAATCTCAAATCCATTAATTGGTTACGTAATAATGTACGCAGTACGATGCCGAATAATACCCTTAAGGATCGGACAGGGTTTTTGTTACATGCTGTATATCTGCACAGTTCAGCAATGTATATATTTTGGATTCTGAAAACACAATACTTACCCATTTTCTTGAAAATTCAGTGTGAAAGGTGACCATATTGTACTCGTATTATGAAACCAGGATAATTAATTTATTAAATTTATATTTTCATAACAGGTTATGTCTATCGTAACTACGAATTGGTTATTTAGCAATCAATTTTGCTATAAGTTATAGAATGAATGGATATTGGCTGATCAGTGCTTAAACGAATTTTAGAATCTAATCATCGTTGCAGAACACCTCATCTTTCAGTGTAACATAGTGACATTTGTAGTGGCCTGTGCCAGTTTCGATAATTGCAGGAATACATTATATTGCACCTGTTAATTTATATAATTTATTCGAAAACATTACAAATTCTGGTATTTCTCTCACTCTAAACTTTTCACAACCATTCAGTTCATATGAAACTGTGTTGATAGAGTATATTTACACACAGTTTGGGTCTTACAAAACGTACAGTCGGTTTTTTCTTCAGCGATTAAAGTTGCATCTTCCAATTTGGATTCTAATTTTGTGTATTCATATACACAAAATCAGTAGAAGCAGAATCTGATAGAAGTTTAATATATTGTGAGATTAAATCTTCTGAGTATGTGTTTAATATTAATTTGTAGGTACCCCCAAAATGTGGTCACCCTTCACACTAAATTTACAAGAAAATAGTTAAGTATTGTTTTTCCAGAATCCAAAATATATACATTGCTGAACTGTGCAAATATATATAGCAGACATTTCTGCTAAATGTTAGTATCTCTGGCTTTAGATTCCGTTGAGATCTCAGGTGGCTACAGTCAAACATATATAATTAGAACGTCAGGATTGAGGAGCCAAAGAAAATGCGTTCATCTACAAAATTTACCCTGTTTTACTATTTTATTCCTTTACTGCAAAAACAAACACAACACCTGCTAAATGATCATTACTACGAATATATTAATTGATCGCTCACATCTAATAGAAATTCACCTCTTGAGTGTAGATTGAGGAGCCAAACTAAAAGTATTGTATTTTCTTTCATTTTAGCGCTACAGAAGCGAAATTTTTAGACACAATTGCACAATTGCTACTGAATGATACAAAATTTTCGAAAATATTCATCTATTACTTAACGAGTTCTAGGTGGCTCCTCAATTCAGACGTTTAGATTGAGGAGCCACTTTTGCATTAAATATAACTAGTGATATATTTTGCTGCTAAATCTAGAATTCGTGCTGCAAAATCAGCTACATTGCTGCTAAATAATGGTGAGATCAGATTTTAAAAATCTTATGTGGCTCCTCAATCCTTACGGACATTAAAAATCTAGGAATGAGAATCGGTAGCGCCATAGAAATATATACTTCTATAATATCCATGGCCAATACCAGTCTTGGCATGTTTTCCGAGACTCCTTGTCTTAATATGAAATTAACAGTGATCAATCCACCAACCGACCAGGCAAGCGTAACTTAAACTGTTTTTATTTAACCTGCATGAGCCTGGGTCGAGTATTTAAAGTATGGTGCATATATAGGTATAAGCTGCATAGGGCCACAACGCATAGCATTTCAACACGAAAGGTTCAACTGTGTTCATATAAAATTTACGAATGTGATTTAGGAGGATTTTTGAATTGTGGTGCGACCTGTCCGAATTTATGTGCGCTACGCTTTACGAGTAGATTTCAGCATTACAATTTAATCATTTTTAGGGGTAGCTGGCGCCAATTGAAGCGTTTTTTTATAATTAAAAAAACTAATGAAATTCCGTGAAGTATTCACGCCAAACTAAGGGTTTATGTTATAGTTTTGGGAGATCACTTTAACTTTTTTCTACCACGGAATTTTATGATCGTGCTTTCAAGATGTATGATTTATAGAGTGACTCCTTAAATAAATCTTACTTCTTACTAATATTTTAAACGCGAAACTTTGTATGTATAGATGTATAGATGTTTACTCCTCTTTCACGCAAAAACTACTGACCTGATTTAGATGAAATTTGGCACACAGATAGTTTATAACCTGGAGATATAGATAGAGAGATATAACACATAGAGTACTTTTTGTCCCGGTAGTATGTTACCACGGGATAATTTCCGACCTCCACGCGGGCGAAGCCGCTGGCAAAAGCTAGTATATAATAATTGGATAAGTAAAGGTAAAAAGTAATAACGATGCATCAAGGGATCAACACATCACTATTGCTTGCAATTACTAATCGTTCCCTCGGATAACTCTTAAGCAACACCAGTATTTGTTGTTAAGATTATTTTTGGGGTGGTTATGTCCATACAGAAGAAATTTTGTTTGATAAAATTATGGTGTTAAACATCTATGCAATTTTTGTCCTGAAGGAAAAAACCAACACTGTAAATAAGTTTACTCTAGGAGTTTTTAAATATTTTTGCTCTCCCAATCGCTATTTTGCATAGGTGTTTAGCAAAAGCCATCATCATCATCATTTCAGCCGAAAGACGTCCACTGCTGGACATAAGCCTACCCCAATTCGGGGGGTTTGCCATAATCGTCATGGTTGGTATGCGGGTTGGCGATCGCAGTATGGTGGTAACGCTGCTGCCCATTCTATAGTAAGTCCTTTAGACGCATCTTACGACCCCCACGGGAAGAAATGGGATGGTGCTATTTCTTACGTCCGGCACCACACGAAAACGAAAACAGTACTTTTGCTAACAAAAACAGTGCGTACTGTTTTTGTTAGCAAAAGTACAATCCAATCCAAAAAGAACTGTATGGTTCAGTGATCAGTGTGATCACCCGCCAAGAACAATAACTGTTGAAATTTCTTTGAATCTATCATTCTACTACAAAAAAATTGCTGTCTCCAAATAGTCTAGACCAATTTTCCCGAAGGAGCATCCCCAAATAAAAATATTATTCAAAAACAAATCCAACCTTAAAATTCAAGCTCCGAAGTAATGATGACGTATCAATTAAAAACTGAAGACTCATCTAACCGATAATCCGTTATAGAATGATAAATTGTTATTTGACTAGATCAAGTCTTACCATTAAATAAGCTCACCTACATTCAGTATTATTAGCTAAATACAACGCAATTTGGTACCTCGCAATCAATACCGTTTCAGCTAGTTCAGAACTTCAGGCTAGGGATGTTACGGGGCTTCCCGTATTTGAATTTCTGTCAGCGGAGGTGGAAATTAAAAATAAAGAAATTAGGAATAATAATATTTATAAGGCAAACGTTAAGGACCTCAGGCTAGGTTAAGAAACGATCTTCACAGCGTATCTGGTAGCAGTTGGATGAGAAGTTGCTGTGAATCGAGCTGAATGGCTTTTTTTTTTTTCTGGATGGGAAATCGTCAAATTACTTCTCCCGCGCTGGGCGGAGCGGGAGGGCGTGTCAGACTTATACTGACTAAAACCCACCCGTGTTCCATCAGTTGCTCATGTGCCAGGGTCACGGTATCTTTTTCGAACAATCACGCGACCCCGGCAGGCATCGGTCTTAGTAGACCCCTTCACTGCTGCTGACATCTCTTTGAGGCGCGCGTGGAACACTAAGCGCCGTTGACCCGAGCTTGGTCCTTACCGGGCGGCGAGCTACCCATTGCTCGCCACCCGCAAGCTCGCGCCTACGGTGGCCGGGAGTCCGCAATCGACTCCCGACACCCGGGGCGTCTCTTCCTGCGGCGGCTAGGGACGTGAGGGCGCAGAGACTGCCACTCCCTCACGCACCCCACCTCCTCCTTCGCGAGCATTACTGCTTCGTAGAAGGAGGTGACGGCTTCCCATGCCCTCTCGCTCCGTACCATGGCTCGCACCAGGGCCGGACGCGAGAGGTCACCGCCGCCGATCGCCTCCACGAGGACACGGCGGTGCCCCGCCCAGGCAGGGCGAACCTCCACCATACGGTGGAGGCTCCAACGTGTCCTCCAGATGATCCTCACAATGGAAGCTGAATGGCATGCAATTGAAGAGGGCTATATCTAGCAGTGGACTGCTATAAGCTGATGATGATGATGAAACATTATTAAAAGAAAACATCAACATAATGGCAATGAAAATGTAAAGGAAAAAAGTTTTCCAGCTTTGAAATCTTTTCAGAGACTTCTAAGTTGTTCATAAACTGGCCGGGGCACTTGATATTGAACCTGGTAGCGGACGGCGGTCACTTGGAAGTAAATACTCGAAACTTCAAGTTATATATTACCCACCATATTAAAGGTTCTTCGCTTTGTCGGAGCGGATTTTCTTTATTAAACCTCTGTTACGACTCCACTTAAAACTTGGAGAGGCAGAAACAAATGCAGAGGCACGATATCTTGCGGAAGTTCTGCATTTGCAGAGACGAGATTCCGTTGCTACCCTAGTTCAGCCACTACCCTGTATAAGATTAATGTTTTCCCAACTATAGGCGTAAGTGGAATAAGACCTTCTAAACACCAACCAGCCGATATACTAGTCTGACCATAAAATCAACCTTATCTATGAATGTTTAAAGCCGTTAATTGCTTGTGCAGGATCTCGATTGAAGTTTCCATTCGCGTAACCGCAAGTTGTTCTAGGCGAAGCGCATGAAGAAATGCAGTGGATTTTATACTTAACTTGTTAATAAATAGGTTTTTAGATTGATTGAAGAATAAACATTGATCATTCTCTTGCAGTATTTAATGTATTTGTTTAGTTCCAGATGTAGTTTAAAGAAAATTCTAGCCATTTTGCATGAAGATACGACTATCCTTACTTATTAGCTTCAATTTCATAACTCAACAATTAAGTTCTTGCAGGCGGAGACGGGCGTCGGGAGTCGACTGCGGAGTTCCGGCCACAGTGGGCACGAGCTTGCGGGCGGCGAGCAATGGGTAGCTTGCCGCCTGGTAAGCACCAGGCCCGTGTCGACGGCACGTAGTGTTCCACGCGCGCTTCAAAGAGTTGTCAGCAAAATTGAAGGGGTCTGCTAAGACCGATGCCTGCCCGGGTCGCGAGATTAGTTCGAAAGAGGTACCGTGGCCCTGGCATATGGGCAACTGAAGGAACATGAGTGGGTTTTAGTCAGTAAAAGTCTGATACGCCCTTCCACTCCACCTAGAGCAGAAGACGTCATTTGATGATTTCCCATCCAAAAGAAAAAAAAACAATATAGTTCTTATACGTGGAATCGGTTTTAATGGAAAAGTAGACTAAACTAATAGCACTAGCCCAATTTCAAAGAAAAACAGAATTAATGTAATGAAAAGGCAGGTAAGTGTTCGGGGGCTTTTATTTGTGCCTTTCCCTAATTTCTAGCTCAATCATGACCCAAAAACCTAATTCAAATATTGGGCTTCGTTATTATTTCATTACCTAACTTTTTCTTTGAGTATAAATACTTCTAGGGTTCGTAGGTTCCGGCCGGGTAAAAGTCAACTGTACAATTATTATTTTTTTTGTTATCCTAGATTGTGTGTTTTTGTAAATTGAGTTTTTTTTACAATAAATTTTAATTTAATTTTAATTGTCCCACTGCTGAGCGAAGATTTGGAGACAACCTAGGTTAGTACCACAAGGTTGCCTTGTGGTACGCAACTTGGCTGTATTGCCACCTCTCCCTGGGTGTACCATTAAATATATAACCAATGGAACACGGCAATAGTGTAGCTTTCTATCAATTTTTGTAGTCAAATCAACACTTCTGATAATGACGTCGTACTATCAAACAAGTTTTACATCTATAGGATATTCGCTTAGAAGTGTAGATTTGTTCATATCGACGTTAGCAAAATAGCTTAATAAGCCTATAGTATTCCTACTGCCGAAACACAGGCCTCCTGTCTTTGCGTGAGGGAATGGGCTACAATCTACTACACAGGTCCCGTGTAAGTTGGTAGATATCACATATATTAGTTCTATGACATGCATGCATCACAATGTTTTCCTTTACGGTTTTGGGAGCATATTGACGTTAGCCTAAAATAAATCGCAAAGTTATGTCACCAAGTATGATATGATAACCATCAGCAAACGCTCAGTCTACACTAGATCTAAGTTACAAGTGACATTAAACCTGTCAATACAAATTACACCACACCTGTCCATTAAATTACTCCAAATATCATTATACAAAGTTGAGGATATCCCTAAACTATAACGTAACAAAGATGCCTTTACCCTTCAGACTCCAAATTGTTGAAACAGAGATACAGCAATCAGTACCCAAAAGTTTCTCAATTCACATTTAACACCTTTAGAGTGAGACCACAGAATATATAGATACAGAAGACCCGCTCCACGAACTATAACAAACGTACGCAAACATAAGCACGAGCACCAGCGATCAAAAACACATGCCTGTCGCGAGCCTGCCGGGGTCGCGTGATTGTTCGAAAGAGATACCGTGACCCTGGTACATGGGCAACTGAAGGAACATGGGTGGGTTTTAGTCAGTAAAAGTCTGACATGCCCTCCCGCTCCGCCCAGAGCGGGAGAAGTCATTTGATGATTTCCCATCCAAAAAAAAAAAAATGCCTGTCGCGAAAGAGCTTGCATTTGCTGTACGTGAAGCATGTCTGCGTGTGCGTTCGTTTTCGCTCGTTGTATAAAGCCAGCCTTCTGTGTCCATCTATTTTGTGTTTAGACCAAGACGCCCCGGGTTGAATTGTTTAATTATATTGTAGTACCCACAGGTAGGGGTCTAAATGAATAGTACTTTGTATTGTTGAAAGTTCTTGGTACCAAAGCTGATGGTAGAATTTTAGTACAAAATGAAGTTTACGAAAAAACTAAAGGTCGCTAAGCACATAACGACGACGTCAGAGGAATTCTATAATTGTCTGAAATAAAATTATTGCGTAATTGGATTCCAATCACTCAATTATTTTATTCAGGACAGAAATGATTCAGGCAGGAAAAGCCAGCAGTAGTTGTTTTTTTTTAAAAGCAGCATACGCATGACAATAATAAAAAGCAAGACCTACCCAAGGCCAAAAAGACACCGCTTTTTGACCTCGCACAGGTCTTCCTTTTTTATTGTTGTCACTATTTTGTCAGTGTTAACCTTAATAAAAGTTAAAAGTTGTCATGTTATTTTTCATTGTTTTGTATTTCTTGTGCGTGTCTCAAATAAAACATTTTTTTTATTTTTTGGGGTAACATTTTTCAAATGTTACCCCAAAAAATAATCCCAGTTGATTGAAAAAACCATAATTATGATTTTTGCCTGCCATGATAATAAATTTTCCTTAAAACATTATCACACGAACCACCTCATGAAAAAGCAAAGCACGTGTTCAATTAAATCTAAATGGATCCACACAATCTATTAGACGAAAATTGCAAATTGTTTCTTCGACGGGAAGGGACTGATAATGGCAGGAGTCCGGAACTGTCAGCCCATCGACTGTAAATCTATTTGATTTATTAATCGAGGAGACTGGAGGAACAAATAGGTACAGAAGGCCGGCTTCATACAACGAACGAAAACGCACGCACACATAGACACGCTTCATGTACAGCGAGTGCAAGTGCATTCGCTACTGGCGTTTGTTTGAGGTCGTCGTACGAACGCGTCGTTGTGTGCGTGAGGCAGTTTTTGCCCATTGTTTTCAGTTGACCTTCTGTATCTAATTATTCTGTCACCAAGCTGAGCCAAAGACGTCCTTTGCGAAACCATTATTTTTATTCAGAAAGGTGTCAATGAGGATTGGCGCGGAGATTTGGTGTATTGATTTTGGTCACAGAGGAAACAGGATTTTTGTCAGTCTTATATTATACAGTTGGGAAATATTTTGGGATTCTTTTTAAAAAGAAGTATGTTCAGGGATCTGAATGTATGAGAGATTATAAGGACGGAATGTAAAGTTGTAAATTTGAGATCTTTGCGTTTTTTTATTTGTGTTATATTGGTAGCTTCAAAAGCTTGATAGCATGATTATTATGATACTAAAATTAGGAGTCAAAACTGTATCTCCTTAATTCAGATTACTCAGTGATCTAGCTAGAAGACCAGCAATTTACCCAACAACTTGAAGTATCTGTTGCGTCCTGTTCGTTAGTTACTTTATGCGCCTACGTTTCTAAACGTGTAACAGAATGACATCTGACTTGTCAGTTTGACTTTGACACTTGACACTTCTTCTTGATTTGGCGCTTGAAAGGTCCGTCGCCGTATTGGGAACTTGCGACGCGTTTGTTGAAATTAATCCTTTTAAATCGATCCGTTTGTGACAATTAGTCGTGATCCAATTGCTTTGATTGTAAATAACCCCAATTTGGTGTAATAACACGGGTTGAGTTTTGGATATATCTTGGTGAAATAGTTTGAAGGTTAAGCAAAGTGACGCTATTGGAAACCGAATGCTGTGATTGCCTCCAGCCTCATTGTTGCGGCTTGTAACCTGGAAAATACTCATAACGTCACAACACAATACATATATACTCACTTACATACATAACTCCAGGTAGGCACCAGAGCAGGTGTTCGTCTACCACAGGTAAGTTCTTTTGTTGTATTGTAAGTGTTTGATTTGATTGTCTGCTCCGCGTACGGCGGACTAGTTTCGCTAGCCACTTCTTGTCTCCTGGACCCCACCATCATAACTTCCACTGCGCTATTGAAATGCTATTGTAGGGGGTCTAGTCTGGCAGCGATCATTTTTGGTAGCAGAGGCGTGGTTCTAACCTACAAAACCACCAAATTGGTAATTTACAGTAGGCTAATTACTTGGCAGTCTCTATAAGGGAAGTAGTAATACGCTGTAAATATTTGATAACTATGATTGCTTGTTTATTTGAAATAATTTGTAAATTTGTTGAGACGAGTAACTCATGTTACCATAAGTCGACCCGGGTTGCATATGCTAGTAGAGTTGAATGAATTGGGCTATGTTACAACCCCTTGTTTGTGTCTGACCTCTGTTGTATTGCATGTCAGGAAGACATTGAAATATTGAGTTTTGTACCATCAACATGGTAGTTTTGTTGAAATTGGCATTTTTGAGTATTACCATTGTTTTAAGTTGGAATAAAGGTTCATTATTGTTGTACCACACAGTGGTTTGTGAACTTAACATTTGGAATTGGATTAGAATTTGAATATTTGAATTGAATTGTGAAGTTGAATGTTGAACGTTGATATTGGTTTAGAATTAAAATAAAGATTTATTGTTGAATTGAATTGAAACCAATATTTTGTTATTTCTTGAGTTGCTGATTAGTCAGTTTGGTAGTTTGATTGTTTGCTTGTAGTTATTTTGTAATGCACCAGAGCAGGTGTTCGTCTACCACAGGTAAGTTCTTTTGTTGTATTGTAAGTGTTTGATTTGATTGTCTGCTCCGCGTACGGCGGACTAGTTTCGCTAGCCACTTCTTGTCTCCTGGACCCCACCATCATAACTTCCACTGCGCTATTGAAATGCTATTGTAGGGGGTCTAGTCTGGCAGCGATCAGTGCAGTATGTAATAGTGCATACTTTGTTCTTCATGTGCAACATATTCTTTGTGTACCTAAATATATATTTTTTTTGTATTTAAATGTGTGAACATTGAAATAAATATTTATATAAAAAACTGATTTTATTATTTTATACCTATATCACTTTATCAATGAATAACATGAAGAAAAAAAAATTAATACATAACATAAAACACAAAATTAAATTTATTTTCTTATCACAAATGTTGCAGGTAGGTACATAAAGTGCTTAAACTAATTAAAAAATATGTAATAACATTTGTGAGAGACTGGTGCCCGAAGAAGGCATTGCACGTCACTGCTTGCGGTAGCGTCGGGGGTCGGGTTACCACCTTCCCTCAAATATGGCGAGGGGGGTAATGGCTTTTTTTTTTTTTTTTTTTCAGGATGGAAAATTTTCAAATGACTTCTCCCGCTCTGGGCGGAGCGGGAGGGCGTGTCAGACTTTTACTGACTAAAACCCACCCGTGTTCCATCAGTTGCCCATGTGCCAGGGTCCCGGTGTCTCTTTCGAACAATCACGCGACCCCGGCAGAGGGGGGTAATGGCTGACCTTTGCGTTATGCTCGTGAACGGGTGCTGCTTATGGTGACTGGTCGTCTTGCTGAACATGGTTTTTGTTATTGTTACTTGTATTAACTGTTATTTTATTTTGGTCCGGAGGTCCTTAGTTTAACTATTGTAACTTCAACTTAGCTGTATGTATCAATTTGCATCGTTGAATATGTAAGCGGGCACGCCCTTTATGCTTGGAGGCTTTATTTACGTTTTAAGTTCTGTTTACGATTTTGTTTTATTATTTATTTCAGCTTGAGTTTAGTTTTCAGTGTTTTGTTGGTGGTATATTGGCGTGTGCTAGCTGACATATGTGAATAATGTATGTTTTGTTTTATAATATTAATTACTTACACAGTATTGTATAGAATCAAGTTCTTCTAACTTAACAGACAGCTGTGCTGCTGGGGAGTTTGTTCCGCCACTTCTTCTTCCCAGCTAAAGCACTAGGAAGTGTCGAAGGGCGGGCGTTTTGGGGGGACTGTCTTGTGTAACTTTGACGTTCAAAAAGTGCTGACTCTCAGCCTAGTTTGAATAAATGACTTTTGATTTTGATTGAATACCTGTGTTACGGGTCACCAGGTCCCCCAATTCTTACAGTTAGACTTTGTATATTATTAGATTAAGACAAGTATGAACTAAATGTGTGATGGAGTTTTCACTATTTATTTTGTGATATAAAAGAAATATATATTTAAAAAAAAAAACAATTAAAAAACGATTAAATTATGGATATGTATATGAGATTTATGTGTGTGTACGTGTGTATTCCAGGGAGTAAGTGTAAGTGAGTGTATGTGGGTGAGAGTATGTGTGTGAGTGTGAGTTTGTGTGGGTAGGTAAAGGTTAAGTAGGATGCAGCTACATATCAGTATTTTACATGGAGCGACTGCCTATCTGATCACCACAACCCAGTTAATGGGTTACACGATGCTCTTACGATTAGTAAGTCTGAAACGTTTGAGCTTCTGTGTACCCGTATTGCCTGTCAACTGGAGGGGCTCGATACAAACGAGATGGTTACTCATCCAAGAACCAATCATAGCAAGCGCAGCCTAATCAAAGATCGGCCCTTGTGATTGCCATTTTTTAGCCACATCTAATCTCCCTCTATATTCCTGCTCTCAAAACGGTGAAGGAAAACATCATAAGAAAACCGGCATATCTTACAATCCCAAAAATTCTAAGACAAGTGACATCTACCAAACCACATTGGGCCCGCGTGGTAGATTATATTCCATACACTCTCACCAAGAGGAGCCCTGGGTCCCAGCAGTGAGAACATTATAGGCTGCTAATTATGAATCTCCCTCTATCCTAAAAATCAAAAAGTCTAAATATAACACCCTTAAGAAATTCATGAAAATTAACATGAATGATTAACGTTCTAACACCCAGATCCAATAATGCCCGGTACAAATGCACCAACAAACGCGAAGTGTCTCAATGAACTGACGTCAGTATAATTAGCTCTATCAAAAGCAACGAATGGCGTTTCATTAACGGTTCAAAATGCTTTTGGTGGATGTGGTCCAAGACAAAAACTGAAACGGATGGTGAATAAATTGTGATTTATTTCGTCATTGGGGTTTGATACCTAGATCGGGAAAAGTGTTATTGTTTTTTTCTATGATGAATTTTGCAGTAAAAGCCCGGAGTCTGGTTTTGTGCCGGGTTAATGGCAATAGCCCCTTACTCGGGACTTAAACATAACTGTTGAATTATGGGTGTACCTATTGTAGGTTACTCTGCCTAGTCTACCAGGAAATAACAGGCGTGGCTGTATGTTATTTCCTCTTGGCAGTAATACTATTTACTTTCGCCAAACGCAAAAGGAAACCTAATTCTTCTTACCAAGTGCTAGTGACTGACTACAAGTAGCTGCTAATATTTCGTTACTCTTTTATTGATAACTTTTTTTCGTCATCTTCATCAGTGTCAACCCACAGCTTACACACCATTAAGCTCGATATCAGGCTATTTTTTTACATAATAACATGAATGACCGACGCTAGACTGGCTATTTATAAATTCTTGACTTAAGTGTTGGTGTTTTTTTATACTATTTTTTATACTACATGAAGCAAGACAGTAACCAACAATCATTCAGTAGAAATGATAGTTTCTCTAGTTTACTTGAAATTTTACTTAGCAAAAATACGTACGACCTCATTTCTGTCTTGATTGATTGGTCATTAAAATGATTCCCGCTGTTCGCCCATCACTAAGACCAAACTGTAACACGCCAGAGGCGGGTGATGAATACTTCATTACCACGGAAATAGGGCGAAGGTTGCCTTTTGAAACGTTTTTATTTGCTTTATAAAACATACGGATCCTACCGTCGATATTTGACGTATTTACATTTTGTTAGAGAGTATTAGAATGTGTTTCTTTTGCTAAGCTAATTTGGTTCGATTTTGTATTACTAATAAGATCTATTATAAGTTTTGCATGAGTACAGTTTTCATTGTATTTGTTGGTGTATTGGCATGACAAATAATTTAAATTAATATTTTGTGCCTCGGAGTAGTGGAGGACGTGTGGTAACAGCCGCGACTTACGACACGACTTACTTACGCGGCACTTTTCTATGTGAATTTTTTCGTCACCATTGCTCTCAAAACGGTGTAAGACATGATGTTGTAAGGAAACCAGCAAGTATTGGAACAAAAAATTCAAAGACATGTGACATCTGCCAATTAAAACGGCGAGGTGGATCACAGCATACTCCCTCTCCCAGAGAAAAGTCCTGAGTCCCAGTGGTGGGAACGTTTTAGGCTGATTATATTATATGCATATGTAATGTAATGTAAATTACTTTGCATACCTATTATTATATGGAATCACTTTTATCTAATTAATCAGACAGTTGTGTCGCCGGTGAGTTTCCACATTTTCTTTCCAGCTAAAGCACTTAAAAATAGTGTAGAGAATCGGTACTTATCGAACGTCAAAATTACATAAGATGGTCCCCCATACTCCTGGTATTGGAGGAACCGTTTTTACCTTTTGGGTACGGAGCCCCAAAAACTATAACTAATATTGAAGACAGTAATCGACTAGCAAAAGTGACATTCACATATTTGCGGTCTCTTGCGACTCAAATACGTTCGGCAGCATACAGTCATTTTCATATACATAGCTACAATATTATACCTTTCTTTGTTTTAAATACTTTTTCAAGCACAAGTTATCCCATTGGCTGATACCAAAAATAAAAACCGATATCCATTGTTTGCTTGGTTTCGTTACAAACCCTAAAAGTGTGAGTTCAACCGCGTAGAAGAAAAAATAAACGTTTCTAAAAGCGAAATAACAAAGACTACTGAGATAAAGGAACCGAAAAATTAAAGAAATTCAAGTTAACATTAGCAGAAACACAAAACGCTGTAGCGCGAATAACCCACAAGCGGAGCATTTGCCTCTACTCTCTGTGGATTCCGCATAACATTTTGTTTCGCAATATGAGCCACGAAGAAGCATTTAGTTTTAAAATATAAAACCTTAGCCACACGTGCGCTGTGTCTGAATTCTTGCATTTCTTTCGTAATGAATACTTGATGACAAGCAGATGTTGTGGATTGTGGAATAATGTGATAAGTTTTGGAGAGATTTAAGTCAATGAATAGATTTTATAGAAATCGTGTTACGGTATAACCGAGGTTAGCTTTTATTTTAGATACATTATCATTACTGTCGACCTTATTTGTATCATTACCATCGCCATAGCTCAGTGTTCTATTGTGTACTTTTCTAGGTTGGATGGTAGGCCCTTTCCATTTTCAGGTTTCAGTACTAAGTTGCCTTACTTTGTAGCCTAGCTTTGTAGTCATCATTTTCCAACGCTTCTTTAACTTCAGTAGTTGACAGTTTTCTTCTTCTTTTATTGCCGAATCTTTCGTTTTGAGTTCCATATTATGCGCAGGATCTATTTTAATTTTCTCCGTTATATTCAACGACTTTGTTACATATAAAATTTTCATCTGCAACCTCATTTTGAATATCAATACGCCAGCACGTCTGAGCCACAGTTTTCTTACGAGAGCAACCGATGCCGGGCCGTTAGGTGAATGCGCTGAATTGTTTTCTAGAGAATTTCAACGTGTAAACGGGGGAATGTGGCCATTGCACGCGACTGTTCCGTTTTGCTATTGCGTTCTCATTTTGTTCAGATGATAAAATGGTTTTTAAGAAATGGCTCACGGGATTTTTGGCACTTTGGCTACGTGAAAGTCTTAGGAGAGCGGAGTGGCAATTTATTGCAGCAACGTTGGGTGTAGAATTTGTTATAATTTTGTTTGTTGTCTTAAGCTTGTCTTTACTTTTGTGGGTTTCTTCTATTTGTGACTTGGAAATGTGGGATTGTGGGACACCATAATATTTTATTATGATTGCAAAATGTTGTAATACTTGAGGACTTTGTGGCTAAATGATAATAGTCACATGAGTTATTTGAAGTTTACGCTTGCTGCGGTCAATTCTTGAATGGGTGACCATCTGTACATATCTAGATCCCTCAGTGCCTTGGAAAGCACGATAAGCCGTTGGTCGTTGTCATTTTTGGATCTTTTACTGTCGTTACGGAGAGTTAGAAGCCTAACAATCTACTATTGTACTACCTGTCTGTGGTACCGTATCACCCATTAACTGGGATGGTCAGGTTGGCAGTTGGTCCAGATAAATACTGGTACACAGCTGGATCCGGTTAGACGAGAAGTTGACCCAAACACAGTTGGAAAAGTGCTAGGTAGATGACTAAATGTTGGTTAAAACTATAAAACGTTTTTTGTTTCGCTATTATTATGGGGATGACTTTTCCAAAACGATAGTACGTGTGATGACATTTCATCAGACAAACTAATAAATTCGAATTTTGAAATGAAAAAATACCAGTTTTCTGAAACCTACATAAAAGCTGTTAAATGAATTATATTACATGGCAACAAAATATTACTATACGTATTTTTTGCTACCACTACAGGCATGATTTTGACAAGGGTCGATTATTTATTATAAATTCAATATTTCATCTACTTGTTACGCTAAAAGTCATATGTTTTATGATAAATAATTCATGTCTTGTAGGGCTACGAAAAAGCAGAATGTTGATATGATGTAAGAGTATGAGAGTGAAATATTATGAAAGCACGGGTTATATAAGTACTTATGCTTTGACAACTAGGTCATTTGATTACATACATGGGTGAATTTGTAGTGACCTTTCTGTTCTGGCAAGGACTTTGTGCTATTAACGTCAATCAAAACTGAAAGGGCAGTACGTCCATTTTCTAAGCTTATGCTTGATAATGGAAAAGTCACATGACTTTGACAGATGTATTTAGGAATGTGAGATAGTTATTTACTTCCGTCCTTTGTTGTTTCCTACTGTTTTGTTTAATTTGATCATGACTGCTTTCTTAATCATGGGCCCGAATCCCAAATCTATACTTTAATATAATATTATAAAGCAGAAGAGTTCGTTTGTCTGTTTGATTGAACGCGCTTATCTCAGGAACAACTGGTTCGAATTGAAAAATTATTTTTATGTTGGGTAGCGTATTTATCAGGAAAGGCTATAAAAATAAGCTGTATAAAATCACGCTACAACTAAGAGGAGCGGAGCAGTAATGAAAAATGTTGCAAACACGGGGAAATTCGCGCGGGTAGGCGATTCGACGCGACGGGAAGGGTCACGAGCAGAAGCTAGTTCAAAATAATCACTGAACCTTTTTCGTTTGTTTCTTTATAACTCGGGTTTAATCGGCTTTATAAAGCAAAGTCAACATTTAAAATGCTACCAATAAATTCCCATTACGTAGTAACGACTAAGACAAAGTCACAACCACAATAACCCAACCCATCCCATTGAAAAACTACACCCAACTCCTCAGCTAAATACAAAATCAAAAAAGGCAAATCCACGGAGACAGCGTCTACAAACAGGCGGCAAAGGGTCCCTTTATAATTGCAGCCGTAGGCTGAAAGCCCTTTGAGAGAACACGACGGATTTAAGCGTTTTGCCATAGGTACCACTATCGCAGAAAACTACAGAAGGTTTCTGCTATACAACGAGCAAAAACGGACGCAGACATAGACACGCTTCACAAACAGCGAGTGCAAGTGCACTCACGTCTGGCATTTGTTTGAGATCGCCGCACATACGTACTCGTCTTTGCGTGTGTGTGTGTGACTGTTTTTGCTCATTGTTTGGAGCCAGACTTCTGTATTTGTCTCTTTTGTGCTTCTATCTTGGATTTATTGGGCATTTTGTTTCTAAATATAGCAAGGGTTGCTGACGACGAATTTCTTCTTCCCTTTGTGCTGTTTATGAAAATTACTTGGTCAACATGCTGGATGCAAAGGAATATTTAGTGTCTTGATATATTGTAATGTTATTTATAGCTACTGGTTTCTAAAAGGTGTCAATAAGATCCTATTACTAACGAGTTTTTGAAATTCATTGGAATCTGTTGTGAATTCTTTTGATTAGCCATTAATTCACTAAACAAATCACACCAGCTAACATAAAAATTGACAATAAATCAAACTTATTAAGTCACTATGAAAGCTTTGGAAAAAAGCAGTTGCTTGAAATAAGAATATAATTAATTAATAAATATTTTAGGCATTTCTAATGCTGAAAACTTTGCGGAAAATTTATTGATGCATTCATGAATGAGATATGATCCTCATTAGGAAAAAGATAAGCAGATGACGATGCAATGCATTTAGGAACGGAATAAAAATAATATAATACTATTTAATATGTATGTAAACTAGTATCAATCAACAGATATAAATGTAGATGTTTACATAGGGTGGTTGAAATTGTTAATTTAACAAGTTGGTTTGAAGCTCAGAAAAAATATGTTATTCCCCGAAACCAAAACTGTACAATCAAAACGGAAATTTCACAGGAAACCATAAAGTTATTTAGTCTAGATTCATAACTAGACGAAACTGAATACATAACAAACTTTAATAAAGCTATCATTTTACCAATTATTTCGGAAGCCGCACTTTCCCTCAGACTATCCTTTTACTGAATTATTGCGGCAGCAGACCCTGAGAAATGAAGACCAATATTTCGGAATTTCTTCGGAGCATGGATGAATTTGATAAAATTCTATACATAGTGTAGTAGGACGGGTCTATTTACCCGACTCTGGCAGAGAGGAAGTATTTTACTAATCTGTAGTTATGAGGAGCAGGGTGTTAAGTTCACTCCACTTCCGTAGAGGGAAAGAGGAACTTCCGACCAGATTGGTGTCGTGTCTGGTGGGCAACTAGCCGAGGTTTTTTTAAGCTATTGCATAGCTTTTATTGCGGGTTTTGAGCGCGGCGACCGAATCAAGAAATTCCGTAACGCAAAAACCTAACACTAGTCACTTCCCGGTCTGTCTGTCCCTATGTATGCTTAGATCTTTAAAACCAAGCAACGGATTTTTATGCGGGTGTTTTTAATAGATAGAGTGATTCAAGAGGAAGGTTTATATGTATATAATATGCATAATATAGTAAAGAAATGCTGATAATTTTAGAGGTTTCTAATGTGATGCCATAAATAAACACATTTTTTTGCGCTTACATTGCAAACGCTGGCTGAACCCTACGAAATAGATCAAAATAATGTACGACAGTATTGTACATCTTAAAAAGGTCTTCAAAAAATTTGCAATAGTATATGTGTATCTCTTAGGGATAACCCACAATAACCATTTTTTATCCTTTACTTTTTACGAGAAATAAGGGCTTATTTACGAAGCGTTTTTAAATAATACAGCATTAATCGTTATCCAATTAAGTACCTTAAATACATTGTGCATTATATATAAGATCTTCATTTAAATTACAGCATGTAATTTAAATGAAGATCTTAGAAGATATCAGAGATTTAAAAAGCGGGGGCAGAGCAGCTGGCGGGTCGTACATCCGTCCCGTCCATCCGTTGGCAGCGGCCGGGTAGTACAGGATAAGTAGGATTGTTATTCATATTACTTTGGCTTCATAGTAATCGATACTGCATAAATAAAAAATAAATAAATAATTATAATTGCATAAGTTGATAAAAAATGCTATGCAATAGCTTTACCGCGGCAGTCCCCGAGTGCCACAAGTTTTTTTTGTATGACCTCTCGCAAGTCAACCTTTGAGATTGTCAGCTGCTTAACCGGACTTGCCTGTGCCTACCTTAATAAAATAAGGCCTTCAGCCAGGGCTTAAAAAACTTAAAACTAGGGTGACTACTCGCTAAGGGCACCCCCTGTGGGGTTCGGATCTCGGCTAAGGTCATCGCTGGAAAAAAATGTCTGTTTGTTTGTTTCGGCTAATCTCAAAAACGGCTGTGATGACCGATTATGATGAAATTCCTTCCGGAGATACTTTAAGTACTAGGAAAGAAGAACAGCTTAGCAGAAGAACATGTCACGCAGGAAGAAGCTAGTTGTGCAATTTGGAAATAAAAATAGGTAGGTGAAGATTGTACCTCATACTCCTTCTGTACGGCGGCCCACCTTGCAAGAAGTAAAGATATTCATGGAAATGTTAATACAATTTTATTTCGATTGGATAATCTTAAGTGCGGATTTTACGACTCGTCCATTTAATTTAATTTGCTCGAGAGCTTAGAGTTCGAACCTTTTACTGCTGCGAATTTTGATGTATTGATTGATACTATTTTTACGTAGCTTCTTGTGTGTTCGTATTATTTGTTGGTACTGTGAAGGTTGTTTGGAAAGACAACCTTTTTATAGCACTGGCTGGTGATAAATAAGGTTTATTCACATTCATACAGTCAAGCTAATTTATAAATCGAATAGCAGAAAGAACGGTGTGAGTGTGATTTGGTTGAAAAATGAAGCAACAAATATAAAATAGATTCATGGAATTACTTTCTGGGAATAATATCAAAGGTGCTCAACATATCTGTTTGATTACTCGCTTCGGCACAAAGAGCCCTTAAGGCTTCTTTAGTAAAGTCAACCGTGTAACAGTTGTAACTATTTAACATTGACAGCGCCCTTATATCATAGTAGTGATAGGTATTTTTGATGTGGAAGTATTGCAACTGATGTGACGTTGACTGTACCTAACTAGTCAGAAGATATTTTTTTGAGTAATTTATTATCCCATGAAAAACATAAATGTGAAATGAGAGCCAAGTTCAATATATGCCTTGGTTGTTGACTTCAACGACAAAAGAAGTGAGATCTAAATGGGTGCCAAGTTCGATGGTCAGTCCTGACTTGGCTAGTTCTCATATACGAATTATTATGTTCGATGGCTAGTTTCTACCAGCAAGCCAAATCTTCGGAATAATAAAATAAGAACCGACAAGAAACAGGTTTAAAACTTGCGAAGGCTATAATATAATTCGTATATGAAAACTAGCCAAGTCAGGACTGACCATCGAACTTGGCACCCATTTAGATCTCACTTCTTTTGTCGTTGAAGTCAACAACCAAGGCATATATTGAACTTGGCTCTCATTTCACATTAATGTTTTTCATGGGATATCATTACTTTTTGTACATAAATTATTAGTAGGTACTTATTTATAACAAAATAACAAAATTAATACCAAATGGTTTTTGTTATAAGTGTTCCTAATAGAATCAATTAAAGTGAAAAATTATAATAAAATGATAAAAATTTACCAGTTTCTGATTTATTCCTTTGTATTCACCTAATTACCTATCTGCATGCCAAATTTGAACTTTCTAGGTCATCTGGAACTGGGTTAGAGTTTTGATCTATAGGTCAGTCAGTGATAAAAATTACGATTTTTGGACGTTAATATCTAAATAACCGTTTGAGATATGTTTATGAAATTTGGAGCACATATGTATCTTGCAAGTTCCACTATATGAACCAAATTTGACACGTTTATGTGAAATTGTTTTTGAGTTATGAGGGGGTCAAAAGTGGCTCCAAATGGTTCGTGTAATATTACACACGGTGCTGCTCGCCAGTTCTGTTACTTGAACTTGGCTTGACACGCTGCCGCGTGTCTAGATAGCACTCAAGAAAGTAGCAGCTTTCCGGGCGTGGCATATCGAGTTCTAGGCCGTAGATTCGAAAAAATCTGGTGTTTTACTTTGTGTAAATCATTCCATCACCGCTACTCTCAAAACAATAAAGAAAAGAAAAATCCAATTTTTTTTTTTTTAATTTTTAGTTATGGTGTCTACCCCGCACTAATTCCAAACAAACAATGCATATTTATGCGATAGCAGAAATTGCGGTTGATTTGCTGTCACTTTTTAAAGAGTTCCGGTGTCTGTCTCCGGAACTCATTATCAGATCTATATGAAATTTATATGGGACCATTTCGAAATAAACCCCTTTCGAAATATATAGACAGATTTGCAAAAAAGAATTTTGCAAATCTGTCTATACAACATTAATTTTTGTTTATGTGAAACCCGAAACACGGGTCAAGTATTTTTATGTAAAGAATCTATGAAAAAAAATTCAAAACTGTATCATTAATAATCACAAAGTTATAAGCTTGATAAGTTACCTGGTTGTCCACGCAAAAACATATGCAGATCACCACAAACAGCTAGTGTACGTACTATCTCCGTGTAATGGATGTTTGAATACGAGAAAGACATGATAATTTTAAAATCGAAACAAAACACTAAGGCCCGCGACTTGGAAGCGTAATTAAATATTTTTGGTACAAAATATAACATGGTGTAAAAATTATTGGAATCGATTCAGTTACTGATTCTGAACAAACTATATTCAGGTTTCGCATATACTAAAAATAATCTTGTATATGACGGAGTTATGGCCGAACATACATAAAAAAAAATATATAATTTATTTATATATTTTTTTTCATCCGAATTGAGAACCTCCTCCTTTTTGAAGTCGGATAAAACATCGGGAGGCTTATCCTCGAGCCAAAATTTAGAAGACAAAAGATACCTACCAAGCCACACTGGGCTCACATGGAAGACAGCCAGCCCAGCCCTTATTACTAAGAGGAGGCTTGTGTCCCATTTTGTCCATCTGGAATTTCTCAGTAGCAGCCCGGAGTCTAGATGTGTACCCGGTTGATGGAAATAAGCTTGCCCCTCATTACATGGGACTTAAACATAACAGTTCAAGTGCGTAATACTGGCAACCGGCGTGCGTCTATGACCACATGTTTGAACTTAAACGAAGCAAAAGGAGTTTGTAGGGATTTTAGCAGGTGGCGTTCCGTAGCTTCGGCGTGAGTATATCTATGAATGTTAAACATAACCTACGAAATACGTACTATACGTACATATCTGCCTAACCCTTCAAGGAATAGAGGCGTGATGTTATATTATTATAGAATGTCGTATGATACTGAAACCAAACAAATCCAACACTAACCTTTTTACACCAAGGCCTTGAGCAAGAAAAAGTTCAAATCGAATTCTAGAACTCAATAATAAAATGGTGGAACAGTAAAATTTTGTGAGGAGGTCACAGGTGGTACATTTTATTTCAATTCATTAGACAAATGCGGGGCATCTGTTCAAATAATTGGGTTAGACATCATTCAGCTGATAAGGCGTTCTACTTCGCGTTATTGAAAATTCGGATTGCTGAAAGTGGATTTTGTAATTGATGCCTAAATAGGTTGTTGGAGTTTCATACAGGGGATATCTGTCTTGCCTTTTCAAAAATATGTTGGTGTCAACTTCCAGTCTAACCGGATGTAGCTGAATCTCAGTATTTTATATAAAGCAACTGCCTTACCTCTACAATCTAGTAACTGGGTACCAAGACACCCCAAGGCATTTCAATTCATATGAATAAAAAGATAGGATATTATGTCAGCAATGTAAAGGGGCTCTCTTAGGTCAGTATCATATCAGCCTATAATGTTAACACTGCCGGAACACAGGCTTTCTCTTGGTGAAAGGAAGGAGTTGGTAGACGTCACATGTCTTCTCATTGTTTCGTTCTAGGACATACCGGTTTCTTCACGATGTTATCCTCACCCGTTAGAGGACAGTGGTGATGAAATCATTTCAAGCAGAACGCATGTCTGCGCTCGAACCTCCGACTCAAAACTCGCGGCCGTTACCACTTGGGCCCTACTGCTCCTGTTGAGTAAAAAAACCCAATGTTTTTAAATTCACACTAGCCAGACTTCACGGTCTAACTCCTTTGGGTTGTATCAATGAATTCATTCAGAGAGTTCAGCTCATTTAATTCATAATTTTCACACAAATCACATTAAAAATAATACGCTAAATGGAACTACGTCTTCCTAAAACATCCTTAAAAGCTTCTGAGAATCCGACATCACTCAAAAACATGATCTTTGTATTCAAGTTACGTTCTTATACTTATAATCACGTTAATTAGTCCATAATCACATCTCTTCCCAACGTAATTGATCATACGTTGTGCCCTAATTAACTCGTTTAGAAGTGGGTAAGCCTCTTCTGATAACAATGCAAAAGCTTTTAAACTTTATCTGTAAAAGGTCAAGGTTGAAATTCGTTTATAAAGGGCGGTTAGAAAGTTTGCAAGGCAAAAATTATGCCTTGTCTTTGGTGTTATCTCGAAATTTTCGCTTATAAGGACGTGAGAGGGCCTCCTTGGGTCTGATAAGAGGCGTTTGTCGTTTGTGCCAAAGTTTCTGGGGTTAAGGTGAAGTCTTGAGACCTTGACATGTCTTAAAGACTTGTCGTCCTAAGATTTGAGGCGATAACTAAATAGGGGTGGACGTTTCTTGTTCAAAATTGGGCTTTCTGACTTTACGAAATTGACTATCGAGATCGTTGTAGAAGATAATAAAATTCAGGTTTAAGGGATTGCTTTTCCATTGTGAGGATCGTCTAGAGGAGCATACGGTGGAAGTGTGCCGGAGCACCGCCGTGTTCTCGTAAAGGCGATCGGCGGCGGTGAACTCTCGCATCCGGCCCTGGTGCGAGTCATGGTACGGAGCGAGAGGGCATGGGAAACCGTCACCTCCTTCTGCGACACAGTAATGCTCGCGAAGGAGGAGGCGGGGCGCGTGAGGGAGTGGCAGTCACTGCGCCCTCACGTCCCTAGCCGCCGCAGGAGGAGACGCCCCGGGCGTCGATAGTGGACTCCCGGCCACCGTAGACGCGAGCTAGCGGGTGGCGAGCAATGGGTATCTTGCCGCCCGGTAAGGACCAAACTTGGGTCGATGGCGCGTACTGTTCCACGCGCGCCGTAAAGAGATGTCAGCAGCCCTAAAGGGGTCCGCTAGGACCGATGCCTGCCGGGGTCGCGTGATTGTTCGAAAGAGATACCGTGGCCCCGGCACATGGGCAACTGAAGGAACACGGGTGGGTTTTAGTCAGTAAAAGTCTGACACGCCCTCCCGCTCCGCCCAGAGCGGGAGAAGTCATTTGATGATTTCCCATCCAGAAAAAAAAGGTATTGCTTTCCGCCCGTGATCCTAGTTCGATTCTTGGGTAAGAAAATATTTGTATGGCTTTTTTGAGAGCAGCTCACCAATATACTCCGAACTGTCCTTTCGCATTTTTTTATGAATCTGGAGCCCCGACATTCCACGCAAACGATCGCATAGAAATATCTGCAAGAGCATCGGCCTATCTATACACATTTTGTATAAGTCATGCTGGGCTAAACGAATCATGACCCGAGATGTACTATACGTTGCGAGAGATACGAAAATGGCCCTTATGAAACTAATTCATAGAGTAGGATCTATTAACGTTTAAAGGCATGTTTTAATCGAACCTTAAATCATTCCTTTTTTGTGCTCCTAAAAATAATAATCGTGCCTATTTAAAGGTCCTAAAAATCGTGCCAGGTAATTGTGACCAAGTTGGATGTAGTGTTCCAGGCCGCTGCTGCGGCACCGCTCGCTGGTTGAAATTAGACTACCAATTTTAATTGACCGTATATTCAAATCGTAACTGGCAGACGGTTGTCAAATGTTTATAAGGCGGCCAAATAAATAAATAGTTTTGCACAACAAAATACCGGCACGTCCCTTCAATACAAATATTCTCGTCACCACCTTCATTATCTACGAATATTCGAATAACCATAAATTAATTTGACTGAAACTTCAATTTCGACATGATCATAAGGTTATTGTAGGTTAATATAATAAACAAGCAACTATTCTAAGTTGTCTGTATGTTATTACAGCACAGCACATCAAGGTACCCGAAACTGTCAAATTCTCTCAATCAACCTTGAACCTAATGCTTTAGCATTAAAGTTCGAAATCTATTAAAGAAATTTGACAGATTGTAGTGGCTCGATGTGCTGGCGTCTGTACTTCATGGTAAAAGGGTCGTTGCCACGTGTAAGCTAAACTCAAGAGTTGATCCTTTCCATGTCAATCATGTTTATGAAAATTTTAAAGTCTGTTCCTATTTTAAAATATGTCAGAGCGTTAAAGTCTTAACGACGCTAAACTTACAGGGTTGATTTTAGAACGATTCTGACAGCTGTCAATTTGACGTGACCCCAAGGGAGCCCGTCAAAACAAGATCGGGAATAGAGATCGAATCTCAAAGGCGGCATTGATGTATGAGTGTGACATTTAGTGTTCTATGATTGTGACTACCCTCATAATGCAGTGAATTTATGAATTTGCTCTCGCTTATCATGTACTCAGTGGAACGTCGTATACATTATTGTTCATTCTCTAATGTGATCAAAAACTTGTGAATATTTTGCATATTATTGACTTTCATTGACTTGCATGTCGTTGCCCGCACACCCACGCATAGGAGACAGTAACACCTCTTCTGATAAAGATGACGTATTGCGTTTAAACAAAATATGTCGCATAATTGGCCCATTTTGTTATGGTGCTAAAGCTTGATATTTTTATGAGGTCCAAGGACCGTAGGCCTATCTATTTGTAACAAATTTCAACTTGATTCCTCAACGCATTCCTGAGAGAAAAGGTCTTGACAGACTGACAGTCGAAAGAAAACAAAGTGATCCTATAAATGTTACGTTTTACGTTTTCCTTTTGGGTTACGGAACCCAAAAAGGAATATGTTGAGTACTTTTTGTAACTTTAATGTAGCGTTTGTTATTTTTCCGGATACGGTCGTCATTACAAAAGACAATGCTATAAGACTACACAGAGTAAGTTATAAGCAGAGGTCGGAATTAGGTATAGAGAGTAGAGATAGATAAGACAAATAAAACGAAGATAATTAACATAAAATTTTTATTAGTATTAAATTCACAAAACAAATGATTAATACTCTAAAGCAAATTCTCATACTTATACTTCGCCTTTTTTATAAATAGATCACGGGATTTTCTTGTTTTTCAAAATTAATCCCGGGATTTGGGGCATATCCACTTTATTCTTTCGTTGTATGAAATCAGTGTAAGTACATAAATAACCCTACCTAATTCCGAGCTCTGGTTATAAGGCAGTAGTAGTATCTAAAAGATGCAACGATACTCTTTTTGAGCAGAATTTCAAAACGAATACTGAACTTAGCATAATCAGCCTATAATCTTCCCACGACTGGGACACAGGCTTCTTCTCTATAAGATAGAGTGAGCCATAATCTACCAGGGGGGCCTAGTGCAGATTGGCGAATGTTACATGTGTTATGGTCCCAGCATGTCCTACATGGCAGTTTCCTCACGATTGAACGTAAATGCTCCTAATATTATTTCCCAAACGAAAATAATAAATTACTTACAGTCTTAAATTATTTTTACCGTTTACGTGAAAAAGATCATAAATTCAGTCCCAGCTAACGCTCATTCTGCCCAGTACATAGTTTTACGATCCTTTCTAATTACAACGCGTTTGTAAGGCTTCTTATACTCCAGCGTCGACAGATGAACTTGTTGAATGGCAATGCTGTGTAAACGGACAACTGTACAAGAGAGTTTGTTGCGCCACTTTTTCACCACAGCTAAAGCTGAAAGTGGTGAAGAGCAGACGTTTTAGAGTGTCTTAAATAATTCTGACGTTCAAAAAGTGAATGAATTAAAAAATAATTTTGATTTGATTTAACGTTAGCCACAGAATTTTATTTTGTTACAGAGTTTAGACACCTCTCAAAAAAGGTCCAAAAAACATTAAATGTTGTTTCTTGGAGCAGAATAAGAAAGTGATCAGTGCACAAATCGTTGACTTTAAAAGAAGTAAATGGATAAATACCTGCACGCGTAGCATGACCGCCATAGAAACGGAATTTGTCGACGGAAGAGAAGACAAAATGATAGATTGTATCGTAGAAAAATTGTGTAAAACTGAAAAGAAGAGATTTTTCTTTTCTTCAATCAACAAGAGTACGATGTCAAGTATGATGACTATTTCTCTGATGAGATAGAAACATTTTTACAGAATTAAAATACATAAGGACCTTTTATTTGATCTTGGTAGAATAGACATAGAACTGGTCATGCTACGCCGGCTGGTAGTCGTCGTAGATAATAATTCCCTACAAAAAACTAGAAAAATATTAAAATTACGTTTACACGTAAAAATAATTTTGCGAAAAAGTGCAGATTGCTTTGCCTTGCCAGTAATTTATTTAGAAGTTGGAGTTAACAACGCCACATGAGCGTATTCTGCGTAGTATGGTAAAGACCAAGCTTGGGTCGACGGCGCGTAATGTTCCACGCGCGCCTCAAAGAGATGTCAGCAGCAATGAAGGGGTCTGCTAGGACCGATGCCTGCCGGGGTTGCGTGATTGTTCGAAAGAGATACCGTGACCCTGGCACATGGGCAACTGAAAGAACACGGGTGGGTTTTAGTCAGTAAAAGTCTGACATGCCCCCCCGCTCCGCGAAGAGCGGGAGAAGTCATTTGATGATTTCCCATCCAGAAAAAAAAGCGTATTCTGCCACCGGCTTTTCCATATACAATCAAAAAAATAAACTTTGAAACTAAGTGACGCGCTACGTAAATTTACCTTATTGTAGCCGTTTCTTACATTAATTTAAATCAGTAGTCAATTTGTTTAAAAATAATTTTCCCTGACTTTTCATTTCTAACCGTGTTGGTCCACATCGCACCATGAAAAATGTACACTTACCTAGACGTCGGAAAAACGCCGATGTGTTGGAATCCTTATTTAGCTGAAACCATTTCATGACCTGAATTTTGTTTCTGACAACTTAATTAAAATTTCTGATCTCATAATAATAGCCGTATCGGGTTTAAAGGAAAGCAAACTTCAAGCTTTTACTAAAGAACTTGAAGATGTTGTCATAATAATAGACTGAAGTAAGTTTAATACTTCGTTAGTTTAAAAACTTACTGGAAATAACAACGATCAAGATGTGTCCATCGTGCTTTTCATTTGTTTTATTCAGAAGAATCATCATTTCAGCCGTAAGACTTCCACTGCTGGACATAGGCCTCCCCCAATTTGGGGGGCTTTGCCATAATCGCCACGCTTGGCAGGCGGGTTGGCGATCGCAGTACGGTGGTATAATGCATAGAGAACGCTGCTGCCCATTCTCTAGTAAGTCCCTTAGTCGCCTTTTACGACACCCACGGGAAGAAATGGGGTGGTGTTATTCTTTACGTCCGGCACCACACGGTACAACGCCATACGCTACATTCAGAAACGCCACACGCTACATTCAGAAGAATACTAATTTTTCAACACACTTGCTCGTAAAGTGAGCCTTATTATATCGTTCTTAGGGCCATAAACCGAACTATAACATACACGTGCATAATAATATTACACACTAGTGCATAATAGAATGATCCCTACAAAGTTAAGTTAGTACCTAACTGCAAATTATTATGCGAGTAAACAGAGCATTTTCAATTTAACCGGGTAATACAGTTTTTTTTTTTTTTTTTGTAACAACAAAGAGGTTTTATGCCACCGAAAATCTATTTACATTTTTGAAATAAATAAATGTGTCCCTAATTAAGACGAAAAAACATTTATTATTATCAAATTATTTATAATTCACAATAATTTCTTATAAAATATTTGCATTTTATCACAAAAAATATCATTTTGAAGTAGGCTGTATGGCTGTAATCAATCAACTTACATTTGGCGCGTGCAAAAAAAAAAAATTGCGCGCCATTTCCCAATTTTCCCCTAATTTTCATATTTTGTTTGTATCGCATTTGTTGCTGTTATTTGTTTTTTCCTCGCAAGTGTGTTGAAAAACGTCGTATGATACACGTGTGTATTGATGATTACCGTCCTCGGCTCTCTTAAGACCCTCACCTGACGGCTCGGGTCTCAATGGCGCCTCAGCGGTAATCACCAACATTACACACTTGTACCATAATGTACTATTGTATTATTTGTTTTGCCCTTCTCCATGACATAATAAATTATCTTCTTCGACTTTTTCTGTTATGTAAGTTAACTATTTTTTTCAATGATTTCAGGAAATGCAAAGGTGCTGGTTATCATACGATAATATACAAGTGTATAACAGTATTTTGAATACTCGAAAACCCGAAATTATGGCAACGGGGCTGAACTTGCAATAATATTAGTTTTTCTCAGTAATTGGGTGGAGGTCGGCAATTGCTCTATTAATAATATTGATGTTTGGCTAGATTTAAAGACTGACAGCCAGTCTGAATAATTGGATATAGGATTGTTAGATAATAGAGAAAGAGACTCAAGAAAAGAGAGGCCTATGGCCTGCAGTGCAGCTGTAGGTGATGATGGTGAAAGAAGGCATTTTTCTAGTGATCTTTAAGAAGACTTGCCACCACACTATTTTCTTTAGTATGACCTCGACTCATGGAAACATAAAAATGAGCACTTACATAAGAACAGTAATAAAAATAGTGGATCTCAATATTATTCACTGCAAATTGTGCCACAAAACAAAATTAATGTAAAAGAACCCATTACAGACACATAAAACGCATCAACAACTAATGGTACAGCGAAAGCCATAAGCATAAACATCCCTAAACGAGTCGCTTTTGTCGCCATAGACGATAAAACTGTCACTGATTATGCATTTGAAGATGTTTACCACACTGAATCTTACAATCCTATTCACTTACTAAGGGTTCTTCCAGGTTGAGGAGTTTGCGTGGATGTTAAGGTGAATGCTCCGACCAACCCGCGAAATTAAGATTTTCTAACGTTTTTTGCAATTTACAAGCCAGTGCTAGGTTGTATGTTTGATTACAATTTTATTCGCGGCTGTTAGACATATGTTGTTACAGAATTATAATCATCAAAATCATCAACACAACGCTCTAAGTTCATAAAGCTGTAGGAATGACTTTTTCTGTTATTTTTTTGTTCCTAGGCCTTTATGAACTTGGAGGGTTGTATTGGTGATTTTGATGATTATAATATTCTGTAACTACATACGTCTTACAGTCGCGAATAATATTTTAATCAACATACAACCTAGCAATGGCCTGCAAATTGCAAAAAACGCAAGAAATTTTGAATTTCGCGGGCCGGTTGGAGCATTCACCTTAAGGTGGGCGCGAAGCCGTCTTCATCTACCTAGGTTTTGTCAAATATTTTAGGATTGAGTTCAAGTCTATTCTGATGTAGCTATACGTGGAGCGATTGCCTATGTGACCTCCACGACCCAGTACTCAGGTAGCACGATACTTCTTAGTAAATCACACTACTTCACTGGAAATCAGGATAATAAAGAACTGCCTTCAGTTAGGACTTTTTACGGACAAAATACTATTCAGCTTGGGTGACCCCAATTATATTAAGCTTTATAATAAGTTGCCGAAAGAAATAAGCGATTCTTAATCAGTGAACATTTCCAAAAATAGGTCACAGTTGTATTTGGTTCATAGATCGAACAACAAATATAATGTTTTGTTATTTTCCTCATACGTATGTTTGTAAATTTATTTGAACCGAATATTGGTTGTTAAACTTTCGAGCTTCTGACAAACAAAAGAAAACAGTAACAAACAAATTCTGGAATCAGTGTTTGCGACTATAGCGTAGTGACTGTCGTGAGCACTAGCGTGATTGTAATGAGCGAGTGAATGTTCAGGTAAAACTCTGTGGAAATACGTCTACCCTCTTCTGTCCGCGACAACAACTCGCGATGCACCATCATCATCATCATCATCATCATTACAGCCGCAAGACGTCCACTGCTGGACATAGGCCTCCCCCAAGAACCGCCACTTGAACCGATTCATTTTGCGATCGCAGTATGGTGGTGAAGTGCGTAGAGAAAGCTGTTGCCCATTCTCTAGTAAGTCCCTTAGTCGCCTTTTACATAGTGCTATTCTTTACGTCCCGCACCATACGGTACGCGAGGCACCATGACCACCTAATCGCGCCTGCCATCGCAACCACCACCGCACCCGCTCCCGCTCTAGTCTAGATGAAGCCTTAAACAGTCCTTTTCACTCACTTACTGAAGAAACAAAAGAAATGAAACAGTAATAATTTACCAAAACATTAATTCCGGCTGCCACATCAAATATACGAGAATTTATAGCGGGAAAAACTTCGCCAATAAGACTGCACCATTCTTGTTTAATGGCTAGCTTTTACGCACGACTTCGTTCGTTCAATTCAGTTAGTCAAATAGTGGGATTCACCGAAATTCGTTCAGCTTTCGAAGTGATGGTCAAATATGTAAAATTTTATTAGTTTAGTTCTACTTTGCAAAGTGGATTCCGAAAATTTTGGAACTGTTTGTACAGTCTAGAATATTTGGGAAGATTAAAATATTTTTCAGCAAAATGTTCCTTGCTGCTGAAAATTACACTCTTTAGAACGTGGTTGGTTTTAATTACGCAGCCTGCCTAAAATACAGATCTAAATAAATACAATTTATAAAAAAATAATACATTAGAATTATATCGCCCCTAACAAACCTGCGACTTCCTTTAAAGTCTGCGTCACTAGGATTTATTTCAGTATTTTTATTTCCTAAATTCATACCTGAAATTTACAGTATATTACCAAAAAACTTGTTACTGCCACAAAATAGATGCAGAAGGTTAGCTCTATACAAACAACGGGCGAAAACGCACGCACACGTAGACACGCTTCACGTACAGCGAGTGCAAGCGCACTTGCGACTGGCATTTGGTTCTGGTCGCTTTATGTACGCGTCTGTGTGCGCGCCTGTTTTTGCTTTTTGTATCTAGCTTACTTTCTGTGTCGGTCCTGCTTTGCAAGGTGCGAACAAAAGGGGAAAATTCCTTGCACTGTCAGTACGTGGATTCTGTATGAATATTTGATGCTCTACGGCTGGGTAATGTGATGTTCTGTCGGATTCGATTTCTTTGTTGCTTCTCTGTGGTGATTTTTATCAACGTTGGTGGTATTTTTAGGGTTTCTTTAAGTGCATTTGTAGACAAGTAATAATATTATGTGTATGGATTTTATAGCATTAGATATTATTTAGGTTTTACTTGAAGTTTTGTGTTGATAACAGAGTTAGTAACACCGATTTTTTTTTTTGTATCCGAATACCAATAAACAGTGATCAATATGATATGATGTAGGCGATCCACTATCAGCAAGAGGTGGTCATTATAATGCCCATGATTAGCAACAAAATTAAAAAACATTTTATTACAAAAATTAAAAAAAAGTTATTAAGTGTCTACAAAAACAAATCGTGTAAAACCAGCTATTTTCTTAACGTAATTCACTTTGACGCAAATTTTCAACAAAATCACGTTTTTTGATTTTCAACAATTTTCAAAAAATTAAATCAGAACATTGGGAACAGGCAAAATATTTTCACCATCAAAATCACAATGAACTTTTTCTTCCAAGTTTTACAACGTGAAAATTTTTCTACTCACGAATAAACGCCAAAGGAACTCGAAGTATAACCTTTCGAGGTACGCTAACTATAATTGCTGCCTCGGGTTAAAAAGGAGAGATGAAAGGACACTCCTCTCATAAAGGCACTGAGATCTCGTGAATGGCATCTGGCAAAACTATTCATTCACTCCCAAACACTCTTATTTTAAAGCATCAGAGTTGAAACTGGAAAGATTTTGTACAGGCTTAAGTTTGCAGTACCACAATGTCTAGTTTTCTGTCTGGATTGCCGTGGAAAGGTTAAGCCGTTGTAACTAAAATGCTGGTAACAGTCAATGACATGAAAGGCGTTTTGCTAAATACAGAGGAGGATTTGAGAGGCTTTTAGGAACTAACGTTGTGTAAGAATTAATAGCGTGTTTGTAAACTAGGATAAAGAAGAAATTGGTGGAAGGAAATACCGTTATTTTAAATTATTTAAGAAGTTATTTTGAAATTTTCTGGAAAAAGTCATATTTGGGAAAACTCGTGGCTGAGTTCCAGTAAAAAATGTGTGGAAGCTGGTTTGATTTCAGGCATTTGAGACTTTATCTATACAGTTACATTTCTTGATTCGTGAAGACGCAAAGAATATCACAATGCTATTTCTTCCCATGGGTGTCGTAAAAGGCGACTAAGGAACTTACTAGAGAGTGGTCAACCCACCTGCTAAGCGTGGCAATTATGGTAAATCCCCCATTTTTGGGGAGGCCTATGTCCAGCAGTGGACATCTTGTAGCTGAAATGATGATGTTGATGATACAGTTTAAGTTTACTCCATAATATAGATTAAAGTTACTGTTGAACATTATGATTTAAGTATTATAAATACGTTGATTTTAGTTCTCTTTGCTGGCTCGTTTTCCGCAACATGCACATTAATCTATGTGATGTTGGTAAATCTTGGAAATTTTTGTATAATGTGTTAGTACTTACTCTATAAGTTAAGCTTCTAAGCGAAAAGTAGTAACTGAGATCGTGCACAATAATTATGAAAGGTTTATAAACCCTTCAAGCAACAATAACACCTCACTGCTTTCCTTCCAAGTAAGTGAAACCTTAAAATTCTTCAAAGAAGTATAATAATTTCTTAAATAAACATACCTACATATCGTTCTTCATTTAACTTTCATAAAATGCGCAGAGCACGAGTAATCAAAGCGAACGATTTGCTTTGAAACACAAACTTTTTTCGTCCGTCTCCGCACTGAAGAAAGGGAAGAATATATAAAAGTCTTATTAAGAAGAATTTATGAGAGATGCAAAAAGATTATTTATAAAGTTGTGTGTAGATCCAGGGTTTGGAGATTAGTCTCGCTTTGAATTAGAATTCCTTTTATAATGAACCAAACTGCTCTTATACTACCGTACTAGATAAAATCAAGAGAGCAAGAGTGGATTATAGCAATAAATTCTGAGCAGAACTATTACTATTTTAAGTCCAAAAGCTAATTCATCAAGACTTCGGATAAAAATAGTTTTATCTTTTTTTTTTTTGTGGTTGGGTAAACATCAAATGACGTCTCCCGGTCTGGGTGAAGCGGGAGGGCGTGTTAGACTTTTACTGACTAAAACCCACCCGGGTTCCTTCAGTTGCCTAAATGCCACGGTATCTCTTTCGAACAAATCTCGCGACTCTGGCAGTAGTTTCGTACATAAGATGAGTAAAATAGTTAATGTTAATGTTTTATTTAACACAATGTTTTAGTACAGTTAAGTCCTAAATTGGGAATAATCCAATCATATCCTGTAATGTTGGGCATATTTTCCAGCACCGTAGTCTTAAGCGATGTTCTAACTTCTAATCCTTTAAACTATTCGCAGAAAGTGAAAACTTATTCCAAAATTAAAATTAAATGATTAAATAAATTAACATTTTCACTTTCTGCTTTCGTTTTCACTCAAGAGAAAACAAATGTATTTACAAAATCATGCTAAGAGAACAACGAAGACACGAAGACATAATAAATGACATCTACCAACCCGCACTGGGCCCGCGTGGTGGATTACGGCCCACTCACTTTCACAGAAAGGAGGCTTGTGTCCCAACAGTGAGAACATTATACAAATATGGATGATTTAATCTGTAATAAAGTTAATATATTATAGGATGATAACTGATTCTACGTGAGCGTTACCCGTCAAGACGTGCGCCCACATATTTTTCTAAACACATTCTAAATAATTCTATTTCGCGATTGTTTAGACAAATGCATAAATCTTAGAAAGGGTTTACGAATAAATTATTCAAGCACAAGGGTATTACCGTAAGTTTCGTGAGAGTCTTTCGTCCAAAATAAGATATATCTCTTCGCATATTTTAAGCAGCTCGAATGATTTAGTGAGTAGGCGAAAAGTGGTATTTTTAGTTGTTTAATGCTAGCTAATGTAGCATAATTTTTTCTTTTATTTTGAGTCGACGGCCTCATCGATCTAGTGGTTGCAAACGCTACTACTAAGCATGAGGTATTGGGTTCGATTCCCAGGTAGGGCAAAGTGTTATTGGGTTTCTATACGGAATTACTCAGTAGCCGGAGTAGGGCCGTGTTTACCGTGTGGTGCCGGACGTAAAGAATAACACCACCCCATTTCTTCCCGTGGGCGTCGTAAAAGGCGACTAAGGGACTTACTAGAGAATGGACAGCAGCGTTTTCTATGCATTTTACCACCATACTGCGATCGCCAACTCGCCTGCCAAGCGTGGCGATTACGGCAAAGCCCCCCCAAATTGGGGGAGGCCTAAGTCCAGCAGTGGACGTTTTACGGCTGAAATGATGAGCAGGCTCCGGGTTGCTACTGAGAAATTGATGAATGGGATTTGCGCGGTCTTGCGGACGGCGAGCAACGGGTAGTTAGCCGCCCAGTAAGACCAGCAGTGCTATTCTCTAAATGACAATTTCATGGCTGTAAGCTGCGACGAGCTCGTCGACGAGACAGCTTAGAGATCGATCGAGCGTGTAGCGCTGATCCAAACGGTATTCACTAACGCAGTAATGGTCGTCGACGAACTCTAGGCTGTAACCTCCCGTCGCTGTTTCGTAGACGAACGAAGGGCTTAAAACGAATTGTTTAAATCATAATCGATAAATCTCGACTGAGAGTTTTATGGGTTTAAAATTTATAATTATGGTCTATCTTTAAGTATTTTATGGATTAGACTAAAACTATAAACAAATTTCATTTAAAAAAGAGTTTATTGCATTTTTATAATTGATCTTAAGGCTGAATGACGATTCCTTGGCCTATTTTGAATAAAGTGACACACACGGCGCGCGGCGTTTACAAAAAACTTTCAAATTGACAATCACCGACGCGACGCTCTCCAAACCACTTGAACTTTTAGTTTGAAAACTTTTACGTGCAACTGCAAACGATCATTATTATTTGTATCAGCGTTAGCTTTGAACAAAGTTGAACATAGTAGTTCTGTCTGTGACTAAGAAGATAAATATACCTACTGAAATGTGAGTATTATGATATTTCCACTGATATTAAATGGATAATACTAATGTGTCACAATATTATTGTATAATCCACGAGATAATATTATTAAAATTATATAAATTACCGAACTATTGTTTTCCAATAAAATGTACCTATAACTTCATTGCTGTAACGTAAAATTTTGTGTTTTAAGCATGTCAAGAAGTGTGGTTCCATCCGCAAGTGGAACTGTTGTTAGAGAGCTTGGAAGACCGTCCTTGGCTCGCCACAGGGCACGCTCGGACATCACATGCTCGGGAGCGTACACAAGCGGCATGGCAAGAAGTAGCTGTCAAGCTAAACAGTGAGGGGAGTGGCTGCATTAAAAGTTGGAAGCAATGGTCAAAGGTTTGTTGCATTGCATTACTGGTATGCTTTGTCAGCTTGCATTGGTATCCATCATCAATCACTAATACTTATTAGTGATAGATGGTATCTACTCATACTTTGACCGTTTCAAAGAACAAAGTTCCAGCACCGAGTTTCTTAAGTTCAGGTATCTAGTACCTATGTATGTTGTCTCTAATTATAACATAGGAGACTATTAATGATTAACTGATTATGCAAAATTTCGAGATTTAGACAGTTACCTATTTTTTTTTTAGTATTGGAAGGATAAGAAATCAGCGGTAAGGAAAAAAGCTAGTCAAATGCGGATGGCTAGGCTACGGACAGGTGGTGGTGAATTAAAGGAATGGTTTCTTTCAGTAACTGATGAAAGAATCGTTACAATAATGGGTGGCGATAGCTTTATTACTGGTGATAGAGACCTAGAAATTGACCTTCATGTATTTATGTTTTTTTTTAGTTTTGCTTGTTTTATTTTTATGCATGAAAACTTTATTGAAGTTCAAAAAATATTTAAATAGTAAAATATTTCTTGAAATATCAATCTAATTTACATTCATTTAATTTTTAGCCTGCTAATGAACCTGGGCCTAGCTTTAATTTGACTCCTGACATGCCGAACGCTGAAGTATCACATGATGTGTTCTTGGTATGTTAATTGAAATATTATTCAACACAACATAACTACTTATTGTCCTTCTCAAAGCATTGTTAAGTCAAAATTTGTTTGCAGAGTGTACAGGATGTTACAGAGGAGGCAGTTACAACCCCGGTGTCGGAGAGCATACTACAGGAATTAATAGATTTAAATTACTTACTTAATCTGAAAACTGTATCCTGTGAAGTTCTAATGTTCATATTGAATTTTGTAGAGTCATGTGGAATTACTCCCTGCAGAACATACTACTGCAGGCCAGACTGAACAGTCCACATATTCAATACCAGTAAGTTAATTCAAATAAAATAAAAATTGTGATGTTAAATTTTTAATTACACTGATGATGCTGATTACAATATTATATCTATTTACAGGATTTACAACCAGGCCCATCTTGGCATAGGGACCATATACCCATAATGGAAAACCAGGTAAATACAGAACAAATGGTGAGGTTTAAAGTCTTATGTTATAATGGACATTTAGATAGGTACTTAACTTTTTTTTGTATTACAGTTTGAGGCTAGACCACCACCTGCAGTGCCTCATAGGAGTAATGTTGCCTCTTCATGTAAGTTTAACTTAGTTATAATTTGGTTAATTGGTTAAGTGTAAAAAGCACAACACAGTAGTGATATTTGATTCCCTGGTTAGGCCAACTTGTTGGGAGTCTCTGTAGGTTTTTTCAATAGCAGCTCAAATACTTATTCAATTAACATGCCACATATGATGTACATACTACATTGTATCATCTATTCCTTCAGTTAGAGGGTGATGATGCTGTTATACCTACATAACTGTTTACCTCTAGTTACTTAGTAATTTACATTTTTTATGTTCTTAGCCCCTCGTAGGCGTCGAACGGCACGACGCCGTCTGATCCGGCGGCCACCACCTTCTCAAAGGCAGTCACAATTGGCGAGCCTGACTGAGCGATTTATCGCCATTGAAGAGAATCGTTTGGAAACCGAACGAGTCTGTTTGGACAACCAGCGGAGGACGGTACAGGCTTTCGAAGGCATTAGCCAATCACTGCAGGATTTATGTGCATCCTTCAGACGAGGGAGTTGAATAAGCCAAGCATGCCTCTACTATAAAATTCAAGTTTAGATATGATTAAGTTTAAGGTAGATAGATGTTAAGGAATTTAAGTGTAAGTACCGTTTTTTTGTAGCTAAGGTTAATGTTTCTAATGCTAAATAAAATAAGGAAATGGAATAGGTAGATATTTATTTATTTTCTCATGCTCCATAATGCACATTTAATTTTTTTGTAAAAATAAAGACAAAGGTATGAATATGTAGGCACTTATTGTCAAAGAATTTTTCTTAATATTCTTATTATATTATTTTGCAACTTTAAAATGACTATTGTAATTATGTAGGTATCTAAAGAAGCTAATAGGTACTAATTAATCTAATAAACAATTATATCTTTAATACTATTTCACACCTCACCACCTTTTAAAATTACATAATTGTAACAGTGTATCTAAAGAAGCTAGTACTAATCTCGCCATCAAACGTAAAAGTTTGGCGAGTTTAGAAAAGTTAGAAAACTGTACTTTAATTTCATTAAATAAAATATGTAAAAAAAAAAAAACAATAATCTAATAAACAATTATATTTACATTCACAACTTTTTCATTCATCTTTTATTAATAATACCTATTTAGTATTACCATGATTATTTAATAAATTATGGTGAGTATCTAATCTAAAACTAAAGTATATTTAGATATGTCGTGCTCGCCATAATTGATTAACTAAATCTCGCCTACTTATCTGCCCGCTCACTAAGTCATCATGTGCCTGAGCCTGATGTTTTAGGTATCCAATCAACCTAGATTCTTCATCTAAGTCACATTGGTCTAACTTAGGAGGTAGCCCAGCGCGATTACATATGTTGTGTAAAATACAACAAGCTATCACAATTTTTCCTACCATGATTGGATCATAGTGTAATACTCTGTGAACTAATAAACATCTGAACCGCCCTTTCAATATTTCAATAGTCCTCTCCACACTGTTCCGTGCATTGCTGTGCAAACTGTTGTAATGGCTGAAAATATGGATAAAGTCTGTATCACGGGATATTGTTTTAAACATTCTTATTAGTTTCGCCTGTCAAACTTTCTTCAAATCATCACTTTTCTTAGCTTCTTCCAACAAGTGTAGCTTTATAATTATTACTGAGCTGCCATCTTTTCAAACAAGTATTTGAAAAAATCTAAATATTTCAATTTAATTTAAGTACAGTTTAATAATTTTGTCAAGAGTCCACGCGATTATAGTAGCTTTTGGATTTGACAGTTCTAGGCGAGGCTGTGGGCTAGGCTGTAAGCGAGGTCGTGGCTGTTTTTTGTTAGGGAATACCAAAATGTATGAAGAACTGTCAATTTGCCCTCCGAATCCTCCGATGGGTAGTTTTAACTCACGGCCGTCACAGCCTTGAGCGCTAGTGTAGCTTTACGCAGCTTAGTGAATACTAAACTGAGTCTCACCGCTGCGGCAGCGCTGCCCGCAAGGCTGTTTCCTTAGAGAATAGCATTGCAGGCCCGGGTCGATTGCGCGTTGTGTTTCACACGCGCCTCAAATATATGTCATCACGTACTGAAGGGATCCGCTAGGGCCGATGCCTGCCAGGGTTGCGGATTTGTTTGAAAGTGTTTTTTCACCTACAATTTTTTTGCAAACTGGAGCCTGGATTTGTGCCCAGTTGATGGCATTCAGCTTGTCCCCTATTACATGGGACTATAGCATAAATGTTGATGTACTATAGGTACACCCTCCCAACTTTTGAGCAAACAAGGCGTAATGCTATGTTATAAGCTCTTGGGGCTGAAAGGTCCGAAGGGGCTGAAAGGTTCTGGAGTGGCGACTGCGTACCGGAAGACGTAGAGTTGGAAGGCCTCCAAGAAGGTGGACCGATGACCTTGTGAAGGCCGCAGGAATCCGCTGGATGCGGGAAGCACAAAATCAGTCGAAGTGGCGGAGCTTGGGGGAGGCCTATGTCCAGCAGTGGACTTCTTTTAGCTAAAATGATAATGATGATGTTGTTGATATTTTAATTCTTAAATTTTATTTCATTTGTTAAAAATTTATCATGAAAATAAATTAATCACTAACTTTTATCTCTCAATAAAAGTCGAAAAAGAATAGAGTTTCTAATCAGTACGATGAAGTTTTTACCAAATATAGTAGAAACATTAGTTTGATTGCCTCATTTATTTTGGCTTGGAGGATTAAATATCTTCAGATAACGTCTCCATCTATAAATGTGCAGACTTACGGCTGTTATCAAAGAATCAATGTGTAAAATTAATTATTTGTTGATGTAATTTTGTATTTTGTTATAATTATGTAACAATAATGCCGCAAATCAAATTGCATCATTATACAACGTAAAAAGCGCGGCAATATGCAAAAATCGTAAAAAAAAAAAAAAAGACGTGTGGCACTCGGGGACTGCCGCGGTAAAGCTATTGCATAGCATTTTGTATCAACTTATGCAATTATAATTATTTATTTATTTTATTTATGCAGTATTTCTTTTTCTTTGATATTAAAAAAAAACGTACACTAAGGAGAACTTATTTTTGGAGATAAAATTTGGAACTAAAGCATAAAGGTTAGTACATATGATTGCCACCGCAAAATTTGATAAGTAAACTTTAGTACCTAGTTTTGCCACCGCACAAAAGGACTAGTACTCCATGCCCATAATACTCTATGGCCTGGTTTGTTACCTAGTAACCGATGACAAATAACAAGACGATAAATATTTTGGGTTTTTACCTAGCAACCGATGACAAATAATACAAACACTTTATACACAAATTTTACAAGTACAGCTATTCACTGTTGTACATAAATACCTATACACCTATATACTTTCTCATAAACAGCTGCTTATGTATTCGTCCGATTTCAGAGCAGCTCGTTTCGATTCGTGCGAGCTTCGTAGAGTCGTACAATACGGCTAGTTGCACGCACACAAACACCGTGTCGAAGACTGCCGAAAAGAAACGACGTTAGACAATGCACGGCCTTCAAGCCACACCTGCGTGCCCGTCGGAGTGGGGAGCGTGAGGTTTTCGTTACGGAATTTCTGGATTCGGTCCCCGCGCTCAAGGCCCTCGATAGAAACTATGCAATAGCTTAATAAAACCCGCGAGTAACACTAAAGGATAGAAAAATCTTAAGTAAGCTACTGCTAGATTTTGCGAACATTTTCATTCAGAATAAAGTCCGTTTCTATTTCGGGATCAGGCGGAAGGTTTTACAAGAAACAGAAACTGGTGTTTTATTTCCCTTTAAAACTGAATTCATAATTTTTCTGATGACTTTGTCCTACTACCCATACGTTTGAATATGAACCCTGTTATGCCATTGCAAGAATCAAGTTCATTTGCACGACTAAAATACGTACAAATATTCCTCCCACGGTTTTATTTTGGAGTGAAGATGTTCCCAAAAACGGTTCTATAATATTTTGTTGCGGTATAAAATGATTTTTTTGTATCAATTTTGTTTACAACCTAGATTAGCTCTATCCTTGAGCTCCCTCTTTACTGAAGCAGTCGCCGCGCCGCTCAGATCTCTTGTGCCAGTTAAGGAAAAACGACATTACTTTTCAAACTAACGCTACTGCATGTAATATAGTGTTCTTATTGTATCCAAATGAGTCCTTTTGCTCCATCTCATTCCCATTAAACACCCTTTGATTAAACTGAGTTTTGACTTATTAATTAAACAACAATATAGTATTACCATGAATTAAATATCTTCCCTCGTCTTATCTTTCAGCCAAAACAGGCGCACACATACAAAGACACGTACGTAAGAACGTCGATTACAAACGACCGAAAGTCGGCGACCACATGCACGTAAAAATACCACGGCGTTATATCATCGTACACTGGATATTCAACTCTTGGTATTGAACCGAGCATTGAGAATGCAATAAAATGCATCTCAGCGTGTCGAAAAAACATACTATTCGATTTTCAACTTGCTTTTAACACGTTGGTCGCCATGTCGGACAATGGTGACGGAAAGTAAATGTTTCATTCAGGCCGCGACGGATATTGGTGACAGGGCATACCTTACTTGACTTACGCTCACAGGCCGGCGGCCACTTTTTCATCAGTTTGTGATTCGTCGCGTCGTCGTCGGTGGCGTGGCTTTTTTTTTGAAATTTTTAAAATTCTCTTTGGCATTTAACGTGTTAAGATTCAGTGCGCTAAAACAACCCGCTGCAATATAATCACGCTGTGTGAATATCATTTCAGTCAGTGAGACGATCAAGGCCTACTTTAATAGGCTCACATAGTCACACATCCTTATCACTGTTTGGGAACAAAAACAGTGATAAAATGCGCGACTCCTGTCTATAACAGACCTGCCAGGGTCGCGAGATCTGTTCGAAAGAGTTACCGTGGCCCTGGCATATAGGCAACTGAAGGAACACGAGTGAGTTTTAGTCAGTAAAAGTCTGACACGCCCTCCCGCTCTGCCCAGAGCGGGATACGTCATTCGATGATTTCTCACCAAAAAATAAAGCCTATCATAGAGGCCGTGGTAACCCCAGAGGAATGTGCTTGCAGTCACTTTATGTGAATCGTGTCTATGTGTGTGTGTGATTTCAATCAGTGCATGTAGTCAACCTTCTGTAGTTATTTACTTTGTGGCTAACCAAAAAAAATAACTGTTAGATATTTATAACTTAATTACTTAAACAACGATGTGTTAAAGGAAAATGTCGAAAGCTTTATGCCTAAATTTTGGATTCATGAGCTGAAATACTGTTTCGGAGAATTGGTTCTATTTGTGTCACAGTTGGCGAAGATGACTTTAATGAATATTGTTAATTTTAAATAGAAAAAAAAAACATTCTTCACATGTGTACTGCTACGTAAAAAAAACGTTTTGCGTACGTTTTGCTTAAATATACTTCGAAGTTTCTTTTGATCACACGTTTTCTTCTTGATTTTTTACTTACTGCTGTCTACACTTAAAGGTTACGAAAAACGTTCTGTTCATTTAAGATATTTAAATTACCCGGATACTAATCTAAATGGTCCACATATGATCTAAACAAGATTGTGTCTGAACTTTAAAAGCGATTTTGACCCCTGAGTTTGATTCACCATTTCTTCTTAATCTGATGAAATGTCGAGTTTATCTACCTTTTTTAATTATTAATTTGATATGTAAAAGTGATTCCGATGTCCAATTAGCAGAATAAATGATATCATTTCTTATAGATTGTTTTAAATAAAATAATTTTTCAAATGGCCTTCGTAATTTAGTACTCAATAAATCTGTTCTGTCCCGTTTATTATCTGTGCGCCTAACGGAATGCGCGTGTAACAGAGTGAGAACTGACTTGTCAGTTTGACGTTGACACTTGACATTTCTCTTGAATTTCGGTGGGAAAAGGGGGAACGCGTCGCTGGTTGTATTTCGCGATCTTTTTGAAATTAATCCTTACCCCGGTCGTTTTGTGGACAATCTGTCATGACCCAGTTGAGGTGAATGTAGCTAACCCCTAATTTGACGTAATAACACGGGTTTGGACATATCTTGTTGAAATGGTTTGAAGGTCAAGTCAAAGTGACGCTATTGTGAATGAGTGATTTGAAGACCGCATGCTGTGATTGTCTCCAGCCTTATTGCAAGCGGATTGTTACCAGGAGAATACTCATAACGTCACGACACGATACACATACACTCACTTACATACATAACTCCAGGTTGGCACCAGAGCAGTGTCCTTCAACCAACAGGTAAGTTCTTTTGTTGTATTGTAAGTGTTTGATTTGATTGTCTGCTCCGCGTACGGCGGACAGTACGCTAGCCACTCTTGTCTCCAGAGCCCCCCATCAAAAACTTCCACTGCGCAATTGAATTGAGGTTTGGCCTGGCAGCGTACAATTTTTGGTATTCAGAGCGCGGTTATAAGACATAACCACCAAATTGGTAATTTACAGTAGGCTAATTACTTGGCAGTCTCTATAAGGGAAGTAGTAATACGCTGTAAATATTTGTTAACTATGATTGCTTGTTTGTTTGAAATTTGTTGGAATTTATTGAGTCGAGTAACTCATATTGACGGGGTCAACCAGGTTTGCATATTCTAACAGAGTTGGTTAGATTGAGCTATGTTATAACCTCTTGTTGTTGTTAATTGACCTCTGTGTTGTATTGAATGTCAGGAAGACATTAAAATATTGAGTTTTGTACCATTGATATGGTTGTTTGAGAAAATTAATATTTGAAATTGGCATTTATGAGTATTACCATTGTTTTGAATTGGAATAAAGGTTCATTATTGTTGTACCACACAGTGGTTTGTGAACTTAATATTTGGAATTGGATTTGAATTTGAATTTTGAATTGAATATGATATAGAATTTTGAACGTTGATATTGGGTTTGAATTAAAATAAAAGTTTATTGTTGAATTGAATTGAAACTAATATATTGTTATTTCTTGAGTTGCTGATTAGTCAATTTGGTAGTTTGATTGTTTGATTGTAGTTATTTTGTAATTGAATGTTTGAACTTTGTTACTTATTTACCTTTTGCTTGGTTTATTTTATTTGATTGTTTGCGTTGGATTTCTTTGTTATTTATTGATTGAACTTTGTTATTTGATAATTTAATTGTTTTGTTTATTTGTATGGTTTTGTTTGTGCAATGGCATACAAATGGAAATATTGCAGTGCCGGACACCTGTCCAGGTCAAGCCGGAGACCTCGGTTGTTTCAGGTCCCGGACTATTGAGTAGATTGCCTGCTTTGGAACTGCCACACTTGACGGTCGCTGGGACCACTGGTACGGTTTCCAAAACCTGTTTGCAAGTTTGGTTGATGCACGCTCGGACCTCAGACCCACCCAAAAGTTGGCCTATTTGTTGTCTGTCCTGGAAGGTGAGGCCCGAGCCTTGGTACAGCATCTGTCGTTGACTGACTCAGCCTACCCTACTGCTTTGGGACTACTCACCCAGCGGTACCAAAATAAACGTTGTTTGGCTGACGTTCATATTGAATTGATTTTGGGGTTACCGGTCATTACTAGTTTGTCAGCATTGCGTACTGACCTGTTGAACCCGTTGGTGCAGCGACCAACGCTTTAAAGCGATTGGACTTGCCGGTGGACCAATGGTCTTACCCTTTGGTGCATGTTGTGCTGCAACGGCTTCCTGCCGATTTGAGGGCTCGTTTCGAGCAAAAGTATGGTGGGGATAGTGTCACACATCTCCCCCCATTTGATGACCTCGTCCAATTTTGGAGGATGAGTGTCGGTTTGTGGACAACTCTGGCGTTGCCACTGAGTCTTGCCAGCCGTCTTCCCGGCCACGAGACCAGGGACGGACTAGGGCTCGCGGACCTGTTGATGGTCGCCCCGCCGCTCGTTTTGCTGGTTCCCAGAGTCGTCCTGGTTGTGAGTTTGTAGGGACACGGGGCATGGCATGGCAACTTGCGCGGCCTTTTTGAAGTTGCACGTGAGTGCCCGCCGCCGAATTGCCAATGCACGCCGCATGTGCTTCTCTTGTTTGGGGGCTCACTTCCATAGGGACTGCCCCAACCCCCGCCCTTGTAGAATTTGTAGGGGGTCCCATTTGGACATTTTGTGCGCTAACGCGAACCACACTGGCAGACCAGCCTCTGATGAAGGTTCGCGCACGGGGGGGTACCATGGAGTTGGTCACCGGGCTTCTGGCTCGCCGGTTCAGAACCGGGGAGAGGCCCGCAATTTTGAGCGCCGCACTCCACCCCCCGCGCAAGTTGATCCCCGCGTAAAGGTGATTACGCAGTTGTTGCTAGGCAGCGCTGGCCAGACCAGCACCACCTTCCCTCCCCTCCTTTGGCGGAACGTCCCCGGTTGGAGTCACGCCCCCCGCCATTCAGGCCTCCGGTGGGATATGCCCATCCAGCGATGGCGCGTGGCTCGGGACACCGCGCGTACGAGGAATTTGAACTCCATCCTCGTCGGGAAAGACTTGGGCCTGGGTGCGGCGATCGGTCGCCGCCCAGGCATTGTTAGGACATTGGCGCCTGCCCCGCTAAGGTACCCCTCAGATTGACACGGTTTTGTTGCCAACGGCATCGGTCAGGTCTGGGGGCCCACGGGGGACTCTGTTGTGGTCCGTGTCATTTTGGACATGGGAGCCCAGGGTTGCCTTTTGTCTATTGTTTTGTTGTTTTGTTTGTATTGTTTTGGGCAAAATTGTTTTCTTGAGCGCCTTTGGACTGCGGGACTTGGCTGGGACGAGCCAATTCGGGAAACCCTGTTGGAAGATAGGCTCCAATTTGTATCCGCACTCCCTGCAGTCAACGAGGTCGTGTTACCCCGCGCTATCCTCCCCCCTGGGAGCTACACTGCTACCCTTGTTTGTGATGCGTCTTCGCAAGGTTATGCAGCTGTTGTTTGTCTGCGCACCGTCTGCGCAACAGGCCAGGTGAAGTTGTCACTGGTCTTGGCCAAGAGCAAGGTGGCCCCCCTCCGGACGGCACTGACCATCCCTAAGTTGAATTGTCAGGGGCGGCGCGTCTTGTGCGTCTATTGAACCACGTTGCTCACACTTTGGGTGGAACTGTGGACATTCGGGTTTCTTACGCCTGGACGGACAGTCAAATTGTTTTGTGTTGGTTGAAGACGTCCGTCCACTCTTTGGAGGTCTTTGTTGCGTACCGAGTGTCCCAGATTCAAAATTTTGAAACGCCTTTGATTTGGAGGCACGTGCCTGGAGATTTGAACCCAGGCGCCGTGGCCTCACGTGGGTGCATGGCACCCCGCTTGTTTGCTTACCCCCTATGGTGGGGACCAGACTGGCTGACTCATCCCGAGGATGATTGGCCTCGATCGCCAGTCTTGATGTCGGGTCCTTTGCCCGGGCTCAAGGTGCGCGCTGTTGGAACAAAGGACCCTGAGTTTTGTTGAGTCGATAAAGCTCCCTCGACAAATTGTTGAATTGTTGTTTTGTTGTTGAATTGTTGGTGACTGATCGTCACATTAAGAACTCGCATGCCGGTTGCAATGCGCTGTTGGCCATTCTTCAGCGAGAGTTTTGGATATTGTCGGGAGCCGTTAGTAAGTTGAACCCCCTTTTGGACGATACGGGTCTTTTGTTGTTTGGTTGTTGACGGTTGAGGCACTCTAGCCTTCCTTATGGGGCCCGTCACCCCCTTTTGTTGCCTAAGGAGGGCCATTTGGTTAAATTGTTGTTGTTGTTGTTTGGTTGTTATTGTTGTTTGGTTGTTTTGTTGTTTGTTATTGTTTTGACCCGCCAGCCTGCCCCCATTTGGGGGGTATTTTGAGGCCGCGGTGAAGGCGGTTAGGGACTCTGGCGCAGATTGTTGGGAGACATCGTTCTCACCTTTAAGGAGTTAGCTACGGTATTTTGCCGCATTGAAGCTGTGTTGAACTCGCGTCCATTGCGCCCGCTGTCTTCGGACCCGAACGTCTTGGAGGCCTTGACCCGGGGCCATTTTTTGATTTGACAGCCACTTGTCGCCCTGCCGGAGCATCCTTTTGTCGATGTGAGCCAAAATTGGCTATCGCGGTTTCAGTTGGTGCAGCAGCTCGCTCAGAGCTTCGCAAGCGTTGGAGCTTGGAGTATTTGCACATCCTCCAGCAGCGCGTCAGGTGGACTGATAAAACGCAACCTTGTCGGGATTGCCAAGTGATTAGCGGACGGGAAGGCCCGTCCGGGGGGGGTAGATGTTCTGTCCCGTTTATTATCTGTGCGCCTAACGGAATGCGCGTGTAACAGAGTGAGAACTGACTTGTCAGTTTGACGTTGACACTTGACATTTCTCTTGAATTTCGGTGGGAAAAGGGGGAACGCGTCGCTGGTTGTATTTCGCGATCTTTTTGAAATTAATCCTTACCCCGGTCGTTTTGTGGACAATCTGTCATGACCCAGTTGAGGTGAATGTAGCTAACCCCTAATCTGACGTAATAACACGGGTTTGGACATATCTTGTTGAAATGGTTTGAAGGTCAAGTCAAAGTGACGCTATTGTGAATAAGTGATTTGAAGACCGCATGTTGTGATTGTCTCCAGCCTTATTTCAAGCGGATTGTTACCAGGAGAATACTCATAACGTCACGACACGATACACATACACTCACTTACATACATAACTCCAGGTTGGCACCAGAGCAGTGTCCTTCAACCAACAGGTAAGTTCTTTTGTTGTATTGTAAGGGTTTGATTTGATTGTCTGCTCCGCGTACGGCGGACAGTACGCTAGCCACTCTTATCTCCAGAGCCCCCCATCAAAAACTTCCACTGCGCAATTGAATTGAGGTTTGGCCTGGCAGCGTACAAAATCCTTGACATCATTTCTACTAGAAGCTGTCCTGAGGATTACCAGAGCCGGTAATCAACCGATTACTGGCTCTGTTAAGCCTCAGGACCGCTAACCGAACCTCATTCTTAACTCAGAGCATGAAGTACTGGGTTGAACTGTTGACTCGGGTAAAGTGTTATCGGGACATTTCATCTGGAATTTCTTGGTAGCAGCTTTTTTTATCTTTGGATGGGAAATTATCAAATGTTGTCTCTCGCTCTGGGCGGAGCGGGAGGGTGTGTCAGGCTATTACTGACTAAAACCTTCCCGTGTACCTTCAGTTGCCTGTGCCAGAGCCACAGTAACTCTCTCGTACTAATCCGTGACCCTGGCAGGCATAGGTCCTAGGGAACCCGTTCAATTTTCCTGACATTTTTTTGAGGTATGCGTGGAACACAACGCATCGTCGACCCAGGCCATGCACTTGCCGGGCGGTCAGGTCTCGGTAGCAGCCTTTAGTCTGAATCTGTGCCCAGTTAATGCCATTAAGCTCAGCTCCTACTACTTAGGACTTAAACATAAATAGCGAAATGTGCGTGCATTATACGTACACCTCCTCCTTTGGTGAATACAAGCGTTATGCTGTGTTATGTAATCTACTGAGCCTTACGCCATAGAACAGCATTGCAGTGGCATGTACTACAGCATCAGGTGAAACCGGGTAATAGTTTCCTTCTCGGAAGAGACCATTTACTATGATCTATTGTCGTAACTTTGGTGAGATGGAAATAGTTAAGTCATGTTCCACGTAAACCTCCAAATTCGTCGAACTAGTACCTCGGCGAATACCGTCTGTCTAACCATATTTCATTGTAAAGGATTTTGGACCGACTGGTTATAACTATGATTTGCGTTTAAATGTTTAAAATCGTGTTTAATTTCGATAGATATAGTGATAAATAATAAGGATTAATGTTTGTGAGTTATTTCGTTGCAAAGTCAATGAAATATCAATAAATCAGTACCAGCTGTCATCCAACGGACGGATTTGAAATCACCACCTAACCCGGGGAGTATTTCTTTTAATTTAAGCTTAGTCAACTAAAATCTTATTAGATCCCATTGCACCTTTTGCCCTTTAACGTTCATACTACTTATCACAGTGATCTATGTCGTAAATAACCCTTTATTTCTCCATAATGTGTTTGACATTAAGTTCATGCACTAATTAGGATAAAATCACCTAAACAACGTTGAAGACCCCATAGAAATCACTGTTCCATATTACTAGACATACTTTTTATGTTCAATTCCAAAATTAGAACCACTATAATAAATTAATGTTAGGAACTGAATTGAACAATATAGTAGTAGGACCTACCCCCAACCATTTTTTATTTTTGCACATTTAGTTAAAAAAACATTTTTTTAGTCTTTTCACTTTTTACTGTTGTTAATAATTATTATCTCATTTTCATTCATAATTGAGATTTCACTCTTTTATTAGTATTATTCTTTTATTTTATCTCTTTAAAATTTGAACTCCCATCATTTACTATCTACTTCTCACCCCTCTCTCTTATTCCTTTCACACACTTAGCTTTCTCTTCTCTCATTCCAGGGTGCCTCTAGGGTTGATCTGTCAATATGTTGACCCGTAGAGCTGCATCCTTAGAGGAAAAACTGAGGGCTACGTTAAAGGAATTAGATTCTAGTAAAAAGCAATGCAATCAGCTGATACAGGAAAGGGAAGACAGCGAGGTCGAAATAGAGTTAATTAATAAAAAGAACACTGACCTTAAGAATCAGTTGGCTGAACTACATGTACAGCATATGGACATACTTGACCAGCATCAACACCTTCGTGAACTAGTGTCAAATTACCAGCATTGTAGTGACACCTACGAACTGGCTTTGAGACGGATATCAGAACTGGAACTGGAACTAAGCAGGGCCCACAACACAGTAACCCATTTGGAAACTCTCAAAGCCGGTGAAGAGTCTGCGATCACCAGCAGTCTCTATGATGAGTTGGTTGGTATCAGGTCCAGACCTACATGTGTTGAGCCAATTGTAACAATAGATTTAACTGATGATACCATTTCTAAAAACGAATTGTTTACTAGCCACAATAAGTTAAAAAAATATATTAACATTAATAGATTAATTAGAAAGTATCAGAAAACATTGAAATGCCAAAAAGTAAATAAATTAAACACAAAACTTAGGCAAAAAAATCTAAATTTAATACAAGAATTGAAGAAGTGTTATAGTGATTTGAAATTATGTACTACTTTGTATGATACGGACACTCAGCACCTTCGGGATGAATTGTTTGTTAGGGAATTTGCACTAAAGGATATCTTTAGTAAATATGAGGCTACTCAACAAGACCTGAGTAAGCGCATGCAGGAAGCCTGTGAGTTGGCAGACCTGGTCAAGTGCAATGCAGAGAGGTATGAGTCTCTGACAAATAACCTCTGTTTTAGCTGCACTTGCTCCGCTGCACCTCAGCCTCAACTTGATACACCCACACCCTCAGCAACTCAGCCAGTAAATAGCCGTATTTCTGATGATAATAGCCATATTAACACAACCTATATTTTTTCTGACAAATTTGGTCAAGGTTATGGTAGCATATTCAATCAGTGTTCACAACAGTATGTAATTAATAATTGTTCACCTGGTGCCAGTATTAGCCAATTATTAAGTAAAATTAAATTGTCAAAAATAAACCCTGGTTCTACAGTAATATTATTATATGGGGATAGTTTAAATGTTAGAAAAAAAGAAATAATTCAATGTGTCCATTTGATGTTACATCTCAATGAGACCAATCACTGTAAATTTATTTTCTGTGCCTTTCCTTATTCTCAATACTTGTCTGAGGAGCAAAACAGGCACATTTATAATTTAAATATGTTAATTTATAATAGGACTAGTTGTCACAGTGACGCTATTTTATATTTTGATTGTAATCAATTTATTACTGATTACAAATTAACAAATTATACTACGTATTTGCCACCTAGGTGTAGGAGACAAATTGCTAATCTTTTAGCATACAATTTACACCGTGACACTGGTACTTGTAGGGTACCAGCGATTACTGTTAGTAGTGGTTCTAGCACCACTTTTGATACACCTAGTAGTTTAAACTATTAGGTGCGACAACAGGTAAGCCGCATATGTTGAATGTTGTTCATCAAAATATGCAGGGTTTGTCCGGCAAAGAACTAGAGTTAAGTTTATTTATAGAAAACCATGATGTTCAGGTATTATGTTTGACTGAACACTGGTTGAAAGAACATGAAATAGTGTTTATGAATGATGATTTTTTTACTGTGCAAAGTGCATTTGTGAGAAAAAGTGCTATACGCGGTGGATCATTAGTTCTTGTTTCAAACAAGTTGAAATGTAAACAACGTTTAGATTTAGTTAATCTTTCCATCGAGCGCACTATTGAGTTGTCTTGTGTTGAACTAGAGCGTTACGTCATAATATGCGTTTATCGTCCACCCTCTGGGGATTTTATTCGTTTCGAGTCGGTCATGGAGGACTCACTCAACAAATTAAAATCAATTAATAAATGTATAATTTTATGTGGAGATTTTAATATTAATATTTTAGATGTTACTCCATTAAGTATTAGACTGCTCAATCTGTTTAAGTCATTTAATTTAATAAACTTGTTTTTCGAACCTACTAGGATCACGGCATCGTCTTCGACTTGTCTTGATAATATATTTAGTGATTGTGATGCCAATAATAAGTTAGTGTTAAGTGACTTAACGTCTGACCACTGTGGATTATTAGCCAGCTTCCCTTTGCCATTACTAAAAAAGCCGCATAAAATAGAATGTAGGCCCTATACAGTTAGTCGTTGCAACAAATTTAAAAATAATATTGCTCATAGGATTACTCCATCTATAGTAGAACACGAGACTCCTAATGAAATCTATGGAGCCCTTTTTGATATTGTGCAAAAAGAATACCAATCTACTTTCAAGACCAAAACTATTGACATTAATAGCACCTCTGTTAGCTTCAACCAATGGGCTACTCCAGGTATTTATAAAAGTAGAGCGAGACTATACGAGTTATATGGTTTAAAAAAATATATATTTGATACTCCTTTTCTAGAGTATATCAGAAATTATTCAAAGTTATTTAAAAAAATCTGTGCTTTCGCTAAATCTAAATTTTTAAGCGATCAAATTAAAAATACAAACAATAAAATAAAAACCACTTGGAAAATCATTAACAATGAAACGGGTAAATCGGTTAAACAGGAAAAACAACTGGAGATTATGATTAACAACAAATTGGTTAATAAAGCTGCCGATGTAGCTGAGGCATTTAATGAGTTTTTTGCCAACATACCTATAACTACGACTTGCTCCTTAAATTCGTCCCCGTCTAAAGCTGAAAACCTTTTGCATAATAGTGTGCCCAGATGTAGTCGCTTATTTAGTTTCGAACATGTAACGCCTCGTGACGTGGTTAATATTTTTAATACACTTAACTCAAAAAACACTGGAGATTACTGGGGCATCTCCATTAAACTGTTAAGTAATATAATAGACATCGTAGCCCCCTATCTAGCTGTAACTTTTAATAAATGTGTTGATTCGGGATCTTTTCCTGACCTCATGAAGAGTAGTAAAGTCATACCATTATTTAAAACAGGTAATAAAAATAACGTTGGCAATTTTAGGCCCATTTCTATCTTACCTGCATTTAGTAAAATATTTGAAAAGTTAATACTCAAGCAGTTGCTAAGACATTTTAATTTAAATAGCCTCCTTCATAATGAGCAATATGGCTTTACAAAAGGTCGTTCGACAACAGATGCGGGTGTTGCTCTGCTGAAACACATATTCAACGCATGGGAGAACTCGCAAAATGCTATCGGAGTTTTCTGTGATCTCTCCAAAGCTTTTGATTGCGTTCACCATGACACACTTTTGCGTAAACTACGTCATTACGGTGTTCAAAACGAAGCTCTCAATGTCATAAGTTCTTATTTACAAAATAGGCACCAATGTGTAGATGTCAATGGTGTAAAATCTTCCGGGCTACTAGTTCAGTTAGGTGTACCTCAAGGCTCAATACTGGGTCCATTCTTATTCTTAGTGTACATTAATGACTTACCATTCTATTTAAAGAATATCTGTGACATTGTACTATTTGCTGATGACACCTCACTTATCTTTAAAGTAGACAGGAATAGAAAAGATTTTGACGACGTGAACAGTGCGCTCTCAATGGCTACGGATTGGTTTACCACAAATAACCTAGTTCTTAATGCTAAGAAAACGAAATGTATAAAGTTCGCCTTACCGAATGTTAGGAATCTGGGACCCAATGTCGTTTTAAATAATCAGGTGCTTGATACTGTACACTCGGCAGTTTTTCTGGGCATAACAGTAGACGCCAAACTTCAGTGGGGATCACATATATCAAGCCTAGCGGGAAGGCTCAGTTCGGCCGCCTACGCCGTAAGGAAAGTTAGACAGTACACGGACGTTGATACAGCTCGATTAGTCTATTTTAGTTATTTTCATAGCATAATGTCCTACGGCATTCTGCTGTGGGGCAAAGCCGCGGACATTCAAAATATTTTTGTTCTTCAAAAACGAGCTGTTCGAGCGATTTACCAACTAGGTGCTAGAGTTTCTCTGAGAGATTTATTTAAAGATATTGGTATTCTTACGGTGGCATCACAATTCATCTTCGCCAACATCTTATATATTAGGCAAAACATACACTTGTACACTAAAAACAGTGATATTCATAACATTAATACTAGAAATAAGGACAAACTACGTGCTCCTTTTCACCGGCTTCATAAGGTTCATAATTCTTTTGTTGGTCTTGGTATTACCTTTTATAACAAGCTTCCCTCTGCTTTGCTAGATTTGCAGTTTAATGAGTTTAAAGCTAAAGTAAAATCCAACCTTTGTTCAAAGGCATACTATTCTATCAACGACTACTTAAACGATAAGAATAGTTGGTCGCTGTGATTAACTCAAGACAATGTTTATGTTCTTTCAATCCAGAATTAGCTTTCCTACTGACAGTTTATATGGGTAGTTCATATAATTGTTTTTTTTTATTTTATTTTTATTTAACTGATTTTGTTAATTATTTTTTATTTTCTTTTAATTTCACTTATTGTGGACATAATCTACTCATTACAGTGATTTTAAATGAGTTGTATTGCAACATGTAGTTAGCTAGCGACCTCGTCAGCTGTTCATAATATTCTAGCCTGACCAACCGGCAGCAAGTTCGTCATGCTCCCTTAGATGTCACTGCTTGCGGTAGCGTCGGGGGTCGGGTTACCACCTTCCCTCAAATATGGCGAGGGGGGTAATGGCTGACCTTTGCGTTATGCTCGTGAACGGGTGCTGCTTGTGGTGACTGGTCGACTTGCTGACCATGGTTTTTGTTATTGTTATTTGTATTAACTGTTATTTTATTCTTACTCCGGAGGTCCTAGTTTAACTATTGCAACTTCAACTTAGCAATATGCATCAATGTATGTATATGTATCATTTTGCGTCGTTGAATATGTAAGCGGGCACGCCCTTTATGCCTGGAGGCTTTATTTAAGTTTTACGTTCTGTTTACGATTTTGTTTTATTATTTATTTCAGCTTGAGTTTACTTTTCAATGTTTTGTTCGTATATTGGCGTGTGCTAGCTGACATATGGCGAATAATGTATGTTTTGTTTTGTTTTATAATATTAATTACTTACACGATATTGTATAGAATCAAGTTCTTCTAACTTAACAGACAGCTGTGCTGCTGGGGAGTTTGTTCCGCCACTTCTTCTTCCCAGCTAAAGCACTAGGAAGTGTCGAAGGGCGGGCGTTTTGGGGGGACTGTCTTTTGTAACTTTGACGTTCAAAAAGTGCTGACTCTCAGCCTAGTTTGAATAAATGACTTTTGATTTTTGATTTTTGATTTTTGATATAAGTTTGAAGGTGGAATATTTACTAGTATTAATTTGTGATAAAATTGCTACAACTACGGAGTAACCACCAGAACAATAATAATTAAGGTGTACAAAAATTAATGTTAGTATCTCTATTAATAAAACCGGCCAAGTGCGAGTCGGACTCGCGCACCGAGGGTTCCGTACAAATCTGTAGGTATTTTCGGTTTAAAAATATATTTTATTTTTAATTTTTATATTTCGGTTGATTGAATGTAAGGTAAATTGCGGTTTACGATTTATGACGTTTTAAAAAAAACTACTCACTCGATCTCGTTCAAACCAATTTTCGGTGGTAGTTTAAATGGTAATGTACATCATATATTTTTTTTAGTTTTGTCATTCTCTTATTTTAGAAGTTACGGGGGGGGGGACACACATTTTACCACTTTGGAAGTGTCTCTCGCGCAAACTATTCAGTTTAGAAAAAAATGATATTAGAAACCTCATTACCATTTTTGAAGACCTAATCACAGATACGTATGGGTTTGATGAAAAAAACATTTTTGAATTTTAGTTCTATGTATGGGGAACCCCAAAATTTATTGTTTTTTTTCTATTTTAGTGTGAAAATCTTAATGCGGTTTACAGAATACACCTACTTACCAAGTTTCAACAACATAGCTCTTATAGTTTCGGAATAAAATGGCTGTGACATACGGACGGACAGACAGACAGACAGACAGACATGACGAATCTATAAGGGTTCCGTTTTTTGCCATTTGGCAACGGAACCCTAAAAAGCTGAAGAGTTTGTTCGTCGAGTTGAACCCGGTAATCTCAGGAACTACTGGTCTGAATTGAAAATATTTTTTTTTTGTTGGGAAGCCTATTTATTGAGGAAGGCTATAAAATAGCTAGGCTATGTAATATCGCGCTAAAATCAAAGGAAGCGGAGCAGCAACGAAAAATATACGAAAACTGGCAGGCAATTCGATGCGACAGAAAGAGTCAGGGGAGAAAAATTTGATGCGGACGAAGTCGCGGACAGAAGCTAGTATTTGATACTAATAAACTCCAAAATTGTTTGACCAATTGCCATTAGTTGAGACTTATACAGGGTGTCAGATCCCTGCAACCCAGTATCGACGCGTAAATTAAAACCATAAATCCAATACATGGTTCTTGAACCGTTAGCGTAGACATTTTTCGTCAGTACTCAAAACAACTCAAGTCTTCTTTTTCATAATGTAAATGCATGGCGAAGCTACTTTCATTTTATAATCGATGAAAAATTTGATCACTGAATCCATGGTAACTGGTATCGCGACGCAATCCCTGGCAATCTGTATACGTATTTTTTCGACTTCCACAGAATACCTAAATTACAAAAAACAACAAAATTTGTAAGAAACACCGAAGTAAAGAGAGCACGATGCCGCAAGACGCCACCACGTTTGTCTTGTCAAGTAAAAAAAGGTACGTCCTCAAGCAAAATTCCAGCAAATGGTGATGGCAACATTGGACCGAAGTCGTCCTTAGACATAAACCAATTGTCCGCTTAAAAGGGTCCAGTGACCGTGCTCCTCAGTAATGCATGACCATTAGAAGAAGAAGTTATCCCGATATTACTGAATTCGTCATCATGACCAAAAACTTCTAAGATTCGGTACATAGCATGAATTACCTAGCTGTACGTCTAACATTATCTTCATTCCCAATCTTCCAAGCAATCATCATACATTCCTCTATCATGAATAAAACTTCTTCAATCAAGTAAATTGTACAGAAATTGCAAATCAATAAGTAAACTTTATCGGACACGTAAACCGTGGCTCAATATTCCTGAACTGTATAGAGCCCACACCATATGAAAGTACAGAAATACAGATCTATAATACGAACGAAATGCACGCACACACAGACACAGTGATTTAATAAATTATTATTAGTTATCAGATGTAGGTTTAATAAAATAAATGCGCAGCACCAATCAACTACATGAATTTATTACTTTTAACAAACAAAACTTATTATAGAACAGAACTGATTAAATAAAATGAGAAATGAATAAACTAATCACTTAGCACCGAGAAAACGTTACATTGAGATGGAGAGAGGTTCGTCGCCGTCGGCTGTCGATCCCAAAGAGAGCGAGCGCTCCTTGCCATCTGCTAATGCCGCAGACTATCCCCTCTCTTGATACTGTTATCTTGACCACGCCCCTCGTTCCCTCCACTCACTACTTATTTATTCTTCAAACAATATATTATACTTGTGTAGGCCTTAGGCCCTTGACACAGGTTCTCTGACTACATGCGTAGATCGCCGTTCCCCACCATTCCTATCTGGTACTGCATAACGATGCCCGCTCGAGCGGGAGGCAATGAAGGCAACTGGCTACATGACTTGACTTCAACCGGCCGCAACCCTACCATTCCTGTTTTCTACTGCCCAACAATCCTGTCGGTTGTGGTAGACCCTGTTAACCCTGTTTCATTCTACTGATCCTGTTGAAGGCTCCGAGCGTCCTGAGCCCCGTGAAACCGGAGCTTCTATCACATCTACTTTTTTAATAGTACGTTCTTTTAAAAGTACCTTTCGATTAACGCATTAAAATGTTTTGAAGAAAGTGCTATTGCAGCCTGATCTATCTTGACATATAACGCATGCATTAGCCATTGTGTAGCTCAATCGATTTTAAGGAGCTTAACGACTCATCGCATAACGCTACCGGATCTGTAGGACATTTGCATAAGCCACATTAAAAGTACTTCAAGCCGCCAGACAGTTATAATTAGACATTTATTATATCTAGCATATGTTGTACTCATTTGTAGTTAGTTATCTCTTTTAATGTATTCAAACATACATATATTTATCGATTAGCATACGTGCGTGCCTATTTTTCCGGGCGCCGGTTTTCAATAGTTCTATAGAGTCGGCCTTCTGAACTTTTACGTGGTATGGTGACCATAAATGCAATAAGTTGGATTAAATTCTCTACCGACATAAGTTAGGGACGGTTGCTAATAAATTTATACCCGGCACACGGTTGTTGGTGCTATAACCTATGATTTATGTGTATCTTGTTAATATTAAAGACTGGGGCGTGATATATTGTCATAGGTAGTGGTTTTCAGTGGTTTATGTAACTTTATGTTAAGGCTATTATAATTTTTTGGTTATAAAATGTTGATGGTTTTTAGAATAAGGAGATGGAAGAGCGGTGATTTATAACAGCTGCACCACACTGCGATCGCGAACCAACCTGTCAAGCATGGCGATTATGGCTACTCTCCTTCCCAAAATTGGGGGAGGCTTATGTCCAGCAGTGCACGCCTTTCGCCTGAAATGATGATATTCGTAATTCGTAAGTAACACAAACCCTACTTCTTAGTATCCTACTTCCTACTATATAATATTACTAGCTTTTGCCAGCGGCTTCGCCCGCGTGGAGGTCGGAAATTATCCCGCGGGAACATACTACCGGGATAAAAAGTAGCCTATGTCCTTTCTCAGGCTCTAAACTATCTGTGTACCAAATTTCATTTAAATCAGTTCAGTAGTTTTAGCAGGAAAGCGAGACAGACAGACATACAGACAGACAGACAGAGTTACTTTTGCATTTATAATATTAGTGTGGATGTGGATAGTGTGGATTAGTGTGGATAAATGCGAAAATTTGTATGTATGGATGTGTGGATGTTTGTTACTCTTTCACGCAAAAACCACTGAATGGATTTGGATGAAATTTAGAACACAGATATTTTATTACCTGGATTAACACATACAATAGTTTTTATCCCGATAATACGTTCCCACGGGATAATTCCGACCTCGACGCGGGCAAAGCCGCTGGCAAAAGCTAGTTTATTAATATAGTACCTATTTTACCAGGGCAAAACATGTAACATCATAACTCTAGTAATAAGACTTTAATGAACGATGTTTTACTAGAATAAATTATCTAATCCATTCTATTTCTTTTATTTTTATACAATTCACATTCATTCTTGAACCACGTAACATTCAGAGTTATCTGAATTTCCCCGAAATCCTAGATTTTTTCACCACATTTTTCTGTACTACGTCAAAACTACCTAATTTATCAGATTACCCGTTCTTTTTCCTAAAAATACATCATAGTTCTTTTTACCCCTACTCGCTTCTTATCGTGCTCTCTTATTGAAACTAAAGCGGTCCCATGGGCCTAGCGGGCGATGAAAAATGTGCCCACTTAACCCTCACCGCGATAGGTAGAAGATTATCGTGTGGAGCATAATGACCTTTTCATACAATAAAGGAGAGTTTTCTTACGAGTGGGAAGGAAATTATAAAGAATGCGTTCGGATAACAGCCTGAACCTTTTTAATTCTGTTTTGTCGACATTTTGGTTTAGAGGTTTGCTTACTTACATAACATGGCATTATGCCTGTAATCCTAAAAGGTTGAGCAGATGTGTCCTTATAGTACACCCATATTTATTACTAGCTTCTGCCCGCGACTTCGTCCGCGGAAAATTTTTTGTTCCGGGCCCTTCCCGTCGCATCGATTTACCTGCTAGTTTTCATCCATTTTTCGTTGCTGCTCGCTCCTTTTGAGTTATAGTGAGTCAACCTTAAAAGATAGACATATGGTCTCGCGGACTTTTTTTTAGAACTTTTTAAAAGAAACAATTTCGTTGTACATGATTTTTGCGTTACTTTAACCGTTTACGCAGCGCACGCAACGGAAACTCTCAAAAGGAATAAATTTGCCCCGTTTTTGCAACATTTTTCATTACTGCTCCGCTCCTCTTAGTTGTAGCGTGATGTTATATAACTTATAGCCTCCATCGATAAATAGGCTACCCAACACAAAAAGAATTTTTCAATTCGGACCAGTAGTTTCTGAGATTAGCGCGTTCAATCAAACAAACAAACTCTTCAGCTTTATAATATTAGTATAGATATAGTATAGAAATAGAAAGTATAGATGTTTAAGTCCCATGTAATAGGAGGTAAGTCTATTGCTGTCAACCGGGCACAAATCCAGACTGCAGCTACTGAGAAATCTCTGAAGGAAAACCCAATAACCTAATGCCAGGTGGCATTTGGACCTAAGACCTCATGTTGCTGCCAGGGTCGCGAGATCAGTTCGAAAGAGTTACCGTGGCCCTGGCACATGGGCAACTGAAGGAACACGGGTGGGTTTTAGTCAGTAAAAGTCTGACACGCCCTCCCGCTCCGCCCAGCGTGGAAGAAGTCATTTGATGATTTCCCACCCACAAAAAAGAATGACCGCATGTTGTGTAGAAGCGTTTGTGACGACTACACTAACGCGGCAGACTCAAGTTTCACAATTTAGTATGAATAGTGCAACGTAGTTACCATGTTGATCGTTCGATTTGTGTGGCTAATTTAGTCTTACCATAGATATATCGATGCATAAAGATTGTAACATACCTATCAAATACCTTTCCTTAAATTGACTGCAATGGAACGAAAAGCTATCCGGCACTGATTAGGATGATACGAACACCTTCGACAGTCGTTGCCTAGATCGCGATGTTCTGAAAACGACTACCGATCGAAACCGGTATTATACGCCCTGCCAGGGTCGCGAGATTTGTTCGAAAGAGATACCGTGGCCCTGGTACATGGGCAACTGAAGGAACATGGGTGGGTTTTAGTCAGTAAAAGTCTGACACGATAGAGCGGGAGACGTCATTTGATGATTTCCCACCCACAAAAAAAGGGTGTTGCAGAAATCAGATGGCAGATGCACTGTGTAAATTTTTTTATGCCCAAATCACTGTTTTTTTAGGGTTCCGTTGCCAAATGGCAAAAAACGGAACCCTTATACACTGAGAAAAATGTCATTTTGGCATAATCTTAAAATATCGTGACGTTGGTTTAAAATAGATGCGTTGTCTTATAATATGTTGATAATAAGTAAATATTACGCTAGAACTGAAATGTGTTAAGATGGAATCGAATTTTTTGGGTAAATAATGCAATATTATGATACTTGTCATCGTAAAAATTTGTAATTATGAAATAACATTGTCTTCTTCAAATAATAACACAATGTAATAGAAAATGGTCCACTGTCCCATAAATTAGTATGATAATTATAAATAAGATTCTAATTAAAAAACACAATGACAGTCACCGTAATATAAATAGATTTCATAGTTTAATATGAAGAAGTATCTCTAAAAATACGATGACCTCCCCCTAATGTACTATATTAAATTATAATGCTTTAAACTTATATTTTTAAAGTAAGCATCATTTTTTAATATTACAGTCATATTATTTTATGTGAATCCTATGATAATACGATTAAATAATCTCATATTTTTAGAGTAAGCATCAAAGTTCAATAATATAGTCATATTATTTTATGTGTATCCTACTAAATTATTATTACAGAGACCCATTTATGAGTAGCATTTGAATGATGTCCTACAAATTTAAGGTGACGGCATTATATAATGAGGTCTCCCTCTCTCACTTCATTCCGCCGCCGCGCCATTTCGGTCGGCCATTTGTATTTCACCGCTACAGCCGGCAAGTCACGACTCACGACTCGTTTAATTAATAGCAATAACAATTCCATTAGTGCCAGTGAACGTGTTTGATCAGTGCAAAAATGGATATGGCTACGCGTGATCTTTTGAAGAAGTGGAATTTGCAACGCTACATCGATCGTTTTGAAAGTAAGTTGACAAACCTACCTAGTAAGTTGCTAGCATGAGCTCACACATTACATTCACACATTCTAATTTCTAGCAAGAATAGGGTCAGAGTGTCGTCTTAGAGGCACTATGAAAATATACTTAAAAAAATTTCGCGACCAATTTCAAGGTCACAGTTCTAACATAACCTTACCTATGGATCCCTTCGACATCGTTTTTACGACAAACGGTTGGTCGGAGATAAAAAACACCCAGACACTTTTAGCCTTTCTAGGTGTTACATACTATAGAATCGAGAAAATAAACGATTTGCGAAAATAACACTTTTTTGGCCGCTGTACACTCCAACCAAGAATAGTCTTGTCGTATGGTACCTACCCACCTACCTAGATATACGTTCATATTTATATTATACACTAGATTCGATGTGCAACTGCAACCCAAAAAAAAACAAATAGGTAGAGTGCGTCTAAACTAAAATGACGCGCCCCACTACCGCATTTACCGTAGTGTACGTATACAAATTTAAGTAGTGGGGCGCGTCATTTCAGCTTAGACGAGCTCTACCAACCTACATTTTATAAAGTCGATGCGACGTAGTGCATTTCACAGCTGCAATCAGGGCGCTGTTAAATTTACCTTTTTTTTTCAGCTGAAAGAATTGATATCGCAACAATGCAGATGCTTAGTAAACAAGACATACATAGTATGTTCCCTCAAATAGGGGACAGACTCCGGTTTGAAGCAGCGCTGGCCATGTTAAAAAGCGACCAACCAAAAGATATGGTTTGTTTTCATGTTAAATTGTATTTCAAAAAAGTAAATTTTGTTTTAAACTTTTTGCTTACACATGCCCTGCGTCGCTTAAATGCACATTCTCCTACTTGCATGTAGGTAGGTAGGTACCTACTTATTAACTTTTATTATTTTAAAGTCTTCTTAAGATACCTAACAATTTAACCGGTGCAGTATTTATTTAAAAAGTGGAATAAAATCATAACTTTTCATCAGTCTTGTTAGTTTACCAACTAAGTACATTATTATTACCTTTTTAAATTTCTTGTTAAATTTCAGGATAACTCCTACAATTCATCACTCTTTGAAGAGGTCCTGAGGAATGACTTGTTAACTAGTCTACCTTGTAACTTAGAGCCTCTGCCACCGTGTGAAGGACTGCAAAGCTCAATCCTCAACCAAGACTGCGAAGCAGGACTTAACCAGGAAAATTTGGTAAGTTCTGCAAAATTGTAGAAAAGTACTCGTACTTACTGTTTTTTGGTTCAAGAGCAATATGTATTAATTTGTAATTACATCCATACTAATATTATAAATGCGAAAGTAAGTTTGTCTGTCTATCTGTCGGCTGGGGCAGGACCTTTTCATATTTTCATACCTAAGACACTGAACCGATGCAAAATTTGGTATAGACATTCTTTGAGACCAGGATCAGTCCTGATCTTGATCGATTAGTTTTTATCAGGGCCGGATCAATGGGACGAGGGCAGGACCGTTCACACCTGCAATGCTGAACCGATTACTAGTAAAAAAATATAACACTTCCCTTGAGTTATCTCCGGCTAGGGCTAGCTATAGCCTGTTAGTTAACGGTCGCACTCGGACACATTTAGTGATTATTTCAACGATTATTGAGGTTAATTGACCGTACATACTCATATTATCACACCTTTTTGTTACATGTACTATTATAACATTGTCTCAAAGTAAATATTATTTTAGGATCGTGACATACTGGTGATACCACTGGACTCGTCGTCGTCAGTGGGTGAAGCAGTTAGACAAGAGTCCACCGGGAGCAATTTAGTAAGTTATTGCCTATTATCCTGTACTTTTGATAAGGAATTTAAATTGACATTCAATATTGTTAACCCCCGGCGTAAACAGATAAGTTTAACGTCTGTACCTGTCCTGTCCTGTATGTGTGTACGGACGGCCGTTTAGGAGCTATACTATATGTCACAAAGATCAGTAATATATTTGGAGTTGGTGACAGCTATAACTAACAACTAAATGCATGATGCCTAGACTGGCACCGACTCCAACTGATCATTATACTGAATGGAAGGTAGGTATTGAACCTGTATTTTCAACATTTTAGTGACATTTTTTTTTAACTTTTACCTTGCATATTTAGTTTGTAATGCCATACTTATACTATTTGTGTTTCAGGTGAATACCATACTGAATTCATCAGTCGAGGGAAAACAAATAATAGCAATTGGGCAGAAAACGGGCACCTTACCCTCAAACGTGCGTGGGCGTTTATGCAAGCTGCTTATGGAGAAGCTCATTACGGCCGAAAACCCGGTACTTCTGACAGATTCGCAGCTGCTTGCTCTATCCTACGACATTGGCAGATTATTTAAAGAGGAGTCACCAGGCTAAGCGCAATATCTCTGGCTGGTTAGTCACCGCCAGAAGGGCTCGACGGCAGCATTTAGTTTCGTTGGGCCTTATTGAAAAGCCCAAGTCACGTTCTCGCTCCAAGTCCAGTCCTAGGCTAGACACCCCTCCACTCGCTGGAATCGACCTGACCGGACTTAAAGAAGGTAACTCCTTTTCAAGAAATTTTATGTTTTCAGATTGAATTAAATTAACAAGAACAAAATTATTGAGAAAAATATCTGAATTAGTATAAATTTTCGTTACAAATTACAAAATATCTGAATCTAAGAACCGTTATTGTCATTGTACTAATTATTAATCGTTTTAATTTTTGTGTGCAGGTGAAGTGGAGGACGTAGCGTCAGCATTAGAGCAGCTGTCAAGTCCTTCAGCTGGTCCGTGGCAGGAGGTCAGTGCCCTGTGGCGGGAGACGGTGCGAGCTCGCCTCCGGTACTTGTACTACGAGGAAGGGACATTACAGGAGTACTTCAATAAGTATCCTATCCTGAAGTCAAGTGATGGATGGCGACTCCTGACTCATGACTACGAAGCACTGTTCCCTGATAAATCCGGGGGCCTCGACGCCTTGGATGCTTCATCGGAAAACATACTAAAAGCTGCTCAGCAGAAGCTTAACACCACAAAGGACTCGTTTCTTCGTCGAAAAATAGCTGATACATTGGCAATTTGTGACAGTAAGGAAATGATTCTGTTGTATAGTTCTAGGTGCTCGACCTCCCTGGGTCGGTGAACCCGTTATAAAATATATAGACAAAAAAGAATTTAAAAATTATCTAACATGGTGCAGTCGTTCAGAAGTAACGGGCGGGCGGACACACATTTCGGCAATTCATTTTTACTTATATAGATAGATTTTATTTTGTTCTGATACTTTTCCCTATTTGCTCAGTTAATGATGATGTGTTGTGTCAAATATACTATTATTATTTTCTTTCCAGATGAACAACCGGAGACAAAATTAATAGCAGCGATATTGCTACTCGGCTGTCTCTTTAATATTCCTCCTGCCCGTCGATCTAGAAAAGACTGGCAAGCTTCACGAGCGGAGATATTGGATGGATTTGTGACCATCGTGGATGATGACGCAGACGTGCAAGTGGTAATTGAGGAGCGTCGCCAAAAGCTTCAAAACCTAGGTATTAGCCTCCAACCATTTATAATTTGGTGCCGCCAGTCAGGTGTCTCCTTCACAGTATGTGACAATACGTTTTACAAGTTCACAACACTAACTGAGGCTGTTGATGTGACTTTTAAAATATTTCATGCTACTGCGGCTAAATATCCTACTGAAAGCTATAACATTTGGCTTATTATCCAAATTGGTTTTTATAAAGTCAAAACATCGTACGATCGTATGTCACAATCTGTGAAGGAGATATTAGTTACTCTCGGAGTCACAATTTCAATTAAGATGAAGTGTCACAGTCGTAAAAGGACTTTTCCCACGTTTTCTTCACTTATTACCCACATAAGGAAAGAATGTGAAAAAATTGATATTACTGGAGTTTATAAATGTGGTGAAGACGCATGCTATTGGTATTTCACGGACGTTAGACAATTTAGAAAACATGTTAACTTAAAACATTTGAATAAAGTAAACACTCGATATTTGCCATCCACCTCAAACGAGGCTTGCGTAGTTCCTATGTGTGAAAAAAATTGAATTTATTAGGTTCTTTTATACCACCACATGAAGTAATCGTTGGTTATTGTCCTGACATTTCACAAAGGAGTAACACTTTAACATTACACACCAAGCCACGTACAATGCAAGTAATTCAACTTCGCCAGGTTTTGAAGAATTTTTTTTCCATTGACACTATTTGGAAAGATGTAACGGATTATTTGAACCACCTAAGGGGTAATTTAATAATCCGTGAAGAAAATCCGATGAGGCCAATGTGTCTAGAAAATGTAATGCAGGGATCTGTATGGCTGGCAATGTGTACACCGCAGGCGTCGGACATTATTCTTCCTTTAGTAGTATACTATGATGATTTTGAAATTGGAAATCCTTTGGGGAGCCACGCTGGGGTGCATAAGCTTGGTGGTGTATACGTTTCCTTGCCAGCACTCCCACCACATTTATTTTCATTGTTGAATAACATTTTGCTGTTAGCTATTTGCCATTCTGCTGACAAAACTAAATATGGAAACAAAGCTATTTTTGACCCTGTTATTGAGGAATTGAATTACTTGCAAAACAAAGGAATTTTTATAAAAAATAAGTTTTTTAAAGGAACCGTAAAATTGAAGGTTGTTGCTATAACTGGCGATAATTTAGGCCTGAATTCAATTCTCGGGTTTACTGAAAGTTTTTCAGCTAACAAGTGTTGCAGAATCTGTAACATTGACAAGAAAGGTTTGCAAACTGCTCTATATGAAAACAGTAACTTGCTTAGAAATATGACTTCATACCACGCTCAATTGCAAGAAAACGATACACCTATCACGGGCATTAAAGAATCATGCTGTTGGCTTAAGGTGACAGGATTTGATTTATTTCAAAATGTAGCAGTAGACCCAATGCATGATATATTAGAAGGTGTAGCTCGTTATGTAATGACCTTTGTCATAAACCACTTCCTTGCCGAAGGTCTTTTAAAGATCTCAGTATTGCAACAAAGAATAATTTCATTTGATTATGGACCAGATAGGAATTCAAAACCAAGTAATTGTTTAGTTGTCCAAGGTTCGAAAGTAAAATTGAAAACTTCAGCATCAGAAATGCTTACCCTTATTAGATACTTCAGCCTAATAGCCGGGTTTTACATTCCTTTAGAAAATAAAGTATGGAAATTATACATTATGTTGCGGCAAATCACCGACAGGTTATTAAGTCATAGGGTCTTCAGTGACACCAATATTCAACTCCGGGTTATAATAGCAGAATTTAATCAATTGTACACGGAGCTAACAAAATCACCCCTGCAGCCAAAGTTTCATTTTCTGACTCATTATCCTACCATGCTAATGAAGTTCGGCCCCGTACGTAACATGTGGGCTATGCGTTTTGAAGCCAAGCACAGGGTATCTAAGTTAGTGGCTAGATCATCTTTTAATCGAGTCAATGTTTGCAAGACTCTAGCAATAAAATGTCAACTTATGCTCAATGACTTGTTTGTGAAAAATACAATACCTACAACAAAAATACTAGGAAAAAAATCTGCATTAAATTCAGGAGACACTGTCAAGTTTTCTCTCGGCACTGGCGTTGTCCTCAAATATTCGGTTACTTCCGCTACAATAGCTGGTGTTATATGGCAGCGGAACTCTATTGTTACTGTAGATATAGATGATGAACAATTCTTACCCACTTTTGGCCAAATTGATGCAATTTTGGTGACAGATACTGAAGAGGTTTTTTTCCGTTGCTGTATGTTTGAAACTATTGAATTTAATTCTCATTACAATTCTTATGAAGTTAAACGTGGTAATGATTATCTGTGCTTTCCTTGCCAAAATGCCGTTTCTCCGTGTCCTAACACGCTCACTCTAATGCGAGGTAACACGTCATATATTACAAGTAGATGGTACCTAGAGTAAAAATTTCAAAATTCTGTAGGTATTCTAACGGCTTACGGTCGCTGCTATAATACCTTGAAAATGCGCAAACGAGTTAACTCGTTTGCTCATTTTTAAGGTGTTTTTATTTTGAATCCAGTAATATCAATTTTTTTTGGAAACGTTTACATAATTATTAATTATGTACTTATACCGTACGCGGCGTTGCTAGTTTGAGGCACTGCAGAGTCCAAGGGCAGTTATTTTTTTATAGCAGAGTGCGCTCAACTAGTAATCTACCCTTAGTTACGGTATTTATCGGATATCCCTTTAGGATATCCTATAAAGACGGCCCGTTAACGGTGTCCGCATAAAGTAATGGTATGAGCCAGCACCAATAGCTGGTTTAAGGTGAACGCACACTTATCAGAGCCGAAGGAGGCGAAGGAATCAAATTTTAGAATTACTTAAATGAAGTCCAATGTAACTTCGCACACTTATCCGCACCGAATCGTACGACCTTATTCGTCCGATTCGGTAAGTGTGCGAGGTTCCATAGGATTTCATACAAGTAATTCTAAAATTCGATTCTTTCGCCTCCTTCGGCTCTGAAAAGTGTGCGTTCACCTTTAGTAATAGATTTTAAAGTAAAGTATTTGTATGAGGGATAGATTAGTCTCATCGGAGTGTTTATAGTAGCACTTTACTTGAAAATAGATATTTACTATAATAATATAACCAATTTATTGTATGCAGCTTTAAGGTGAAAGCGTCAGGGTAGCCCGCGAAATTCAAATTTTCTTACGTTTTTTGCAATTTGCAGGCCAGTGCTAGGTTTTGATTGAAATGTTAGACGCGGGTGTAAGACGTATGTAGTACAACTTATGTACTTACACCCGCGTGCAACATTTAATTAACATACAACCTAGCACTGGCCTGCAAATTGCAAAAAACGGCTACCCTGAAGCAATCACCTTAAGGGCAAAAATGTTTTAGTTATAGGTACATTAATGTAAAGTTTGTTATTTTTTGTAAATTAAATTTCTACTCGTCTCAACCTTTATTTTAATTTGTAAAAACTAGAATTATTGAACATAATGTATATAATGATTCTTTATAATGACCGACAAATAGATACTGTAATCATTAAGGCGAGGATGTTTCTAAACAAAACAGTCTTCTTTTATACTGAATATAAATGTTTAGAGTATATAATAATTATTCATTCATACTATGGAAATAAAAATACCATTCAATTTTCTGTTTAATTTATACATACATCCCTTTTCACCTTCTTACCATTCTTGCCAAGGTACTTTTTTTACTTATTCTCCATTTTTTTAAGGTTCAAGTTTAGGGTTCTTCAGTTTTTTTTAATGTTGAGCTCACACCTAATAATATTTAAAAGGAAAGAACCAATATTGGATACTTAAAAATAAGGGGATCATGTAAGTCCAGTGGCGCCCTCAATTATAGGAGGATTGTGATTTCTAATAATCCAAACAATTTCTGTGTAATCCACCAGTATTTAGTTGTAGTCCTACTGATGGAGAATGAGTAGAACTACAACTAATCACTGGTGTATTATAGAGATATTAATTGGTTTATTAAAAAACACAATCCTCCTATTGAGGGCGACCTCCGTAAGATAATAGGCTATAACCAGAGATATGAGGAAATAGTAGGAAAAGTAAGAGGACCTAACCTAAAATACGAGGAGGTTACCGAAAAATAGTAGGAAAAATAATAGGATATAACTGGATATATGAGGAAGGCACCGAAAAATAGTAGGAAAAATTGTATGACATAACTGAATATGTGAGGAAGTCACCGAAAAATAGTAGGAAAAATAATAGGATATAACTGGATATATGAGGAAGGCACCGAAAAATAGTAGGAAAAATTGTATGATATAACTGAATATGTGAGGAAGTCACCGAAAAATAGTAGGAAAAATAATAGGATATAACTGGATATATAAGGAAGGCACCGAAAAATAGTTGGAAAAATTGTATGACATAACTGAATATGTGAGGAAGTCACCGAAAAATTGTAGGAAAACTAATAGGATATAACTGGATATATGAGGAAGGCATCGAAAAATAGTAGGTAACTAAAACTAAATCCATGGTGACACATCATCTTAAATACTGTTATCATCAACATCAGTATTATCATCGTTCTTTTTGGTGAATCACTATGCTCCGTCCTTTGAGTGAATTCATCATACTTTAAGCTGAATTCACCTCTTTTATGATTGTCAGTTTTCTCAGTGTAGATTCGTCATGTCTGTCTGTCTGTCTGTCTGTCTGTCTGTCCGTCCGTATGTCACAGCCACTTTTCTCCGAAACTATAAGAGCTACGCTCTTGAAACTTGGTAAGTAGATGTATTCTGTGAACCGTATCAAGATTTTTACACTAAAATAGAAAAAAAAAATTTTTGGGGTTCCCCATACTTAGAACTGAAACTCAAAATTTTTTTTTCATCAAACCCATTTGCAAGGGGCGTCTATGAATAGGTCTTCAAAAATGGTATTGAGGTTTCCAGTATCATTTTTTTCTAAACTGAATAGTTTGCGCGAGAGACGCTTCCAAAGTGATAAAATGTGTGTCCCCCCCCCCCCCCCCCCCGTAACTTCTAAAATAAGAGAATGAAAAAACTCAAAAAAATATATGATGTACATAACCATGTAAACTTCCACCGAAAATTAGTTTGAACGAGATCCAGTACGTAGTTTTTTTTTAATACGTCATAAATCGTAAACCAAAATTTACCTTTCATTCAATCAACTCAAATATAAAAATTAAAAAAAAAACATTTAATTTCATAAGCATAAACCTTATACATAAACCAAGGATACCTACAGGTTTGTACGGAACCCTCGGTGCGCGAGTCCGACTCGCACTTGGCCGGTTTTTTAATTTGGTGGAAGATTCTTGCGACATGGTACCCATATGAATTTTATTAACTTTGAGTGGATAGTTTTAGAGTAAGCTTTTAATTTTAGTTATCCACTTTGTGTATCTTGATGGTGTTTAAATACTTCCTGTCACTGTTGCTTACTTAGCAAGTAAGGGTAGATATACGAATTAGTGTGGGGTAGATATTATAACTAAAATGAAAAAAAAAAAACTGACGTCTGTAAAAAAAAACACTATACACTATGTATTTCAGTTTTCTATCACTGACTTATATAAAAATGAATACACACAGACGAAATATAACTTTCTCTTTAATTGGAGTAAATTAATAGGCTGAATCCTTGAATTTATCCATCGCTTTTTTCAGGCAGAAAAACAATTGCGTTCAAAACACGTTATTTGATTACATGGAATTTTACAACCAAACAACGAATTAATCATTGGGTAACCGAAACTTCGTCATCGTTATTGAATTTTTGCGAAATATACCAATCGTAATTAACATTCAAACGCGTAGTGTTTTCAACAGTATCAAACTAAAATAATGAATTTAGCAAAAAATGTAGCATTTTGTCTGTAATCCCGAGAATTAGGGAGAGGTGTATATCAAGCTATACTTTTCCAGTTTACGCTGACCTCTCATTATAAGGAAACCCCATACAATACGAAATCTATTTATACTGGAATGACATAGCTTGGTATATTAGCCGTCTGTGCCTATAGTATCCCACATTTCACCAGTCATGTTTAAGTTTCATGCGAGGTTGTTGCGATCAACCAAGCATGAATATAGACTCCGGGCTGGTACTGAGATATTACAAATAAAAAAAAACCAAATCACTTTGCATGACCCGAGAATTGAGCCAGGACCATATGCTCAGCGAAGCAAGCACAGCGAAGCAGTCATCTAACATACCGAGGGATTTGCGGAACGATTATTGTATACTAGCTTTTGCCAGCGGCTTCGCCCGCGTGGAGGTCGGAAATTATCCCGCGGGAACATACTACCAGGATAAAAAGTGTCCTTTCTCAGGCTCTAAACTATCTGTGTACCAAATTTCATTTAAATCGGTTCAGTAGTTTTAGCAGGAAAGCAAGACAGACAGACAGACAGACAGAGTTACTTTTGCATTTATAATATTAGTTTAGATATGCTTGCCGCAGATGGTCCGTGGATGGGTGACCATCTTTACATACCAAGACCCTTCCGTGCCTCGGAAAGCACGTTTAGCCGTTGGTCCCGGCTGTCTTTCGTAGATCTTAGACAGTTGTTACGGGTTGTCAGAAGAAAGTCTGACAACCAGTCTTACAAAGGGATATCGTATTACCCAGTAACTGGTTGTGGAGGTCAGATAGGCAGTCTCTCCATGTAAAATACTGGTACTCAGCTGCATCTGGTTAGGCTGGAAGCCAACCCCAAAATATTTGGGAAAACGCTTGTCAGATGATGATTTAGTTATGCAATTTATATGTTAAATATTGAAAGGATTCATTCTATAAGTCCTACACATAAGAAACACGATCACTTGTTTTATCATCGATAGAAAAATTCCAAAGTAATCTCTAAAAAACAAAATAAACCCTTCGAACAGCGTAAATAATTTACGAAAATTCAATAGGTTTTTAATCATAATAAAACTAGGCATGTTTTGTATAGCGAATACATTTCATATTTTCAAAATATGTCTTTGTTTTAAAATAACAAAATAAATACCGAAACTAGCGCGCAAATCGCCTATTCTAGTCAGATCACTACGCTTCTATTACCGGCAAAAGTTCGATGCGCCCTTAAGTTCTCGACGAATTTAAGTTTTTTTTATTATTTAATAAAGACGACAAACCACAGATTTTATATAACATAAAATATAACGCTTATATTCCCTGAAGAGAAAAATGTATACGCCTTTGAAACCTGCATTTCGCCAGATCGCTCCAAGCCTATTGCTACAAAAAAAAAAAACAGATGGAAAGTCAATAACACACATTTTTCGAACAAAAATTCCAAGAATAGCGAACACTAAATCACCGAGTCAAACGACCATTTCAACGATTCTAAAACTATTTAACTAAAATCTCCAAAAATATATAATAATATATTGAAACTGTCTCCAACAAACCGTGTTACCAAACCAATTGTTTACACGCAACCATTTTCATTCTATAAACTGAAATATTCGGTGCAGTAAAATTGTGGTCTGCAGTTGATTGCCAATAGATTAACCATTGGAGTATTGTGGGAACACGAAAATAATAAAAATAAAAAAACGGGTATGAGTGTCCGTACAAAGTACCACATTTAACACTATATATTTTTTTGTTTCTTGTCACAAGATATTATGTCGTGTTTGAGGTTCAACTTTGTTTAATTTTAATTTTATTTTTTATCGTGGCGGCCAAAGTAGTTCAAATATTGTGGATATTTCAAGTGTCTACCTATTACGGTTCAAAATATTACAGCTCTGTGACAGACGGACGGATGGAAGGACAGCGGAGCCTTAGTAATAGAATCCCGTTGGCACCCCTTGGTTACGATACCCTACAATATATTTTTGCTCTACAAGGTGATATTGAAAATTTTTAGCGTTTAGAGGACGTGCTGTATGTGATTAAGGAGTAATGAACAACTTTGCTTCATCTATATATATAAAATTCAAAGTCCTGAGTGACTGACTGACTGACTGACTGACTGACTGATATATCAACGCACAGCCTAAACCGCTGGTCGTAGAGACATGAAATTTGGAAAGTGTGTTCTTTGTAAAGAGTAAGTATCCACTAAGAAAGGGTTTTTAGAAATTCCACCCCTAAGAGGGTGAAATGGGGGGTTGAAGTTTCTATATATATAAAATTCAAAGTCCTGAGTGACTGACTGACTGACTGACTGACTGATATATCAAAGCACAGCCTAAACCGCTGGTCGTAGAGACATGAAATTTGGAGGGTGTGTTCTTTGTAAAGAGTAAGTATCCACTAAGAAAGGGTTTTAGAAATTCCACCCCTAAGAGGGTGAAATGGGGGGTTGAAGTTTCTATGAAACTTTTTATTCTCTGGGTCGATTGACACAAAAATTGGTACACATACTCTTCAAGTATAATTATGAGATACGTGTATTACAGTTTTTCCAAAATCATCCCTTTACTTAGGGCTTCGAATATCCTACGTAACCTGATAGACGGGCGCATGGCGTGCGGGGCAGCCCGGGGAGCGAATTGTCGTCACCGGGGTCCAATCTCAACCAAGGTAACGGGGATGTAACTGATATTAATATTAACTAATATTTGCAAGTAATAAGTAAATACATGTAAAAAACGCGTTTGTTTCTGTATTAAATAAAATTAAATAACTACAGTGACTATTGTTAAATATTATAGATACCTATGCAACTTTATAAGTAAAAACTAATTGGGCACATACATCTGTACGTTCAGTGAGTTATAATACAACTTTAGTTTATACATTAAAGTAAAACATAACGAGCAAGCCACAATCATCAATGAAATTCTCTTGAGATCTTTCGTAGGAGTTGAAAATCATTATAAATCAGTGGACTCGAGTGATAAACCACAATGACGCCATAAATGACCTGGTTGAGTTTCTTAACACATTGAAGCCTCCCGGTCTCCCAACTCACATATTAAAATTTAGAGTTGGCGTCCCAGTTATGTTGCTGCGTAATTTAAACCCACCAAAATTATGCAATGATGCCAGGTTGCGAGTGAAAATATTGCAACGAAATGTTATCGAGGCAACTATACTGACAGGTTGTTTCAGAGAGAAGTATGTGTTTATTCCGAGTATTCCTCTAACGCCATCGAACTACCCCTTTGTGTTCAAAAGAGTGCAGTTTCCCCTCAAAATCTGCTTTGACATGACCTTAAATAAATCTCAAGAGCAAACACTTAATTTAACAGGGGTAGACTTAAGGGAGAACTGCTTTTCACACGGTCTGGTGCAGACCAGCAACCTGGTGATTCTAGCACCTGAAGTAAAAACAAAAAATATTGTTTACAAAGAAATACTGCGGTAGGCATAGTATTTCGTTGTAAACAATATTAATTGTTTATTATCCACTTCTGGTTGTTTCCTAAATAAATCTTTTCACACACGATTTGAGTTCTATTAAAACTATACTACTCTCATCCCAGAGATTAGTTAAGTTTTACGAAGAATGTCGTCCTATTTGTTTGGGATATTGTCAGTTTGTATATTAAATTGAGAGGTAGTGAGAGCGCGGATGTTTGTTTCTGTAAAAAAAAATGCCGCGGGCAGAAGTTATACAAAATAAACCAATAAAATATTCACAGGCAACAAAATTCTGTTGTAATTATATTACATGCATACGTATCGAATTCATAAAGATGATGCTATACACTATCCTATGGAGCTCTTAAATTTATTCAACCCATCTGGTCCCCGTCTCACACATTTATCCTCAAAGTGGGTGCTCCAGCAATGCTACCACGAAATCTCAATCCTGCCAAGTTGTGCAATGGGAACAGGTCTATTTTTTTCTGGATGTGAAATCATCAAATGACTTCTCCCGCTCTGGGCGGAGTGGGAGGGCGTGTCAGACTTTTACTGACTAAAACCCACCCGTGTTCCTTCAGTTGCCCATGTGCTAGGGTTTTTTTTTTTTTTTTTTTTTTTTTTTTTTTTTTTTCAGGGTGGGAAATCATCAAATGACTTCTCCCGCTCTGGGCGGAGCGGGAGGGCGTGTCAGACTTTTACTGACTAAAACCCACCCGTGTTCCATCAGTTGCCCATGTGCCAGGGTCACGGTATCTCCTTCGAACAATCACGCGACCCCGGCAGGCATCGGTCCTAGTAGACCCCTACACTGCTGCTGACATCTCTTTGAGGCGCGCGTGGAACACTGCGCGCCGTCGACCCGAGCTTGGTCCTTACCGGGCGGCGAGCTACCCATTGCTCGCCACCCGCAAGCTCGCGCCTACGGTGGCCGGGAGTCCGCTATTGACTCCCGACGCCCGGGGCGTCTCCTCCTGCGGCGGCTAGGGACGTGAGGGCGCAGAGACTGCCACTCCCTCACGCACCCCGCCTCCTCCTTCGCGAGCATTACTGCTTCGCAGAAGGAGGTGACGGCTTCCCATTCCCTCTCGCTTCGTACCATGGCTCGCACCAGGGCCGGACGCGAGAGGTCGCCGCCGCCGATCGCCTCCACGAGGGCACGGCGGTGCTCCGCCCAGGCAGGGCACACCTCCACCGTATGCTCCACCGTGTCCTCCAGACGATCCTCGCAATGGAAACACCCGGACGTATCCTCCCGCTTTATCCTGAACAGGAACCCACCGAAGCACCCATGCCCGGTGAGAACCTGCGTCAGGCGGAAGGTGAGGACGCCGTGACGCCTCTCTATCCACTCCTCAAAGAGGGGACTTACCGCCGCAATTGTGGCGTGCCCAGCACTGGGTTGCGACAATCGTACCCGCCATGTTGCCATGAGATCACACCGGAGCTCTGTCCGCCGTGCCGCGATTTGTCGCGGCAGCGGAGTTTCGCCCCGGCGTTTCGCCTCCTCGCGCCACTCCCACATGTGCGCGAGGACCTTAGCCTCCAGATCCCATGGCGGCACTCCGGCAAGGAGGCTCGCCGCCTCGCACGAGACCGTGCGGTATCCCCGGATTAACCGGATGGCCATGACCCTCTGGGCCGCAAACAACCGGCGCGCTGGGCGCAACCTCAATGAGGGTGCCCACACTGGTGCCCCGTAGAGGGCCATGGACCGCACGATCCCCGTGTAGAGCCTCCGGCAGGAGGCGTTTGGACCCCCCAGATTGGGCAGGAGCCGCTTTAATGCAGCCCCAGCCCGCTCCAGTCTGGGAGCCAAACGTCGGAAATGCTCAACGAAGTTCCACCGGCTGTCGAGGACAAGTCCCAGGTACTTCATCGTCGACTCGACGCCGATGTGAACCCCTCCTACCGTAAGTTGGGAACCCGCAGGTGGCGCGTTCCGAGGACCATGAAAACCCATGGCCTCGGACTTGTGCAATGCCACCTCGAGTCCCAATTGCCGGATCCTATCGACGATTGTCGCAACCCCGCGTGTCATTAATTCGGCCGCCGCCTCGTACGACCTCCCCTGCGCAAGGACCAGCGTGTCGTCAGCGTAGCATACCACGCTGACGCCGCTAGGGAGGTCGGCGCGCAGCACCCAGTCGTAACCGATGTCCCACAGATGCGGCCCCAGGACCGATCCCTGTGGGACACCGCACGACATCTCTCGCCGGTTCCACTCTCCCTGGTGACCGGGGTAGATAACGGCCCTATCCGTCAGATAGGCCTCGACCACGCGACAGAGGTAGGTCGGCATCCGGTGATACCGGAGTGCCTCCCTAATGCAACTCCAGGGTAGGGTGTTGAAGGCATTGGCGATGTCTAGAGACACCGCCAAGACGACCCCACCCCGGGCCACTGCATCCCCCGTCGTGAGGGCTCGCACGCGCATGATGGCGTCCACCGTTGAGCGCCCCTTGCGGAAGCCGTACTGGCGGTCCGACAAGTCCGGCCCCACTCGCACCAGCCACCCGACGAGGCGGTCTGCAATCACTCTTTCAAAGAGCTTGCCCACCTCGTCGAGCAGCACGATGGGCCGGTAAGCGGACGGAGAGTCCGCTGGGCGCCCAGGCTTCTTAATGAGGACCAGTTTCCCCGTCTTCCAACGAAGTGGGAACTGGCCCCTCTCCAAGCATGCGCTAAGGAGCCCCCTGAGTCGAGGCCCGAGAGCCTCTGAGGCCAGGACCCATGCTTTGCCAGGCAAGCCGTCGGGTCCTGGGGCGGTATTCTTGGCATTAAGCCTTCGTACCGCCACCCTCATCTCTACCTCGGTCACTTCTGGAGCACCGTCGTCGTCGTCAGTGGTGTGGTCCGCATCGGGCACCGCAGTAGGCGGAGCCATGGGTGGGGGACTATGTTCCCCTCGAGAAGGGAACAGAGCGCTCACCACGCCCTCTACGAGTTGGGGCCGGAGACTCTGAGTCAGCGGAGGAGCCCATGGGCGGAGTTTCTCCCGGACGGCCTTGTAGGGCCGTCCCCATGGGTCCCTGTTCAGAGTCTCCAGTGACTCCTTGCGGGCCAGTCCTCTGGCCCGCAGGATCTCCTCTTGGAGGGCGGTCTTCGCCGCTCTGTACCCCTCGTATAGCTCCGCCTGAATGGCTTCCGTATCCGGAGGTCGGATGCGGAGCCTGCGGTGCCTGGTGTACTGGCGTCGTGCCGCAACGCACGCTTCGCGCAACGCTGTCAGCTGCGGCGACCACCAGTACACCTGGCGCCAAGCCCGTCCTGGCTGGACTCGGGGCATAGCCACGTCACAGATCTCGGACATGGCCTCCCGGAACCACTCGGCCTCGTCGTTGGTGTCAGCAGGCCTGTCCGGTGGTGACACCCAGGCCTGCACGATCGAGGCTTCCAGGAGAAGCTCCCGGTCCAGCTTCTTCAGCGCCCACCGCGGACCACTCGGGGTCTGCCGGATCGGCGCGCTCGAGGTCTGGGCGGAGACGTCTAATCGGATGTACCGATGGTCGGAATACGTCTCCACCCCCTCCATGACGCGCCAATCAATAACCTATGTGCTAGGGTCACGGTATCTTTTTCGAACAATCACGCGACCCCGGCAAGCATCGGTCCTAGCAGGCCCCTTCAGTGCTGCTGACATCTCTTTGAGGTGCGCGTGGAACACTACGCGCCGTCGACCCGAGCTTGATTCTTACCGCGAGCTTGCGGGCGGCGAGCAATGGGTAGCTCGCCGCCCGCAAGCTCGCGCCTACGGTGGCCAGGAGTACGCAATCGAAATGGGACCAGGTCACGTGAAAACCTCACATCAAAACGTGGTAGAGGCTCCGCAATTGTATTTACTGGCTGTGCTCAAGGTGAATCGGTGTACTATATACCGCAGATACCACTAATACCGTCGGAGTACCCATTCGAGTTTAAAAGGCTGCAGTCCCCTTGTGGTATGTTTCGCAATGACGATTAATAAGTCTCGGGAATAGTCACTTAAAACAGCGGGATATCATCTTAGAGGGGACTGCTTCTCGCACGGCCAGTTTTACGTTGCCTGCTCAAGAGTGAGCTCATCTCGCAGCCTGGTTGCATTAGCATCTGAAAGGAGAACCTCTAAAGTAGTATATAAAGAGATACTTTAAGTATAAACTAAAAAATAAATAGTCTTTAACCCCTATGAACAGCAATGTATGTAAAATCGTCATTTGAATAAATTAGGTAACATTTTTTTTTTGAAATTCCCAGGGAATAAAGAGAACGTATATTTTCGCTTTAAAGTTGCCTTCTTTGCATGCAAGTAGGTAATTTCCCGTTCCTTTTTATATTCCGTCAATATTGTTATGTTTTAGCAATATTTATCCTACAACAATCATTTATCAATCCGAACGCTGCTCCTTGAATAACACAAAGCAAGCACTGCAAGAACCCATTGTTTACCTGAATAAACACAAAGGGTACTTTTATTCCCGATAAAACGTCCCTGTGGGATATTTTTCGACATCCACACGGGCGAAGCCGCGGGCAGAAGCTAGTTATCATATAAAATTATTTTAAATTTCTGTCACTGACTGCAAAATAATGGTTGACGGGTGTTCCGATTACAATTAATTAATAATCTTAATATTATAGCTCGATATTTATTGCCACATGAGACCAATTCCATAATTTAATCATTGTTTTAATTTGATGTTACATATTTACACTTTCTTCCTTGTAACTTGGATAGGTATCCTGTAGTTTCTGCCAAAACAATAGATGTATGTAAGGGTCCGACCCTTACAACTACGTCCGACGAGATATATAACGTAAACACAGCAAAAGGACTACCTTTTGCTGTGTTTACTTTATACATCTGGTCATCTACCGACACTATTTACGAGTGCTATGCACCTGACCTTTCTGAAGATCATCACCAATACTATAATGATTTCTATGGTGTCCTTTCCTCCTTAATTGATGTCATATCCACAAAAATGTTCACACCTATATTTTTATATTTGAAAAATTAATTGGGACCGCATATCTCGTTTGGGGTTGACATTTGTAACTTAGTTAAAAGATATGCCTAGGGTAATTAAGTCATTAGTAAACCTATAGAGGATTTTTATAGTCGTGGGCTGTGTTAAAATAGTACGTCTCAGATAAATCTATGATAGAAATAATAAATGACTATCCACCTACCTAACCAGACAGTGTGGTGAGAATTCTTCATTAGTGGTTGCGTAAACTATGAAAAATATGTCTAAAGGCATATCTTCGCATTTTCTGTCATAGTTGACGAGTGTCTTATAAAGGTAGCATTTTCATCTTTCTGAAAATTCCAAGTCTTAAAAATATTTTTCTCAAATAGAACCCTCTCTGCGAGAAATACTACCAAAAAGACACAAAATCCTTAGAATCACGACGGGAAACCTACTTCAAACTAAATGGCCATAAAGCTCACTTCCATAATCCATAATGGTTCACACTACATTGATGTGAGGAGCTGCCGATTTTTTATCAATAGAAAATTCGTCTTTCACGGCCAACGGAATGTTTACGCCCAAACCTTTTGACGCTGGAGTTGAAGAAAAATGTGTTCTGTGTTGTAGGCACGACCCGTAAATAAAATGTGGTTGCGCCACTTAGCCGCTTGTTCCACGCTATTACACAACATTCTGCGAGGAATTTCAAGTGTCACGACCTTTTCTGGATTAGTTTTTTGGACGACGTCATTTTTCTTGTCTTTAGAGGTGTAGCTTTGACTGATGACTATGGTGATGTGATCATCTGGATACAGTCATTGGGTTTGATCAAATGAGAAAATATAAATTCTTATCGTTGTTTTAATTTGATTGAGTTTACTTTTTGTATTTTATTCCTAAATTAATTACGGTGGTACTACTTAGCCGCTTGTTTAATGGTATTGCACAACATTCTGCAAGAGTGTCACGACCTTTTCTGGATAATTTTTATGGACGACGTCATTTTTCATGCTACCTATATGAGGTGAGCCAGTTTATTATATCAAAATATCAGTCATCAGTCATAGATGACATTTTGATATAATCATCTAGATAAAGTCATTGGATTTGATCAAATAAGAATTATTGTTTAGAAACAGAAAATTATACCGTCTTTTTTTATTTGCTCGAGACTTATTGTCTTGGCTCCAAAAAATTGTACTTGCGCTACTTAGGCGCTTGTTCCACTGTATAGCACAACACTGCGAGGAATTTCAATTTCACGACCTTTTCTGGGTTCGTTTTTTGGACAATGTTATTTTTCCCGCTATTTATCATCTTTATTAGGTGTTATTTTGACTAACATATCGGTGCTCTGACTGATGCTTTTTAACGTGATTGTCTGGACACAGAAACTGATTTTGATAAAGCAAGAAGAAATTTGGTTAGAGATAGAAAATCTTATTGTTTTTTGTTATTTTACTGAATATTTTAGTTAATGACTCTTTAGGAAAAAAATGGTTGCATTACTAAGCTGTTTTTCCATGCTGTTACACCATATTTTGTGAGGAATTTTATATCTTTTCGACCTACTCTGGATTAACTTATTGGACGACGTAATTTTTCTTGCTGTGAAGATCCTGCTTTGATTGACGATAGAAGTTTCGTCTGATGCTTTTGCATGTGATCTGTTTGACCCTGTAGGTATAGATTGGTTTTAGACAAACTTATCTTGGTTAAAAGTGGACAGTAACTGTTTTGTGATAGAAAATTCAAGCGTTCTTTGTAACTAAACAGCTCTTTTCTCTTACATTTAATTTTACTTTTTCTACATTTACTAGAATGAGAAATTCTAAAAAGACTTGTTTAAAAATACCTTTCTCTTGTAATCAGAGATGTCCTCTAACCAAATGTAATGGAAACGAAAGGACAAATGCTTTTTAAAGCGGCGTTGAAAATGTTGAAACCGCTCATTTACACTTCATTTTACTTAAAGTAAACCCATTAAGAACAAAAACTATTACTGAAAACCAAAAAACTGAAAAAGAATAGCGAAAAAAGTAAATGGTGCAAACAGCAAAAGTTAAGACACCCATTACTTATAATAAAGCTAAAGACATACTAGAAAAAATCCGCCTTCGCGCTCCACAAACTTTACCTCACGAAACTATTTCGCCGGGATCCTTTAAAGACAGAAATAAGTTTGTTCCGGTTTATTAGAAGAAGCTAGATAAATACTTAGAGCTATTATCCATGGTGAGTCTAGGATTCCAGTCCGTGCCTTAAGCCCCGGTGGTTTTAAATCGTTATCATTATTCTTTGCTTTGTTCAAAGTGAAGATTTTTCTAAAGCGAATTGCTTTTAGTATTTTTGTTGTATATAGTTTCTGAAGTAATTGTTTGGGATAATGTAGCGTGCAATATATTTTGCTGTTTAAAAATTATTGTGGTGCGTTTTTTTTTTTTTTGCTTTGTTATGAATGTTTGTGTAATAGGCATTTGCACAAGGTTTTTTAATTAATATAATTCTATTTGGAGTACAAAATATAAGTAGCTATAAAATACTTTTGAATAATATAGCATACACACAATCCATTTATAGTTACAAGAACATTATCATCACCTGCCTAACCTTGTCGCAAATTTTTTTTTAATATAACTATTTAATTTACGCACTTATAAAAAGACAAGAATAGAGGAACAGAAAATACAAACAAAGGTATGTTGGGGTCAACTTCCAGTCTAACTAGATGCAACTCATTGTCATCTTCATAATTCTCCTTATCCCTTATCCCAATTTATTCGGGATCGCCGCAACATTTTTTTTTCTTCCAAACGTCTCTATTAGTCGTCATATCAGTAATCACCCCTAGAATTTGACATGGAGTGACTGCCTAACTAATCTCCACAAGCTAATTACTGAGTAAAACTATAGTCCTTGGAAAACCCAGAACTGATTTAAAAAAACGTTTCATTCTTTGTAATCTTAAAATCCCATGCTGCTTTCAAATTCATATCCTTATATCACTTTAAAAATTCAGATTAAAAACCTGTATCTTTGTAAAATGCAATATTAGAGCGGCCACATAGACCGCAGTGGCACTTATAAATCATTCCCCTGACATTATAGTCCACGTTTTGTATGGAACGCAATTTCACGGGTGGCATTCAAAAATGGATATATACGAGTATAGGCGATGTTGCAACCGTCTGAATCTAAGGAATGTCTAGTGTTGGACAGCCATAGCAAATATGATTATTGAATTTAAAGCGTTCTATTTTTAAACGAAACTAAAATTGTTGGTGGTAAAATAATTTTATATCGATATTTTTGTAACTGGCAACTTTTGTAGTACTGAATTGTATGTTGTTTGAGTGGATGATAATGGATATTTGAACGAGGTGTTCTGTAAATAGGTTTTATATTGTTTATTATTTTATATTTTTTTCAAATGATTTCGTTTTATAAAATTTGCTGTACCAAATATTTTATTTTTTAAATGTATGTATAGATACGGTATTGTTATTCAATTTAAATAATTTGATATCAATAACCATTAAGAATACATCAAGTTCAACACTTTTATTTTTATATAAGTAATTTTATATATCTTCATTGTAAATCCACACTAATCCATACTAATATTATAGATGCAAAAGTAACTCTGTCTGTCGATCTGTCTGTCTGTCTGTCTCGCTTTCCTGCTTAAACTACTGAACCGATTTAAATGAAATTTGGTACACAGATAGTTTAGAGCCTGAGAAAGGACATGGACTACTTTTTATCCCGGTAGTATGTTCCCGCGGGATAATTTCCGACCTCCACGCGGGCGAAGCCGCTGGCAAAAGCTAGTAATAAATAAAACCCATAATTAATAAAATATTACGTAGGTATTGAATGTTTCATAATCTCAAGGGAAAAACAAATGCATACCTATATATCAAACTAGCTTCTGCCCGCGACTTCGTCCGCGTCAAATTTTTGCTCCCCTGACCCTTCCCGTCGCATCGATTTGCCTGCTAGTTTTCGTCCAGTTTTCGTTGCTGCTTGCTCCTTTTGAGTTATAGTGAGTCAACCTTAAAAGATAGACATATGCTCTCGCGGACTTTTTTTTAGAACTTTTTAAAAGGAACAATTCCGTCATACATGATTTTTGCGTTGCTTTAACCGTTTACGCAGCGCACGCAACGGAAACTCTCAAAAGGAATAAATTTTCCCCGTTTTTGCAACATTTTTCATTACTGCTCCGCTCCTCTTAGTTGTAGCGTGATGATATATAGCCTATAGCCTCCCTCGATAAATAGGCTACCCAACACAAAAAGAATTTTTCAATTCGGACCAGTAGTTTCTGAGATTAGCGCGTTCAATCAAACAAACAAACAAACAAACTCTTCAGCTTTCTAATATTATATAGCTTCTGCCCGCGACTTCGTCCGTGTCAAATTTTTGCTCCCCTGACCCTTCCCGTCGCATCGATTTGCCTGCTAGTTTTTGTCCATTTTTCGTTGCTGCTCGCTCCTTTTGAGTTATAGTGAGTCAACCTTAAAAGATAGACATATGCTCTCGCGGACTTTTTTTTAGAACTTTTTAAAAGAAACAATTCCGTCATACATGACTTTTGCGTTACTTTAACCGTTTACGCAGCGCACGCAACGGAAACTCTCAAAAGGAATAAATTTTCCCCGTTTTTGCAACATTTTTCATTACTGCTCCGCTCCTCTTAGTTGTAGCGTGATGTTATATAGCTTATAGCCTCCCACGATAAACAGGCTACCCAAAACAAAAATAATTTTTCAATTCGGACCAGTAGTTCCTGAGATTAGCGTGTTCAATCAAACAAACAAACAAACAAACTCTTCAGCTTTATAATATTAAGTATAGATAGTATATAGTATAAATTGTACCTTCTTTTCCGAATGTGATTGCATTCTTGAGACTGCAATCTCTCTCAGAATTTTCGTATAAATCAAATACACGGAAATTCATCTCTTTGTATCGAGCTTGGATCCCATATAGGGTGAGTAGGACCCTTGGTTGTATGAATGCACTCAGAATATTTTATTTGACAGTTGTTATTTATTGAGAATAGCTTTACCCTACAATCCCCTTCGTCGTGGTCAAGAATTTATGGCCTACACAATATTTTACATTACGAACATATTTTGCATGATCTGCACCTGTTTCTTAGGGTTCTGAACACTTGTTCGGGTCTGCACATACGATTTGGCAGTACTCAACCCAAAGCAATCACTTACTGTATTTGGCTTTCAATCTGCTGGCGCTGATCGGCATCCATGAATCAGGTTCGAGGCGGCTCGGTACAATTCCAGCTAAGTCGTGTGACTTTTCCCGAATATCCGCCCTAAAGTACGAATTGTGTAACACACATTCAATCACAATCTAAATCACTTTGAATGATATTATTAATCCATTGAATCATGCATTCGAAGAATTTGTCTGCTCAGCCTCGACAAAAACGCAAAGCAATAGCAAAGTTATTAATGTTATTATTACCTCTTAATTTTTCATTTTCTCTAGAATTAATTGAATCTAACATAAAACCAGACTAGTTACATACCGTAACTAGTCTGGTTTTATGTTAGATTCAATTTATTATTTATTCGATATTTTCAACATTAACTGTACGTATATTAAATATTTTTTTACCGATTTCAGCAAATCTATCTTTATTTATGAAACTGCATTACAAATTTTAAAAAAATACAGTCACACATGCATACATGATTGTGTGCACACACACATATCTTTACATATTATAAAATAAAGTCACTTCGCTGTCTGTTTGTCCCTATGTATGCTTATATCTTTAAAACTACGCAACGGATTTTAATGCAGGTTTTTTTAATAGATAGAGTGATTCAAGGAGAAGGTTTATATGTTTATAAAATGCATAATATAGTAAAGAAACCCTGATAATTTTAGAGGTTTCTAATGTGATATCATAAATAAACACATTTTTTGCGCTTACATTGTGAACGCTGGCTGAACCCTACGAAATAGCTCAAAATAATGTACTACAGTATTGTACACCTTAAAAAGTTCTACAAAAAAGTCCGCAATGGTATATGTCTAACTCTTAGGGATAACCCATAATAATAACCATTTTTATCCTTTACTTTTTACGAGAAATAATGGCTTATTTATGAATGCGATTTTAAGCAATACAGCATTAATCCTTATGCAATTAAGTACCTTAAATAAATTGTGCATTTCATGTAGATCAAAATTGCCCTTTGCAGTATATCACTAAAATTAATATTTTAGAAGATATCAGAGATTATAATAAAATCGCCGCAGAGCGGCTAGCGGGCCTTCCCGCGTCCGGCCATTCCGCGGTAGTACGTCCTCTTGCGATAATTTCCGACATACACGCGGGCGAAGCCGCAGGCAAAATCTAGTTGTATTATAAAACCATGCTACACACTCGTACTGAACTGTGATACGATAATTAACTTTTAAAAATAAAATTCCTTAATTATATTCGAAATTGGCGACTCAGGAAAGTAATAAAGTAGATTCCCGACAAAAAAAAAGAAAATGAGAAAGTAGAAAAACTTTTCATGTTTTTGGTTCGAGTTTCTAATTAGAAAAGAAAAACCTTAATTGATGATTTGATGAGTGTTTGAGTGATTACCTTTGTTTTGTTTTATGAGGTGCTGTTTGACGTCTTTTGTATGAAATCCGTGTAAAAGAAAACATAACAATACATAACATCACGCCTTGTTACCCCAAAGGGTTGGGCAGAGGTGTACCTATAGGCAGAGTTTTGGCCGAAGGGTGTCGTGTATTGGCGATTCCGCGGAAGGCTACGCGACACAACGCAGCGCAACACGACGCCGTCACTTCGTGTACAATAGTTTTACATTGTTTTTATTTGTATGTATGTTAGTCTGTAAGGTATTTATGTTATGGGTCTTTGTAGCCCGAAATAAATAAATTGATTGATTGAGTACACCCACATTTCGCCTGTTATGTTAAAATTCCATGTAATAGGAGGCGGGCCTATTGCCATCATCCGGGCACAAATCCGGGCTGCTACTGAGAAATTCCAGATGGAAAAACCCAATAACACTATGTTAAACCTGGGAACCGAACCCAGGACCTCAAGTTCAGTAGTAGCACTTGCTACTACTAGACCAGCGAGGTATAATAATATTGATGTCTAAATTAGGAAGACGTCGAACGCCAAACGCGAACGCGCGCTTTAGTGAGAACGCCGCTGTGTGGAAGCCCTAGAAGGACATACATATTGGCTACTAATACGTATATAACTACTAATAATTATTATACAGAGCAAAGATTTGATTTTTACCCTTTTTTTTTCAGGATGGGAAATCATCAAATGACTTCTCCCGCTCTGCGCGGAGCGGGAGGGCGTGTCAGACTTTTACTGACTAAACCCACCCGTGTTCCATCAGTTGCCCATGTGCCAGGGTCACGGTATCTCTTTCGAACAATCACGCGACCCCGGCAGGCATCGGCCCTAGTGGTCTACTACCTTCACTGCTGCTGACATCTCTTTGAGGCGCGCGTGGAACACTACGCGCCGTCGACCCGAGCTTGATCCTTACCGGGCGGCGAGCTACCCATTGCTCGCCGCCCGCAAGCTCGCGCCTACGGTGGCCGCGAGTCCGCAATCGACTCCCGATGCCCGGGGCGTCTTCTCCTGCGGCGGCTAGGGACGTGAGGGCGCAGAGACTGCCAATCCCTCACGCGCCCCACCTCCTCTTTCGCGAGTATTACTGCTTCGCAGAAAGAGGTGACGGCTTCCCATTCCCTCTTGCTCCATACCATGGCTCGCACCAGGGCCGGACGTGAGAGGTCGCCGCCGCCGATCGCCTCCACGAGGACACGGCGGTGCTCCGCCCAGGCAGAGCACACCTCCACCGTATGCTCCACCGTGTCCTCCAGACGATCCTCGCATGGAAACACCCGGACGTATCCTCCCGCTTTATCCTGAACAAGAACCCACCGAAGCACCCATGCCCGGTGAGAACCTGCGTCAGGCGGAAGGTGAGGATGCCGTGGCGTCTCTCTATCCACTCCTCAAAGAGGGGACTTACCGCCGCAATTGTGGCGGGCCCAGCACTGGGTTGCGACAATCGTACCCGCCATGTCGCCATGAGATCACACCGGAGCTCTGTCCGCCGTGCCGCGATTTGTCGCGGCAGTGGAGTTTCCCCCCGGCGTTTCGCCTCCTGGCGCCACTCCCACATGTGCGCGAGGACCTTTGCCTCCAGATCCCATGGCGGCACTCCGGCAAGGAGGCTCGTCGCCTCACACGAGATCGTGCGGTATCCTCGGATTAGCCGGATGGCCATGACCCTCTGGGCTGCACTCAACCGGCGCGCTAGGCGCAGCCTCAATAAGGGCGCCCACACCGGTGCCCCGTAGAGGGCCATGGACCGCACTTGATTTTTACCCTCTGATGCAAAACGAGGAGTGTTATAAGTTTGACTGCTATGTGTGTCTCTATGGGTCTGTCTATGGCACTAACCTCATGAACGGGTGAACTATTTGGGATGCGGCATGTTTTCTAGCGGATATGTTATGTTTTATCGAAATCGTTTCAGCCATTTCAAGGACATCAGCTGAATTTATCCCCCGATGCAAAAAGAGGGGTGTTATAAGTACAGACAGACACACATTGTGGTCAAACTTTCAGACCAGCTGAAACTGAGCTAACAGAGGTCAACTGTGAGAGCTATGGTGCCTCTAAATAGTTAGCTAGGAAATGACGGCGCCATCTAAATTTTAAAATATTAAAAAAAAATACGTTTAGAGTGGCTTAAAAGATATACTAACACAGATAAACATTTCATTTCATTTCAAATGGGTGAACCGAATCTACTTCATTTTTTTTAAATTTAACAGTTGGTTTTTAGGGTTCCGTTGCCAAATGGCAAAAAACGAAACCCTTATAGATTCGTCATGTCTGTCTGTCCGTCTGTCTGTCTGTCTGTCTGTCTGTCCGTCCGTATGTCACAGCCACTTTTCTCCGAAACTATAAGAGCTACGCTGTTGAAACTTGGTAAGTAGATGTATTCTGTGAACCGCATTAAGATTTTTACACTAAAATAGAAAAAAAAAATTTTGGGGTTCCCCATACTTAGAACTGAAACTCAATTTTTTTTTTTTTCATCAAACCCATACGTGTGCGGTATCTATGAATAGGCCTTTAAAAATGGTATTGAGGTTTATAATATCATTTTTTTCTAAACTGAATAGTTTGCGCGAGAGACGCTTCCAAAGTGGTAAAATGTGTCCCCCCCCCCCCCCGTAACTTCTAAAATAAGAGAATTATAAAACTCAAAAAAATATATGATGTTCATAACCATGTAAACTTCCACGGAAAATTGGTTTGAACGAGATCCAGTAAGTAGTTTTTTTTTTAATACGTCATAAATCGTAAACCGCAATTTACCTTTCATTCAATCAACTCAAATATAAAAATTAAAAAAAAAAACATTTAATTTCATAAGCATAAACCTCGTACATAAACCGAGGCTACCTACAGGTTTGTACCGAACCCTCGGTGCGCGAGTCCGACTCGCACTTGGCCGGTTTTTTCTAGCTGTCGTCCGCCACGACAATCCTTGGGATGGATACTTATGTGGGTGCCATGGAGCACAGCTAGTGAGAAATAAGGTAGCACAGGAATGGTGCCCTACCAAAAAAGTGTTACCAACAACTAACTACATAGTACGGTAAAACTATTCTTTTAAAGACCTTGTACTTGACGTTTGAAATATGAATTATCTTGTGCAAATATGAAATAGCTGAATTTTGAATCAAAACAAAATTAAATCCAAGGTCCCCGTATAATTCACAGGGGTGAAGTTCAAAGGACAACAACACTTCCCTGATTGTCGCCCAGATGCTATAATGTTTCAATCCCCTCACATGTTTTGTTCCGTTTGATGCGTGCTCTTTAGAGCAAGGTCGCATTGCAAGCGACACGTTTTTTACTTTCTTATTTAAAAGCATCTTGCCCGTTATTTTTATCTGCATTTCAGGATAAAATGTCCCTAGCCTATGTCATTGCCCAGGTTATGGTCTATTTGTGGGCCAAATTTTATCCAAATGCGCTTAGCTGTTTAAGGGTGAAAGCATAACAAATAAATATATTTACTTTATGTATGGGTCTGTCTGTGTACCCTCGTTTTTCTTCTAAAATGCGCAAATTTTGATACTGTTTTCACCATAATTTAGGGAATTTATTCCGGAAGTTTTATGTTTATAAAACTTAAGTATGTATCACAGATATTATAAAGAAATCTTAACGATTGTCAAGTAGTAAAAAGGGCGAGTGTCCATCCAAATGGAACGACATATAATATAGTCTACAGTAGCGTATTAAAATAACATTCTGTTCCGAGTTCTCTTCTGTGTTCTAAATCAGGATAGGGGAACCGTGTTACCCCGAATTTAACGCGAGCGAAGCCGCGGGCAAAAGCTAGTTAGAATATAATTGTCAAAAATATAAAAAGAACAATTTCCCACCAATCGAATTTGTTTATTATGCCACCGCCATCATTTGCTCCTATTCTTAACATCAAGCTACCCCGCCATCTTGAAAATGCGTCCTCTCTAATTAAACTTCAAAGGTGGGTAGGACGCGTTCGAGTTTTCCGTGCAAACGGTATTAGGGCCAACTCAATAATTGCTCTGCCTTAATTGTTGCTTGAGTTACATTTAAGGTCGAATATTTGATAGTATCAGGGGTGGCTTTCTTGTCATAGTTGATTTTGCTTATAAGTTCTGGGAAGCAATTAATCAGTCTATGTCAACAAGCTTATTGTGTTTACGAATATTATGAATTATTTATTGTTGTGCCTCGTATTGGCTTATTGTCCAGTTGTCAACACTGCAAAGTATGATTAAGTCTGCGTTTATGCCCAGATAAAGGCAATAGACTCACCTCCCATTAAAATGGGCTATGCATAGCACCTAAAATGTGAGTTTATTATAGATATACCTCTGCCCAATTATTTAAAAATATAGACGTGACTTAATAATTCTAACTAATTTTATTTTTGTCCGTATTTTGTTATTCATCTTACCGTATTATAGACAGAGAAGAGAATAAAACATGATGAGGAAACTGGCATGTCTTAAAACCATAAATATCGAAGACATGTACAGAACAATTGCTTCTCAACCAGTCCTGAGTGACTTGAGACGCATATATACGCCACATATCCTCTCACACACACACACACACACACACACAACACAGCACACACACACACACACACACACACACAAATTTCTCTTCTCCTATCTTATATTTTACTAGCTTCTGCCCGCGACTTCGTCCGCGTCAAATTTTTGCTCCCCTGACCCTTCCCGTCGCTTCGATTTGCCTGCTAGTTTTCGTCCATTTTTCGTCGCTACTCGCTCCTTTTGAATTATAGTGAGTCAATCTTAAAAGATAGACATATGCTCTCGCGGACTTTTTTTTAGAACTTTTCAAAAGGAACAATTCCGTCATACATGATTTTTGCGTTACTTTAGCCGTTTACGCAGCGCACGCAACGGAAACTCTCAAAAGGAATAAATTTTCCCCGTTTTTGCAACATTTTTCATTACTGCTCCGCTCTTCTTAGTTGTAGCGTGATGTTATATAGCCTATAGCCTTTCTCGATAAATAGGCTACCCAACACAAAAAGAATTTTTCAATTCGGATCAGTAGTTCCTTAGATTAGCGCGTTCAATCAAACAAACAAACAAACTCTTCAGCTTTATAATATTAGTATAGATTTCCTATGCTTTTGTAATTTAGTAATATGTAACCATAACCATGTAAGAAATCTATTGTTGTATCGTACGTAGTTTATGCTAGCATAAGTTTTTGGAATCACTGACTCCCAAGTCACAGGCAATAAACCTAGTTTGGGAGCCAGTAGATAAATTAGTTTCACATCTCTGTACCAACTTATTGTACAATTGATTTGTCACCATACTATAGATAATAAAGCATTTTTCTATTTCTATTTCTATGTAACGTCTACCAACCAGCACCGGGGCCGTGTAGTAGATTACAGCCCACAACCTCTCGAAGAGAGGTGGCCTGTTTCCCAGTTGTGGGAACTTCATGTTAGTGTTATCATCATCATCATCATTTCAGCCGTAAGACGTCCACTGCTGGACTTAGGCCTCCCCCAACTTGGAGGGCTTTGCCATACTCGCCACGCTTGGCAGGCGGGTTGGCGATCGCAGCATGGTGGTAAAATGCATAGAGAACGCTGCTGCCCATTCTCTAGTAGTGTTATAATTATTTAAAATTGTTGATTGTAAGTTATTTCTTATTTTCATTGTTAGTCCTGATTATAATTATACTTTTTAGTGTCCTCTACAGAGTTCGTAACTTTATCTTAGTTTAAAGCAAGGAAGAATTTTTAACATTATGGAATGCAAATAACGATAATTATGAATATATCAGACAGGTTTCAAGTAAATAGTCCGTTTTGTTTCAATAGAATGCTTTCCTCTTCCATAGGTGTGGTTTATCAAAATAATAATTATATCTCAATTTCTGCGAAGAGTGAATTAAGTGGCAATGAGAATATGGCTGACAGAAATACACCATAGGGATGTTTTTGTTTTTCACAAGATATCCTGCAATTGTTACTCCACATTCTCTTCACCACATTTTCGAAAGGCTAATGTTTCTATTATCTGATAGGCAGATCAACGTTATTGTTACCTTTTTAAAAATCAGCTCTCAAGCAATAAATGAGACAACGTAAAGTTATTAGCCAGTCCAAATCCACTTTAATGCTTCATTTCCCTCTCGAAGAGAGAAAGCCTGTGTTCCAGTAGTAGTAGCATTCATCATCATCATTATCATTTCATCTGAAAGACGTCCACTGCTGGATATAGGCCTCCCCCAATTTGGGGGGGGGTGCTATAATCACCACTTGGCAGGCGGATGGCGATCGCAGTATGGTATTAAAATGCATAGAGAACGCTGCTGCCCATTCTCTAGTAAGTCGCTTAGTCAATTCTTACGACTTATGCTCAACAGAGATTCTAATCCAGTCAACCAATGGGCACGCCACAATTGCGGCGGTAAGTCCCGTCTTTGAGGAGTGGATAGAGAGGCGCCACGGTGTCCTCACCTTCCGCCTGACGCTGGTTCTCACCGGGCATGGGTGCTTCGGTGGGTTCCTGTTCAGGATAAAGCGGGAGGATACGTCCGGGTGTTTCCATTGCGAGGATCGTCTGGAGGACACGGTGGAACATACGGTGGAGGTGTGCCCTGCCTGGGCGGAGCACCGCCGTGTCCTCGTGGAGGCGATCAGCGGCGGCGACCTCTCGCGTCCGGCCCTGGTGCGAGCCATGGTACGGAGCGAGAGGGAATGGGAAGCCGTCACCTCCTTCTGCGAAGCAGTAATGCTCGCGAAGGAGGAGGCGGGGTGCGTGAGGGAGTGGCAGTCTCTGCGCCCTCACATCCCTAGCCGCCGCAGGAGGAGACGCCCCGGGCGTCGGGAGTCCATAGCGGACTCTCGGCCACCGTAGGCGCGAGCTTGCGGGTGGCGAGCAATGGGTAGCTCGCTGCCCGGTAAGGACCAAGCTCGGGTCGACGGCGCGCAGTGTTCCACGCGCGCCTCAAAGAGATGTCAGCAGCAGTGTAGGGGTCTACTAGAACCGTTGCCTGCCGGGGTCGCGTGATTGTTCGAAAGAGATACCGTGACCCTGGCACATGGGCAACTGATGGAACACGGGTGGGTTTTAGTCAGTAAAAGTCTGACACGCCCTCCCGCTCCGCCCAGAGCGAAAGAAGTCATTAGATGATTTCCCATCCTGAAAAAAAAAAAAAAACCAGTCAACCAAAGGTGGTGAGAAGATTAGGTGGCCGGTACTTTGGTACTTATGTTGCATCTCCCATTGGTGTGATTTATCGTAATAACTGAATCCAAAGTCACCACTGCAGATTTAGATAGATAAACACACCGTTGAACGTGAGGAAACTGATTTTACTACGGCCAGTAAAATGTAATAAACTGTCATGCCAGCGATACGAAAAACGAAACTACGGAGACTTTGGTCTGTGAATGGGTAACCATTTTTACATAGCAAGATCTCTGTGCTTCGGAAATCATGTTTAGCCGTTGGTCCCTGCTGTCTTTCGTGAATCTTTCACAGTCGTAACGGATCGACTGTATCCGAAAGTCGGACAAGTCGTAACTTTACCAGTAACTGGGTTGTGGAGGTCAGATGGGCAGTCGCTCTACATAAAATTCTGGCACTCAGCTGCACTCGGTTAGATTGGAAGTCAACCCCAACATAATTGGAAAAGGCTAGCCAGATGATGATGATACTCATCTATTGTTACTTCTGACTTAACTCTCACTTCCAAAGACGCTCCATTAAAACAATAAGTTAGGTAGATACCAAGAAATAAGTCAAGCTAGTTTCAGTAGAATGCTCCGTCTCCCATAGGTGTGATTTATCTCAATAATTGGACCTCACGTCACGAGCGAGACTATTTGTTTGAAGATACTCCAATTCCACTTGGATTTTATTTGGGATTCGGATCTTCATTTGTTTTTATCGGGAATTTGGGAGGAAGGAAGTTCGTAAGTAGGGATTCCTAGAAATTGTCGTCAATAGAATATTGTTAATTCACTTCCAGTGTAAGTCAAACTAAAGGTAAATGTTGAATAAACATTGTTGAATACAGGGAAATAAACTTAGTTAATACCGTGTAATGAAGTAAATTAATAATACTCAATAGCTCGTAAGACTGGTAACTGACTTTATACAAAAATTGAAAAAAATATGGTAACACGAGATTTTAATTTGTTACTAAAAGTTTTTTTTTTTTTTTTGGGGCATCTCGTAGTTAATCCTGAAAAGATTGTGACTACTTAAACGGATTGTGGCCCGGCGAGTTCTAAAAAGTTACCTTTTTAGGCCTCCAGCCGGGAAAAAGATTTATTTATGAACGAATTAATACTTATATCAGATGAGTGTGTTCAAAGCCAGATAGAAAATTTCTTTAATTTATTTAATAACTTATGCTCTCAAAACGATCAAATCGTTACAAAACTAATTTGTCTTAGAACCAAAAAATCGAGGACATGTGGCATCCAAACTGTATTGAGCCCACGTGGTTGATTACGGCCCACTCCTTCTCATCGAGAGGAGGCCTGGGATCCACTAGTGGAAACGTTAAAGTCTGATTATTATATCGGATGTCGAAAAATTAAAGAAAAGAACTAGACAAAATACAATTGGAAATAGCATGTAATATAATCTGAATACAATGCTAGAAAAATAATTACCGACCTATAAATAAACTTAAACATCATTATTTCCATTTTCTGTCAATTATCCACACAGGCGTATCTTAAATTCACTGATTTCCTTTCATAAATAATGAATACAAAACAAGCAAGCAGTCCCTTATAATAACAACGAAATATGAATCGCCATTATCTAAAACGCCAGCCTTGAATTTCCTCTAATATCTCACAATTGGCTTACTTTAGCGATGAGAGGACACTCATTTTTCTCTATTATAATCTTCATTTACCAAAAAGACACTTTAAGCTCTGCATCACAGAGTTGAATTTTGTAGGCACTAAAGATTTTTCATCAACAAATTCGTAGTATGGAGACAGGTTTCAGTAGTTGGATTTGAGAGATAAGAATATTATAGAAGCTTTCATTTCCGTAGAGTTTGAATTAAAATAGGAAGCATTAGGGTGTTGAACTTTCAAGTTTTGTAAAATGTAGGGGTAGCAATATAATGTGATAGTGCACTTTTTGAGGCAAACTTAGAAATTGAATAAAGGATGTATTGCAACCGTGTTTGCTACTTGTATAATTATTTTGTTAACGTAACACTTCCATCATCTTGTAACACAAATAATAATTATTGACAATGATTGTGAAATGGTCGTTTAAATACACATAAAACAATATCGTTTTATTGCTTTGTAAATAAAGTCCGTTAAAGGAAAGTTTCTGAACCTCAAAAGAATTCTAAAAATGTTTTAAATGTGGAGGAAGTTAGTATCGATTTTAGTTATAGTCTCGCAAAAAGGACTGCCGTTCGTCCAGTTTAGGTGAAATTTGCACCTATGTGCCAAGTTTCTCGTCATACTGCGGTATTATTTATAACCTAAATTAATCACATATGATACTTTTTAAGCCGCTAATAAGTTTCTGTAGGAATTTGTTCCGACCTGAGAGCAGTGGTTGCCTAGGTGAAAGAAAACATCGTGAGGAAACCGGCGGCGGCGTGGTCAATTCGCACAGGTCCCGTGGTAGTTTGTAGCCCACTATTTCTCCCAAAAAGGAGGCCTGTACCCAGCCCTTTTTTGTGGGTGGTTAATCATCAAATGACGTCTTCCACTTTGGGTGAAGCAGAAGGGCGTGTCAGACTTTTACTGACTAAAACCCACCATTGTTCCTTAAGTTGCCTAAGGGCAACGGTATGGGCACGCCACAATTGCGGCGGTAAGTCCCCTCTTTGAGGAGTGGATAGAGAGGCGCCACAGCGTCCTCACCTTCCGCCTGACGCAGGTTCTCACCGGGCATGGGTGCTTCGGTGGGTTCCTGTTCAGGATAAAGCGGGAGGATACGTCCGGGTGTTTCCATTGCGAGGATCGTCTGGAGGACACGGTGGAGCATACGGTGGATGTGTACCCTGCCTGGGCGGACCACCGCCGTGTCCTCGTGGAGACGATCGGTGGCAGCGACCTCTCGCGTCCGGCCCTGGTGCGAGCCATGGTACAGAGCGAGACGGAATGGGAAGCCGTCACCTCCTTCTGCGAAGCAGTAATGCTTGCGAAGGAGGGCGCGTGAGGGAGTGGCAGTCTCTGCACCCTCACGTCCCTAGCCGCCGCAGGAGGAGACGCCCCGGGCGTCGGGAGTCAATTGCGGACTCCCGGCCACCGTAGGCGCGAGCTTGCGGGCGGCGAGCAATGGGTAGCTCGCCGCCCGGTAAGGACCAAGCTCGGGTCGACGGCGCGTAGTGTTCCACGCGCGCCTCAAAGAGATGTCAGCAGCAGTGAAGGGGTCTACTAGGACTGATGCCTGCCGGGGTCGCATGATTGTTCGAAAGAGATACCGTGACCCTGGCACATGGGCAACTGATGGAACACGGGTGGGTTTTAGTCAGTAAAAGTCTGACACGCCCTCCCGCTCCGCCCAGAGCGGGAGAAGTCATTTGATGATTTCCCATCATGAAAAAAAAAGGGCAACGGTAACTCTTTCGAACAATTCCGTGACCCTAGCAGGCATCGGTACCAGCATACCCCTTCAGTTTTAGTGAACACAAAGCGCCGTCGAACTGGGTCTGTTTGGCCTGAACTGTGAACGATTTGGCGAATCAATAAAATCTGGCGCACCCGCATCTTCGTTGACGGACTTAGAGGGTCGACTTTCTTGGGCGAGTCGCTAATACTAAAACACTAAAGAAAAGAAAAAGGTAAAAGAAGGTTTTTTTTCAGTAATAAGGTTCATTAAATATTTAATAGAAACTCATGGATTGTATTTACAAAGATAAAAACTGCATTATCTTCTATATTTTTTTAAGTTGATCATTATAATAGTTACGGTGAATCATTACATATAATTTCGGTTAATAAATAATCAAATTCAAATTTTCTAACGATTTCATTGAATTTGAAAGTATCAGGTTGTTTCTTGATCTAATTATAATTCGCAACCGTAGCTATTATTTAATTAAATAAATATTTATTTAATTAAATAATAGCTACGGTTGCTAATATAATATATGCTAATTTATGCTAATTTGAGGCTAATCCTAACTCAAACAATTGTATTTCTGAGTCTAATGATTATAATTCCGTATAGATATGATTGTGATTCATATTTGAATCAATATACAATCTAAAAATGAACTACGAATATCAGAAAACGTAAAAACATTTGAATTAGCCGTCACTTCTTGAAACTGGCAGAATAGTCGACACCTGCTCGGTTGCCAAAGAAGAAAACACACATTGAATTGCGCGGGCTCCTTAGCGCATCACATAAATAATAGTACAACGAAATACAAAAGTATCAAAAACTTTAGTTACCGACTTTAATAATGATAGATTCTTCCCAAAATCTGGCACAGAACTCATTCGAGATACATCTCTTTGCAAGTGTTAGTTGTACGAATAAATCGAGCTTATGAAGTCTGACAGCTAGGAAAACTGCATTGCAGAATATAAAGATGCTCACCCATTGCTGCGTGGAAATGGTACGTAGAGTTTACTTATGTCAGGAATTATACTAAAGGGTATCGTATTACGAAATATCTGGGTTATGGAGGTTACAAAGGGCTAGACAAATAATGAGTTTACGTATGTTACACATGTGTGCACGGCGGCACACGCAGCTATATGTATATAATTCTACTGTACGTGTGTATGTCACTGAACTCCTCCTAAACGGCTGGACCGATTTAAATGATTTTTTTTGTATGCGTTTGGGTGGCATCGTGGATGATGTAGATTCACTATTGGACCCGGTAGGTGGCGCTGCTATTGAGTTCTAGGAAACAGGACAACGTCTGTATGGTCAGCTAGTGTATATATACTTTTCGAGATTTAGCTCAGCTTTCATTGTATAGATTTTCCGTACAATGAGAAGTCAGCTATAGTTATTGATTTGCCGCCGTACGTACTACTGATCTAGTGACATTTTGCACGATTATTTTGACTCACGGTTATGCACATTACATGACAATGGCGGTATTTATTCTCAGTTCACTTCTTAGAAAACTACGAAATTAAGCTATGCTTGCGTAAGTTTGCTGCGTGGGATACATACCTGAGGAAGCCCGATGAGGCATCGGACCTTGCATCTATCTAAATTTGTAGGTATACTCACATTTCTTTGTAATCAACTCAGACTACCGCTATACACGGTTACGAAATAAAATCTTTTATTTCAGACCCATAACGTCATTATACATAGGTTTCTTATTTAAGTTGTGTCAGCACCCGTACTCTGCCTTCTGCATTAACCAAACCAACCAGTCTCTTATCAATTTTTAAGGTGGGTCTTTGTTTCAGCTTAGACTGTCCCACTTCCCACTTTCTAGCTGAAATGTTAAAACAAAAAAAAAATGTGCCTAAAAAGGACTATAGCAAAAAAATTGCATTTCACAATTCGTGGAATAAACTCACAAATCCGAACCTAAAATATATACTCCTACACGTTCATATATGCGTAGCAATGGAACAGCGCCTTAGCATTCCCCTCAGGCCATATATCATGCTTTACGAACGTACTGAGACGATTGTAGGCGTTCAACGTGGGTGTTGTCTGTTTATGCACTGCTTCAACGATTTACATGCGATTTAGAGGCGTTTGATGTCATTTCTTATTAGGATGTTGGTAAGAAAGTGAGAAAAAGATTTATTAAAAATTATGCTTATAAATGAATTTTCTTTCTCAAAATTGCTTTAAAAAGGGCTTGTGGCTAAGTAATAACAGCTGCACGGATCGATCGATCAGGTTAAGCTACGTTTACCACGGTTGGTCTGTGGATGGGTGACCATCTTTACATAACAAGATCCTTCCGTGCTTCGGAAAGTCGGTTAAGCCGTTGGCCCCGTATATCATTTTAATCTTTGTTGTCGTTACGCATCATCAGAATCCCAAGAATTTGACAATCTGTCTTAGCAAGGGGTTAGGTACCCAATAAATGAATTGTGTAGGTCAGAGAAACAGTTGCTCTATGTAACATAAACAACAAGTTTTTGCCCAACTAGGAAGATAATGATGACATTGTTTTAAAAACATTGATAGACGTCAAAAATAAATTTATATTAGATTACTCTGAAAAGAAACACCGAAACAACCTCGAAGGTCGTAGTCTCTTTTAAAATCCAAAACTGATAAAATCAATTTATTGAAATCTATGACAGTACTCATGGGATATCTAGAAGCACGAAATAACTCGTAGACTAGAACTAGTCCTACCAAAGGTATAATGGTGACTCAGTAGATGTGTTGTGGAAGTACGATGAAGTCAACCCTTAAGGCGCTGTCCTATTGCCATCGCTCGCACAATCATGCGTGCGTCCGACGAAAAAGATCGGGCGACCGTGCGTTCAAACATACCGATATCTACTGAATGTCCTATTGATGGTCGTGCGATCATGTGATGCGACCAAATTGTTTGATTTTCGTCGCGCGATCATCGACGCATCGTATTGATCGTACGATCGTCCGATCAAACATACTGATCAGTACTGAATGTCCGAATGGCGCTCGCTGGCTCGCGCGACTATGCGGAGAGGAGGTCGACGACGGTTTTTATACATATTATGTGGTCTACGCTTTCTTTTTTTAATATTAATACTATTTACAATTAAAGAAATATTGCTCGACAGCAGAAACTGTGCATCTTTGCAAAGAGCCATTTCGAGAGTGTCCGCAGAGGACAAAACTCGTCACGCGCATCGGTTTCATCGCACGATGAAATCACATCGCATCATCGCACGAGCGATGGCAATAAGACGTACGTTTTCTCATCGCGCGATCGGTTTCATCGCACGATGAAATCGCATCGCACCATCGCGCGAGCGATGGCAATAGGACAGTGCCTAACGTAGTTGTGGAAAGGAAACAGTAAACAGGCTAAAAGACTTAATTTTGAGATGAACAAGGCTTTCTAAAGGACAAGATCACTATATTTTCTCGACAATTTACTATTTATTCTAAAGATGTTCACAGTGAAAGTTCAAATCATGAACTATTAAATTCCAAAAACGATCTAAGCAAACTTCGCAGAATATTCGCAATATGATATTCATGAAGATTAAACCCAATATTCCTACAAAAGAAACTCTTGTGTAATCTAACTCGAACTACCGACTATATCGAAGAGATACCAATATGTTCGAAGGTACAATGAACTCTTCATTTTACTGTCTATAGAACAATACAGGATGGATGCCGTGGGTTTTGATAGGATTATTATACCTTAAGATTTTTTTGTTTTTGGGTTGTATAAGGAACGCAGCTCTTTGTCGCAGTAAAATTTTAGAAATCTTCACCACACAAAAAATCGTTACGTAACAAAAAATATGTATGCCTCCTTCGTGCCACAAAAATATCGTGATATAGTTTGCATGGTTTTCGAGAGTGCTCAAACCATTTTCGAGGTGAAAACCCCAAGGTGACGCCTGTGAAAATTTTCAAATATTTCATCATGGTCATTCACTTGATATTCGAGGAAGCTGAAGCCGTTAGTGAGGTCAAAATAAAGTTTGAGGATTTAAACGATAGGGAAGTTTCTTTAAAAAAGCGTAACATTTTTTTACTATATGTTTTATTTTTTGCTAGCCTGCGCTGTCCCACTCCTGGGCAAAGGCCTCCCTCCATTTCTTCCAAATATCGCAAACCCGCGCGTCTTACTTCCAGTTTTGACGGGACCTATTCAGCTCGTCCAGTGTTATGTTTATATAATAAATAGCGTTTGATTATATTATAGACTAGCTTTTGCCCGCGGCTTCGCCCGCGTGGATGTCGGAAATTAACGCAGGTATTTTTCTAAAATAAAAGTAGCTTAAGTTATTCCTTACATTACATCAGCTATCTGCCAATAAAAGTCTCGTCAAAATCGGTCCAGCCATTTCTGAGATTTGCCGGAACGAACAGACAGACAGACAGACTCAAGTAGAAAAAAAGATTTTTTGTTGTAAGTACCGTATTTACTTTCATATGCAAATGCATATGAAAGTAAATACGGTACTTACACGGTACTTACGGTACTACTTTCTTTACTTGCTACATACAGCTTTTCACTAAATAATGAAAAGCTGTTAATTTGAAATTACAAACAGACACTTCAGTTTTATTTATTTCTATAGATGGATAGATTGCAGTAGCAAAACTGTTCGATGCTTGACTTGTTATTAGCCAAAACGAATAGCTGTAATTCGATATTACAACAACAAATCTAGAATCTTCCCCATAGACACACAACAACAAACATATAATCACATTTTTCATATCAATAGCAGTCCAGTTGTCCGGAGCGACTGTATCGAGCCAGCCAGTAGGTAGCCAGTCTAGAATGTGTAATGCATTCGGAATTCCCGTGCACGTAACATGCAAACTAGTATCGACTATTAGGGAGTGTGTATTTTTGATGTGTTATTGTGAATATTTTTGTGACCATCCATAAAGAGTTTTTTTTTTTTATTACGACATAAGTAGCGGCCATTGGTTGATTCAAACCATTTTTCGAAGCTTTTATTTAACGTCACTTGTATGTTCTGGATTTTGCAATCAATATTTCACCCACTTCTACTGTAGCTATCGGGCTGAAATGTGGCAGACACGTCTGATTCTCGTCTGATCCGTTTTTATATATATATATATATATATAATAATATTTTAATTAGTTTATGGCACGACTGGGTAAGTGGCGGGGGGCACATGGGAAACTGATAAGCTTAGGATAAAAGAAAACCAGCGTGTAATGAAGAAAATTCTTAGAAAAAAGATTAAGAGAAAATTAACTGTATTTAGAAAGCCTGCTACGAAGTATCTACTACTTTTTAACTGTTGGCATTAGGAGACTTTTTGGATGGAACACATTTCTTAAGATCATAAATACAACAACTTATTTTCTCTGATTAAACTATTTGTAGAGATTACAGATTCAAAATGGGTTTACTTGATAAATTACTTTATTTTTGCAAGTAGGTTTCTACAAATACTTTTACACGTCAATAAACTTTGAACTTGAATCTTTAATACACGATCACTTAGGTATACAACATACATCTTAAACCAACAATAAGGGCTTTAACACATATATGCAGTGGATCTCCGAAATTCGGCCCTGATGGGGAGGCTGATTCTGTCTCTCTGGGGCCCTGACTACCGACAAATTATAATTTGTTCCACGTTTTTACACCCATGTTCCCTTTTTTTCTGGTTGGTAAATCATCAAAGACGTCTCCCGCTCTGGGTGGAGCTCGAGGGCGTGTCAGGCTTTTACTGACTAAAACCCACTCGTGTTCCTTCAGTTGCCTATTCCAGGGCCACGGTAACTTATATATTACCCCTGAAATCAGAAAGGTTTTTGTTTCACAGCAGTATATACTCAAATAAATCAGTAGGAAAACTGAAGCATTCAACAAATATTAGCCGAATTCATTTCGAATCAATGTATATAAACAACAATTTAGTTTTACAAAAGCCCATAACAACATTGTAATTGCTTTTACGATTCGCTTTTGTGTGAAAACAAATTGATTTAACATCTTTGTTTAATCATTGGATGGACAATACCATCAGTATAATCAAATAGTTAGAGGATTTGGCTAATGTTATCTTTTAACTTTGGAATTGTTTTGTAACTTTCATTTGTTTCAATTCTCGACTGTGATTCGATGTCGCCTTGAACTTGTTTTGTCACGGAAGACTTGTCACAAACAAAAAATGTTTACAAAAAACTTGAGCAGATATCAGACGCTTCACTTTTTGTTCATTTTGTTTATCTTCTGCCGTCTTACACCCGAATTTAAACGTCTATACATAACATAAATCAAATGTGAAAAATAAATTCTATAACTGAAACGATTCAAATATTTTGAATTTCGCCATTCAGTCCAGCGTTAGTTTTATTTTTTTTTTGCCACACAGTCGAGTGCTTAGTTTTTTTTTTAATTTTTTTTTTGGCTTTTTTTATCGTTTTTTTTTTTCACCGTCAACTGTCTAGCCTTTTTTTTAATTATGTTGGGGAAGGCTTCCAGTCTAACCGGATGTGCTGAGGACTAGTATTCTATATGGAGCGACTGTCTATCGAACTTCCGCAATCCAGCAACTGGGTAATACAATACCCCTTGGTAAGACTGGTTGTCAGACTTTCAAGCTTCTAACGACCCGTATCGACTGTCAAAGAGCCATGAATGATAGTCAGGACCAACAGTTTAACGTTATTTCCGAAACACGGAGGGGTCTTGGTATGAAAATGGTCACCCATCCACGAAACAATCGCGGTAAGCGAAGCTTAACCTGATCGATCGACTTGTGCAGCTATTATTAAGTAACACCCCTATTGTAACACCTGCATTCTATACAATTAAAGAAATTATTTGATTTATTACTTAGCCACAAGCCCCTAAAGATCTACTTAATAAATATAATTAAATTCATTTTACTGACAGACAAACCACAGAATCAGGAAGCATAAAATTTTTGCACTAGAGTTCCATATAATAATGAATTATAATTTGAGTGTTTCTGTAGCGAGAGGTTGATAATTTATATCGTACAGATGAAATAACATAGAAGATCGTCATTTCTGTTCGGGCGCGTGACTTGTCTAATATAGAAATCTAGTTCCATCCATTTTCTAACTCAAACTATGACGTAAGAATACATTCCATAAAGTTAAAACATTATTCAATCCAAAACATCAATAATTTGCAACGCTTGCCCCAAAGGCGATAGCCGGACTGGTCCGAAAATATTTTATTCTCAAGGTTTCATCGTGAAACTCAATTTTCTGTATCGAGCTCCTACCTGACTCGAATCCGTAATGTGGAGATGCGTCTGTCAGAAGCGTTGGACGGATTTTGATATAAATCTAATCGTATTTGGGACAGATTGCATTTGCAATCCTCGTAAAAAATGTATGAGGTGATAATTTGGGGAGGATTTTGATGAAAGGTTGATGGAGCGCAATATAGTCGCAAATACACTGTAAATTGTACAAAAGTTTGCAAGTAGCTTCTGTTTGGGAATTTTCAATGACGGATTATTCGGTCACTCGATGTTGTTATTTTTATGTAGGTAACATTGGAATTTCAATCGCGGTAAATTATGAACATTGGTTCCTGGTCGGTGACAAATTATATTCAGGTTTTATTCGCAACTCCAAATTTTCCTGACATTTAAGATGATGCAGCTGGCACATTATTCAAAATAGTCGAAATAGAGGATAATCTTTTACTTGCTTGTCATCGTGAACAATTCTGATTAGTGAATGTCACAGTGATTTTCAAGTTACTTGCATGTACTTTGGTGCAAGTTACAAGCATCTGTATTAAGTGCTATAAAGGCAGTGGACAGGGCATATTGCTCGCAGAACTGATGGCCGATGGGGCAGAGAGGTTCTGAAGTGACAACAACGTAATGAAAGACATAGAGTTGGAAGGCTTCCGACAAGGTGGACTAATGACTTAGTGAAGGCTGCTGGAATTCACTGGATGCGGGAACCACAGAACTGGTCTAAGTGGCGGACCTTGCAGTGATGGAGCACTATGATGAGTGCTCCATCACTGCAAGGTCCGAAGTCTTGAACCATGAATCCTTGTTTCCTTAAAGAGTTGGGTAGAGGTGTACCTATAGTCAAAACCTCATTTGATGAAAAATCTACTGAAAAAGAAGTGGCGGATAAAACTTAACCAAAAAGTACTAAAGTTTTTCATGTAAAACTTTATTACCATGCTAATAGCTTTTTTCGCATAACACCCAGATACTTGGCCCTTGGAAAATAAATGCTTAAATTTTAAAGAATATTCAGAATGTATAAATAATGATGTTTGAGAAAATATAAAGAAAATGTTTGAATGTCTAATAATTAACTACACCACACGGTTTCAGCCGCATGGGACCCAATCTCATGAGAATACCGAAATTCATAATATCTTATGTCCTAATTCAGGTCATGGCCTACCAACACGTCAAATTTCATTCATATCGTTTCAGCTGTTTTAGCGTGAAAGCATAACAAACAAACTTACAAAAAATTAAATCTTTTCTCTTAATTAAATTATTCTTACTTATTATCTATATATACTGGGTCAAATAAATCAGGTACCGAACTATCAGCATTGAATCTCGATATAACAAAGTAATTAAAAAAAATATATATTACTTGGAACCGTTGAAACCGTAGTCAGCGATGCATATTCAGCCAATTATGTTACCACTCCTGGGACAATAGACCCTTTTAAAAAATGGAGGACTATGGTTAGTACACCACGTGGGTTGGTGTATGTCAAATGCCTTTGACTTCAGACGTAGGTGTCGTTAGAGTGCCTCGAAAACAATTTAATTAATCCACTAAAGGACACTGAACGAGACACAACAGAAGTTTTATTGTTATTACGTCTGTGGGCGTTTAGTGTCTCGCAGTGTTAAAATGAAAAGTCTTTATTTATTGTATCATCATTTGATATTGATAATATCGATATCCATCCTATTTGCGAAGCGTTTCTTGGCTAACTTAATTGAACCCCGTCGAGTTACAATATTTTTATCTCACGAAGTGACGCGTGCTTTACTTGGGGTTACCAAGTGTATAAACACCCTGTTAATGTGTGTGTAAGCGCAGAACCGAGACATGGATGAAGTCAGTAGTGTGTATGGTTGTGTGCGTGTGGTCTTTACGTCTTTAGTCACACTTGGTTAGTACATCAAAAACGCACGTCACTTCGTGAGATATAAACAAAAAGTGCGGCAAACGTTGGTTTGTGTTATATAGGTAGGTATGTGTACCAGCGGCGAAGTACCTACTTACGTAAAAAAGACTCCATGTTTTAACAGACGTTTATTTTTTTATTTATTCTAGGTGGGGAATCATCGAATTACTTCTCCCACTATAGCTGGTTGTGACAATCATTCTCGCCATGACTCCATGAGATCCTGCCGGAGCTCTGCCCGCCGTGCCGAGATTTCTTGCGTAGTTTCGCCCCAGTGTGCAGTGTTTTGTCTACACCTCTAGATCCCATGGTGGCAATCCAGCAAGAAGGCTCGCGTCCCCACACGAGACCGAACGGTATCCCAGAACTAGCCGGATGATGTTTTAACAGACGTGCTGTTCTCTTTTCGATATTCAATACATTCTCAATTTTATGGAGACTTTGAGATTACTTGTAGTCCAACGAAATTGATACCTTAAAAATCAGCGCAACTTTCACTATCAAATAATGAGTTTAGTTTATGTCTACACCATTCATAACAATTGCGTGTTACTTCGCTCAAAACTTCTCGTCTCCTTGAAAAAACTCAAATAGAATTTATTTACCAACTTTTCAGTCCAATATTCTTACTCGCAAAAAGAATTCATTGTAACTTTTGCAATTTCAATAGTTTTGATTGCGTTAAGATTCATTTAATCTTTACGGATTAAATTTTCCATATTATTTGATCTTAGAATTATAATTTAAATTACCAACTGTAAAAGTAATTTAATTTATAATATTAAAACTTTATTTTGACTTCTCAAAGTCTTTTAAAGGATTAAGGAGTCCTTTTCATTATTAAAATTATTAATAATATGTCGGCGTCAGCGATGGCTTTGCGATAATGCCATCATCCTCTCGATTTGGTGTTACGTAATCCATAGTGCAGGTTTACAATAAAATACGATGATATAACAAATCATTTAGCTAGGATTGTATGGTGTTACTAGTAGTGGCTTGCTTGGATGAAGGCATATAAGTGCTAGTGCTTACCTCGAAAATTCACCATTAGTCTGTCAAATACATTTTAATGCGTGTCCCGAAATTATTAAGAAACGCAGTAAATTATCATACCTAAAAGAAACCCGCGTTTGTCTGCCTAGACAAGAACAGGCGGCCTAGGGCCTACTTGCGATGTACACCACTAATTACTAGTATTCAGTAATAACGGTCATGCACTATTTTCTATGTTCCAGTAAACTAACAGTTTCGCGTAGGATAAGTAGGCGCGCTTCTGGCGCTGCGTACCCCAGTTAGTCGTCACGACGTTTACTCACATCATGGTACTACAATAATCAATTGAGAGACTATTATCGCTCAATTTTTATAATCCACGACAAATGTATACTGTTTTTCATTTAATATAGGTACAGTATTGTTTAATACCTAGCAATAAATCAAGTCATCCTTTTTAATTGGTTGTCATGGTATGGTCACGTGATAAGGAGGAATGAGGAAAATGTCGTGAGGAAAGTATTGAATCTAACTGTCGATACCTATAAGAGTAGAGGGAGACCAAAGAAGCGATGAATGGACTGTGTGAATTATGATATGGATAGAAAGAGGGCGACTACTGAGATGACGACTAATAGAGTAGTGTGGAAGAAAAAGACATGTTGCGCCGACCCCAAATAAATTGGGAAAGGGAAGGAGAATTAATGATCCTTTTTAATGATTTGAATTAGCTTCCCTATAGAACTTTAACACTAACAGATATACTTTTAATAATCATGTGAACTAATTGATAGCGTAGGGACCTAACCAAAGCGATCGTCTCATTCATAAGTCACTCATTTTTGTTCAGTAAACCAGGAGGCCCTCTTTTCGATGCGTTCGGGTACGTTGATCAAATTGAACGCACCAGTCGTATGTTCACGCACCAGTTGCTTTGTTTAAGACACGGCCTGCAATTTAAAGCCGAACAAAATGAACGCACCAGTCGTGTATTTACGTGACAGTCGCTTTGTTTACGACGCAGCTTACGATTTAAAAGAGATTATTGATAAAAAATCGAAGTTTCTTAGATTGAGGCAAAAACTAACTGGGTTTGCAGTTGTTAAATCGATGTTAATTTTTTGGTAGTTTTCAAATCTAATCTTAGGCAATTATTTCACTCTCATCCTCATGCCAACTAAGTCCATCAATCAAAATTCCCACGAAAAATATAAATAAACTTCTCCCTCACCTTATAAATTGTACCAATCATTTCTCCAGTGCAGTTGTAAGGCCATAGGGCGATACAAAATATATTATATGTGATATTTCTCGCTCTAATACCGTTCTGTTACTTGCTTCGGCGTCGACAATCCTCCGTTGAAAGAGTTTTGGTTTGCAATATCAGAATGTCTTTATTAACTACTGTTACGGTAATAGATATCCCATCAGAAACATAAATGTGAAATGAGAGCCAAGTTCAATATTATGATATATGCCTTGGTTGTTGACTTCAACGACAAAAGAAGTGAGATCTAAATGGGTGCCAAGTTCAATGATCAGTCCTGAAATTTATTTATAACTACATAAAATATCATTTCTTCTTATAACTTAGGATAATATATTGAAGCCGAAGGTCTGACTTGGCTAGTTCTCATATACGAATCATTATGTTCGATGGCTAGTTTCTACCACCAAGCCAAATTTTCGGAATAATAAAATAAGAACCGAAAATTAACAGGTTTAGAACTTGCGAAGGCTATAATATAATTCGTATATGAAAACTAGCCAAGTACCTTGGACCGACCTTTGGCTACAATATATTATCCTAAGTTATAAGAAGAAATGATATTTTATGTAGTTATAAATAAATTTCAGGACTGATCATTGAACTTGGCACCCATTTAGATCTCACTTCTTTTGTCGTTGAAGTCAACAACCAAGGCATATATCATAATATTGGACTTGGCTCTCATTTCACATTTATGTTTTTAATGGGATATCATTACTTTTTGTACATAAATTATTAGTAGGTACTTATTTATAACAAATTTAATACCAAATGGTTTTTGTTATAAGTGTTCCTAATAGAATCAATTAAGGGAAAAATTATAATAAAATGATAAAAATTTACCAGTTTCTGATTTATTCCTTTGTATTCACCTAATTACCTATCTGCTTGCCAAATTTGAACTTTCTAGGTCATCTGGAACTGGGTTAGAGTTTTGATCTATAGGTCAGTCAGTGATAAAAATGACGATTTTTGGACGATAATGTCTAAATAACCGTTTGAGATGTATTTATGAAATTTAGAGTGCATATGTATCTCGCAAGTCTCACTATATGAGCCAAATTTGACACGTTTATGTCAAATAGTTTTTGATTATGAGGGGGTCAAAAGTGGCTCCAAATGGTTCGTATAATATTACACATGGTGCTGCTCGCCAGTTCTGTTACTTGAACTTGGCTTGACACGCTGCCGCGTGTCTAGAATTTTGGTTTTATTTCAAAAAGTTATTAACTAGTATTGCAAGTAAAAGCATAAACATTCTTATTCTAATATGTGTTTACAGTCTCCTATTATAAAAATGAAACTAACTTATAACTTTCCCACCGTAGGTCATACGAAGAAGACAGGAGCATTGATCAATACCTGATTCAGAATGTTGTAATTTTTAGTAGTTTGCGGCGATGAAGACGGAGATGGCGGGACGAGCTTAACTCTTACCGGAAGGACTGGCTAGCCTTATCAAAAGCATGAATACTGTGGAGAAGAGATAGCGAGGTCTTTGTCCTGCAGTGGAGCAATACAGGCTAGTTAGATTAGATAGATAGAAAGAAATGTCGATGTCAAGTCGTAAAAAATATGAAGAGCAGGGGCGGGAAACATGTATAAATAATACAAGTGTCCACTTCCTATCATATCTTTCTTTCTCATTTCGGAACTTTCAAAGCAATATCATAAAACGTTATCGTATCAGATAGGAAAACGAATAAATATCTGACATTCTTTTCAATAAACTATGTGTGACACTGAATCTAATAAATACTAGAGCTGTTTTCGGATCTTAGAAACAAGGAACTATGATTGAATTATGGAGAAAATATTTTTTTGAAACCATTAACGCAAGGCTTACATTACAAGACGTCTGTGTTCTCCGAACAATAAGACCGAGGTGCACCTACATATATTACATCAAAATTTTTCCAGTTATGTTTAAGTCCCATGTAATATTGTCTGAGCTTATTGTCATCAACCGGGCACAAATCCAGACTCCGGGCTGCTACTGAAAAATTGTAGATGGAAAACCCAGTAATACTTTACCCAACCCGGGAATCGAACTTGGGTCCTCATGCCCAGCAGTAGCGTTTGTGACCACTACACCAATTAGGCAGTATGTAATAGACTATAACGATCCCACCGCTGGGAGACGACTCCTCTCTGTGAGGGAGTGGGCCATAATCCAACATGCGGGATAGTGTGGGTTGATCAGTAGATTGATCAATTAGACAGTAGTGTAACTTTTTAAATGATTTTATGCTTTATAATACTTGTAATTTTAATCGTATTCAGTATCTATGGATTATCAATATATCAATGAAGCGATGGCAGTTTTAATTCAGTGCTATAATCATATTCTCTCACGAGACAATACGAGTTTTTTTCCAAATAGTTCAACCTGTGGGCCAATGTTTTTAGAATGAATGCGTCATTACTAGTAGTTAGAAGTCCAAAAATATGGCAACCAGTCTTTACAAGGGGTATCGTGTTTTTTACCATTTCAGTCGAAAGACTTCCACTGTGACGTGCACTGATATGGGCTGCTCCAAATTTGAGAGGGTTTGCCACAGTGACCACGCTTGGCAGGCGGGTTGGCGATCGCAGTATGGTGGTAAAATACAAAGAGAACGCTGCTGCTCGATCCTTAGGAAGTCCCATAGTCACCTTTTACGACAACCATGGGTAGAAATGGGATGACACTCTTCTTTACGTCTGGCACCACACAGCAAAAGAGGGCAGATAGGCAATTGCTCTTTGTAAAATTCTGGTATTCAACTACATAAAATTAGAGGACAAGCTGACCCTAACAGAATTCGGAAAAAGTTAAGCACATTCATTGAAAATTATAAATACGTCATCTCTTTCCTTTGGAGTCTATATAGGATCAGTTTTTATCCAGTGTGCAAACTGTAACCATGAATTCAGCATATCATTCTAGACCCCCCAATGTAGAAAATTTTCAATGGTTTTAAAAAAATAACTGTTGTTTTTTCTATGAAACAGCTGATTTTTTTTGTAAAACCTACGAATAAGTTCTTCGCAAGGGGGTCTACAATGATATGCTGAATTCATGGTTACAATTTACGCACTGGATAAAAACTTATCCTGTATAATATGACTAAAGATTCGTACACTTTTTTCCCTAATGATCTGACGCTCATCATCATTAAAAAAAAAACCTGACCAAAATCCTGTCAGATCTAAATTCTATCCCGTTTCTTGGATCCTTGAAAACAATATGGTCTGAAGAATAACAAGGAAATAGAACTACACGAAATGATAAAACTTGTACCCAATTTGTCTTACGAGTTAGTTACGAAGCTATAAAAACGATACTGATGCCAAAACGAAAGTGTTTGTTGAAGATAATAATATAATTTATTAGGACAGCTCAGGTTTACGAGCAACCAAGGGGTAACGTTACCTGGTAACTGGGTTTTGGGGTCAGGCTTAGTCAATCTATGTAAAATGCTAGCACCTATGCAGCTGCATCCGGTATTAATAGCCGACCATAAGATGTTCTAGATCAAGAGTGCTCAACTGCAGGCCCGCGGGCCACATCGTGGCCTGCGGATGAATTTTAAATGGCCCGCGCATGCAAATTTTTAAAATCCCGCTGACAAAGTTTTGCGTGCTGCGGAAAGAACAAATTGTGCGTGATTACCGTTCTCCCCCACCACGACACCCTTTCGCCCATTTCTCCGTTCATTACCGTCTCATTCTGCATTGGAAACCAATAGTGCGCCCATGTGTTTACTTACAATTATCTTCCTACAAAAATATACCTACTTAACAAACATCTAGTAAAATAGGTATTTGTTATGATGTTATTTTGCACTGGACTTAGAATTCTGTCGACAAACTACAACCCAAGGCAAATACACACATACTTGAAAACTACTAGACATATTTTTGAAAATTAAGGAATGCATTGAAAACAAGGGATGTTGAGTCCCGAACGATTTGTTTACTCTATGCGCCTACGTTTCTAAACGAGTAACAGAGTGACATCTCGCTTGACAGTTTGACGTTGACACTTGACAGCTCCCTTGATTTTGCCACTAAAATAGGTCCGTTCGCCTGTTGAAACCCCGCGACGTGTTTTGTTGAAATTAATCCTTGTAAATGGATCCGTTTGTGGACAATTTGTCATGATCCTGAGTTTGTTTGTGTAATAACCCCTTTTGAAGAACGAGAACGGGTGTATCTTTGTACTTTGGTTGAAATAGTTTGAAGGTCAAGTCAAAGTGACGCTATTGTGAATGAGTGATTTGAAGACCGCATGCTGTGACCTCCTCCAGCCTAATTGGAAGCGGATTGTTGCCAGGAGAATACTCATAACGTCACGACACGATACACATACACTCATTTACATACATATCTCCAGGTTGGCACCAGTGCAGTGTCCTTCAACCAACAGGTAAGTGTTTGATTTGTAGTTTGGCTCCGCGCACGGCGGACTAGTTCGCTCGCCACTTCTTGTCTCTAGAGCCCCACGATTATAACTCTTCCACTGCGCACTTGAAATCGTATTGGGAGGCCTAGCCTGGCAGCGTACATTTTGGTAGCAGAGCGTGGTTATGAGACATATAACCGACAGATTGGTAATTTACAGTAGGCTAATTACTTGGCAGTCTCTATAAGGGAAGTAGTAATTCGCTGTAAATGTTTGTTAATGGTAATTAATTGGTATTTGAAATAATTTGTTTAAATTTATTGAGACGGGTAACCTGATGTTGCCAAGGTCAGCCGGGCTAATAAAGTGGATTGGATTGGGCTGTGTTGCAGCCCCTTGTTGTAGCCCCTTTTTGTGTCTGATCTGTGTTGTATTGAATGTCAGGAAGACATTAAAATATTGAGTTTGTACCACTGATATGGTTGTTTGAGAAAATTAATATTTGAAATTGTCATTTTTGAGTATTACCATTGTTTTGAGTTGGAATAAGGGTTCATTATTGTTGTACCATTGACACAGTGGTTTGTGAACTTAACATTTGGAATTGGATAGAATTTGAATATTTGAATTGAATATCATATTGACAGTTTTGAACGTTGATATTGGTTTAGAATTAAAATAAAAGTTTATTGTTGAATTGAACTGAAACCAATATATTGTTATTTCTTGAGTTGCTGATTAGTCAGTTTGGTAGTTTGGTTGTTTGAACTTTGTTACTTAATTACCTTTTGCTTGGTTTATTTTATTTGATTGTTTGCGTTGGATTTCCTTGTTATTTATTGTTTGAACTTTGTTATTTGATAATTTAATTTTGGTTTATTTGAATTGTATTGTTTGTGCAATGGCACACAAAGCGGTGAGAGAGGCAATCAGTGGATTGACCACACAGCTACGGTGGTTCGCTTCAGCTGCAGCAACCGCTGAGCGCCCGGATCTTGAAGCGGTCACTCTGGCTCGGTTCGAGCAGTTGAACGTGAGACTCGGCAACGTTGATGCTCTGCTTACCCGCTACAACGAGTACATTTGTGATGTGGCTCTGGAAGTGCTGGATCAGGCAGCACGTGACAAGGTCCTTGCTGACTACGACCAGATCTTGGACCTGGGGGATGTCATTGGTCAACGTGCTCGGGAAATATTGGGGAGCCGGACACCTGTCCAGGTCAAACCGGAGACCTCGGTTGTTTCAGGTCCCGGACTATTGAGTAGACTGCCTACTTTGGAACTGCCACACTTTAACGGTCGCTTGGACCAGTGGTTAAGTTTCCAAAACCTGTTTGAAAGTTTGGTTGATGCACGCTCGGACCTCAGACCCGCCCAAAAGTTGGCCTATTTGTTGTCCGTCCTGGAAGGTGAGGCCCGAGCCTTGGTGCAGCATCTGTCTTTGACTGACTCAGCCTACCCTACCGCTGTGGAACTACTCACCCGGCGGTACCAAAATAAACGTTGTTTGGCTGACGTTCATATTGGATTGATTTTGGGGTTACCGGTCATTACTAGTTTGTCAGCATTGCGTACTGATCTGTTGAACCCGTTGGTGGCAGCGACCAACGCTTTAAAGCAATTGGAGTTGCCGGTGGACCATTGGTCTTACTTTTTGGTACATGTTGTGCTGCAACGGCTTCCTGCCGATTTGAGGGCTCGTTTCGAGCAAAAGTATGGTGGGGATAGTGTCACACATCTCCCCCCATTTGATGACCTCGTCCAATTTTTAGAGGATGAGTGTCGGTTTGTGGACAACACTGAGTCATGCCAGCCGTCTCCCCGGCCACGAGACCAGGGACGGACTAGGGCTCGCGGGCCTGTTGATGGTCGCCCCGCCGCTCGTTTTGCTGGCACCCAGAGTCGTCCTGGTTGTGAGTTTTGTAGGGACACGGGGCATGGCATGGCAACTTGCGCGGCCTTTTTGAAGTTGCACGTGAGTGCCCGCCGCCGAATTGCCAATGCACGCCGCATGTGCTTCTCTTGTTTGGGGGCTCACTTCCATCGGGATTGCCCCAACCCCCGCCCTTGTAGAATTTGTAGGGGGTCCCATTTGGACATATTGTGCGCTAACGCGAACCACGCTGGTAGACCAGCCTCTGATGAAGGTTCGCGTACGGGGGGGTACCATGGAGTTGGTCACCGGGCTTCTGCCTCGCCGGTTCAGAACCGGGGAGAGGCCCGCAATTTTGAGCGCCGCACTCCACCCCCCGCGCAAGTTGATCGGGAGCCGCGCGACCGCCATTTGGTCTCCCCGCGTAAAGGCGATTACGCAATTGTTGCTAGGCACCGCTGGCCAGACCAGCACCGCCTTCCCTCCCCTCCTTTGGCGGAACGTCCCCGGTTGGAGTCACGCCCCCCGCCATTCAGGCCTCCGGTGGGATATGCCAATCCAGCGATGGCGCGTGGCTCGGGACACCGCGCGGACGAGGAGTTTGGCCTCCATCCTCGTCGCGAGGGACTTGAGCTTGGGTGCGGAGCCTGGGTGCGCGGCGATCGGTCGCCGCCCAGGCATTGTTAGGACATTGGCGACTGCCCCGCTAAGGTATCCCTCAGATCGACTCGGTTTGTTGCCAACGGCATCGGTCGGGTCTGGGGGCCCACGGGGGACTCTGTTGTGGTCCGTGTCATTATGGACATGGGAGCCCAGGGTTGCCTTTTGTCTATTGTTTTGTTTTATTTGTATTGTTTTGTTTGTATTTTTTTGGGCAAAATTGTTTTCTTGAGCGCCTTTGGACTGCGGGACTTGGCTGGGACGAGCCAATTCGGGACACCCGGTTGGAAGATTGGCTCCAATTTGTATCCGCACTCCCTGCAGTCAACGAGGTCGTGTTACCCCGCGCTATCCTCCCCCCTGGGAGCTTCACTGCTACCCTTGTTTGTGATGCGTCTTCGCACGGTTATGCAGCTGTTGTTTATCTGCGCACCGTCAGCGCGACAGGCCAGGTGAAGTTGTCACTGGTCTTGGCCAAGAGCAAGGTGGCCCCTCCCCCCTCCGGACGGCACTGACCATCCCTAAGTTGAATTGTCAGGGGCGGCGCGTCTTGTGCGTCTATTGAACCACGTTGCTCACACTTTGGGTGGAACTGTGGACATTCGGGTTTCTTACGCCTGGACGGACAGTCAAATTGTTTTGTGTTGGTTGAAGACGTCCGTCCACTCTTTGGAGGTCTTTGTTGCGTACCGAGTGTCCCAGATTCAAAATTTTGATACGCATTTGATTTGGAGGCACTTGCCTGGAGATTTGAACCCAGGCGCCGCGTGGCCTCACGTGGGTGCATGGCACCCCGCTTGTTTGCTTACCCCCTATGGTGGGGACCAGACTGGCTGACTCATCCCGAGGATGATTGACCTCGATCGCCAGTCTTGATGTCGGGTCCTTTGCCCGGGCTCAAGGTGCTCGCTGTTGGAACGAAGGACCCTGATTTTTTGTTGAGTCGATAAAGCTCCCTCGACAAATTGTTGAATTGTTGTTTTTTTTTGTTGTTGAATTGTTGGTGACTGATCGTCACATTATGAACTCGCATGCCGGTTGCAATGCGCTGTTGGCCATTCTGCAGCGAGAGTTTTGGATATTGTCGGGAGCCGTTATTAAGTTGAACCCCTTTTTGGACGATACGGGTCTTTTGTTGTTTGTTGTTGACGGTTGAGGCACTCTAGCCTTCCTTATGAGGCCGTCACCCCCTTTTGTTGCCTAAGGAGGGCCATTTGCTTAAATTGTTGTTGTTGTTGTTGTTGTTGTTTGGTTGTTATTGTTGTTTGGTTGTTTGTTGTTTGTTATTGTTTTGACCCGCCAGCCTGCCCCCATTGGGGGGGTATTTTGAGGCCGCGGTGAAGGCGGTTAGGGACTCTGGCGCAGATTGTTGGGAGACACCGTTCCCACCTTTAAGGAGTTAGCTACGGTATTTTGCCGCATTGAAGCTGTGTTGAACTCGCGTCCATTGTGCCCGCTGTCTTCGGACCCGAACGCCTTGGAGGCCCTGACCCCGGGCCATTTTTTGATTTGACAGCCACTTGCCGCCCTGCCGGAGCACCCTTTTGTCGATGTGAGCCAAAATTGGTTATCGCGGTTTCAGTTGGTGCAGCAGCTCGCTCAGAGTTTTTGGAAGCGTTGGAGCTTGGAGTATTTGCACATTCTCCGGCAGCGCGTCAGGTGGACTGATAACGCGCAACCTTGTCGGGATTGCCAAGTGATTAGCGGACGGGAAGGCCCGTCCGGGGGGGGGGTAGATGTTGAGTCCCGAACGTTTTGTTTACTCTATGCGCCTACGTTTCTAAACGAGTAACAGAGTGACATCTCGCTTGACAGTTTGACGTTGACACTTGACAGCTCCCTTGATTTTGCCGCTAAAATAGGTCCGTTCGCCTGTTGAAACCCCGCGACGCGTTTTGTTGAAATTAATCCTTGTAAATGGATCCGTTTGTGGACAATTTGTCATGATCCTGAGTTTGTTTGTGTAATAACCCCTTTTGAAGAACGAGAACGGGTGTATCTTTGTACTTTGGTTGAAATAGTTTGAAGGTCAAGTCAAAGTGACGCTATTGTGAATGAGTGATTTGAAGACCGCATGCTGTGACCTCCTCCAGCCTAATTGGAAGCGGATTGTTGCCAGGAGAATACTCATAACGTCACGACACGATACACATACACTCATTTACATACATATCTCCAGATTGGCACCAGTGCAGTGTCCTTCAACCAACAGGTAAGTGTTTGATTTGTAGTTTGGCTCCGCGCACGGCGGACTAGTTCGCTCGCCACTTCTTGTCTCTAGAGCCCCACGATTATAACTCTTCCACTGCGCACTTGAAATCGTATTGGGAGGCCTAGCCTGGCAGCGTACAAGGGAATAGCATCGGACAAACTAGTATCTGTTTACACTGATGGTGCACTTGCAATAGATAAAATGTTCAATTTTTTGTAAATCCTTTCATGATCCATTTGACTGAAATAATTAGTTGTATTGGTAACATTCAGTTGGATCTTACTGAACTGCAAAACATTTTTTCGCTAAAAAACCTTTTCGCCGAAAAAGTATCTTCGAAACTACAAAATTCTTCAGACGGTGGTGCAAATTTCCGGAAGTTAGTACCAAAAGAAGACTTTCCTGAAATAACTGACCTAGCCCTGCAGTTCTTAAGCAGTTTTGGCTCAACATATCGACGCTTGAAAGGCAAAATTGACTAAGCGACTTAGCCAATTTCGCCTTTCAAGCGTCGATATGTTTGTGAGAAGGTATTCTTAACTCCCAATTATGTCAAAAATAAATACCGCACTTTACTAACTGAGCAACATTTTTGTGACTTGTTGTTACTATCACATCTGGTGTGACGCCTAACATAAAAAAACTATTACAACAGAAACATTGTCAGAAATCACATTGATTGCATCTATTGATACAATCAATTTGATGTCTAACTTGTCGCTTGATACTCTGTGTCAGCGGCGGCGACCTATCGCATTCGGCCGTGGTGTAGGCCAAGGTACGGAGCGAGAACGCATGGGAAGCCGCTACCTCCTTCTTGAAGCAGTAATGTTCGCGAAGGAGAAGGCGGCGCGCATGAGGGAGATGCAGTATCTGTGCCCTCACGCCCCTAGCCGCCGCAGGAGGAGACGCCCCGGGAGTCGGGAGTCAATCGCGAACTCCCGGCCACCGTTGGCGCGGGCATGCGGGCGGCGAGCAATGGGTAGTTCGCCGCCCGGTAAGGACCAAACCCGTCTCAACCACGTTGTGTTCCACGCGCGCCTCAAAGATGTCAGCAAACCTGGAGGGGTCACTAGGACCGATGCCTACCAGGGTCGCGAGATTTGTTCGAAAGAGTTACCGTTGCACTGGTATTTAGGCAACTGAAGGAACACGGCTAGGTTTTAGTCAGTAATAGTCTGACGTTCCGCTCCACCCAGAGCGGGAGACGTAATTTGATGACATCCCCACCCACAAAAAAATGCTCTGTGTTTCATCCTCTTTTAATAAACTTCTATTACATTTCATAATACCATTAGTTTTTTTGCACAAATCCTAAAAGTAATTAAAATAGGAATCGTTAGTGGCCGGCCGAAACTTTCTAAATCGATCGTTTGGCCCGACTGTTAAAAAAGTTGAGCACCCTTGTTCTAGATGATGACGTTTACAACTGTTTCTACAAGACATTTTTCTCGCTGTTATTCACATTACTTGCAATTGGCTAAATATTTGGAAAAAGCAGCGTAGCTTATTTTAAATCTTTTAATTGGAATTGATTATCATTTTGATGCACATTGTTTTCACAAATGTTTTATCTTGATTTAAAAAAGTGTCCTTGAAATTTCTTAGCCGTTCTTCTGCATAGAAAATGAAAAAATTGAAATGTTTTGGAATGGGCAACTAGCTTCAACTTTCTGATTAACTGACCGACTTTATGACAATTATATAAATGCTTGGAGTTTGAGTTTAATAAGCCCGAAATTGTGAATTGACTAAATAATTTCCGTAGAATCTCATAAGACTGTTGATGACGCTATGCTTGAAATCTTCTTCTAGGAGTAACGTCTATTGGCTAAGAAGTCTATAAAAATCCTCAAAATCATTAAACAGGGATATCGAAAAACATTGAATTATGTCTACCAACTTGAAGCAATCCTATAGGTACTCATGAAGTGATGACATATACTGCGTTGACAGAATGTTAAACGAAATGCCATAAATACTTAAACCTGCTTCGAAATAAAAATACACCTAACTCACTTATAATTGGAGTCCTGAAAAGCGCGTAACTAACGAAAAAGTTCATGAAACCAATCTGGTTGGTAAAAAAAACAAAATCCGGTATTTATAACAGAACCAATAGTTTTGAAATCTAAAAACTGAATTTAGTTTTATGTCTGGTTTATTACAGTTTTCAATGCTTACTAACTGGATTTAGTTCGTGTATTAATGTGTCTCTTTTTATTTCTAAAAAAATCGATTGTTCATCGCAAATTTTGCAATTTGTTTTGCTGGCAATCTATTTTGTTTTGTCTTGTCCTTGTTTTAGCCACCGGCTTCGTCCGCGTATCTATGCTAATATACTAATAATATGATAAAGCTGAAGAGTTTGTTTGTTTGTTTGATTGAACGCGCTAATCTCAGGAACTCCTGATCCGAATTGAAAAATTATTTTTGAGTAGCCTATTTATCGAGAAAGGCTATAGGCTATATAACATCACGCTACAATTAAGAGGAGCGGAGCAGTAATGTAAAATGTTGCAAAAACGGGGAAAATCGCACGGGTAGGTGTTTCGACGCGACGGGAAGGGTCGGGGGAACAAGAAATTTAACGCGGATGAAGTCGCTGGCAGAAACTAGTATACATATATTCTTGAATCACATTATAACCCATTGTATAGGTTAAAAGATCTACAGAGCGTACAGATGTAGGAACGCACTTGCTTTATACAATGTAAAGATGGACCGTATAGTGATGATATATTTTTCAGAAAAGTCAGATACGTAATACTCGCAACTTGTAAGCATGTATAGTATAATATATCTTAGGACAACCAACACAACGTTATCTGATCCCAAACTAGGCAGAGCCTGTACTACGGTAACCAGACAACTGATAAACATACTTATATATTTTTAAATACATACATATTATAGATAAATCAGACACAGAAGTTTCTGGAGTGGCGACCGCGTATTGGAAGACGTAGCGTTGGAAGGCCTCCCACAAGATGGACCGATGACCTGGTGAAGGCCGCAGGAATACGTTGGATGCGAGAAGCACATAACAGGTCGAAGTGGTGGTGCTTGGCGAGGGCCTATATCCAGCAGTGGACGTCTTTCGGCTGAAATGATGATGATGATAATGAGACACAGAACAGATAATTGTGCTCATCACACAGAGATTTGTCCTGGATGGGAATCGAACCCACGACCTCAGTCTTAGCAGTCAGGATCACTAACCACTAGACTAACAGGTCTGTCAAATGTATGACTAGATGTATTAACAGAAACAAAAGAAGTATGTAAGAAGTATTGTATGTAATGCCTACCGATATGGGAAAAAGGCGTTAGGTTATGAATGTATGTTGTAGATCGTGCGGATTTAAAGCAATGCTTTTCAGTTTGCTGTTTGTCTATTAAACCATTTTTGAGTTGTAAATGGCAATAGAAATGATTTAGAGTTTATTGCCATTTAAATGGCAGAATTTTAAGAATTATAGAAGCGAAAACAATCGCTGAGAATAATCTGCTACGAGCAAGTTGATGCTAGACGGATCGACGACCTTAAACAGGTTGCTGGAATAGACTGGATCCGGAAGGTGGAAGACGATATTATGGTGCAGCCAGGGAGAGTAGTAGTGGAGTGCGGAAGATTAAGCATTTAAAATAAAGATAACCAATTTAACGATACCGAAAAATTTACTTGACACATAAGGGGGATAAGAATAAAAGCAGAGCAATAAAAAATAACTCGACATGTAAGGGGATAAAAAGACCAAACGAAAGTGGACTTTGAGAATAGATCGAAAAATAAGGTCGACATCAAAGTACATATTTGAGCCTAATATCCTAACAGACACAGAGTTCAATAATCTGTGACTGTAATAAATATCACTGTTTGCTACATACGATCCGATATCAATGAGGTTGGCAAATGGAAATTGAACCAATAACCGTTACGCCTACTTTTCTTATTCCTCGATTTATGTTCTTTATGAGGATTAGCACAAATTATATTTTCCTGATTTCTTTAAAAAAATACGATTTTGTAACATATCATTGATAGAACAAGTACTAGTTGTTGATACGGATGTCAACGTTGTTTTTATGCTTCATCATCATCAGCCTAATAATGTTCCCACTGCTGGGACACATGCCTCCTCTCGGTGAGAGGGATGCTTATAATGATCATATTCGTATAAACATATGTGAAATATAAATTACTAGCGACCCGCCCCGGCTTCGCACGGGTGGACATTTATTTTTTAAGCTCTCTGAAAAAAAAATTTTGTTTTTATGTATGTTTTTATAGGTTTTTTATTCGTGTTACATTTCTTTGTTTCGTACCTTTTATACAGCAAATTAACTCGATTTGGCCGCGTCCGCTGCGTAGAGAGCCGACTGCGCGAGTGAGCCGCGCGGCAACCTGCTTCATAGATGTGCACCCCCTCCCCTGCGGTTTCGCCGTGCGAGTCGTGCGACACCATCATTCATTTTAATACCAATTACAATTTTAAATTCGTAATATCTTTTGAATGGATTGTCCGATTGGAATAAAATAAAAAGTAATTTATAGCTATTGAAAAAATCTTGCTTAATAAATAGTTTATTTGGATAAGGATTAGTATTTGACGATAATATGATCAATAAACATAGGCTAATAATTTTAATTACTTTTATTCTATGGAAATATGGATATAATGGCTAAAATATAAATATTTGGTTTATACTATTGCGGACTTTTTTGTAGGCATTATTAAGTTCTACAATTTTTCTATAGAAGTCAACCATACATCTCCAACCATTTAGGCAGCGTTCGCGAGAATCGTTAACGTACGGCAGTTTTTTCGACGCCTTACTCCACAATTTTCACTACCACGAAAAATCCTATCTATTTTCCGGGATAAAATATAGCCTATACGGATTCGAAAGAATCCTCCTAAGTAATGGTAAAAGAAATTTTGAAATCGGTCCAATAGTTTTTGAGCCTATTCAATACAAACATACAAAAATACAAAGGTTTCCTCTTTATAATATTAGTATAGATGAATGATATGCTCCGCGCTAGACGTGAAAGTAACACATCTCAATTCATCCCATGTGTTTCATAAAAGGCGACTAAGGGACTTACTAGCGAATGGACAGCAACATTCTCCGTACATCTTACCACCATACTGCGATCGGTAACCCGCCTGCTAAGCTTGGCAATTATGGCGAACCCCCGCACTTTGCGGGAGGCCTTTGCCCAGCAGTAGACGCCTTTTGACTGATAATGATGATGTATGATATTGCACGACACTTAACTATAGGTATACTTTTCTCGGTAGCAGCCCGAAGTCTGCATTTGTGCCAGGTTCATAGCAGCAGACTCGCCCCTATTACATGGGACTTAAACATTACTGGCAAAATGTGGGTGTGCTATACGCAAACCTCTGGATTATCCTTGCAGGAATACAGGCAGATATGTGTGATAGCTAATCAGTTTAGTCACACTCCAATTCAAAATTAAATATTTCACGAACTTAAAGTTATTTACTCAATTTTGTGGGTTCCGTTGCCAAATGGCAAAAAACGGAACCCTTATGGTTTCGTCATGTCTGTCTGTCCGTCCGTATGTCACAGCCACTTTTTTCCGAAACTATAAGAGCTATGTTGTTGAAACTTGGTTAGTAGATGTATTCTGTGAACCGCATTAAGATTTTCACACAAAAATAGAAAAAAAAATTGGCGTTTCTCATACTCAGAACTGAAACTCAAAAATTTTTTTTCATCAAACCCACACGTGTGGGGTATTTATGGATAGGTTTCTAATATCATTTTTTTTTCTAAACTGAATAGTTTGCGCGAGAAACACTTGCAAAGTGGTAAAATGTGTGTAGTAATTTCTAAAATAAGAGAATAATAAAACTAAAAAAAAATATATGATGTACATTACCACGTAAGCTTCCACCAAAAATTGGTTTGAACGAGATCTAGTAAGTAGTTTTTTTAATACGTCATAAATCATAAACCGCAATTTACCTTTCATTCAGTCAACTCAAATATAAAAATAAAAAAAATAAAAACATTTAATTTCATAAACATAAACCTTATGCATAAACCGTGAATATCTACACGTTTGTACGGAACCCTCGGTGCGCGAGTCCGACTCGCACTTGGCCGGTTTTATTTAATTGCATAGTACAACACAGTTTTATTAAACCACTACCAACTTCAGTTTCCTCATTTTTTTTTTGTTTAAGCTTTGAGGAGCCCGCACAATCAGAGTGAATTTCCGACGCGGATATGAAATTCCTGGCTGGCAGTCGCTGCACTTTTAGTATGAGTTTCACCGATTTTAAATTGATAGCGTTTATTTCAAAAGCAATGGAACATTTGAATGAATTTCGTGTCTTTGATAAAACTTATAGAGATACGATAAAAACCTTGTTAGTGTAGTGGTTGTAAGCGCTACTGGTGAGCAAACCTCTCGGGGTCGATTTACGAATTGAAAAATGTGTTCTTGAGTTTACCATTTGAAATTTGCCCGGACTCGGAATTTGTAACCAATTTATGAGAATAGGCTCGTCCACGTAATTGTCGTCGTGGGTAGATGTCGTCGGCAGCGGTCATTGTTCGTCATGACAAAGGACTTAAATGTATCTTCGAAATCTTCGAGAAACAAGCGTGGCGCTATGATGTGATGATAAAATATTATTACACGTGTATTTTCTGATGAAGCATGAGAAAATGTATCGTATAGTCAATCTTGTAGTAGCTGTATTTCTATTAGGTTGAATATCAATGGCACTTCTTAAAACAACAAGGTCTATTTTTCTATGACAGTTACTTAAATTATATGTACACCTCTGCCTAAATCTTTGGGAAACACGAACGTGACGCTATGATATGATGATAAAATATTATCACACGTGTATTTTATGATGAAGCATGAGGAATTGCATCCTATAGTCGATCTTGTAATAGCTGTATTTTTATTAGGTTGAATGTCAATTGCACGTCTTAACCAGTCAATTACCGTAATTACAGACACAATTAAAAACCACTGTGTCTATACCAAATGTGGTATCTCAGGGACTTAGAGGTTAAAACAACAATGTCAATATTTATATTTTACAGTTACATAGTCTCAACCAGTTTTAACCTTAATGTAACTTCAATTAAATGCGAATTGTTGTCAACAGCAGCAATACAATCACGAAGTTCGACTATACCCACACAATTTTCCAGTTAAACGCCAGAACCATGCTTTCGTGGGCGAGGCCATTGCCATTATCATTATATCGATGTAAAAATTATTATCATTATCATTATACATTATTTATTTGCCATATAATATTATTATAGTATCCGTTACAAAATACGGGCTTTCCAATGACCGCGTAAATGAAGGGACCTTTAATATCACTGTGTTTGGAAAATGAATTGCTGATCAGTGATTACCATTGATGATTACTAGAAATTATAGTGCTACAATACTGCCAACGTGCTTAGATCACCTAGAACGACACATTATCACTTCAGTCGAAAGATGTCCAGTACAAGTAAGCACCGCTACTTCGACCAGTTCTGTACTTCCCGCATCTAAGGGATTCGTGTGGCTTCAACCAGGTCATCGGGCCACCTTATGGGAAGCCTTCCAGTATATTGCGGAATACATAACGCTACATATATCTGGAATAACAATGGTATAAAGGTCAATTTTCGAAGAAAAAATTAAAGAACTAGTTACATTTTATGGATATCTTAGCCTAGAATTCAAGGTCAGAAGCAAAATTATTCTGACACGACTAAAGCATCCACAATAGAAAAAATCTTTGGCAGTTCTATGCTCTACTGACTGTAGGTATACATAATACATACAGAAATTCATAAATATACATTAATGCTAAGAGACTAAAATACAGAGGTTGTTGACCATATCAAAGACGTCTATTGTAAATGCTAAAGTATTGTTACGTAAGACTTGACTCGGCATTCATAGACTAAACACTCATGAAAACGTTACTATTCTCTACATTAAAGTACTAATAGAAGAGACTAATGATGGCATTGAAATCATGGCATATGATGCAAAAATGAGACTGGCTAACGAAGTTGAAGAAATGCAGTGAAAAAGCGCATAAATACGATGCAACTTCAATATCAAATAAATATAACTCTGTTTTAACAATGATTTATTAAACTCAAACAAAGTTCATCGTTCATATGCAAACATTTGAGCGCAGTAAAGGTACAATTTTGAGCAGGTTAACGAAAAGTTAATAAAAACCTCCCTAATTTCCCTTTAAAAAGTAAAAAATAATTAAAAAAACTCAATCTTAAAGTACCTAAGTACGTATTAATAATTTTAAAAAAATACGTCGCGTTGCGGGACCGCTCCAAACCTAACAATTTATTGACAAATAGTCTATTACCTAACTAATTAAGAAAAGAAAACTTTTATAAAATGACTTCACAATATTGCATTTAGGATACGACCGTCAACGTCTGCCCTCGCGGAGCGGTCCCCCAACGCGACGTATTTTTTTAAAATTATTAATATATACTTAGGTACTTTAAGATTGAGTTTTTTTTTATTATTTTTTACTTTTTAAAGGGAGTTTAGGTTTTGTGTCGGGGGTTTTTTAAATTTTTTATTTAATTTTTTATTTTACACTTTTTATAGGTACATACTTATTATAATGTAGAATCAAACGAAGCTAAGAACACTCTCGATTAATTCATCAATATTCTCTTTCAGTGCGCTTTCATTTGAGACCCCAGTCGAGTATATTTGCTGACATTCGGTTACTCTTCCCCATTTTCTCCCCCACAACTTTTAAACGGCTCAACCGATGTTCATCAAACATGTCTAAAAACACTCGCACATAAGTTACCTTTAATATATATATTTTTGTATCGAAATCACTTCATCCGTTCGGGAGCTATGATGCCACAGACAGACACACAGACAGACAGACAGGTCAAACTTATAACACCCCTCTTTTTGCGTCGGGGGTTAATAAAACTATATGTGTTGTGCATCGAAACATTTGTATTTTATTACTAAACTGTAATTTGAAATGTAATATCCTGCATATTTATAAACAAAGTTAACAAAATTAAAAAACAACAAGGACTAAGGGACAACAGCCTCGAAAGGGATATCTCAGCCCTGGCACATGGGCAACTGAAGGAACACGGGTGGGTTTTCGTCAGTAAAAGTTTTACACGCCCTCCCGAATCGCCCAGAGCGGGAGACGTCATTTCATGATTTCCCACCGACAAAAAAAAAACAAAAGGAATAACAGCCTCACAGTGGATAGTTGACCATCTTTTCATACCGAGACCTCGGAATGCACGTTAAGCCGTTGGTCCCATCTGTCATCACTGACACTGTTGATCACTGACAGTCGAAACTGATCGTCAGAAGCCCGAAAGTCTGAGAACCCATCTGCCCAACGGATATCGTATTATCCAGTAACTGAATGACTGAGGTCATAAAGGCAATCGCTTCATGTAAAATACAGGTATTCAGCTGTCTCCGGTAAGGCGGTTAGACTAGGCTCCTAGTTAAACCAGAGGGGTAATTGCGGAACTTTTTATCGGTAGAAATTGGTTTAATATTCATAGTTAAACAACATTCATTGCGTTATTTACGTTGCTGAGCCGACAATTTATTCGAACAAATGACGCAATGGTTTAGAAATAATCTTCAATCCCATTCAGATTCTGATAAATTGTGCGTTTCGCAATTAGGGTGCAGATGCCAGTGAATACCAGCGTTTACATGGCCTAACTGACAACAACAACTCAGTTACTGGGTAATATAAAAACCCTTTGGTAAGACTGGTTGTCAGACTTTCGGGCTTCTGATGGCCAGTAACGACTGTCAAAGATCCATGAAAGACAGCCGGGACCCACGGCACAATGTGCTTTTCAAGGCACGAAGAGGTTTTGGTTCGATGTTAAATGGTCACTCATCCAACCGCGACAAACATAGCATCGCCAGATTGATCGATCCGTGCGACTGTTAGTACTTGACCACAAGCCCTTCTTTTTAATTTATTGTTAACCCTTTCTTCGCTCCTTAGTGTATTATTATGCTTATCATCATCATCATCATTTCAGCCAAAAGACGTCCACTGCTGGACATAGGCCTCCCCCAAGCTCCGCCACTTCGACCGGTTTTGACATATATTAATAGTTTTAACGTATATGATAAATTTTTAAATATTTTTACAAAGCACATTCAAAAACATTTAAAAAATTACATATATTGACATACATTATTATTAAAATATCTAATAAGACATATCTATAATGAACCATCAATAGCTGAAAATGAATAAAAGCTGAAATAATGTTGTAATCAAAAGAAAAAACTACTCCAGTACCTAATAAAGATATCGAATGATTACCACTAAATTCTTAGAACACACATAACAATCTAGTATAATAGCGAACAAAAACAATATCCACTGGAATAGAAATAAAAGAGTGTTGAAAAAATAGAATATTGCAATGTAATCCTATGGTTGCGTGCTGAACTTGTAATGGAAAAACTAAACGAACTCTGATTTTGTTCGGCTATATTTTGCGGGACTATTTTTCCTGTTTGTCGAAAGCTTAGTTTATTCCTCTTTTGTTTATGACTGTACCTTTTTCACTGTTGGAATTAATGTGTGAGTTTCATCTATTCGTGTGTGTGCCTTTTGTTCCTCCAAATATAAGTTCAGGGTACATTTTAATATATTTTCGCAGTGTCCATTGTTAGGGAGTTTATGAATAGAACCCTCTAGTGTTACATTTAATTAGTATATTTAATACTAGCTTCTGCCCGCGACTTCGTCCGCGTCAAATTTTTGCTCCCCTGACCCTTCCCGTCGCATCGATTTGCCTGCTAGTTTTCGTCCATTTTACGTTGCTGCTCGCTCCTTTTGAGTTATAGTGAGTCAACCTTAAAAGATAGACATATGCTCTCGCGGACTTTTTTATATAACTTTTTAAAAGAAACAATTCCGTCATACATGATTTTTGCGTTACTTTAACCGTTTACGCAGCGCACGCAACGGAATCTCTCAAAAGGAATAAATTTTCCCCGTTTTTGCAACATTTTTCATTACTGCTCCACTCCTCTTAGTTGTAGCGTAATGTTATATAACTTATAGCCTTTCTCGATAAAAAGGCTACCCAAAACAAAAAGAATTTTTCAATTCGAAGCAGTAGTTCCTGAGATTAGCGCGTTCAATCAAACAAACAAACAAACAAACTCTTCAGCTTTATAATATTATATATAATATATAATATATATATATATATATATATATATATATATATACATAAATATATAATATATATATAGTATAGATGACTGAAGCTGGAACTAAAATTAAGTAGCCCAAAGGGTTTTGCATTGTTTGTGCGAAAATTCCACGAAATATTTGATGGTAAGAGAAATGGTGGTCCTGTGGTGACACCCACGACTAGTGAATTCATAAGTTCTGGATTCGGACTCAAGCAAGCGCTGTACTTTGTGTAAATAATTTAAATATCACTGCTCTCAAAACCGTGAAGGAAAACATCGTAAGGAAACCAACATGTCCTGGACCTAAAGATTTAAAGACATTTGATTTCTACCAAACCAGTACTGGGCCCGTGTGGTAGATTAAAGCCTAAGTAGGCTTCGAGGAAGGCCTCGAAGTGCCTTGTCTCAGTTGTAGGAATATGGCTGATTATGCTGCAGATCAAGGTTTATAAGACTGAAAATTATAATATAAAACGTGTACTGTACGAAAATGAGTTAATGCTGTGAGAGACTGGTACCTGAAGTAGGTTTTTATAAAAACCGTGCTACAAGTCACCAACGCCCTAGCCACTAGATGCCTGTTATTTAGATACACGACATAATTGCAATTTAGGATACATAACTAACAACGAATTAAAGAATCAATAAACAATTTAGTGACATAATATAAAAAATATAAAACGGTTAAGGCAAGACTACAGTATGTGTGAGTTCAGAAGAAAGTGTATGATAGAGATGTATTATTATATGTGAGAGATTGTTGAGTAAGTGTAGAGCGAGCATGGTTGATGGTAGTAAAAAAACCGGCGAAGAGCGAGTCGGACTCGCGCACCGAGGGTTCCGCACAAACCTGTAGGTATCCTCGGTTTATGCATAAGGTTTATGTTTATTAAATTAAATGTTTTTTTTTTAATTTTTATATTTAAGTTGATTGAATGAAAGGTAAATTGCGGTTTACGATTTATGACGTATTAAAAAAAGACTACTTACTGGATCTCGTTCAAACTAATTTTCGGTGGAAGTTTAGATGGTTATGTACATGATATATTTTTTTTAGTTTTATCATTCTCTTATTTTAGAAGTTACGGTGGGGGGGGGGACACATTTTACCACTTTGGAAGTGTCTCTCGCGCAAACTATTCAGTTTAGAGAAAAATTATATTAGAAACCTCAATACCATTTTTGAAGACCTATTCATAGATACCCCACACGTATGGGTTTGATGAAAAAATGTTTTTTTAAGTTTCAGTTCTAAGTATGGGGAACCCCAAAATTTATTGTTTTTTTTTTCTATTTTAGTGTGAAAATCTTAATGCGGTTCACACAATACATCTACTTACCACGTTTCAACAGCATAGCTCTTACAGTTTTGGAGAAAAGTGGCTGTGACATACGGACGGACAGACAGACAGACAGACAGACAGACAGACAGACGGACAGACAGACAGACATGACGAATCTATAAGGGTTCCGTTTTTTGCCATTTGGCAACGGAACCCTAAAAATGTGAATTTTTTTCATCATCGCCGCTCCAACAAATCATAACATTTCGTCAGTACACTTGATATTTTATGCCAGAGCTGGGTGCTTACTCTTGATTTTAATTCCAATCGATCGACGCTAGCGCCAAAATATGTTTAAATTGGATTTCCATTTTGGAGAACAAATCAAGATCGGGCGTTGCTGTTGTTCCAATGTTGACACTATTGTTTTCAAGAATACCGAATCACGTGTATGCAAAATTAACATTGGAGTAGTGTATTGGTTTTAGATTGGAATTAAAACTAGGTTGAAGAGTAAGCCCCCTGAGCAGTTGGGCTTCTACGACATACTGTATCCTTTTATTGTATAATAAACCGTTGATTACTTTATCTATACATTCCGCGACCAGGAACCAATCCCGAAAAAAAATCTAATAGACATTTGAAAACTACCGAAAAAAACCGGTTCGAAACCACACACATAGGGAAAATCCCGGTTAAACTCATTCTACTGTAGTATTCGGGTCGTCAAGCTCTACCCGATAATTCCTTGTCACGAATCCATTGTGCTCTCACCGAAAAGGGTTTTGTATGGAATTCGCTACGAAACATGGGCGTTTCGGTCCGAAAATTGAAATTCGATATTTTGCGCTTAGTATGTTCACGATTATGGGAACCTTAAATGTTTTTGGGTGATGTTCAAAACATTGGCCTTTTTGCCTTTTTTGTGTGAAGGGGTATTTTTTCCTATGGGTTCTTCTGACGTGTTTATTTTGTAGGGGAACGATAAATTAAATCTATTGAACTTTTATGCATCGCCACTGAAAAAGGAAACGGCCTCTTATGTATGAAGAATTGTACGACCATATTGGGTGCATTAAGATAGCAGATAGGCGTGACACGACAGTGCGACACGATATTGGCAAAAAAAGTATAAATTTTCCAATGAAATTTTTCTACTAGAGTTGCGCCTGGCTGTAGGGGCCATAAGTCGTTTAATTCATATAAAAAACTAAATTTACATAAAAAATATGCAGTTTAGTCGTGAAAGCGTAACAGACAGACAGAGTTACTTTCGCATTTACATATAATAGTAATAATATAGTACAGATAAGTATAGATTAATCCATAGGCTGACTTCAATTTACTATTTCTTCTCATTACATTTCCATACTGTATGATGTGTAAATGATAAATTACTTCATTTCTGCAAGTAGATTTCTACAAACACTTTTACACGTCAATGATATTTTTTAAAACTACGTATAGATGTGGTCGGCATTTCCTATCTGACTACTCTGAGAAGAAAGGCCGAAACAAACTCAGAGGTCACAGTCTCTTTTAAAGTCCAGACATAATCTTGGTAAGACTTGTGTTTTTAAAATAACATTAACTACCGCTCTCTCTATGGCACAGCAGAACATTTTTTTTCCAAATCCAACAACAAATCCAGAAAAACACTTCACTACAAAAAACTTTTTACTACCCATATCGATTATTATCAACGCCTAGATACAACCCGACGCTAACAGTAATTATCCTTTTAAAAAGACTAAATAAACCTCACACAGGCGCTGATTGAAAAGGACTAATTGGCAACACCGCACGAACTCAGCAATCAATGACGTACACTGTAACTCACAGCACTACACGGTGACGTCATGAATTGGGAATTTTAGCGATAATTAACGTAACTTAGATAGGATTGGGATTGGTGTGTTTGTATAGAGAGAAAAATAAAAGATAGAAAATACATTTATTTGCAGTAAACATGACGCAAAGAAAGATTAAACAACCAAAAAAGAAAGAAAAAGCCGTTTTGCGTGGATGTGACGTATGTGTTCCCTTAGACAACCGTGAGTTACATCCACACAAAATGACCACCGCTCAGCATAATGCTGCGAGTCTGCGACCCTATGTGAGAGAGAGCCCCAGCACTGGTTTTCATGTTGATCACGCGATGACGTCGATAAAAAAAGGCCTTAAAAACGTAAAAATATAGCGACTATTCGCTAAAAGCACCCCTTGTGGAACGTACCTCGGCTTGGGGCATCACAGGCACAGTTACCTACGAGATAGTTCGTACTGATACGAAAAATTTTTCACATAACTTTGTCACTCAAAACATACCAATTTAATAGAGGACGTAGTATTCATTCAAAGGTCGTCTGGTAGATATTGCTATTAGAAATAATACTGATGTACCCTTAGCTTTCATGATATTTGTATTTTTAGCTATTTTTAAGTGGCATTAAGGCCTATTACTTTTCCATCTAGAATAGTATTCATTTGGGGATTTCTTTTTTTGTGGGGGTATTATATTAAGATCAAAAGGACAACAGCGTACTAATAATACTGAGCTAGAAATTAAAAAGAATTGTATTTTATAATATTTTTTTTGTAAGAGGTGACATTGACAGAACTAAGTTATGTCAGCAATTATTTTTATGAATTTATTTATTGATAACGCACTTCAGCGACTTATTAACTAAGACAAAAAAAAACACACACAGTTTTTAGAATTGTGATTTAGTCACTTACATAAGTACGTAGCACTAGCAGAACAATTAACAGGCCCTACAAATTATCGTAAGTTAAAATGCCTACAAATGATAAAATAAATAGAATTTTATCTAGTTATGTAGACAAAGTTATCGGTGATAGAATAACAGTGAGAACATAATCCTGACACTAGTAAGACATTACCATATACCACCACCACCACCACCATACAATACCACCACCACCATCATACCACCATCACATCCACCATCCATTACCATTACCATTTTATTATAAATATCTGGTTGACCGAGCTTTGCTCGGAATTTTTTGGTAAATTGTATTTTTTGGTTAATTGTAAAATAATAAATTTATGTTCAAGTTGATTGTCGATAAAGTTGGTCATTGAAAATACGAATAAAACGACGTTTTATAAAAATGAATCCTAGCTAGATCGATTTGTCGTCCCCGAAACCCCCTATATACTAAGTTTCATGAAAATCATTGGAGCCGTTTCCGAGATTCAGATTATATATATATATACATATATACAAGAATTGCTCGTTTAAAGGTATAAGATAAGATAAGATAAGATAAATTTAAAAAACAATTGATCTCGATCATTTGAATCGAATATTTGACAACTCGAATTGGTTATGTACATGATATATTTTTTTTAGTTTTATCATTCTCTTATTTTAGAAGTTACGGTGGGGGGGGACGGGACACATTTTACCACTTTGGAAGTGTCTCTCGCGCAAACTATTCAGTTTAGAGAAAAATGATATTAGAAACCTCAATACCATTTTTGAAGACCTATTCATAGATACCCCACACGTATGGGTTTGATGAAAAAATGTTTTTTAAGTTTCAGTTCTAAGTATGGGGAACCCCAAAATTTATTGTTTTTTTTTTCTATTTTAGTATGAAAATCTTAATGCGGTTCACACAATACTTCTACTTACCAAGTTTCAACAGCATAGCTCTTACAGTTTTGGAGAAAAGTGGCTGTGACATACGGACGGACAGACAGACAGACAGACAGACAGACAGACGGACAGACAGACAGGCATGACGAATCTATAAGGGTTCCGTTTTTTGCCATTTGGCAACGGAACCCTAAAAATGTGAATTTTTTTCATCATCGCAGCTCCAACAAATCATAACATTTCGTCAGTACACTTGATATTTTATGCCAGATCTGGGTACTTACTCTTGATTTTAATTCCAATCGATCGACGCTAGCGCCAAAATATGTTTAAATTGGATTTCCATTTTGGAGAACAAATCAAGATCGGGCGTTGCTGTTGTTCCAATGTTGACACTATTGTTTTCAAGAATACCGAATCACGTGTATGCAAAATTAACATTGGAGTCGTGTATTGGTTTTAGATTGGAATTAAAACTAGGTTGAAGAGTAAGCCCCCTGAGCAGTTGGGCTTCTACGACATACTGTATCCTTTTATTGTATAATAAACCGTTGATTACTTTACCTATACATTTCGCGACCAGGAACCAATCCCGAAAAAAAATCTAATAGACATTTGAAAACTACCGAAAAAAACCGGTTCGAAACCACACACATAGGGAAAATCCCGGTTAAACTCATTCTACTGTAGTATTCGGGTCGTCAAGCTCTACCCGATAATTCCTTGTCACGAATCCATTGTGCTCTCACCGAAAAGGGTTTTGTATGGAATTCGCTACGAAACATGGGCGTTTCGGTCCGAAAATTGAAATTCGATATTTTGCGCTTAGTATGTTCACGATTATGGGAACCTTAAATGTTTTTGGGTGATGTTCAAAACATTGGCCTTTTTGCCTTTTTTGTGTGAAGGGGTATTTTTTCCTATGGGTTCTTCTGACGTGTTTATTTTGTAGGGGAACGATAAATTAAATCTATTGAACTTTTATGCATCGCCACTGAAAAAGGAAACGGCCTATTATGTATGAAGAATTGTACGAGCATATTGGGTGCATTAAGATAGCAGATAGGCGTGACACGACAGTGCGACATGATATTGGCAAAAAAAGTATAACTTTTCCAATGAAATTGTTCTACTAGAGTTGCGCCTGGCTGTAGGGGCCATAAGTCGTCTAATTAAAACTAAATTTACATAAAAAATATGCGGTTTAGTCATGAAAGCGTAACAGACAGACAGAGTTACTTTCGCATTTACATATAATAGTAATAATATAGTACAGATAAGTATAGATTAATCCATAGGCTGTAATGTGTGACTTCAATTTACTATTTCTTCTCATTACATTTCCATACTGTATGATGTGTAAATGATAAATTACTTCATTTCTGCAAGTAGATTTCTACAAACACTTTTACACGTCAATCATATTTTTTTTAAACTACGTATAGATGTGGTCGGCATTTCCTATCTGACTACTCTGAGAAGAAAAGCCGAAACAAACTCAGAGCTCACAGTCTCTTTTAAAGTCCAGACATAATCTTGGTAAGACTTGTGTTTTTAAAATAACATTAACTACCGCTCTCTCTATGGCACAGCAGAAATTTTTTTTTCCAAATCCCACAACAAATCCCAGAAAAACACTTCACTACAAAAAACTTTTTACTACCCATATCGATTATTATCAACGCCTAGATACAACCCGACGCTAACAGTAATTATCCTTTTAAAAAGACTAAATAAACCTCACACAGGCGCTGATTGAAAAGGACTAATTGGCAACACCGCACGAACTCAGCAATCAATGACGTACACTGTAACTCACAGCACTACACGGTGACGTCATGAATTGGGAATTTTAGCAATAATTGACGTAACTTAGATAGGATTGGGATTGGTGTGTTTGTATAGAGAGAAAAATAAAAGATAGAAAATACATTTATTTGCAGTAAACATGACGCAAAGAAAGATTAAACAACCAAAAAAGAAAGAAAAAGCCGTTTTGCGTGGATGTGACGTATGTGTTCCCTTAGACAACCGTGAGTTACATCCACGCAAAATGGCCACCGCTCAGCATAATGCTACGAGTCTGCGACCCTATGTGAGAGAGAGCCCCAGCACTGGTTTTCATGTTGATCACGCGATGACGTCGATAAAAAAAGGCCTTAAAAACGTAAAAATATAGCGACTATTCGCTAAAAGCATCCCTTGTGGAACGTACCTCGGCTTGGGGCATCACAGGCACAGTTACCTACGAGATAGTTCGTACTGATACGAAAAATTTTTCACATAACTTTGTCACTCAAAACATACCAATTTAATAGAGGACATAGTATTCATTCAAAGGTCGTCTGGTAGATATCGCTATTAGAAATAATACTGATGTACCCTTAGCTTTCATGATATTTGTATTTTTAGCTATTTTTAAGTGGCATTAAGGCCTATTACTTTTCCATCTAGAATAGTATTCATTTGGGGATTTATTTTTTTGTGGGGGTATTATATTAAGATCAAAAGGACAACAGCGTACTAATAATACTGAGCTAGAAATTAAATAGAATTGTATATTATAATATATTTTTTTTGTCAGAGGTGACATTGACAGAACTAAGTTATGTCAGCAATTATTTTTATGAATTTATTTATTGATAACGCACTTCAGCGACTTATTAACTAAGACAAAAAAAACATATAGTTTTTAGAATTGTGATTTAGTCACTTACATAAGTACGTAGCACTAGCAGAACAATTAAAAAGCCCTACAAATTATCGTAAGTTAAAATGCCTACAAACGATAAAATAAATAGAATTTTATCTAGTTATGTAGACAAAGTTATCGGTGATAGAATAACAGTGAGAACATAATCCTGACGCTAATAAGACATTACCATATACCACCACCACCACCACCACCACCACCACCATACCACCACCACCATACAATACCACCATCATACCACCATCACATCCACCATCCATCACCATTACCATTTTATTATAATAAATTGATCTCGATCATTTGAATCGAATATTTGACAACCACAAAGACGAGTAAAATTAAAAGCACATTATTCTCTACTTTGGCTCTTAAAGTCAAGTCTTTAGTGCTTATTCTGAATGCGCTACCGGTGATCATCCTTTCAGCCCTAAGACGTCTGCCAGGGTCGAGATTTGTTTGAAAGAGTTACCGTAGCCCTGACATATAGAAAACTGAAGTAACACGGACACAAAAAAAGCCTTAAGACGTCCATTGCCGGACATAAGCCTAGCAAAGGCTTTCAAAGGTAAAGGTTTGCCGTAATCGACACGCTTGGGAGGCGGGTTGGCGATCGCAGTATGGTTTTAAAAATGTATAAAAACGCTGTTGCCCATTCTCTAGGAAGTCCTTTAGTCGTTTTTTACTACACTCATGGGAAAAAGAAATGGGGCATGTATACCTGATACAAACAATTTATTTTTTCTTAAAGTGACCCGATCACAGTAAAGTAAATGTAAACCTAAAACAAAATTACATAATCAAGCGAGGGCATAGCAAACCCCAATCTAAATTTTATTTAAAATACTAGCTTCTGTCCGCGACTTCATCCGCGTCAAATTTTTGCTCCCGTAACCCCTCCCCTCGCATCGAATTGCCTGCCAGTTTTCGTCCATTTTTCGTTTCTGGTCCGCTCCTTTTGATTGTAGCGTGTTGGTGTATAGCGTATAGCTTTTTTTTTTTTTTTCAAGATTGGAAATCATCAAATGACTTCGCCCGCTCTGGGCGGAGCGGGAGGGCGTGTCAGGCTTTTACTGAATAAAACCCACCCGTGTTCCATCAGTTGCCCATGTGCCAGGATCACGGTATCTCTTTCGAACAATCACGCGACCCCGGCAGATAGCGTATAGCTTACCCTAGTAAATAGGCTACCCAACACAAAAAGATTTTAGCAATTCGGACCAGTATTTTCGGAGCCTATTCAATACAAACAAACAATCAAATCTTTCCTCTTTATAATATTACTAGCTTTTGCCAGCGGCTTCGCCCGCGTGGAAGTCGGAAATTATCCCGCGAACATACTACCGGGATAAAAAGTAGCCTATGTCCTTTCTCAGGCTCTAAAGTATCTGTGTACCAAATTTCATTAAAATCGGTTCAGTAGTTTTAGCAGGAGAGCGAGACAGACACACAGACAGACAGACAGACAGAGTTACTTTTGCATTTATAATATTAGTTTAGATTGCGACAATACATTGAGATGTAAGCTATCCTATCTTTCAAGTTGGATCAAACTGCACACGATGTGACTATTTTATTAAAATCGGTTAAGTAGTTTAGAATATTCCATCCCGGACAAACAACGAGACGCGTAATTTATATATAATATACTAGCTGACCCAGCGAACTTCGTACCGCCTCAGAATCAATAAAACCCATGTTAGGTGAGCTTCTACCAAGTTATGCCAACCTGGTACTTTAAAGACATAAAACGTTTTCTAGCTATCACACACCCATGTTAGGTGAGCTCCTACCAAGTTATGACAACCTGGTACTTCGAAGACATATTAATAAGGAACTTTTTGGATGATTTTTTACACCTTGGGTCCGAAAAACCCAAATATCTTACGGACCCCTATTTTTTTTTAAATAAAATATAACCTATATTACTCGCAGATAATGTAGCTTTCTAATGGTGAAAGAATTTTTAAAATCGGTCCCGTGGTTATTGGGTTTATCCATTACAAACAAACAAACAAAAATACAAACTTTTCCTCTTTATAATATTAGTATAGATTAAGATCTGGTTGACCGAGCTTTGCTCAGTATTTTTGGGTAAATTGTGTTTAATATAATAAGTTTATGTTCAAGTTGATTATCGATAAAGTTGGTCATTGAAAACACGAATAAAACGACATTTTATAAAAATGAATCCTAGCTAGATCAATTTATCGCCCCCGAAACCCCCTATATACTAAATTTCATGAAAATCGTTGGAGCCGTTTCTGAGATTCAGATTATATATATATACATATATACAAGAATTGCTCGTTTAGAGGTATAAGATATATAGTCGAGGATCATTAAAGCGCTGAAAGCGTCTAATTCAATCAATGTCAATCAGGCTACGTTAATTAATACAAGGTGACGAGCGTGTCGCGTATGGTGGTTATTATAAATTGTGATCGCTGATGCGATGATAATGAAGGAAGACGTGTAGGTAGAGAAAATATTATTGTTTGTTTAAAAGCTTCGAGTAAATGGATTTTTAAATGGACTTCAAAAAGAGGGAGGTTCTCAATTTGTCCGTTTATATGTTCTGTGATATTTCCGGCCTTTTTGGATTCACTTCGAAAATTCTTCTTTTAATGGGTGTACAAGACTGGAGGAACCTTTAGGAATTTTGGGAATTAGAATAAAACTCAGGATGTAGCACGCAGCGAGACAGTATGTAATGTATGTAATTAATTTTTGAACAACCTCACATTCAAAAAGGATTAAAAAATGACAGTAATTGGAACGCCTGATAAAACACTTATAGCTAATTGCTTATCATCTATGAATTTGCGCCGAGTCAACTTGAGCCAACGGTACTGGGATTGACGCTTAAACATGCCCCCGGCCGTTGAAAGCTCGCCTTTCAACAGTTGTCTTCCAGTAAGGGACAAATCTTGGAGAACGCTCGTCTGATAATCCCAGTTGAAGTTTTGACGTCGGCAACCCTGCTTATACCATCTGTGCCAGGATGAAGACCAACAATGCGGCCTAACTTCCACTTCATCGGTGGCTGGTTATCCTCCTTGATAACAACGAGGGAGTCCAGGTTCAGGCTGTCATTGCCGGTTTGCCACTTTACTCGCTGCTGTAGCTCGGACACATATTCCTTGCTCCATCTTGACCAGAAATGCTGCCGCAGCTGCTCAATACGTTGATGGCGCGTCAAGTGATGAGTGGAGTAGTCTCGGATGTCCTTGACAGGAAGAGACGTGAGAGGTCGTCCAATTAGGAAATGACCTGGAGTGAGAGGCAACAGGTCTTCCGGATTTGATGATAACGGTGTGAGCGGTCGAGAATTTAATATGCCTTCAATTTGAACCAAAACAGAGTTGAGCTCTTCGTACGTTAAATTACAATTGCCCAACACTCGGGATAAATGAAATTTGGTCGATTTAACACCCGCCTCCCAAAGACCACCAAAATGTGGAGCGTAAGCAGGAATAAAATGGAATTTAATACCTTCTTGAGCCGCACTATCAGTTATGGAGTCACAATTGCGCTTCAGGAAATCAGCTATCTCATTGTAGGCTCCTACAAACGATGTTCCGTTATCGGAGTAGATGTTAAGAGGTTTTCCTCTTCGAGACATAAACCTACGTAACGCCTGTAAATAATTACTGCTCGTCAAGTCACCTACCAACTCTAAATGAATGGCCTTTGTAGTGAAGCACACGAAAATAACGATGTACACCTTAACCAATCTACATCCACGACCTTGACGACTAGACGAGGTCATAGGGCCTGCGTAGTCAACTCCTACGCTTTGAAAAGGAAAGTTGGCTGGTGAGAGTCTGCTTAATGGGAGATTACCCATCTGAGGGACAACTGCCTGCGGCTTTAGACGCCGACAGCGAACACACTGACGATAACAGGCTCTGGCTAAATTGCGACCACCGAGTGGCCAGTAGGTCTCTCTAATTGTACTTAATAATAATTGGGGACCTGCGTGCATAAGTCTGATATGCTCATATCTAAATAATAGTTTCACAAAGTGATGAGTGGACTGTAATAAGATTGGGTGTTTCTTTTCAAATGAATATTCGGAATTGTGTAATCTACCACCTATACGAATAATTTTATTTTCATCTAGAAACACATTTAAGTTTAATAATTTGTTTTTATATGGTAATTTTTTTTTGTTTAATAATAAGTTGTATTCAGGAAAAGACTCATTTTGAGATTGAATAATAATAAAGTTTAATGAATTTTGTAATTCTTGAGCACTTAAATAAGAAGTATTTGCTGAACGTCTTTTACATGCATTAATAAAACGAAAAACATAACAAACAGAACGCTGTAACCTAATAAAATTGGAAAAGCGATTAAATTCTATAAATGCTTTAAATAAATCTTCGTGAGAATGATCTTGGGCTAAATTAATTAAAATACTAGATTTAATTTCTGGTAAGACTCCTGAATTCATAGCAGGAACTGGCCATGTAGTATCGTCATGCTTTAAGAAGCATGGACCGAACCACCACAAATCCAGTGATTGCATAGCAGTAGGTTCTGCTCCGCGGGTAATTAAATCAGCTGGATTGTCGTGTGTTGACACATGTTTCCAGGTACCTGCACCCGACAATTCTAATACTTCGGCAACACGGTTGCGAACAAAAGTATTTAATTTCAAAATCAAAAGTATTTCAAAAGTAATAAATTTCAAAAGTATTAACATTTTTAACCAACCCAGAACTATCATGGAGTCAGTCCAAAATACTACACGAAACGGTTTAATGCGGAGGGAACTAGCAACTTTTTGATATAAACGTGCACCAAGCACAGCGGCACAGAGCTCAAGTCGCGGTATGGTTACGGGTTTAATGGGAGTTACACGACTTTTAGCCATTAACAATCGCACGTCGACGTCACCCTGCTCATTGATACTGCGAACATACAAACAAGCGCCGTAAGCTCGCTCCGAAGCGTCAGTAAAAATATGAAATTCAACCTGTTTGTATGCGTCACAGACCACACGACGTGAAACACGTAAATTATGAAGGCAAGGCAAGGCTTTAATTATATTCGCCCATATTGACCCAATCTCAGGTGATAATTGGTCATCCCACTTTAAACCATCTAACCAAAGTCTTTGAAGCAACATTTTCATTGTCACGACACACGGTGCTAACAATCCTAGAGGATCAAATATTCGCGCGATTACTGCTAACATGCCACGCTTAGTGTTTTCTATGCGTTCAGGAATATTAATAGGAAAACACAGATTGTCTGTGTCGGTTTGCCAACTAAGACCAAGCGTTTTATTGACGACATCACTTTCCTTGTGGAAATCAAAATAAGAATCACCAGATGATTCTGAAATTAAACTGGGTTCGTTAGATTTCCACTTCCTTAAAGGCATGCAAGCAGAAGCGAGAGCGTCAGTCACCTTATGACGTAACATTCGAGCCTCCTCAAACACGTCTGCACCGGTCAAAAGGTCGTCCACATAAAAATCGTGAAGGATAACTTCAGCGACCTTTTGATCCTGACATTCAAGTCCGACCTGTTTGAGGCACCTAGTCGCGAGAAATGGTGCACTAGCCGTGCCGTAAGTTACCGTATGCAATTGGTAGGCTTTAAGAGGACTAGAAGCATCATCGCGCCAAACAATTTGCTGCAGGTGCCTATCTGATGGATGTACAGATACCTGCCTATACATTTTCTCTACATCAGCACACAGGACATACTTATATATTCTAAATCTAAGAAGGATTGCCGTCATATCATCTTGAACGGTAGGCCCCACCATCTGTATTGCATTTAAAGAACGACCAGAGGTGGTGGTTGCACTTGCATTAAAAACTACCCGTAATTTGGTTGTACTACTACTCTCGCGTAATACTCCGTGATGAGGAATAAAATATGACCGCTGATCTTCATGAATATCACACTCAGACATATGACCTAAAAAAATGTACTCAGTCATAAAATCTTTGTACATTTTATCGAGTGTGGGTTGGCTGAGATTCCTGCGCTCTAATGACAGAAAACATCGTTTTGCACGATGATATGATTCGCCTAAACTATTCGAAGATTCCTTCAACGGTATTTTAACGCTAAAACGGCCGTCTGCCAAGCGCGTTGTATTTTTTATGAAGTGTTCTTCGCACTTCTTCTCTTCATCTGAATAAGTAGATGACTCATGGCAAACTTCCTCGAGCTGCCAGAAACGCGACAATTGGTTTCGGATGTCATCTAACTCAATCGAAGTGGAAGAACTTTGATAATACTCGTTGAAATTAGTAAAATTACATTTAATTGATGAAAATTGAGATGAATGATTACTATAGCCGCCGTTTATTGGGCCGAAAACTAGCCAACCAAGTCTAGTTTGATAAAGTGTTGGTTTCCCATCACCTAGTAAAATCTTGTTAGATCCTAATACACTCCAAAATACGTCTGCTCCTATAATAATATCAATAGAAGCGGGTGTGTGGAAATACGGATCCGCTAAGTTAATATTTGAGGGTATATTCACATGTACCTGTCTAGCGGGAACGTTATCAGTTATCGTGGGTAACACAAAACAAGTTAAATCATTAGCGTACGATTCATGCAACGATTTAATGTGCACTCGACACATTTTCTCCACATACGAAAGAGACTTATTTATGCCTTGTACACATTTATCTGTGTTGAAATGGGGTAGATTTAGTTTATTAAATAAATTCTGTGTCATTAAACACGATGAACTACCTGAATCTAGCAGAGCTCGAGCGATGTGTTCTTTATTATTGACATCGTAGCACCTGACTAACGCAGTTGACAACAGGATGTCGCCTGTAATGCTCGTATGCGCAGAGATATTAGCTGAGAGTGCAACGTGACTATTGTTTGCGTCGGCAGTGGAGGATGACTCAACCTTCGCCTTATCGGTCGTACCGTCAGCTGATTTGCTTGAAACAGTTTGTGGTTTGAAATCGGTGTTATGAATAAGCGTATGGTGCTTGCGTTTACATATTTTACACCCTGGTTTCTTGCAATTATTAGGATAGTGACCGTGACGTAAACAATTATAACATACCTTATAACTAGGCAGTAAAGACATTCTATCGTTGACGCTTAATGATAAAAACTGTGGACATGAATTTAGGTTGTGATCGCCTTTACATTTTGGACAACTTTGTGATGATGAAGAACTACTTGTGTTTTTTGTTGTGACTAAGGCTTTTATTTTAGTGCTGTGTTTTATGTTAGCTGTAGAATGGCGTGACTTTTCCATTGTTTCTATTAAGTCAGCGCGATTACGCATAAATTCAAAGAACTGACCAAAAGTAATTCGTTTAGATTTATCGATACGCCCTTTGTATTCCTCCCATTCTCGGAATGTTGTAGTATCAAGTTTTTGTCGAATAATATGAATAAGTAATGTGTCCCAACTATGAACAGGTTCACCTAATGTTTTTAACGCCCTGATATTTTTGTTTACATTATCAATAATACCTTTTAGTGCAGTTGAGGACTCTTTAGTGAGTGACTCGATATTGAACAACGCTGTAACGTGATTCTCAATTAATAATATTTCGTTATCGAATCGCTCACAAAGAAGCTCCCATGCTACTTTATAGTTTTGAGCAGAAAACTCAATAGACTGGATTACAACAGCAGCAGATTCTGTTAATGATGACCTCAGGTAATGGAATTTATTAATCTCGTCTATGTCGTCACTGTCGTGAATGAGACTTGCGAAGGTATCGCGAAATTCGAGCCAATTATCGTATGATCCTGAGAATTTGGGTAATTGGATTGTAGGCAACTTGACAAACTGACGCTTACCACTACTGTAATTCGATTTTACATCATCTTGCTCAGATTTTGAAAACTTACCTAACATAATTTTAGCTTGAGCTACTAAACCATAATATTGAGATTCAATTGTAGTTCTTTCGAGGGTCTCAGTATCAATGTTATCACACATGCATTCTAATTTCAATTGAACCTCGTTAAATTCATTATAAAGATCATCTAATTTGCTGACTCGCAATTCTAACTCCACTACCTGATAGGGGGTAATTTCGGCATCCTTTAGATTACTTAAATAGGTTCCAAATACTGTTAATCTTCCTTTATAACTGCTTCGCTTCTTTTTAAGTTCTTTAATCTCAGTCATATCGAAAGGAGGGTGTTGTAGACCTGTAATTATACAATTATAATGTTAATAACTAAACTTTAACAAAAATACCAATCTTAGTGAATAATGAGACTGTAAGCAAAATTAGCCTACTAAGTTTTTAATAATATAAGTTTACTTTCAAGTTGAATCACTGTAAATGATAATAATAGCTACTGTAGGAAAGTATGTTATGTAAAGTTTACTATTCCAAAGAAATAATGTAACAAACAAATTACTTATCTACTTGTTAAATGATTTACAAAGCAACAATTAATTTTAAGGTTTAAATCTGAAAATGATATTTGTAATTGAAAATAAATAGCTAACTAATGCAGGTTAACAATAACACTACTGTACTGTATTCTAAGTACTGGTTAACTATATTTTACAAATGTGATTAAACCTAATGCTATGTAAATAATTCCCTGTAAATATTTATACACACAATAATAAAATAAGTAAATAACTTTGTAAAAATGTGATATGAAAATATGTTACTAACCTTATTTAAGTTTTTATTAATAATACTTACTTCCTATATTTTATTTTACCTGATTTAATATTAATGAGTGTTGGGTGAATTTAATATTATAATGGTTAAACACTTCCTGTTTTATTTCACTTAAAGTCTGATCCACTTTTCTTCGAAAAAACGTGTTCGTCACCTCTTCACTCCGGTACTCATTAATCCCATTTCCATAATAATCAATTCCAGCTTATTCCACTTTGCTAGTATGTAGATGTATTGATATAATAGGTAATTTATCCGGTTCGTATGGACCATGTACAAGACTGGAGGAACTTCTAGGAATTTTGGGAATTAGAATAAAACTCAGGATGTAGCACGCAGCGAGACACTTAGTATGTAATGTATGTAATTAATTTTTGAACAACCTCACATTCAAAAAGGATTAAAAACCGGCCAAGTGCGAGTCGGACTCGCGCACCGAGGGTTCCGTACAAACCTGTAGGTATTTTCGGTTTAAAAATATATTATATTTTTTAATTTTTATATTTCAGTTGATTGAATGTAAGGTAAATTGCGGTTTACGATTTATGACGTTTAAAAAAAAAACTACTTACTCGATCTCGTTCAAACCAATTTTCGTTGGTAGTTTACATGGTAATGTAAATCATATATTTTTTTTAGTTTTGTCATTCTCTTATTTTAGAAGTTACGGGGGGGGGGGGACACATTTTACCACTTTGGAAGTGTCTCTCGCGCAAACTATTCAGTTTAGAAAAAAATGATAATAAAATCCTCATTACCATTTTTGAAGACCTATTCATAGATACCCCACACGTATGGGTTTGATGAAAAAAAAAAACATTTTTGAGTTTCAGTTCTATGTATGGGGAACCCCAAAATTTATTGTTTTTTTTCTATTTTAGTGTGAAAATCTTAATGCGGTTTACAGAATACACCTACTTACCAAGTTTCAACAGCATAGCTCTTATAGTTTCGGAATAAAATGGCTGTGACATACGGACGGACAGACAGACAGACAGACAGACAGACAGACAGACAGACAGACAGACAGACAGACAGACAGACAGACATGACGAATCTATAAGGGTTCCGTTTTTTGCCATTTGGCAACGGAACCCTAAAAATGACAGTAATTGGAACGCCTGATAAAACACTTATAGCTAATTGCTTATCATCTATGAATTTGCGCCGAGTCAACTTGAGCCAACGGTACTGGGATTGACGCTTAAACAATGGGGTACCTATGTCTCAGGGGTAGTTCCATATGAATTTTATCAACTTTGCTTCGGTGGTTTTTACGTTAGCTTCGATATACTTTTTTAATTCACTTTGTCTCTTGATAATGTTCTTATATTTCTTGACACTGTAGTGGTATAAGAACCAGTGTGGAGTAGGTACCATAACTAGGAAGTGAACAATAATAATCTTTTTACAAATAAATAAACAATTTATTTAATTTCGACTTCCTTTAAAATACACTACACAGTGACTATAATTTTGGAAGTCAATGTCTTTGGATCTGTATTTTAGTTTTCTGCCTCGGACTTTCGAAATTGGAGCATTTTTATAGAGTTTTTCTCGTTATTTGCTTTAGGCTGCACAAATGCACTAATGATTTTATGTTTGAAGTCCTCTAAACATTGCGCTATGTTTGAAGTCCTCTAAACATTGCGCTTCGTCGCGATAAACAAGTGTTTTGATTTCACTTCACAATAAAACAAATACAGAGTTTTTTCACTTTCGATGTACGCACAGCTACACATCTAACTATACATTTCGAGTATAAGCTGACTTCTAATGGTACGAAAAACAATACGAGGTGATCTAAAACTGGAAATGCATAGCTTGATGTGTAGCTGTTTTTACACCATTTCGAAGTGTTGATATAAAATGTAGATAAAACTTGTTTTTAAAACGTGGTAGATAAGTATCGATCTATGTCGTTAATCGTGCGCGCAAGTTATCATGAACGCGCGCACGCCTCACAATTGATAGGTGACTGTTTTTTTTGCGTTTCATTAGACCAGTTAGCGCCACCCTCGCCCTAATGCGCACCCTGTCACCAGGTGTATATGAGCGAGTACGCAAAAGAAACCTATAATACTAAACCGTGCGCATTAACTTGGCACCTCGCTGGAATGCTGCTGCTCCTCACTCGTGCAACTGTTCGCCTGGTACGTTAGTAGTATGGTTCTGATGTAATGTCACAGCACCAGGCACCCAGTTCAGTGGCGCGACTTCATTCCCCTAACATGAATGTAAGGTCATTCACTTTGCTATGGTTACCAATATTTTTAGAGAGATCGGGCACTCATTGCGACAAAATTAATGTACATTTTCTTTTACCGATTCTGGTAAATATAATGACGCTGTATGCTTGTAAATCAAGGTTACCGACGTAGCCCGAAGAATTGAAGAACTTAAGTGGCAGTGGGCAGGGCACATTGCTCGCAGAACAGATGGCCGATGGGGTCGGAAGGTTCTGGAGTGGCGACCGCGTACTGGAAGACGTAGCGTTGGAAGGCCTCCCACAAGATGGACCGATGACCTGGTGAAGGCCGCAGGAATGCGTTGGAAGCGAGAGGCACAGAACAGGTCGAGGTGGCGGTGCTTGGGGGAGGCCTATGTCCAGCAGTGGACGTCTTTCGGCTGAAATGATGTGATGTGATGTGATGATGTATGCTTGTAACCTGGCGACAAAAATTAAAAAAAATTGTAAATCCAGCGATCTTTCAAATTGAAGGCTATCGAGACTATTTTAACATACTACTGCACAAAAGAGACTTACCTAACCTATCGCAAATTTATTCGTTTTCCATATCAAGCAAGGTCATGAAAGAGAAAAGCAGTATGTTGGCAGTTACTCCCCTATACTCTATCAAAAGCTTACTTTACTCACAAAAAATAAAACATCTCCCGGAGTAAACTTAACGTTATCAGAACGTTTTTATTGAATCCCCGTTCACCCCATGAAATAAAAAACGTATAAAATGCACGTACATACAGATTTTTACGATCCCTTCAACCTAATACACGGAAAGCCTACTAAACAACCCTAAAGTACTTCCTAAAATATTAACCCGAGCGTCAAAATCATATATTTCCGAAGTCCCTACATCCCTACTAAGTATTCCTTTAAAATAATTCACTTTAAAAACAGCAGACCCTTCCTGAACTAACCGCCTTCTCCTCAATCCAGAAACATCTTAACTCTCGTAAGGGCCCAACCAAAATTGGACTCAAAAATTTGCATGTAAAAGATGAAAATTGTCTTGCTCAAAATCCCGGAACTTTCTTAAGGACCCAGATGGGAGCGAGTAATGAAAGAAAGACCGCATGCGGTGTAGCAAATTGCTTTCAGACGACACATTGCATTAGGCCAAGTAAATATCTACGTACTGTTAGGTTATCTAACACGATTATGTATATGGAGAGGACGTTATGGTCTAGTTAAAGTATAGTTTCAGTGGCTTCTATGATTGGATTTGGGAATTTCGTAGTCCAAATCTAATTTGTGTGAGATTCAAGCTTGTTGAGAGTTTTGAGCTAACTGGTATTAATATACCAAAGGTAGGCAAGGTAGTAAGGCACTTAATGAACAATGTCTTAATTTAATTTTATAAGTCTATTCTTATACGGGTGAACTATTCACTATAATAAACACATAAGGAATTGTCCGTAATAATAAAAAAGAAAGTAAACAAGCACATTAAAATACTTTAAAGATAGAAAGAAAATACGTTTATTTGTGGTAAACATGACACAAAGAAAGACAACACATAAACCATAAAAAAATGGGGGAAAACATGCGTCATATCCACGCAAGACGGCCATCGCTCAGTATAATGCTGGGACCCTATGCGAGACAGCCCCATCGCGGGTTCCAGCGACAAAATGACGTTGACCAGCGCAGCAAATATGAAAGATAAAGAGAAAGAGAGATAAGTATGGTACAGCTCATTTTTTAAAATAAACGATGAAAATTTGTACACACAACTGTATTTTAAAAATATTCAGAATCTTTTACTTAATCCAGGGCGATTTGATGCGAATCAATATCCCTGATACACTTTATGTACCGCTGTGTGGATATTTAATTGCCACTCTACTTAATCATCTCCCTGCAATAAGTCTCATTCTTTAGATAGGAGGCCGGTGATTAGTCCTGATATATCCTTCTTAGCTGACTTCTCCTAACCAAAATATTTTCGTATAATCTTTTTTGAAATGTGAACGTTGTTTTTTGATCCAAAAATAAATACAGATGTACTTTTATTTTTCAAAAATAGATATCCACCACAGATTCAATTTGTTATTGGTTTATTTTGATTACTCGTTAAGCCGAAAAGAGCAACTTTTAAATGGAAATATCGACATGGGTATGACAGCATAAATTAATAAACCTGGAATGTCTCATTCTTGACTCGTATTAAGTCGACTGTCCACTTAAAGCGCTAATAGGTTTGGTACGTGGTCAATTTTGGAACTAACGTCGCGCGCCGACATCTTGGTTTTGAGCGATGAAAAAACATGGAGAAGGTTCTAAAGTCGACGCGTATAATATTTTTTTTTTTTGCTTATATGTCCACGCAATACTTTTGACTGACTAATGAGTTGCTCAAACTTGAAAAAAAAATATTGATAAGGTTCTTCGAACTTGGTCCCATTTAAAACTGAAAACAAAATCTACCCCAACGCATCCAGGTCGTTACGCCAGAGTGTTCCCCTGGAAAAAGTTCCGCCAGAATTTTCGGTATAACTATTTTAAAATAAAATTTATTATTATAAGATTGATTAAATTGTATATATACTGATTTATTACGATTAATAGGTAAATTATTATTATTTAACCATTGAATTAGGACTAAGTTGAACACCGATAGTTGAAAATGCAGTGCGCCTTAAAAATCAAAAAAAAAATCAAAATCAAAAGTCATTTATTCAAACTAGGCTGAGAGTCAGCACTTTTTGAACGTCAAAGTTACAAAAGACAGTCCCCCCAAAACGCCCACCCTTCGACACTTCCTAGTGCTGTAGCTGGGAAGAAGAAGTGGCGGAACAAACTCCCCAGCAGCACAGCTGTCTGTTAAGTTAGAAGAACTTGATTCTATACAATATTGTGTAAGTAATTAATATTATAAAACAAAACATACATTATTCGCCATATGTCAGCTAGCACACGCCAATATACCAACAAAAAAATTGAAAACTAAAGTCAAGCTGAAATAATAAAACAAAAACGTAAACAAAACATAAAAACTAAATAAAGCCTCCAGGCATAAAGGGCGTGCCCGCTTACATGTTCAACGATGCAAAATGATCCATATACATACATTGATGCATATAGCTAAGTTGAAGTTACAGTAGTTAAACTAGCACCTCCGGTGTAGAATAAAATAACAGTTAATACAAATAACAATAACAAAAACCATGGTCAGCAATACGACCAGTCACCACAAGCAGCACCCGTTCACGAGCATAACGCAAAGGTCAGCCATTACCCCCCTCGCCATATTTGAGGGAAGGTGGTAACCCGACCCCCGACGCTACCGCAAGTAGTGACATCTAAGGGAGCATGACGAACTTGCTGCCGGTTGGTCAGGCAATAATATTATGAACAGCTGACGAGGTCGCTAGCTAACTACATGTTGCAATACAACTCATTTAAAATCATTGTAATGAGTAGATTATGTCCACAATAAATGAAATTAAAAGAAAATAAAAATAAATAAATAAATTAACAAAATCTGTTAAATAAAAAAATAAATAAAAAACAATTATATGAACTACCCATATAAACTGTCAGTAGGAAAGCTAATTCTGGATTGAAAGAACATAAATATTGTCTTGAGTTTGTCTTGAGTTAATCACAGCGACCAACTATTCTTATCGTTTAAGTAGTCGTTGATAGAATAATATACCTTTGAACAAAGGTTGGATTTTACTTTAGCTTTAAACTCATTAAACTGCAAATCTAGTAAAGCAGAGGGAAGCTTGTTATAAAAGGTAATACCAAGACCAACAAAAGAATTATGAACCTTATGAAGCCGGTGAAAGGGAGCACGTAGTTTGTCCTTATTTCTAGTATTAATATTATGAATATCACTGTTTTTAGTGTACAGGTGTATATTTTGCCTAATATATAAGATGTTAGCGAAGATGAATTGTGATGCCACCGTAAGAATACCAATATCTTTAAACAAATCTCTCAGAGAAACTCTAGCACCTAGTTGGTAAATCGCTCGTTTTTGAAGAACAAAAATATTTTGAATGTCCGCGGCTTTGCCCCACAGCAGAATGCCGTAGGACATTATGCTATGAAAATAACTAAAATAGACTAATCGAGCTGTATCAACGTCCGTATACTGTCTAACTTTCCTTACTGCGTAGGCGGCCGAACTGAGCCTTCCCGCTAGGCTTGATATATGTGATCCCCACTGTAGTTTGGCGTCTACTGTTATGCCCAGAAAAACCGCCGAGTGTACAGTTTCAAGCACCTCATTATCTAAAACGACATTGGGTCCCAGATTCCTAACATTCGGTCAGGCGAACTTTATACATTTCGTTTTCTTAGCATTGAGAACTAGGTTATTTGTGGTAAACCATTGCGTAGCCATTGAGAGCGCACTATTTACGTCGTCAAAATCTTGTCTATTTCTGTCTACTTTAAAGATAAGTGAGGTATCATCAGCAAATAGTACAATGTCACAGATATTCTTTAAATAAAATGGTAAGTCATTAATATACACTAAGAATAAGAATGGACCCAGTATTGATCCTTGAGGTACACCTAACTGAACTAGTAGCCCGGAAGATTTTACACCATTGACATCTACACATTAGTGCCTATTTTGCAAATAAGAACTTATGACACTGAGAGCTTCGTTTTGAACACCGCATAGTTTACGCAAAAGTGTGTCATGGTGAACGCAATCAAAAGCTTTGGAGAGATCACAGAAAACTCCGATAGCATTCCGCGAGTTCTCCCATGCGTCGAAAATATGCTTCAGCAAAGCAACACCCGCATCTGTTGTCGAACGACCTTTTGTAAAGCCATATTGCTCATTATGAAGGAGGCTATTTAAATTAAAATGTCTTAGCAACTGCTTGAGTATTAACTTTTCAAATATTTTACTAAATGCAGGTAAGATAGAAATGGGCCTAAAATTGCCAACGTTATTTTTATTACCTGTTTTAAATAATGGTATGACTTTACTGCTCTTCATGAGGTCAGGAAAAGATCCCAAATCAACACATTTATTAAAAGTTACAGCCAGATAGGGGGCTACGATATCTGTTATATTACTTAACAGTTTAACAGAGATGCCCCAGTAATCACCAGTGTTTTTTGACTTGAGTGTGTTAAAAATATTAATCACATCACGAGGCGTTACATGTTCGAAACTAAATAAGCGACTACATCCGGGCACACTACTATGCAAAAGGTTTTCAGCTTTAGACGGGGACGAATTTAAGGAGCAGGTCGTAGTTATAGGTATGTTGGCAAAAAACTCATTAAATGCCTCAGCTATGTCGGCTGCTTTATTAACCAATTTGTTGTTAATCATAATCTCTAGTTGTTTTTCCTGTTTAACCGGTTTACCTGTTTCATTATTAATAATTTTCCAAGTGGTTTTTATTTTATTGTTGGATTTTTTTATGGTATCGCTTAAAAACTTTGATTTAGCTAAAGCGCAGATCTTTTTAAATAATTTTGAATAATTACTGACATACTCTAGAAAAGGAGTATCAAATCTGTATTTTTTCAAACCATATAACTCGTATAGTCTTGCTCTACTTTTATAAATTCCTGGAGTAGCTAACGGAAGTGCTATTAATGTCAATAGTTTTGGCCTTGAAAGTAGATTCGTATTCTTTTTGCACAATATCAAAAAGGGCTCCATAGATCTCATTAGGATTCTCGCGTTCTACTATAGATGGTGTATGAGCTATATTATTTTTAAATTTATTACAACGACTTGACCTTAACGTTCAACCACAATTTTATTACGTGCGTGTGGACGTCAAATTATAGCAGTTTACACTCAGCTACATTAAGCTATACATTCCCACTTTCAACAGACCTCGCATTGTATAGGCTTTACGTACAATGAGAGGTCAGCTTATACTGGAAATGTGTAGCTTGGTTTATCATCGTGTGTTTCTACGATGTGTATGGAGAGATTTGCTACGTTAGCCGGGTTCACTTGTTTGCCAGCCACGCATTCGTGCGTAACGTGCGACCGTGGGATGCAGTGAACAAACCTGCCTACATTTAACTACATAAAAATGAGGAGGTTCTCAATTCATTTTTTTTAATGTTTGTAACCTAAGAACTCCATCACTTACAAAACAGTTTAAAAAAATATATTACCACTCATCAGAACTTGACCATATGTGGTCAAGTTCTGATGAGTGGTTTATGCGTTAATTTATTAATATGATACTATGTATATTGATGATGTGCTTATAACTAGTAATTTTTATTTACTTAGCTCATTAAAAAATAAGAATTGTGTGGAGAAGATACAACTAAAAAGTGAAAATAAGAAACTCAATTCCAAAAAAACACGACACAGTAAAAAAAAATGTTTTTTGAAAATACAAGACCAAAGACAGCGATTTCCGAATTTACAGCTATTTTGCATTATATTGTGCTTTTTGTTTTGAAAATTGGTTGTTTTTCTGACCAACCGCTTTTGTTTACAAAAAAAGTCGAGCAGTTGCCGTGGAGCAAGGCCTTTATACTAGACTAAAAATTTATTCAATTAAAATAGGTTACGTTACCAAGGAGGGGAGAACCCTTTTCTATTACTTAACTTTATAATTAGCACAGAATGATATCTCTCATAATTATACTATTATTTGTGTTAGTAGAAACAAAGCATAACATAGGTACATAATAAATAAGCATGAATGCTTATATATATATATATGTTAATTTTTTTTGTGGTTGGGAAATCATCAAAATTGACGTCTCCCGCTCTGGGTGGAGCAGAAGGGAGTGTCTTACTTTTACTGACTAAAACCCACCCGTGTTCTTTCAGTTGCCTATGCCAGGGCTACGGTAACTCTTTCGAACAAATCCGCTAACCTAGCAGGCATCGATCCTAGCGGACCCCTTCAATACTGCTGATATCTCTTTGAGGCGCGTGTGGAACACAACGCGCCGTCCGCGTCGACCCGAGCCCGGTCCTCAGCAGGCGGCGAGCTACCCATTGCTAGCCAACCGCAAGCCCGCGCCTATGGTGGCCGGGAGTCTGCAGTTATACGGACACTAAGAAAACCTTTTTGTTTATTGTTTTTCAGCAAATTTATTCAGAATTGAAATTCTGTGAAATTCGTTACTTTTGATACACGTAAAATCCATAATTGTCAGTGTTCCAGCCAAAATTATGATGTATAAAGATACTGTTTTTGTTTTTTACGGAACTGAAAACCATTTTCATCAAACTAAAAACATTCTAACACAAAACTCCATTCAAATATAAACACATCCGAATAACAGGTAGGATAGGTATATGACACTTTGGGAAAATAGTACGAAAATCCGGGCCCGTGGTTTAGCAGAGCGATAACAAAAATGTCACAGCTCACAAAAGCGTTCTTGTGTGGTGGTCACTGACAGCGAATGATTATATCGGCGACACATTCGCGATTTTTATTTTTTGATAGATTACAGTCATCAGAAGCCCAAAAAGTCTGACAACCAATCTCAAAGAAGGGTATCGTAGAGAAACAAGTAACTGGGCTGTGGAAGTCAAATAGGTAGTCACACCATGTAAAAAACTCCTATTGAGCTGCATCCGGTTAGATTTGAAGCCAACCTCAACATAGTTCGCAAAAAACCCGGCAGATATTTAATCTTACCTAGCACGTCACGTCAGAAGCCCAAAAAGCCTTACAAACAATCTTACCAAGGGGTATCGTGTCACCAAGTAACTAGGCTGCCTACCTATCAAGTCAAATTACAATGAACTAGCGAAATTCTGCAGACGTTACGGGTATCGATAGCTGATTAAAATGAAAAATTATGTAGTGTTTAGATACAGAATAAGTTGAAAACATCTTTCAGGTTTTTTTTTTGTTTTATCGTTTTTTATCGACACCCATAACGTTTGTGAAATTCACTCAGTAAAATAGTTATTTTTTTTAAACTGACATTTTAAGTGACACTTGCTGCGGAAGTCGACGATAAAAACAAAACTATATAAAAAAATATTACTGACCGGAATGATTCCTATGTAAGGTCGCCTATTAATCAATCATAGATAGTGCCAGTACACACGAAAGTGACACAGAGCGTATTGTTCTTAGTCAGACTATTGAAACACGTAGAAGATATCACTGTACTGTAAAGGTAAACAAAGACATTGATGAATTTGTTGCAATGCAAATCTAGGATTTGATAAAGAGGGGCACAGTCAAATAGTGAGACCCTATTCACGTTTTGTTTATAAGTAGGATTTTATAGGATAAAAAGTTGGGATCACACGTCAAGATCCTTCTGGCCTTATGGTTAAAAACAAATGCAGTATGAAACTGCACTGTGATCCCAAAATTAAACAGTAAAATATCGTATTGATCATCGACATGTAACTGGGGCTTGGGGGCATAATTATTTTTTTACTCAACCATTTATGAACACACATTACATAAGAACAGAAAAATCAGACAAAGCTGAAGTTTATTTCTAGAGAAATTTCTTCCAGCTTAGCTGCAGAGAATACAAAGGGTAAGATGATTTATCTAATTTAAACATGACAACACACAACATACAATGTGAGAATATACTTAGGTACATATCAAAATACTTCTAAAATAAATATTGCTAAAATTTATCAAAATGTCATTAAAAATACAAATGCAATTATGACAAAGTGGAAGGCGAATATTATATTACTCTTCTTTAAATTACTGCAACAGTTTGGCAGTCCATAATGTCAGGTGCAAGTGAATTCCACAACCAAACCGTGGGTACAGTTTAAAATTAGAAGTTGGAGTCGGTTGAGTGAGATCATTCCGATCCAGCCCATCTCTTACTGCCCTCTACCAGCAATGCCCACTTCCGTACCCCACAGGGGGTGCACTTAACCAATAGTTGCTGTAGTTTTAACTTTTTAAGCCCTAGCTGAAGTCCTTAATTTATTAAGGTTGCTACAGGCCCGGTTAAGTAGCCGACAACCTCGTAGGTTGCGAGAAGACCTTCTAAAAAAAACGGTTGAAATGGGAGAGAATTTGCGGAGATTTCTAAGTTGCGACCTGTATGAGATTATTAATAACTCGATAGCTAAGGGTAAATTTGACAAAGTTATCGAAATTCATTTAGTAACACTGCTAACACAGCTTAAACGTTTAGTTAAACGTTTATTAAGAAAGCTCGGAAACTGCGCACTGAAATGCCTCAATAACCTAAATGCGTCGAAATGCTGTCTCTTCCAGTGAAGCGCATTTAGCAATATTCTCTTGATAAATGGATCTGCTAAATACACCAGGCATGGGCCAGGTTTGACGTTACCGGTACCGGTGTGTAGTTGACAAATACGCTCCCCAGATACAATTGAATTTCATGGAATTTATATACCTCATAACTTTGAACTGGGTGAACCAATTTTGATGATTCTTTTTCTATTTGAAAGCTGGTGCTTCCCGAATGGTTCCATTTTAATTTGGTTTCATTCGGACAATGGAATCCATGTGAAAACCATATAAGTCTTAAATTTGCATTAAGTTTTTGCGCAACAAATGAACGAAAAACACAATTAGATTAGTGCGGGGTATCTACCATAACTAAAAAGTTAAAAATAAAAACTTTTTACAAAAAAAAAAAACAACCGACTTCCTTAAAAAACCACTACAAGTCAATAATAACTTTAATTTCGGAAGTCGGTGGCAAAAAACCTTAAATACAGATCCTAAGACACCGACTTCCAAAATTAAAGTTATTTTTGAATTTGTAGTGTTTTTTTTAAGGAAGTCGGTTGTTTTTGTCGGTTGTTGATGACTGCCTCGTTGGTTTAGTGGTAGCAAGCGCTACTGCTGAGCTTGAGGTCCTGGGTTCGATTCCCAGGTCGGGCAAAGCGTTATTGGGTTTTTCCGTCTGGAATTTCTCAGTAGCAGCCCGGAGTCTGGATTTGTTCCCGGTTGATGGCAATAGGCTCGCCCCCTATTACATGGGACTTAAACATAACAGGGGAAATGTGGGTGTACGATAGGTACACTTCTGCCCAACCCTTCGGGGAAACAAGGCGTGTTGTTATGATAAGTCGGTTGTTTTTTTTTTTTCTTAAAAGTTTTTTCTCTTAGAAAATATCCCATCGTTTTTAGACCTCCTTAAAATAACTGACATTTATTTTCAATTTCCAACCAACAAAGACTTAATTTAAAGCTCAGTCGTAAATTTGCAGCTGCCCTTACAGCGTTGTATCGCTGAATCGTTAACTCGATGGAAGCGCCACACGTGCCGATATTAACGCCCGATACGCCTGGACAATGCGGTTTTTGTTCAATTTATATCCGCATACACACAGGTGCCGATGCCGTATAAAGCGCTTGCACGAAATAAGACACATGCTTTTAAACGTTGATATGGACGTATCCACGTTATACAGCACGTGCTTATATATAGTTTATTAAATAAAAAGGGTTCAACCAATTCGTTACTGAATAATAATCTGTTCAAAAATAAGTTGGAGAATACCATCATTTTCCATTAATTAAATTTCATGGAATCGGTTTCGATAATGACGTTATAGTGAATTGAAAGGCCTTTCATTCAAAGGCTTTCAAAAATATCAATTAATAATTTGCTATTTAGAACTTAATTTTTATTTTGGCTTATATAAGTAGTAAGTAATTTGAAATAGCGCAATATAATTTAATCTTGTATAAATATAATTATAATAATGTATGCACACAAACTCACTTTTTCTTACTTTTACTTTTATAAATTTCAAAATCCATATCTAGAGTTCTAGGACAATGGCTTTTGTTTAGGCATTGTACCTGTGCTACCAGCTAGTTTTATATACTTAGCATTGTAATCTGTGGAAAACGTTGTGGGTAGCACAATTGTTCAAAATGTAATATTTAAGATAATATGTCTATCTCTTATTGTGTTACTGTTTGTTTTTCCTTAAATAAATAAATTAAATTAAATTAAATATAATTACTATTTTTTTTGCTGTCAATTGGGGCCAAGGTCCAAGTTTCTTCATGATATTTTTCTTATCGGTAAGTATTTAGTGCCTAAAATTCAGAGGTAAATTTGACGTCAAAAGGTTACAGTTTCGTGCCTTATTAAAACCTAAAATCTAGTGGCTCAGCACCTTAATTGCTCCAACCATTTCAGCCGTAAAACGTCCACTGCCTCGTTCAATTTAGGCTTAGCTATAATCGCCACACTTGGCAGGCGGGATGGTGATCGCAGTATGGTGGTAAAATGCATAGAGAGCGCTGGTACCCATTCTCTAGAAAGTTCCTTAGCCACCTTTTACGACACCCAAAGAAATAAATGGGTTGATGCTATTCTTTCATCTGGCACTTCACGAATCCTATTTGCATAACATACTACAAATAAGGAATAATTTTGTAGTATATTGTTAATTCATTGCTTCATACGATCGAAAAATTGGTCAGCTCAATAACGTTAATAACGTAATGAATGCTGTTTAATGGACAAAATGAAAGTCTTTCGTACTAATAGTGTTGTGCGCAATTACCCCACAGGTCATCGAACCTCCTGCCAGGGTCGCGAGATTTGTTCGAAAAAGTTACCGTGGCCTGGCAGAGGCAACTGAAGGAAGACGGGTGGGTTTTAGTCAGAGGTCATCGATCTTCCAAGCCGCCATTTTTTAACTTTCTTTGGAAAGTCTTAATTAAAGTAAATCTCAGTGGTTCGCCAGCATTATTTCTCCGAATAAACGACTAACGCAGTGATAAAACATTTTGTAAGAGATCGTTTTGAGATATTTTTAAAACATGGTTTAATATTCTTGGTGAAATATTTGAAGGAATTTTTGGCAGTCGTCTTTACAGCGGTTTTAGGTGCATATCTGCTATATTCTTGAGCTTAACACAAACAAGATTTAATTGAAAAAAAAAATAATAATTTTAATAGACTACTTCGTTGGTGATTTGGTCGCAAACACTACTGCTAAGCATAAAGTCTTGGGTCCGATTGGTCGCGCATAGTGGTTTTTGGATTTTATTGTCTAGAATTTTTCAATGGCAGCTCGGAGTCTGGATTTGTGCGCGGTTGATACCAATAGGCTCGTCCCGTACTCATATGACTTGAGAAGGTGGAGAGCGTGAGGCACAAGCAATCTTTGCCCCCTCTAGCCTTTAGCCACCGCAGGAGACGCCCTGGGCGACGGGAGTCCATAGCGGACTCCTGGCCACCGTCGGCGCGGGTTTGCGGACGGCGAGCAATGGCTAGCTCGGTAAGGATCAGGCCCAGGTCCACAACGCGTTGTGATTATGATGATATCAGCAGTATTTGAAGGGGTTCGCTAGGGCCGATGCATTACAGGATCGCAGATTTGGTCGAAAGTCAAATTTAAAGAAAATTTACCATGTCCCTGGCATAGCCTACTGAAGGAACACGGGTACGTTTTAGTCAATAACAGTCTAAGACTACGTCGCGTCCCGGTCCGCCCAGAGCGGGAAAAATAATTTGTTGGCTTCCCACTCAAAACACAAATAAAGAAAGGTACTATAGGAACAACGTTGCCCAACCCTTCGGAAAAACTAGATGTGATGTTATGCGTTAAGTAAATGGACATATTATTCATCACTATGAACTTACAACACTTTTCCTAATTTAGACATCAATATTATTATACTGACTCGTTGGTCTAGTGGTAGCAAGTGCTGCTGCTGAGCATGAGGTCCTGGGTTCGATTCCCAGGTCGGGCAAAGTGTTATTGGGTTTTTCCATCTGGAATTTCTCAGTAGCAGCCCGGAGTATGGATTTGTGCCCGGTTGATGGCAATAGGCTCGCCCTCTATTACATGGGACTGAAACATAACAGGCGAAATGTGGGTTTACTATAGGTACACCTCTACCCAACCCTTTGGGGAAGCAAGGCGTGATGTCATGTATGAACAACTTTAATAAGGGAAAAATACTGAAACAAATAATAAAAAATATTGCGTAACAGAAATGAAACCTTAAAACCATGCATATCTACCAGATACATTGTTAACATTAGCGTCATCGTCTTTTGTTACATGAATCCATAACAAGATTTTTCCCTAACAGACATCACTGTCTCACTCCTTCCGTGTGGTGCCGGAACCTTCCCTATTCTTCCCCCGGGTGTCGTAACATTCGACTAAGGGACTTAATAAAGAATGGGTGGCAGTGTTCTCTATGCATTTTAACTCCATACTGCGATCGCCAACCCGCCTGGAAACCGTGGCGATTATGGCTGATTCCTCCCTCTTGGGGGAGGCCTATCTTCAGCAGTGGACGTCCTTTGGCTGCAATGATGAAACATCACTAAACGCACAAAACAGCTTTTACTTAAAAGATCTGCTACTAAACAGGGTGTAAGTGGGAAGCCGTCACCTCCTTCTGCGAAGCAGTAATGCTCGCAAAGGAGGAGGCGGGGCGCGTGAGGGAGTGGCAGTCTCTGCGCCCTCACGTCCCTAGCCGCCGCAGGAGGAGACGCCCCGGGCGTCGGGGTTCGATAGCAGACTCCCGGCCACCGGAGGCGCGAGCTTGCGGGTGGCGAGCAATGGGTAGCTCGCCACCCGGTAAGGACCAAGGTCGGGTCGACGGCGCGTAGTGTTCCACGCGCGCCTCAAAGAGATGTCAGCAGCAGTGTAGGGGTCTACTAGGACCGATGCCTGCCGGGGTCGCGTGATTGTTCGAAAGAGATACCGTGACCCTGGCACATGGGCAACTGATGGAACACGGGTGGGTTTTAGTCAGTAAAAGTCTGACACGCCCTCCCGCTCCGCCCAGAGCGGGAGAAGTCATTTGATGATTTCCCATCCTGAAAAAAAAAAAAAAACAGGGTGTAAGAGACAGCCCTCCGCAGACAATGATGCATGGGGTGAATTCAGCATATCATTCTAAGATGAACGATACATAAAATTATTTCAAGAACGTTTTGGAGATCCAATAGACCCGATCAGTTGTAATACCTCATACGCAATGTATGATTACGTAGCTAAATGCATGTACAGAAAAGCAACGCAGCGAGCCTTCGGCCGAATGACAGTAAGTGAACAGCTAATTTTGCGCGTCCTTTGTTAAAGTATTTCAAAATCCATTGCTGTTTTTTTATTTATATGAATGAAGTGCTGCAAACATAAAATGTAATAAAATATAGTAACTAAAAAAATCATTTCAAAAAGTACCTGAGTTTTTTCTGGTGGAACATGTTTAAAAAAAAAACAACTTACTGGATTTCGTTCAAACCAATTTTCGGTGGTAGTTTACATGGTAATGTACATCATACATTTTTTTTAGTTTTATCATTCTCTTATTTTAGAAGTTACGGGGGGGGGGGACACACACATTTTACCAGTTTGGAAGTGTCTCTCGCGCAAACTATTCAGTTTAGAAAAAAATGATATTAGAAACCTCAGTACCATTTTTGAAGACCTATTCATAGATACCCCACACGTATGGGTTAGATGAAAAAAACCATTTTTGAGTTTCAGTTCTATGTATAGGGAACCCCACGATTTATTGTTTTTTTCTATTTTTGTATGAAAATCTTAATGCGGTTCACAGAATACCTACATCTACTTACCAAGTTTCAACAGCATAGCTCTTGTAGTTTTGGAGAAAAGTGGCTGTGACATACGGACGGACAGACAGACAGACAGACAGACAGACAGACATGACGAATCTATAAGGGTTCCGTTTTTTGCCATTTGGCAACGGAACCCTAAAAATGGATCTAAATGTAATCAGTTTGAGAAGGGCGATTCCTTACATGCTGTATTTATTTATGTTCGAATACATTCATGTTAAAATGTTGATAAGGAACAGCTAAGCTATTTTTGCAATCTCAGCGTTGGTCCCATCCTATTGTAAACGTTGTTCATAAATTTTCAGCCATTTTCATTACACTTTGAATAGCACTATTTTAACTGTCCCAAATAACAAAAATAAACATAAACATTTTCAATTCTAAACACCTTCCACAATTCCACAAAATTGAAATAGAAAGAATAATATCTTAATAGCTCCTACTAATTGGTAGTCAACATCTTAACCCTATAAAGAGCACCCGCCGGCGTTACTTTGAAGTTTAAACCCTCCAATTTATATAATTGAAACTTTATCTTGTTTTGTGTCAGTCTGTTGTAACCACAGAATAAATAGGTACAGAAGGCCGGCTCTATATAACGAGTGAAAGCAGGCGAACACACACATAGACACGTTTCACGCACAGGGCATGCAAGTGCACCCGTAACTGGCTTTTTTTTGTTTGTGGGAAATCATCAAATAACGTCTCCCGCTCTGGGTGGAGCGGAAGGGCGTATCAGACCTTTACTAACTAAAACCCACCCGTGTTCCTTCAGTTCCCCATATGCCAGGGCCACTGTATCTTTTGCGAACAAATCTCACGACCCTGGCAGATAACATGTCACCTTGGGTTCAGTACATGATTATGAACCCATGAGTTGAAATAGCAGGCACCGCGACCGGCTTAGTTTGATATCGCTGTACGGATGCGTCTATGTATGCATATGCCACTTTTCGCTGCCGACCTTCTGTGCGTATTTATTTTCTGCTATAACTTCATCATTATCCTGTTTAATAATCCTTTCGTAATCAAATACTTGAGTTTCGCGAATACGGTGGCAGTTTTGGACTTTTCTGGGACTCGCAATCTTTGGGGGCTTTTGGGACGTTATGGACGCGGTTGTCGCTGTTTTTTGTTTTTGTTTTGTGATGAGAAAAGGTTAAGTAAATAACAGTCGCATCGGTCGATCGATCATGTTCAGCTACGCTTGCCGCGAATCTTTAACTATTAGACCAAGACTCTTCCATGCTTCGGAGAGCACGTTAAGCCGTTATTCCCAGCTGTCATTCGAGGAGCTTTGACAAACGTTCGGATCGTCAGAAATTCGAGAATGTGAAAAACTAGTATTATCAAAGGTATTGCCCAGCAACTCGGTTGTGGAGGTCAGATCGGCACTCACTCCATTAAAAATACTGGTATTCTGCTTCATCCGGTTAGATTGGAAGCCTTTTTTTTTTGTTTTGATCTCGAGGTGGAAATCCTCATGGATGTCCTCCGCTCTGGGGTGGGCGGAGGGGTCTGTCCGAACTCTTGGAACCCTAGAAAAAGACTAAGCAGATTGATTATTTATTTTCTGATGAATAAGTTTTAATTTGTGTACCATGCATGTTTTGTGACAAGTACCTAATGTTAAACTTGTATTTTGAAGTATTTTTTTTATTAAAAGCCATGCTCATGCTTAAACTCATTTCTTTTCCCAATTATAATTTCAATTCAGTCATTTTGTCAAAATGAAATACAAACATTGAAACTCCAATTCAAATATTAATGAGCCTACAATTTCTTATCAAACGGTCTCGGTCTAAGAGCACTTGTTTTTAAAAAGACTCATTCAATAAGGCAAATAAGCTCTTCACTTTTCACCCAAATAAGAACATATCTTTCAACGTGAAGCCAGCCACACACCACCCTCACAACATTCCAAGGTGACATACAACCCAATGTCAAACACTACAGAAACCCTTCGCTGAAATTAACCGTCGCAAATTCCAATGTGTACCTATGTAAAGTAGGCTCATTCCGAATTACGTGTCAATCGGGTCCTGTATCAACATCAATTTTATTCACATCAGGCGTACGCCTAACGAGTTGTTAAGGCGCGTCTAAACGGGACATATTTTTGGGCAGCAATAATAGTTGCCGGCAACATTCATCAGCAATAATTTGAGTATGCCCCAGCAACTATGAATAGTATTCTACAATAGTTATAGTCGTATAGTATTGCCGTTCTACGCTCCGCTATCGAATGTTATTATTGTTGTTAATGTTTCTATCGTTGTTTTAATTTATGACATAACTAGCAAACTGCCCGTTTTCATTACTTTACATAACAAGGACATTTATTTACTATGTAACTTCTTCTTCTGTAAATGGCGTTGAATACCACATCAAAGTTCGTTGTGGTGGTGCCAGTGAGGCAGCAGTCACAAAGGCGTATCTAATTTATAATATAACTAGCTTCTGCGCATGACTTTGCAAGGGCAGGCGATGCGATGCGACGTCGGGTGTCATGGTATCACCTACCAACGCTATACTTTGTTTTCATTTAGCGTTTTTTTTCGAACATTTCTCTTTTTGCTCGTCTCCTCATGGTTTAAGCGTGAAGTGAATAGCCTTCCTCAAGAAATGGGCTATCAGATGAAAAAATATATTTTTATAATCTTCCTGGTAGTTTTGGATAAGCACGTTCAAACAAACCCAATTTGAAACCAAACTTAAGAATATTAGTATAGATAAATAATGTGTATCTCTTTCTGAAACAGGTATCCCAATAATGGTCTTGTGATGTTGTTCTCTACATTTCTGTAAATACTGTAGACATTTTTACCTTGCCCCTGTCCCAGGTAAAAGACAAGATTATTGGCCGATTACGTACAATAATAATGTAAGGCAATAATCTGCGCCAAAAAAGTTGCTGAGATGAGTGTCATTTCAAATATTGCAACCAGGAATTGTGGTAAAAAATCACCCATTTAAAAGCGCCTTAAAGGAAATTATTCGTACGAATTTTACTAAAGCATTTGGCCTTGTAAATGTCAATGGGAGGTGTTTGACGTCACGTATGCTTTTGAAGGGAATTCAAATTAAAGGAGTTCAATGAGGAATATGGGAATTTAAATTGTTTGAATGCGGAGGTCTTTCGTATGTTGTGTCGTATTACGTTTACGGGTATAGAGATGCCAGTGTTTTTGTTGTCTTCAGAATTCATGTTGAATTAGAAACTTTTTTTTGTTTATATTTTACTAGGACAAAAGGTAGCCTATGTCCTTTCCCAAGGTCTAATCTATCTCTGTACGTAAATAACTTTCTGCATTTAGTAAGATTTTTAAGACGTAATAAGATTACTGATTGCATTTATGTAACACTACTTTTTGATTAAGGATGTTCGCTTAAAGTTAAGGTTCTATAATTTAAGATTTTATAATCTAATAACTTTTGCCCGCGACTTCATTCGCGTAAATGTCGGTTATAACAGACGCAGATGATGTTGTCGCGGTATAAAAATAGGCCAATGTTTCTTGGGGTTAAAACTTAGACCGTATCAAATTTCATCAAAATCGGTTCAGTGGTTTAGTCGTGAAATCGTAACAGACAGACAGAGTTACTTTCGCATTTATAATATAGTATGAATAAGTTCGTTTAAATCGTTTGTTTTATGTGGCATAAACAATAATAAGAAGCAAACAACGATGGCTATTTTGCCACCTTTCGGATTAGTTTATAACATGTTTATTTCTGTGTACACGATGCATAATGGAACCAATATTCAAACCTTGCGTTTGAATTCCGAGTCAATAAATTAACAAATGAAGTTATCTAGAAATACGATATTCAAATTCATGAATACAAGCTATCAATGACAATAATTTGAATTTTAAACACAAATGCACACTGTTCGAAATTCGAAATTGCAACTATTCTATATTTGATGGCGTTCTTGTACTGAACGCCAAACCGCAATGCTGCCCTTGCCTTGACGATTGCCTTATGTACGATGGAAGAGAATTGAGTGACTTTTACCACAAAATAGATAGTGCAGAAGTTCGGCTCCGTAGATCGAGTGAAAACAGGCGCATGTACTCATACTAGTCGGTTACTGTACTACCAAGTGTTGTACATCTTTTGCAGTTTTCGCATTATTTTTAACCGACTTCAAAAATAGGAGGAGCTTCTCAATTTGACTGTTTTTTTATGTTTGTTACCTCGGAACTTTTGACTGGGTGAACCGATTTTGATGATTCTTTTTATTTGAAAGCTTGTCCTGTGTGGCCCCCTTTCAATTTGGTTCCATTCTGATAAAGGGATCCATGTGAAAACCATAGGATGTGCGCGACAAATGGACGAATAATGCGATTAGATTAGTGCAGGTATATACCATAACTAAAAAGTTGAAATAAAAACAAAAAAAATAACAAGTCGGTTGATATATATTTTTTAAGTTTTTCTTTATCAAATATGAACTCAATACACTTTTGGAGCAAAGGCTCTGAGCATACTATATTTAAATAAATGATAACAAAGATCAAATTCGCAAACACGTTTGACTTATATCAAGTATATCGACCTAAAACGTTATTAATGGCGTGGCCACTTACTGAGATATTAATCTTATTTTACTTCATTTAATTGCCAGGATCTAGTAGTGTCACATATTCCATTCGATCTGACACGTAAAGATGAAGAGTGTCATTTTGCGATATTATTATAATATTACGATGCATTATAATGCTGAGTTGGTAAAGCTGATTCTATACTGCAATGAGCAGTCAAAATAGTCCTTCGAGTGAGGAACATATTTTGTGCATGTTTAACAGCTTCATTGGTCTATTGGTTGCAAACGCGACTGCTGAACTTGAGGTCCTTGGTTTGATTCCCAGGTCGGGCAAACTGTTACTGGATTTTTCAATTTGGAATTTCGCAGTGGCAGCCCGGAGTCTGGATTTCGTTCTGGTTGATGGCAATAGGCTCGCTCTCTATTACATGGAACTTAAATATAAATGGCGAAATTTGGGTATTCTAAGGGTACACCTCTGCCCAACCCTTTTTTTTTTTTTTTTTCAGGATGGGAAATCATCAAATGACTTGTCCCGCTCTGGGCGGAGCGGGAGGGCGTGTCAGACTTTTACTGACTAAAACCCACCCGTGTTCCATCAGTTGCCCATGTGCCAGGGTCACGGTATCTCTTTCGAACAATCACGCGACCCCGGCAGGCATCGGTCCTAGTAGACCCCTACACTGCTGCTGACATCTCTTTGAGGCGCGCGTGGAACACTGCGCGCCGTCGACCCGAGCTTGGTCCTTACCGGGCGGCGAGCTACCCATTGCTCGCCACCCGCAAGCTCGCGCCTACGGTGGCCGGGAGTCCGCAATCAACTCCCGACGCCCGGGGCGTCTCCTCCTGCGGTGGCTAGGGATGTGAGGGCGCAGAGACTGCCACTCCCTCACGCGCCCCGCCTCCTCCTTCGCGAGCATTACTGCTTCGCAGAAGGAGGTGACGGCTTTCCATTCCCTCTCGCTCCGTACCATGGCTCGCACCAGGGCCGGACGCGAGAGGTCGCCGCCGCCGATCGCCTCCAAGAGGACACGACGGTGCTCCGCCCAGGCAGGGCACACCTCCACCGTATGCTCCACCGTGTCCATCCCTCCAGACGATCCTCGCAATGGAAACACCCGGACGTATCCTCCCGCTTTATCCTGAACAGGAACCCACCGAAGCACCCATGCCCGGTGAGAATATGCGTCAGGCGGAAGGTGAGGATGCCGTGGCGCCTCTCTATCCACTCCTCAAAGAGGGGACTTACCGCCGCAATTGTGGCGTGCCCAGCACTGGGTTGCGACAATCGTACCCGCCATGTCACCATGAGATCACACCGGAGCTCTATCCGCCGTGACGCGATTTGTCGCGGCAGTGGAGTTTTGCCCCAGCGTTTCGCCTCCTCGCGCCACTCCCACATGTGCGCGAGGACCTTTGCCTCCAGATCCCATGGCAGCACTCCGGCAAGGAGGCTCGCCGCCTCGCACGAGATCGTGTGGTATCCTCGGATTAGCCGGATGGCCATGACCCTCTGGGCTGCACTCAACCGGCGCGCTGGGCGCAGCCTCAATGAGGGCGCCCACACCGGTGCCCCGTAGAGGGCCATGGACCGCATGACCCCCGTGTAGAGCCTCCGGCAGGAGGCGTTTGGACCTGCCCAACCCTTTAGGAAAACAAGGCGTGATTTTATGTTTATGTGCTGTGACTGTATAGCAATCTAATAATCAAAAAGATCAAAAAAGAAATCCTAGTAGCGTGTTGCGCTTGCAGTCGCTGTACGTGAAACGTGTCTACGTATGCGTTTGAGCTCGTTGCATGGAGCCGACCTTCTGTCCAAATATATTTGGCGCACTGATGCAAGAGAATTGAGTGACTGTAACTACATTCCCGTTCCTTTATCTACAAACAGAATTGTTAAAGGAATTTTGTGGAACATTACAATAGAACCTTACGCTCTAATAACGCTGTATTAGATGAAATTTTTACATGGCTGTGAACTAGCTACATTGATATTAAAGGAGGTTGTACTGACAAAGTAGGTACGATTTAGACCAACCGGCTCGCATCGCGCCGGGCCGGGCGGCATTTTACAATGCAGTAAAGAACATTTAAATGTATCAACAGTAATTACAGTTCATATTTGCATGCAACTTACGCATAGTTACCTCTGTCGGCATCCCGCGACGCGTCGCGACGTGTCGCAGAATGCCTTCGGCTGTCGCGACGGCTGACCGGCCCCGACCGGCATCGAACGGCGCCGTCGGCATCCAATCGGCTGCCGTCGGGTCCGTTCGGAGCCGATCGGCCGTGCGTCGTCGAATACGAACGGAGATTACGGTGAGATTCCGTGCGCTTGGAGTGCGTACGGATTCCAGTGGACGCTGTCGGCTACCGCGGCACGCGTACGGCTACCACGGTAGCCGAACGCAAGCCGCGGTACCGGTACGACTTCGACGGACGCGTTCGGCTGCCGTGGCACGCGTACGGCTCCGTTCCGATGCGGCGCGACGCGAGCCGGTTGGTCTGAATCGTACCTTATTTAGACGTCTTGATGTAAATGATTATAATGAAGTCACAAATCATAAACAAAGTATCATACTAGATGGAATTCTCCGAAGAAGCAAGCCGTGGTGTCATAATCATCATCATTTGAGCCGAAAGATATCCACTGCTGGATATAGGCTTCCCACAAGAAGTGCCACTTTGGTCGGTTAGTTTTTTGGGGTGGTTTGCCATAATCGCCACGCTCGGCAGGGTTGGCGATCGTAGTATGGTGGTAAAATGTATAAAGAACGCTGCTGCCTATTCTCTAGTAAGTCCCTTAGTCGCCTTCTACGAAGCCGAGGGGCGGAAATGGGATGGTACTATTCATTTCGCCGAACACCACACGTGCGAGATGTAGAACCGATTAATACTTGACGAGCATATTTTTGAACACATCCAGAATTCAGCCTGCTACAGACAATGACTGTCTTATTGCTCTACTAGCTTTTGCCAGTGGCTTCGCCCGCGTGGAGGTCGGAATATATACCGTGGGAACATACTACTGAGATAAAAAGTAACCTATGTGTTAATCCAGGTTCTAAACCAACTGTGTTCCAAATTTCATCTAAATCCGTTCAGTAGTTTTTGCGTGAAAGAGTAACAAACATCCATACATCCATACTCACTAACTTTCGCATTTATAATATTAGTATGATTGGTCGCGCTAGCACTACTGTTGGGCATGAGGTCTTGGGTTTTATTTCCGGGTTGGCCAAGGTTTAAGTATTCCATCTGTACGCTGCCAGGCTAGACTAGACCCCTACCATAGGATTTCAATGCGCAGTGGAAGTGTGATAATCGTGGGGCTCTAGAGACAAGAAGTGGCGAGCGCAACTAGTCCGCCGTACGCGGAGCAGACAATCAAATCAAACACTTACAATACAACAAAAGAACTTACCTGTTGGTTGAAGGACACTGCTCTGGTGCCAACCTGGAGTTATGTATGTAAGTGAGTGTATGTGTATCGTGTCGTGACGTTATGAGTATTCTCCTGGTAACAATCCACTTGCAATAAGGCTGGAGACAATCACAGCATGCGGTCTTCAAATCACTCATTCACAATAGCGTCACTTTGACTTGACCTTCAAACCATTTCAACAAGATATGTCCAAACCCGTGTTATTACGTCAAATTAGGGGTTAGCTACATTCACCTCAACTGGGTCATGACAGATTGTCCACAAAACGACCGGGGTAAGGATTAATTTCAACAAAAGCGTCGCGGGGGTTCCAAAACGCGACGGACCTATTTTAGCGGCAAATTAACAAGAGAGCTGTCAAGTGTCAACGTCAAACTGACAAGTCAGTTCTCACTCTGTTACACGTGCATTCCGTTAGGCGCACAGATAATAAACGGGACAGAACACCATCAGTAGCAGAAGCAGCCTCGACTCTGGATTTGTGTCCGGCTATATATTAAGTGCGACGGCATAATGTGGGTGTATTACAATATTTGTCCAGATCTGCCTAATCTACAGTCGTGATGTTATGTCGTTTGAACCCGTAATTTAATTTAAAAACAAAAATTATCTAAATGATCTCTAAAAAAAAACTCTTTAATAACCAGGTAACCTAAAACAGTATTAAGAAAAAGAAACTAGAAAAAAAATCGAAGGAAAAAACTCGATAAAAATTAACGCGTTAAACTTAACAAAGTTTTAGAATATTTGAGTAGCACTTAAAATATTATCGACAGATGAAAAAACGTTGATTTTGTATTCTGATAAATTGAATTGCTGGCGGTGACGGCTGTAATAATGGTGATATATTATTAGGTTCTTAAATACGTTAATATCGTTTTTATGAAGCATTAAGTTGATTTTTAGATTGGTCTGATAAATGCTGGTATTCGCAAACTGTATAAGAACCATTTGTTATCCTAAGTATTTTCAGCTGCTAGATTATCTTAATCTATACTAATAATGTGAAGAGTATTTTGTAAAATGGTTGGTTTGTTTGATTTTGTAAAGTTATCTTTTTTAAACATCATCTACCAAGTATTATATCTGATGCACATTGAAACTCTTTCAAGTTTCGTAATTAGTTGGTGGCAGAGTCAATTCAGAACATCTTCAGAGCCGCGACAAATTCAATGATGCTAGGGTAACATTGCAAATTAATAAGCAAGGCATACCTGAACCAAGTCCAATTGAATTCCCAAAAATCAACAAAATTACTCTTGAACTTACTTGAAAACTCTTCATAATATACAAGTACAATCCAATATCAATTTGTTACACTCTCATATAGTTTGCTTAATCAAATAAACGAGTGCGTTGACAGTGATTAGACAACTCAATTATACGTAATGTATCTATATAAAAACATAACGACCTCTAGACGGTAGCTGTGTAATTTTATTAAATTTTGTATCTTTATGTGTAGATATGTGAATAACGCATGTATTATTCTATAACAATGGTTGGTGTTAGTCACACCGTCTTGTAACGTTGTTCTTAAATGTACTGTTCTACTGTTCTTTGCCATCATTTTTATTGCTAGTCAAGAGGGCGTATACAATAGCAAAACTGACAGCCAGCGCTGGTAAAAATATCTTCACATGATGTGACCAAGATTATGTCTGGACTTTAAAAGAGACTGTGACCTCTGAGTTTTTTTCGGCCTTTCTTCTCAAAAAAGTCAGGTAGGAAACGCCAACCTCATCTAGTTTAAAAATATATCATTGACATGTAAGAGTGTTGGTAAAAACCTATTGACAGATATAAAATCATTTATCATTTAAAGTCTAGAAAATTATTTGGTTATCAAATCGACACTACATCAATTTTCTACGTTATAACCATTTGATGATACTAGCAAAGAATTATAGTTGTGATTATAGAATAAACAGACAAATTCCTTTTCATTTCACGAGTACCACATACATGTAAAATGTTTCCTTCATTCATCACATTTTTTTTTTTTTTTTTTTCAGGATGGGAAATCATCAAATGACTTCTCCCGCTCTGGGCGGAGCGGGAGGGCGTGTCAGACTTTTACTGACTTAAACCCACCCGTGTTCCATCAGTTGCCCATGTGCCAGGGTCACGGTATCTCTTTCGAACAATCACGCGACCCCGGCAGGCATCGGTCCTAGTAGACCCCTACACTGCTGCTGACATCTCTTTGAGGCGCGCGTGGAACACTGCGCGCCGTCGACCCGAGCTTGGTTTTTACCGGGCGGCGAGCTACCCATTGCTCGCCACCCGCAAGCTCGCGCCTACGGTGGCCGGGAGTCCGCTATTGACTCCCGACGCCCGGGGCGTCTCCTCCTGCGGCGGCTAGGGACGTGAGGGCGCAGAGACTGCCACTCCCTCACGCGCCCCGCATCCTCCTTCGCGAGCATTACTGCTTCGCAGAAGGAGGTGACGGCTTCCCATTCCCTCTCGCTCCGTACCATGGCTCGCACCAGGGCCGGACGCGAAAGGTCGCCGCCGCCAATCGCCTCCACGAGGACACGGCGGTGCCCCGCCCAGGCAGGGCACACCTCCACCGTATGCTCCACCGTGTCCTCCAGACGATCCTCGCAATGGAAACACCCGGATCATTCATCACCTTGGTCTTGATAACTTTGTTCTTGTCCGATGTAACCATATAACAATAATGTCACTATACATATAAATAAAAAAATGTTTATCACATAGAGATGAAAATACCATTAATCACCATACTCTTGCACACTGTGTGTTGGCAATGTCAAACTTTCAGTTTCCTCATAATATTTTCGTTCACCGGAACTCAGTAGTGCCTAAAATCTTCTAAGAAAATACATATATACCAAGTCTAGAACACACAGGTGTTTATAAATTTTGCTTCAAAAATATATCTTCATACAGTGTGTTTTATGGCTACGGTGTAAAGAAGAAAGTCCTAATGCACTGAGCTTAAGTAAGATGACTATCTTTAGGTAAAAAGGAATCTTTACGAGTATGTCTAGAATAAATTACGGTTATATCTCCAGATGTGTCGTTTATTCTCTTATTACATTCTAACGGTTTGGGATTCCTAAAACATTTTTTGTTTGAGCTGAGAGAAAAAAAATTGAGCATACTTTTGTTTTATTTTTACAAGTACCATACGAAACATGAGGGAGAGCCTCATGCACAGAAAGTTTTTTTAACAGAGCCTGTAATTAAAATAAGACCTTTGACATAGGTAATTAAGGACAACTGAAGGAATACGGATGGGTTTTAGTCAGTAAAAGTCTGACACGTCCTTCCGCTCCACCCAGAGCAGGAGAAGTCATTTAATGATTTCCCACCAACAAAAAAAGGGGATCTAGACCATGTGCTGAATCAGTGGTTTGAATGTACGCGTCTCTATGTGCCGACCACTCAGTATACAATTGCAATACAATCGCTTAAGCAGCGAAAACCGTAACACATTTTCAGAGCCACTTTCAGTTTATAATATACTAGCTTCTGCCCGCGACTTCGTCCGCGTCAAATTTTTGCTCCCCTGACCCTTCCCGTCGCATCGATTTGCCTGCTAATTTTCGTCCACGACGTTTTAAGTTATAGTGAGTCAATCTTAAAAGATAGACATATGCTCTCGCGGACTTTTTTTTAGAAATTTTTAATAGGAACAATTCCGTCATACATGATTTTTGCGTTACTTTAACCGTTTACGCAGCGCACGCAATGGAAGCTCTCAAAAGGAATACATTTTCCCCGTTTTTGCAACTTTTTTCATTACTGTTCCGCTCCTCTTAGTTGTAGCGTGATGTTATATAACCTATAGCCTCCCTCGATAAATAGGCTACCCAACACAAAAAGAATTTTTCAATTCGGACCAGTAGTTCCTGAGATTAGCGCGTTCAATCAAACAAACAAACAAACAAACAAACTCTTCAGCTTTATAATATTAGTATAGATTATTACGACTTTTTAAAGAGGTTTACGTTCATCTTTCATCATTTATCTTGCCCTTCTCTTGCTCTCGGGTTTAGGCATCCTTCAGTTTATTCTAGTTTACTCTACCTGCGGCTTCCTTTGTCCATATCTTGTTACTGAAATTATGTCATTTTCGCTTCCTAGTCAGTCACCTTGTACAACCTGAAAAATTGATCACAAAACATTTTACACTTTAAGTCTTCCCTGCATAGTTATTTTTTGTAGGCTACATCTTTTTCACGCCTCGCCCACAGTAAGTAAATAACACTGTGGTAATGAAATTGGCTCAGTGTTCGTGAATAACAATATAAATATATAAGTAGACACGAGAATTAATTACAGCAGGCGGTCGTTCAGTAAACAGGCGGTCGAACTTATTGTTCTTTCTGTCTGTATTGCTCTCAGTTTAATTTACTGGTGCATGTACTTTTGGACACAAAATGGCGTCACATTGTGTCGTAGTAAAAAGTAATTTATGGAGATTGAAGATAATGTTACCAGTAATTTTAAGACTGTTGTAGGTATAACTTTTTTTTTGAGCAGTTATTTTATTTTGTTCCAATATATAGTGTACCATAATTAAATAACTAGAATGTATCTATATAGAATGGAAATAGCATAAAAGAGAAAGAGATACATAGGCAAAGGATCCAAAAGGCTTATTCAAGTTTCTAATGTATATTTTTTTTACAACAAAGATACAATATTTTAGTCTCGGCTCTGCGCAAAGGCTCTAGCACATCAGCAAATATAGGATTTAACAGCATTTCCACTAATCAGTAATTTGGCTATGCTTTCTGGCTGACGAAAGACGTTATTCGGCTATATAGCCTAAAGAAAAATATGGCTTCTCCTGATCTCATCCCTCGTTAAGATTGATAGCCCGATCTCATTGGAGGGGTAATTTAAAAATGCAAATAAATAAAGTTTTATAACAGTGAGTAACTTTTTATCGATGATGCTAATGTACTAGCGAAGTTTACGACTAAGAGCTTCTTGATCATAATAAAATTATTTAGAGCGCTGTTGAAATAAAATGCTTGTTTTCATTTTACGAGTAGTTGGACGTTCTTCTTGACGTTTTAATGACCGGTATTGATCTTCGGTGTTCATTTTTGTAAGTCGAATCTCGTTATTCGCTACTTGGTCAGTAAAAATATATCGCGAAAAAACGCAGACACATAGACGGGCATCGCGAAACTATAAGTGCTAGGGAAACTTAAAATCAAATTTCTATCTATCTTTATACATAATATTCAAATGTTGTTCAGGATTATCCCAGATTTAAAAGCGACTTAATTGGTTTTAAGTTTTTTTATTTCTTCTATTGGTTTGCATGAATAACCGTTTTTACCGGAAAAAGTTAGTCGGGCACCTAACAAAATTTACATCACTGTTTGGTTAATAAACCACATCGCAGAAACTTAATTCAAATTACCACTTCAATGGTTCAATCACGCAACCTTAGTACATTGGTAGCCACAGCACATTAATTGAAAAACGATCATAATTACCATATTGGATCAACGCAATGAATCAAAGCGAAATGCCACTAAGAATCAGGTGAAAATTCAGCCTTAACTCTATTTAGTATCAAAAACAAAGTAGACTTATCTCGTCCGGTTTTACATTCGACCTTCAAATAATAGGTATAGACTTTAAAACATCTAGTACACCATATAAACACGTATTAACTCCGTTATAATTAATCAAATTATTAATTTAACGGATCTAAACATACCTTCATACGTTCACTTAAGTATCATAATCCCATGACGATGGAGTTGGAAACTACTGAGCTCCCTACCCGCTATTCAGTCAAGGTAGAACTTAAAGCTATCCATCGATTTATTATGTTAAACGTATAGTACTCTTGGGGTTTGGTGGTGAATGGGGGAGAGACCAAAGTGGAATTTGAGTTGCAGATGTTTGATGCTAAGAAATTGTTATAAGCGTTGAAAATTGCATAGGTAACAATATTAGTAGCATCATGCTGAGATAAGAGCCCTTTGGTCTCGTACAGGATTTTCTGATTTATTTGCAATTTTTTTTTTCTCCTTCAAATATATTTTTTTTTTTAAATTAAGTATTATTTTTTGTAAAATTTTTGTGCATGTCCTAATAAATACTTTACTTTCTATCTTTCTACTTTAGATAATGTACTTGAGAATACCTACAGGGTAATTAATATACGCTGAATACAATGAGTAGCCAAAAATCGATAAGTTGTCTTCGGTTTTATACGTTACATATGCTACTAGCGAATATAACTTTAAATTCAAGAGACGACAATTTGTAGACTGTTTTTGAATAAAGTCAATTACAATAATTGCGGTGCTTTTTATCTTGTATTATTATTTTCACCGGACCGATGATCTTGTGAAAGCCGCAGGAATCTGCTCGATGCAGGAATCACAAAACCGGTTGAAATGGTGGAGATTAGGGAGGTCTATGTAAAGCAATGGACGTCATTCGGCTAAAATGGTGCTGATTATGATGATTATTTTAAATCCTACACAAAAATAAACTAAGCTCTTAAAATATTAAAGTATAGAACCTTAACTGTAAGAGAACATCTTTATGCAAAAAGTGGTGTAACATAAATTCATTCGGTAATCTTATAACGTCTTAAAAATCTTACTATATGCAGACAGTTATTTCTCGTTCCCCGGAAAACCCAGAGACCCAAGACATTACACTGATTAAAGAAGAAAAGTAATGCTATACCCAGGTGAAAAAGTCAATACGGATTCTGGTCACGAACCAACATACGATTCGGAGCAGTCTGCATTGGCGTACACCGAATTAAGTGAATTAGAAGCCAAAACTACGGGAATAAAAGGTTTCGGCTGTGTTTGAAAGGAAGCCGCATAGCCAAGTTGTGAATTTTTAAAGTAGTTTGTGCCTGACTTTGTGTCTTATGGGGTACATACGCGGGTCAATTTCCGCCGCGAAGTCGCAAGACGCAAATTGACGAGACAACGTAAGCAGCCTACAGGACACAAGCTTCCTCTCGGTGAGAGGGTGTGAGCTGTAATCCACCCCGCCGCTCCAGTGCAAGTTGGTAAATATCACATGTCTTTGAATTTTTTGTTTTAATACATCCGGTCTCCTCGCGATGTTTGCCTTCACCGTTTTGAGAGAAATGGTGATGAAATAATTTACACAAAGAAAAGCACCTATTTGGGACGAACCTACAATTTACAACTCGTAATACGCAGCCATTAAAACTGGGATACTACTGCTGCCAAATAGCGGGTAAGGTCGGTAAGAAACGCCAATTTTGAGTTTTTCAAATTTCAAGACGCATCAAAGTTACTAAAATCGACACTGTAAATGCATAGTCGCAGGCGATCAATAGCCATATCAAGGTTTTACGCCGTTGTTACGGTTGTCTACCTCTAGTTACTTGCAGTTTTAGTTGACTGTGTAAGGTTTTCTTTCCACCAAAGACATGTACAGATGCGTAATAATAGACGTGCACCAATAGCATCGTTTGAATTTCATAGCGTAGCTTGGCTTAGCTATGGTCGAAAAGGGTTCGACAAATCTGATTTTTTGCGTATGTGCAAAACGCATCTCTGCGCTACTTACTTCACTTCCATCATCATGATTTCAGCTGGAAGAGGACCACTACTGATCAGAGGCCTCCCCCAAAATGAGGTGATTTGCCGTAATCGCCACGCTTAGCAGGCTGATTGGCGATCGCAGTATTATGGAGCCATGATTCACTTTGGTATAGTAAAACTGGACATACTGTTTCGTATGTTAGCTGCACCGTTTAGAAACCTCATACATCACTAGTGAAAAGGTTAGCCAATAATGGTAGCTATGCGACTTTGTGAGGCGTTTTGATTAGCGACTACCCGCAAGTTGAAATTCAATTCATGTAGATACACCTTTATCCCAAAAATCGGATTGGATGGCGAGAAATCGTGAGGCAAATCACATCAGCCTCTAGACAAGAAATTTCAAAGGGACCACGACAGCTCTGACAAGACTGTTACGAAGAAGAAGAAGTAATACACTTTAAAGTCCTGTTTACTGTTTCGTTTTATGTTAGTTCAGCTTTAATAAGACACAATGAAAATGAATAATCGAGTTTTCAACTACTTTCTTCGGTAATAAATTCCGGGTTTCCGGTTCGGGGACGAAAAATGGCATCCTGGCGGTACGATTTGTCAATTTGTCATGTGTCTGTGTAAAGTGTCGTTCTGTGTAGATTTAGAGGAGGTTTTTATTTTGTTTCGTTTGCGAATAGTATCAAGGTGTATTGGATTTGAAGTTGGAATAAAATCGATTTGATTTGACACAGGTGTAGCATTTTGATCTGGGTTGTCAAGTAACTTTGGTGCAATAGATACAGAAATGTAATTTCAATTTCTTATTGGTTATCAGTAAAATTATAAAAGTTATTATTCAAATGTCGTTTTTAGGGTTCCGTTGCCAAATGGCAAAAAACGTAACCCTTATAGATTCGTCATGTCTGTTTGTCTGTCCGTCCGTATGTCACAGCCATTTTTCTCCGAAACTGTAAGAGCTATGCTGTTGAAACTTGGTAAGTAGATGTATTCTGTGAACTGCATTAAGATTTTTATACTAAAATAGAAAAAAACAATAAATTTTGGGGTTCCCCATACTTAGAACTGAAACTCAAAAAATTTTTTTCGTCAAACCCATACACGTGTGGGGTATTTATGAATAGGTCTTCAAAAATAGTATTGAGCTTTCTAACATATTTTTTTCTAAACTGAATAGTTCGCGCGAGAGATACTTTCAATGTGGTAAAATGCCCCCCCCCCGTAACTTCTAAAATAAGAGAATGATAAAACTAAAAAAAATATATGATGTACATAACTATATAAACTTCGACAGATAATTAGTTAGAACGAGATTTAGTAAGTAGTTTTTTTTAATACGTCATAAATCGTAAACCTCAATTTACCTTTCATTCAATCAACTCAAATATAAAAATATAAATAAAAAACATTTAATTTCATAAACAAAAACCTTATACATAAACCGAGAATACATACAAATTTGTACGGAACCCTCGGTGCGTAAGTCCGACTCGCACTTGGCCGGTTAATTATTTTGTTTCGTTTGTGAATAGTATCGAGGTGTATTGGATTTGAAGTTGGAATAAAATCGATGTGATTTGACACAGGTGTGGTATTTTGATCTGGGTTGTCAAATAGATTTGGTGGAATAGATACAAAAATGTAAATTCAATGATTTACTGGTTTTCAGTGAAATTATAAAAGGAAAACTAGTATTCAAATGTCGTTTAGGTACTTCTTTCAAAATCAAATTGAATATAAACGGTGAATTGCAGACTTTCGTAGTGATATAAAAAAAAAAAAACAAGATGTTATTTTCTATAAGAACATAATTGTAACCTATTATTCCTAGTCCTTTCATATTTGGATGCGAAATGAATGATCGATATAATATAACTCACAGATGTTGAACTTATTATCTAAATGGATATGATTTTTGACAGGCATCATTCCTTTAAATACCGTGGGAGTGTGCGAAATAAACAAGCATTGTAATTATAGAAACTTTCATCATCATCATTTCAGCCAAAAAGACGTCCACGGCTGCCACCCCAAACACTTTTGCCATAATCAGTATGCTTGGCTTTTGCCAAGCATACTAATTATGGCAAAACCCCGCTTTTGGCGATCGCAGTATGGTGGTAAAATGCATAGATAACGCTGCTGCCCATTTTCATTTAATTGGAATGGTGCTAAAGAGATGAAAGAAAGAAAATACCATCTTTTTTTGAGGCAAACATGATGCAAAAAAGACCAAAAACACACACAAAAAAACGCTTATCTCACGCTATTATTTACGTCCGGTACCACATGGGACGGATTTTTTTTATCGAAACCTTAATATTATACTACCTAATCATTTACTGAAGGAAGCCCTAATTCCGGATTGATATTCCAGTGACTAATTATTACGATGAAGTATATGAATTAAGAACCATCAAAGTCACTTCACTTATGTGAGGTAAGTTTAAAGTAAACTGATATTCCACCTGATGCTAGGGATTGATATAATATTATTGATACTTCACTTTAAGCTCATTTCACCTAAGTTTGTCACGGTTGAGGTTTTTACACAGTAGAGTCTTTTTACAGAATAGTCTTTACTGGGCGGCGAGCTACCCACTGCTCGCCGTCTTTATGCCCGCGCCTACGCTGGCCGGGAGTCCGCTATGAACTCATGATGCCCGGGGCGTCTCTTAGACAATTAGTGCCTTATTTTTTTTTGTGGGTAGGAATTCATCAAATAACGTCTACCGCTCTGGGTGGAGCGGAAGGCGTGTCAGACTTTTACTGACTAAAACCCATCCGTATTGCCACGGTAATTCTTTCGAACATATCTCGCGATCCTGGCAGAGACAATTAGTGTCTGACACTGGTTTTCAACTGAACCTGATGATGTCACAATCACTCCAAATTACTTTTATGTTAATAACTATTTCAGTCAAAACTCAAACAGGCCGGGTGTGTAGTACTAAAACCGATTTATATACTCCATTTACTGGTTCAACTTGAATAAGTTATGACACCATCAAATTTCATTGTTTATTACTATGTTAGAGTTTTGGGTTTATGAACATTGTTCAGAGTAGGTACCTAGTCGTTGTAGGAATTTAGTTTGCATAGGCAGGTTATAGGCCATTTGGAGTCTCTTTAAAATACTTATGTTTTTATGAGTTGGTATACATGCTAGTAAATGATCCTCCATATAGTGAGCCGTTGTTGTAAATGTTAACCCCTTGATAAGAAGCAGAAAAACAATATCAATGGTAGAAATATCGAATGTCGTAAGGGACAGAGATTTAAACGACCCTTATGACATCAGGATCATATTTTAATAATTAAGGCAATATTTATTATTAAAGGCAACGGACATGGAAAACACTTAGAAGTGGATACAATGAAAGACTAACTTTTTAATTATACCTTCTTCTGTACCGTGTGGTGTCGGACTCAAAGAAAAGCACCACCCCATTTTTACGTGTCGTAAGAGGCGATTAAGGAACTTACTAGAGAATGGGCAGCAGCGGTCTATGAGCATTTTAGCACCATACAGCGATCGCTAATCCGCCTGCCAAGCGTGGCGATAGTGGCAAATCCCCCAAATTGTCCAGCAGTGGACGTCTTTTGGCTAAAATGATGATGATGTAACTTCTAATAATAAAAAAAATAAAAAAAAATCTACGAACTATAATTCTCATGCAATGACATGAAATCACAACACTCCGCATTAATCCTCTTTATTTACAATTTTCTATATCAAACTGCCTCAGTAATATCTTTTTTTACAAGAACTTGCTCTTACAGTTAGTTAAAGCTTCATTGAATTCGTTTGTTTACTATGAAAAATGCTTACAAATTATTTTCTTATGAAAATAAATGCTGAAATGACCAATAAAATAAGCAGTTTATCTTTGAACTCCTGCCATTTTGTGCACAGCAATAAGTTGCAGCATATCGTTAAAAGAATAAAAAGTATGAATGCCGGATAAAACTCAGGCGCTTAGTGCATTTTCTGTATTTCTATTCCTTCCTGCCGTACCATTGTTTGTTTTCTCATGGAGAGAGGATCTTTGAACATTATTAGCGCCGTGCATTTTAAATTCTCTGTTATCTTTTTCCGTCTGGTTGAGTAATGTAAGCGGTGATAAGGATTAGTAACCTCTCGTAAAAGGACTAAAGAATTACTCAGTGGTAGGGAAAGCACGTTTAAGGAATAACTCAAACAATAGGTAGACCAATGAGGTAATTTCGTAAAACACTTACCTACGTGTGCAATGCTTGTAATGTTAACAGCTGTCGAACAGAAGAATAATTTTGGAACATTATAATGCAATTGATTAGCAATTTCTCTAAATGTATTGTGGTCTGTGAATAAAAGTGTTTTTCACAAGTGAAAAGAACATATTTTTACAAGTTGTAGATTGTAAGTTCGATCGTAGACATGCCCTTTACTTTGTGTAAATTATTTCATCACCACTGCCGTCAAAACGGTAAACAAAAAAATCGGAACCAGCTTACCTTAGAAATAAAAATTAGAAGACATGTGACATCAACCAACCCACATTCACTCTCACCAAGAGGACGACTGTCCCAGGAGTGGGAACAGTATAGGTTGATTATGTGAGTATCAATGGGAATTCATATGCGATTTCGAATTTTTTCTTGGACATCAGTGAAAGGAAGAAATCGAAGCGTGTCTGTTCATGGATTCTCTATATAAACAGAAGCTAATGCCTTTCAAAGGGAGAATAATGACTGATTTTTTTTTTATTGACCTTGTTTTGGTTTGTTTATTTTGTATTAGTGTTATGATAGTTTTTAAGTTTCCTAGACGAAGTATTCGTATAATGTTAGTTGTTTTTTTAAGTTTTCGTGTTTGTGTTTTGTTAGTATCTACGCTTACTGGCGGATAACATTATTTTAAACTCATATTTACGTTTTCTCTATAAGTGAATGTATGTATATTCTTTTGAGAAAATAAATATCTTTAACCGTATTTAATCTGTATTTGTAATGCAAAAGGCAAGAGAACCTCATTCAAAAAGTCACCGTTAACCGAATCAAAAACGGCAATCGATTAAACGCAAACTGTCAAATCGAATAGCCAATAAAGATAATTCGATAACGAATCAAAAGCGTTCATCATGTTCTTTTTAAAGTCATTCATCCTCCGAACATCGATCGTCGTCATTGCTTATTCAGTCCATCGGGGTGACATTTGCATTCGCGACCTCTGTTCTGAACACTCGTATGGGTATTTTTATTTAATTTCGACATAAAATCTGATAATTGATTAACGCTTGTTTCGGACGTATGTAGGTTGAATCCGGTTTGCTGTTTTAATTTGTTTACCTTGATGACTTTATTGTTTTTGGAGAGAAATTATCATTTTTGGGTTTTGTTGTGATTTTGTCGTATAATTTGATGGGATGGAAATCGTATGCTATTGACTGACGGGCAGAGATTGGCGGGCAGTGGTCCGGACTACGTTGTGAAAATTTTGAATGCTTATCTATACCTACTTAAAATTATTTTTATTTTTTTTACTGTCTGCGTGATTGTTTTTGTTTTCTTCTTAACTACGCAACGAATTTTAATGTGATTTTGACCAAAAATGTAGAGCAATGAATCTTTCGGATGAAATATCCGAAAGATTCATGTGTATTGTAAAATGGATGATGCATACATTTTATATGAACGGATTCTCGATGTTTTGTGAAGCCGTAAAAGTGTCGTGAAGCAGTGGTGGGTGGCTAGAAATTGACTAAATAAAAATAATCACAGTAGTTACAGGTAGTCAAAGGCCGGAAAGTATTACAACCAGTCTTAAGAATCGTGTTAACCAGTAAATAACCTGGTTATCAAGGTGTGACAATAAGTGGCTCCATGTAAAAATACTGGTATCTAACAGTGCATTCGTAAAATCTGGGAGCTGTAGGCACCAATACAGTTGTGAAAAGGTGGGCAGATGATGAAAGTAGATTACAATCATATCCTTTTTTTTGTGGTTGGCAAATCATCAAATGATGTCTCTCGCTCTAGGGTGAAGTGGAATGGCATGTCAGACTTTTACTGACTAAAATCCACCCGTTTTCTTCCAGTTGCCCATATGCCAGGGCCACGGTATCTCTTTCGAACAAATCTCGCGACCCTGGCAGGAACAATCTTCTCCTGATTAGACCTCTAGGTGCGTCTTTCTTCGTCCAAGCCTATAAACGGGAATCAATATTCTCCTGTCTTTGTTCCATTTTACTGGGCTCTGATCACCACATTTTATCTTCCACTCTCACTTGACAACTGACACGCTTATATTCACTCCCATCTCTTTCATATCATTCCTCACTCAATCAATTTTCTTCTGCTCTCTCTCTCTCTATCCCTAAAACATATTCTTGCTAGAAACAAGAATAAAACTCCAATAAAACGTGAACTCAATTTTATACTAAAATAAGGATGCTTTATAAAATATAATTTCAACAGAGGTGACAGAAATTAAATTGTCGCATCAATATGAAAACTGGGAAAAGTTTAAAAAGGAAATCACACGGTTAAATTCCCTGTAAAAGCCTGAAGCGATTCAGTTAGTGAAACGGTTTAAACAAGTTTTAAACTCTGATCTAAATGTTGAACTGGATTTTGGAAACATGATTGTAGTAATTCTGTTGAGTAGTTCGGTATTATGCAAAGCAAGGAATACAATTTTATTGATAATTTGAATTTCGGTAGGAGATTCGTCAGAGTAGATTTTGGGATCGACCTACTTGTTCCCTTGAAGAAGTGTTGTTCCGTATGTTGCAGGACGAAAAGATTAGCACCACACAATTTCTTCCCGAGGGTGTTGTAGAAGGCAACTAAGGGACTGGAAAGCTTTGACAGCACTACGATGTTCATTGTACCAAATGCAAAATATTGTATTGTCTCTATGATGTTATACAATGCAAAACAGTCTAATCGGAAGCAGCTGAAAACCAGCATTTTACAAAGAGCGACTGCCTGTCTAACACGTTGAGTGCCGATCACGCGATATCGCGTGATTCGTGGGCTCTACATTATGGCCGATCACGCGATATACTCACGCGCGTGCTAGCTACTAACAATGTTGTATGTGCTCTAAATCTGTGGCCATATGGGATTAACCATCAATCTGTATTTAGCACGTGCTAACCTCCACAACCCAGTAACTGTGTCCGATGAATGCGAAACAATACGATATCGAATGTCCCTTCTTTGGTATTGTTCGTCGAATCGTTGAGCTCCTTAAGTTCCGAGTTGAGTTGTACGATAATCGACAAATGCGTGCACTGACTGGACAGGTCCACTCAAATCTGTGGGGTTCTTTTCTCAAAAGACCATTTCAGAAACCGATCTACATGGTCATCAAATGATCTGACCAACAAAATTATACCAGTTTCTTTTTTTTTATATACAATGACATGAATATTTACGTTGTAAAGTATCATATTGTTTTGATTATTGTGAATGTGAAGACTATGTAGGTCTTTTTTAATTTTTTTTTCTTTCTTTCTTAGTAATCATGATCTGCCAGTTTGAGTAATTTATGTGGCCTACCCAAATGTCTTTTCTTTGGTATTGTTCGTCAAAGCGTTGGGCTCCTTATGTTCCGAGTTGAGCTAAACGATTAGTGACAAATGCTTGCTGTTCGACGCCAGGCCAAGGCTCTGGCCATAGGATTTTATTAGCGCAGTGGAAGCATGATGGTGAGCCTTGGGCAAGAGTGACGCGAACTGTCCACCGTGCGCGGAGCTGATTAATAAAAATATTCAAAAGACTCACCTGGTTGAAGAAAACTGGTTCTGGAGCCTACCTGGATTTATGTATGTAAATGAGTGTATATTGTATTGTGTAGTGACGCTGTAAGTATTCCAGGATACCAGGCCGCTACAATCATCATCATTATCATCATTTCAGCCGCAAGACGTCCACTGCTGGACATAAGCCTCCCCGAAGCACCGCCACCTCGACCTGTTCTGTGCCTCTCGCATCCAACGCATTCCTGCGGCCTTCACCAGGTCATCGGTCCATCTTGTGGGAGGCCTTCCAACGCTACGTCTTCCAGTACGCGGTCGCCACTCCAGAACCTTCCGTCCCCATCGGCCATCTGTTCTGCGAGCAATGTGCCCTGCCCACTGCCACTTAAGTTTGGCAATTCTTCGGGCTATGTCGGTAACCTTGGTTTTCCTACGGATCTCATCATTTCTGATTCAATCACGTAGGAAAACTCCAAGCATAGCCCTCTCCATTGCTCTTTGGGTGACTTTGAGCCTTCTTATGAGGCCCATTGTGAGCGACCACGTCTCAGTACCATATGTCATCACTGGCAACACACACTGGTCAAAGACTTTTGTCTTGAGACACTGCGGTAATTGGGACGAGAATATACCGCGTAGCTTCCCGAACGCTGCCCAGCCGAGTCGGATTCTACGATTGACCTCTTTCTCGAAGTTGGACCTACCTAACTGGACAGTCTGTCCTAGGTACACATATTCGTCCACAACTTCGAGTGTAGCGCTTCCGATCTTCATTGGAGTGGGTATCACACGAGCATTGGACATGACCTTTGTCTTGTCCATGTTCATCCTAAGACCCACTCTTTCGGAAGCTCCACTGAGGTCACCGAGCATTGTACTGAGGTCCTCCATATTCTCAGCCATGACTACTATATCGTCGGCAAATCGAAGGTGAGTGATGTACTCGCCATTGATGTTGATGCCAGCCCCTTTTCAGTCCAGAACCTTGAAGACATCCTCCAGTGCAGCGGTGAACATTTTCGGAGAGATGACGTCTCCCTGTCTCACCCCTCGCTGCAGGAGGATAGATTTCGAGGTTCTGTCCTGGAGCCGGACTGACATAGTGGCGTTTTCATACAAACACTTCAGCACTTCGATGTACCGATAGTCAATCTGGCACCGTTGGAGAGACTGCAGTACAGCCCAGGTTTCGATCGAATCGAAGGCTTTTTCATAGTCCACAAACGCTAAGCAGAGAGGCAGGTTATACTCTTCGGTCTTCTGTATAACCTGCCGAAGCGTATGTATGTGGTCCACGGTGCTAAAGCCTTTACGGAATCCGGCTTGTTCGGGAGGCTGGAAGTCGTCAAACCTGCGCGCGAGACGGTTCGTGATGACCCTTGAAAACAGCTTGTAGACATGGCTCAGAAGTGAGATGGGCCTATAATTCTTAAGTAGGGTATTGTCTCCCTTCTTAAAGAAAAGTACCACCACACCTCTGTTCCATGCCTGTGGCGTTTTGCTTTCGAGTATGACGGAATCAAATAGCTTCTGAAGGGCCTTTAGAACGGGTTTTCCGCCGGCTTTCAGGAGCTCGGCCGTAATTCCGTCATCACCCGGCGCCTTGTTATTTTTAAGCTGCTTCAGAGCCATCCTAATCTCGTACAAGCTGACGTCCGGGATATCTTCAGTGTAGTGTCGAGTCAATCTAGCTCTCGGGTCGTTAGCCAGATTCATAACGGGGTTTCTGGTGGACGTGTATAACTGACCATAAAACTTCTCGATCTCTCTTAACAGCTCAGGTTTGGCGGACACGACTCTGCCGTCGTCGGTCTTCAGTTTGGCAGCTGACTCTGCCCAATAGACAGATCTCTTGCAAATACTTTGGAGCCCTTATTCCGCTCTATCGCGTCTCTAATACGTTCCGTATTAAAGAGGCGAAGGTCGCGTTTCAAGGACTTAGAGATCCGTCGGCCGCTACAATACGCTAGAGTTTTTCTCAGCAGGCGGCTCACAAACCACTATCACCTCAAACTATTTCAATCAAAGTCCAAAGATAAACCCGTTCTATTTCGTCAAAAGGGGTTGGTTACACACAAAACAATTGGATCACGACAAATTGTCCACAAAACGACCGATTCAAGAAGATTAATTACAACAAAAGGTCGCAAGTCAAATACGACGACCGTCCATCTTTCAAAGGCCAAAATCAAGTGTCAAAATCAAAACTGACAAGTGACAGTTGTCACTCCGTTACACGCCATGATGCGTAGGCGCACAGATTAAACAAGTCAAACGAGACGAAACACTTGCACTGACTGGACAGGTCCACTCAATCTGTGTGGTTCTTTCCTGAAAAGACCATTTCAGTCACCAATCTACATGGTCTTCACATGATGTGAACAAGATTATGTCTGGACTTTAAAAGAGACTGTGTGACCTCTGAGTTTGTTTCGGCCTTTTTTCTCAGAGTAGTCAGTTAGGAAACGCCGAACTCATCTAGATTAAAAAATATAATTGACATGTAAAAGTGTTTGTACAAACTTACTTACAGAAATAAAATCATTTATCATTTATTTATCATTTATCCCTTGGTAGCACTTGTTATCATACTTTCAGGCTTCTGACGACCTGTAACGACTGTCAAAGATCCACGAATTATAGCTGGGCTAAACGGCTTTACTTACTTGCTTTCGGAGGCGCGGAGGAGTATGTAAACAATGGATGAACATTCACTCATCCACGGTCCAACCCCGGCAAGTGTAGTTTACACTGAGATGGGTCGATCGGTGCAGCTGTAGTGCTATCCTGTAAAAGTCTCACCGTGATAACTTGGTGAAGTGAGCTAAAATGAGATTTCATCAGTGTCAATCCCTAGCATCTGATGGAATTGCAGCTCACTTTTAGGTCACTTCACCTAAATTGTCACGGTGAGATTTTAACAAAATAGGTCGGCTGTTATTTCTTAGTCAAGGGCCTCTCCGATGATAAACTACTCATATCCTACTACGATGTTATACTGTGCATATTTTTTAAACACGAAAAGGTGTAATAATGCACCGTGTAAACTATAGTGTCGAAGCGAGCGTTATTTCCTTTAAAACCTTATCCTAGCTTCATTTTTATAACTGACTAGCTGACCCAGCGAACTTCGTACCGCCTCAGAATCAATAAAGTTGTGTTAACTTATCAGATCCCACCAACACAAAGCAAAGTGCACCAAGTACCATATACCCATGTTAGGTGAGCTTCTACCAAGCTATGCCGACCTGGTACTTCGAAGACATAAAGCGTTTTCTAGCTACCACACAGCCATGTTAGGTGAGCTCCTACCAAGTTATGCCAACCTGGTACTTCGAAGACATTTTACATTGTCCAAAGCACTAAAGTTTGTTAAGTATTATGTTCTTAAATTTTCTAATTTTCCGCGCAATTTTTTAAATTCTTTCTTTCATAAGAACCTTCTCCTGACAATAACAAACACAACAACAAAAAAAAAGTGAAATCGGTCCAGCCGTTCACGCGTGATGGCGTGACCAAGGGAAATAGGGATCCATTTTTATATATATAGATAAAAATCAACAGAATGAAGTTTGCCACTTTTGGCATTGTAATAATTATTTTGTTTTTTTTTTTTCATTTTATTATACAATAAAAGCAGCTAAACACATTTTTCTTTGTTTTTCTTTTCTCTTCCAACCACAAATTACAATCTAGCGAATACCCAATAAAATGGCGACACCAAATAGTCCCAAATTCAATCAATACAAATTCCGCAGAACTTTAAATCCAACACGTATATTTCTATTAACACATTCAATTTTAATCTTTAATGGCAACCCGTCGATGTCACCCACCGACCCGTTAATACCGACGATCAAACTGTAGCCGAGTCGTTAACTTGAATTGAAAGGGGCTTTAGGGATTAACACATGCAAATTCCTCTCCCTACCTATACCCACACTTCAAGGTGCTAACTCCCTTCCATTGTTTCTGATTTAAATTATGTTTTTAGGTGTGAAGTTCGTGTTTTTGTATTGAAGTAATGTGATGGTTTGGGTCATATATGGGCAACGCCCGGCCCGTGGGTCAGATGCGGCCCGATCAGGCTTTTGATACGGCCTGCGAAATATTTTGAAATCGGGCGTGAAAGATTTCTGGTTACAACAACTCAGAAAAAGAACTAGAATTGTTCGAGGTAGATTCAAACCTAACGAGGTGCCTACAAGCAGTGAATAATAAAATGTTCGTAGTTGGCTTTATATACTTAAAGTATATATAAAGATAGGCAAGGCAAGGTTGTTAGTAATAAGGATTTTACTTTTAACTAATGTTAGCGCCTATGTCACCGTCTACCCCGGCTCTGGCGGCTTATTGGTCTCGCAACACATGGAGTTCAGGAAAACTACTGAGCAGAATAGTATCTGTTCTCTCACTAATCATAATAGTTATCTAGTAGGTTTCATTTGAAATCACACACAGAAGCAAGTTCTTTTTTTATGGAACTACCACATCTTCATTGGTATTGCAAGGATTGGCCCGTTACTTTCCAGTCTTTACGAGGTAAAAATGCATCTCATATAATGCCTGTACAACTCATAATCTTTCAGCAAAGACACAATCGGTTGATGTAACATTCGTAAACATGTGGTGTAGTCCATGGCCCTCTACGGGGCACCGGTGTGGGCGCCCTCACTGAGGCTGCGCCCAGCACGCCGGTTGTTTGCGGCCCAGAGGGTCATGGCCATCCGGTTAATCCGGGGATACCGCACGGTCTCGTGCGAGGCGGCGAGCCTCCTTGCCGGAGTGCCGCCATGGGATCTGGAGGCAAAGGTCCTCGCGCACATGTGGGAGTGGCGCGAGGAGGCGAAACGCCGGGGCGAAACTCCGCTGCCGCGACAAATCGCGGCACGGCGGACAGAGCTCCGGTGTGATCTCATGGCGACATGGCGGGTACGATTGTCGCAACCCAGTGCTGGGCACGCCACAATTGCGGCGGTAAGTCCCCTCTTTGAGGAGTGGATAGAGAGGCGTCACGGCGTCCTCACCTTCCGCCTGACGCAGGTTCTCACCGGGCATGGGTGCTTCGGTGGGTTCCTGTTCAGGATAAAGCGGGAGGATACGTCCGGGTGTTTCCATTGCGAGGATCGTCTGGAGGACACGGTGGAGCATACGGTGGAGGTGTGCCCTGCCTGGGAGGAGCACCGCCGTGTCCTCGTGGAGGCGATCGGCGGCGGCGACCTCTCGCGTCCGGCCCTGGTGCGAGCCATGGTACGGAGCGAGAGGGAATGGGAAGCCGTCACCTCCTTCTGCGAAGCAGTAATGCTCGCGAAGGAGGAGGCGGGGCGCGTGAGGGAGTGGCAGTCTCTGCGCCCTCATGTCCCTAGCCGCCGCAGGAGGAGACGCCCGGGGCGTCGGGAGTCAATAGCGGACTCCCGACCACCGTAGGCACGAGCTTGCGGGTGGCGAGCAATGGGTAGCTCGCCGCCCGGTAAGGACCAAGCTCGGGTCAACGGCGCGCAGTGTTCCACGCGCGCCTCAAAGAGATGTCAGCAGCAGTGTAGGGGTCTACTAGGACCGATGTCTGCCGGGGTCGCGTGATAGTTCGAAAGAGATACCGTGACCCTGGCACACGGGCAACTGATGGAACACGGGTGGGTTTTAGTCAGTAAAAGTCTGACACGCCCTCCCGCTCCGCCCAGAGCGGGAGAAGTCATTTGATGATTTCCCATCCTGAAAAAAAAAAAAAAAAAAAAACATGTGGTGTACCAGGACTTCTGCTGTTTGGAAGATTTACTACCAATTCAGCCAACAGCACAGATGTCGTCCCGTTTCCGATAGGCTTTGGTACATTTTTTTAGGACTTTCATACTGCATTGTTATCGGAATGGAATCGCTTGTGCAAATGGTTTTTCAGTTTTTTTATTTTGAACGGAAATTTTCATACTGGTTTTGTCAGTCTAGTTTGCCGTGGTTTTCACTTGTTTCTTACAGTCTAAATTGTTAGTTATATATAGGTTTTATGATACAGCGTTTTCTTCAAGGTCAGTCGTTCTGAAAAAATAATTTGTGTTTGCCAGGTGGATTAAACTAACTACATGTTACATTATTAACCAGAGCGCAAACTATATCTATGAATTTAGTATTTGGTTGCACACTGGTTTATAATAAAACTTGTATTCACATAGGAGGATTGAAAAAAACGAGGGTTACATAATGTAGGTTATATACTATATATATTGTCGTGAATGGTTATTAATTGAGTCAGACGAGACGAAACACAAAGAGTAATATGATTTTCGATGCCTTAACTCTTCAGTCGTTTGACAGTTTGCCTCATCTGTAAGCAAGAAATTGGAATTCATATCGCACTAGAAGGAAAAAATGTAACAGTCTCAGTTTATAAAACTTTTACATAGTAAAGTTGGGGTGACAAAAAAGTTATCTCCAAAAGTACTAAAAGTGTTGAAATTTCCTTACGTTTTTCATAGTTTACAGGTCAGTATCAGGCTGCATGTTGAATAGAATATTATTCGCGACCATAACACGCGTGTTTTCATAGAATTATAACCATTAAAATTAAAAATCCAACCCTCTAAGTTCATTCGGAAGAAAATTTTAATTTCGCGGACTACCTCATCTTATCCTCCTTGAAGAAATAAAAGACTTATAGCTACTTAGAGGTCATACAAAGGCTTTATTCCTCATATTTCTATGTCAAAGTCAAAACATACAGGTTTTTAAAATCTGTTTTGAACACCCAAAAATCATTATTACCATTTATTCACAGCACCAAAAATGAATCCATCTATTTCAACGTATCCATTACAAATAAATTCTCTACAAGCAAAAAAATACTGAAATTCAATTTGGTGCAACGCAAAAATCTATTCGACACTGTGCTGCGTACAAGGCAATTTGTCAGTAGCCCAACCATAACAGGGAATTGGTTAATTCGAATCATTGTCACATATGGGAACGGGGAGGTTTCGATAAATTTTATCGATATGTTAATCACGTGCTCACGAATCAGTAATGCATGCTCCCATTTGTTTGATTGGTGCAAAATCATTTATGGAAATATATCGTGGCTTTTGTGTCGTACGTGTTAAATGAAGTCAATTAAGTTTCGATGTTTAATTTTGTTGTTTTTGAGTCAATTTAGTGTGTGTTCTCTTTAACTGAATAGAGTATTTTCTTTAAATGATTACAAAACGATTATTGAGACAGATTTAAGGTTGGGATAGCAGAGTGCTGACGTTCAAAAGCGCCTTTTTTGGGCCTAATTGAAATAAATGCTTTGACTTTGACTATCCCTTTCTCTTACATACTAAAAATGTTGCTATGCCTGACAGGGTTCATTATGTTATTGCGCAGCTTTCTGCACAAAATTCGAGACAGTCATGATTTATCGGTTATATTTTTAAATAAAGAATTTAATAGTGAACAGTTTTATAGGCAAGACACTAAATATTTTGCTAAATATGCAAATAAATACAAAAAGAAAAGACATTTAGGCGTCTAAGTACTCGTCCGCATCACTGTTATCCGGGAGCGTACCAAGAAGACTGCCGCATTGCCATTTTGTATGTACGACAATGCTAATTCTTTAGCCAAAGACTGACTCAGCCCTTGGTTATGAGAAGTGTCGACCATTCGATGAGAACATTCTTTAAAAAGGAGATATGAACTCGGACCCCAGGGTATCAACTCCAAACAGCTCAAAACTGTAGTTACCTTTAAGGTTACAAGTATTTGCGCCACTTGAAGTTCATAATTTTGTCTATTTATTAATACTTATAAGCTTATGGACATTCTGGACTGCAATACAAATTTATTGAACTGATTTGAATGAAGTGAAATAGAAAAATCTTAAGCTGTAACAATTGAAAATACAGATCACTATGCAATTTTTTTCTGTTACGTAAGTTTAAATACTTATTATGTCAAGGTGGGTACTTTAACTTGATAGAATAAGTGGAGATTATCTATTCAGAGAGTGTCAGATGTCGAGTAAGCTCTTTTAGGTTTGTGAAATGGAGGTCAGATGGCACTGGCTCCATGTAAATATTCATGTTCAATCGTAACATAATAGAAATAGTTGTCAAAGTCAATAAGACAACATTGACGTAGAAGAAGAAGATAACATTGAAGTAGAAGAATCTAATATGAAACGAAGAAAATATAATATATAAAAGTTAACCACCAAACTCCACAAATCCTATTACTGTAAAAACCATAAAGATAAACACTTAAAAAATCCAAAGTGCGTAAAAATTTAAGGGCTCGTAAATCGGAAGGAATGACTCACACGGGGCGTTTTACCAAATAATGTCAGCTCTGAACCAAGGAAACAAATATGGAGCAATCATTAGATGCAATCTCAGGGAGTTTAGATTTAAGAAAATATACGAGAAATGTCCCCTTTTGAAGTTCATCCTAAGGGAGTTAGGGGATCATTTTATTTAAGTGAAGATGTAAGTTAAGTACGTTGACGTATTTCGGAATGATTTTGGAATCCGAATCAATGTGAGTAATCAAGACAATGACTGGTTGGTTTTTGTTTCACTACCTAAGTACTTACATAAGATTTTTTTGCCAATTTGGGGAATAAGATATTTGTGACGATAAATTATTATACAGCTTGAACTTTGACCAATATTTTGTAACCATTTTAGTTTGTATTCATTTTAGAAAAGGATCAGATGCATATTTCATCGTTTCCTAATTCAATGAAAGATCGCTTCTGCGGCCAGAACATTACCAATTACGTATTTATGACTATATAGTTGCAATTCCCTAAACGCCACTCCGATTTCAACAACTCTTAACCCAGTCCCTATTAACCGTACTTCGTCTATTGTAAAAAAGAAAACAAACTCTCCAACCAATCTTGTCGCCGTAAAAACTCCGGTTAATATCCTGGTTTGACACGACGAGCCTAAATCTCTTGGGATCATAAAATATTTAACAATCAAGCGGCGAAAGCGTAAACGTTTTATTTCTTTTCCATTCTCCGCAATGCGGTCTAGTACTCTTTGTGGGATTTTGGTGCGAAACTCCTGGTTTGCCTTTGAAAGAATTAGTATCTTGATTGACTAGCTTACACTCTCCAAAAGAGATGATATTTAGTTTAAATTTAAGTGCGCATGGTTAGTGACATGCTTAATACAATTTTTCAATGCTTTACTGATGATGCAATATTTAACTGATGCTACAATTTTACATTGGTAAAGTAACGAGTATAGTTCAGATATCTTGCTGTGTGACCAAAAATTAGAATCCAATAGTTATCGGTTTTTATTGTGACGAGTGCCGCGTTTAGATTAAATTTATAACATAGCTACTCCAAAATGCTTATTGGTCTTTATGGATGGGCCAATATTTGGGAAACAGATTGAATAACTCGGTAATTATATAGTACTAGCCTTTGCTAGATTTTTTTTTTTTCAGGATGGGTAATCATCAAATGATTTCTCCCGCTCTGGGCGGAGTGGGAGTGCGTGTCAGACTTTTACTGACTAAACCCCACCCGTGTTCCATCAGTTGCCCATGTGCCAGAGTATTTTTTTTTTTTTTTCAGGATGGGAAATCATCAAATGACTTCTCCCGCTCTGGGCGGAGCGGGAGGGAGTGTCAGACTTTTACTGACTAAAACCCACCCGTGTTCCATCAGTTGCCCATGTGCCAGGGTCACGGTATCTCTTTCGAACAATCACGTGACCCCGGCAGGCATCGGTCCTAGTAGACCCCTACACTGCTGCTGACATCTCTTTGAGGCGCGCGTGGAACACTGCGCGCCGTCGACTCGAGCTTGGTCCTTACCGGGCGGCGAGCTACCCATTGCTCGCCAACCGCAAGCTCGCGCCTACGGTGGCCGGGAGTCCGCTATTGACTCCCGACGCCCGGGGCGTCTCCTCCTGCGGCGGCTAGGGACGTGAGGGCGCTGAGACTGCCACTCCCTCACGCGCCCCGCCTCCTCCTTCGCGAGCATTACTGCTTCGCAGAAGGAGGTGACGGCTTCCCATTTCCTCTCGCTCCGTACCATGGCTCGCACCAGGGCCGGACGCGAGAGGTCGCCGCCGCCAATCGCCTCCACGAGGACACGGCGGTGCTCCGCCCAGGCAGGGCACACCTCCACCGTATGCTCCACCGTGTCCTCCAGACGATCCTTGCAATGGAAACACCCGGACGTATCCTCCCGCTTTATCCTGAACAGGAACCCACCGAAGCACCCATGCCCGGTGAGAACCTGCGTCAGGCGGAAGGTGAGGACGCCGTGTCGCCTCTCTATCCACTCCTCAAAGAGGGGACTTACCGCCGCAATTGTGGCGTGCCCAATGTGCCAGGGTCACGGTGCCAGCAGCTTACCTCGCGTATTAGACAAAATTATGAACCTTTCTCTTGACGAAAACCTCATTAAAATCCGTTGCATAGTTTCAAAAATCTAAGCGTAAAAATACAAATGTGACTTTGTTTTATACGATGTAAAGAAGATAAAAATAAAGCAATGTAATCATTTATATGTATTGCAATTGTTACCTAACGCTTACTGTGCATTACAAACGGTTATGATACAGACCCTGGTTTAAAGCTACGAATATTGGTGAGTTCTGAACCCTACTCGTGATAACAGGTGCAGACTTGATAACAATCTCGCTATCGGTCTTTGTCGGACCAATATGGTCTCGGTATTGGTCTTTTTGTAACATTCACATTGTGCAGCCGCGATTACCAACCGCGTTTTTGGTCCGTTTATTAAAACTATAAGGAGACCGTGCTTCAATTTTAGAAAGAGTTGCTCTACAAGCAAAATGTAGTTGAACCATTATTTTGACTAAGTAGCTATCTTCCAAGACATATCTACCGTCATATTTTAAATAGATATCTACACTAATCCGCACTTATCCGCACTTATATATAATATTATAAATGAAAAAGTACCTCTGTCTGTCTGTCCATCTGTCTGTCTGTCTGTCTCGCTTTCCTGCTAAAACTACTGAACCGATTTAAATGAAACTTGGTACACAGATACTTTAGAGCCTGAGAAAGGACATAGGCTACTTTTTATCCCGGTAGTACGTTCCCGCGGGATAATTTCCGACCTCCACGCGGGCAAAGCCGCTGGCAAAAGCTAGTGTTAAGTAAAATAGAAGCAAACATTCTAGAATTCAATCATTTATCCATTTATTTCTTAAGAAAATAAATGGATAAATGATTGAATTACGCAAAAGCAAGTCACAATAACAAATCGTAAGGGAAACTTCGCCGAAAATCAAGTTATTATAACCGAAGTTTCCCCTTAATAATTTACTTGCGACTCACTATAACTTAGTTATTTGCAAGCGATTACTTTAAGCGTTCCCAATTGGCATTCTGGCAATATTAAAATTGAATTTACGCCTTAGTACAGTGAGTTTGCAAAAGTTTTGGTGCGAGAACGGAGCCCGATAAATCGGCAAGAACGGGATCGTCCAAGTTTCGATATATTTAGCGTAAGTGCCTCCCGGCTTTAGTTTTCGTATAGTATTAGGAAAGGTGTCTGTGGAGCGTAGAGTTGGTATATATTTGTTTATTTTTGTTAGAATCATTATTATTTCTTTATTAAAACTTTATGCGCAAGTAAAAATACTGTGAAGTAAATTATTACGGTCTCCACTAGGCCTGCCAGCCTAAATACGACAAAAACGTGGTAAAGAGGGTTTTTTTATGATCTGTGGCTAGGAGCTACCCGTCTAGTGACGGCAGTTACAGAGAAAACAAATGAAAGAAGTAGTATCTAGCATGACATAATTATGACGAACAGAAATAGGTGAACCGGCCGCGTGTTTCTTGACGCAAGCCGAGTAAGACGCAATCACTAGGGGCCTAGCTTCTGCTTCCGGCTTTGCCCACGTGGATATCAAAAATTAACCCACGGGAACGTGCTACTGGGACAAAAGGTAGCCTATAGCCTTTCCCAAGGTCAAGAGTAACTCTACCAACTTTCATCAAAATTAGTTCAGTGGCTTAGACGCGAAATCGTAGCAGACAGACAGACTTACTTTAGCATTTATAATATTATAAAATAATATAAATTTATAACATACCAGATAATAGAAGGGATTATGTTTCAGTTAACATCATGAAAAAAATCTAGTTATCTTTCAAAACTCCTTTATTTCACGATCCACGAAGCCAAAGCCAAGCTTTTAAATAGCTTTCTGTTTGTTCATCGAAATATTACAATCTCTGAGCTTCTTTATCTCGCCATCTTTAAGAATGTCATTTCCCAAGAGGGCAGTTTTATTAGCCACAAAGAAAAACTGGAGGCAATAGTTTAAAAAATCTTCAAAAGGCTTTTGATTACCATATTTAAGTAGAGACCAAAATATATACAGATTTATTTTGTCAAGGATGGAAACTTCTAAAACAACGGTAATGTTGATTTAAGATCATTGCATAGGTTAATTGAATGGTACAGACGTCAGCATATCAAGCTACCCGAAACTGTCAAATTTTCCCAATCAATATTGAACCTAATGCTTTAGCAATAAAGTTGAAAGCCTATTAAAGAAATTTGACAGATTGTAGTAGCTTTATGCGCTGGCGTCTGTCCTTTTTTTCTCATTATCAAATGACGTCTCCCACTCTATAGTGGAGCGGAAGAGCGTGTCAGACTTTTACTGAGTAAAACCCATCCGTGTTCTTTCAGTTGCCCATGTGCCAGGGTCACGGTATCTGTTCCGAACAAATGTCGCAACCCTGGCAGGTGGCGTCTGCCTCAGATTCGGTCTTAATAATTGTTGAAAAACTTCAGCGTAGAATATACCTTTTAAAGCACCGCCATGATATCATATATATCGCGGGTACCGTAAAAATAACCCTTCAGGACTCACAAAGAGCATAGAATGAGGTACTGTGATACGTCCCTGTCCCAATAGAGCTTTAAACGTTGCGTGAAAATTACAGCAGTCCGCACTGGGGACTTTGTCAGAAGGACGCGCGTGGGCTGATGATTTTCAACAAAATGCTGTATGAAAATGCGTACTGAGAGAAGGGTTACACTTGTGTGCAAAAAATGGACCCACCCGTGCTCTTCGATTTGAAAAAAATATCATTCAACAAGTTTTACTAACATTAACCTAATATATTAACATATAGTTATAATATATAATACTATTTTCTGAAAGTATGTAGGTTCTGCCAGGGTCGGGAGATTTATTCGAAAGAGATACCGCGGCCCTGGCATATGGGCAACTAAACGAACACGGGTGGATTTTAGTCAGTAAGTCTGACACGCCCTCCCGCTCCGCCCAGAGCGTGAAAGAATTATGAACATTGATTCATTCATTTTTAAAATCACGAACTTACAGATGTGGTGGTGAAATAAAGACCTGCCTTCTTTGAATTCCATTAATAATCAGTTTGAATTTTCACTAAACGAATAGATATAAACAAATTTAGCTTTTATCAATTTCAGTGTCAAAAAAAGTCCCACACTTTTTGCATGCAAGTGAATATTTCTAACTTTTTACAAGCACTGTACTGACGAATGAGAGTTACAAACGAAATTATACGTAAACCTTCGGTCTTATTATTTTTTCTCCATATTTTCGCAGAACTATATACGAATAACATCAAACTAACAACCAACAAAACTGAACCACACTACTTACTATAACTTGTACAAAATTATCCCTTTTCACTAAGCAAAAGTTTTCAAACTAAGCCAAGTCCCTATCTGTTACTTTCTCAACTCTATGCCGCGTATATCGTGCACTCCCTGAGTTATCGCTCTCGACTTTCAACGCAGTATCTTACATAATTCTTTTTCTATCCCCGCCATTATAAACTTTAGGACTACTACCATAAAGGCAAAAGTTCTTTGAAATATTTAGACTGTATCACGCGCTATTCGTTGACGATCGTACGGTTTCCACCAAAGTTTATAAGCCGATAATGTTAAATTTCTGTTGCGTATAATGCATTTCGTTGGCTCGTCGTCCTTCTATCTTAGACTTAACATTTTCTAGTACAATTTTGGTTTTAAATAAACTTAGGGTGCAGTTCGTGGAGATTTATTGTACCCATGCTGCATATAAATTACTGTTTTTATCGAAATGGTTAGAACTGTAACTGGAAAGAAAGAAAGTTACGTGAAGTAATGGGACATGGACTGCGCGGGGAATATGGTTACGTATTGTTACATATTCACTAACAATCCAGTCGCTGCATTTTTAGGGTTCCGTTAGCAAATGGCAAAAAACGGAACCCTTATAGATTCGTCATGTCTGTCTGTCTGTCCGTCCGTATGGCACAGCCATTTTTACTCCGAAACTATAAGAGCTATGCTGTTGAAACTTGGTAAATAGATGTATTCTGTGAACCGCATTAAGATTTTTACACAAAAACAGAAAAAAAAAACATTAAATTTTGGGGTTCCCCATACTCAGAACTGAAACCAAAAATTTTTTTTTTCATCAAACCCACACATGTGGGCTATCTATGGATAGATCTTCAAAAACGGTATTGAGGTTTCTAATATCATTTTTTTCTAAACTGAATAGTTTGCGCGAGAGACACTTCCAAAGTGGTAAAATGTGTCCCCCCCCCCCCCCGTAACTTCTAAAATAAGAGAATGATAAAACTAAAAAAAATAGTATATACATTACTATGTAAACTTCCACCGACAATTGGTTTGAACGAGATCTAGTAAGTAGTTTTTTTTTCATACGTAATAAATCGTAAACCGCAATTTACCTTTCATTCAATCAACTCAAATATAAAATAAAAAACATTTCATTTCATAAACATAAACCTTATGCATAAACCATGAATATCTACAGGTTTGTACGGAACCCTCGGTGCGCGAGTCCAACTCGCACTTGGCCGGTTTTTATAAAATATCGTCAACTATGGCTGGCAACTTTACATTTCATGAGCAACTATACCTATGAGTAAAAGATGAATATGAATTAAATTATAGTTGAATTTTCTTCTTTTGTATCGCTTTGAAATTAAATGGAGCATACAGATATTTAGTAATATTTAAATACTCATGGGTAAAGTTGCTCATAGAAAAGAAAGATTCCACAGTTGATTGTATATTATTATTTGACCATTTGGTGAACGGACGATAGTTATTTGAGTCTTCATTTAATATTCTAGAAGTTGTGTGATAGATACAGCTTTCCCTTTTGCCTGAAACCTCATAAAGTTGCTTTTAGTACTTTTTGCCCTATCATCGTGCATTCCGTCGTACGTATCGGTTTGTTTAATTGCTGGTAGTCGCCATGACGAATTTCAGATTTCGAGATGATTATTATATTCTGACTCTTGTGAAACACTCTTGGTGTTGCAACAGTACAAGAGCCAGAGCTTCACAGCTGTTTTTGTCTTGAAGTGGAAATAAAAAAAATATTATTTATTTTATTTTTCAGCAACCAAAGATTAGCTTATAATACTTAATATAGCTCACCAAATAGTCCGTCCAACTCTAGCTACTTACCATAAAAGTATTGAACTAAGCGGCTATCAAGAAGAAGAAAAGCAATAAGTTGGAACTCCAAGAGATTTTCGTCTTCAAAGTTCTAGACCGGAGTTAAAAACTATAAGTACTTGAGTCCGTAGTTTGGTATTGTTCCGATAAGCTGGCTGGATTTCTGTTCATAAATGTTGTCATTTCTGATGGACTTGGGAATATTGATATTTAGTGCGTTATGCGTGAAAATAACTTTTATGGGGATATAGGTATCTTTTTACGTTGAAAATAGGGTGCCCTGACCAATTTTACTAGCTTTTTTCCAACTATTTTGAGGTCGATTTCCAGTCTTACCGGAAGCAGCTTAATACCCGCATTTTACTTAAAGCGACTGCTTATCTGCCCTCCACAATCCATTTACTGGGTAACACTGATTGTGGGTCTTTTGGGCTTCTAACTACTCATAACGACTGTCAAAGATATACGAATGACAGCTGGGACCAACGGCTTAACATGCTTTCCGATGCACGGCGGGTTCGCGATACGTAACTATAGGTAATCATTGATCGATCCATGTAGCTATTGTTGAAGCCTATCTTAGAGTAACTGTAACCATAAATGACTGATCTAAAAACGGTATCTTTGCTAGATTTTCGCCTCTAACCGATGCATTAATATCACAGATTAAAGTAGTCTTCACAAGTAATAAGGATACTAAACTGTACGTCTGACGCTTCCTGGTTAATCAGCCCTACTGAACTCCTGCAAACTGACTGGATATTATGGACACGACATGGGCGACTCTCATATATATACTAATTTGTTGGACGCCCAACTAGATGGATGGACGACCTTAAAAGGATGGCTGGGACAGACTGGATGCGGAAGGCGGATAATAGAGTGTTGTGGCGTCGCCTGGAAGAGGCCTATGGCCAGCAGTGAACTGCGATACTCTGAGTTGAATGACGGATCACAATTCATGTACAAAAGAAGAAACCCGTATAGTTTTAAATGAAATTCTTAAAACCTCGTGTGAAAACACGAGGTTTGCTCCAGTATTGTGGGAAATACATTTTGCTCGAAAAAGCACGGTCGAACCCGGAACGACTGTCTGTAGGCAATCCAAATGTTTGCTTCATTAATCAAATCCGGAACTCGACGTTCAAAAAGCCAATCACTCAGCCACTGTCCAAATCAAACAGCGAAACGAAGTTTTATTTCTTTACTTTACTACTGTATTGTAAACATAGGAAGGAATCATTATGATTAGAGAAATCTTATGAGGTGTTAATCTTTAATGATAAAAATGCAATTATCTTTAATCGGAAAGAAAGAAAATACGTTTATTTGCGTCTGCAAAGAAAGACTGAACGTAACAAAAATACAAAAAAAAGCTGGCGGAAAGCATGCGTCATATCTCCGCAAAATGGCTATACGAAACAGAGCCCCAGCGCTGGTTTTCTTCAACAGCGGCGCTAATGTGATGTCGTCATCATGATCTGCTGGCTATAAGACATTTCTCACCATTTAATCACAATCTCATTATGACCTGCATCAATATCTAAATGTCGACAAAGTTGTGTATAATTCAACTTTGCTCTTCAACTAGGACAAAGTAATCTTATGATCCCAATGAGAAAAACTGAATGGAAATGACCAAAAATTTCAAAAAATCCGTATTTACGTCATTCTAATTTAAAGTACAGCCTCGTACAGAAGGTACCGTGTGAAACATACCACATTCATATTGGAATTTTCCGCAACAATAAATTTGAGAAGAGAAATGCTTTCGGTAGACGAAATGCACTTCTGTTTACGACTATACTTGTATCATAGAAAAATGCAGAAGGTCAGTTCCATACACCGAGTGACACATTTTATGGCAGCGAGTGAGAGCGCAGTCGCGACTAGCATTTAACCGAGGGAGGTCGTCGTTTGAACACGACTATGATCACTTTCAAAAGTATCTAGTAAAATATAAATAAGTAGATAAACGCACGTGGATGCTAATTAGTAGTGCCACTTATATGTTGAGGAACTTTGATTTGATTTCATAAAGGAGGGTGCCCGAAACGGCCCCCAGTTCTCGCAAAATAAAACCAATGGCAATCGACTCAGCTCAGCAAGACAATGAAAAAATTCTACAAGAACAATGTCATGCGAGCCGTCAGTTCCAAGATATAAGCGAAAGTATGTACTGCAAACTATATACCCACATAGTGTGCCTCGATGGACAAAACATCCTCTAGTTAGCTTTTATTTTTATTCTAAGAGTCATGCAGCGTTAATCCGCTGCGGACGAAACTTTTTGGTTTCTAAATCAACCTTTTTTAGAAACACTGGCCTTTATATTTTTTTCTATTTCAAATTTCGATCCTGTAAAATCTAACGCCAAAAATTTTTCTTGTCAACTGGCAGACTGCAGATGAGAGCCGAACGTGTCACATCATTATTTTTATTTTTGGTACCCCTAAGCTTAAATTTTCAATATTAGCCCTAAAAGTTATAACTAAACCTACGTGTGTCCATCTGGTGCTACTTTTAAAAATTGCTATCCGCTCAAAGCGATAAAGTTCTGTGTGCAACTTTTCCATACAACTGGTACGTATTACGTCTGTTCTTTTCCCTTTACTATTCTAATCTGTTCTACCGGCGATTCTCGCTAGCTATATCGAAGATTCTGCTTGTAACCTTGGTCTGATCGTTCTGTTTATTTGTCTTTAGACGACGACCAAACAAGCCGAATTTCGGCTTCCCCCCCGACGAGCTATCAGCCGTTGGATTAATCTGAGGTCTGCGGCGTGTTGCGGACATTTGTCACCGATGCAGAGCCTGACGCCTTCATAGACGGCTACTTGCTGCCGTCGCTGTACGCAGCACTGACGGTGTCCTTCTGGATAGTTGCGCCCGGCCGGCTGGTTATAAGGAACCTTTTAACATTACCTATTTTCCTATCATGTTGTAGTAGATTATCTATTAATAATTTTCTATTTTACGCATCCTGATGTAACGTGTATTTCATGATTTAACTTAGTGCTCGTTACAAAAAAGGAACCTATAAATCGACGTGCATAGGCCTATATTTTAATCGATTGCAATCGTATTGGGGATAGGTCGTGCGCGAAGATAATTTCCGTTATATCTGTTTAACCACTAAGTTTGACTCGTCCCTCTTTTTAAACAAAAAACAAATATTTTATAATCTCAATCTGCAGTTACCATATACTTGTTTTTTTATTTATTTATACTGTTGTATTTTTTTTTTTTTTTGTTGAAATTATAAAAGTGGTGTGAATATGGTGTTTTCTTTAACCGTCGCGCTACAGTCACCAATAGACGGTGCGTGATAAGAAAATGTTCATTCGCCGAAGGAGCCACCTCCTCGTGGTGACGGCGGAAAACAAACTCTGTTCGGCTAAGGCTCCTTATTTGAAATAAATGTTATCATGGCGGATAAAAGAAAACGCGAGGTCTCGAGCGATACCCTTTCAAATAAAGCTTGCGTTGGTGAATTAGGTAGAGGTTCACCAGCGGAAAATCAGTTACAGTCTCCTCCCCAATCGAAGTCCGCCCTGGGGCTTTGTTTGGTGATCAGCTGGCTACTAGTGGAACCCAACGAGATTTTTGCGCTAGTTGTGGGATATCTCTGAAGAAAAATCAGAAGAAGAAGACAGTGCCTAAACATTTGAATTTATATAAAACAGTTTTGAGCCTTAATTAACAAATAAAAATATAGGTTCATGTTAAAATACCGATTTTGAGTCCGAGACTTTATCAGCCTATATCTTCTTAAGGACAGCCCAGACAGCTTTGATTACGCTGACTGTTTTTCATATCTTGTTGAGTACTTTTCATCAAGGCAAGTTTTGTCTTGCGAGGCTGGGGGGCCAAAACTCCTATGGATTTGGGCATCCTCCTTTAAATCACTGTCAAGTGGTTTTCCATTTCTTGACGATGGTAATTTTTTTAACCTCAAACGACCATGAATTTTCATATACAATTTAATAATGTTAATAAAAAAAATCATTAAAACGTTGAAAAGAAAAACGGTTTATTTACACATTCATCATATATTTTTGGAACAGACAATAATCACCCAATCAATCTGCCTAGCCTTTTACTGACTATTTTCTGGTCGTCTTCCAGTCTAACCGGTTGCAGCTGAGTATAAGTATTTTACATGGAACGACTGCATATCTGACCTCCACTACTGGGTAATAGGATACCCATTGGTTAAGACTGGTTTATAAGACTTTCGGGCTTCTGACAACACGTAACCAGGAATGACAGCCAAAATAGCTTAACGTGCTTTTCGATGCATGAAGAGGTCTTACGAAGATGGTCACCTATCCGCAGATCAACCGAGGCAAGCGTATACGTAAGACTATAAAAATAGTCTTCTTTTGCTGGTTATATGAAGTTGACCTTCTGAATTATTCTATGATGCTGCTTACGACTGTATTCGTATGCCAAAGGTTAGTGCTCGCAATAAAATTCTGTATACCTATTGATGTTTGTCATAATTTTGATTTTATATTTTCGTAACATTTTTGAACTTTTGCTGCAAATAAAAATAATCTTAGAAATTGAAAGTGAAACTGTTGTTGCAGCGCTAAAACCAGACCTCAGAGAAATACAGGACAGTTGTCTAAAACCAAAAGTCATTTCCCACAATTCGACGATGAAATGAAATGAAATTGTTAACACAATGATGACGTATAAAATAAATAAAAAGCTTCAAGCAACATAAAAAGCTTTCAAATGTTTATGACAAAAATTAGTTAAAGTACTCGCTAAGCCAATAAAACTTTTGTTAAAATTGTATAGATCATATTCATAAACATTTAGTAACTAATAGGTCGTTTATAACCAAAATGTTGTAATTTTAATGAAGTCATCCAACAGATTGGCCAAAACAATGAATGTTCAAATAAGAATTTCTGTCTACACACCAAATAATTGTGACCATAACATTATTACATAATGTGAACTATTTATAGTTTATAGTTTCAATACTTCTGATGTGGTGACGTTATTTTTATTTTTATTAGATATTTCATTTTGAAATTGTAACTGTCATTGGATTATTCTAAATTGAAATTTTTTAATACACAATATTTGTACGTCAAAAGCCATTTTCTTTTAATCAGTTAAGAGTTGACCATTTTTTTCCTTAAAACACTAATAAAGTAGGGTAGGTAGCTGTAAAGTTAGTGAACTTGATTCAATAAGTACCTAATTAACATTACGAATGACAAAACATTTATTGCTCGATTAAAATATCAATATCTGGAAGACCGAGCTTTGCTCGGTATTTTTTGGTAAATTGTGTTTAAAATAATAAGTTTATGTTCAAGTTAATTATCAATAAAGTTGGTCATTGAAAACACGAATAAAACGACATTTTATAAAAATGAATCCTAGCTAGATCGATTTATCGCCCCCGAAACCCCCTGTATACTAAATTTCATTAAAATCGTTGGAGCCGTTTCCGAGATTCAAATTATATATATATATATATATACAAGAATTGCTCGTTAAAAGATATAAGATTAATAACAATACAATATACAAACTAACACTAAAATAAGTATATTATGTGCAATTAAACAAAGGGAAAAGAAAAAAAAAAGAGCTCACTGGGCATCAAAGAGTTTGTCCGCATCGCTGTCGGTGGGAAAAGTGCCCAGAAGGCTGGCAGCGTTACCACGTTGGATAGCAATGCTGATTCTTTGACCTAAAAATAGGCCAGCCCTCTGATCACGTGAAGATTCGGCCAACCATTTGGCGATATCCCGGAATACTCAATGAGCACTCGCACCCCACGGCACAACACGGGAAACACTAGGTTTCAACCCCAAACGGTTCAAACATATAACCCCCAATAAGGTTGTTATATCTGCGCCGTTTGAGGTTTTCTGCACCTGCAGCAGCCGCCTCAGCACAGCCTGCCGTGCTAAGAAGATGGGATGGCACGAGGGTGTCGACACAGGTTGCATCCCACACCAAAGGCCTACCTAACTTCCAAGGCATTATGGTCATTCCGTCTGGCCTCTTCCCATCGTCGCGTGCCAAGCCATTGGGTTCTAAGATTGCTGGCACCCCGGCGGTGACAAGTGCCCGACGGATGATGTCATTAATGCTGGCGTGCCGTGCCAGTCGACCAGCGCTCTTGCTGCAAGCAAGGCCATGGTGTCCGAGGCGGTCAACTGCTTCGCCGCACTAACACCGATGCGGAGCCACGCAAGGAGCACCCTTAACAAAACATTAAATTAAATAATTTGCAATATGTCAGCTAAGACACGCCAATATACCAACAATACATTGAAAATGAAACTCATGCATAAATAAATGATAAAAAAAAAACTTAATAAAAGAAAGAGAAACGAAAGCGAGAGAAAGAGAACTAAATACCTTACATATGCAATGCTGCATTATGTTCATATCGTCCTATATAGAACTTGAAGTAACAAAATATTTAACAAAGACAAAAAAATTACCATGGTCAGCAAGATGACCAGCCACCACAAACAGCACCCGTTTATGAGCATAACGCGAATTACATAAATAAGTGTGTGTTTGATAAGTGTGACACTGGCTGGTAACTGTCACTCTATAGGAGCGTCGAACGTCAGTAGTGTACTATTGGGGCTTCTGCATGACTTGCTCTCGCTTCGCTCGAGTGCGTTATTCAGAACGCCCCCAATCAACGGTACGATGTAGACAAATAGATAATAAATAAATAAATTTAATTCTTAAGCCTCATACATTAAGGAGAGAAAAGTGTTAACATAATGCATTTCTTATAAATAATTATATAATTATATCCTAGCTTCTACCCGCAACTTCGTCCGCGGCAAATTTTTGCTTCCCTGACCCTTTCCGTCGCATCGAATTACCTGTCAGTTTTCGTCCGTTTTTCGTTGCTGCTCCGCTCCTTTTAACTGTAGCGTAATGTTATATAGCCTAAAGCCTTTCTCAATAAATAGGCTACCCAACACAAAAATATTTTTTCAATTCGGACCAGTAGTTCTTGAGATTAGAGTGTTCAACAAACAAACAAACAAACAAACAAATAAACAAACAATCAAACTCTTCAGCTTTATAATATTAGTATAGAAGTATAGATTATTAGGCTTAGTAGCTCATTTAGTGAAAGTCTTGACACCTAAACTAAGACAAGTCCTGTATCTCAGGTGTCTTAAAGTTGTGTATTTAAAGTTTATAAACAACAATATCAAGTTCGACTCGTTTGGTATGTCTTTTTTATTACTTGACTTGAAAAATACTTACTACCTTAACCTCAAAGGCGAACCTGTTAAGGATCTTCGCACATTCGTTAAAGAAGCTGCACTCTGCAATTTTCTCCGTTGATTGAGGCGTTCTGCATAACAAGGAGACCGCCAAGATTTTTCGCCTCCGATTTCAATGATTTTTATATATGTTGTTATGTTTGAGTAAGTGAGTAATTACCCAAAACGAATTCACGCAACGCTCAATAGTTTCAAAGTTACTTCTACTGAGCAACTTAAGGGCACTTAAACTCAGTATAATGGCCTAAAAAAAAGGTGATTTTTGGGGATTTTTTATTAAAAAACTACTTTATTAATCGTTTCAAAACTTTACGAGTATATTTATACATGTTTTAAGAATATAAAACAAAATTTTTGAAATATTTTTTTCAAATATTTTTTAAGTTATACACGATCCCCGAGGGCGCGAAAAAAAAAGGTTCTCCACGGCTGCAGTAATTCTGGCCTTCTCCATGGATAAAATATAAAAAAAAAACTCGTTTAACTAGAAGATATTGTCCGTACAATGATCAACGACCAAAAAATAAATAAAAATATTGACAAAATGGCGGCGTTTTAAAAAAAAGTCGAATTTCACCCAACATTTTGGTTATTTTTGGCCTGCCAAAATTCGATTTTTGATCAGATCAAAAAATTGATAAGTCTTTGTATGGAAAACTACATACAGAACATGTAGAAAAAAAAAATTGAAATTATTTTTCGGAGCCAAACACATTTAACGCGTCTTTCTCGAAACAGCATTTTCCGAATTTGCTGCAGTGATTACTCAACGATAAATGATCCGATCACTGCTGAATTTTTTTCTACACGTTTTTTGACCTAGATTCTACGGACAATATCTTCTAGTTTAACGAGTTTTTTTTTAGATTTCATCCACAAAGTAGGCCGGAATTACTGCAGCAGTGGCGGACCTTTTTTCGTACCATCGGAGATTTTTAGAAATGTATCAAAAATTTCGCTGTATATTCTTAAAACATATATAAATATACTCTTAAAATTTTGAAACAATTAATAAAATAGTTTTTTTTAATAAAAATTCCCTAAAATCACCTTTTTTAGGCCGTTACACTAGGTGTGCCCCTTAAGTTGCTTGGTAGAAGCAACTCTGAAACTATTGAGCGTTGCGTGAATTCCTTTTGGGTAATTACTCACTTACTTAAACATATATAAAAATCATTGAAATCGGCGGCGGACAATCTTGGCGGTCTCCTTGTAAGTGATGTAGAACCACAACACTACTAGCGTCGCAACGATGGTTGCGTGGTCGCTGTCTTCTGATGACAGCGATGATGCCACTGCCGTTCCACATCCACGACGAACTGTTATATTCCGGAATAAACCTGATGCTTATTTATATTGAAGCTTTTGGACCATTCATGCGTTAAACATTTCTGGTGAAGGCTATCCTGCGCCGTTAAATATTTTACTCTAATATCGTAAAATTTGAATCATGAACTGCAAAACCAGTTTATATTGACATACTTTATAAACACACTATCAATATGTATAAATAGAACCATAATAATATGATTCATTTGATTGTTTTTCTGAAGATTTACAATCCTCAGAGAAAGTTGCACATCGTGACTGTCACAAAAAGGCTGGTCCTCTGTAGTAAAAACAAAATCACCAGAAAATGACTTACGGAAACCGAAAATGTAAAATAAAATAAACATTACCTACATTATACCTGATATAACTACACAACCAATTAGATTTATGATAGATTTAATAAATCCATTTAAAAAAAATATATTAAGATCTGTAGGCATGTCCGAGCCCTCTACGGGGCACCGGTGTGGGCGCCCTCATTGAGGCTGCGCCCAGCACGCCGGTTGAGTGCAGCCCAGAGGGTCATGGTCAGCCGGCTAATCCGAGGATACCGTACGATCTCGTGCGAGGCAGCGAGCCTCCTTGCCGGAGTGCCGCCATGGGATCTGGAGGCAAAGGTCCTCGCGCACATGTGGGAGTGGCGCGAGGAGGCGAAACGCCGGGGTGAAACTCCGCTTCCGCGACAAATCGCGGCACGGCGGACAGAGCTCCGGTGTGATCTCATGGCGACATGGCGGGTGCGATTGTCGCAACCCAGCGCAGGGCACGCCACAATTGCAGCGGTAAGTCCCTCTTTGAGGAGTGGATAGAGAGGTGCCACGGCGTCCTCACCTTCCGCCTGACGCAGGTTCTCACCGGGCATGGGTGCTTCGGTGGGTTCCTGTTCAGGATAAAGCGGGAGGAAACGCCTGGGTGTTTCCTTTGTGAGGATCGTCTGGAGGACACGGTGGAGCATACGGTGGAGGTGTGCCCTGCCTGGGCGGTGCCCCACCGCCGTGTCCTCGTGGAGGCGATCGGCGGCGGCGACCTCTCGCGTCCGGCTCTGGTGAGAGCCATGGTACGGAGCGAGAGGGCATGGGAAGCCGTCACCTCCTTCTGCGAAGCAGTAATGCTCGCGAAGGAGGAGGCGGGGCGCGTGAGGGAGTAGCAGTCTCTGCGCCCTCACGTCCCTAGCCGCCGCAGGAGGAGACGCCCCGGGCGTCGGGAGTCGATTGCGGACTCCCGGCCACCGTAGGCGCGAGCTTGCGGGCGGCGAGCAATGGGTAGCTCGCCGCCCGGTAAGGACCAAGCTCGGGTCGATGGCGCGTAGTGTTCCACGCACGCTTCAAAGAGATGTCAGCAGCAGTGTAGAGGTCTACTAGGACCGATGCCTGCCGGGGTCGCGTGATTGTTCGAAAGAGATACTGTGACCCTGGCACATGGGCAACTGATGGAACACGGGTGGGTTTTAGTCAGTAAAAGTCTGACACGCCCTCCCGCTCCGCCCAGAGCGGGAGAAGTCATTTGATGATTTCCCATCCTGAAAAAAAAGGCATTTCCGAGCATAAATGTGAACGATTAAGGATACAAAACATTTAAGCTTTCATGTAAAACAAACAATACAAGAAATCTGCTCATTAATCTCAACAACGACCCGCATACAGAATACGAGCGATCTTATCTACAATACCGCAAAAATACCGATTAAATCGCATTCGACTTACATAACGAACAATCGGTATGACAAAACAGCATTCGAGAATGCATCGATTACGCAACTTAACGGTCGATACGAATGAACGACGACGTCACCTGCACTTGACAGTGGCTCAAGTGTAGGCGGCAGCGATTTTTTTTTAAATTATCACAAACTAGTGACCCACTTCACTACCTGTCGGGCCCCACAACTATTCTATCAATCAAACTGGAACCAACTATACAAATTCTAAAAATTTCTTTGAAAGTGTTTTCAGAGATCAGCTATAGATAGTTCAATCCATGAAGACGCGCCCGACTCTTTGACAATTGTACTGAGAGTGGTTAAAAACAAAGGAAAGGGGCGCAGAACGGCGTGTCATCGTGGATTGAACTATCTGTAATACGAACATAGTGAACACGTGACTTTCAAATCTATACTACAATTTATAAAGCTTAAGAATTCGTTTGTTTGAACGCTTTAATCTCCAGACCCGCTAGTCACGTTTGATAGCTTAATTCTCGAGGATGTTTATTTCAAATCATGCTAGAAGCCAATTAAAAATTAGAAAAGTCCGAAAGAAAACGAAGTAATATTGTAGCTTGGGCAGGCGATGCGTTGCGACGGGATGAAGTCACAGGCAGAAATTTGTATTAAAATATGATAGACTGGATCCTATTTAAAACAACAGACAATGCGACATATTTCTTTCATAATTACCGAATTGTCACATTTTTCGCGAAAGTTCTTATTAAACTGTCACATTATAGAAATAGAAACAGAAACACACACATACACACTGACACAATATAGAATGGATACAGATCCGTCATCAGATTGATATACAGAGAAAATAGCCCCATTCACCACCAGCAAAATCAATGGCTATAAGATGAGTCTGCCAGTGACGACAATTTGAGGTATAATTGTACTTAAAATTTTACCCGCAATGCTAGTAGATAACACGAGAAAACACTCTCAAAAATTTCCTTGTCTGAACATAAAAATAAAAACTTCAGCTAAACACTTGCATCAGTTTTAATGACTATCCACGACCTTCACTTGACCGTTAAACTATCTATAATAGATCAAGGCTATCTAACGTTCCCATAAACCAGGAAATTAAGGTCTAAAATAACAAAACCAATCCGCTACAGCTTCTTAATCACACTGCAACCAGCTTTCTGCCCCCACTTTTACCACGCTCAACGCGCTATGAAGGGCGAATCGACTTAATTGCAGTACTTCCGATTTCATGGAATACTGCTTTTCATTCCTACCGATATATTAGCTGGTTTACGTCATTATTTCTATACCGACATGAAAAATAAGGTCAAATACACGATGCATTCAGAAATGGTAGGTAGGTAATATAGGCTAAACGATTTGGAGTGAAGTGCAGTAAATTGAGCAAAATGTTGCTTGTTTCTAGAAACTGTAGTCATTATATTGAATGCAGTGAGTGTAAAAGCAGTTTGAAAGAATCGTGACTAATAACAATGGCATGGGCTGCTTGATTTAAGTGAACATAACAATGACCACGTTTAGCTGATGGATTGAGACTACACTTTTTATTTGAAGGTGACCTGACGATGCCTGGTAATAATTCGAACAGGAAAAAATCACCTTTGATATTAGGAAGTTTGATAAAAGACGTATAAAAAGTAAATGTGTATAAACAGCGACATGTGCTACAAGCATTAAGCTAACGTTGAAATACTCTGCAGGATAAGCCAACTAAATTGACAATGAGTCAGTCGTATGTGCTCTAAAATCGATAGCTATTGGGGCAGTCGTGATCTTGAGTGTCGATCGCGAATCAACAAACGCTGTAGAACCTACTCGAGATCGAAGGAGTGTGAATTTTGCTACGGTGGCTAGTATTGGATGAATGAAAGGAATCGAGGATCCAGGACAGTGATGTTCAGTTGAAGAGGTTTAGAGGGTTCCACTTTTAATCACATAGATAGGGGTTTTAAACCTGACAAACAAATGTGTAACGTGAAGAGTATCGGCCTTAAATCAAAAGCAAAAAGTTTATGTATGGTCACCACTTTTATTCTTTCTCTGTATGAAAAGAGGTCTTGGACCTATAAATCGATATTGTTGTATAGCATTGCTCTGCAACTGCCCCGTTAGTCTCGTGGTTGCAAGCGCGATTGCAGAGTGTGGGGTCCTGGGTTCGATTCCCGGGTCGGGCAGTGTTACTGCGTTTTTCCATTAGGTATTTTTAGTAGAAGCCGGTTTGGAATTTGGCAGTGTGATACCCCCGTGCCTCGGAAAGCACGTTAAGCCTTTGGTCCTACACCTGATCTCTCTCCGGTCGTGTCGGATTGCCGTCCCATCGGACTATGTGAGTGAGGGAAGAGTGAGTGCTCCTGGGTCTGCGCACACACTTGAGCACTATAATATCTCCCGCGCCGATGGCTAATCTCCGTTGAGATTGGCCACCGTGTTCAAAATACGGTCTGGAGGACTATATATATCTAGCATTTGACGGCTGGATGACGAAACAGTATACGAATGGAAACCCACAGTAGTTTCAGAAACTTAATCGTTCTTTAATATTCCGTTCCGGAAACTAACACAAACATTCAAACTCTTTTTATATCCCATAAAGCGTACTATAGCCATTATAATAACTAGTTAGGAGCCATTCACACGAATCTAATCATTTTTTATCACAGTTTCCCAAGGAAAAATGTTATATCGCTGTTCGTTGCACAACTCTTAATGTGGGTCATGTGAGATCTATTGTACGTTGGAGGAAAATTACGTAGATATTGTCTGATATTTTTCCATATACTGGGACTAGGAAAATATACAATGTATCGGGTATACGAAGTGCAACTGTCAATTATCTTCACGCGATTGAAATTGATGTGAACGTTGACCAATGGAGGTCTGAGAATTTATGTCTGGCTGGATTTTTATTCCATCGGTTTTTTTTTTCTCCCGCTCTGGGCTGAGCGGGAGGGCGTGTCAGACTTTTACTGACTAAAACCCACCCGTGTTCCATCAGTTGCCCATGTGCCAGAGTCACGGTACCTCTTTCGAACAATCACGCGACCCCGGCGGGTTGTCTGTAAATTCAGACTATCAATTTTCATTGGTTTTTTAGACTTTCTTTTTAGGGTCTTAGTCTAAAACACGATTGGTGAAGGTACTCCTTCATGATTTCAAATCAGTAAAACGCAGGGAGTTAGCGAGGTGATCATCATAAGTTTGCCTACTTTTTTCCCAACTATATTGGGGCCATACTAACCGGACGCACCTAAATACTAGTCATTTACATGGAGCGCCTCTGGCCTTCTGTTTACCAGTTACTGGGTTTATCGATATTTCTTATTACGCCACACTTTGCACGTCACACTTGGCAGAATGTGAAGATGCAATCTAATAATCTTAAGACCTTATAATGTACCATATTCTGACAAATAAATGATTTTGATAATTAGTAAGACTGGTTAACTGATTGGTTCTTGGTTGATTGGTTTCGTTGGTTGGCTAACTGGTTAGTTGGTGATAAATGTTCCCCTATTCTGTGAATAAAAGGAAAGAAAATACTGGCATTATTATTATTATTTAAAATTTATTGCGTGGTCCATAAGATCAGAGTTAACCCATTACTATCACAGTTATTACGTAGTTTAGTATACATTAGCACTTATTTCTGTCATGCACATTGATGAACATTAAAGTTTCTCGCATTATTATTTTGTCATAACATCCTCAAGATATCAGTAAAGAGAATAAAAAAATCGATTTCCATTTCAGTGCCATCGCCGTATTCTTTAAAACTATACAACGAATTTTTAAGTTCACCGTTATTTAAAGAACTGCTTTCTGTTTATAAGGTTTCTGTTTATCACATTCATTATTTATCTTACGCATAACATAAACACATTTGTTTACATGTCGTTACTTTTGTATATTACACACATGTGAAGCAAGGACGGGTCACTACTCTAAACTCATATTATAGCAAAAAAGAATAGGTAGATTTTTGGTATGTTCGATTGTCACGCTTTCACGTTAAAACAGCTAAACTGATTTGGATATAATTCGGCCTATAGAAAGACCATAACTTGAGTTAGCACATAAAATACTTTATATCTCGATATTCCTACGTAATCGAGACTTGTGTCTTATAGTTTTAGGAATTAGTGCGGGGTAGATATCATAACTAAATAGTTAAACATCAAAGCTTTAAAAAAAAAAAATGACTTCCTTAATAACACTAGAAAGTGAAAAATAACTTTAATTTCGGAAGTCGGTGGCAAAAACTGTATTAATGAAAGAACTAATTCAACCTATATCGTATGTTTGATCTGTTTTTCATCTTTTAAACTGCTATAATGCATAAAGTTTACACATCACTGTACAAAAAATGTCAATTATATGTAGCATCACTACCGTTATATGCACCATAAAATTCACCATTATTTAACCCTTCCAGAAAAGCGTAACGATGTCTCTTTCAACTGGCAAACTTTACCACGTTTCCCGAATAAAAACTGCTCTTTTTAATTCAGTCATCACAACACCACACCCAAATTACTACGTGTTAATCATCATTTCATTTAAAATGCACTATTTATGCAGTAACTTCGTTAAAGCGAGCGAGCTAGTTCAAATGTAAGTTTGTTTGTAAAAAAGTGTGTATAAAGTGAGTTTTTATTCGTAGTGGTTCTCGGAATCCTGTGTGTTCTAGTATTTTAAATGTTTGCCTGCATTTTTATTCAAACAAAAAAAAAACTCTTCAGCCTTATTATTAGTACATAGACTTAATATTAAGGTTTTCGAGTTTCTTTGTTTGTTTGCACTCGCTAACCTCCGGAACCATCAGTCGGTTTTGAATAAAACATGTTTGTTTTTTATTACTCTATTCTTGAGAAAGTTTCTATATCTTAGGTGGTTCCTTAAACAATAAAAAGTCGAAGAGGACATGGTGGGTCGGGGGAATAAGATTATATGCGAAAAAAGTCGCGATTAGAAACTAGCATTTATCTGCATCGTTTTTCTAGTGTTCGTAAGAGCAACTAGAAATCGGTGGAGTTCTGTGTTTGATGGGTATTTTTTTTCTTATGGAAATCTCAGAGGCCTGATTTTGAATCCTGTTAATGCAAACAACCAATCGTTTTTATCCAATACAGATTGATTCGTAGTACTAACGTATAGTCAATAAAAATCCTAATTTTAAGTCATAAAATACAATTATCAGCCTATGACGTTCTCACTGCTGGAACACAGCCCTTCTCTCCTTGCGACGGATTAGGCCGTAATTCGCCAAGCGGACACAGTGCAGGTCGATAGATGTAATCAATAGTGATGCTTGCACTGACTGGACAGGTCCACTCAATCTGTGTGGGAATTTCCTTAAAAGACCATTTCAGTCACGACATGGTCTTCACATGATGTGACCAAGATTTTGTCTGAACTTTAATAAAGACTGTGACCTCTGTGTTTGTTTCGCCGTTCTTCTCAGAATAGTCAGTTGGGAAACGCCGACCTCATCTAGTTTAAAAAAAATATGATTGACGTGTAAAAGTGTTTGTACAAAACTACTCCCAGAAATTAAATCATGACTAGTCCTACTTCCTACTAATATTATATATGTGGAAGTTTGTATGTATGGATGTATGTATGTGTGGATGTTTGTTACTCTTTCACGCAAAAACTACTGAACGGATTTAGATGAAATTTGGAACACAGTTAGTTTATAACCTGAATTAACACATAGGCTACTTTTTATACCGGTAGTACGTTCCCACGGGCTATTTTCCGACCACCACGCGGGCGAAGCCACTGTGCTAGTGTTAGTGCGTGCTGGTGTGTCATAAAGAACCCGATGTTTTTAAGAGGCAACCGCTAGGACTATCTTCTTGAGGAAGAATCTATCTCTAACACGCAAACAATATCAACCTCCGATTACATAAACATTGTTCCTATACACAGCCTTATTCTAATAGATGATGTGATTGTCCCACATCGTTCGCGTTTTATCGACTTACCCGTACCGACTCCATTTTCCTTTACAATGTACGGTATTACATGTTTATGTAATCGCAAACGGAATGAGATTGCATGTCTGCTAGTATGGCTTAGGCCAAAGAACAGGGATATTGCAGAAAACTTTGACAAAACAATGATTAAATTTAATTCGAGTTAGTTGATGTTTTGCTAAGAAACAGGCAGTCCTTTTGTTTGTCGTAGGTCTAGTAATCGCAAGCGGTACTGCGCTGAGCATTAGGTCCTGAGTTTAATTCACAAGTCGGGCTAAGAGTTATTGGATTTTTCTAAATGGATTTTTTCAGTAGTAGCCCGGAGTCTGGATTTGAGCCCGCTTGATGGCAATAGGCTCGCCCTTTTATTACATGGAATTTGAACATAACTGGCGAAATAAGGTTGTACTGCAGGTACAGTCACGAGCATGAATATGTATACTCTTACCATCTTTTAAAAGGGATTTTCTCCTATTGTACTGATTGTAATTTTATTTTATTACGAACATGGTATTTTGGAACCCACACTATTACGAAATTTGCCTTATCTCGAAGTTGCAATCGTTATTTAAAGAGAAAATCGCTTTAGAATTTGGCTATGTGCATATGTTACCGGAAATGTATGAAATCTAGAAATTGTATACAACTCCTAGGTTTATACAATTCTGAAGCTATTTAGGAAATGTGTAAACTGTTGTTTTAAAAATTATTTAATACATACCTACATATCCTGGGAAATATATACATTTCCTAGGAATTGTATATAATTCCTAGGAATTGCATATAATTCCAATTTCGTATTAGGAAATGTATAAAAAGAATGCTTTCTTTAATAAAATACGTTGTTAAAATGAGAATAATAATTTTTAATAAGGCAATCAGGTAACAGTCATACCGTAAAATAATAATATAATAATAATAATAATAATGATAACAACTATCTGTTAAGTTTTCCAAGCTAGGCGACGAAGCCCCGCTACGCGGGGCTCCTACTTCTGGGTGGTTTATAAAAAAATAACCACGAAGGGGATGGCGGGGTCGTTTGAGCGAGCGAAGCGAGCGAATAGCTTCTAACCTAACCTATCCGAGTCGGGGTGCCTTAAAGTCCCGATTGCATCCAGTTTCTCCTAATATAACAACCGTTACACACCCAATGTCGATGGCAAATGATGTTATGGCATATGATAATTATGTCATGTGATAATTAGGGCACGTGATAACTAGGGCTTACAATGATTATGACAAATGATGTTATGGTAAGTGATTTTATGGGTACCGTTTTACATTTCCGATTGCTATTTAGGAAATGTATAGATTTACTAGGAAATGTGTCTAATATAATTTATTTCACACATTTCCGGGCGATTTTAGGAAATACATACATTTCCTAGGAATTGTACGGATTATATACATTTCCGTTAACATATACATATTATTACTTGTGACTGTACACCTTCAGAAAAACTAGGCCTGAGGTTATGTTACGAAAAATGATAGGAAACCTTCTAAAACATTTATTGAAATTGCGGAATTTACTTTGAACTGCTTCCGTAACCTTGAATAGGTGATCTTTCTTCAGATAAATAATATACGTATTTTAAAATGAAATGAATCCCGAATATAATGCAGTAATTAAAATGAAAATGATGATGATGGTTCCCTCATAAATATCCTCTTTTACTTTTATCGTACAATCTCAACATAAATTTCAAAACGATGAAATGTTTCTTTGTAAATTGCTTTTTACTAGTACATATTTTTTTAAGAAGTAATAATAAGCTAGATGCTCTTTAAGAATTCTCCTATGCAAAGACAATCGTGGCTCATTGGCTGGAAACACAAGGCTACATTTTCTCTTGTCATTGTAATGAAGCTAAAAAATAAAGTTAATTATGACAAAAACTTGCGACAAAACATTCTCATATGAAACTTCTGTCCCCCACATTTCAATACGTACAGGGATTTGCAATTGTGGACATTGTTGGCTATTATTGCACCGTATACGTTGAATTTAACCTATTCGCTGGAACTTCTGACAATAAATGTTCAGACCAATACCACTGTTTCTTTTGAAAGTGTCTTCGATTTTGTCTAAACATACGGTTTGAATAAGTTATGGGGCCGCGTTTGACGCTCGCTTTTAGGTTAGGTTTTATTCTAGGGCGCACTTTTTACCGTCTATGATTTTAATCTGTTCTTTTTTTTACTGTTTATGGAAAGACTAGCTTCTGCCCGCGACTTCACCCACGTCAAATTTTTGCTCCCCTGACCCTTCCCGGCGCATCGAATTGCCTGCCAGTTTTCGTCCATTTTTCGTTGCTGCTTTTAAGTGTAGCGTGATGTTATATAGCCTTTCTCAATGAATACGCTACCCAACACATTTTTTTTCAATTCAGATCAGTAGTTCCTGAGATTTCCGCGTTCTGCCAAACAAACAAACAAACTCTTCAGCTTTATAATATTAGTATAGATTTTATGTACGTCTTGAGGCATCTACCCATACGTCCGACGAGGAAGCGAGTAATTTTGTCGCCATGAAACGTACAATCGTCGGCGATCTACTACTGATCGCCGACTGTTCACACCATCAGCGATGTGCGAGTACTCGTATGTCGCTGCGACAAGAGCTATTAAAGAGAGTTCTCGCTCAGCAACGCTCGCTCGTGGGCCTAACACTTGCTGAGAGACTCGTGTTTGATACATACGAACACAGCGAGTAGACGTTCGTTGCCGTCGCGATTCGCTCACTCGCTTTTCTTAAGTTGCCGGTGGTGGAACAGATACCGGATATGAATTACAGCTTAAGCCTAACATCGGGACCTGTATCTACAAGATTTGCTATTTTAAAGCACTATTTGAATTGCTGCTTCAATTTTTGAATTTTTATATAATATCTACTTTTCCGGCAATAGTTTGGATGACACAAGAAGTTGTATTCAGTTATTTTGGACTAATTAAAAATTATTTATTTAGTTTATTGCCAATTCGAAAAAAAGCCTATGCGTTGCTGGAGCTTATGTACGTATGTTCGGATTAATGGATTAACTTAGGTTAGCATTTTAGCATTGGTCTTGTTCTCCACTTTTGTATACGAAAAATAAACATCGAATAAAGCGTGTCTTATTAAAGATCAAAACAAAAATGCAAACTGTGGTTTTAAATAACTTCACACTCTTTCTCACAGAGAGGAGGCTTGTGTTATAATAGTGGAAATTATAAGTGCTGATTAGGCTTACTATGGATCAAACAACAGCAATCGATAAAGCAGTAGGGCCAGGAGACGATGGTGGGAAGAACTCGACTTGTATCCTTAGGATTGGCCAAAAACAGCAGAAGATAGGGTACAATTGAAAGGTCGGACGGGAGGCCTTTGCTCTGCAGTGGGCGCAAATAATTGAAAATAATACTAGACTATAACCCACTCAACCAAATATCACCATCGTTCCAGCCGTAAGACGTGCACTGCTGGACTTAAGCCTCCCCCAATTTGAACCCCCCCCGGGTTCGCCATAATCGCCACGCTTGGTAGTCGAGTTGGCGATCGCAGTAAGGTGGTAAAATGCATAGAGAACGCTGCTGCCCATTCTCTAGTAATTCCCTTATTCGCCTCTTACGACACCCACGGGAAGTAATGGGATGATGTTATTCTTTACATCTAGTACCACATGAAATGAACTAAATAGAGTCACAGTAAACCTAGAATATACATAACATTTAGAAATAATGATTCCAGGGTCGCGTGACCTGCCGGGGTTGCGTGATTGTTCGAAAGAGATACCGTGACCCTGTTACATGGGCAACTGATGGAACACGGGTGGGTTTTAGACAGTAAAAGTCTGACACGCCCACCCGCTCCGCCCAGAGCGGGAGAAGTCATTTGATGATTTCCCATCCTGAAAAAAAAAAGCCTTTATCGTGGCAGACTAAGAGAAATATGACGCTACAATAAAGATAATCTTATTTCACTATGATACCCTAAGGGAAATGTTTTCCTTTATGGAATATTTACGTTGCGATTTTACTGAGAATGTAAGGTTAATAAAAATAGCGAGGAGTAAATATGTTTGAGGTTGTAGTTGTGAATGGAACTTTCAATGAAGTTCTTAGCTATTCGTTTTTGGTATTACAGAATATTTAGTGCTTTAACCTCACGTAAACCTACCCTATAACTTTACTGGATGATATTATCTAAGGTAGTTTATGTCTACACGTCACCACCAACAAATCCACCGACATAAAAAAAACTATGTGCTAAGGATTTCCTTAGCACATAGTTTTTTTTACTTTAACACATTTGTGTTAAAGTGAAAATTGATACTATTCTTAGTTATAACATAAGTAACATACTATTCCTCATCATCAAAATCATTTCAGTCAAAAGACGTTCACTGCTGGACATAGGCCACGGCAAAAACATACTACTACGTAAAATAATAAATTAGAATTGCTTATAAGCCAAATCAGTTCTTACTATAACAGTCAAACAAATAAGAAGACGGTTGCAAGAATTCCGATGGAAAAAACTGTGCTTTCGTAGGTAAAATTGATTTAAACCTACAAATCTGTTTCAGATGAAGATAAATCACAAAAGGATATTAATCTCCATGATTAGCCTACAGCACTCCAATTGCACGCCATTCAGCTCAATTCTCAGCAACTATTATCCAAGTGCTACCAGCCACCCTTTTTTTTTGTAGATGGGAAATCATCAAATGACTTCAAACTTTTGCTGACTAAAACCCACCCGTGTTCCTTCAGTTGCCCATATGCCAGGGCCACAGTATCTCTTTCGAACAAATCTCGCGACCCTGGCCTGGCGAATTATCGCGGCAGCGAAGTTTCACCCCTGCGTTTCGCCTCCTCGCGCCACTCCCATATGTGCGCGAGGACCTTTGCCTCCAGATCCCATAGCGACCTGCCACCCTGCGAAGATCATCTCTCCACCTAGCCGTAGTTACCGTTAGTTTGTCGATCCTTGGTCGTCATCTCAGTCCGAAAAAATAAGATCGTAAGCAGGTAGTTGTACTTTTTGTGACAGTTAATTATCTCGAAACCAAAGTGTCACCAGACCTATCACGATGACACAAATTAATCGTTTAGCTTGTGATAAAAAGGGAAACAATTTAAAAAAGAGTATTCCTTGACACAAATAAGAAACAATAGAAATGCTTTGCGGATTATGATTGTGATGATGAATCAATAATCGTCTGCATATTGGCTATTTTACTAAATTACGAACCGGTTCCTACAAAATATCAGTAGTTGCTTCTGTAAATACTTATTTCGTAACACTTATTAAGTAAGGATCTACTCGTCACATTGTCTACAGGATAATATGAAACTGAATAAAGCAACATATTTCCAACCGACACCTACACTTCTCCAGTTATGTTTAAGTCCCAAGTAAATGGGGTGAGCTTAATGCCACAAACCGGCCACAAATCCAGGCTGATACTGAGAAATTTCCGATTGAAAACCCAGTAGTGTTTCGCCTGACCAGTGTAATCGAAACCAGGATCTCATGCTCTGCAGTAGCGCTTGCAACCACTAGACCAACGAAGCAGAATATTTCCTGATCACAGACTTTATCGGGCTTGCAAAACCTCGGATATAACTCAGTAAGTGTGTACCACATTTCCATAAGCTGGTAGGTACTAATTGTCTTAATCTGTTTATCGACTCTAAACTCCTCCGTAGCTTAAACCACAGGTAACTCAAACGTTTCGTTTCGTTAATTTGTAACAACGAGTAATAGTTACCGTCGATTTAGTATTCATGTTGAGATGAGTACAGCTAGTTAATAACAAGCTGGTTTCAATTACAAAGCGATGCCCGATCCTAGTGTGTGTTTTGATGGTGTTACAAGTCATAAGAATAGCAACGATTTGGAATTGATATGATGCTCTCCGTAAGCTTTCTTTTTCTTCTGAGGTCGATAGCAAAAATAACTTGAAAAAATTTAAAAAAATCAGTTCTTCACGTGTGCAGTCGGTGCAAGACGGGAGATGAGACGTTATATATGGAGAGAAGAAACATACACACCTGAAGTTTTAGCCGTCCATAAGCCCCCATTTGTGGAGGTTATCCTTGCAACGATCGTTAGCTGAAAATAGGCGTTAGTGTCATAGTATTTGTCAACATTCTGTAGAAAAATAAAACTTTGCCTATTGCCTCGACCTGTTAAAGGCATTTGTTAAAAGTAAGCAAGCATCATCTGCCAAGTCTTTTCCCAACTATGTTGAAATCCAGTCTAAACGAGTGCCGCTGACTACCAGTGTTAAACATGGAGCAACTGTCAATTTGACCTCCACAACCCAGGTACTGGATAATACGATATACATACATTGGTAAAGCCGGTGGTCACATTTAAGGGCTTCTGAAAAACCATAACGACTGTCAAAAATCCACGAGTGACAGCCGGGACCAACGATACTTTCAGTCACACGAAGGGCAGGTTCATAAAGATGGTATATCTGTAATGATATGTATGATGGGGTATGGGGTGCTTGGACAGGAAACCTCCTCGTGTGCCCGGGGGTTGGAGTTCCCTTATGGATACGTCCGGGGGGAAGGCCAATGTCCGGGACGGTGCATCCTGGGGTGCGGGCAAGGACTCCCCATTAGGTACTGTGTGCCTAAGGGGTCTCGGTGCCCGTACGCTAATGTCCTGTCGGAGGAACGCTCCACCGTGTGTCCCTCTGATCTTAGCAGAGGCGCACAGTGGTGGAGTAAGAGCGGGCTCGGTGTGCACTAACCTGCCGCCGGGCAGGCAAGAAGGAAGGTACTCCTTCTGCCACCGTTAGTCTCGTAGCCCCGAAGATCGTCACGGTCATGTCTCTGACTTTTGACGGGGGTCGAGGGTCTTGGCTTAATTGCCCGGGCCGCGAGGTAGAAAACCTCTATAAAAAATCACCCCAAACCTCCAAGCGGCGGCGCACCGTGAGGGAGGTTGACAGCTTGACTAATGGGTAGCTGAATTAGTCACTAGTGCGAACCACTGGATTTCTTTTATAAACATGTTTTTACTCGTGGGAACAGATATGGAAAATTTAAAAAAAAACCCAAAATCCAAGGATGTGGAAGGGAGCGATGCGGGGTCGGAGTCCGACGCCGCGGCGCGTGCGAAGGGCTCGCGTGCGAGCCCGAAACGAGGAGTGGTGAGCGCTGCTGGGAGGAACCGTGAGTTCTCCCAGAAGCGCCCCAAATCGGGGGCCCTCTCAGAGTCCTCCGGTGGCGAGCCAGACCCTGCCATTGGCTCCAATTCGGAGCAACTGGTCAGGTTTGCGGAGGTCGTGGCTGGGGCGGTCAAGTTGGTGTCCTTGAAGAAGATTCAATCTTCAAAGGACAAGGCTATATCCGCAGCCACGGAAACCATCGTGGCGGCAGCGAAGGCCATTCGGTCAGAGCCTCCGTCCGATGGACTGGCAGCGGAGGTGGCCCGGTTGACTGCCGCCATCGAGCTCCTCCGGAAGGAAAATGAGGAGATCCGAGCGGACCTGGCCGCGCTCCGAGGAGCCGGCCCACGGGAGGTGTCAAAGGGGGGGGTTGCGGCATGGGCAGGGTGGGCCCCTGCCTGCTGAGGACCAGGCGCTGACCCTGGTGCGGCAGGAGCTCGCTGCCATCCACAGCAGATTTTCTGCTCTGGAGGCCATTGTCCTGCGCCCCCCGCTAGCGGCAAGCCGGCTGGTTTCGGTTTCGGGCCAGCCTAGGGCGGCCTCGAGTCAGCCGAAGGCGGCTTCGGGCCAGCCGAAGGCAGCCTCGGCCCAGCCGAAGGTAGCCTCGGGCCAGCCAAAGGCGGCCTCGTTTGCTGCCACCGCCGCGTCTGTCCCAGCCAAAGCGTCGGGGCAGACAAAAGGCCGGCCCAAGCAGGCCCCCGGGAGGACCCCAGCGACGGAGGTGAGAGGGCCGCCAATGCCACCCGCACCTGCTAGATCTCCCCCTGCCACCGCCGAATGGCAAGTGGTCGGGGAGAAAAAGAAGGCGGGCAAAGCGGCTAGAAAGGCCCGAAATAAAAAGAGGCAGCAGCGACGCAAGAAGAGCAGCGTTGCGGCTAGGCATCGCGCCCCGAAGTCCGCAGCTGTAGTGATCACACTACAGCCAGAAGCGGAAAAGAAGGGCGTAACCTATCGCGACCTGCTCTCTAAGGCGAGGACGGCGGTGGACCTCAAGGAGCTTGGCGTTGCCGATGGCCTCCGGTTAAGGGTCACCCTGACTGGGGCCCGGATGCTGGAGGTCCCGGGTGCGGACAGCGGCCCGACCGCTGACGCTCTGGCCGAAAGGCTCAGGGCGTCCTTAGATGCGGACGAGGCCCGTGTGTCCAG